>CM057045.1:19422914-20831414 GCA_029948455.1 Solanum rostratum | reverse complement strand
AGCCACATCTTACTACTATCTAGAAAAGATGGAGATGGCTACCTTTAGAAGAAGGAAATTGAAGAGGATCAAGGAACCACCTTAAGGTCCCTGCGTGAGGTTCTAGATTGACCAAGACTTCTCCTAGTCTAGTCTGCTGTCTTGTCCTTAGGTTGTTGGTTAGGTCCTTAGGATTAGTAGTAGGTTTTTATTTTCCTTTTACATATGTGAGGGGAGAGTCTCCCTCATTTATCGGTTTCCTAGATTATATGTATTGAGAAGAGTCCTCTCCTAGGTGTAGTCTAGGTTGCTTTTTCTTGTAGAAATGGGGACTAGTTCGTCGACCTTAGTAGGTTGGCCAACTTGTGAACCACCATAGGGTGGATGTAAGGTCTAAGTCCCCCTCCATTGTAAATTTTTGTGTTTTATCTATCATAAGGCCAGGGGGTGTTGCTCAGCCCCTAACCTACCTCAAGGTCGTTAAAATAAAAAAACGTATATCACATATGATTTCAAAGGGATTTGACCAGTTTGGAGCTACAATGATGGGAGCCGAAGTCAACTTCTGCTTCAATCTTTCAAAGGCTCTTAGGCATGCTTCATCAAACACGAACTTAGCATCCTTCGCAAGTAGTTTGCAAAAGGGATGTGCAATTTTAGAGAAATCCTTTATAAAGCTCCTGTAGAATCCTACTTGGCCTAGGAAGCTCGTCACATCCTTGGTAGAGATAGGCGGGGGAAGCTTCTTGATCACCTCCACTTTAGCTCTATCAACCTCAATTCCCTTGATGGAGCGTCTACACGGCGGTTTACCCTGCGATCCTTAGGCCATACTAGCGTGCGACTGGACCCATGGGCTCTAGCATTCTGGAACCTCTGTTCATCCCTGATCCTAGGAGTGGGTGCACTAGCAGATGATGGTGCTGGAAACCAGTTACCATTGCCCTTCCTTCCAACCTCATAGCTAGATATTTTGGCTTTCTTGCACCTGAACTCCTCCTTGTCCTGCTGCCTTTCCTCATCAGCTTGTTCCACAAATGTCATCAGTTGCCCGATGTCTATATCACTCACAAGCATCGCTCCCCTACCATGTCTGGAGCATAGCGAGATAATTGTGTGAATTTCAAGCCATACTCTTGCACGGTCATAGAGCCCTGTTTTAGATTCAGAAATTCCCTCACCATAGCTTTCTTTTTCTCCCTTGGGAAGAAGCGTCCCAAGAAGGCCTCCTCAAACACAGCCCAAGTCACATGCGGGGCATCATTTCCCCTTCTTTTCTTCCATTGGTCGAACCACAGCTGGGCCACACCCTTAAGTTGGTAAGTGGCCAGTTCAGCCCTGTCAGCATCAGCCACGTGCATTACTTGGAACACCTTCTCAAGCTCCTCTACATAGTTCTCGGGGTCTTCGGTAGATGCCGACCCCGTGAACTCAGGCAGATTCATCCGCAGAAATTCTCGAACTCTGGAGGTGTCATGAGTGTCCCGTCTGCCCGCTCCTTGTCTTACCGGGGGTGTCCCAATAGCCTGGCATAACTCGCCATTGGAAACCTCATCTTGATGGGGTTGTTCAACAGGGACAGCTGGATCCACGGGCCCCTCGGGTACTTGGGGTTCAGGTGGATTAACAGCTCGCCTGGCAGGATGTCCCCTTCCTCTGACAGCTCTTCTGGGAGGCATATTTGTCGATTTCTACACGTGTAGAGCACGAATTACAACATAGTTTTCATAGAGTTTAACTCTATCGCATGAATTTGAATAAGAAAGAAGGGTAACCATTCCTAATGTCCCATAGCCTCCTGCTTATGAAATGTGGTCGACAACATATCCATAAACAAGACTCTACTAGACTCGGCTTCATAGACTCCCTAGGACACTTGAACTCAGTGCTCTGATAACAAGTTTGTCACGCCCCGGGAGGGTACCCTAGGCGTGGCCAACACTCGAAGACTATTACTAGTCCCCAAGCGAACCACTTAGCTCCATCACACCATTCAATCAAATAACTCTACTGGATAGCAGGAAAATACAAGTCTGGTGGACACATCTTGTCCAAAGTCTCAAAGTAGTATATATATAAAAATAAAGGCTAGTAGAAAGAACTAGCTCACAATCTCAACAGCAAATGCTCGACTATTGTCTATGAAGCCTCTATTACAATCATGTGGTGCCAATGATAAATCCATGGCTACCCAAATCAAAACAAAAGAAACAATCCAGTCTAACTTTAAAGCATGATGAAATAAAAGAGTGAATCCTCCGGAGTAGGGGAGGCTCACCAAGCAGCTGCAATCTCGAATCCTCAACGAAGCGCCTATCGACGATCCCTAGTACCTGCCTCTGCATCATAAAATGATGCAGTCCAGAGGGGACATCAGTACTTGGAATGTACTGGTATGTAATATAGCTGAGTGAAACAGAAACCGGTAGATAATATAGAAACAATAACAACTCCAAATAAACATCACATCACATCGTTAGTCAAATGTCTATCTATGCAAGAATAAAGAGTAGACAAATGACACATCATTAACTCAAACTCATCAATAGTCTCGACTCATCTCAAATTCAACACAAAGGAGCTCACCCCCTCTCATCTCATCTAGACTAAGAGTAAGATACGAAGTTTGTGGGAGTTTCTCTTAACCGACAACAACCACTTATGAGCCAGTGATTATACAACATCCCGCCGGTGTTGCCACGACCGTTCTGTACTTGCCAGGTAGAGAACAAATCAAAAACCATATCAGCTCACCCAATATGGAGTCAGAAAACTCATCAAGTCCGCTATTGCTTTCAGGGACATAAACTCAAGAGGAAAACCTCTTTTACGCTTGGCGACATAGTTAAATGGGTTCAAATGGGACTCACTCTTACCCATTTCGGTGTTCGATAATCCTCCCGACTCAATGCTCATAAAACCTCCATATCAATCCTCAACTAATCTCATAGGGACTCACTCCCCGTCAACGATTGGTATCTCATAGGGGCTTTAACCCTTTCATCGATCAATCTCATCAATAACTCAAAATTTAGAACAATCATTAAGGATCAAATGAATAGACACATCGGTAGAGTTCATTTATAGGGACTAATAACACAATCAAACTCTATCAAATCATATTCATTCTCTCATCACAATCACAATCACAATCTTAACTCAAGACTCTAAACTCAATTTCCAAGTTCCTTATGCATGCTTTTCAAATTAATCATGTAGGGTTATGCAATTTCTCATGAAAATATTCAACTTAAGAAACAAATAGTATGATGATCATCAACATAGAAAACATGTAATTTCAAATATAATTTTCAAGAAAAACCACCAAAGAAATCATGCATGTAGACTCCTCAAACATCAACTCATGTAGGACCTCTATGGGCCACATGAGAGAACAATCTCATATTCCAGTTGAGCCTTACATACCTGTGGTGCGGCTAACAACCGAGTACATCTAGGATCTCCTCTCGAATTTCTCACACAAGCTCTTCTCTCTTCTCCTCAAGCCCTAGACTTGTTAGTTTCGGGAATAGGACTTAGAATGAGGGTTTTAGACTCTTTTCATGTAGAAACATTGTTATTAGTCATGTATTAGAGTTTAGGAGGGGTGGGGGATTGACCGGAATGCCCCTCATAAATATTTGGAAATTTCCAGTCTAAAAAATACACGGTCCACAACGCGGACCTATCGCGAACAGGGTATTTTTAGAATAATGTTTTTGAACGAGTTTTCTCCATTCCGTCGAAAATTTTGAAAATCGCACAAGTGCTTCTCCGCGACAGGTCCGCGACGTGCCTCTGTCGCGGACCGTCATTGTTTTCTGATTTGGATTGAAAATTTATGTTTCGATTGCGTCGCTTTAAAAATCGACCGAGACCACTCTCTCACTCAAGTTTTCATGCTGATTCCAAATCTGGTCTCGGATTCTCCATACGAGCTTCGGAAGATGCGTTATGCGCCTACCCTCACTCTAGGGGTATTTTGGTAATTTTACTGGGCATTACAAATTCCTACTGTCCTATAGCCTCCTGCTTATTAAGTATGGTGTAAAACACACCCGTAAACAAGACTCTACTAGACACGACTTCATAGACTCCCTAGAACTCTTGAACTCTGTGCTCTAATACCAAGTTTGTCATACCCCGTGAGAGTACCGTTGGTGTGGCCGGCACTTGAAGACCATTGCTGATTACCCAAGAGAACCACCTGGCCTCGTCATCACATCAACTCAACAATGGAAGAAAATACTCAAATAAGAAAACATCATATGGGTGGATATAACTGTTCTAAAACATAGTTTTCCAATGAACAAATTTGGAAATAAACAATGCTTAGCAAATCCTCTATTCAATATCTATGAAGACTCTAATAAAGAATCTAGATGGTACCATGACTGGCCACTGATATCCCAAGTCAAAGAAATAAAAATACTCGATCATAATCAGAGAATAAAAAGGCTCCTCCAGAAAGCAAGGAGGACTCACTAACTCTGGGAATGCACTGAACTATACCTCAATGATGTGCGAGCTGAAGTGCTCTATCACCTATATTTGCATCATGAAATAATGCAAGTCTAAATGGTTATCAGTACATGGAATATATTGGTATGTAAAATGGCTCTAGAAAATAAAGCTTGACTCACTCACCTCAGCTCAAACAACACATGGCTCAACTCAATAGAAATGCAAGTTTAAAATAAGTCATGCTTTTAGAAATAGACTCGGTAGTATTAAACTCAGTTTAAAAATATGTTATGCTCAATCATTGTTTGCTCAGGAGTTTTCTTAACTGACATCCAATCCCACCACCTTTAGTTTGGTGATGTACAATAAAGGCAACGTTGTTTCCATGCTCGTCCTAAACTTCCAAGGGTAAAGAATGATCAACTCTCTTATGGATCCATAGAAAATGCCCATCTTTTGAGACAAGATTCGCTAGAACGTGTTGCGCGGCTATCTTACACTAGCAATGTTGTTCTGTGGGTTAGAGTAGTTGTTTACTTGCTCCAAACATGGTGCTTGATATTCCTCCCTAGACTAAAATATGCTCAACTCATCAATCAACTCAAATCTCAACCTTATTGGGTTATCTCAACTCAACGCATCTCAGTTTCTTATCTACTAAATCAATCATACTCAACTAAGACTCAAAAGTCATTCGTACTCACTTAGTTAGACTCGTCATGGAATCCAAGCAACATGTATCAATGGACATGCAATTATAATACTATATGCTCCTCATGCTTAATTATACTCAATTCACTTAACTAAGATAATCAAACTCAAACCTCAACTCAGTCTACGAATATAATTTTGTAAATCTTGAAATTTGGAGTTCATGATGTCAATGCACAAAATTTATACCTCAATCTCAAATCAACAACAGCGTAATGCATCAATTATTCAGATTATAATCATGAGAACTCAAAGTAAATGTAGAAAATCTAGTATTCAAGTCATAGAACTTCCACGACTTGACTCTATTTCTCAATTTTGACTCAAGGAGAAGAAGGGCGTGTGAACGAACGTAGTCCAACTCTTAGTGTGCCTTACATACCTGGAAATAGAAGAAGCAATTGAACCTCATTCGATCCTTGCGTTTGACCTTAAAACCCTCACTTTTCTCCCTTCCCTGGTGCTCTTAAGAATTTCTAAACGTAATGAAAGGTGAAAAATTCTCTTAGGGTTTGTTTAAGGACTTTAATTAACTCCAAAACTTCCAAGGATTGGATTAAAAGGGAATAGAAATAGACAAAAATTCCTTTCTTCAAAATTGTCGACAGGAAACACGAGAATACGTCTATGGTCCGTGGTACTTTTTATGAACCATATATGACCTCTTGTAGGTATGGTGTCCAAAACCTTCTACGGCCATAAAACCTTCTACGAGCCGTCTGATAACTCGTAACCTAATATACTGAAAAGCTGATTTTTAGATCACCAACTCACGAAACCTAATCTATGGGTTGTGGGTTGATATAGGGCCATAGGTTGTCTCGTACAGGAGTCTCAGACTTAGAAAATTTCACCAAGTTACCTCGGGACCTACGAGGCCTCATCTACGGGTCGTAATGACCCTTGTGGTTTCTCTTCCAATTACTTTTCTCAGCCATCTTCTCAGTTTTCTCTGTGCATCTACTCAGACTATGTAGGAAGAATTAGGGGGTGTTACAATATTTTCCTTCCTTATTTAACCTTTTTCTTGTATAAGTCATGTACGCGTTTACGTGTCTAATAGGTATAGTGTTTATAAAGTGATTGTTTTGAAGTGAGTACATATGAGATACTCAACATTCAACTTTAAAAATTTCAATAGTAATAATCTCAAAAATGGTCAACAAGTAATATTGTAATTTGATGATCCATTAATTATATTTTATCTATTGATAATGCATTAATTATATTCACATGAAAATTTAATTATGAGTATTTGTCAAATTGTTTACATATTAAAGCAATAAATAATATTTGACCAGATTTTAATTTTAAAAAATGTCCAAACATAGGGAATGACATTATATTATTTCCAAAGGAGCATATTCAACATATCCGGTCATATTAATTGTGTCCTCATCTATATTAAAAAATATTTTTTATTTTTTTATTTAATTATCTATATATACACCTTCATATTTCACCCCTATACACACTTCTTTTCTTCTATCCTTCTTGAAATCTTTTCTTAAATAAATTTTGTTTCACTATATCTTCACATGACATCCTCATATCATGAAGTGAGCACATGTCACGAAATAGTTCCCTATGGCCAAAAATTAGTAATGCTCAAATAGTGGTATGTTGCTTTCTAACAAAGATTATTCTATTAGTGTTTTTTGTATTTGTTACTTGAGATGCATAAATCATTAGAGCAATATCATTCTAAAATATTTTTTTTTACCTATCTCTTTGTTAATCGTTTTGTGCTGATAATTTGAGTAAGCTACTGTGTTTTCTATAACACACATTTTGAAATAAGTTAAAATGGGAGAGTTGATACAAAAGAGAATCATTTTTTACCTTTTGTTTCTTTTGTAAATTATTAATAATTTTGTTTCTTTTGTAAATTATTAATAATTATAATATATATATATATATATATATATATATATATATATATATATATATAACACAAAATTCATACCAACACCTACTCCAATAACAAGTCAGTTCTTAAAAGTAAAATTTCTACAACTCTTTTAATTTTTTTTTCTTATGCTCGGTTCATTAATTTTCCTATTTTATCTTTATTTTCTAGTTAATTTTCCTCCTTCACTAGAAAATTTGGGCATTTATTTACACTTGATGGTTGTGGCATTTGGATTTCTTCCTCATATAATTTTATAAAAGTACACAGATCAATAAATACATACTTGAACATTGTGAGAAAGGGTCACATATACCCCTATATAGATTTTCTCTTACAAAAAATTTATTTATTTTTACATTTTTAGTTTTGTCAGCCAAACATGGTATATCCTATCTTTGGAATTAATATTGGAGTATATGTGAGACTTGTTTTTCTAAACAAGGTAAATCAACTCAAATTTATATTGTTGAGGAGTATATCTTATCCTTTTTCTTAAATGTTATATTAAATTTAAGTCAGTGATATTAATTCTAGTCATATAAAAAATATATATTCCCATCTAGATGCATATCATGGAATCCATTTTAATACTACTACAAAAGAAATAAGAATCAAATTGATAGATGATTTAAAAAATTAATTTTGTAAAAATTGATACAACTCTATATTTAAAAACAAACTAACTATAGATTCTCAAATTTTTTTTGTTTATAGTAACAAAACATTAACATGTCATTTTTTATGTGCAGAATGACGTTGGAATGATTAAACTTTGAATTAAGAGTAAATAGAAATGAGGAGATCACATACAATTACAAAAATCGAGGAGTTTTAGTGTTTAGGTGGTGAGGATTCACAAAATCATTTGGGCTCTCACGAGATAAGATAAACTTATTTCATTGGTCAACGACCGTAAGTCTCAAGTATTTCACGTGTCTGATAGTAAATATGCTTCCAGGAGGAAGTTTCTTTGGCATTTGGTACACCGGTGCAATTTCAACATTATTGGCTATGGAAAAATGCCAGACCCACAAGTTTCAGCCTAATCGTGCGTTGACAGCTCAAGAGGAAATTCAACCTGTATGTTTTGTCTGACAAGTCTATATTTTTTGTAGTGCGCTCCTTCTCTGGGTTATGGTTGCATCTTTACTGGTGACATTCTTTGTATATTTTATGTTTGGTGGTCCACATAAAATTCGCATTCTTTGTCTTATGTGAATTTTATTGTGACCACCAAACATAAAATATACAAAGAATATCATCAATAAAGATGCAACCATAACCCAGAGAAGGAGCGCACTGCAGAAAGATAGACTTGTCAGACAAAACTTACAAGTTGAATTTCCTCTTGAGCTGTCAACGTATGATTAGGCTGATACTTGTGGTTATGGCATTTTTCCCATAGACAATAATGTTGAAATTGCACCGGTGTACCAAATGCCTTAGCAACTTCTTCCTGGAAGCATATTTACAATCAGACACATGAAATACTTGAGACTTACGGTCATTGACCAATGACATAAGTTTATCTTATCTTTTGGGATGAGCCCAATGATTTTGTGAACCCTCACCACCTAAACACTAGAACTTCTTCTCGATTTTTGTAATTGTCTGTGATCTCCTCAGTTTTATTTACTTAGAATTCAAAGTTTATTCAGGTTAGGAGAAAAAAAACTACTTACTACCAAAGTCATAGTAAATATTTTTGCTGACTTTGGAATTGTTTCTTCTAAAGGTTTAGCAAACGTTTTCACCATTAGGCTAAACAAAGTTAGTACATTTGATGATTGAGAATATTTCTAAGTAAAAGAAACTAATATTATTAAATGTTTTTATTGTAACATCGCTTGTCTGTATATGTCACTAATATTGTTAGAGTTAAAAATGAATATAAGGTACATAATATAGTATAGTATGAAAAGTTGATTCTAAAACGATACGCTTATTATAGTAAACAGTTGTAAGAGGATGTTTATTTTATGGAGAGGTCACACTATTTAATTATTTTGTTATGGACTCAGATAATAGAATGAATATGAGGCAAGTGATCCCTATGGACTTAACCACAAATATTATGACATGCTACATGTATGGAAGATGAAAGGAGACAACGTCAAAATGGAATATGTGAAACAGTGAAGATAAGTTTTTTGTTTATCATTTAATTTGAATGTCGAGCCTCACTACTTTCCTAAAATATAGTCGCATTTATCTATTCGCCATTTATGTTATTTTTCAGAAGGGATGTTTTAGAAGTACCTTTAACATGCATGATTTTTTTTCCGCATGTCATACTTGCCAATTGGGATTGACTGACAGTCATTTTCAAGAAAATGCTAACTTTGTTTCACCCTTTTTCTCTTTTCTTCTTCCTTTAAATAAAAAATTAAGGTGTCATATAATCGACATGCATTCAAAATTATCAAATATGTTTGTTTTAATTTTAGTTTTTAATTTAAGTATGGTGATTTTAATAACTTTGAAATATAATTACTGCATGGAAATATAAGGAAATTCTTTTTTGGGTTTCAGTTTTACTTCCATGAGAGCAAACGTAGTATATGTTGATCTATTGGGATTTAAAAACACATATTTACAAGGTTATGAAAAATTGAAGGTAGAGGTTCATCAAGAAACTAATGAAATAAATTGATGGTAAGTTGTTACATTAGATGCAATTTTTGTGATAATGACAGCTGGTTTTGCCATTTTCTCGGAATAAAGAAATACTTATTAGAGAGTCAAAGCGTTTGGTAAAACTACTAAGAAAAAATGAGTACTTTTTCTTATTATAGTGGTTACCTTTTTTTAAAAGTTTCTTACTTTTTTTAAAGTTTGGTTGAGCACCAAATACTGCTCTAATATTGATAAAATTATTTTCTCAAATTGATTAGGCAAACTCATATGAAATTTACTACTTTTAAAAAATTACCTTTTTGAAAATCACTTCTAACAAAAAGAAATACTTTAAAAATATTTGGGGTTGGGGAAAGGGATAAACCGCGTAAGATCATATGTATGTATTTTCGCCTTAAATTATTTCTACCAAAAATTATTGTCATAGATTGAACTTCATATAACCCCAGGTAACCAACAATAAATCTTTGTCTCATGTTAAGGTGCCATGATGATTGCATTATTCTTAAAAAAAATTTGTTCTTAATTTAAAGGTTGGGGATGTATTAAATGAAAGCCAACAAAAGAAATAGAGAGTCTTCAATCCCAAAGATGGAATCTACAGCAAAGAAACACAAAGCAATAGACACCACAATTATGACAAGCGCGCGGTCAAAAATTTTTTCGATGATGCATGGAACAGCCTTATGAATTTGGATGACCAATGCAATGACCAGATAACTCATGTTAAGACAACTATTGGATAGTAGTAGTACAAAAATACACAAATGAAAAAAAATATTTGCAACATACAATTTTTTCTACTAAACAAAGAATTCGCAGGTCATCACCTTATTTAGTAAAGGACCTTTATTTAGAATCATGAGCCTTATTTTTTATCTCACTTGGTCAATATTTTAAGAAAATTAAGCATCTAAGTTTGTTCAAACTTTGAAAATTTTGACAATACATTTTTCTTTTAGAGGTGATGGGTTCAATACATAAAATGAAGTAGACATTATCATCCATGGACATATTTATGAAAAAGAGACTTTGCCATGCAAAAATAGTCACTGATGAATTAAACATCGAACAAGATGATGGCGAAGAAGAAGTGAGTCATAGCTTGATAAATAAGAAGTAGTTGCTATATGATTTTCAAATTTTGAAGATCTACAGCCACCCCCTTATACATTCTAAATAAGTTCACAAGAATTTTGGAATAGTATGCTTTGCACATTTTGTTGTTTATGTTTGTTTGTAATTGATAGAACATCAATATTGCTTTTGTATATTTTTAGCCAAATTTGGATTTTCTTATTAAACAATTGATTAGTTTCATCTTGATATAAAAACTTAGTTTAACATATGTATTTCTATGAATGTCTATGTCACTTAGAACTCATGTATTTCTCTTTCCTGAAAGAGTTCTTCAATATTTTTATTAGAAGCATCAATTTACCTTCTACATTAAGGCAACTAAACTTTGTATTTTTAAAATACTCGTAACAAAGACATCAATTTTTTTCTTTGTCAAAATCCCCTTTTCATAGACTTATTAGAGATCTTAGCCTATAAGTAAGGGAGTTAAGTAGCCTCTAGATTATTGCAAGAGATCTAAGAGGATGTTTGAATTTTTAGAAACTTTTGTCTTTTAAGATTGTTTTTCAGTTTTGGAAGTACTTGGGTAGCAAAAAAAAAGGTGTTTAAAACCACTTTTTAAAGTTGAAAAGTACACAAAAAGGCAAAAACAAAAGTCGGGTATTTCCAAGTTATAACATTTGGATTTTAACTTATAAATTAAACTACTTAAAAAGTTCCAATCCAAACACCGCGGAGATATACTCTTCATCAATCTATTTGATTTAAAATACCCCTCTAGTTACTTTTTTTTTGCTTAGGTACATCATTTCACGCACTCAACACTGCATCAAAATAATATAAATTTTGCATGTCATTTAATTATTGGTCCTATTCTTTACACCAATCAAAATGGAATAAATTCACTCACCTGATTTTCTTAATTAACTGATAGAATCGAAGAAATTCCAACTTCTCTCCTAGACCAATTTTCACATTCGAAAACTTATGGAATCGACGAAATTCTGTTCAAAGACTCGAATCTTTGAATGTCTTCAAAAATTTTAAAATTAGACAACTTAAACCTTCAAATCTTTTATCTTTGGAAAAAATCTCAACTTTCACAAAAAATTTGAAAATCAACTTCTAAAATCAATCAAATATGACTCAAGGCCGCTGTTGGGAGGGATGAAATGGTAATTATATTAAAAGATATAAAATGACCTTCAGGGTCATTACATCATCCACCATTAAAAATCACATTCATCCTAGAACATAAAGCATGGGACAAACCTAAATTCTCAAAAAGACTAGGATAGTGAATTCTCACATTAGACTCTGTCTCCTAAGAACTCGCTCCCACAGGCCGATGTCGCTACTGAACCTTCACTAATGCTATCTCCTTGTTTCTGAATTTTTGAACCTATTTCTCTAGACTAGCCACTGGCTCCTCCTCATGAGTCAAATCTGGACCCAACTCTACCGAATCAAGCGATATCACATGAGATTCATTCAGAATGTAATGCTATAGCATCAAGATATGAAACACTTGATACGTAGAAGATAGAGGGGGGGGGGGGAAGAAAGTCTATAGGTCACCTCTTCCACTCACTCTAGAATCTCAAAAGGGACAATATACCTAGGGCTAAAGTTGCCTCCATGGCTTGTGGTGCATACCACAACTCGTGAAGCGCCTTATCGTGACACCTTCTAGTAGTGTGAGGGGAAGGTACGGGCTTCCTTGATGAGGTAATTCACCACTGAACCCACTACGGCGCGTGGTGGGTCTCATGGAGTGCACCCTCCTAGGCCACCCCAATTTTAATGTCCAAGGAACTTACCACGGATCCCACCAACGGTTATGGTGCATAACACAATTTGTAATGGTTGTTTCGTGCAGGGTGCTGTCTAGTTTTAAATTACAGTTTCGTAAGGGAAATTGGGCCTTTTTCCCTAGTTCAAAAACTTTTTTTTGGTTGGATATTTAGACTAAATTACCTTTCTAATGTTACCTAACCTATATAAGGTTTCCAAATTACACTTCAAACACTTAGAATCAAATCACTCTCAAGTCTTCTTTTAATCTCATGTGAAGAATTCATTGAAGAACCCCCAGTTTCAAGTCAAGTTCATTTTTAATCATTCAATTGTCATCAAGGTATGTGGGTCTTCATCTTTTACCCATGGAGCCCAAACTATTTTTTCCATTATTTCCTAATTTCAAGTATGATTAAATTAGGGTTTTCATGAATTTGACTTCAACTGCTTTTATTATGATATATATTATGTTTATACATCAAAATATGCACGAATTCCTCATGAATAACACGAATTACATACTTTATATGAGATTTATCTAGTTTGTTATGATTTATATAGAAATTAGGAACGAGTTCCTTCAATTTTGATTGTTCTTTCCATAATTGTATCATCATCAAAACATAACAGGATAATTACATTATATCATAGTTCAAGTTTTCAATAACCTCTTTGTCATCATAGCTTTGGCCTACTCCTCATTTAATCCATGTCTTACTTGTTTTCATTTCAATAGCTTCAACAAGTACGAGATTAGATAAAACTTGCTCCATATCACATATAGAGTAATTCAATGAACATTTCCACATTAACAAGAACAAGGTTCAACAACTATACCAATATGAACAATTCTCACTTTCAGTGATTGGGAAGTTCAAACCACATTATCAACTCTAGGATCATTAGTATTAACACGAACACATTAATTCAAGAGTCAATTCATACATATTATCACATCAACATCTCCATTACCATCATATCTGCTAAATCACTTCATTAATCTCTAAATACACAAAGAAAGGAAGATAACAAGTTCAATTAAACTCAATAAGATTTAGAAATCTACTTGTCTTGAATTAGCCTGATAATCAATCTAACAAGAGTCCCTTCCCCTAATGAATTGAATTCAACACATTACAATCTAGTTAAAAATAGGTTCATAATCACATTTTAAGAACAAGGACACTAAAATCAAGTAATTCGAAGAAAAGGACAAAATAGTTCAAAAGTTCAATACCGGAAATCGAGACTAAAATGTAAATTTTTTTAATGAAAATGTTCCTCACGTAATTACAAATCTATTGGTGAAAACCAATTCAAAATAGAGCTAAAAGGAACTCATAATCACCATTTTGTGAAAAATCAAAGTACAGAAGAAATACACAATTTCCTCAATTTAAAACTCCAATTTTGATGTTAAAATTAATAAATAATCGATGAGTAATAAAGAGGGAAGTAGAAATACTTTGTTAATGAAATGTCTTAAAAAACAAGTGAAAATCGTTCAACCCGAGCTCTCAAAGTTCAAAAATGGAAAATGCCTAAAACTCATAACCAGGGCTTGAAAACTAGTTTATAATTTGCAAAAGCGACACATTGTCACTTAAGCGACATCCACCAACAGGGAGGGCTTTGCTTTAGAGAAGCCTGATCAGAAAATTGACCTTCGCTTTAGCAACCAAGTTATCGCTAAAGAGAGGCCTAAGGCACCAGAACAAAACAATTTTTTCTTAATTCAACACAAGCTTAGTATCAATCCTCGGGATTCATTCAAAATCTCGTACACACAAACTATATATGCGACCCTATAAAAATTGATATTTTGGACTTAATGGAATCATCGAAAATTGAATCCGACATCTTCTTTATCTAAAATCTAATAAGGCACAATTAAACTAACTTAAGCCACTCGATATGTCAATCCACTACCAGAATATGCAAAAATTATGATGAGTTTGTTCCTAAACAAAAACCAGCTCCCGGAACCAATGAAGCCATAAAAAATTCAATCCAAGCATCGAAACTGAAAATGTTGACTAAAGTCTAACCTAAATCAAATTTTAGCTCAATTTCAAACTTTGGATCTAAAATCCACAGAACAATTCTAAATCTAATTCTGAAAAATCTCCCAGACTAAAATCTATATTTCAAAACTGATGGAATAAACGAAATCCTATTCCGAGGCTCAAATCTGCAATGACTCAAAATTTTGAAATTAAGCAACTTACGCCTTTAAAACTCAGTTCTTTAGCAAAAACTAAATTTCTCACAAGATTTTCAAAAAACAGCTTTCAAAATCAATCACATATGACTCGGGACTATTATTGGGAGGGATAAAATGGTAATATTGTAAAAAATGTAAAAGATAACCTTCAGGGTCATTATAGTATGGTGGTTTTCCTTGGCTTTGTAGGTGCATGGGTCACTAGATGACACCCAGCATGGGTTGTGGTGGGCACCATAACCCATACAAGGTGGTGTGATGTGTTGCCTTATCTATTTAGTGGCTACCTACCCTGGATGAGTGCCTACACTGGTCGTCCAGTGCACCATGCTGAGGTTCTTTCATGAATGCCTCATGCCAAGTTGTTTCTAGCATCACATAAATTAGTTCATTGGCCATCAACACATGCACAACTTCATCGTCCTGTAAATGAAACAAAAACGCACATCAAACCAGAAAATTATGCTTGAGAACTCACATTAACATTATGTTTTGGGCATCAAAAGTGTCGTATTTTCACGACAAATCAACACCCTCAATTTGGAATCATTGCTTGTTCTCAAGCAATGACACAAAAAAAAACCAACTATCGTGCAAATAAAAACACCTAATAGAATTATGTAGCAGCCTCAAACAGAAAACACATGCCCAAATTTAGATTTGTAATACACTCACATCCCAACCAAACTCAAAGGGATTTCTTCATGACATTGTACTACTCGTGGCTAACCAAGCTAATGCAAATTGTCGTATACTAGATAATGTAGTAATCAAACAACATAATCACAGTGCCCTTACCAAAAGAAAGTCTCTCACATCGTGTATATAAACAACACAGAGACTTAGACAAAACCACTTGCAGTTTCCAAAGAAGTTCAATCCATGCACAAGAACAAACCATAGGTTTTTCCTTATTTTCAATACCATAACTCTTGAATAGCCTTTTTAGGATCACATTAGGATTTCTTTTGTCTTGTAACATACGCTTGAGATCAGGTAGGATAAATTTAGGCTTAAAATGACAACTTTGCCCCCACCAAATTCTACTTTGGCTTAGCTACTTGTTTTCAGCGCCCCAAATTATTATTGTCCCTTTTTTAACCTTTATTTCTTGGGCTACAACATTTTTGACTTGTAACCACCCTGACTAAGTGTGGGCTAAACTATGAAAAAGTGTTGTCTTTGACCAAAGGCCACACTTTCTGGCTTTAGGCAATGCTTTAGCAGGGGTGGCCTAAAGAAGTGTAACCTTTGACTTTAGGGCACACTTTGTAAGTGTTGCCTCATCATATACGCTTTAAAAGCGTTGACCATGAGGTACAATAGCAACGCTTTGTAATACCCCATATAACAACACTTTTACTTCATACAACTATATTTTTAAGTGTTTCCTTTTCGTGCTTATTTGCTACGCTTTTGAAGCGTAGCCATATATAGCATCTCTAAAGCAACACTTTAAAATGTATCCTTTGCTAATGTCCATGCCATAATTGACGTTCAATTTTAAAGTTTTGCAATATTGACTAATAGAAATTTATATGCCAAAACTTTTCTTATTGAAAATTATTTTTGTATATGCTAATTAGACTACGCATAATTTATAAATTATCTCAAACACTAATTTTTCTTACAAATAATTAAATGAATATATTTGCAATAAACTTCAAATAATAATGATGTCTTACAAATTCTTATAAGTCAGTATTTTAAAGATGTGCATACTCGCAATGAATTCCACAAAATCAAATGTATTTAAACTCTAAAAATAGTTCAAAAACTCTTCCTATTCACTTCAACAAATCAAATTGACTTGTGGCCGCCATTCAAATTTGATCGCTCGTATTTTCCTACACATTAAAAAAATAAAACAATTAGAGAGATATCAAACAAATGAAAGATCCGTATCTAAAATTGAATGTAAATATGGAAGGCATGAAAACTGCATGTCAAAGGGCAAGTTAGTTCACTTTCATTTATAACTTGTAATCAGCCAGCAGATTATGAAAGATGCAGCCAACAGAATGAAAGATCCACAAACACAGATTTCTACCTTTGTTCTTTCTATTACTATAGAAAAAGTGCCTTTTATCCTTGTTTTAGTATCATTAAATATAAATTCATGCCAAAATATATCAACAACATAGATGCAGCAAACACTATGACCTATAAGAAAAGCAATCAACTATTTTTTTAATGGTTTCAATCACAGACCGAATGCTCTTTTGAACCTTTCTCCCACACCTGGACTTGGCCACTATGAAAGGGACAACTTCTTTGAGATTGATAGATTATAATGTGAGCTAAGACTTCTCCTTACAGCTTGACAAGTTGATGTCTTGAAAACTCTCAGGTGGATAGCTCCCATTAGACAGTAAATCACATCTTTGGCTCAAACCATAGTGATTGGATAAGCCTTACTGCTCAATTTTAGCTGATTTTGCAGTGAAATAGGAGATTCAGCCACATATATAGCAAGCTTTGCGATTGCATATAACTACTTGGAATAGTAACACATACCTCAGTAGCCACTAAAAATATAGAAACATATGCTTTATGCCCCTTTTTTGTAAGGATCATTTATTCCAGCTATTTTTTAATATGGAGAGATTTCTTCTCTAATACCCACAAGATAACCTTTTGCTCAATCATATGCTTTCTCTAGGTCACCGAACACCATATGAAAATCCTCGTGCAGACTACATGTGCAATAAAAATATAATCCACACACAACTCCCTTAAGAAGACAACCCCAAATAAAATATGGAAAAAAATCAAAACTTTTCTTGTGAATATGAAATATAAAATACCTTTCGAGTTAAGAACCGAAGCATGAGTTGATCCAGAAGAATGTGGAAGATTTTGACCTCTTACAGCTTGTGCACTACTTGCATCAGCAGGTGAAGCAACATTAGATCCAAGGCACCCTGGTATATCTTGAACATTCAATCCTAGGTTGTTTTGCAACAATTGACTAAATAAATTTCGCATTTCCTCTCTCATTTCTTTCTTTAGAGAAGTTATTTCATTGGGATGCTTTTGTTTAAACTTGTTAATTTCCTCCTCCTTTTTAAGAGAACTTCTTGTCACTGATCTACCATAGCATCTGAGTCGACCAGGTTGTTCCTTTCCAAACATTGCCTTAAATGCATCATCCGGTGTTTCTCCAACATTTTGGCGATTCTGAAGTTCAGCCTATGAAAACGAAATTGACATGGCACAGTTAAATTTAAGTACTACTAATTGCTCGAGCAAGATGAGTTTATGATTCACTATAAATAACTTACTATTGCAACTTGGGTATCAACCTGAAGCTCTTTTCCTTTCTTTGTACGAGTTGCAATAAACATTTCAGACTTTGATGGTTCCTCATTGTTTTTTTTAGTTCCACGCTACAAATTGCATGAAAATGAATTTTAAAAAACATCAACATGTTCTAGTGAAGTACCAAAAAATGAAATTCAAATTTTACAAAGTGTATGCTAAGTATTACCAACGCATTCAAATTTTACAAAGTGTATGCTAAGTATTACCAATGCAACGCGTACTCTTGCAAAATTAATTGGTCTCATTCGATGCCTCCGCTTTTATTTTTATCCGTTTTGGGAATTTACCTCAGAGATAGCCTAACATTCAATAGAAAAAGATGTATAAATTTATAAATAAAAAAGAAGAATAAAGATGACGCAAAATATGCAGAAGAAAAAAATGCATTATTGTTAGCCTGACTTGCACAGTTGGATGTTTCCAATACTCGATCTACTGATGAAATTGAACTTCATGAATGTCATCAGGCCATTTTGCTAGCATATCCTCAATAGTACTATTTTTATCAAAAAATCCCTCTTTAATATTTCCCTTGTGTCGCCTCCAAGCTTCATGAAGACCTGTCATCACCCACTTCTCTCCTTCTGTTGGAATTAAGAATTTGGACTATGCAAAATAAATAAATATTTAGCTTCAACCAATAATAAGAATTCAATAAAATATAAAATCTCAAAGTTTATTGTTCTTACATTGACATATTTCCACATGCGCCTTTTAGTAACATTTGGCACTGCATGCCAACGAGTGTAAATCAAGCCGATAAATCTGGGATTCCTTGCGATTGTTCCTAAAAAGTTGGTTAGATCAGACACGATCTTATCAGTTGGTCCCACTGCTTGTCCTTTATCAAGTGTCATCTCCTCTCTTTCTTGCAAATTTCTTGCATGAATTTTCTTACATGTTGTTTGTCCTCGAACATTTTTCTTCTCCGATATTCCTAGATTAATGTAACAACTTCCAAATAAGAAATGTCATTTACAATGAGTAATAAATTTTACAAAAAACGTTTAAGATGTACCTTTTGTATAAAATCGATGTCGATTTCCTCTTCTATAGGATACCCATCCTTACAAATTTCTTCTTGATCCACAAAATCATCCAATACTTTATTATGTTCATCAATAGGAGGAGCATGCATACACTCGACATCATTTGTTATGCGGTTATCATATTTCATTTCATCACCTAGGTGTGTTCTTTGTTTTTTCAGAAACTGATTAAGATCAGTAGTCGATAGGACCTACTTCCTCTTTACCAATTTGAGGTTTGGTAACTCATGAATACCATGTTGTTCATATATTCCCTGTTCTTTCAGAAATTGATCAAGACGGGTGGCCGGTAAGACCGACTTCATCTTCACCTGTTTGATATTTTGCAGCTCCTGAATATCAAGTTGTTCCTCTCCTTCACCTAGTGTTGTATCAATCATATAAGAAGTATTAACATCTGCCTTTGAAGATGTTTGGAACCTAGAATTTTGCATAGGAAATTTGACTCCTTTCAGTTGAATGGAATCTCCAGATTGACGCAACCTTTGTATATGTTTTCCTTTCCGTGCAATCATATGTGAAGTACTAAGCTCTTCCATTGAAGACAATTGAGTCACTGTTTTGTGCCTAAATAGTTTACTCTTTTCTTCTTGTGGAATGGACCCCTCAAGATTCTGTCGTTTATGCATTATTGGTGCATGCTCTTTCCTCAATTTATCATTGTGTTGTTTTTCAAGTTGTTCTCTCTTAATCTTAAACTTGTTGATCAATTCAGCACTTGATCGGTATTGCATATCAGAATTCACATTCTTCAATGGACTTTGAGCTTTGTTCGGATTCGGGACCTTTTTCTTTAGTATTCTTGCTTGATTCATTTTTGTCGTCCTCTTTTAATCTCTCTTTATAGCAGGCTGACACCTTCCTTAGCAAGTCCAGAAGCTATCTGCATGGAAAAGAGAAATAGAAACATTATATTATGCAACAAAAGGTGTGACAAATACTATGATATCAACAGACAGTCAAGACAAAAAGTGAGTTAGAGGTATAAAGTTATCCAAAATATATAAAACTCATGTACCATAGTAAATTCTTCTGTATGATACCAACAGACTGTCAAGACACAGAGGACTTTCTTCTCATATTTATGATATAAGCACGGTAAAATATAGCAGCACATGTACCACAGTAGTGTGATTTGACTGTGAAAGATAGAATTGTATACTGATGAATTCAGTCAAGAACCCCCTTTTCCAGAAAGTACTTGTAACCAGAAAGTACTATAGATAACAATTCAGTCCAGATGAATTGGATCTTCTTCATGTTGGCTTGCATCGCCGCTATCTTTTATATCTACTGGTTATTTGCTCGTTATGGTATGTTTTCTTTTCTTTAATTTATCATTAACCTTCCCCCTGTTGATTTCTTGGTACTAAATTAACAGCACAATGGTTCTGTTGCAGCATTCAATGTGAAAGCAGAGGATTTCAGTTCTTTAAATCCCAACATTAACTGTGACCATCTTTTTGTGGGTCAATATGTCTGTCTCAATGGCACCTTATCAACTTGAGGATGCCCACGAATCAATATATTGTACTACATTATAAGTGTTGAGGATCAGCATGCATCTAAATGGTTAAACCAAGAAATTTACTTGCCTATTATGTTGTACTATCAATTATCAAGTGATATGGTTTGTCTTTTATTGAAGTTATGTATTGGTTGTGACTTATATTGTATCTATGTACTTATCACTATCCAAAATAATTTATATGTTGTATCTCACGTCGCTAACTCATCAAGAAACTACTTCTGAAAAACTAGGTGTTGTTTGTTATTAGTACTAGACATACTCCACTTGCGTGCACATATGGGTATTCATGAGAGTCATATAAGGATAGAATAGTCTCTGTTCTGTATTTTATCCCTTTGATTTGGTTTCATTCTTAACTCAAAAAAGCATCATAGTATTCGAAAATGAACTTCTCCCAAGCAAGACTACTCTTGAGCATCATTCAAGTACCTCACTCCTACGCAAGTTCTGGACCAACTGGGAGCAAATCATAACCATCATGGAGCTTTGAACTGTTACATGAGCAAGGGCATCCCTTGACCAGTGTAAAGAATTCAAATCGAAGAGGCCATTGTACGGAGACATAGTGAGTGGCAAAAGACATAGGACCATCCATCGCAATGGAAAAAAAGGGAACTTGTCTGAACTAAATCAGCAACCACCTCATGATGATCACTATGAACCTGAATAATTCCAAATGCCTTGGTGACTGATCAGCAAATGAAGGGGCTCAAGTGTTTAACCCTTCTAAATAAATCTGCCAAAACACTTTTCCTTTGTCAAATGCAAATAGTTGGAAAAAATTATTAACAGGTATAGTGCTGCTATCACTTAAAGAATACCTTAGTAATAGAAGGAGCATGAAGGTTCATATACAAGACTACCTCAAGGCATTTTCTAGAGCCCTCTTAATGAAAAAAAGTCAGTCTTCCACCTATCTGTTGCCAAAGTATAAATTGAAGGTATTAACTTTTTAACCAGTCAGGTGCAAATAGGCATTGGTAATTGCACTAATACGGAAAGGTCAATACACTGAATAATACAATTACCATAGTACTGAAGTAATGCGTGGTCTCAGAATTTTTTGGACAGAATGTTAGAAGCATTTTGGAAGTTCAAGAAATGAAGAAAACTCGAATTTTGAGAGTCTTAAGAGGAATGGAGCTACAGGTTCAAGAAATGAAGAATACTCAAATTTTGGAAGTCTTAAGAGAATAGAGTTGCAAGTTCAAGAAATGAAGAATACTCACATTGTGGAAGTCTTAAGAGAAATGGAGCTGCAAGTTCAAGAAATGAAGAAAACTCAAATTAGAATGATTTGTCGAATTTTTAAAGTTTCGTTCTTTGTTTTGTCTTGGAAGTATTGATATAAGCTGAAAACAGAGTTGTTACTCATTCAAATGAAATGAGTCTATTACTTCATTCATCCGTATTAGTTGTCAAAGGCTTATAAGAGGAATTAGTGTTTACATCATAACAATCCTTCTTTCCTACTGCTTCAATTATCCTATGTTTCTGATTCCTAATTCTTTTTTTTTTCTAGCTTTAATTTCTGGATAAGGGGGTTCTTGAATTTGTAATTTCATTCATCCATATTACTTATAACCAGAAAGTACTATAGATAACAATTGAGTCACTGCTTTTAACCAGAAAGCACTTGTAACCAGTAAATTACTTGGAAATTAGGCTTCAAAATTGACCCACAAATTAAAAGATTAAACAACAAACTAATTTTTCTTGTGAACAAACAAAAGATTAAACAATTGAGTCGCTGCTTGTGAACATTTTGAAAACACACTCTCTCGTTAGAGGATAAGAATAAATCAGGAAGTACCTAACCGTATCCCAAGAATGGTTACTTAGGAGCAAAATCAAGTTCTTCAAGCCAGGGCTACTATGGAAGAACTGATGTAGGTTGTCTTCTCTATGGATCCTAATTTAGCAGCCGGTTAAGGAGTAAAACCTTCAAGCCAGGCCTACAAAAGTGAGACAGACTGTAAAATAACATAAAACAAAAAATAGAAGACAGACTAGGAAATCAAAAATAAGAACAAACAGAGCAGATTCTAATGAGATTTTGAATAGGGGAATCATGTAAAGGTCCATGGTTGCTTTCAATATTTGATGTCAAGATATCTTACCATTATAGTTACGTGGTCCCTTTTTTAAAGTGTATTACTACAATGAATTTTCTTCGAATAGGAAATCTGAGACCTTTAGGGGGAGTATGCTTGTGTATATTGTAAACATATAAAAAGAAATAATTTTGAAGACTCCCATAAAATAGGTATGCAGTGAAGCAGATAATTGTTTTGGTGTTAATATCAAGTTACAAGCTAGTTCGATACCTGTACAGCTCACTATAATTGACCTCAAACCCATCAGCAATGGAGAATGTGGAACAAACAGTGCTAGTTCATTACACCACTGTAATTTCAGAGAAAATTGAAAGAGAGATCATACACCACTGTACCATTCAGAGAACACTGCTGCAGCTGCTTGTGCACATTTTGAAAACATACTCTCTCGTTAGAGGATAAGAATAAATGAGGAAGGACCTAACCATGTCCCAAGAATGGTTACTTAGGAACAAAACCAAATTCTTCAAGCCAGGCGTACTATGGAAGAACTGAAGCAGGTAGTCTTCTCTATGGACCCTAATTTAGCGGCCGGTTCAGGAGTAAATTCAAATTCTTCAAGCCAGACCTACAAAAGTGAGACAGATTCTGTAAAAGTACTTAAAATAAAAAATTAAAGACAAACTAGGAAATCAAAAATAAGAACAAACAACAGTGCTAGTTCATTACACCACTGCAATTTCAGAGAAAACTGAAAAAGAGATCATACAGGTCACCGCTACAATAATGATGAGCCCATCTGGTTTGGACAGGAAAATTAATGCGCATGTACCATAGCTAATTCTTGACATCAAAATATTGGAAGCAAAATATTGAAAGCAACCACGGGAATCTAATGAGACGAGCAAAAGGACACAGTTTTCACAAAAATGGCATGTAATATAGCTAATTTTGTTTGTATCCGCAGCCAACAGAATAATCAAAGATCGCAGCAAACTCATTTTTGTTTGTAAATATTAAATATGTAGAAATCTTATACCAGAAAAGTATTCAAATAACAAAACGTCTTTATTAGAAGTATAAAGTCATCCAAAGTAAATAAAACTCATGGTGTGTCATCTTTAAACTCCTCTTCAGAATCATCTTCAAACTCATTTTCAGACTCATCTTCAAATTCATTTTAAGAGTCATCTTCAAACTCGTCTTCAGACTAGCCTTCAAATTCATTTTAGGTCCATAGTTGCATTTTCAGTTTTTTAAAGTTGAAAATTTTAAGTTTTCTAGCCGTTTTGAGTTCTGAGCGTCAAAATTCAATTCCGTCAAATCCATTAGCTCCGGAATGCTGAATCTCGTCTAAGAGAACTTCCAAAACTGAATATGGAGTTAAAATGGAGATTTTAGGTCCAAAGTTGTTTTTTTAGTTCTTTAAAGTTGAAAATTTTGAGTTTTCTAGCCGTTTTTAGTTCTGAGAGTCATAATTCAATTTTGTCAAATCCATCAGCTCCAGAATGCTGAATCTAGTCTAGGAGAACTTGCAGCACTGAATATGGAGTTAAATTGGAGATTTTAGGTCCATAGTTGCATTCTTAGTTCTTTATAGTTGAAAATTTTAAGTTTTCTAGCTGTTTTGAGTTCTGAGCATCAGAATTCGATTTTGTCAAATCCATTAGCTCCAGAACGCTGAATCTCGTCTAAGAGAACTTGCAGAACTGAATATGGAGTTAAAATAGAGATTTTAGGTCCAAAGTTGTTTTTTTAGTTCTTTAAAGTTGAAAATTTTGAGTTTTCTAGCCATTTTGAGTTCTGAGCATCGAAATTCGATTCTATTGAATCCATCAACTCCAAAATGTTGAATCTAGTCTAGGAGAACTTGCAGCACTGAATATGGAGTTAAATTGGAAATTTTATGTCCATAGTTACATTTTTAGTTCTTTAAAGTTGAAAATTTTAAGTTTTCTAGCCGTTTTGAGTTTTGAGAGTTGGAATTCAATTCTGCCGAATACATTAGCTCTGGAATGCTGAATCTCGTCTAAGAGAACTTGCAGAAGTTAGTATGGAGTTAAAATGGAGATTTTAGGTCCAAAGTTCTTCTTTTAGTTCTTTAAAGTTGAAAATTTTTGAGTTTTCTAATCGTTTTGAGTTCTGAGCGTCGAAATTTGATTATGTCAAATCCATCAGCTCCAAAATGCTGAATCTAGGCTAGGACAACTTGCAAAACTGAATATGTAGTTAAATTGCAGATTTTAGGTCCATAGTTGCATTTTTAGTTCTTTAAAGTTGACAATTTTAAGTTTCTAGCTGTTTTGAGTTCTGAGCATCGGAATTCGATTCTGTCGAATCCATTAGCTTCGGAATACTGAATCTTCATCTAAGAGAACTTGCAGAACTGAATATGGAGTTAAAATGGTGATTTTATGTCGAAAGTTGTTTTTTTAGTTCTTAAAAGTTTAAAATTTTGAGTTCTCTAGCCGTTTTGAGTACTGAGCGTCGGAATTCGATTCGGTCGAATTCATCAGCTCCAAAATGCTAAATCTAGTCTAGGAGAACTTGCAGTACAGAATATGGAGTTAAATTGGAGATTTTAGGTCCATAGTTGCATTTTGAGTTCTTTAAAGTTGAAAATTTTAAGTTTTCTAGCCGTTTTGAGTTTTGAGTGTCGGAATTCAATTCTGTCGAATCCATTGGCTCCTGAATGCTAAATCTCGTCTAAGAGAACTTGCAAAACTAAATATGGAGTTAAAATGGAGATTTTAGGTCTAAAGTTGTTTTTTTAGTTTTTTAAAGTTGAAAATTTTGAGTTTTCTAGCCGTTTGGAGTTCTGAGCGTCTGAATTCGATTTTGTCGAATCCATCAACTCCAAAATGTTGAATCTAGGCTAGGAGAACTTGCAGAACTGAATATGGAGTTAAATTGGAGATTTTAGGTCCATAGTTGCAATTTTAGGTCTTTAAAGTTGAATTTTTTAAGTTTTCTAGCCGTTTTGAGTTCTGAGCGTCGGAATTCGATTCTGTCAAATCCATTAGCTTCTGAATGCTGAATCTCATCTAAGAAAACTTGCAGAACTGAATATGGAGTTAAAATGGAGATTTTAGGTCCAAAGTTGTTTTTTTAGTTTTTAAAGTTGAAAATTTTGAGTTTTCTAGCCATTTTGAGTTCTGAGCATCGGAATTTGATTTTGTCGAATCCATCAACTCAAAAATGCTATCTAGTCTAGGAGAACTTACAGTACTGAATATGGGTTAAATTGGAGATTTTAGGTCCATAGTTGTATTTTTAGTTCTTTAAAGTTGAAAATTTTAAGGTTTCTAGCCCTTTTGAGTTCTGATCATCGGAATTCGATCCTGTTGAATCCATTAGCTCTAAAATGTTGAATCTCATCTACGAGAACTTGCAGAACTGAATATGGAGTTAAAATGTAGATTTTAGGTCCAAAGTTATTTTTTTAGTTCTTTAAAGTTGAAAATTTTGAGTTTTCTAGCCGTTTTGAGTTATGAGCATCGGAATTCGATTCTGTCGAATCCATCAGCTCCAAAATGTTGAATCTAGGCTAGGAGAACTTGCAGAACTGAATATGGAGTTAAATTGGAGATTTTAGCTCCATAGTTGCTTTTTTAGTTCTTCAAAGTTGAAAATTTTAAGTTTTTTAGCTGTTTTGAGTTTTGAGCATTGGAATTCGATTCTGTCGAATCCTTTAGCTCCGGAATGCTAAATCTCATCTAAGAGAACTTGCAGAACTGAATATGGAATTAAAATTGTGATTTTAGGTCCAAAGTTTTTTTTAGTTCTTTAAAGTTGAAAATTTTGAGTTTTATAGCCATTTTGAGTTCTGAGCGTCGGAATTCGATTCGGTTTAATCCATCAGCTCCAAAATGCTGAATTTAGTCTAGGAGAACTTGCAGTACTGAATATGGAGTTAAATTGGAGATTTTAGGTCCATAGTTGCATTTTGAGTTCTTTAAAGTTGAAAATTTTAAATTTTCTAGTCGTTTAAAGTTCTGAGGGTCAGAATTCGATTATGTCCAATCCGTTAGCTTCGGAATGCTGAATCTCATCTAAAAGAACTTGCAGAACTGAATATGGAGTTGAAATGAAGATTTTAGGTCAAAAGTTATTTTTTTAGTTCTCTAAAGTTGAAAATTTTGAGTTTTCTAGCCTTTTTGAGGTCTGAGCATTGGAATTTGATTCTGTCGAATCCATCAGCTCCAAAATGTTAAGTCTAGGCTAGAAGAACTTGCAGAACTTAATATGGAGTTCAATTGGAGATTTTAGGTCCATAGTTGCATTTTTAGTTCTTTAAAGTTGAAAATTTTAATTTTTCTAGCTGTTTTGAGTTCTAAGCATCGAATTTGATTTTGTCGAATCCATTAGCTTCGGAATGCTGAATCTCGTGTAAGAGAACTTGCAGAACTGAATATGGAGTTAAAATGGAGATTTTAGGTCCAAAGTTATTTTTTTAGTTCTTTAAAGTAGAAAATTTTGAGTTTCTTAGCCGTTTTGAGTTCTGAGCGTCAGAATTCAATTCTGTCGAATCCATCAGCTCCAAAATGCTGAATCTAGTCTATGAAAACTTGCAGTACTGAATATGGAGTTAAATTGGAGATTTTAGGTCCATATTTGTATTTTTAGTTCTTTAAAGTTGAAAATTTTAAGATTTTTAGCCATTTTGAGTTCTGAGCATCGGAATTTGATCCTGTTGAATCCATTAGCTCCGAAATGTTGAATCTCGTCTAAGAGAACTTTCAGAACGGAATATGGAGTTAAAATAGAGATTTTAGGTCCAAAGTTGTTTTTTTAGTTCTTTAAAGTTGAAAATTTTGAGTTTTCTAGCCGTTTTGAGTTCTGAGCGTCGGAATTCGATTCTGTCGAATCCATCAGCTCCAAAATGCTGAATCTAGACTAGGAGAACTTGCAGAACTGAATATGGAGTTAAATTTGAGATTTTAGGTCCATAATTGCATTTTCCGTTCTTTAAAGTTGAAAATTTTAAGTTTTCTAGCTATTTTGAGTTCTGAGCGTCGGAATTCGATTCTTTCGAATCCATTAGATTTGGAATGCTGAATCTCGTCTAAGAGAACTTGCAAAACTGAATCAACACTACTCTCCGTGATGGAGAGCAATCCCCAGGGGGCTACAATGACAACTACGGAGAAACATGACGTTGCATGACAATTAGCTAAGCTGGGTGTTGATATGATTGAGGCTGGTTTTCCTGCTCCATCCAAAGCTGATCTTGAAGTTGTGAAACTGATAGCTCTGTAAGTTGGTAATGGGGTTTATGAAGATGATCATGTTACATTATCAGTTACAGGAATGGTACTGACCACACAAGCCATAGTGGTCAAGAAACCAAAGCCAAAGGTGGCTGCACCTGCTGCTCCACAAGGACTTGCAGTGGGATCAATTCATATTTCTTTTGCTAGGAAATTTTATTGGTGTTGAGATGAACATGGCGCAGGGGCAAACCAATACATATGCGCACCTTTAAAGAGTACACAAGGCCTAAAGTTGAGAAAAAAGATGCTCCTATATTTGTCTCTGTTTCCCGCTAAACTTTTTAAGGTTTGGGGGAAGAAGACATTCTCTTACAATTTCATCGTAGAAGTGACTCGAGAGCTAATAAAGACAGACCCTGCCCCGGTAATCAGTCCGAATAACATTATTCGGAAAAGGATTACCCATGAAAATCTCATTTTTGGAGAGCTATAGATTTCATTCTCCGAGACGTTTGAGCACATTCTTCCATACTGGAAGTTGGAGCTGGCAAGAAGTTTGTTGGACGGGAACGTGGTGCGTGTTGGAAATTTTACTTTTAGGAAGCTGCCTAATGATGACTATGCTCTATCAATCAAGAGATTATTCAACGTTCATGGATTGGGTGTTGGTGATGAAATTATGCTACATTGGCATCCTATGCTTCAAACATTTATGTTCAAACTACTTTCCAAGTTTTGAGATTCAGAAATTAGGCCTGTAATGACTCATTTGTGATTAGGAGCTTGTAAAAATTGAGATATCTTCAAGTTTTTCAGCAAGCACATTCTTTCTCAGTTTGTATGTTTCTTTTGATCCAACATAAGAATCTCTTTTGCGTTTTTACTAGAATTTATTGATATCAGCATCTTCACATCTGATCTGAGTTTACTTTTTACTTAAATTCTAGTAACCAATTGTTAGCTCTAGCATTAGTAATTGTAGTTCACTAAGGAAATTTATGACGCTAGCCTGACAGAGGATAAGCTGCAGACGAGGAATTAAGTTATGTTGCTGGTACTATTTGCTGGTATGAATAAGGTATCTTAAGAAGATCAAGCTACTAAAGAGGAGGCAACTTGAGCAGCTCAGGCTACAAAAGAGAAGACTTCAAAAACAGTGGAGTATGACTAAGAAATGACTGATCCTGATTTCTTTGTATCGAGAAGAGTTCTATCATTACGTACTTAATGTATTAATAGTTATGTGTCTTAATATAAAGATGACATTCCTTAATATAAGAGTGACAAATTTTAAGCATAAACTCCCAACAGAGTACATAACACCTGGTAATATTGGAGCTTGTGGAACTCTCAGAGATAATCTGGGAGGTCTTATATTTGCTTATGCAACACCTATGGGTGAGGGCACTAATAATCTGATCCTTGAATCACAATGAGTTCTGTTAGGTTCAGAAAATGGTGGAGCAATCTATGGCTGGAAAATTCAACAAGAATCTGGGGCATATCCAGGAGGCTGGGGTGGGATAGCAACCGCTTCCTTAAGCCAGTGAGGCAAATTACCTACATCAGGCACTGTATTCATAATTCAAGAACTGAATGAACATCCAACACCTGAACCTGCAGTGTTCTTAGATTGACTGAACCTAGCTCTTTTGCATTTTTCCCCGAGATAGTGAGATCCTACTCTACTAGATAGACTTCAATTCATCATCGGCCAATTCTAAGTATTCAGGCATCAACTCCTAAATAAAAAGCTAGAGTATATTTGGACCTTGCTAAAATTGAGATGGCTACCTGTAGAAGAAGGAAACACAAAGGATTAAGAAACCTCCTGATCATTCTGATGTGATTAGGAAATCCCTTCTCAAGTTAATAGAAACAGAGCACTTGTATGCGTCTATGTAATTAAGAAATCGATTAAGTTAATAGAAATAAAGCACCTGTATGCGTCTATGTAATTAAGAAATCGATCAAGTTAACAGAAACAGAGCACATAGGTGACATACTTTATTATATATTAATTAAGAAATCGATACAATCAAGTACAATAAAAAAATACAATAGCCAGAGATCACAAACACAGAAAACATTACTTTTACAAATATCAAATCACTAGAAAATCACAATTGATGCCTAAATACTAATTAGTTCATCAACATATTTTTTGTTTTCATCGCCTAAAACTGATCAATGAACATGACAAAAAATAAGTTACAGGGGTAAATTTTCAATGAAGGTTTACAAAGTAAGGACATGATGGAACATGTAGAAACAAAGGAGTGTAGAAACGTGAAGTACATACCTGAAAACTTTGTTGTTCCTGATCGTCGTTGTTGCGAGGGAACTGTATGCCGCTGCCAGACGTGCTATGTGATGAATTAGGTTAGCGCCACTCATGTACCTGAGAGATTTTTAAGAAAAGATTTCCTTATGAACATGGGAGAGTTTGATGAGGTTAATTTTCCTTATTTGATGGGAGTGGGAAAGTTAGAGGGATCTTTTCCTTATTTGATAGGGCAAGGCGGGAAATTTATTTTCAAGAAAAAAAGGCTTTTTTATGGCTACTTCTTTTAATTGCTACCAAAAATATACTTATTGCTGGCTATTAAACATTAGCCGTTGATCTTTTGCCTCGTGTGTATACATTAGTGGCAATGAACTTATTACCACAAAATAATTGTCGCTAAAGACATATTTTCTAGTAGTGAGGTAGGGAATGGTAGACAAAAAATTTTTCATTCATTATCAAGTATCACTTATATTGGGATAACAATTGTACTATTGAATTTCTTTCTACTCCTTTTTATTTTGGTTTGTTCTTTAGCACATAACTTCACAAGGAAAATATTTAGAATCCTCAGTAGCTTATGTATTTCTATTAATAAGCTTATGTATTCTATGAATTATGTAGGGGAAGAGAAATTAGTGAATGTTATGGGAGGACATGGATTTAACAAATATGACATTTGAAGAAGTAAGTCAAGCAGAAACACAATTGTATTTCCTGATTCTTGGTATCTTTTCATTACCACAACACTCACGTAAGCAATGACTCTTCAGTAAGAAAGAAACATGCAAACAAAAATTGAAGTGGATTTGGCCTTTTGCTACCTAAGATAATATATACGGAGGCAAAGTTTTGCATTTTCAAAAGAGTAACTTAGTTAGAAAGGGTAGTCTTTACTTCTTGTTACAAAATTTTATAGACATCATTTTTAGCAATATACATAGTCATAATTAGCTAGCAGATCTTTAGGAATCCCTTGTAATTACTAGCAGATCTTTAGGAATCTCTCTTTATTTTCATTCCTAAATTAGCACCTAATGTATTGTATTTATATCTTGCTTACCTATTGAAATAAAGCATCAACTTCTATCCGATTACATAGTATAAGAGCCACTGCTGCCTTTTTGAGGTGAGTTATCTCCCTCGTAGCTTTAGGGTTAGTTTCTATCTAAGAGGTCAAGTTTTCTCTTTCTAGATTTGCTGTTCATAGTATAATCTCCTTCTAGCTAGTTTCTTTTGGAAATTAATGGAGTTGCTGAGAGGAAGAATAGGCATCTACTTGAGACAGCCCGAGCACCTTTGTTCCAAATGAAAGTTCCTAACAATTTTGGGCTGATGCAGTCTCTACCGCTTGTTTTCTGGTTAATCGCATACCATCGACAACGCTTATTAGTAATACATCTTATAATGTTCTTTTTCCAAACAAGACATTATTCCCGGTGGAACCAAAAGTATTCGGAAGCACTTGTTATAACCCTCCTAGTTCTACAAGTCAAGGGGAGGAAGATGAGTGGTTAGTTTATCAGGTTACTCATGTTGAGCAATCAAGTGATGCTACTCTTCCATCTCCTAGTTACTCTATTGAGCACTACTCGACTACTGCGCCTTCAACATATGTTCCAGAAGACCGCCTATTGTTAAAGTTTATTTGAGGAGACAAGAGACTAATGCTACATGCCCTACACCAATTCCTCCTTTATGTGATCCTCCTCCATCAGACCCTCCATAAAATCTTGACCTTCCTATTGCTCTCCGTAAAGGTACACGGACTTGCAAATCCACATATTCGATTACTAACTTTGTTTCCTATGATCGCTTGTCTCCTGCATCTAGATCCTTGATTGCTTCTTTAGACTCTGTTTCTACACCCAAAAGTGTGAAAGAGGCTTTGCATCATCCCGGATGGTCAAATGCGATGCTTGAGGAAATACATGCATTGGAGGAAAATTACACATGAGATTTGGTGGATTTACTAGACGGGAAGAAACCAGTAGGATGTAAGTGGGTGTTCACAGTGAAAGTTAATCCAGATGGTTCTGTTGCAAGACTTAACGCCAGTCTTGTGGCTAAAGGATTTGCATAGACTTATGGAGTGGACTATTCAGACACCTTTTCTCCGGTTGCCAAACTCACTTCTGTGCGCTTGATTATTTCTTTAGCTGCTTTTCTGAGAATTGGCCTTTACATCAACTAGATATCAAGAATGCATTTCTTCATGGTGATCTTCAAGAGGAAGTATATATGGAGCAATCACCTGGTTTTATTGCTCAGGGGAAGTATAGAAAAGTCTGTCATTTGAAGAAATCCTTGTATGGATTGCAGCAGAGTCCACGGACTTGGTTTTGCAAGTTCAGTGAGGTAGTTCAAGTGTTTGGGCTGAAAATGAGCAAATGTGATCACTCGGTCTTCTACCGACTATCTGCAGCTGGCAGTATCCTTCTTGTTGTATATGTTGATGACATTGTCATCACATGAGGTGATTCTGAGGGGATATCTTCCCTTAAGTCTTTCTTGCATACTAGGTTCCATACGAAGGACTTAGGCCAGTTGAAATACTTTTTGGGAGTAGAAGTAAATAGAAGCAAGATGGGAATTCTTCTATCTCAAAGGAAGTATATTCTTAACCTACTTGCAGAAACTGGAAAATTGGTAGCCAAACCTTGTAGTACTCCAATGGTTCCCGGTGTACAATTTATGAAAGATGATAGAGAGCCTTTTGATAACCCAGAGAGATATAGGAGGATAGTTGGGAAGTTAAACTACCTCATAGTGACTCGTCCAGATATTGCTTTTGCAGTAAGCTTCGTTAGTTAATTCATGTCTACACCTACGGTGAAGCATTGGAACAGATTCTATGTTACTTGAAAGGAGCTCCTGGACTTGGCATACTGTATAGCAATCACAACCATACTCGTATTGAGTGTTTTGCAGATGCCGATTGGGTTGGTTCAAAAATTGACAGAAGATCTACTACAGGCTATTGTGTATTTGTCGGAGGAAACTTAGTATCATGGAGGAGTAAGAAGCAAAGTGTTGTATCTCGATCCAGTGCAAAATCTGAGTATAGAGCTATGTCACAGTCTACGAGTGAAATCATGTGGATACATCATCTTTAAACTGAAATTGGGTTGAAGCATCATATGCCGGCAAAACTTTGTTGTGATAATGAAGCTGCTATTCATATTGCCTAAAACCCAGTGTATCATGAAAAAACTAAACATATTGAAGTTGACTGCCACTTTATTCGTGAGAAGATTCAAGAAAACTTGATTTCTACTAGTTATGTGAAGACAGGAGAGCAGGTAGCTAATTTGCATATAAAGGCAGTGAATGGAACTCGGGTTGATTACCTTTGCAACAAGTTGGGCATGATCAATATCTATGCTCCAACTTGAGGGGGAGTGTTACAAAATGTATATAGACATCATTCTTAGCAATATACATAGTCATAATTAGCTAGCAGATCTCTAGGAATCCCTTGTAATTACTAGCAGTTCTTTAGGAATCTCTCTTTATTTTCTTTCCTAAATTAGCACCTATGTATTGTACTTATATCTTGCTTACCTATTGAAATAAAGCATCAACTTCTATTCTATTACACTTCTAAAACCAACAACACTCCAAAGAAGTCTTTTATTCCCATTCGCTTTAACCTTCACCTTTTTTTTATCATTGCAATCACACTATAACAAAGTTGCTTTCTATCACTTCGAAACAGTTTCATGTAACTAACTGATATGAAGCCAGACTATATTTCCAGAAAAGACATCACATTCAATTAAATAACTTGAATAATGTATCCTAAAAAAATCTTGTAAAATGCTTCTAAATTAGCCCCAAAATCCCATCATCAAATCTCTTGGGGCATCAATACCCAACTTTATTCACTAAAATTAAAATCAATAACAACAAGCCGAGACTTAAACTCTCTCTATATAAATTTCTTGAACAATTCAAGAAGCAAAAACCATAGAATTAAATAGAAATCAGAAAAGAAGTCTTAGATGGTGGACTTCAGCAGATCTGACAGAAAAATACCTGAATTGTGAATCTGAAATATTAATTTCACGAGAGGGTTTGCTGCTTATGGACGAGGGGGTTTGCTTCTGACGGATGAGAGGGTTTGCTGCTGATGGACGAGAGGGTTGTTGTTGATGGATGATAGTCGGAACTCCATTCCAAAGTTGCTCAGCTGATGGAGAACTCGAGATTGTTTCTCAGCTGATGGAGAACTCAAGATTGTTGCTCAGCTGATGGAGAACTCAATTTTTGCTCAGCTACTGATTCCGTGTTGCTACTGATTGTTGCTCAGCTACAGTCATAACTCAATTGTTGCTACTGATTCCGTATTTCTCAACTACTGATTCCGTGTTGCTGATGAACTCTTAAGTTCCCTTCCAGAGAGAATTGATGGACGGTATTTGAGGACTTGAGGACTTAAGGGTGTTTGACGTGTTTCCAGAGAGACTTGAGGAATATAATTGTTCCAGGAAAGAAAAGATTTTTTTAAAGTTATTTTTTTGACCAATGAAAAATTGGAGGGAGAGTTAAATGTTTGGGGGGGGGGCAATATTTTGATAATAATATTATGAATATTATAAGGCCACACCTCATAAAATGTTGTTCTTAAAATTATAAAATAGCACATTTTAAAAGTGTAGTCATATGTGTAAATAAGTCTTGTTAATTACATTATGATATAGCAACATTTGTCAAATGTAGCCTATATAACTAAAGAGTACGCTTTACAAACGTTGCTATTAATACTGTGGCCAAAAGCTAAAAACTAAGGTTACACTTTAAAAGTGCTCCCCAAAATATTTTAGGCAACACTTTGCAAGCGTTGTCCAGATATAGTGTGGCCTTAGGCCTGAAATGTTGTAGTGAGTTTATGTCTTCAAACAATCTTCCATGAATGTTAGGGAGTATTCCGTTAAATTCGACAACCTCTCAAAGTATGCTCCTCACTTGGTCGTTGATCCTAGGGCAAGGATACATAAGTTTGTGCCGGGAGTGTCCGACTTGATCAACGAAGAATGCCACACCGTCATGCTCATAAGAGATATAGACTTGTCTCAACTCATGACTTATGTCGAGCAAATTGAAGGAGAAAACTTAAAAAGAGGAGGAGGGGAGAGTCCAAGAGGGATCGTTATGATGGTGGATTTCAAAGTGCTAAAGGTGGCCATTTTCAATAAGGCTAAAAGTTTCAAGGTCAAGGGTCCTCTAATGATCAAGGCCAAAGCTTTCCTAATGATTGGGTACCCAACCCTAGAGCTCAAGGTGGCAATGGTGGGATGACTCTTCCAAGGTGGCCAAAATATCGAATGAATCATAGTGGTGAATGTTTGAGGAACACGGTGTGCTTGCTTCGGGTGTGGCAAGATGGGCCACAAGATTGTGGATTTTCCAAAAGAAGGTAGGGATGTCCGTCCTCAAGGATAAGGCACTCATGGTGACCAAAGGGCACAAAGTGGCCAACAAGGAGGTGCTCTATGTCATAATCTGTTTGATGCTCTTTAAGGGATGCCTTTGGTGGATAAAGAACCCAATGTTGTTACTGATATGTTAAAGATCTACAATTTTGATGAATGATGGCATTATAATTTCATTTTTGCATTGGATTTCACATACTTGGTACATTCCAAAAGTACTGACACATATTTTGCCTGCATGATTTAACCATGTACGTGCATGTGCTCCTCTACTGGCTCGTAGCTAGTTTTCAGGTTTTCAAGACTAGTATTTTGCGATGAGCCCTTAATTCTAGTCTCTACCATTTTCATTCTTGCTATGTATTTCAAACACTGATGTATATGTGGGCCTTTAGAGGCTTTTACTTTTTATGTTGTTAAATGATGGAGTCTTTTTTATTTGATGGAAACTGATTAATACTGATTTTGTCTGTTCCATGTTGTAGTTGTATGATTTTTTGACACTATGTATGTTTTTTGATGTTGTTTCATTGTCACGTGATGTCCCTTAGACACTTTCCCTGTACATGCAAATTAAGTTTTATGCCTATGAATGCTTGAGATATTACACATGGTTGGGGTGAGATGCCATTGGGTATCTCATTTGCCATGTGACAATAGGCCCTAGGTAGGGTCATTAGATTAAAATTGTTGAGGTGGACCATGAAACCCCATTTACTGGTCATGGTCACTTCCACGGGTCATAGATTACCCTCCATAGCAGCTGGTTTTCAGGGTTGGGTCTACGACCAAGCTTTTATGGGTCGTAGACATTACAGATCGTAAATAGGTCTCGTTTTGTTCAGCTTTTGTGTAATTCAAAGGCTTGGTATTCTTAGGGTTTGGAACTACAAGACTTAGTCCACAGGTCGTAGAAAGTTCTATAGCTCATGGACTAGCTCATAGACTGCACCTTCAACTTTAAAAATTTCTACCTGTAAAAGGGATCTATGGGCCCCCCATCTATGATCGTGAATTGATTTAGAGGCTGTAGATATGATTCATAGAGGCCCATATGGCACAAAACCCAGATTTACTCCTTGGGCTTTATGAACTTGTCTGAGTTGAAATAATTATGTGGTCTTACATATTTCCCCCTTGAGATCATTCATCCTCGAATGATGGCCAAACTAAGTGTATACACATAGCACGAATGCAACTTAACTCAAGTACTCAAACAATCAATTATTCTAAATTGCTAATTAGTCAAACGCAAGGATACTCATCGACTCAAAGATAGGAACAAGGAATATTACCTTCAACCTCATCATTGGAAGACATTAATAGATAAAGGAAGCTAACCTTTATATCCTCCTCAGAATCTCGTGTAGATTTCTCAGTAGATTGATTTCTTCATAAATCTTTAACCGAAGATATCTTCTTTGTCCTCAGTTTGAAGACTTGCTGGTCAAGGATATGGATCAGAATCTCCTCATAAGACAAGCTATCTTTAACTCTAATGCTTTCAATAGGCACGACTAAAAAAAGATCTCCTAAGCACATCCTAAGAATTTAAATTTTAAATACTAGATGGAACACAACCAACTCTTGTTGTAACTCTAACTAATAAGCAACATTACCAATTCTCTTAATGATTTGATAAGGACCGATATATCAGGGACTATGCTTACCCTTCTTCCCAAATCTCATAACACCTTTCGTTGGTGAAATCTTTAGGTACACGCAATCATCAACCACAAATTCTAAGTCCCTTATTCTAACATCTATGTAAAACTTCCAATGGCTTTGTGAGGTCCTCAATCTTCCTTCAATAACTTTGACCTTTTCCATATCCTGGTGAACCTAGTCAGTCCTTAACAATCCTGCTTCACCAACCTCGAACCAACCAATAGGTAACCCACATCTCCTCCCATAAAGATCCTCATATAGAGCCATGTGTATACTAGCATGAAAGTTGTTGTTATAGGCAAACTCAATGATCAACAAATGATCCTCCCAATTTCCCTTGAAATCGAAAACACATGCCCTCAACATGTCCTCAGGGTTCTGGACGGTACGCGCTGCATGTCCATCTATATGAGGGTGAAAGCTCGTGCTAAGTTCACCTTTGAGACAAACATTTTTGGAAAGACTTTCAAAATTATGCTGTGAAGTGGGATGTACTGTCAGAGATGATGAATATTGGGACCCCTTCAATCTAACAATCTCCCAGATGTATAATTTGGCGTAGTCCTCGGCAGTATCAGTCGTCTTTACTAGTATGAAGTGAGCTAACAGGACATTTTATTGTGTAGGTATTCGAGGCATTGGAAGTGGGGTTGATTGAATAGGATGAGGTGTTAGTGGTGGAGTTTGGAGAAAGTTTGCCACTTGGTCTCGGAGTTCTCAAAATGGATTTTGAAGGAACTCTGAATGACAGTATAAAAAGGTTTTACAGGAGGTATTAAGTTTTGAGAGAATGGGTTTCTATTTTGCTGCAGTGATTGACTGTTGATTTTGTTTTCCAAAATATTGATGGTTACTGATTATTTATACATTTTTCCATCATTGAATTTTAGGTTATCTTGTTTATGCTTTTCGAAGACCCCAATAATCTTCAATTGAACTTAACAAAACATATTTATTTTGGTGTTATATTTTATATTTACCAGAATATATATCTGCTTGTTATAATTGATTAATTTAAGTATCATTGGCATTTAGAAGGGTAATACCTACTTCCATAAGCTCTGCCTAGAAGGTGTGTTGGCCAGTCGCCTGAGTTTACTCTATTGTGGTCTAATCGTATTAGTTCTATGATGTAGTTGGTTGATTAGGAAGGTAGTACATCAATCCAACATTTTTGTTTCTTATCAATTGGTAGTAGTCCTTTTGTGATCTTAGGTTGATAGAAAAACAAGAGAAAATGTTGCAGTTTTGTTTACTGTATACTTACTGACAATTGTGCTATCTATAGATCACTTAACCGTCTTGATTGTCTCTTTGCAGTACCTACGAATATAATGGGAGAAACAGAATATGGCTATTACTAATTTGAACAGTAATATAACAGTGATTCACCTTTCATCAAAAAAAAAAAAATAGAAGAAAATAAGGCAAACACAAAATAATCGAACATATCAAGGGAAGATAATCGATAAGAATCTAGCAATCAATGTATTTATGTATACTTTTGTGTCCTATGCTATTAGACCTCAATAATAGGATAGGACACAAAAGTATACATAAATACATTGATTGCTAGAATTCTTATCGATTATCTTCACTTGATATTTTTGATTATTTTATGTTTGCCTTATTTTTTTAATTTATTTTTATTTTTGAAGGAAGGTGAATTACTGTTATATTACTATTATCCTTTAGCAACAATCAAAATTCTAACATCTTACTACTAAGATATTCCATGTTGAGATAATTGCTGCTAAAGGATATATGGACCTGTTGGTTGCAACTAGTATACATGGTACCTTCACTCCATTTGTGTATCAAAGACTTCTTGATGCTGAATTTGTCAAAGATTTGTTCCATAAAATTTGTTTCTTCATCAAGCTCCATTGCTATATTTTTGTAATTCACTCCCTTTAAGAGTTGAAAGATCTTGGACATCTATCCCAAATTCTATCTCCCTATCCGGTGGTACTCTAGGTGAATCGCTAGGGAAACTTTTAGGAAACTTATTTACGACTGGGACTGACCGGAGGGTTAGTGTCTCAACACCGCGATCTTTAGCTCTAACTATATTATGATGCACCCCTTGGAAATTAACTTAGCCTTATGATACGAAATGAAATTCCCCTAGGGAAAAGTTGAGCTATCTTTCCACTCTATGATTGGCTCACCTTGAAAGTGAAACTTGACAACTCTGGTTCTACAATCTATGGAAGAATAACAAGCATAAAGCCAATCTATGCAAAAAACAATATGCAGAAATTCACCATATCTAACTCAACTTGATTAGCTAAAGAATCTTTATGGTAGATTGACACTGTTCAAGCTCTATAGACTCTTTGAGCTAGAATAGACTCAATGACTGGAGTAAAAACATTGGAAGGCTCATTAAGACACTCAAAACCGATAGCACACTTTATAGCTATGTAGGGAGTCACAAAAGATAGAGTAGCACTTAAGTCTAGTAATGTAAAAACATCATTTGTAAATTCTTTTAATATACAATTAATAATATCCGGAAAATTCTCCTGATGCTAACGTTTGGCCATAACATATAGACGGTTTATGCCCTCACTTGTTCCTAAGGTACTACCTGTAGGAGCTACCTTACCATGTGGAGCTGATATAGATAATTGGACCTTGTTCCCCCTAAAGCTCTATCTCATCTTTGGGTAATCCTTCAAAAAATGTCCTACCAACCCGCATTTGTAGCAACCACTATTGCCAATAAGGCACTCTCTGAGATGGTACCTACTACACTTACCACACGAGGGTTAGTGAGAGGGCCCTTGATCCATACTCCTTGTGATTGGAACCCTGAGATTTGAAGTTTTGTGACCTCTGTTCATTCTTGACCCTTAGTGAAAGCGCATTGGTAGATAATTGTACTGTCTGGGATGACTATGGCTTAAAGGATGATCCATTCCCACTTGTTGCCTACGTTTTTCAAGTCTTATGGCTGGATGAATTGGAACAATGATTCATTACTTCTCCCAATCCTTTAACTTCTCCTCCCCCATTTGTTGTACATAAGTCATTATCCTCGATATATCTATGTCCTGTATCAGCATAGCTACCCTGCCCTCTTTGTTAGTCGATTGGGAGAGCCCAGCTTCGAACAGACTCATCATGTTCCTCATATCTGCCATCATATCCAAAGCATTACGGGTAACTATGTTAACTTAACATTGGTGATCTCATATCAACATTGATGAAGCTCAATATTTAATGGACTTCAGTTCACACAGCTATCCCGCCGCTATGCTCTGGATATGGTGGTGGATATGAGGAGTAGGATAGGTTTGTCCATAGTTGGGCTATCCCGATCAACTAACAAGGAGGGCAGGGTACCTATGCTAATACGGGATATAGATATGGACCGAATGGTGACCTATGTGTAGCAGGTGGAGGGGAGAAGTATGGAAACAAAAGGTCTACGACATCCGTCCATGAGACTTGCAAAAAGTGGGTAACTAGAGGGAGTGAGTAATCCTTTCAGCCAAGTTATCATGGCTAGTACTGTCATCTACCGGTGTAGCTACACCAAGGGTCAGGAGTTAATAGGGGTCGCAAAACTTCAAGACTCAGTGTTTCTAATCACAAGAGAGTATGGCTCAAGGGCTTTGTATCCATCCCTCATATGGCAAGTATTGTAGGTCCCATCCTTGAAAGTGCCTCATTGGCACTAGCGATTGCTACAAGTGTGGGTAGAAAGTGATCTTTTAAAAGGATTGCCCAGTTATGACATAGAACTTTAGGGGAACAAGCACAGTTATCTACATCAGCTCCACAAGGTAAGGTGGGTTCTAAGGGTACTGCCTCATGAATAGGCAAGGCCACAAATCGTCTGTATGCTACGACTATACATTAGGATCAGGAGAACTCGTCAAATGTTGTCATTGGTATGCTCAAAGTCTTTACACATAATGTTTTTGCATTATTAGACCCTGATGCTACACTATCTTTCATGACTCCCTACATAGCTATGAAGTTTAAAATTAGCCCTAAGTGTCTTATTGAGCATCTATGTGTTTCCACTCTAGTCGACGAATCTATTCTAGATCAAATAGTCTATAGAGATTTTCCAGTGTCAATCTACCATAAAGACACTTTAGCTGATCAAGTTGAGATAGATATGGTAGAATCATTCTTTGCATGGACTGACTTCACGCTTGTTATTCTTTCATAGACTATAGAACCAGAGTTCTCAAGTTTTAATTTCCAAGTGAGCCGGTCTTAGAGTGGAGGGGTAGTCCAACTATGCCTAAGGGTTATTTTATTTCATATCTTAGGGACAGGAAATTAATTTCTAAGGGGTGCATCTACTATACAATTAGAATCAAAGATTCAATTGTCGAGGCACCAACCCTCCAATTAGTCCAAGTCGTAAATGAGTTTCCTGAAATTTTCCTAATGATCTACTTGGAGTCCCTCTGGACAGGGTGATAGATTTTGGGATAGATGTCCTTGCGAACACTCACTCTATTCATTCATACCATATAAAATAGCGACAGTAGAGCTAAAAGATTTGAAACAGTAGTTGAAAGATCTTCTAGATAAAGGTTTTATTAGACCTAGTGGCTTATCTTTGGGTGCTCTAGTTCTATGTTTGAAAGAATAATGGTTTCCTTAGGATGTGCATTGACCAAACTCAATTAAACCTGGTCACTATAAAGTGTAAGTATACCCTTCTCAAAATTGATGATCTGTTTGATCACCTCTTTTGTGCTAAATTATTCTCTAAGATAGACCTCAAATCAATTGAAAGTTAGAGAAAGTGACATCCAATGTCAGCCTTCAAAACCTGCTAAGGGCATAATGATTTCCTTGTTATGTCCTTTGGATTGACTAACTCTCCTATAGCCTTCGTGAACCTTATGAAAGTGTTGGGGGCAATATCTATATAGGTTTGTTATCATGTTCATAACTGAAGTCCTGATATACTCCAGAAATGAGGAGAAACATGTTGACCATCTTATAACCATCCTCAAGGCCCCCAAGGATCAAAGATTGTATGCTAACTTTTCAAAGTGTGAGTTTTGGTTGGCATCCATGGCATTCCTAGGCCACAATGTGTTTGAAGAGGGTATACGCGTTGACTCTCAAAAGATTGAGGCAGTGAAGAATTGTCCAAGACCCACTTCCCTAATGTAGATAAGAAGTTTCTTGGGGTTAGTGAGATATTAAATGCATTTTTTAGAGGAATTTTCATCCATATCAGCTCCACCGACTAGGTTGACCCAAAAGAAGGTAAAATTTCAATGATCAAAGGCATGCGAGAAGAGTTTTCAGAGTTAAAAACTAGACTGACCACGACTCCGGTGTTATCTAAACCTGAGGGAATAGACAATTTTATTGTTTATTGTGATTCATCTAGAGTTGCGCATGGCTGTTATTGATGTAGAGAGGCAAGGTTATATCATGTGCCTCTAGATAGTTCAAGACCCATGAGAAGAATTACCCACTCATGACCTTGAGTTAGTTGCGGTGGTGTTCGTACTCAAGATTTGGAGGCACCATCTCTATGGCGGACATGCCGATGCATTCACTGATCATAAAATCTTTTCATATGTATTTAATTAGAAAGAGTTGAACCTGAGGAAGAGAAGATTTCTAGAATTGCTCAAGGGCTATGACATGTGCATTATCTACCGTCCAAGTAAACCTAACATTATTGTTGATGCTCTTAGCAGTCTATCTATGGAAAGCACAACACATATTGGGGAAGATAAGAAGGAGTTAGCCAAAGAAGTTCACAAACTTTCTCATTTAGGGATACAACTTATTGATACAAATAAGGGAGGTGTAACTATTTATAATGGAGTTGATTCCTCATTAGTAGTAGAACTAAAGGAAAAGTAGGATCAAGATCACATGCTTATCCAATTAAAATAAGATGTCTAGAAGAAAAAAGTATTAGTGTTTACAAAAGGGGAATATGGGGTATTGAGGTACCAAGGTAGGTTATGTGTCCCGTGTATTGATGACCTATGGGATAGGATTTTGGTTGAGGCTCATATAACCAAATACTCGATCCATTACGGTTCGACAAAGATTTAAAAAGATTTGCGAGACATTTATTGGTGGAATGGCATGAAGAGAGACATTGCAGAGTTTGTGTCTAAGTGCTCAAATGGACAACAAGTTTAACATGGAACATCAAAAGCCTTATGGTGTGGCTCAAAATATAGGCATTCCAAAGTGGATGTGGGAGAAGATCAATATGGATTTCATGACCGGGATGTCGTGGTCTCACAAACTATATGACTCCATCTGGGTGATAGTAGAAAAATGACCATGTCCGTTCACTTCTTACCTGTCAAGATGACTGATACTATCGAGGACTCTGCCTAATTCTACATTAAGTAGATTGTTAGATTACATGAGTTACCACTATCCATCATCTCCGATAGTGGACCCCAGTTCACATCAAACTTTTAGAAGCCCTTCTAGAAAGGTCTTGGTTCAAAGGTGAACCTTACAATGACCTTCCACACTTAGACAAATTGACATGCAGAGCGTACCATCCAAACCTTTAAGGACATGTTGAGGGAATATGTTTTGATCTTCAATTGAAATGGGGATAATTATTTGTGAATCATTGAGTTTGCCTACAATAACAAATTTCATGCTAGTACACAAATGGCTCCATATGAGGCTCTTTATGGGAGGAGATATAGGACACCTATTAGTTGGTTCAAGGTTGGTGAAGCAACATTAACAGGGATTACTTTGTTCACCAGGCGATGAAAAAGGTCAAAGTTATTCAAGGATGGTTTAGGACCACCCAAAGCCATCAAAAGTCTTACATAGATGTTAGAAGGGAGACATAGAATTTGAGGTCGATGATTAGGTGTACCTATTTGGGAAAAGGGAAAGCATAGTCCCCAATATATCAAACTTTATTATATCATTAGGAGAATTGGTAACATTGCTTATGAGTTCGAATTACGACCAGAGTTGGTTGTGATCCATCAAGTATTTCACATTTCAATTCTCAAAAAGTGCCTAAGAGATCCTTCATTAGTCATGCCTATTGAATGAATTGGAGTTAAAAATATCTTGTTATACGAAGAGATTTTATTATATATCCTTGACCGCCAAGTCTTCAAATTGAGGGCCAAGGAGATTGCTTTGGTTAAAGTTTTATAGAGAAGTCAGTCTACTAAGGAAGCTACATGGGAAGCTAAGGAGGATATGAAGCCTAGGTAGCCCTATCTATTCGTGTCTTCCAGTGATGAGGTTGAAGGTAATATTTCTTATCCCTATCTTTGAGTTGATGAGTTTTGAGTTTGAGTAATTATCAATTTTGAATAATTGACTGTCTGAGTACTTGATTTAAGATGTATTCGTTCTTTGAGTATACTCTTAGTTTTGCCTTTATTTGAGGAGGAATGATCTCAAGGGGGAGATATTGTAACATCCCCTAATTATTTTAGTTCAGGCAAGTTCATAAAGCCCAAGGAGTGAATCTAATTTTTGTACCAGATAGGCATCTACAATTTGTATCTACAACAACAACAAACATACCCAGTAGAGTCCCACAAGTGGGGTCTGGGGGGAGGGGGTCGAATGTACCCAGACCTTACCACTACCTCATAGAGATAGGGAGGTAGTTTCCAGGGAAGCCTCGTCTCAAAAACCCATAAGCAGAATAAACTTGATATGAGAAAAAACACATGTCAATATGTAAATATGATAGAATTAACAAACCTACGATGGATGTAAAGAATGCCTACTCTTGTCCTCGATGAGATTCAGTTTTGCCATATCTTGTCTAATCACCTCCCCCTAATACTTCTTCGGTGTACCTCTACCCCTTCGTATAACTCCAAAAAACAACCTCTCGCACCTCCTAACAGGAGCATTAGTATTCCATCTCTGCACATGTTCAAACCATATCTATGGCATGTAAATCATTTCATGGACCATATATAGGGCATAGTTCCCCTTTACACTTAGGAAATTTTGATGTTGAAGGCCCTCTCTATGAGCCGTAGATTCTAGGACCTGTAGACTAGGACTTGTGGTTCCAAGCCCTGAGGAAACCAAGCCTCTAAATTAGACCAAAGTTGAATAGGAAGAGACCTATTTATGATTTATAAAAACGTCTATGGCCCATAAAGCTTTTTCATAGACCCCACCCTAGAAAACTAGTTTCTATGGAAACTAATCTATGACCCATAGAAGTGATCACGACCTGTAAATGGGGTTTTATGGTCCACCTCAACAGTTTCAGTAAAGGTGTAGTTTGGTCCTTCCCGTCCTATTTTAACAAAAAATCTTCTCCTTTTGTGGTTCTTATTAACCCTTTATCAGTAACCCATGACCCTTTCCCTAATTAGCACTTAGATCTATCGAGAACAAGAACTGGAGGGGAGAAAAAGGGCTAGGCTTCCAAGCATTCAGTGTGTTCTTCGAGTCTGATTCTAAGCTCTGAGTTTCCAAGTAAGTTAGGCCCTTGAAAAATTAAATTCAAGTCCATTCTAGTATATGCCTATTGTTTTGAATAAATTCTTTTACATTACTTGCACACGATATTTCTTTAAAAGTGAAGTACTGCATTATACTACATTATTGTCAAATTTGTTGTAAATATAAGACATTACATAGCTACCTTTAGAACCTAAAGAATTCATGTAAAATTTACACGTTGAAAGTGGGAGTTGAGTTGAAGAAGTGCCTTGGGATGTAATTTCAGCATACATTGTTTAATAGGTTTGTTTACTTTGTTTGACCATGCATATGAGCATTCTTAAACTATGAGTTTTAAAGCTAGTTGAGTAAGAAACAATCATTTTAAGATTTCATTACATTGAAAACCTATTTATCTAACAGGAAGTGACTAGTTGAGGAATGCTGAAGTTTGGCTAAGTTCTAAGAGATTAAAGAAGTAATTTTGAGTAATTACACTCTTAAAATTATGAGCATATAATAAAATAATTTAGGAGTATTTGAGCACAGATGTGGGCCAGTGGGCGAAAGTATTAATAAGTCGAACTCATAAACTAGGTAATCAATATAGGATAAGATCATAGTAATAATTGTACGACTCCTTATATGCCAATGCGATAGCCAAGTTAAATGTATCCTAAATAAAGTTTGCCCCCCACCAAAGTAAAGCATGAGATGGACCTGGCAATATGGACAAGATGTTGTATCATTATGACGCTTATATTGATGATTGTCGAATAGAGAAACTCCCCAAGTTAAACTACATTATTTCCATACACTTGAGTGCCTATATTTTTGCATTAAGTAGTCAGTTTATTCATAGCACATTAACTCCTATCATTGAGATTTTTACTGAGCTAAAGATTTGACTGCATGTTTTACCTCTAATCCTATTTGGCCATTTTATATACTCGTACATTCCATGTATTTATGTCCTCTTAACTTGTATCATTGTATGATAGAGAAGTATGTGATATACCAGATCCTCAACAAGTGTATCATTGAAGATCTAGCTTCCTGAGTTGCTTTTGGGTGAGGCCTCCTTCCAGGCAAAGACACTTTATGTCCCTTTTTGATTTCTAGCATTTTCTTTGTAGAGGTAGTCGTGGCTTGTTGAGGTATCTACTCTTAGTTAGACTAGTAGAGGCTTCATAGAGTATTGCAGCATTTCCCTCAAAATTTGTATCGACATAACTTGTTTTACCTACTAGTGTTGAGATCTTGGGTATTATAGACTTTGTGTTTATTTCTAGCCTACCTCTTATGGTTTGACTCTTCCGCTAAGTCAAGTAGCCAAACTGAGTGGTTCGTTTAGGACCAAAAAAATGGTTTTTGAGTGTTGGCCCCATCCATGATATAGACTCGGGGTGTTACAATAGATCCACCGAATAGGTGTAAGGTCCTCATGACTCATCACCTTAAACTGCATTTCCCATATGGGAGGCCCTTGTACTAAAATATGGATAGTTGTTGCATGTTGTAATCGAAGCAATCTCTACAGTCTTTTCCGAGGGAGAGTTCGGTTTTCCAAATTCTTATATTTTTAAGTTCAGACAAGATACATATATTGAAGCCCTCGGTCCGAGGGAGGTTGGACTGATGTAGCTCATGGGTCACTTTATGTCGGTGAATATTACCCTACTCAGTATTAGTGATTTTGAAAGGGTCGATATCTAAATGCTTTGGGATTGATTGAACTTCTACTCTTGCCTTTCTTTTATGGTTATATCATGTATATATATTGTTTGTCTCTTTTAAGGGTTATAGACAAGTACTCATCGTAATAACCATCCTCGGACACTACATTATAGGAATGGAGACCCATGTTAATGGTTTCGAGCAGCAATAGATCCTTCTAGAACAGAAATCAGTGTTGAGGTGAGTTTTTAATCATTTGGAAAGTGAAATTTTTGTCATTAGTCTTTCTTTTGATTTTCATGGTATGTCATGGGCCATGTCCCGATGTAGACATTATTATTTTGTTAGTAAAGGTTTTGTAGATCGATCATTATTTGGATTTGACTTCCATATTAAAAGTTGAATTGGTCTTCATCTTTTGAATTTCTTGAATATATATTAAAATGGGTTTTATTTTCCGTGTTGATATTAAATAGATATTGTGTTGAATTATTTAGATTAAGTAGGTTGATTTGTGCTCTCTGGCCTAATGGGACTTTGGGTGTCATGCCACGTCTCAGGTGGGGTTTCAGCCTGATGGGATTTTGTGTGTCATGTCATGTCTAGGGTGGGGTTTTAGGTATGACATTTAATAAATAAAAAGAATCTCATGTCTCCTTCAAAATCAAACATTAGGACCATGTGATAAAAGTAGGATCAATATATCATTTCACCCATCACTCTCACTAGAGACAAAATTTAAGCTACTTTCTCTTTAAATTAAGAAATGAAGAACTATTTACCCCCTTGATTTTCATATGGCCAACGAAATAGAGATGAATAATCTTTAATTCTTCATATCAATAAGGATAGATTTATCTAAGTAAGGTCCTATATCAAGGAAGTATTGAAATGCATGAAATAAAGGTCATATAAAGTCTATCACTATTAACGAGAGGAGTTGATAATCCTAACATGCTGTCAATGTTGTCTAAATATTTAAAATTTATTCTAGTAAAGGAGCTAAATACAACACAATTATATGTTCTCCCTTTGAAATAAATTGTAAATAGTAAATAACATCATTACTAATCTATGTCATAGGTCATAGATAAAAGAAATGTAGCGTGGTAAAGAAAAACTCTTAAAATCATTAACTGACCGAGAAAACCGATACGTTAGCAGAAATTTGATCCAGTGCCCAAACATTTTGCTCAAGATGTTTTCTAGAGAGACCACCAATAGCTACAAAATTATAAGACTTATATACGCCAACTATGTCCAAAATAGAAAAAAGAAAACCTAGATAATAAGCTTGATTGTTTCATACTGACATATCTAGGATCAAAAATTGAAGAATGTAATACATATTATTGAACGATTATTCAATATAATATCCACATAATGAATCAATACGATATGAGTTGGTTATAAGTGCACATAAAAGAAAGCATTTCTTTACAAAATCATGAAATAAGATAAGAAAAAAAAAGATACTTCTAAAACATTATAATTTATTGTTCGCTACCTTTTTATCTTTTAGTACTACTTAAAATTAATTTTCATGTTTCTTCCTTGGCACGAACATCCAAAATTTTGACAAAAACTACATTGTATTTCCCAGTGGAGGAACTTCAATTGTAGAATGAATGACAAAGTACTAAATCCATATAAGAATTCATTTCATATGCTAGGTTGAAATGTATGAAATTTCAACATATCCAACTTCATTATCTCAAAACATGCTTACCAAAAAAGAAAAAGTCCAAGTCAACCACAAACTATAATGTAAAAGTCATTTGTTTAATAAGAAAATTAAATATTTTAATAAATCCGTATAAGAATTCTTTTCATGTTTCTTGTCTTTAAAAAACTCATGTAATCTATTTAGCAAAACCTTCTTTGTGAGTCTCTAACATATTCATTAAAAGCTTAATTTCGATAACAACAAAAAATAGTGATTACTAAAAAACTTGTAATGTGTGTAGGTGCATCGACCCTTTTGTTGTGTCATATGCATATGTTTATAAAGTTGTTTGCTTTCACATTTCAATCATATTAAAGTTTCTCAAAATGGTGTGGATCTCACATCAAAAAAAGATATTAGATTGAAAAAGTTAGAGAAAAAATGATGTCAATATATAAAATCAATGTGTTTTCCATAATGAGATCAACATTGTTCATTGCCCCATTGGAGAAAAATGTCTCCAACAAACAGAAACTTAGAAATGGAAGTGCTGCAATCAAATAACTTACCTTATTCCGCAATCAGCCACAGTGGCCTCTTGATTCAACACCAGCATATTGATCAGGAAAAATCTTCATTAAAGATGAGCAGTCCAATTAAGTGTCCTGCTACATCTTGAAGACAACTTGATATTCTTTAAACCATTAACTTTTTGATTAATATTATTTGAAAGTCGTACATTAAGTTGTCAATATTTTTTCCAAACAACAATGTCATAAGGATTGTGTATTCTCCATCCCTTCAAAAGTTTTGATAATAAGAACAAAAAAAACACTTCTGTCATCAATACCTCACTCCCCAACTACACAAATTACGCTCAACAAATTATTTGGTCAGCTTTAAGAAAAAATCTCTTAATCTTAGACATTCCCATCTTCTGAGTTTGTTATTTTATCTAGACCCCAAATTCAGACAAGCAACATAATAATGTGCTAGAAGAATGTCTTCCAAGTCAATATCGAACCAAATCCTTCTTTTGATGTTTATTTCCTAAAGAACATGTTAAAAAACTTGTAATACAACTAATGTCAACATCTCAACTATGGAGAGGCAAAAAAGTATATTTTAAATGTTAAAACTGCTTGTGGTAGCAAAAGATTGACAAATACATAAATAAATAGTTAAAATTAATATGGAAACATAAGACTTACACCCAGCCATCTACACCACGTATACATTTGTCTTTTAATTGTAGTGCAATTTAATAGCAAAACATTTTTGTTTTAGATGAGTATCTGAAAGAATAACATTTTATTCTTCTTTTAGGCATAATATTTTTCAAAATAAACTAAGAAAAATCAAATTAAAAAGTGATCAAGATAGTCTAATACAACATTATTTGAGAATGCATACGCAAACAGAGTAAACAGTGATTAGTCGAAAAATAATTAGAAAAGTTCAATTGATTAGAAATGCATAATTTTTCAAAATTAACATCTCTTCCATTTACATTTACAATAAACCTTTCATGCAATGACTACAAAATAGATGACTAATATTTGTTCATCTATACTAAACCTTTAAAACAAGATTTCTAATGAAATATTGTTATTTTCTATAATTTACTTATACTTGCTATAGATGATAACCACTGTCAGAGTAAACTTGTTATTTATTTTCTTAAAAAATTACTATTTATTCTTATTATAACACAACAATGGGTATGATGAAAAAGTGGTAACAAAGGCTTTTCATCATCAATATTTATATCGCTGCACAATTTTAAAATTTTTAAAAACAATTCGATTGCTCTTTCTATATTCTCTCTCTCGTTTTCTCTTTCTATCCTAAATCTGAGCATCCAACCCCAATTGATTTTCAAAGACACCATGGTGAACAAACAAACATTTTGTAGATACATTTAATTTTTAATTCCTGTAAATTGATGAGATTTTGTTTTCCATCTTAGCAACTAAATATTTAAAAAGTTTGATTTATTTTACCATAAATCATATGCGGCTATGATTTAATAAATTTTGGATGCTAGTATTTCCACCTAATCTCTCTTCCAAGGTGACTCAAACCCTAAATATAGAAATTTGATGGTGGAGAAGCCCAACAACGAATAAGTCATAAAACATCAATATTTTTATTATATGACATCATGATAAACTATCAATGTTAAATCTCTAATCAACATCAAATAACAATTCAAAAATCAAAGCTATAGAGCTTAGCAAATATAGAATGCAAATACCTGACGAGAATTCCTCAAGGATGAGATCTTCTTCCAGATTCAATTTGTCGTTAAGGGATGCACTATTCTTGAGCGTCCCCATCAAAATACCACAAATATCAATCTTTCAATTCTTCTTCTTTTGTTTGTGAAAGTATCTCTGACAAAAATGATGAAATATGTCCGTATGTATATTTGAAGTGGTCTTTAGTGCTAAACTTATAAAAAAAATGTTGAGTGAATCTTTGGCAAAATATTTACCTAAACTAGGCGGTTTTAACTTATAAGGGCTTATTTGGCTTTTGTGTATATATATTTGAAGTGTTGTTTAGTGCTAAATTTAGAAAAAAAAATATTGAGTAAATCTTTGACCAAAGTTTTACCTAAAATGTGATTAGACTGTTATAAGGACTTATTTGGCTTTTCATGTGTGTATATATATATTTGAAGTGTTGTTTAATTCTAAATTTAGAATAAAAAACATATTGAGTGAATCTTTGGACAAATATTTACAAAAAATGTGATTAAACTATTATAAGAACTTATTTTGCTTTTCCCTTTTCTTTGCTCCTTTCTAATAAAATATTCATAAGAGATTTTCTTTGGATTTTATGTTAGTTTATCTTGATACAATTAAATTTAAATTTTAAAGTAGCTTGTTTCTATAAGTTCACTCATGATAATTATTTGAGCACATGGGAAAAAAAAATGCAAAGATGAACTAGGACTTACTACTTAATATCAAATATAATTGTGCGATTTTGGGTTCGCATGAATCATGTAATTTGTGGAGCATAGACTTATAGAGTCAAGCTTCCGTTTATACATGGTAAAAAAATATCATCTACTTCAAATATTATTTACTTGGAAGAAAAGGTAAAAAATTTATTATCTAATATATAAGAAACATTAAATGTCTCTTAATTAAAAAAATATTATTCTTAAATTTTTAACTATTGTACACATAAGTTAAAGTCTTAGATCCACTACTTTTACTATGGAGGGAGAGCTAGAATACAATGAATAGGTTTGGCCAAATCCAATTAATTTGATTCAAAAGTATAATTATCTCAAAAATTAATCAAATAAGTTTAAAAGCAAATAACTTAATAAAGCTAATAATTTAAACTGTTAAACTTGAAATCTAAATCTGCTTATGGACATAACAATCCATTACAATAGTAATAAACTTGAGTATCGACATGCAATTACATATCATGATTCAAATCAGCATTTTGACATCTGATTTTAAAAACAAATAGCATTTTGTTCTCGATACGACTTCTCTTGTGTGAAGTATATTAAAAGTGGATTAAGTTGATAAGAGACCTCACAAAACCTCCCTACCGGTTAAGTTTTTCACTTTGGATTATGCAAGAGTCAACTTTAAATGACCATAACTCTTAACACACAAAGAATTAGGTGCCCTATACCAAATGAAAGACCTTTGAATTATATTTCTAATGCAACTGATTTCACCTCATTTGGAGTTTGGAGTCAAAGGTTATGACAATTTTACTGAAGAATGCCAGAGTAGAGGTGCAATACAAAACCTTTTACGGGCCGTAGGACAAAGTACAACCCATCCACTAAATCGTGAGAAAAAGTCCTGCAACTTCAATTTTCAGCCCCAAACTTATGGACCATTCTACAGGTCATAGAACGCTCTATGGGTCGTAGAATGAGGCTAGTAAAGTGATACAGAGATCTCAAAATTTGCCCAAAAGTGTATGAAAGGGTCCCTACGGGGTGTAGAGGTTCTAGTAGATGACCTGATCAGCGATTTTAAAGAGGGGTATTTTCTTCCTTTCTCACCCTTTAAGCCTAAATTTGTCAATTTTTAACTTAATTCCTAAACACGATTCCTTAATTTCTTAACGTTCAAAACACTCTCCATACCTAGAATGTACTTTTCAAGAAAATAAAAGCTAGGGTATCAAGAGAAGCTAGTGAATTCTTCAGTTCTTCAAAGAAATTTAGTTCTCCCAGGTATGTAAGGCCGTCCAAAAGTTATCCTACATATATTTTAGTATCTTTAACTACTAGTCTCTACCCAAGATCAAGCTTATGAGTTGAGATCAAATTTTCTCTATTACGAGTTAATTTGATCAAAACAATTGTTCAAGTATTTTTCCTGATAAAAATCATAGCCTTTACTGATTTCACTACTAAATTAAACTATTGAGACAAGATTTACAGTTATTGTTGCATTTGTGAGAACCTTATATTTCATGAAAAGTTATTATATTCACAGTTTTGAGTTGAGTTTAAGAAGTACGTGAAGGTTCTGGATTTACAAGATAGCTGAGTAATAAAAGTCGTGTTTGAGACATCTTGCATCAATACAACTTTCAGACAAAGAAAAGAGTCAAGTTGATAAAAGTTAGAGAAAGCTAAAGTTGGGCTAAGTCCCAAAAGATGAAAGAGGCAACTTGAGAAGGCTAACTCTTGAAGTTATGAGCATTATAAAAGTTATTTTGGGAGTAGTATTGAGCATCGATATGAGTGAGAGTAATAATAACTTGAACTCATAAGCTACGTAGCTGATGTAGGATAAGTTTGTCGCAGAAGACAATTCCTCACTTGCCTCTTAGATGGCCTAGTTTTTGGATGGATCCACTCCCTAGTTTTCGCCCCTTATCCTTGCAAAGTATTGGACAGCTCTGGCAGCATGGGCAATATGGTGTATCATCTCGAAGCTCGTCGGGATGATTCGCGATTAAAGAAACTCCCCAAGATAAAGTATATATTATCTTCAGATACAAATTGAGTTACATTTATATATGAATTAAATCACATGTTTTACTTATTTTACATTGATAATTTCACCGAGTAACTTTCTAAGTTAAGTTGTTCAGCTAAGCATCTTATCCTGAGTTCATTTTTTGCCATCTTACATACTGTACATTCCACATGCTAATGCCTTTGGCGCTGCATCATTTTATGCTGCAGATTTAGGTACCCATGTTAGCAGATGTTCAGTAAAATAACTTTCAAGTAGCAATTGGTGAGACCTCCTCATTCTCCGAGGGCTTTAGTTAGTTAGTTTGATTTAGTTATTTATTTTGTAGTCAGGTAGCCTTGGGTCTTGTTACAACATCTATCTTTAGTTTAGTAGAGGTTTCATAGACAGAGTTAGTGAGTCAGTCCATTCTATTCATTCAAATATTTATGACATTTATTAGCATTTGTATCAAAAGATGTTTTGAGGTTGTATATACAATACGGTTGATATTCTTGGCATTTAATCAGATGTTTTAAAGGTTTACCTTATAAAGCTTCCATATGTATGCTAAGTTTTCTGTTTAGTGAGTCAGCTAGGCCAAGGGTACACTTGGGGACCAGTAATAGTTTTCAAGTGTCGGCCACGCCCAGGGTGTAGGCTCAGGGCATGACAAATATAGTATTAGAGCACAAAGTTCAAGTGTCCTTGGGCATCTATGAAGCTGTGTCTAGTAGAAGCTTGTTTATGGGTGTGTTGTGCACCACACTTATAATCAAGATGCTACTGGGCATTTAGGAGATGTCTCTTATTCTTTCATACTCTATATCATGCAATAGAGTTGTGCCATAAGAAATTTATTTAGATTTATGTACTTCTCAGATCCATTCGACTGCTCCTCATAACCCAGGTGGTTGAAACAGTAAAGTTCAGATTCTTGTTGGTGAGTTACTTCTAGATAAAGCCTTCAAAAAAATAAAAATACTAGACCAGACTTGAGAGCTGATTAGTTGCCTAAATCTATTGATTTGAAAGAATGCACCCTCCTACATATGATTTGTGCGCACGGGTTGAAGTAAGACTTACCCTTAGATTCTCGTCTCTAAATCATGAGTTGTAGTATGATCCCAGAGCTAGAAAGATGTAAAAAGTGAGAAGCAATCATGGTTGATTTAGGCATATAGTTCTGAATTATGTAGCTATGAGATAAGTAATAGGGATGATAAGTCAAGTCCATTTGATTTTGATCCAAGAGTGGTAAGCATCAATTATTTTTTTCCACATTAAAAGGTAGGGAGAAGTTGTTAGTTAGTATGAGTTAGAGTATACTCGAACCAGAGAGGAGTTCATGTTGTTGAGTCATTATTTAGTAAAGATCAAGTATAGATGTTGATAGAAGGATAGAGTACCCATGAGTTGATACATCTACGTTAGGCTTATGATTTTAAAGGGAAAGTCTTATGATATTCAAAGACTTATGGGCTTAACTAGGCAATGATATATAATGAATGGGTAAATAGCACCTAGATTTTGAAAGGGAATACAATGAGAAGCTATAACTATGTTGACTAAGAGATGCTGATTAACTACTTATTGTAAGGTCTTAGTGGGTGAATATTTCTTAGTTTTATTTAAAAGCCATAAGTTGGCATAGCATGCAAGAAATTATTTCCCTAAACGTGTTTTAGCACTACACATTAAGCTTGAACTTGAGTTAAGTGTCATGATAAGAGGGATGGCAGCATGAAGGTGATAATGATAGGTTGATATTTAATCTGGTAGGTTTTAAATGGAGTAAATAAGGAATTAAGATGTTATCTTGCAGTAAATATGAGTGGCGCAAGTGTGGTACTACGATTCTTAGATGAGAACAATGAATTATGGCTAAGTCATTAAGTAAGGAGAGGTTTAAAAAGGTGTATCAAAGAGGGTATATATGGTTAAGATAATGTTTTAAATAAGTTATCATTTTCTAGGTGTGCCTAGATGGTATATTCAAGTTGTTAGTGTGAAGTAAGTTAAAGTAAGCATTCTTTGTTGTCCATAAGAGTTTGAACAAAGGTATCATATATAGATAATGATGAATCTCATACGTATAGGTCAAGTAGCTTCTAGGTAGGTAGATAGGAAACTTAAGGAAGTGGTGTTAATATACTAAGAAGGAGGAGTCAGATTGCTAAGGGTTAAATAGAGTGGCCTTATAGGCTAATGCAAGTAGCAACTATGAAAAGACATTTATAGAATGAAGACGAGATTAGGAGAAGCACCTTAAAAATAGGTCCTACAAGGAGTCCTAGTACATGCAGAGGGAGAGTTCGACACATACGAGATTAGCCATTCTCTAGGCATTACAGTGAGAAAAATATGGATCAGTTTAAGGAAGGTGGAATAAGTTTATAGTCTTAGAGTGTTAGCCTAAGACATAAAGGGGGGATGATTAGCTAAGAAGCCAAGTCAAGTGATGAGAATTATAAAAGGGGTGTATTTGTAAGAACTTTTAGTGGTATATCAATCAACTCCTACTCTAGCATCTTATCAAATCTCAAACATTATAATACGGTATTGATGTCTTGCACAACAAAATTATGTCAATGATCTATGCTCATACATTTCAGAAAGATTCCAACTATTCTTAGTCCCTAGAATAAGAGATGAAGATTCTAATCCATTGATTTCAGTCTTACTCTATCAAGTCTCAGATATTAGTTTCATAATATGGATTTATTTGAATAAGCACTCAGGTTACATAGTATGCTCAGTCTCACGAACTTGTGACTCTCCCTCAGTGGCCCACAAACTAAAATATGCCATGCACATTCCTATAGCAAAAAGGTTTCTCAAAGAATCATGCTCTAGATCTCTCGTTCTAATCCTTTCGCTGATTTTGTTTAGTTTTGATGGTGATACCAGCAGTAGTAGTCGAGTAATGATACCTAGGGGAAGGTTGAGGTTTCTTGTTGTGGTCTTAGTGACCTACAGTTTCATCTAAGGTTAAGTTGTAAGTGGGAAGAAAGAGCAAGATGAGGTGTTATTACTTAGAGTTAGATGAGAGCATTCATATTGTCTCCTTGCATTAAGGCTTGATACATTGGCGGCTAAAAACAATAGAAGGCAAGAGATTCTAAGAAGAGTGGTTACTTAGAGCCCATGGAGTGACTCTAGTATTAGACTTGAATATGGTGTTTATGGCATGTGAATTAATGTAGGATGCATCAGATGCATATTGAGTAGGAATCATGGCTAGTTGAATGTGGAAGAAAGGAGTAGTACTCTTGGGATAAAATTTCTTATAAAGGTATAGAGCATAAACCTTGTTAAGATTTTCAAGACCATCTTATATGTAATACCCTGCGACTTAGAGTTAGGATTGAACAAAGTAATAGTGTGCAGTTAGACTTTGACCATGATAGAGTAGCCATATGTATCCATATGGGAGCTCTATATGAGTCACAACTGATGAAGGGTTCTATGTATGAAGAAGAGTGTGGTCGAGAAGTGTTGCTAGGATTAAAAGTTATCGATCGTATCATTCAAAATACAATAGCCCCAACCCTATTTTCATTCCTAAGGCATCAATGTTCTATGTTGAATAGCTTCGGATTGAGTGTGACTTATGTTCAACCTCGTATCATTCTTATCTTATGTGCCATGGATAGCTTTCAAACTCTTAGTATGAATTAGTCTAATTCGCGTTGGTGGAAAAAAGTTCATAAGAGAGAAAACAGTAAGGCTAAAGCCATTCTTTTCCAGCTTATTCTCACCTTCATTCGAGGACGAATGATCCCAAGGGGGAGATATTGTAACACCCCACAACTCTTTTCATAGGATCCATATTTTTTTGTCGTAAGTATATAAGCTTGAACCTAATGATGCCTTACTTATCCCTATATTTTAAGGCTCCTTCCTATACGTATGAAGTGTATTAGGTTCATAAGAGACCTCTAATACTTAGTCAATTTCAAAACCTCCATACCGGTTAAGTTTTTCACTTTGGATTATGCAAGAGTCAAATTTAAACAACCATAACTCTTAGCACATAAAGAATAAGGTGCCTATGACCTACCAAATGAAAGCTCTTTGAATTAGCTTTCCAACACAACTAATTTTTCCTCATCTACAGTTTCGAGTCAAATGTTATGACCGTTTTATTGAAGACTGCAAGAGCAGAGGTGTAATAAAAAACCACATGAAGGGCTGTAGAACAAAGTACGACCCATACGGTAAATCATGAGAAAAAGACTGAAACATCAATTTTCAGCCCCAAACTTTACGGACCATCCTATGGGTCATAGAACACTTTATGGGTCATAGAATAGGGCTCGTAAAGTGATCCAAAGACCTCAAGATTTGCCCAAAAGTTTACGAAGGGGTCCCTACGGGCTGTAGAAGCTTCTATGGGCTGTAAAAGGTCTCGTAGACGACCCAGTCAACAATTTTAAAGAGGGGTATTTTCTTCCATTATCACCCTTTAAGCATACATTTGTCAGTTTTTAACCTAAATAACTCCCTAAACGTGATTCTTTAATTTCTCTATACTAAAAGCACTCTCTAAACCTAGAATATAGTTTTCAAGAAAAGAAAACCTAGAGTTTCAAGAGAAGCTATTGAATTCTTCAAGTTCTTCAAGAAATCTAGTTCTCCCAGGTATGTAAGGCCCTCCATATGTTATCCTACGTATATTTTAGTATCTTTAACTACTAGCCTCTACCCAAGATCAAACTTATAAATTAAGATCAGATTTTCTTCGTTAAGAGTTAATTTCATCAAAATACTTTTTCATGCATTTTTCTTGATAAAAATCATAGCCTTTACTGATTTTACTACTATATTAAGCTATTAAGACAAGATTTACAGCTATTGTTTCACTTGTGAGAAACCTATATTTCATGAAAAATTGTTATATTCACAATTTTTTAGTTGACTTTAAGAGGTACTTGAAGCTTTTGTATTTACAAAACAGCTAGGTAATAAAAGTCATGTTTGAAAAACCTTTCATCGATACAACTTTCAGACAAAGAAAAGAGTCAAGTTGAGAAGTTTGAGAAAAGCTAATGTTGGGCTAAGTCCCAAAAGATGAAAGGAGAAACTTGAGAAGTCTTACTCTTGAAGTTATAAGAATTACAAAAGTTATTTTAGGAGTAGTATTGAGCACCGATATGAGTAAGAGTAATAATAAATTGAACTCTTAAACTATGTTACGGGTGTAGGATAGGATTATAACAGAAGATAATTCCTCACTTGCTATTGAGATGGACGAGTTTTCAGATGGATCTACTCCCCTAGTTTTCGTCCCTTACTTTCAAAGTATTGGACGACTTTGGTAGCATGGGCAATACGTTGTATCATCACAAAGCTCATAGTGATTGTTGTAGGTTAAAGAAACTCCCCAAGCTAGAGTATATATTATCTTCAGATACATCACATGGTTTACTTATATTGCATTGATGATTTCACCAAGTTACTTTCTGAGTTTAGTTGTTCAGCTAAGTATCCTATCCTGAATTTTGTTTTGGTCATCTTACATATCGTACATTCCATGTACTGACGCCTTTGGCACTGTATCATTATATGATGCAGATTGAGGTACCCATGGTAGTAGATATTCAGTGAGATAATTTTCCGGTGGCAGTTGGTTAGACCTCCTCATTCTCAGAGGGGCCCAGTAAGTTAGTTTGATTTATTTATTTATTTTATAGTGAGGTAGCCTTGGGTCTTGTTATGGCACCCAACTTTAGTTTAATAGAGGTTTCATAGACAAAGTTAGTGAGTCACTCCAGCCTATTCATTTGAATATTCAAGGCATTAACTAATATTTGTATCAAAAGATGTTTTGAGGTTTTATATACAGTATGGTTGATATTCTTAATATTTAATCAGATGTTTTAAAGGTTCACCATATAAAACTTCCACATGTATGGTCTTCAGTTAAGTGAGCCAGCCAGGCAAGCATAATGGTTTCCGAGTGCCGACCACTCCTAGGGTGTAGGCTCGGGGCGTGACACTCCCTCCCTCCCTCTAATTTTTGGATTTTAAAAGTGCGAATTGGGGATATCTCAAACATTTGATTTCCAAACTTTAATTCTTGATTCCTGCCTCATCTTAGCTTCGTTTTTGAAACCGTCTTTACCATTGAACTCCTTCCTTGGGAAAATTTTGCGAGCATTAATTTTCAGATTCTGGCTACATTTTCTAACATGGGATTTTTGATCATTTCACCTTTTTTAATTTATTTTAGTGTCATTAGATTCGTTATGTGCTTGTAATTCCATATTTGAATAGATTGTGGTGATTTGGAGTATTGTAGAAGGGGGAAAACAACGGATTTGACTTGATATGAGACTTTATATAAGACAAGTGGACTTGTAACCTTCTGTTAAGTATGAATGAACCTTTTATGTTCCTATGTGTATGGAATTGAGTACTTTGGGGGTAGAATTTTAACTTCATAGGTTTGATCATGATATTTCATATTGAATAATTTTTCATGTGGTGATATATTGGATTACTAATTAATTGTGGATTCGTAATCTATGCGATCTTATGAATCTTTTGATATCGATAGCGAGATGTTGCTTGTATTGTTATATGATAGATATATTGACACTGCGGTGATATTGAGGAACCGGTGATATTGAGGAACCGAGATGTTCCAGTCAGTAACACTAGGCGAGTTCTAATGTTGGCTGCCATTAGAAAGCATTCGAAACAAAGAGAATTTATTATTACATGCATGCAGACTTTTCAAAAATTACGAATGATCTAGTTTTACCTTGTAATTCTTCATAGTTCCCACAAACCTAATTGTGGATTTAGCTACTCATGATAAGTGTAAATGCAAGACTTATGAATTTGAATAACATAATTATGTACTTACACAAGAGAATTAAACACAAGAAAAATCAAACTCTTTGATGAGAATCACAAGATTGAAATTAGAAATTGAAAATTAAAGTTAATTATTGAAATTAGAAGCTGAAAATTAAAGTTTACAAGTGTTTCTCAAACTCTCTAATGTTTATTTTTTGTTCTTCCTTCATCCTCTCTAAAAAATACCCTAAAAACTCTATTTAAAATTTTTACAATACAAAGCAAAAATAAAATAGGAAAACTGGGTCAGTAGGCTCTACGGGGTACTCTACAAGCTGTATAATAGTTTACGGCTTGTGATCGGGTTTTCCTGAACTATTTCTTTGATTTTGGACTTGTCTTCTATGACACCCCTCTATGGCCTGTAAAAGATTCTATGGCCCCTAGGGGGTTTCATCTGATGGAATTTCAGAAAGTCCTTATCTTCTGATCCTTAGGGTTCGATACCAAGTCTACGGCTCATAATGTCTTCTATGGCTCATCTGCATGTTTGTAGACTCTACTTAAGAAATAAACCCTTCATTGGAATTGCATATGAAACCTCCTTTATGACTTATAGAATACTCTATGTCCCGTAGAAGGTCTCATGGATCTTCAACTTCAGCAACTTCTGCACATTTTGCCAAAAAATTGTACCAACCCTAAAAGCCTACAAAAAAAACATAAAAACACATAAAACCTACTAATAATACATTGAAAACAAAAAAAAATTCAAGTTTTAAGCACCAAAAGTGTTTTATTTTGATAGCACATCAATATCATCAACATAAAATTGTTGCTTGTCCTCAAGCGACAAACTCAATCTATATAAGCAGCACGATAACACACAAATCTCAATCTATTGGCATACATCTCATCAAACTTATGAACAAATATCCGCACCACTATTCAAAACACAATCAGATAGATATCTAGCAAACCAAAACAGATCAATCTACGCGACAATGCAACTATGACCCGCGAGGTAACAATCAACAAGCCATACTCACTTAATGAGTCTAATGTTAATAATACAATGCAAGTGCTGTCACAGAAAGAAGTCCCATATCTCACTCACAATTGATGTTTTATTGTACACTCTTGGGACTATGCAAATTCAATCACTCTCACAAAGATATTCATATATCATGCTCAATACCATATGCTTGCCCCTATACTTATGACTAAGACCTTTGACTACTTGGATTAGGATCACTTTAGAACTTTACTGGGTTGTAACGTAGGCTCAGGGGGCTCTGGTATGATGTTTTAGGAACATAGTGACTAAAGGCCCTCCTTAACACTGCATTTTTCTACAAGTTTTCCCTACCAAAACTGTTACTTTTTATTCCATTCACCCTTTCTCCCATTTCAAGGTTTTTTGGGTGCTTTATTTTCATTTTTCAGCTTTTTCCCTTGTACTTACACTTCATTTTTCTTTTAATTCATAACTAAGGCATCGCTCATTTTTCTTGCACCCAATATACATTTTTTCTCCTTTTCCATGTAGCACTAACATTCCCCCTCATTCTATGGTTTACACTTACACCAGCCACCCTCAACTTAGGCTTTTGGCCTTAGTTGAGGTGCACATTATACAACCTCAGAACCAGGGCCACTTTTGGTTGCCACCCTCAACTTAAGCTCTTGCCTCAGTCAAGATGCAAAATTTTCAAAGAAGGACCAGGGCCAATTTCATGAATTTTCATTTAACAAGGCTAGGTAACTTATGTTTCTACAAAGAAAGGATACATGTAAGTCTTAAACATTGGGATCAAGGGATACTTTACACATTGGTTGGTTATTTAGGTATAAGTGGACTATTATGAACAATGACGTAAGACCTTTTTCCCAACCAGTTAACCTAAAGTCTAATTTAGAGTAACAAGGCAAGTTCAGTATTGAAAAATGATGCATGAATTTAGCAAATTGAGCTCACATTCACATGGCACTGATTACACTATCAACACAGTCCCTCAGATCATGCTATTCATCTCAATTTTATCCTCACTTATGAGAACAAGTACTTTCGACACAATTAAACATGTATGGTTTCTATTTAGACTAACTATTGAAAAATTTTGTGGGTATCATTTTTCATAAAAAGGAAAAAAACACATATATGTCACAGACATTAGTACTATATGATACTACTACTACCTTAACATCCTAAACACGCCGGTTAAAAAGAAAGTAAATATCCATGGGAAAGAAGCACAGGAAAGAAAACCCCTAGGATTCCAAAATTTTTTGTAGTTATAGTCCAAGGCTACTCATACTTCACTAAGGCCTATAACTACCCACACCCTATCGAAAAAGAGGTGCATTGTCCTCAATGCACACAAAAAATAGAAAATAAAGTACCAGGATCAAAAAGATCATACCTGGGCACCTAAGCACTAGTATGTGGCTGAGTCTGACTATCTTCAATCTATACGGTGGCCTCCTCAGGAGTAGCACCATGACCAGTGGAGCCCGCACCCCTCACCCTCTCGAGCTCACGAGCCTGTTGTCACGCTTCCTCCTGCCTTGACTGCCTCAAGACAAGCTCTAACTCCTCCTGCTTTGTCAACCCCACATGTAACTGCACTGTATCTAGACTATCATCAGTGCAGGGCCTTTTCCCATGCGAAGGCTGTGAAAGATCCTCAGGAGAAAATAAGTCCACCACCGGCTTCAGGGGCGCAGTGAGTGGGAATAGAACCAATTATTGCCAAGGTTGCTGTCATATTAGCACAGAGCTGCTGGATCTCCATCTGTAGCGCCATCATATCCGTTGGCTGTGGTATAGTCAGGCTATGCTATACCCTTAACTTGAAGGCATCAATGAGGGCATCCATGATTGAAATTTGTTTCTGAATAGTAATGACTGTGTATGCCTGCATGTGTCGCTTGGATTGCATAATTGCCTGGCGAACCCAGGGCCTGATCTGCTTAACTACAGAGTCAACTGAAACTCAGTGTGGTCTAGTCTCTACGCCATAACCTGAGCGGATGTCGTGGACATATAAACCATGCCCGTGGGTGTTGTCTGTGGCAGGGTGACCTATGGTGCAGGAGTAGCAGTAGTGGGCACCCTCTCCACCTCTATCTCAGTCTATGGGGACCTTTCCGTTGTAGTGGAAGTAGTGATGGTTGTGGCTTCAACCTCAGGTGGTGGCTCTGGGGGCAAAGATCTCTAGCATAGGAGCTGCTTGGTGCGATGCTCGTTGGAGTGCCACTGGGTTCTCCTCAGCCTTAGTCAGGTTGGCATCCAAAGTGCACTAGACCTCAATCAATGAGTCGAGCTGGTGTAGACTCTCCACCCCTTGCTCCAACAGAGTCTTTAGATCAAGCATGGGAAGGGGATAGAGGTAGACCTCTTCAAGGTCGCCTCTTGAGTCTGCTCTACGATGAGACTCACCCAATCTATCTCATAGCTAGCTTAGATGCTGGAAACTACTTTTCTACTTATTAGTTAATGAACCGAGATGTTTTTCAACCATCTCACCTGTTAAGTACCTAGGACCCCCAAATTTCCCTAATTCTTCACACTACATCTATAACAAATTTTTTCACACCACAAAGAGGGTTCTCAAACCTCCATTAAAGACCAAGCCAAATTCTACAAGCTTCAATACAATTTCTTCACTAGTCTTCAAGTTTTCTTTAACTCATCCAAGTTATGTGGGTTTTCATCAATGGAAACCTTCCTTTCATCGAGCTCCTTCAATTTCTCAACTTTCATCCAATTTCAAATATATATTTCATAGATCTAATCAATTTCTATCTATACACATGAATCAAAATTTATTATTATAAAATACGACATATTTTAACAAAAATCAATAAAAATTAGATGACATTTATGATTTTATACATGAACTCTTTACAGTGCTACCTAGGAGTTACAATTATCTTATAGATTTAATGAATTCTCCGTCAATTTCATAAATTGAGTTACCATTATCGATTGTACTTAATTTAGTATGAATTTATTTTAATTGCGTGACATTGATGATTAATAAGGAATTCCTTCTATTAGTTACCTAGGGTTCTTGATTTACATAATGGGTCTTGTTCAATTCTCATCCTATTACACGAATTATCTTTAAATAATTTTATGTTCACTCAATTATGCATGACTTATCATCCAATTGCATAATTTTGATGATATACATGTAATTCCTCGATAAGGTTTTCTAGGGTTCATGATGTTACACACTAGAAAATTATCAAAATATCTCTAGATGGGAAATTACCCACAGAATGAATCATACAAAAACCTTTTTGAAAATTCGATCTTGGAATCATGATGAACATAAAAAATTGAGTGAAAAGGTATTCTCGATCGAATTTTAGACCAATCGGAGCAAAAGAGTTTTGGTGCAAAATGCGATTTCCAACAAGGTCCGTGACACCTTCACGTCTTGGAGATGCTCCCAAATAGGTCATTTGCATACTTTACATATAAAAATCATTCAATGGGTATGATTTATATATTATGTAAAAATAAATTGTGGCGGCACAAGTCTACGATGCAGACATGCTCCCTTAGAGTTCAAACGTTTTTTGCCGACCGAAATGTTAAAGATGGTCAGCTTTTTACCCACCCCTCGTACTCTTAATCCACAACTGATATGAGATAATTTTTGGTCTAAAGAGGGTTCTTAAACCCATATCTAAGCCTTTTATGCTAAAATTAACTAAAGATCTAGGGCTAAACAGGGGGAAAAGGGCTAGGGTTCAAGGAATTCAAGCCAATTCTTGAAAAATTAATTGTGTGTCCTCATTCTAGGTATGTGTGATGCCCGGTAAAATTATCAAAATACCCCTAGAGAGAGAGTATGCATGTAACATATCTTTCGATGCTCGTATGGTGAATCCGAGATCGGATTTGTGATAGCATGCAAAATTGAGTGAGAAATAGTCTTGGTCAATTTTTAGAGTGACCCGATCAAAAGATAATTTTTTGATCCAAAGCACAAGAAATTGTTAGTACGAGACAGGGGTGCGTCGCGGTCCCACTGCGGACCAACACTTATATCCTTTTTTGAAAATTTCGACTGGACGGAGAAAACTCGTTCAAAAACGTTTTTCTGTAAATACACTGCTTGCGACCAATCTGCATTGCGGACTGTATCTTTTTTGAGTTGAAAATTTCTAAATAATTATGAGGGGCTTTCTGGTTAATTCCCCAACCCTCCAAAACTTTATACACGATCTAATAAGGTCGTTTCGACGTGAAAAAGGTCTAAAACCCCCATTCTAAGTCCTATTCCATAATCTAACAAAGCTAGGGCTTGAGGAGAGAAGAGAAGAGCTTGAGTTGAGAGATTCGAAAAAAGATCTTTGATGTGCTTTGTTGATAGCTGTATCCCAGGTATGTAAGGCTAAAGTAAAACATGAAATTGTTCTCTCATTTGCCCCATAGAGGTCATGGACGAGTTGATAGTTGAGGAGTCTACATGCATGATTTCTTGATGGTTCTTCTTGAAAAATTGATTTAAAATTACATATTTTCTATGTTGATGATCATCATACTATTTGTTTTCTTGAATTGAATATTTTCACGAGAATTTGCATAACCCTACATGACTAATTTGAGAAGCATTCATAATGCACTTGAGAATTGAGTTTAGAGCTTTGAGTTGAGATTGTTGAGTATGAGGAGAGGATGATGATGAGTCAATAGAGTTTGACTGTTTTATGAGTCCCTATAAATGAACTCTACTGATGTGTCTATTCACTTGCTTCCTAATGATTGTTATACAATCTTGAGTCATTGATTAGAAGATTGATAAGAGTTCAATCGAATCTTGTTAATTAATATCTTCTCCTATTCATTACTACCTCGATCCAATCTGTAACACTAGGCGATTTCTAATGTTGGCCACTCTTAAAAATATTTAAAACGAAGAGAATTAATTAATACATGCATGCACACTTTTCAAGAATTACGAATTATCCGATTTTACCTTAAGTTCTTCATGGTTTTCCAAACCCTAGTTGTGGATTTAGCTACTCATGATTAGTCTAGATGAAAGAACCATGAATTTGAATAACATAATTGAGCACTTACACAAGAGAATCAAGAACAATAAATCGAAGCTCTTCACCAAAAATCAAAAGATTGAAGTAAAATCACAAAATAATTTTACACAAGTGTTTCTCTCAAGCTCTCTATTATTCTCTACTATTCTGTCAAATTCCTCCCGAAAAATAACCTAAAAACCTATTTGTAGTCTTTCAAATACAAAACCAAAATAGAATAGGCGAACTGGGTCGACAGGCATTATAGGCACTTCTACAGGCTGTATAAAGTTCTACGGCCCGTAGTCGGGGTTTGGTGGACTTCATCTGAAACTCTGAAATTGACTTCTACGACACCCATCTATAGACCATATAAAGTTCTATAGCCCGTAAAGGATTTTGTCAGCTAACTTTTCCATAACTCCCCACTTTTTGATCCTCATGGCACAATACCAAGTCTTCTACGACTGGCCTATATGTTCGTAGACTAAACTTCAGAAAATCACCCTTCATTGGAATTTCATATGAAACCAGTTCTACGGCTCGTGGAATTCTCTACGGTCTGTAACAGCTCTCGTGAAACCTCAACTTCTGCAAAATCTACACACTTATCCCAAAAATTGTGCGTACCCTATAATCCTGCAAAACAAACATAAAAACACATCAAATCTACTAACATCGCTTTGAGAACACACAAAATTCTAAGTTTTTAAGCATCAAATGAAATGTATTTTGACAATATATCAACACTCTCAACTTAAAATTATTGCTTGTTCTCAAGCGACAGACTCATTCTACATAAGCAGACAATAACACATAGACCTCAATCTAATGGCATACATCCTATCAAACTCAAGCACATATTCCCACACTACTTTACAAACACATTAGATAACTATCAATAAAATCAAAATATATTAACATATGTGAAAGTTCAACTACGACAAGCAAGGCAATTATCAACAAGCAACGAGCACTGAGTTAGTCCAATGTCAATAATGCAATACAAGTGCCCTCATAGAAAGAAGTCTCATATCCCTCTCGTGATGATACTTTCTGATTTAATGCTCGGGAATAGGAAAACTCACTTACTCTCACAAAAGACATTCAAACATCATGCTCAATACCATATGCTTGCCTCTATACTCGAGACTATGTCCTTTGACTACTTGGACTAGGATCACTTTAGGACTTTATTGGCTTGTAATGTAGGCTCAGGGGGCTTTAGTATGATGTTTTAGGAACATAGTGACTAAAGGCCCTCCTTGACACTGGGCTTTTTTTACACTTTTGCCCTACCATCTCTGTTGTTTTAAACTTCATTCTCCCTTTCTCCTATTTGCCTTATTCTCATTTTTCATCTTTTTTCCTTTTATTTTAACATCATTTTTCTTTTTAGCTCATTAATTAGGCATCAATCATTTTTCTTGTACCCGGAACACATTTTTATCCCCTTTTTCATGTATCACTAGTTTTCTCCCTCATTCTTTATCTACCCTTATACCGAGCACCCTCAACTTAGGCTTTTGGTCTGAGTCAAGGTGCACAATATCCAACCTAGGAACTAGGGCCACATTTGGTAGCCACCCTCAACTTAAATTTTTTGCCTCAGTCAAGGTGCATAATGTTCAAGGAAGGACCAGGGCAAATTTCAGGATTTTACATCTAATAAGGCTAGGCAACTTAAGTTTTTACAAAGAAAAGGGTACATGTAAGGCTCAAAACATTAGGATCGTACATGTAAGGCCCAAACATTAGGATCAAGGAATATTTCACACATTTGGTTGGTTCTTTAGGCTAAGTGGACTATAATGAACAACGACCTAAGATCCTTTCCCACCCAACTAACCTACAGTATAAGTCAGAGTAACAAGGCAAGTTCTGAATTGATACACAATATATGAATTTAGCAAAGAAAGCTCACACTTACATGGCACTAACTACTGTATCAAAAAAGATTCTCAGATCATGCTTTTTATCTCAATCATATTTACGTATCAGAACAAGCACTTTCATCAATCAAACATGCATGATTGCTATCAAGACTAACTAACAAAGTTTCGGTAGGCATCATTTTTCACACAAAAGCACAAAAACAAATATATGTCATAGATATTAGTATTATATGCTACCAATATTACCTACAAATCCTAAACATGCTAGTTCAACAAAAATTAAATATCATTCAGGAAAAAGAACACAGGCAGGAAAACCCCTAGAATCCAAAATTTAGGATAGTTATAAGCCAAGGTTACTCAGGCTTCACTGAGGCCTATAACTACCCATACCCCATTGAAAAAGAGTTGCATTGTCCTCAATGCACAAAATATAATATAAAGCACAGGGGTTAAAAAGAACATACCTGGGCGCCTAAACACCAATCTCTACCTTGGGTTGCCTCCCAAGAAAGATCTGATTTATTGTCGCAGCACGACATAGACAACCTAGGTACTTATACTTCGCCAAGTTTCCATGCTTCCACCATTTTTATGTCCTCAACATTTCCAAGATATGCTTTGATCCTTTGGCCATTCACTTTGAATTTTCCACCATTTCTCTTCTACAACTCGATGGCTCCGTGGTCGAAGACATGTGATACCCTAAAGGGTCCCAACCATCTGGACTTGAGTTTCTCAGGGAACAACTTTAGCCTGGGTTGTATATCAATACTAAGTCCCCTAGCGAAAATTGGCGATTCTCTATGCGATGATCATGCAACAGCTTCATCCTTTGTTTGTATAAGGCTGAGCTCTCAAATGCCCTCAAACAAAATTCATCAAGCTCATTGAGTTGGCTTAGCCTAAAGTTTTCCACATCATTCTAGTCTAAATTCAACTTTTTCAGCACCCACATCACCTTACGTTCAAGCTCCACCGGCAAGTGACAGGCTTTCCCAAAGACAAGTTGGTAAGGAGACATACCTATAGGGGTCTTGAATGCCGTTTGGTATGACTATAATGCGTCATCCAGCTTCTGTGACCAATCTATCCAATTTGCATTCACAGTCTCGGATAGAATCTGTTTGATTTCCCTATTGGATACCTCCACTTTCCTGCTTGGTTGAGGGTGGTAAGTGTTACCACCCGATGCTTTACCCCATATTTTTCAAGTAGGTCTTTGAATATTCTATTGCGAAAATGGGAGCTTTCATCGTTGACGATCGCTTGAGGGGTGCTAAACCTTGAGAAGATGTTCATTATTAGAAACGTTGTGACACTTTTACCTTTATTTTTTGTAGAGCAACTGTTTCCACCCATTTTATAACTTAGTGTACAACCACCAATATATATTTGTTCCCATGCGAGCTAATAAATAGACCCATGAAATCTATTCCCCACACATTGAATAATTCAATCACCACAATGGGGTTTAGAGAGATCTCGTGCTTGCGGGAAACACCACGTTCTCTATCGCATCTGTCGCATGTTTTTGCATAGTCGTGAGCATCTTGGTGGATGGTTGGCCAATAGTAGCCACATTGCAAGATTTTATGTGTTATCTGGACTCCACTATGATGCCCTCGTACCAAAGACAAGTGGCACGCCTCTAAGATACTCATCATCTCGACCTTAGGGACACAACAATGAATTATTCCATTTGCACACATGTGAAACAAACATAGATCATCCCAGAAAAACTTTCTCGCATCGTATATAAACTTGCAGTGATGGTGAGTATTCAAGTCTAGTGGCACGATGTCACTAACCAAGTAGTTTGCATAGTCTACAAACCACGGTATCAAGTCATAGGATGCTGCTAATACTCTCTCATCATGGAATGAATCATCAATCTCCACTCCATCATCAAACTTTGCTATGGCTCTATCATCTAGTCTGGAGAGGTAATCTGCAACCTGACTTTTAGTCCCCTTTCTATCGATAACATCAAAGTTGAACTCTTGAAGGAGTACCCATTGAATCAGTCTTGGTTCTGCATCCTTCTTTGCCATAAAATGCCACAATGTGGATTGGTCAGTGTGCACAATGACTTTTCCCCCAAGAGATATGACCTAAAATTTTCAAATGCAAAGATCACTGCAAGTAGCTCCGATTTAGTGATAGTGTAGTTCTTCTAGGCTGTACTTAGGGCTTTGCTAGCGTAGTATATGGGATGTAATATCTTCTCTTGGCGCTATTCCAATACTACACCAAGTGTGACCCCACTTGTAATAGAGTGAAGAAAATCACTGGTTTTATGCAAAAACAAGACCCTATTACTTACTTGGGATGCCCCTTATACATTGGTAGACAAAAAGTTACTTATTTTTCTGATATAGTTACCAAAGATATAGCTAGGATCTCTGGTTTGCTGACAAAGATCCTTAACTATGGGGGAAAAACTACTCTGATTAAGCATGTTTTGTAGTCCCTCCCTATTCATCTTATTTCAGCTATCACTCCACCTGTTACCATTCTAAATCAAATTCAGAGTATCAAAGCTGATTTCTTTTGGGGGTGGAAGGAGAACAAAAGGAAGTATCATTGGTCTTCTTGGAAAAATTTAAGATTCCCTTATGAAGAAGTAGGTATTGGTGTTAGAATGATCAAGGATGTGTGAAAATCTTTTCAGTGTAAACCTTGGTGGATTTTCAGAACTAAAAAAAACACTCTTTGGGGTGAATTTTTTAGAGCCAAGTACTATCAGAGATACAATTTAGTAAGTAAGAAGAGGGGCACTGGAGATTCTTTGGTTTGGAAGCATATGATGATTAACAAACACAAGATTGAGCCTTACACCACTGGAAAATCAATTATGCGCCCTGTTCATTTTTGTGGGATAATTTGTTAGGGATTGGGGCCTTAGCTAATTTCAGCAATGAGATCCACAGGTTAAACAACACTAAGGTTACAACTTTTATTCTGGAAGGTCATTGGAATGTAGATCTCATCACTCACATTGCTCCTCCATATATGTTGCCATTATTTTAGGTACCCACCATCAGATACAACGTGGAGTCCCTGACAAACCTAACTAGAAGTTGAACACAAGTGGTGAATTCACTGCCTCTTCTACTTGGAACATCATCAGAGAAACAAGAGCTAAAACTAAGGTCAATATTTACACTTGGAAAAAGTATATTCCTTTGAAGTGTTCCTTCTAACATTTGAGGGCATTAAGAGGAAAACTTCCTACAAATAAGAATCTTAATAGGTTTGGACAAGAACCCAAAAAGTGCTATTGTTGCTACAGGCCTGGTATGGACACTAATGATCATGTTTTCCTCACTGTTAGTTTTGCCCTCGATGTTTGGAATTATTTTGCTGCATCTTATGGGGTTAGTTAGGATTATGTACCCCTTAGGAATTATATCATGATGTGGTGGGATACGAAGCGCAATAATAAATTTTAGAGATTGTTGTTACAAGCAGCCCATGTGTTTATTTGCTGGAATATTTGGAAAAATAGGTGTGCTAGCCAATATGTTGGAAAGCAATCCAGCTTAGCTAGAGTTAAATACCTGGTCATTAAGGGTATCTCCTATATTCTGAGGACTGCATATCCTTGCAACTCTTGGCTCTAGTTGGAAACAAAATGGTTACTCTAGCTTAAAAATATTTGCAAGACATCAAGATCACTCAGGTTCAATAGACTAAACCTCCTAATCTATGGGTCAAGTTGAACACTAATGGTAGTGTCATCAATAATACTGGAAATATAGGGGTTGGAGGCATCATTAGAAACACTAAAGAGATTTTTTACTTGCCAATGAATCACCTGTTGGTGAAGGAGCCAACAACCAGGCAGAGATGGAAGCTATTATTTTTTGTATTGTTTGTTGACTTCAAATGGGGTTCAGCAAGGTTATCCAGGATGTAGATTCAGAGCTACTATATAAATGTATTAACTCTCATAATATTAGTATTCCTTTGAGCATACTTTAGGGGCTTACCAAATTGCAGCATTACAGTACTCAACTCTATGGTTTTAAATGCAATCACACTCTAAAAAAAAGCTAACTATGCGGCTGATTGTTAAGCCAAACATAGTCATCAGTTCAATAGCCCTAAGATATATTTTAATCTACACATGCCAAATGAAGCCAAATCTTACTACTATCTAGAAAAGATGGAGATGGCTACCTTTAGAAGAAGGAAATTGAAGAGGATCAAGGAACCACCTTAAGGTCCCTGCGAGAGGTTCTAGATTTACCAAGACTTCTCCTGGTCTAGTCTGCTGTCTTGTCCTTAGGTTGTTGGTTAGGTCCTTAGGATTAGTAGTAGGTTTTTATTTTCCTTTTACTTATGTGAGGGGAGAGTCTCCCTCATTTATCGGTTTCCTAGATTATATGTATTGAGAAGAGTCCTCTCCTAGGTGTAGTCTAGGTTGCTTTTTCCTGTAGAAATAGGGACTAGTTCATCGACCTTAGTAGGTTGGCCAACTTGTGAACCACCATAGGGTGGATGTAATGTCTAAGTCCCCCTCCATTGTAAATTTTTGTGTTTTATCTATCATAAGGCCTGGGGGTGTTGCTCAGCCCCTGACCTACCTCAAGGTCGTTAAAATAAAAAAACTTATATCACATATGATTTCAAAGGGCTTTGACCAGTTTGGAGCTACAATGATGGGAGCCGAAGTCAACTTCTGCTTCAATCTTTCAAAGGCTCTTAGGCATGCTTCATCATACACGAACTTAGCATCCTTCTCAAGTAGTTTGCATAAAAGGATGTGCAATTTTAGAGAAATCCTTTATAAAGCTCCTGTAGAATCCCACTTGTCCTAGGAAGCTCCTCACATCCTTTGTACAGATGGGCGGGGGAAGCTTCTTGATCACCTCCACTTTAGCTCTATCAAGCTCAATTCCCTTGATGGAGATTCTATGTCCCAATACGATGCCATCCTTCCGAATAAAGTGACACTTTTCCCAATTCAGCACTAGATAGCATTCTTCAGATGTTCTAATCACATCATGCACGTGTTTCAAGCAATCTTCGAATGAGTAACCAACACACTAAAGTCATCCATGTATACCTTGAAAGTTTCCTCCACCATGTCTGAGAAGATGGACATCATGCATCTTTGGAATGTTGTTGGCGCATTACGTAATCTAAATGGCATCCACTTGAATGCAAAGGTGCCATAGGGGCATGTGAACATTGTCTTTTCCTGATCCTCTAGAGCAATAATTATCTGATTGTAGCTTAAATAACCATCTAGAAAGCAGTTTAGCCCTTTTCAGCCAAGCGATCTAGCATTTAGCCTATGAACGACGTAAAGAAGTGGTCTTTTTTTGTTGATGCATTGAGCTTTCTTTAGTCCATGCACACCCTCCACTCAGTGACAGGTTGCATAGGAATCAACTCGTTGCTAGAATTTGGGACCATGATGATACCCTTTTTTGTCGGAACACATTGAACTGAGCTTACCTATTCATTGTCGTGATTGGATAGATCAACCTAGTGTCTAACCAATTGATGATTTCTTTGTGCACGACGTCTAGCATAGGTGGGTTAAAGCACCTTTGGTGCTCAATACTTGGCTTGTAGTCCTTGACTAACTAAATTTTGTAAGTACATACCCCCGAGGGGATACCAATGATATCCGCAATTGTCCACCCAATGGCCTTCTTAAACTACTTAAGAACCACGACCAGAGCATCCCCTTGTTCATCATTCAAATCCACAACAACTATGACTGGCAAGATGTTGTTGACACCCAAAAATACATATCTCAAATGGGATGGAAGAGCCTTCAACTCCAACACTAGTGGCTCCTCAATAGATGGTTTAGTAGGTGGTGACTCTCAATTCTGCAAGTCCAACTCCAATTTAGTTTTGCGACTAGGCGCGTAGGATACCCCCCAATGAATTCACTGTTTCCTCATAATTTGGGATACCATCGCCATCAAAGTTTATCAACACTGCTTCCAGGGTATCGACACCTTGCCTCTCCTCGAATGGTACCTCTGGTTGTGCATCATCAACATTCTCAATGAGAGAGACTACCTTCATATCATCCTCTTTATTTGTATGTTGACTGACGTTGTACTTGACCTCATTTTTGCGTAATATAAAACTGAGTTGGACCCTCTCCATATACACCTATGTGCGACCAGTGGCTAGGTAGAGCATTCCAAAGATGATTGAGACCTTTAAATCAACCTCACAGTATAGGTCACAAAGTCTATGGGAAATCTGAATTTGCCCAATTTGACAAAGACGTCATAGAGTATTCATGCAAGCTTTTTCACCGAGCGGTCAACCATCAATAACCGAATGTTCGTCAGAGTAGGGGCTCTCAATCCTAGATTTTTGAAGACCGCGATGGGCATCAGATTTATGCTAGCACCAAGATCACATAATGCCCTTGTGAACTCCACCTCACCAATTGTGCAGGGCATGGTAAAAGCGCTGGAATCTTCTCGCTTCTGCACCAAAGACCTTGTGGCAAATGCACTGTAATATTGAAGCTCTTGGGAAAGCTCCTGACTCATAGTACGCTTCTTTGTAACAATGTCCTTCATAAACTTTTACCCTGGAATCTTCTCTAATGCCTTAATGAGAGAGATGTTGATTGAGAGTTGTTTCAGCATAGAGAGAAAGTGCTTGAACTTACCCTCGTCCCCCTTCTTTCTAATTCTTTGAGGAAAGGGAGGAGGAGGTCTAAGAATGGGATTCAACTTCTGTGGTACATCTACAACATCACTTACCCCATCCTTGGAATGATCTTCTCTGGTATCGGTATCTTTGACCCCAACTGCCTCCTCTCAAACATCATCATCATCAACTGGCATATGAGGATCACTAGTACTCTTACTACCACGAGTAATGACCGCCATACACTGCCTTTCATTCTTTGGTTCTGAAATGTGTTGCTAGGCAGTGTACCCCTCTAATGTTGGTTGAGTTAAACTGATACTTGACCAAACTATTGCTCCAGTTGTTTGATAGCAACAAAATGAAACTCAATTTTGTTATTTATGCTAGAGATGTCAGGCTTCATCCCCCTCAAGATCTCATCTTGTGTGTTAGCCTCCTTCAATAGTCAGTCAAATATCTCCTCAACTCTGGAACTACTAGCACCAATATCACGATTATTTGGTTGCACGTAAGGACCATTTTTGTATCCATCTCTACGACCCCAATCAACATCTTTATCCTTGTCCTTGTTCCTGTCGTAGTAACCTCCACGATTGTCTCTGAAAGCACCATCTCTATTAAAGTTCCAACCTTGCTTTCCTTGACCTTGGCACCAATAGACCTGATTGAACCCTTGGACGTTGGTCCGAAAACCCCCCATCTGATCAATAATGAAGCAAGTATCCTCCTCATAGTAAGGCTTCTCGTACATGGGTATTCACGAAGGCTGATGAACAACTATATTAACCCATTCCTAATTTTGCTTCATCATCAAGCTCTTGCAATATCTCCTGATTTATGTTTGCTTTCTCTGAACTAGTACTGACAGTGCATGAGCTCATGGTAGAGGACTTATCAATCAGTCCTATGCACGATTCGTCTTGACCACCTTTTCTAGCTTCTCTACAATCCTTGCAAATTGTTGATCTAAAAAACATGCCCCCCATGATGGTCTCAACACATGCTTGGCTATTCTCTACTAGGAGATGGTTGAAGATCTCCACCAAGGCATCATCAACAATTTTATGGTCAGGGACACTTATCGGACACTTTGTGAACTATTCCCATGTAATACAAGTCAAGTCACTAGGAAGTTGCTCAAAGTTGTTGATTTTATCCTTCAAATTAAGATTCTTTGATCTCGGGAAAAACCTTTCCACAAAAGCGTTCTGCAACTAAGCCTAACTGGTGATCGAACTCTACGAGACTCGGATAGCAATAGCGTTGTATTGCTTGTTAAAGATAATGGGAAGACACAAAGTCCCACAACATCCGTAGACAGATTCTAACTTCCCGTTACACTCTTATACATAAACAGAACATTGTGTGGATGACTATGCAATCCTATGATGGTAGGCCCGTGAACAACCCACTATTTTGTAGCATCTGGTAGTGGTGGTAATATAATGGCTCCAGTACCATCCATAGCCATAGGATTCCGCCGATATTGATTCCACTGATAAGCTTCGACGTTGAAGTCCTATGGCTTTGGATCAACGTCCTCAAGAGGAGGTAGGTTGTTATCATTCTCGTTCTCACTCTGATTCTAATTTAGAGCTATATTCATCATGTTGTTTTGCATTATCTTGGGCCATCCTTCTCAATCTCTAGATCTCTAGGTCAAATGGATTCAACGGAATGCCTCAACTTCGTGGGTTAGGTATATACTATACTTGCGCCGTGAAACAAAATAAAAACAACAAAAAATGTAAAATGAGGGAAATAAGGATTAATTCTCGAACTACTCAAATTAAACAAGTCTAGCCGTATTCCCCAGCAAAGGTGCCAAAATCTTGATGTTTCCCAAGATACACATCCTTTTAGAAGGCTAAAGGGTCGATATCAAGATACATAACCTAACCAAGGTTAGGGTTGATCCCAGAGGAAATATGGTAGACTTAGAAGAATTTAAAGCAATTCGGGTGGATTAATCTACTTATGTCCCTAAAGGGGGGGGGGCAGTTTGTAACAACTATGAAAAGTAATCCTAAACTAATACTAGTGTTAAATCAGTATGAAGAGTAACTAGGATATTATGTTCCCCATGATTCCATAACTTGATATTACCAGATAATCAAATTCTTTTTTCAGTGTGTAGCATGCAAAACGGTAACCAAACCCTTTGATTCAGGGGAGAGGTAAATTTCACCACGTAATTTGATCCATCCCTGCAGTGTGGCATTACTAACACTTACTTATTGTTCCAGTACTACCTCGATCCAATCAGGAGCACTAGGAGAGTTCTAACATTGGCCACCGTTAAAAAGCATTCAAACCGAAGAGAATTAATTAATACATACATGCATACTTTCCAAGAATTACAAATTATCCGATTTTACCTTAAGTTCTTCATGGTTTCCACAACCCTAGTTGCGGATTTATCTACTCATGATCAGTATAGATGCAAGAATCATGAATTGAATAACATAATTGAGAACTTACACAAGAGAATTAAGAACAATAAATTCCAGCTCTTCACCAAGAATCAAAAGATTAAATTAAAAGAACAAAATAATGTTTCTCAAGTGTTTCTCAAGCTCTCTACTATTCCCTACTATTTTGTCACATTCTCTCTGAAAAATAACCTATAAAACCTATTTATAGTCTTTAAAATACAAACTAAAAAAAATATAGGAGAACTGGGTCGGCAGGCTCTACGGGCACTTCTACATGCCGTATAAGTTTTACGACCCATAGTCGAGGTTTCGTGGACTTCATCTAGAATTATAGGGTTGAATTCTATGACACCCATCTATAGGTCGTATAAAGTTCTATGGCCCGTAAAGGATTTCGTCTACTAACTTTTCTGCGACTCCCCACATTCTGATCCTCAGGGCACAATTCCAAGTTTACGGCTCGTAAAGTTTTCTAAGGCTCGTCTACATGTTCATAAACTAAACATCAGAAGGTCACCCTTCACTGGGATTTTGTACCAAACTTGTCCTACAACCCTCGGAATTCTCTATAGCCTATAACAGGTCTCGTGAAACCTCAACTTCTGCAAAATCTGCACGCATAGGCTAAAATATGTGCCAACCCGTTAATCCTGCCAAACAAACATAAAAACACATCTAATATACTAACATCAATTTGAGAACACACAAAAGCATCAAATGTGTTGTATTTTGACAGCACATCAATCGTCGACCTTAAACTCTGAGTCTCTCCCTCTAACATCGGTGTAGGATTTTTGTTGACTCTGTGCAGTCTTCAACCATTGTCGAATGACCTTTTCTTTCTCCATGGCTTGGTGAAGCAGGTCTTGTCCTATCAATTCTGCTTCACCTACCTCGAACAATCTAATTGATGATATACATCTCCTCCCATAGAGGGCCTCATATGGGGCCATCTGAATACTCGAATGGAAGCTATTATTGTAGGCAAACTCAATTAGAGGCAAGTGGTCATCCGAATTTACCTTTGAAATCAATAATGCAGGCTCTCAACATATCCTCCAAGGTTTGAATTGTTCCCTCTTCTTGACCATCAGTCTATGGGTGGAATGTAGTACTACGATTCTCCTTCAAACCTTTGCCCTTCTACAAGGATCTCTAAAACTGAGCAGTTAATTGGGCTCCTCCGTCCGAGATGATAGACAAAGGGACTCCATGCAGTTAATGATCTCCTTTATGTACAGTCGGGCATAATCCTCCACAGCGTCAGTAATCTTTGTTGCGAAGAAGTGAGTAGATTTGGCCATTCTATCAACTATCATCCAAATCGAATCATTATAATGACCCAAGCCTAGGGCCTAGGAGTGATATAGCGAAGGGGGACCCAAGAGTCTCCAAACTAACCTCATAGCTTCCATTCTCACATCATCGGTTTGGAAGCGCATATATAAATCGTAAACACATAGTTCTAAGAGACAGAAAAGTAGGACTCACACTATTTGGATTTTATTGGGATAAGGGATTAACATGGATTCACATAACACATAGCACATAGAGACTAAGGGGAGGGTAAGTAGGACTCACTTCATGGGGAAATGCGGGACCTAGGATCTCCCACATCATAACATGAATCCATAACATAAGCTCATAATCAATCTCTAGTGACCAGAACCATCACATAACCATATCCCTAAACATAATCTCCAAATACAACATTTAGCATATAAGTGTAAGGAGTCTACAAGATGTCCCCTCTAATCATAAGATAGGATAGGGGCTAAGACATGTCTTGGACTCATCCTCAAAGTAAATAATATCAAAAAAAATCATAGGTAGAGGAATGGTGGTTTGTCCTTGAAATATAGGACTTACCACAAGTCTCAATTTCTAATCTAGCCATCGTATGGTGGATAAAGGTAAATCTCTGGTCCCTACATGGTTAGATTATGTAGGAAAAACGTATGCATTAGTACATTTTAATGTACTAAGTATGCAAGCATGCAACACATATGAACTCAGTAAACCTGCATTCAGTGTTAGATGATAAGGACACATATATAGAAAGAATGATATAACAAGGGAATAATATATATCAATATGACATGAGGTGCATGATGCATGAATGCGAAAATACTTCATATATATATATATATATATTGAGGATGGGACCATAATTGACATGAGACCAAGTGAGCTATAACTTGGAACTCCGTTGTCTCCCCCACAACGGATAAAGAGGTGACCTACTTGCCAAATGAAGATCCTTAACATTCTTTTCTTCTTTTCTTCCTTGGGTTATTAAATATATACCTATGTTAGGGATATAGTTCAAGGGAAAGGAGTATGGACATTTTGGGATATCCCATCCTGCCTCTAATCCCATCAGTGCTAGGTCATCATCCTACTAGAATACATATATATACGTGCTTGCAAAAGAGGCATAAGACTTTCAAATCGTTTAGATGAATTCTAAGGTTTAAAGGACAAATCCCATTTTTCATAATCATGTATAATAGGCTAAAAAGCCAAAACATTCTTCATGAATGCTTTTCATGCATAAGAATAGCTCCTTTGGAGCACCTTCTTGAGAAATGAGTATAGACCATTGGGGACACCCCACCTCAAACCTCAATCGATGCTCCCGTAACATAGTGGTGTAAACACTTATAATTTCTCAATGAGCTATAATCTTAGACATTTATGTGATCACATTCTTGTCATAACCATAATCTTATCAAAATCATATACTTAAACATGGTTGAGTCTTGACCCACTTCATAAACTTCATAAAAACCATAGTCATGTATGCATATGCCATGAATGAGATGAGGTTAGCATGGGTAACAAAGACTCCAACTTAATTCAACAATACATTGTGAGGTTCAAGTAAAAACAGAAGTGAAATTCACATTTAAATCATAATATAGATTACCCATGTACAAATCAAGCTTTAAAGGGGACATGCACATTCTTAGCTTCACAACTTCAATGTAATTCCTCATATTAGGACTTAATTCACGTTAAAATCAATAAATAAACATAGCCCCTACATCAATTGAATTTAACAAACTGTAATGTTGAAAATCTATATTTCAAGTAAGCTAGAATTCCATAAAATCACTTGAAAAGAGTTTGGGTTATCTTGGTTGAAAGGAACCAAGAATCAATCCCACATACCTTAGTTAACCAAGTAGAAATAGGAAATAATTTGATAAAGAAGAGACCATTTTCCTTGACTTCAAGACAATCCCTCAATGTTCACCTTAGGAGAGTTCTTGAGAGAGAGTTGAGAGAATTTTAAATGTGAGGAATGAATTAGAAAGAGAGGAATAGATTTTAGGTCATTTGGAGGTCTTAAGATAGCATAGGAAGTCATAAAAGACCCTTAGGATAAGCCACCATTACGAAAAACCATTAAAGAAGAAAAATAACATGTCTTGCCAGGGGTCCCATGAGGATGTCTCACGGTCTGTACAAGGTTTCATGGACCGCGAAACCCTCCCGTAATACCTCACTTAGCCAATTCTCAAAAAAAACTGCACAGATGAGCTTTACAAAAATGGGCATAACTTCATGATCCAAACTCAGAATAAGGTGAAACTAGGTGTGTTAGAAAGTTAATTTAAAGAGATTCAATTTGATAGGTTGTAGGCCACTAAGTTCTTTTTGAACTAAGAGATATGACTCATTAAAGTTGACCCTTCTATCAGTTCATGTGAAAAACATAGACAATGGGATTCCTTAGAAATTGATTTTATGAGATCCTTGATGGACTTAAACCACATAAATAAGCTTGAATTGAATGCTTGAAAGTGCGCTTAGATTAAGCTTAAAGATTCCATTCTTAGAAAAATTTGACGAAAGTACTCAACGGTTGGTCTCGCGGTTCATACCAAGCTATACGGACCGTGTACTCCTCTGTACCACTTCACATAGAAAATTCTTCATGACAAAGTTCTGAGATGGTGATCCAATACTTAGAAAATATTTCACTCTAGAGCCCATACGGAGGGGTATATCAATGGACATGCAATTATAATACTATATGCTCCTCATGCTTAATTATACTCAATTTACTTAACTCAGATAATCAAACTCAAACCTCAACTCAGTCTACGAATATAATTTTGTAAATCTTGAAATTTGGAGTTCATGATGTCAATGCACAAAATTTATACCTCAATCTCAAATCAACAACAGCCTAATGCATCAATTATTCAGATCATAATCATGAGAACTCAAAGTAAATGTAGAAAATCCAGTATTCAAGTCATAGAACTTCCACAACTTGACTCTATTTCTCAAATTTGACTCAAGGAGAAGAAGGGCGTGTGAACGAACGTAGTCCAACACTTTAGTGAGCCTTACATGCCTGGAAATAGAAGAAGCAATAGCACATCATTCGATCCTCGCATTTGACCTTAAAACCCTCACTTTTCTCCCTTCCCTGGTGCTCTTAAGAATTTCTAAACATAATGAAAGGTGAAAAATTCTCTTAGGGTTTGTTTAAGGACTTTAATTAACTCCAAAACTTCCAAGGATTGGATTAAAAGGGAATAGAAATAGACAAAAATCCTTTCTTCAAAATTATCGACAGGAAACACGAGAATACGTCTGCGGTCCGTGGTACTTTTTATGAGCCATAGATGACCTCTTGTAGGTAAGGTGTCCAAAACCTTCTACGGACATAAAACCTTCTACGAGCCATCTGATAACTCGTAACGTAATATACTGAAAAGCTGATTTCTAGATCGCCAACTCACGAAACCTAATCTATGGGTTGTGGGTTGATATAGGGCCATAGGTTGTCTCGTACATGAGCCTCAGACTTAGAAAATTTCACCAAGTTACTTTGGGACATACGAGGCCTCATCTACGGGCCGTAAATAACCCTTGTGGTTTCACTTCCAATTATTTTTCTCAGCCATCTTCTCAGTTTTCTCTGTGCATCTACTCAGACTACATAGAAAGCATTAGCGGGTGTTACAATATTTCCCTTCTTTATTGAACCTTTTTCTTGTATAAGTCTTGTACGCATTTACGTGTCTAATAGGTATAGTTTTTATAAAGTGATTTTTTTGAAGTGAGCACATATGAGATACTCAACATTCAACTTTAAAAATATCAATAGTAATAATCTCAAAAATGGTCAACAAGTATTATTGTAATTTGATGATCCATTAATTATATTTTATCTATTAATAATGCATTAATTATATTCACATGAAAATTTAATTATGAGTATTTGTCAAATTGTTTACATATTAAAGCAATAAATAATATTTGACCAGATTTTAATTTTAAAAAATGTCCAAACATAGGGAATGACATTATTATATTTCCAAAGGAGCATATTCAACATATCCAGTCATATTAATTGTGTCCTCATCTATATTAAAAAATATTTTTTATTTTCTTTATTTAATTATCTATATATACACCTTCATATTTCACCCCTATACACACTTTTTTTCTTCTATCTTTCTTGAAATCTTTTCTTAAATAAATTTTGTTTCACTATATCTTCACATGACATCCTCATATCATGAAGTGAGCACATGTCACGAAATAGTTCCCTATGGCCAAAAATTAATAATGCTCAAATAGTGGTATGTTGCTTTCTAACAAAGATTATTTTATTAGTGTTTTTTGTATTTGTTACTTGAGATGCATAAATCATTAGAGTAATATCATTCTCAAATATTATTTTTTACCTATCTCTTTGTTAATCGTTTTGTGCTGATAATTTGAGTAAGCTACTGTGTTTTCTATAACACACATTTTGAAATAAGTTAAAATGGGAGAGTTGATACAAAAGAGAATCATTTTTTACCTTTTGTTTCTTTTGTAAATTATTAATAATTATATATATATATATATATATATATATATATATATATATATATATATATATATATATATATATATATATATATATATATATATATATATATATATATATATATATATATATATAACAAAATTCATACCAACACATACTCCAATAACAAGTCAGTTGTTAAAAGTAAAATTTCTACCACTCTTTTAATATTTTTTTCTTATGCTCGGTTCATTAATTTTCCTATTTTATCTTTATTTTCTAGTTAATTTTCCTCCTTCACTAGAAAATTTGGGGCATTTATTTACACTAGATGGTTGTGGCATTTTGATTTCTTCCTCATATAATTTTATAAAAGAACACAGATCAATCAATACATACTTGAACATTGTGAGAAAGGGTCACATATACCCTTATATAGATTTTCTCTTACAAGAAATTTATTTATTTTTACATTTTTAGTTTTGTCAGCCAAACATGATATATCTTATCTTTGGAATTAATATTGGAGTATATGTGAGACTTGTTTTTTTAAACAAGGTAAATCAACTCAAATTTATAATGTTGAGGAGTATATCTTATCATTTTTCTTAAATTTTATATTAAATTTAAGTCAGTGATATTAATTCTAATCATATTAAAAATATATATTCCCATCTAGATGCATATCATGGAATCCATTTTTATACTACTACAAAAGAAATAAGAATGAAACTGATAGATGATTTAAAAAATTAATTTTGTAAAAATTGATACAACTCTATATTTAAAAACAATTTAACTATAGATTCTCAATTTGTTTTTGTTTATAGTAACAAAACATTAACATATCATTTTTTATGTGCAGAATGACGTTGGAATGATTAAACTTTGAATTATGAGTAAATAGAAATGAGGAGATCACATACAATTACAAAAATCGAGGAGTTTTAGTGTTTAGGTGGTGAGGGTTCACAAAATCATTTGGGCTCTCACGAGATAAGATAAACTTATCTCATTAGTCAATGACCGTAAGTCTCAAGTATTTCACGTGTCTGATTGTAAATATGCTTCCAGGAGGAAGTTTCTTTGGCATTTGGTACACCAGTGCAATTTCAACATTATTGGCTATGGAAAAATGCCAGACCCACAAGTATCAGCCTAATCGTGCGTTGAGAGCTCAAGAGGAAATTCAACCTGTATGTTTTGTCTGACAAGTCTATATTTCTGTAGTGCACTCCTTCTCTGGGTTATGGTTGCATCTTTACTGGTGACATTCTTTGTATATTTTATGTTTGGTGGTCCACATAAAATTCGCATTCTTTGTCTTACGTGAATTTTATTGTGACCACCAAACATAAAATATACAAAGAATATCATCAATAAAGATGCAACCATAACCCAGAGAAGGAGCGCACTGGAGAAAGATAGACTTGTCAGACAAAACTTACAGGTTGAATTTCCTCTTGAGCTGTCAACGCATGATTAGGCTGATACTTGTGGTTTTGGCATTTTTCCAATAGACAATAATGTTGAAATTGCACCGGTGTACCAAATGCCTTAGCAACTTCCTCCTGGAAGCATATTTACAATTAGACACATGAAATACTTGAGACTTACGTTCATTGACCAATGACATAAGTTTATCTTATCTTTTGGGATGAGCCCAATGATTTTGTGAATCCTCACCACCTAAACACTAGAACTCCTTCTCGATTTTTGTAATTGTCTGTGATCTCCTCAGTTTTATTTACTTAGAATTCAAAGTTTATTCAGGTTAGGAGAAAAAAACCTACTTACTACCAAAGTCATAGTAAATATTTTTGCTGACTTTGGAATTGTTTCTTCTAAAGGTTTAGCAAACTTTTTCACCATTAGGCTAAAAAAAGTTAGTACATTTGATGATTAAGAATATTTCTAAGTAAAAGAACCTATTTTAATATTATTAAATGTTTTTATTGTAACATCGCTTGTCTGTATATTTCACTAATATTGTTAGAGTTAAAAATGAATATAAGATACATAATATAGTATATTATGAAAAGTTGATTCTAAAACGATACGCTTATTATAGTAAACGGTTGTAAGAGGATGTTTATTTTATGGAGAGGCACTATTTAATTATTTTGTTATGGACTCAGATAATAGAATGAATATGAGGCAAGTGATCCCTATGGACTTGACCACAAATATTATGACATGCTACATGTATGGAAGATGAAAGGAGACAACGTCAAAATGGAAAATGTGAAACAGTGAGGATAAGTTTTTTTTTTTATCATTTAATTTGAATGTTGAGCCTCACTACTTTCCTGAAATATAGTCTCATTTATCTATTCGCCATTTATGTTATTTTTCAGAAGGGATGTTTTAGAAGTACCTTTAACATGCATGATTTTTTTTCCGCATGTCATACTTGCCAATTGGGATTGACTGACAGTCATTTTCATGAAAATGCTATCTTTGTTTCACCCTTTTTCTCTATTCTTCTTCCTTTAAATAAAAACTTAAGGTGTCATATAATCGACATGCATTAAAAACTATCAAATATGTTTGTTTTTATTTTAGTTTTTAATTGAAGTATGGTGATTTTAATAACTTTGAAATATAATTACTGCATGGAAATATAAGGAAATTCTTTTTTGGGTTTCAGTTTTACTTCCATGTGAGCAAACGTAGTATATGTTGATCTATTGGAATGTAAGAACACATATTTACAAGGTTATGAAAACCTGAACGTAGAGGTTCATCAAGAAACTAATGAAATAATAATATTGATGGTAAGTTGTTACATTATATGCAATTTTTATGATAATGATAGCTGGTTTTGCCATTTTCTCGAAATAAAGAAATACTTATTAGAGAGTCAAAGCGTTTGGTAAAACTACTAAGAAAAAATGAGTACTTTTTCTTATTATAGTGGTTACGTTTTTTTAAAAGTTTCTTACTTTTTCTAAAGTTTGGTTGAGCACCAAATATTGCTCTAAATTGATAAAATTATTTTCTCAAATTGATTAGGCAAACTCATGAAATTTACCACTGTTAAAAAATTACCTTTTTGAAAATCACTTCTAACAAAAAGAAATACTTTAAAAATATTTGGGGTTGGGGAAAGGGGTAAACCGTGTAAGATCATATGTATGTATTTTCGCCTTAAATTATTTCTACCAAAAATTATTGTCATAGATTGAACTTCATATAACCCCAGGTAACCAACAATAAATCTTAGTCTCATGTTAAGGTGCCATGATGATTGCATTATTCTTAAAAAAAAATTGTTATTATATTTAAAGGTTGGGGATGTATTAAATGAAAGCCAAGAAAAGAAATAGAGAGTCTTCAATCCCAAAGATGGAATCTACAGCAAAGAAACACAAAGCAATAGACACCACAATTATGACAAACGCGCGGTCAAAAAGTTTTTCGATGATGCATGGAATAGCCTTATGAATTTGGATGACCAATGCAATGACCAGATAACTCATGTTAAGACAACTATTGGATAGTAGTAGTACAAAAATACACAAATGAAAAAAATATTTGCAACACACAATTTTTTCTGCTAAACAAAGAATTCGCAGGTCATCACCTTATTTAATAAAGGACTTTTATTTAGAATCATGAGCCTTATTTTTTATCTCACTTGGTCAATATATATTTAAGAAAATTAAGCATCTATGTTTGTTCAAACTTTGAAAAATTTGACAATACATTTTTATTTTAGAGGTGATGGGTTCAATACATAAAATGAAGTAGACATTATCATCCATGGACATATTTATGAAAAAGAGACTTTGCCATGCAAAAATAGTCACTGATGAATTAAACATCGAACAAGATGATGGCGAAGAAGAAGTGAGTCATAGCTTTATAAATAAGAAGTAGTTGCTATATGATTTTCAAATTTTGAAGATTTACAGGCACCCCCTTATACATTCTATATAAGTTCACAAGAATTTTGTAATAGTATGCTTTGCACATTTTTTTGTTTATGTTTGTTTGTAATTGATAGAACATCAATATTGCTTTTGTATATTTTTAGCCAAATTTGGATTTTCTTATTAAACAATTGATTAGTTTCATCTTGATATAAAAACTTAGTTTAACATATGTATTTCTATGAATGTCTATGTCACTTAGAACTCATGTATTTCTCTTTGCTGAAAGAGTTCTTCAATATTTTTATTAGAAGCATCAATTTACCTTCTACATTAAGGCAACTAAACTTTGTATTTTTAAAATACTCGTAACAAAGACATCAATTTTTTTCTTTGACAAAATTCCCTTTTCATAGACTTATTAGAGATTTTAGCCTATAAGTAAAGGAGTTAAATAGCCTCTAGATTATTGCAAGAGATCTAAGAGGATGTTTGAATTTTTAGAAACTTTTGTCTTTTAAGATTGTTTTTCAGTTTTGGAAGTACTTGGGTAGCAAAAAAAAAGTGTTTAAAACCACTTTTTAAAGCTGAAAAGTACACAAAAAGGCAAAAACAAAAGTCCGGTATTTCCAAGTTATAACATTTGGATTTTAACTTATAAATTAAACTACTTAAAAAGTTCCAATCCAAACACCGCGGAGATATACTCTTCACAATCTATTTGATTTAAAATACCCCTCTAGTTACTTTTTTTGCTTAGGTACATCATTTCACGCACTCAACACTGCATCAAAATAATATAAATTTTGCATGTCATTTTATTATTGGTCCTATTCTTTACACCAATCAAAATGGAATAAATTCACTCACCTGATTTTCTTAATTAACTGATAGAATCGAGGAAATTCCAACTTCTCTCCGAGGCCAATTTTCACATTCGAAAACTGATGGAATCGACGAAATTCTGTTCAAAGACTCGAATCTTTGAATGTCTTCAAAAATTTTAAAATTAGGCAACTTAAACCTTCAAATCTTTTATCTTTGGAAAAAATCTCAACTTTCACAAAATATTTGAAAATCAACTTCTAAAATCAATCAAATATGACTCAAGGCCGCTATTGGGAGGGATGAAATGGTAATTATATAAAAAGATAAAAAATGACCTTCAGGGTAATTACATCATCCACCATTAAAAATCACATTCATCCTAGAACATAAAGCATGGGACAAACCTAAATTCTCAAAAAGACTAGGATAGTGAATTCTCACATTAGACTCTGTCTCCCAAGAACTCGTTCCCACGGGCCGATGTCGCTACTGAACCTTCACTAATGCTATCTCCTTGTCTCTGAATTTTTGAACCTATTTCTCTAGACTAGCCACTGGCTCCTCCTCATGAGTCAAATCTGGACCTAACTCTACCGAATCAAGCGATATCACATGAGATTCATTCAAAATGTAATGCTGTAGCATCAAGACATGAAACACTTGATAAGTAGAAGATAGAATGGGGGAGGAGGTGGCAAAGAAAGTCTATAGGTCACCTCTTCCACTCACTCTAGAATCTCAAAAGGGACAATATACCTAGGGCTAAAGTTGCCTCCATGGATTGTGGTGCATACCACAACTCGTGAAGCACCTTATCGTGACACCTTTTGGTAGTGTGAAGGGAAGGTAGGGGCTTCCTTGATGAGGTAGTTCACCACTGAACCCACTACGACGCGTGGTGGGTCTCATGGAGTGCACCCTCCTAGGCCACCCCAATTTTAATGTCCAAGGAACTTACCACGGACCCCACCACAGGTTATGGTGCATAACACAATTTGTGATGGTTTTTTCGTGCAGGGTGCTGTCTAGTTTTAAATTACAGTTTCGTAAGGGAAATTGGGCCTTTTTCCCTAGTTCAAAAACTTCTTTTTGGTTGGATTTTTAGACTAAATTACCCTTCTAATGTTACCTAACCTATATAAGGTTTTCAAATTACACTTCAAACACTTAGAATCAAATCACTCTCAAGTCTTCTTTTATTCTCATGTGAAGAGTTCATTGAAGAACCCCCAGTTTCAAGTGAAGTTCATCTTCAATCCTTCAATTGTCATCAAGGTATGTAGGTCTTCATCTTTTACCCATGGAGCCCAACCTATTTTCTCCATTATTCTCTAATTTCAAGTATGATTAAATTAGGGTTTTCATGAATTTGACTTCAAATGCTTTATTATGATATATATTATGTTTACACATCAAAATATGCACGAATTCCTCATGAATGACACTAATTACATAATTTATATGAGATTTCTCTAGTTTGTTATGATTTATATAGAAATTAGGAACGAGTTCCTTCAATTTTGATTGTTCTTTTCATAATTGTATCATCATCAAAACATAACAGGATAATTACATTATATCATAGTTCAAATTTTCAATAACCTCTTTGTCATCATAGCTTTGGACTACTCCCCATTTAATCCATGTCTTACTTGTATTCATTTCAATAGCTTCAACAAGTACGAGATTAGATAAAACTTGCTCCATGTCACATATAGAGTACTTCAATGAACATTTCCACATTAACAAGAACAAGGTTCAACAACTACACCAATATGAACAATTCTCACTTCCAGTGATTGGGAAGTTCAAACCACATTATCAACTCTAGGATCATTAGTATTAACACGAACACACTAATTCAATAGTCAATTCATACATATTATCACATCAACATCTCCATTACCCATCATATCTGCTAAATCATTTCATTAATCTCTAAATACACAAAGAAAGGAAGATAACAAGTTCAATTAAACTCAATAAGATTTAGAAATCGACTTGTCTTAAATTAGCCCGATAATCAATCTAACAAGAGTCCCTTCCCCTAATGAATTGAATTCAACACATTACAATCTAGTTAAAAATAGGTTCATAATCACATTTTAAGAACAAGGACACTAAAATCAAGTAATTCGAAGAAAAGGACAAAACAGTTCAAAAGTTCAATACCGGAAATCCAGACTAAAATGTAAATTTTTTTAATGAAAATGTTCCTCACGTAATTACAAATCTATTGGTGAAAACCAATTAAAAATAGAGATAAAAGGAACTCATAATCATCATTTTGTGAAAAATCAAAGTCCAGAAGAAATACACAATTTCCTCAATTTAAAATTCCAATTTTGATGTTAAAATCAAGAAATAATCGATGAGTAATACAGAGGGAAGTACAAATACTTTGTTAATGAAATGTCTTAAAAAACAAGTGAAAATCGTTCAACCCGAGCTCTCAAAGTTCAAAAATGGAGAAAATGCCTAAAACTCATAACTAGGGCTTGAAAACCAGTTTATAATTTGCAAAAGCGAAACATTGTCACTTAAGTGACATCCACCAACAGGGAGGGCTTCGCTTTAGAGAAGCCTGATCAGAAAATTGACCTTCGCTTTAGCGACCAAGTTATCGCTAAAGAGAGGCCTAAGGAACCAGAACAAAACAATTTTTTCTTAATTCAACACAAGCTCAGTATCAATCCTCGGGATTCATTCAAAATCTCGTACACACAAACTATATATGCGACCCTATTAAAATTGATATTTTGGACTTAATGGGATCATCGAAAATTGAATCCGGCATCTTCTTTATCTAAAATCTAATAAGGCACAATTAAACTAACTTAAGCCACTCGATATATCAATCCACTACCAGAATATCCAAAAATTATGATGAGTTTGTTCCTAAACAAAAACCAGCTCCCGGAACCAATGAAGCCGTTAAAAATTCAATCAAAGCACCGAAAATGTTGACTAAAGTCTAACCTAAATCAAATTTCAGCTCAATTTCAAACTTTTGGATCTAAAATCCACAGAACAATTCTAAATCTAATCTTGAAAAATCTCCCAGACTAAAATCTATATTTCAAAACTGATGGAATAAACGAAATCCTATTCTGAGGTTCAAATCTCCAATAACTCAAAATTTTGAAATTAAGCAACTTACGCCTTCAAAACTCAGTTCTTTAGCAAAAAACTAAATTTCTTACAAGATTTTCAAAAAATAGCTTTCAAAATCAATCACATGACTCGGAACCATTATTGGGAGGGATAAAATGGGAATATTGTAAAAAATGTAAAAGATAACCTTCAGGGTCATTATAGTACGGTGGTTTTCCTTGGCTTTGTGGGTGCATGGGTCACTAGATGACACCCAACATGGGTTGTGGTGGGCACCATAACCCATACAAGGTGGTGTGATGTGTTGCGTTATCTATTTAGTGGCTACCTACCCTGGATGAGTGCCTACACTGGTCGTCCAGTGCACCATGCCTAGAGAAGAGCCTCGTGGTGTGATGCCTTCACTTGGTAACTTCCATATTGTCTTGCAAGTATGCCCACATTGGTGATCCAATGCACCATGGCCCTTAAAGGGGAGCATGGTGGGAAAGTTTGCTCCACACATCATTGTTTCACCTCTACACTTCAATTGAAAAGTCTCATACACCATGTTGAGGTTCTTTCATGAATGCCTCATGCCAAGTTGTTTCTAGCATCACATAAATTAGTTCATTGGCCATCAACACGTGCACAACTTCATCATCGTGTAAATGAAACAAAAACGCACATCAAACCAGAAAATTATGCTTGAGAACTCATATTAACTTTATGTTTTGGGCATCAAAAGTGTCATATTTTCACGACAAATCAACACCCTCAATTTGGAATCATTGCTTGTCCTCAAGCAATGACATAAATCAAAACCAACTATCGTGCAAATACAAACACCTAATAGAAATTATATAGCAGCCTCAAACAGAAACACATGCCCAAATTTAGATTTGTAATACACTCACATCCCAACCAAACTCAAAGGGATTTCTTCATGACATTGTACTACTCGTGGCTAACCAAGCTAATGCAAATTGTCATGGACTAGATAATGTAGTAATCAAACAACATAATCACAGTGCCCTTACCAAAAGAAAGTCTCTCACACCGTGTATATAAACAACACAGAGACTTAGACAAAACCACTTGCAGTTTCAAAAGAAGTTCAATCCATGCACAAGAACAAACCATAGGTTTTTCCTTATTTTCAATACCATAACTCTTGAATAGCCTTTTTAGGATCACATTAGGATTTACGCTTGAGATCAGGTAGGATAAATTTAGGCTTAAAATGACAACTTTGCCTCACCAAATGCTACTTTGGCTTAGCTACTTGTTTTCAGCGCCCCAAATTATTATTGTCCCTTTTTTAACCTTTATTTCTTGGGAACTACGACATTTTTGACTTGTAACCACCCTGACTAAGTGTGGGCTAAACTATGAAAAAGTGTTGTCTTTGACCAAAGGCCACACTTTCTGGCTTTAGGCAACACTTTAGCAAGGGTGGCCTAAAGAAGCGTAACCTTTGACTTTAGGGCACACTTTGTAAGTGTTGCCTCACCATCTACGCTTTAAAAGCGTTGACCATGAGGTACAATAGCAACACTTTGTAATACCCCATTTAACAACACTTTTACTTCATACAACTATATTTTTAAGTGTTGCCTTTTCGTACTTATTGGCTACGCTTTTGAAGCGTAGCCATATATAGCATCTCTAAAGCAACACTTTAAAGTGTATCCTTTGCTAATGTCCATGCCATAATTGATGTTCAATTTTAAAGTTTTGCAATATTGACTAATAGAAATTTATATGCCAAAACTTTTCTTATTGAAAATTATTTTTATATATGCTAATTAGACTATGCATAATTTATAAATTATTTCAAACACTAATTTTTCTTACAAATAATTAAATGAATATATTTGCAATAAACTTCAAATAATAATGATGTCTTACAAATTCTTATAAGACAGTATTTTAAAGATGTGTATACTCGCAATGAATTCCACAAAATCAAATGTATTTAAACTCTAAAAGTAGTTCAAAAACTCTTCCTATTCACTTCAACAAATCAAATTGACTTGTGGCCGCCATTCAAATTTGATCTCTCGTATTTTCCTACACATTAAAAAAATAAAACAATTAGAGAGATATCAAACAAATGAAAGATATGTATCTAAAATTGAATGTAAATATGGAAGGCATGAAAACAGCATGTAAAAAGGGCAAGTTAGTTCACTTTCATTTATAACTTGTAATCAGACATCAGATTATGAACGATGCAGCCAACAGAATGAAAGATCCACAAACACAGATTTCTACCCTTTACTATAGAAAAAGTGCTTTTTATCCTTGTTTTAATATCATTAAATATAAATTCATGCCAAAATATATCAACAACATAGATGCAGCAAATACTATGACCTATAAGAAAAGCAATCAACTATTTTTTTAATGGTTTCAATCACAGACCGAAAGCTCTTTTGTCACCTTTCTCCCACACCTGGACTTGGCCACTATGAAAGGGACAACTTCTTTGAGATTGATAGATTATAATGTGAGCTAAGATGTCTCCTTACAGCTTGACAAGTTGAAGTCTTGAAAACTCTCAGGTGGGTAGCTCTCATTAGACAGTAAATCACATCTTTGGCTCAAACCATAGTGATTGGATAAGCCTTACTGCTCAATTTCAGCTGATTTTGCAGTGAAATAGGATTTCATCCACATATATAGCAAGCTTTGCGATTGCATATAACTACTGGGAACAGTACCACATACCTCAGTAGCCACTAAAAATAGAGAAACATATGCTTTATGCCCCTTTTTTGTAAGGATCATTTATTCCAGCTATTTTTTAATATGGAGAGATTTCTTCTTTAATACCCACAAGATAACCTTTTGCTCAATCATATGCTTTCTCTAGGTCATCGAACACCATATGAAAATCCTCGTGCAGACTACATGTGCAATAAAAATATAATCCACACACAATGCCCTTAAGAAGACAACCCCAAATAAAATATGGAAAAAAATCAAAACTTTTCTTGTGAATATGAAATATAAAATGCCTTTTGAGTTAAGAACCGAAGCATGAGTTAATCCAAAAGAATGTGGAAGATTTTGACGTCTTGCAGCTTGTGCACTACTTGCATCAGCAGGTGAAGCAACATTAGATCCAAGGCACCCTGGTATATCTTGAACATTCAATCCTAGGTTGTTTTGCAACAATTGACTAAATAAATTTCGCATTTCCTCTCTCATTTCTTCCTTTAGAGAAGTTAATTCATTGGGATGCTTTTGTTTAAGCTTGCTAATTTCCTCCTCCTTTTTAAGAGAACTTCTTGTCACTGATCTACCATAGCATCTGAATCGACCAGGTTGTTCCTTTCCAAACACTGCCTTAAATGCATCATCTGGTGTTTCTCCAGCATTTTGGCGATTCTGAAGTTCAGCCTATCAAAACGAAATTGACATGGCACAGTTAAATTTAAGTACTACTAATTGATCAACCAAGATGAGTTTATGATTTACTATAAATAACTTACTATTGCAACTTGGGTATCAGCCTGAAGTTCTTTTCCTTTGTTTGTACGAGTTGCAATAAACATTTCAGACTTTGATGGTTCCTCATTGTTTTCTTTAGTTGCACGCTACAAATTGCATAAAAATGAATTTTAAAAAACATCAACATGTTCTAGTGAAGTACCAAAAAATGAAATTCAAATTTTACAAAGTGTATGCTAAGTATTACCAATGCATTCAAAATTTACAAAGTGTATGCTAAGTATTACCAATGCCACACGTACTCTTGCAAAATTAGTTGGTCCCATTCGATGCCTCCACTTTTATTTTTTTTTTGTTTTGGGAATTCACCCCAGAGATAGCCTAACATTCAATAGAAAAAGATGTATTAATTTATAGATAAAAAAGGAGAATAGAGATGACGCAAAATATGTCGAAGAAAAAAATGCATTATTGTTAGCCTGACTTGCACAGTTGGATGTTTCTAATACTCGATCAACTGATGAATTGAACTTCATGAATGTCATCAGGCCGTTTTGCTAGCATATCCTCAATAGTACTATTTTTATCAAAAAATCCCTCTTTAATATTTCCCTTGTGTCGCCTCCAAGCTTCACGAAGACCTGTCATCACCCACTTCTCTCCTTCTGTTGGAATTAAGAATTTGGACTATGCAAAATAAATAAATATTTAACTTCAACCAATAATAAGCATTCAATGAAATATAAAATCTCAAAGTTTATTGTTCTTACATTGACATATTTTCACATGCGCTTTTTAGTAACATTTGGCACTGCATGCCAATGAGTGTAAATCAAGATGATAAATCTGGGATTCCTTGCAATTGTTAATAAAAAGTTGGTTAGATCAGACACGATCTTATCTGTTGGTCCCACTGCTTGTCCTTTATCAAATGTCATCTCCTCTCTTTCTTGCAAATTTCTTGCATGAATTTTCTTACATGTTGTTTGTCCTCGAACATTTTTCTTCTCCGATATTCCTAGATTAATGTAACAACTTCCAAATAAGAAATGTCATTTACAATGAGTAATAAATTTTATAAAAAAAGTTTAAGATGTACCTTTTGTACACAATCAATGTCAATTTCCTCTTCTATAGGATACCCATCCTTACAAATTTCTTCTTGATCCACAAAATCATCCAATACTTTATTATGTTCATCAACAGGAGGAGCATGCATACATTCGAGATCATTTGTTATGCGGTTATTATATTTTATTTCATCACCTAGGTGTGTTCTTTGTTTTTTCAGAAACTGATCAAGATCAGTAATCGGTAGGATCGACTTCCTCTTTACCAATTTGAGGTTTGGTAGCTCATGAATACCATGTTGTTCATGTATTCCCTGTTCTTTCAGAAATTGATCAAGACTGCTGGCCGGTAATACCGACTTCATCTTCACCTGTTTGATATTTTGCAACTCCTGAATATCATGTTGTTCCTCTCCTTCACCTAGTGTTGTGTCAATCACATAAGAAGTATTAACATCTGCCTTGAAGATGTTTGGAACCTAGAATTTTGCATAGGAAATTTGACTCCTTTCAGTTGAATGGAATCTCCAGATTGAAGCAACCTTTGTATATTTTGTCCTTTCCGTGCAATCATATGTGAATTACTAAGCTCTTCCATTGAAGACAATTGAGTCACTGCTTTGTGCCTAAACAGTTTACTCTTTTCTTCTTGTGGAATGGACCCCTCAAGATTCTGTCGTTTATGCGTTATTAGTGCATGCTCTTTCCTCAATTTATCATTGTGTTGTTTTTTAAGTTATTCTCTCTTAATCTTAAACATGTTGATCAATTTAGCACTTGATCGGTATTGCATATCAGAATTCACATTCTTCAATGGACTTTGAGCTTTGTTCGGATTCGGGACCTTTTTCTTTAGTATTCTTGCTTGATTCATTTTTGTCGTCCTCTTTTAATCTCTCTTTATAGCAGGCTGACACTTCCTTAGCAAGTCCAGAAGCTATCTGCATGGAAAAGAGAAATAGAAACATTATATTATGCAACAAAAGGTGTGACAAATACTATGATATCAACAGACAGTCAAGACAACAAGTGAGTTAGAGGTATAAAGTTATCCAAAATAAATAAAACTCATGTACCATAGTAAATTCTTCTGTATGATACCAACAGACTGTCAAGACACAGAGGACTTTCTTCTCATATTTATGATATAAGCACGGTAAAATATAGCAGCACATGTACCACAGTAGTGTGATTTGACTGTGAAAGATAGAATTGTATACTGATGAATTCAGTCAAGAACCCCCTTTTCCAGAAAGTACTTGTAACCAGAAAGTAATATAGATAGCAATTCAATCCAGATGAATTGGATCTTCTTCATCTTGGCTTGCATCGCCGCTATCTTTTATATCTACTGGTTATTTGCTCATTATGGTATGTTTTCTTTGCTTTAATTTATCATTAACCTTCCCCCTGTTGATTTCTTGGTACTAAATTAACAGCACAATGGTTCTGTTGCAGCACAATGGTTCTGTTGCAGCATTCAATGTGAAAGCTGAGGATTTCAGTTCTTTAAATCCCAACATTAACTGTGACCATCTTTTTGTGGGTCAATATGTCTGTCTCAATGGCACCATATCAACTTGAGGATGCCCACGAATCAATATATTGTACTACATTATAAGTGTTGAGGATCAGCATGCATCTAAATGGTTAAACCAAGTACTACATTATAAGTGTTGAGGATCAGCATGCATCTAAATGGTTAAACCAAGAAATATACTTGCCTATTATGTTGTACTATTAATTATCAAGTGATATGGTTTGTCTTTTATTGAAGTTATGTATTGGTTGTGACTTATATTGTATCTATGTACTGATCACTATCCAAAATAATTTATATGTTGTATCTCACGTCACTAACTCATCAAGAAACTACTTCTGAAAACATAGATGTTGTTTGTTATTAGTACTAGACTTACTCCACGTGCGTGCACATATGGGTATTCATGAGAGTCATATAAGAATAGAATAGTCTCCGTTCTATATTTTATCCCTTTGATTTGGTTTCATTCTTAACTCAAAAAAGCATCATAGTATTCGAAAATGAACTTTTCCCAAGCAAGACTACTCTTGAGCATGCATTCAAGTACCTCACTCCTAAGCAAGTTCTAGACCAACTGGGAGCAAATCATAACCATCATGGAGCTTTGAACTGTTACATGAGCAAGGGCATACCTTGACCAGTGTAAAGAATTCAAATCGAAGAGGCCATTGTACGGAGACATAGTGAGTGGTAAAAGACATAGGACCATCCATCGCAATGGAAAAAAGGGAACTTGTCTGAACTAAATCAGCAGCCACCTCATGATGATCACTATGAACATGAATAATTACAAATGCCTTGGTGACTAATCAGCAAATGAAGGGGCTCAAGTGTTTATCCCTTCTAAATAAATCTGCCAAAACACTTTTGCTTTGTCAAATGCAAATAGTTGGAAAGAATTATTAACAGGTATAGTACTGCTATCACTTAAAGAATACCTTAGTAATAGAAGGAGCATGAAGGTTCATATACAGGACTACCTCAAGGCATTTTCTAGAACCCTCTTAATGAAAAAAAGTCAGTGTTCCACCTATCTGTTGCCAAAGTATAAATTGAAGGTATTAACTTTTTAACCAGTCAGGTGCAAATAGGCATTGGTAATTGCACTAATACGGAAAGGTCAATACACTGAATAATACAATTACCATAGTACTGAAGTAATACGTGGTCTCAGAATTTTTTTGAGAGAATGTTTGAAGCATTTTGGAAGTTCAAGAAATGAAGAAAACTCGAATTTTGAGAGTCTTAAGAGGAATGAAGCTACAGGTTCAAGAAATGAAGAATACTCAAATTTTTGAAGTCTTAAGAGAAATGGAGCTGCAAGTTCAAGCAATGAAGAAAACTCAAATTTTGGAAGTCTTAAGAGAAATAGAGTTGCAAGTTCAAGAAATGAAGAATACTCACATTGTGGAAGTCTTAAGAGAAATGGAGCTGCAAGTTCAAGAAATGAAGAAAACTCAAATTAGAATGATTTGTCGAATTTTGAAAGTTTCGTTCTTTGTTTTGTAATGGAAGTATTGATATAAGCTGAAAACAGAGTTGTTGTTACTCATTCAAATAAAATGAGTAACAACAACTCTGTTATTGAATTTGTAATTTCATTCATCCATATTATTTATAACCAGAAAGTACTATAGATAACAATTGAGTCACTGCTTTTAACCAGAAAGCACTTGTAACCAGTAAATTACTTGGAAATTAGGCTTCAAAATTGACCCACAAATTGAAATATTAAACAACAAACTAATTTTTCTTGTGAACAAACAAAAAGATTAAACAATTGAGTCACTGCTTGTGAACATTTTGAAAACACACTCTCTCGTTAGAGGATAAGAATAAATCAGGAAGTACCTAACCGTATCCCAAGAATGGTTACTTAGGAGCAAAACCAAGTTCTTCAAGACAGGGCTACTATGGAAGAACTGATGTAGGTAGTCTTCTCTATGGATCCTAATTTAGCAGCCGGTTCAGGAGTAAAACCTTCAAGCCAGGCCTACAAAAGTGAGACAAACTGTAAAAGAACATAAAACAAAAAATAGAAGACAAACTAGGAAATCAAAAATAAAAACAAACAGAGCAGATTCTAATGAGATTTTGAATAGGGGAATCATGTAAAAGTCCATGGTTGCTTTTAATATTTGATGTCAAGATATCTTACCGTTATAGTTACGTGGTCCCTTTTTTAAAGTGTATTACTACAATGAAGTTTCTTCGAATAGGAAATCTGAGACCTTTAGGGGGAGTATGCTTGTGTATATTGTAAACATATAAAAAGAAATAATTTTGAAGACTCCGAAAAAATAGGTATGCAGTAAAGCAGATAACTGTTTTGGTGTTAATATCAAGTTACAAGCTAGTTCGATACCTGTACAACTCACTATAATTGACCTCAAACCCATAAGCAATGGAGAATGTGGAACCAGCAGTGCTAGTTCATTACACCACTGTAATTTCAGAGAAAATTGAAATACACCACTGTACCATTCAGAGAACAGTGCTGCAGCTGCTTGTGAATATTTTGAAAACATACTCTCTCGTTAGAGGATAAGAATAAATGAGGAAGGACCTAACCGTATCCCAAGAATGGTTACTTAGGAGAAAAACCAAATTCTTCAAGCCAGGCGTACTATGGAAGAACTGAAGCAGGTAGTCTTCTCTATAGATCCTAATTTAGCAGCCGGTTCAGGAGTAAATTCAAATTCTTCAAGCCAGACCTACAAAACTGAGACAGATTCTGTAAAAGAACATAAAATAAAAAATTAAAGACAAACTAGGAAATCAAAAATAAGAACAAAGAATAGTGCTAGTTCATTACACCACTACAATTTCAGAGAAAACTGAAAAAGAGATCATACAGGTCACCGCTACAATAATGATGAGCCCATCTGGTTTGGACATGAAAATGAATGCGATGTACCATAGCTAATTCTTGACATCAAAATATTGGAAGCAAAATATTGAAAGCAACCAGGGGAATCTAATGAGACGAAGAAAAGGACACAGTTTTCACAAAAATGGCATGTAACATAGCTAATTCTGTTTGTATCCGCAGCCAACAGAATACTCAAAGATCGCATCAAACTCATTTTTGTTTGTAAATATTAAATATGTAGAAATCTTATACCAGAAAAGTATTCAAATAACAAAACGTCTTTATTAGAAGTATAAAGTCATCCAAAGTAAATAAAACTCATGGTGTGTCATCTTCAAACTCCTCTTCAGAATCATCTTCAAACTCATTTTCAGGCTCATCTTCAAATTCATTTTCAGTCTCATCTTCAAACTCGTCTTCAGAGTAGTCTTCAAATTCCCCTTTGGACCAGACTTCCAGCTGTTGAGCAACAAATTCCTCAGGAGGCACATCAATAATTGTTGTTGGTAGATCAGTCCTTGTTAAGAGAACTTCACCAATATCTTCTGGTATAGATGGTCCCATCAACTGTTCAGAGGGCTCATTTTCATAACTTTGTGGGATATCAGATTCAACTTGATCGTCCATGTTTAACAAGTCTCTCGGAACCGTCTTCATAATATAATATCGATCTTGATCATATGGATCTTGCACATAGGAGCATTGGTGTACTTGAGATGCAAGCACAAAAGGCTCTTCCTGAGAGCATTTTTTGTTAAAGTAGACATAAAGCCATAAATATCACTTTTAACCTCATACCAATCACACTTAAATAAGACAACCTTAAAATTAGCATAATAGTCTAACTCAACTATATCAACTATTCTTCCATAGGAAGTCAAATCTGCATATATCAGATTGTTATCCTTTGTGCTTGCAAAACTTTTAGTTGAGGCAACTAGCGTAACACAACCTTTTGTGTTTTGCGCCTTGCATCATGCTGCCTTGTGTGGAATTTATATCCATTAGTAAGATAACCAGAATATCATTTAGCAACTGAATTCGGTCCTCTAGATAATTGTTTTATCAAATCAGGCATATCTTCTTGCAAAGCACGAGTTTCAAACCATTGAGAGAAGTTTTGACTATGATTCTTGGCCCTACTCCATTTGGATCTTCGCGATTGATTATTAAGTTCCCTTTCATGCTCTCTATATAAAAGATATTTATTATTAAAACGATAAATGAAATAAGTTAAAAACTAATTTTACTAAACAAAATACTATAATTCAATTAAAGTACCTAATATATTCTTCAACCTCATCACAATTGCCTAGAAGATATGCATGTTCCTGACTTAGTGACTTGTTATCCAAAATAAATGGATCAGGTTTCTTAGCTCCTAAAGGACAACCTCTGTTAGGGAACAAACTGAATGTCGTTGTATCACCTTGACAACATTCATCATTATTTCAAGCTCTTCTGCTAAATTTGGTATGTACACCCCCTGCATATATTTAGAACATAAAGTTATAATCTCTTTCACAATATGTGTCTCTGCTATACATCCTTCTACATGACGTCTGTTGCGGACATATGATTTCAATGTACAATTTTCTCCTTCAGGAAAATACATTTATCAGTTTTGAACGAGACCTCCTAATTTCACTTTATTCGCTAAATGAATAGTCAAATGAATTATTATATAAAAAAATGTAGGAGGAAAAATTCTCTCCAACTGATTTATTGTTTTTATAATCTCTACTTTTAAGCAATCAAGTTCCTCTAATGTGATAACTTTTTGACATAAGCGACGGAAGAAGGAACTTAGACGAATCAAAGCAATTGTAACATGATCAAGAAAGATGCTTTTAATTGGTATTGGAAGAAGTAATGTAACATGAAATGAGCATCGTGGGTCTTATAACCAGACAATTTTCTTTCATCTAGCTGCACACACCTAGATATATTAGAGGCACTACCATTAGGTAGCTTTGCTGTCTTCAAAACCCCACAAAAAACTGATTTCTCTCCATTTGTCATTGAGAAGCATGCTCTTGCGAATTTTGCTTTCTTACGATCTGTTGTATCAGGATGAAGATTCTTTCTAATTCCCATCTCTTGCAAATCATGACAAGCTTTTACATGATCCTTTGTTTTGTCAAGAATATCCAAAAGAGTTCCAAGTATGCTATCAACTATGTTTTTCTCGATGTGCATTACATCAAGGTTGTGGCGTAATAAGTTGTGCTGCCAATAAGGTATATCAAAAAACATTGACCTTTTCTTCCATGGACCATCATTTGATTCTTCTTCTTCTTTCCAAACATGTTTTCAAAATTTTGTAATCTATTAAGCACATCAGTTCCCTTTAATAAAGATGGAGGAGACCTAAATTCAGTTTTTTCATTGGAAGATCTTTTGTTAGATCTCCATGGATGATCCATGGATAGCAAAACACGATGGTCCATATAGCACATTTTTCGACTATGTTTAAGATAGAGAGAATTACTGCCATAGTTACAACAAGGACAGGCCAAGTTTCCTTTTGTACTCCAACCAGATAACATGGCATATGCAGGAGAGTCATTGATTGTCCACATAAGAGTTGCTCGCATTTGAAAAGTTTGATTTCTTGAAGCATCATATGTTTCAACTCCACAATCCCACATAATTTTAACTCTTCTATCATTGGTTGTAAGTAAATATCAATGTCATTTTCAGGTGATCGTGGCCATGGTATAATTAATGAAAGCATACAATATTCAGATTTCGTGATCATCCAAGGTGGTAGATTATACACCATAAACATAACTGGCCATGTGCTATGAGATATACTCATTATACGAAATGGATTGAATCCATCACTTGACAAGCCAAGTCTCACATTTCGAGAATCCCGTGCCAAGTCTCACATGTATGCTATCAAAGTCTTTCCATGCTAGGCTATTAGCAAGATGCCTTAACTTTCCATCTTTACAACGTTCCTCATCATTCCACCTTAATGAATCTGCAGTCTTTGAGCACATAAATAGCCTTTTGAGTCTAGGAATTAATGGAAAGTGTCTCAAAATCTTTGTTGAATCTCGATGAGACTTTTTTGGAGGCTCAAGCTCGCCCTCTATTTCAGAATATTTGATATATCACGAAGCTCCACAAGTATGATAAAATTCATCATCCTTATGATCATTCCTAAACAACATACAATCATTAGGACATGCATCAATTTTCTCATAATCAAGACCAAGATTCTTAATCATAGACTTGACTTTATTGTACGATGGAGGAATGTTCAACTCAGGCATTGCCTTTTTTAATAAAACTAAAAGAGAAGTAAATGATTCATTGCTCTATCCGTGTAGGGACTTCAACAAATATAAACGGATTGTGAATGATAATCTAGAGAAGCCTTTACAACCAGGATATAGCTCTTGGCTTGCCTCTTCAACTAAGTTATAGAATTTTTTGGCATCTTCATTAGGACCTTCATAAAATCCTTCACCCTGTGCAACATCTCTAAATTGATCATTCAACAATCCATTGATGTCATCATGGGAGTCATCCATATCATCATCAACATTCAACTTGATTTCCCATTCCCCGTGATTAATCCATCTAGTATAACCTTGAACAAATCCATAGCATATTAGATGATCATACACTATATCTCTTCGAGTCCAACGAACATTACAACACTTTGCACATGGATACTGAATTTCTTCACCTTGAGGATCCCCATAAGAGTAAGCAAAATATAGGAAAGTTTGAACACCATCAATATACTCTTTGCTATACATCGCCAGATTCATCCAATCCTTATGGGATATTTGGATTTCTAAAGATAAATATTTGATATTAAATCTTTCAATAAACAATCATCAAGATATTAATTAATTTACAAATAACTTCAAATGCCATGAGTAAATTATTGAAATAATGCGTTGACAATGAAAAGAATTTCTTACCTAGTCATAGCACTTATGTTAAGCCAAATCAATCCTCAAATCCTCCACAGTTGTTTTTCAATGTTGGCTATACTTCTAAGAAATAACAAGTAAAATTAATAGGATTACCCAAACTAAGAGATAAAGCAAAAAAAAAAAAAGAAGATACTTAACTAGTTAAAGTTAATGTTCAGGCCAATTAGATCTACGCTAGGAGAACTTGCAGAATTGAATATGGATTTAAATTGGAGATTTTAGGTCCATAGTTGCATTTTCAGTTCTTTTAAGTTGAAAATTTTAAGTTTTCTAGCCGTTTTGAGTTTTGAGCGCCAGAATTTGATTCCATCGAATCCTTTAGCTCCGGAATGCTGAATCTCGTCTAAGAGAACTTCTAGAACTGAAAATGGAGTTAAAATGGAGATTTTAGGTCCAAAGATGTTTTTTTAGTTCTTTAAAGTTGAAAATTTTGAGTTTTCTAGCCCTTGTTGGTTCCGAGCGTTGGAATTCGATTCTGTCAAATCTATCAGCTCCAAAATGCTGAATCTAGTCTAGGAGAACTTGCAGCACTGAATATGGAGTTAAATTGGAGATTTTAGGTCCATAGTTGCATTTTCAGTTCTTTTAAGTTGAAAATTTTAAGTTTTCTAGCCGTTTTGAGTTTTGAGCGCCAGAATTTGATTCCATCGAATCCTTTAGCTCCAAAATGCTGAACCTCGTCTAAGAGAACTTGCACTGAATATGGAGTTAAAATGGAGATTTTTGGACCAAAGTTATTTTTTTAGTTCTTTAAAGTTGAAAATTTTGAGTTTTCTAGACGTTTTTAGTTCTGAGCGTCAGAATTCGATTCTGTCAAATCCATCAGCTCCAAAATGCTTAATCTAGTCTAGGAGAACCTGCAGCACTGAATATGGAGATAAATTGGAGATTTTAGGTCCATAGTTGCATTCTTAGTTCTTTAAAGTTGAAAATTTTAAGTTTTCTAGCCATTTTGAGTTCGGAGTATCAAAATTCGATTCTGTCAAATCCATTAGCTCCGAAATTCTGAATCTCGTCTAAGAGAACTTGCTGAACTTAATATGGAGTTAAAATGGATATTTTAGGTCCAAAGTTGTTTTTTTAGTTCTTTAAAGTTGAAAATTTTGAGTTTTCTAGCCATTTAGAGTTCTGAGCGTCGAAATTCGATTCTATTGAATCCATCAGCTCCAAAATGCTGAATCTAGTCTAGGAGAACGTGCAGCACTGAATATGGAGTTAAATTGGAGATTTTATGTCCATAGTTACATTTTTAGTTCTTTAAAGTTAAAAATTTTAAGTTTTCTAGCCGTTTTGAGTTTTGAGAGTTGGAATTCAATTCTGTCGAATCCATTAGCTCTAGAATGCTGAATCTCGTCTAAGAGAACTTGCAGAAGTGAATATGGAGTTAAAATGGAGATTTTAGGTCCAAAGTTGTTCTTTTAGTTCTTTAAAGTTGAAAATTTTGGGTTTTCTAGTCGTTTTGAGTTCTGAGCGTCGGAATTCGATTCTGTCGAATCCATCAGCTCCAAAATGTTGGATCTAGGCTAGGAGAACTTACAGAACTGAATATGTAGTTAACTTGCAGATTTTAGGTCCATAGTTGCATTTTTAGTTCTTTAAAGTTGATAATTTTAAGTTTTCTAGCTGTTTTGAGTTTTGAGCATCGAAATTCGATTCTGTCGAACCATTAGCTCCAGAATACTGAACCTTCATCTAAGAGAACTTGCAGAATTGAATATGGAGTTAAAATGGTGATTTTATGTGCAAAGTTGTTTTTTTAGTTCTTTAAAGTTTAAAATTTTAAGTTCTCTAGACGTTTTGAGTTCTGAGCGTTGGAATTCAATTCGGTCGAATTCATCAGCTCCAAAATGCTAAATCTAGTCTAGAAGAACTTGCAGTACTGAATATGGAATTAAAATGGAGATTTTAGGTCCATAGTTGCATTTGAGTTCTTTAAAGTTGAAAATTTTAAGTTTTCTAGCCGTTTTGAGTTCTGAGTGTCGGAATACGATTCTGCTGAATCCATTGGCTCCTGAATGCTAAATCTCGTCTAAGAGAACTATTAAAACTATATATGGAGTTAAAATGGAAATTTTAGGTCCAAAGTTATTTTTTTAGTTCTTTAAAGTTGAAAATTTTGAGTTATCTAGCCGTTTTGAGTTCTGAGCGTCGGAATTCGATTCTGTCGAATCCATCAGCTCCAAAATGTTCAATATAGGCTAGGAGAACTTGCAGAACTAAATATGGAGTTAAATTGGAGATTTTAGGTCCATAGTTCCAATTTTAGTTTTTTAAAGAAATTTTTAAGTTTTCTAGCCGTTTTGAGTTCTGAGCGTCGGAATTCAATTCTGTCAATTCCATTAGCTACGGAATGCTGAATCTCATCTACGAAAACTTGTAGAACTGAATATGGAGTTAAGATGGAGATTTTAGGTCCAAAGTTATTTTTTTAGTTTTTAAAGTTGAAAATTTTGGGTTTTCTAGCCGTTTTGAGTTTTGAGGATCGAAATTTAATTCTGTCAAATCCATCAGCTCCAAAATGCTTAATCTAGTCTAGGAGAACTTGCAGTACTGAATATGGGTTAAATTGGAGATTTTAGGTCCATAGTTGTATTTTTAGTTCTTTAAAGTTGAAAATTTTAAGGTTTCTAGCCGTTTTGAGTTTTGAGTGTTGGAATTCGATCCTGTTGAATCCATTAGCTCTGGAATGTTGAGTCTCATCTACGAGAACTTGCAGAACTGAATATGGAGTTAAAATGTAGATTTTAGGTCCAAAGTTGTTTTTTAAGTTCTTTAAAGTTGAAAATTTTTAGTTTTCTAGCCGTTTTGAGTTATAAGCGTCGGAATTCGATTCTGTCGAATACATCATCTCCAAAATGCTGAATCTAGGCTAGGAGAACTTGCAGAACTGAATATGGAGTTAAATTGGAGATTTTAGCTCCATAGTTGCATTTTTAGTTCTTCAAAGTTGAAAATTTTAAGTTTTATAGCTGTTTTGCGTTTTGAGCATCGGAATTCGATTCTGTCGAATCCATTAGCTCCGGAATGCTAAATATCGTCTAAGAGAAATTGCAGAACTGAATATGGAGTTAAAATAGTGATTTTAGGTCCAATGTTCTTTTTTAGTTCTTTAAAGTTGAAAATTTTGACTTTTCTGAGCGTCGGAATTCGGTTCGGTTGAATCCATCAGCTCCAAAATGTTGAATCTAGTCTAGGAGAACTTGTAGTATTGAATATGGAGTTAAATTGGAGATTTTAGGCCCATAGTTGCATTTTGAGTTCTTTAAAGTTGAAAATTTTAAGTTTTCTAGTCGTTTTAAGTTCTGAGGGTCGAAATTCGATTCTGTCGAATCCATTAGCTCCGGAATGCTGAATCTCGTCTAAGAGAACTTGCAGAACTGAATATGGAGTTGAAATGGAGATTATAGGTCCAAAGTTGTTTTTTAAGTTCTTTAAAGTTGAAAATTTTGAGTTTTCTAACCGTTTTGAGTTTTGAGCATCGGAATTTGATTCTGTCGAATCCATCAGCTACAGAATGTTGAGTCTAGGCTAGGAGAACTTGCAAAACTTAATATGGAGTTAAATTGGAGATTTTAGGTCCATAGTTGCATTTTTAGTTTTTAAAGTTGAAAATTTTAATTTTTCTAGCTGTTTTGAGTTCTAAGCATCGGAATTTGATTTTGTCGAATCCATTAGCTCTGGAATGCTGAATCTCGTCTAAGAGAACTTGCAGAACTGAATATGGAGTTAAAATGTAGATTTTAGGTCCAAAGTTATTTTTTTAGTTCTTTAAAGTAGAAAATTTTGAGTTTCCTGGCCGTTTTGAGTTCTGAGCGTCGGAATTTGATTCTGTCGAATCCATCAACTCCAAAATGTTGAATCTAGTCTATAAGAACTTGCAGTACTGAATATGGAGTTAAATTGGAGATTTTAGGTCCATAGTTGTATTTTTAGTTCTTTAAAGTTGAAATTTTAAGAGTTTTAGCCGTTTTGAGTTCTGAGCGTTAGAATTCGATCCTATTGAATCCATTAGCTCTGAAATGCTGAATCTCGTCTAAGAGAACTTTCAGGACAGAATATGGAGTTAAAATGGAGATTTTAGGTCCAAAGTTGTTTTTTCAGTTCTTTAAGATTGAAAATTTTGAGTTTTCTAGCCGTTTTGAGTTCTGAGCGTCGGAATTCGATTCTGTCGAATCCATCAGCTCCAAAATGCTGAATCTAGGCTAGGAGAACTTGCAGAACTGAGTATGGAGTTAAATTTGAGATTTTAGGTCCATAGTTGCATTTTTAGTTTTTTATAGTTGAAAATTTTAAGTTTTCTAATTGTTTTAAATTCTGAGCGTTGGAATTCGATTCTTTCGAATCCATTAGCTTCAGAATGCTGAATCTCGTCTAAGAGAACTTGCAAAACTGAATCAACACTACTCTCCATGATTGAGAGCAATCCCCAGGGGGCTACAATGACATCTACAGAGAAACTTGACGTTGCACGGCAATTAGCTAAGCTGGGTGTTGATATAATTGAGGCTGGTTTTCCTGCTCCATCCAAAGCTTATCTTGAAGTTGTGAAATTGATAGCTATGTAAGTTGGTAATGGGGTTTATGAAGATGGACATGTTACATCATCTGTAAACAGGAATGGTACTGACCACACAAGCCATAGTGGTCAAGAAACCAAAGCCAAAGGTGGTTGCACTTGCTGCTCCACAAGGACTTGCAGTGGGATCAATTCATATTTCCTTTGCTAGGAAATTTTGTTGGTGTTGAGATGAACATGGCGCAGGGGAGAACCAATACATATGCGCGCCTTTAAAGAGTACACAAGGCCTAAAGTTGAGAAAAAAAATGCTCCTATATTTGTCTCTGTTTCCCGCTAAACTTTTTAAGGTTTGGGGGAAGAAGACATTCTCTTACAATTTTATAGTAGCAGTGACTCGAGAGCTAATAAAGACAGACCCTGCCCTGGTAATCAGTCTGGATAACATCATTCGGGAAAGGATTAGCCATGACAATCTCATTTTTGGAGAGCTGCGGATTTCATTCTCCGAGATGTTTGAGCACATTCTTCCATACTGGAAGTTGGAGCTGGCAAGAAGTTTGTTGGACGGGAACGTGGTGCGTGTTGGAAATTTTACTTTTAGGAAGCTGCCTAATGATGACTATGCTCTATCGATCAAAAGATTGTTCAACGTTCATGGATTGGGTGTTGGTGATGAAATTATGCTACATTGGCATCCTATGCTTCAAACATTTATGTTCAAACTACTTTCCAAGTTTTGAGATTCAGAAATTAGGCCTGTAATGACTCATTTGTGATTAGGAGCTTGTAAAAATTGAGATATCTTCAAGTTTTTCAGCAAGCACATTCTTTCTCAGTTTGTATGTTTCTTTTGATCCAACATAAGAATCTCTTCTGTGTTTTTACTAAAATGTGTTGATATCATCATCTTCACATCTGATCTGAGTTTACTTTTTACTTAAATTCTAGTAACCAATAGTTAGCTCTAGCATTAGTAATTGTAGTTCACTAAGGAAATTTATGACGCTAGCCTGACAGAGGATAAGCTGCAGACGAGGAATTAAGTTATGTTCCTGGTACTATTTGCTGGTATGCATAAGGTATCTTAAGAAGATCAAGCTACTAAAGAGGAGGCAACTTGAGCAGCTCAGGCTACAAAAGAGAAAACTTCAAAAATAGTGGAGTATGACTAAGAAATGACTGAACCTGATTTCTTTGTATCGAGAGGAGTTCTATCATTACGTACTTAATGTATTAATAGTCATGTGTCTTAATATAACGATGATGTTCCTTAATATAAGAGTGACACACAAACTTTAAGCATAAACTCCCAACAGAGTACATAAAACCTGGTAATATTGGAGCTTGTGGAACTCTCAGAGATAATCGGGGAGGTCTTATATTTGCTTATGCAGCACCTATGGGTGAGGGCACTAATAATCTTATCCTTGAACCACAATGAGTTCTGTTAGTTACAGAAAATGGTGGAGCAATCTATGGCTGGAAAATTCAACAAGAATCTGGGGCATATCAAGGAGGCTGGGGTGGGATAGCAATTCACTTCCTTAAGCCAGTGAGGCAAATTACCTACATCAGACACTGTATTCATAATTCAAGAACTGAATGAACATCCAACACCTGAACCTGCAGTGTTCTTAGATTGGCTGAACCTAGCTCTTTTACATTTTTCCCCGAGATAGTGAGATCCCACTCTACTAGATAGACTTCAATTCATCATCGGCCAATTCTAAGTGTTCAGGCATCAGCTCCTAAATAAAGCTAGAGTATATTTGGACCTTGATAAAATTGAGATGGCTACCTTTAGAAGAAGGAAACTCAAACGATTAAGAAACATCCTGATCAATCTGATGTGATTAGGAAATCTCTTCTCAAGTTAATAGAAATAGAGCACCTGTATGCGTCTATGTAATTAAGAAATCGATTAAGTTAATAGAAATAGAGCACCTGTATGCGTCTATGTAATTAAGAAATTGATCAAGTTAACAGAAACAGAGCACATAGGTGGCATACTTTATTATATATTAATTAAGAAATCGATACAATCAAGTACAATAAAAAAATACAATAGCCAGAGATCACAAACTCAGAAAACATTACTTTTACAAATATCAAATCACTAGAAAATCACAATTGATGCCTAAATACTAATTAGTTCATCAACATATTTTCTGTTTTCATCGCTTAAAACTGATCAATGAACATGACAGAAAATAAATTACAGGGGTAAATTTTCAATGATGGTTTACAAAGTAAGGACAATGATGGAACATGTAAAAAGAAAGGAGTGAAGAAACATGAAGTACATACCTGAAAACTTCGTTGTTCCTGATCGCCGTTGTTGCGAGGGAACTGTATGCCGCTGCCAGACGTGCTATGTGATGAATTAGGTTAGCGCCACTCCTGTACGTGAGAGATTTTTAAGAAAAGATTTCCTTATGAACATGGGAGAGTTTTAATGAGGTTAATTTTCCTTATTTGATGGGAGTGGGAAAGTTGGAGGGAACTTTTCCTTATATGATAGGGCAAGGCGGGAAATTTTATTTTCAAGAAAAAAAGGCTTTTTTATGGCTAGTTTTTTAATTGCTACCAAAAATATACTTATTGCTGGCTATTAAACTTTAGTCGTTGATCTTTTGCCTCGTGTGTATACATTAGTGGTAATTAACTTATTGCCACAAAATAATTTTCGCTAAAGACCTATTTTCTAGTAGTGAGGTGGGGAATGGTAGACCAAAATTTTTTTCATTCATTATCAAGTATCACTTATATTGGGATAACAATTGTACTAGTGAATTTCTTTCTACTCCTTTTTATTTTGGTTTGTTCTTCGCACATAACTTCACAAGGAAAATATTTAGAATCCTCAGTAGCTTATGTATTTCTATTAATAAGCTTATGTATTCTATAAATTATGCAGAGGAAGAGAAATTAGTGAATGTTATGGGAGGGCATGGAATTAACAAATATGACATTTGAAGAAGTAAGTCAAGAAGAAACACAATTAATTGTATTTCTTGATTCTTGGTATCTTTTCATTACCACAACACTCAAGTAAGCAATGACTCTTCCGTAAGAAAGAACCATGCAAACAAAAATTGAAGTGGATTCAGCCTTTTGCTACCTAAGAAAATATATATGAAGGCAAAGTTTTGCATTTTCAAAAGAGTAACTTAGTTAGAAAGGGTAGGGTTTACTTCTTGTTACAAAATTTATATAGACATCATTTTTAGCAATATACATAGTCATAATTAGCTAGCAGATCTTTAGGAATCCCTTGTAATTACTAGCAGATCTTTAGGAATCTCTCTTTATTTTCTTTCCTAAATAAGCACCTAATGTATTGTATTTATATCTTGCTTACCTATTGAAATAAAGCATCAACTTCTATCCGATTACATGGTATAAGAGCCACTACTGCCTTTTTGAGGTGAGTTATCTCCCTCGTAGCTTTAGGGTTAGTTTCTCTTTCTAGGTTGGATGTTCATAGTACAATCTCCTTCTAGCCAGTTTCTTTTGGAAATTAATGGATTTGCTGAGGGGAAGAATAGGCATCTACTTGAGACAACCCAAGCACTTTTGTTCCAAATGAAAGTTCCTAAACAATTTTGGGCTGATGCAGTCTCTACCGCTTGTTTTCTGATTAATCGCATACCATCGACAGTGCTGATTAGTAATACACCTTATAATGTTCTTTTTCCAAACAAGACATTATTCCTGGTGGAACCAAAAGTATTCGGAAGCACTTGTTATGTTCGAGATGTACGACCATCTGTTACTAAGTTGGACCCCAAGTTATTGAAGTTGTTTTCTTGGGTTATTCTCGTCTTCAAATGGGGCATTGATGTTATTCTACCGAACTTGGCAAATATCTAGTGTCAAATGATATGATATTTTCAGAGAGTACATCTTTCTTTTATAACCCTCCTAGTTCTACAAGTCATGGGGAGGAAGATGAGTGGTTAGTTTATCAGGTTACTCATGTTGAGCAATCAAGTAATGCTACTCTTCCATCTCCTAGTTACTATATTGAGCACCACTCGACTACTACGCCTTAAGTCTTTCTTGCATACTAGGTTCCATATGAAGGACTTAGGCCAGTTGAAATACTTTTTTGGAGTAGAAGTAAATAGAAGCAAGATGGGAATTCTTCTATCACAAAGAAAGTATATTCTTGATCTACTTGCAGAAACTGGAAAATTGGTAGCCAAACCATGCAGTACTCCAATGGTTCCCGGTGTACAACTTACAAAAGATGATAGCGAGCCTTTTTATAACCCAGAGAGATATAAGAGGATAGTTGGGAAGTTAAACTACCTCATAGTGACTCATCCAGATATTGCTTTTGCGGTAAGCTTCGTTAGTTAATTCATGTCTACACCTACGGTGAAGCATTGGAACAGATTTTATGTTACTTGAAAGGAGCTCCTGGACTTGGCATACTGTATAGCAATCACAACCATACTCGTATTGAGTGTTTTGCAGATGTCGATTGGGGTGGTTCCAAAATTGATAGAAGATCTACTATAGGCTATTGTGTCTTTGTCGGAGGAAACTTAGTATGATGGAGGAGTAAGAAGCAAAGTGTTGTATCTCGATCCAGTGCAGAATTTGAGTATAGAGCTATGTCACAGTCTACGAGTGAAATCATGTGGATACATCATCTTTAAACTGAAATTGGGTTGAAGCATCATATGCCGACAAAACTTTGGTGTGATAATGAAGCTGCTATTCATATTGCCTCAAACCCAGTGTATCATGAAAAAACAAAACATATTGAAGTTGACTGCCACTTTATTCATGAGAAGATTCAAGAAAACTTGATTTCTACTAGTTATGTGAAGACAGGAGAGCAGGTAGCTAATTTGCTTACAAAGGCAGTGAATGGAACTCGGGTTGATTACCTTTGCAACAAGTTGGGCATGATCAATATCTATGCTCCAACTTGAGGGGGCGTATTACAAAATGTATATAAACATCATTCTTAGAAATATACATAGTCATGCTTAGCTAGTAGATCTTTAGGAATCCCTTGTAATTACTAGCAGTTCTTTAGGAATCTCTCTTTATTTTCTTTCATAAATTAGCACCTAATGTATTGTACTTATATCTTGCTTACCTATTGAAATAAAGCATCAACTTCTATTCGATTACACTTCTAACACCAACAACACTCCAAAGAAGTCTTTTATTCCCATTCACTTTAACCTTCACCTTTTTTATATCATTGCAATCACACTATAACAAAGTTGCTTTCTATCACTTCGGAATAGTTTCATGTAACTAACTGATATGAAGCCAGACTATATTTCCAGAAAAGACATCACATTCAATTAAATAACTTGAATAATGTATCCTAAATAAATCTTGTAAAATGCTTCTAAATTAGCCCCAAAACCCCATCATCAAAGCTCTTGGGGCATCGATACCCAACTTTATTCACTAAAATTAAAATCAATAACAACAAGCCGAGACTTAAACTCTCTATATATAAATTTCTTGAACAATTCCAAAAGCAAAAACCATAGAATCAAACAGAAATCAGAAAAGAAGTCTTAGATAGTAGACTTCAGCAGATCTAACTGAAAAATACCTGAATTGTGAATCCGAAATATTAATTTCACGAGAGGGTTTGCTACTTATGGACGTGGGGGTTTGCTTCTGATGGATGAGAGGGTTTGTTGCTGATGGACGAGAGAGTTGTTGCTGATGGTTGATAGTCGGAACTCCATTCCAAAGTTGCTCAGCTGATGGAGAACTCGAGATTGTTTCTCAGCTAATGGAGAACTCGAGATTGTTGATCAGCTGATGGAGAACTCAATTTTTGCTCAGCTGTTGGTTTCGTGTTGCTACTGATTGTTGCTCAGCTACAATCGAAACTCAATTGTTGCTACTAATTCCGTGTTTCTCAACTACTGATTCCGTGTTGCTGATGAACTCCTAAGTTCTCTTCCAGAGAGAATTGATGCACGGTGTTTGAGGACTTGAGGACTTGAGGGTGTTTGACGTGTTTCCAGAGAGACTTGAGGAATATAATTGTTCCAGGAAAGAAAATATTTTTTTAGAGTTATTTTTTTGACCAATGAAAAATTGGAGGGAGAGTTATATGTTTGCGGGGGGGGGGGGGGGGGCAATATTTTGATAATAATATTATGAAAATTATAAGGCCACACCTCATAAAATGTTATTCTTAAAATTATAAAATAGCACATTTTAAAAGTGTAGTCATATGTGTAAATAAGTCTTGTTAATTACATTATGATATAGCAACATTTGTCAAATGTAGCCTATATAACTAAAGAGTACGCTTTACAAACGTTGCTAGTATTACTGTGACCAAAAGCTAAAAACTAAGGCTACACTTTAAAAGTGTTCCCCAAAATATTTTAGGCAACACTTTGCAAGCGTTGTCCAGATTTAGTGTGGCCTTAGGCCTGAAATGTTATATTGAGATTATGTCCTCAAACAATCTTCCATGAATGTTAGGGAGTATTCCGTTAAATTCGACAACCTCTCAAAGTATGGTCCTCACTTGGTTGTTTATCCTAGGGCAAGGATACATAACTTTCTGTCGGGAGTGTCCGACTTGATCAATGAAGAATGCCACACCATCATGCTCATAAGAGATATAGACTTGTCTCAACTCATGACTTATGTCGAGAAAATTGAAGGAGAAAACCTAGAAAGAGGAGGAGTGGAGATTCCAACAGGGCTCGTTATGATGGTGGATTTCAAGGTGCTAGAGGTCGCCATTTTCAACAAGGCTAAAAGTTTCAAGGTTAAGGGTCCTCTAATGATCAAGGTCAAAGCTTTCCTAATGATTGGGTACCCAACCCTAGAGCTCAAGGTGGCAATGGTGGGATGACTCTTCCAAGGTGCCCAAAATATCGAATGAATCATAGTGGTGCATGTTTGAGGAACACGGTGTGCTTCCTTCGGGTGTGGCAAGATGGGCCACAAGATTGTGGATTTTCCAAAAGAAGGTAGGGATGGCCGTCCTCAAGGATAAGGTACTCATGGTGACCAAAGGGCACAAAGTGGACAACAAAGAGGTGCTCTATGTCATAATAAATTTGATGCTCTTCAAGGGATGCATTTGGTGGATAAAGAACCCGATGTTGTTACTGATATGTTAAAGATCTACAATATTGATGAATGATGGCATTACAATTTCATTTTTGCATTAGATTTCACATACTTGGTACATTCCAAAAGTATTGACACATATTTTGCCTGCATAATTTAACCATGTACGGGCAGGTGCTCCTCTACTGGCTCGTAGCTAGTTTTCAGGCGTTCAAGACTAGTATTTTGCGATGAGCCCTTAGTTCTAGTCTCTACCATTTTCATTCTTGCTATGTATTTCAAACACTGATGTATATGTGGGCCTTTAGAGGCTTTTACTTTCTATGTTTTTAAATGATGGAGTCTTTTCTATTTGATGGAAGCTGATTAATAATGATTCTGTCCGTTCCATGTTGTAGTTGGTATGGTCTTTGGACACTATGTATGTTTTTTGATGTTGTTTCATTGTCACGTGATGTCCCTTAGATCCTTTCCCTGCACATGCAAATATTTAAGTTTTATGCCTATGAATTCTTGAGATATTACACATGGTCGGGGTGAGATGCCTCTGGGTATCTCATTTGCCATGTGTCAATAGGCCCTAGGTCGGGTCATTAGATTAAAATTGTTGAGGTGGACCATGAAACCCCATTTACTGGTCATGGTCACTTCTACGGGTCATAGATTACCCTCCATATCAGCTGGGTTTTCAGGGTTGGGTCTATGACCAAGCTTTTATGGGTCGTAGACATTACAGTTCGTAAATAGGTCTCGTTTTGTTCAGCTTTTGTGTAATTCAAAGGCTTGGTATTCTTAGGGTTTGGAACTACAAGACTTAGTCCATAGGTCGTAGAAAGTTCTATAGCTCATGGACTAGCTCATAGATTGCACCTTCAACTTTAAAAATTTTTAACTCTAAAGGGGATCTATGGGCCCCCATCTACGATCGTGAATTGATTTAGAGGCTATAGATATGATTCATAAAGGCCCATATGGTACAAAAACCAGATTTACTCCTTGGGCTTTATGAACTTGTCTGAGTTGAAATAATTATGTGGTCTTACATATTTCCCTCTTGAGATCATTCATCCTCGAATGATGGCCAAACTAAGTGTATACACATAGCATGAATGCAACTTAACTCAAGTACTCAAACAATCAATTATTCTAAATTGCTAATTAGTCAAACACAAGGATACTCATTGACTCAAAGATAGGAACAAGGAATATTACCTTCAACCTAATCATTGGAAGACATTAATAGATAAAGGAAGATAACCTTTATATCCTCCTCAGAATCTCGTGTAGATTTCTCAGTAGATTGATTTCTTCATAAATCTTTAACCGAAGCTATCTTCTTGGTCCTCAGTCTGAAGACTTGCTGGTCAAGGATATGGATCAGAATCTCCTCATAAGACACGCTATCTTTAACTCCAATGCTTTCAATAGGCACGACTAAAAAAAAGATCTCCTAAGCACATCCTAAGCATTGAAATTTTAAATACTAGATGGAACACAACCAACTCTTGTTGTAACTCTAACTAATAAGCAACATTACCAATTCTCTTAATGATTTGATAAGGACCGATATATCAGGGACTATGCTTACCCCTCTTCCCAAATCTCATAACACCTTTCGTTGGTGAAATCTTTAGGTACACGCAATCATCAACCTCAAATTCTAAGTCCCTTCTTCTAACATCTATGTAAAACTTCTGATGGCTTTGTGAGGTCCTCAATCTTCCTTCAATAACTTTGACCTTTTCCATATCCTAGTGAACCTAGTCCTTCCTTAACAATCCTGCTTCACCAACCTCGAACCAACCAATAGGTAATCCACATCTCCTCCCATAAAGATCCTCATATAGAGCCATGTGTATACTAGCATGAAAGTTGTTGTTGTAGGCAAACTCAATGATCCACAAATGATCCTCCCAATTTCCCTTGAAATCCAAAACACATGCCCTCAACATGTCCTCAGGGTTCTGGACGGTACGCGCTGCATGTCCATCTATATGAGGGTGAAAACTCGTGCTAAGGTTCACCTTTGAGACAAACATTTTTGGAAAGACTTTCGAAATTATGCTGTGAAGTTGGATGTTCTGTCAGAGATGATGAATATTGGGACCCCGTACAATCTAAAAAACTCCCAGATGTATAATTTGGCATAGTCCTCGGCAGTATCAGTCGTCTTTACTAGTATAAAGTGAGCTAACAGGCCATTTTATTCTGTAGGTATTCGAGGCATTGGAAGTGGAGTTGATTGAATAGGATGAGGTATTAGTGGTGGAGTTAGGAGAAAGTTTTCCACTTGGTCTCGGAGTTCTCAAAATGGCTTTTGAAGGAACTCTGAATGACAGTATAAAAAGGTTTTACAGGAGGTATTAAGTTTTGAGAGAATGGGTTTCTATTTTGCTGCAGTGATTGACTGTTGATTTTGTTTTCCAAAATATTGATGGTTACTGATTATTTATACATTTTTCCATCATCGAATTTTAGGTTATCTTGTTTGTGCTTTTCCAAGACCCAAATAATCTTCAATTGAACTTAACAAAACATATTTATTTTGGTGTTATATTTTATATTTACCAGAATATATATCTGCTTGTTATAATTGATTAAGTTAAGTATCATTGGCATTTAGAAGGGTAATACCTACTTCCATAAGCTCTGTCTAAAAGGTGTGTTGGCCAGTCGCCCGAGTTTACTCTATTGTGGTCTAATCATATTAGTTCTATGATGTAGTTGGTTGATTAGAAAGGTAGTATATCAATCCAACATTTTTATTTCCTATCAATTGGTAGTAGTCCTTTTGTGATCTTAGGTTGATAGAAAAACAAGAGAAAATGTTGCAGTTTTGTTTACTGTATACTTAATGATGATTGTGCTATCTATAGATCACTTAACCGTCTTGATTGTCTCTTTGCAGTACCTATGAATATAATGGGGAGAAACAGAATATGGCTATTACTAATTTGAACAGTAATATAACAGTGATTTACCTTTCTTCAAAAATAAAAAAAAATAGAAGAAAATAAGGCAAACACAAAATAATCGAACATATCAAGGGAAGATAATCGATAAGAATCTAGCAATCAATGAATTTATGTATACTTTTGTGTCCTATGCTATTAGACCTTAATACTTAGGCCTCATCCTGAAATTCTCCCAAGATTGAGAGACAAAATACATTTCTCTTTGTATATTCCATTTCCATGTCAACTAAAAAGGAATGTATATTGATACTTCCGGTGTCATCACTGACCGCCTAGGTACTTTGTCTTCACAGACTTAGAACTAGAAGAGGCACCATTTTTTGCTCGATTCCTTTTGCAAGAATGTTTGGGAGTAGTGACCTCCTTTTCTCTTTCTTCCTCCTCTTCATCATCGGTGCTGATTGTTTTACTACTTGACCTGATACGCTGAGGAATGTGAACATTAAAGTAATAGTTGACGATTTTTTGCCTATTCTTCTTAGGAAGAGGTGCTAATGACAGTTTTAAGAAGCTTTTACCTTTAGATAGTCTCGTCTTAATGTGGGAGCTCAAATGTTTTGTTCCTTAGTGTTCCACAACTTGGAAACCTCTTCTCCTATCTCATCAAATTTCCAGACATTAAACGCGGTCTTCAGTTTAGACTTCAACTTCATGCATTCTTCTTTAACATGTCTTCTAACACATTCAATAGATCGAAGGGACTCACAGGGAAAATGCTTGTTTCTCACTTTCCCAATCAACTCCTTACTAACTTCCTCGTAATGCAATATCTGCTGCTACAACTGAGTTCCCTCATTCTAAGAGTTGGCCCAATCTTGAACATCCGCCTGAAACTTGGGTCCTAATGGAATTACCAACTTCTTGCCTGGGCGCGATCAGCATTACGAGGAAGTTAACAAGGAGTTGATTGGGGAAGGGAGAAGCAAGTATTGTCCCCATGAGTCCTCTAGATCCGTTGAATGTGTTCGAAGACATGTTAAAGAAGAACACATGAAGTTGAATTTTGAACTGAAGACCGCTTTTAATGTCTGGAAATTTGATGAGATGGAAGAAGAGGTTTCCAAGTGGAACACTAAGGAACAAAAACAGTTCAGCTCCCTTATTAAGACGAGTCTATCTAAAGGTAAAAGTTTCTTAAAGCCGACATTATCATCTCTTCCTAGAAATAACATGCAAAGCATCGTTAACTATTACTTCAATGTTCATATTCCTCAGCATATTAGGTCAAGTAGTAAAACAATCAACATCGATAATGAAGATAAGGAAGAGGAAGAAGAGGAGGTCACTACTCCCAAATGTTCTTGCAAAAGGAATCAACCAAAAAATGTTGCCTCTTCTAGTTCTAAGTTGTGAAGACAAAGTACCTATGTGGTTGGCGATGACACCAGAAGTATCAATATACATTCCCTTTTAGTTGACATAGAAATGGAATATACAAAGAGAAATGTATTTTAACTCTCAATATTGGGAGAATTTCGGGATGAGGCCTAAGTATTGAGGTCTAATAGGATAGGACACAAAAGTATACATAAATACATTGATTTCTAGAATTCTTATCGATTATCTTCATTTGATATTTTTGATTATTTTATGTTTGCCTTATTTTTTTAATTTTTTTTAATTTTTGAAGGAAGGTGAATTACTGTTATATTACTATTATCCTTTAGCAACAATTAAAATTCTAACATCTTACTACTAAGATATTCCATGTTGAGATAATTGCTGCTAAAGGATATATGGACCTGTTGGTTGCAACTAGTATACATGGTACCTTCACTTCATACATCATCTGTCACTCCATTTGTGTATCAAAGACTTCTTGATGCTGAATTTGTCAAAGATTTGTTCCATAAAATTTGTTTCTTCATCAAGTTCCATTGCTTTATTTTTGTAATTCACTCCCTTTAAGAGTTGAAAGATCCTGGACATCTATCCCAAATTCTATCTCCCTATCCGGCGGTACTCTAGGTGAATCGCTAGGGAAACTTTTAGGAAACTTATTTACGACTAGGACTGACCGGAGGGTTAGTGTCTCAACACCGCGATCTTTAGCTCTAACTATATTATGATGCACCCCTTGGAAATTAACTTAGCCTTATGATACGAAATGAAATTCCCCTAGGGCAAAGTTGAGCTATCTCTCCACTCTATGATTGGCTCACCTTGAAAGTGAAACTTGACAACTCTGGTTCTACAATCTATGGAAGAATAACAAGCATAAAGCCAAACTATGCAAAAAAAAAATGATGTAGAAATCCACCATATCTAACTCAACTTGATTAGCTAAAGAATCTTTATGGTAGATTGACACCATTCAAGCTCTATACTCTTTGAGCTAGAATAGACTCAATGACTGGAGTAAAAACATTGAAAGGCTCATTAAGACACTCAAAACCGATAACACACTTTATAGCTATGTAGGGAGTCACAAAAGATAGAGTAGCACTTAAGTCTAGTAATGTAAAAACATCATTTGTAAATTCTTTGAATATACAATTAATAATATCTGGAAAATTCTCCTGATGCTAACGTTTGGCCATAACATATAGACGGTTTATGGCCTCACTTGTTCCTAAGGTACTACCTGTAGGAGCTACCTTACCGTGTGGAGCTGATATAGATAATTGGACCTTGTTCCCGCTAAAGCTCTATCTCATCTTTGGGTAATCCTTCAAGAAATGTCCTACCTACCCGCATTTGCAGCAACCACTAGTGCCAATAAGGCACTCTCCGAGATGGTACCTACCACACTTGCAACACGAGGGTTAGTGAGAGGGCCCTTGATCCATACTCCTTGTTATTGGAACCCTGAGATTTGAAGTTTTGTGACCTGTGTTCATTCTTGACCCTTAGTGAAAGCGCATTGGCAGATAACTGTACTGTCCTAGATGACTATGGCTTAAAGGAAGATCCATTCCCACTTGTTGCCTACGTTTTTCAAGTCTTATGGATGGATGTATTGGAACATTGATTCATTACTTCTCCCAATCCTTTAACTTCTCCTCCCCCATTTGTTGTACATAAGTCATTATCCTCGATATATCTATGTCCTGTATCAGCATAGCTACCCTGCCCTCTTTGTTAGTCGATTGGGAGATCCCAGCTACGAACAGACTCATCATGTTCCTCATATCTGCCATCATATCCAAAGCATTGCGGGTAACTATGTTAACTTAACATTGGTGATCTCATATCAACATTGATGAAGCTCAATATTTGATGGACTTAAGTTCACACAGCTACCCCGCTATGCTCTGGATATGGTGGTGGATATGAGGAGTAGGATAGGTTTGTTCATAGTTGGGCTATCCCGATCAACTAACAAGGAGGGCAGGGTACCTATGCTAATACGGGATATAGATATGGACCGAATGGTGACCTATGTGTAGCAGGTGGAGGGGAGATGTATCGAAACAAAAGGTCTATGACATCCGTCCATGAGACTAGCAAAAAGTGGGTAACTAGAGGGAGTGAGTAATCCTTTCAGCCAAGTTATCATGGCTAGTACAGTCATCTACCGGTGTAGCTATACCAAGGGTCAGGAGTGAATAGGGGTCGCAAAACTTCAAGACTCAGTGTTTCCAATCACAAGAGAGTATGGCTCAAGGGCTTTGTATCCATCCCTCATATGGCAAGTATCGTAGGTCCCATCCTTGAAAGTGCCTCATTGGCACTAGCGATTGCTACAAGTGTGTGTAGAAAGTGATCTTTTAAAAGGATTGCCCAGTTATGACACAGAGCTTTAGGGGAAACAAGCACAGTTATCTACATCAGCTCCACAAGGTAAGGTGGGTTCGAAGGGTACTGCCTCATGAATAGGCAAGGCCACAAATCGTCTGTATGCTACGACTATACATCAGGATCTGGAAAACTCGTCAAATGTTGTCATTGGTATGCTCAAAGTCTTTACACATAATGTTTTTGCATTATTAGACCCTGATGCTACACTATCTGTCATGACTCATTACATAGCTATGAAGTTTAAAATTAGCCCTTAGTGTCTTATTGAGCCTTTATGTGTTTCCACTCTAGTCTATAGAGATTGTCCAGTGTCAATCAACCATAAAGAAACTTTAGCTGATCAAGTTGAGTTAGATATGGTAGAATCATTCTTTGCACAGACTGACTTCACGCTTGTTATTCTTTCATAGACTATAGAACCATAGTTCTCAAGTTTTAATTTCCAAGTGAGCCGGTCTTAGAGTGGAGGGGTAGTCCAACTATGCCTAAGGGTTATTTTATTTCATATCTTAGGGACAAGAAATTAATTTCTAAGGGGTGCATCTACTATACAGTTAGAATCAAAGATTCAATTGTCGAGGCACCAACCCTCCAATTAGTCCCTGTCGTAAATGAGTTTCCTGAAATTTTTCTAATGATCTACTTGGAGTCCCTCTGGACAGGGTGATAGATTTTGGGATAGATGTCCTTATGAACACTCACTCTATTCATTCATACCATATAAAATAGCGACAGTAGAGCTAAAAGATTTGAAACAGTAGTTGAAAGATCTTCTAGATAAAGGTTTTATTAGACATAGTGGCTTATCTTTGGGTGCTCTAGTTCTATGTTTGAAAGAATAATGGTTTCCTTAGGATGTGCATTGACCAAAATCAATTAAACAAGGTCACTATAAAGTGTAAGTATACCCTTCTCAAAATTGATGATCTGTTTGATCACCTCTTTTGTGCTAAATTATTCTCTAAGATAGACCTCAAATCAATTGAAAGTTAGAGAAAGTCACATCCAATGTCAGCCTTCAAAACCTGCTAAGGGCATAGTGATTTCCTTGTTATGTCCTTTGGATTGACTAACTCTCCTATAGCCTTCGTGAACCTTATGAAAGTGTTGGGGGCAATATCTATATAGGTTTGTTATCATGTTCATAAATGAAGTCCTGATATACTCCAGAAATGAGGAGAAGCATGCTGACCATCTTATAACCATCCTCAAGGCCCCCAAGGATCAGAGATTGTATGCTAACTTTTCAAAGTATAAGTTTTGGTTGGCATCCGTGGCATTCCTAGGCACAATTGTGTTTGAAGAGGGTATACGCGTTGACTCTCAAAAGATTGAGGCAGTGAAGAACTGGCCAAGACCCACTTCCCTAATGTAGATAAGAAGTTTCTTGGGGTTAGTGAGATATTAAAGGCATTTTGTAGAGGAATTTTCATCCATATCAGCTCCACCGACTAGGTTGACCCAAAAGAAGGTAAAATTTAATGATTAAAGGCATGCGAGAAGAGTTTTCAGAGTTAAAGACTAGACTGACCACAACTCCGGTGTTATCTAAACCTGAGGGAATAGACAATTTTATTGTTTATTGTGATTCATCTAGAGTTGCGCATGGCTGTTATTGATGTAGAGAGGCAAGGTTATATCTTGTGCCTCTAGATAGTTCAAGACCCATGAGAAGAATTACCCACTCATGACCTTGAGTTAGTTGCGGTGGTGTTCGTACTCAAGATTTGGAGGCACCATCTCTATGGCGGACATGCTGATGCATTCACTGATCATAAAATCTTGTCATATGTATTTAATTAGAAAGAGTTGAACCTGAGGCAGAGAATATTTCTAGAATTGCTCAAGGGCTATGACATGTGCATTATCTACCGTCCAAGTAAACCTAACATTATTGCTGATGCTCTTAGCAGTCTATCTATGGAAAGCACAACACATATTGGGGAAGATAAGAAGGAGTTAGCCAAAGAAGTTCACAAACTTTCTCGTTTAGGGATACAACTTATTGATAAAAATGAGGGAGGTGTAACTATTTATAATGGAGTTGAATCCTCATTAGTAGTAAAAGTAAAGGAAAAGTAGGATCAAGATCACATGCTTATCTAATTAAAATAAGATGTCTAGAAGAAAAAAGTATTAGTGTTTACAAAAGGGGAATATGGGGTATTGAGGTACTAAGGTAGGTTATGTGTCCCGTGTATTGATGACCTATGGGATAGGATTTTGGTTGAGGCTCATATAACCAAATACTCCATCCATTACGGTTCGACAAAGATTTAAAAAGATTTGCGAGACATTTATTGGTGGAATGGCATGAAGAGAGACATTGCAGAGTTTGTGTCTAAGTGCTCAAATGGACAACAAGGTTAACATGGAACATCAAAAGCCTTATGGTGTGGCTCAAAATATAGATATTCCAAAGTGGATGTGGGAGAAGATCAATATAGATTTCATGACCGGGATGTCGCGGTCTCACAAACTGTATGACTCTATCTGGGTGATAGTAGAAAAATGACCATGTCAGTTCACTTCTTACCTGTCAAGATGACTGATGCTATCGAGGACTCTGCCTAATTATACATTACAGAGATTGTTAGATTACATGAGTTACCACTATCCATCATCTCCGATAGTGGAGCCCTGTTCATATCAAACTTTTAGAAGCCCTTCTAGAAAGGTCTTGGTTCAAAGGTGAACCTTACAATAACCTTCCACACTTAGACAAATGGACATGCAGAGCGTACCATCCAAACCTTTAAGGACATGTTGAGGGAATATGTTTCGATCTTCAATTGAAATGGGGATAATTATTTGTGAATCATTGAGTTTGCCTACAATAACAACTTTCATGCTAGTACACAAATGGCTCCATATGAGGCTCTTTATGGGAGGAGATATAGGACACCTATTAGTTGGTTCAAGGTTGGTGAAGCAACATTAACAGGGATTACTTTGTTCACCAGGCTATGAAAAAGGTCAAAGTTATTCAAGAAAGGTTTAGGACCACCCAAAGCCATCAAAAGTCTTACATAGATGTTAGAAGGGAGACATAGAATTAGAGGTCGATGATTAGGTGTACCTATTTGGGAAAAGGGAAAGCATAGTCCCCAATATATCAACCTTTATTGTATCATTAGGAGAATTGGTAATATTGCTTATAAGTTCGAATTACGACCAGAGTTGGCTGTGATCCATCAAGTATTTCACATTTCAATTCTCAAGAAGTGCCTAAGAGATCCTTCGTTAGTCATGCCTATTGAATGAATTGGAGTTAAAAATATCTTGTTATACGAAGAGATTTCAGTATATATCCTTGACCGCCAAGTCTTCAAATTGAGGGCCAAGGAGATTGCTTTGGTTAAAGTTTTATAGAGAAGTCAGTCTACTAAGAAAGCTACATGGGAAGCTAAGGAGGATATGAAGGCTAGGTAGCCCTATCTATTCGTGTCTTCCAATGATGAGGTGGAAAGTAATATTTCTTATCCCTACCTTTGAGTTGATGAGTTTTAAGTTTGAGTAATTATCAATTTTGAATAATTGACTGTCTGAGTACTTGATTTGAGATGAATTCCTTCTGTGAGTATACTCTTAGTTTTGCCTTTATTTGAGGAAGAATGATTTCAAGGGGGAGATATTGTAACATCCCCTAATTATTTTAATTCAGGCAAGTTCATAAAGCCCAAGGAGTGAATCTAATTTTTTTACCAGATATGCATCTACAATTTGTATCTACAACAACAACAAACATACCCAGTAGAGTCCCACAAGTGGGGTCTAGGGGGTGGGGGTAGAATGTACCCAGAGCTTATCACTACCTCATAGAGATAGGGAGATAGTTTCCAGGGAAGCCTTGTCTCAAAAACCCATAAGCAGAATAAACTTGATATGACAAAAAACACATGTCAATATGTAAATATGATAGAATTAACAAACCTACGATGGATGTAAAGAACGCCTACTCTTTTCCTCGGTGAGATTCAGTTTTTCCATATCTTGTCTAATCACCACCCACCAATACTTCTTCGGTGTTCCTCTACCCCCTTCGTGTAACTCCAAAAACCAACCTCTCGCACCTCCTTACAGGAGCATTAGTAGTCCATCTCTGCACATGTCCAAACCGTATCTATGGCATGTAAATCATTTCATGGACCGTATATAGGGCATAGTTCCCCTTTACACTTAGGAAATTTTAATGTTGAAGGCCCTCTCTATGAGCCGTAGATTCTAGGACCCGTAGACTAGGACTTCTGGTTCCAAGCCCTGAGAAAACCAAGCCTCTAGATTAGACCAAAGTTGAATAGGAAGAGACCTATTTATGATTTATAAAAATGTCTATGGCCCATAAAGCTTTGTCATAGACCCCACCCTAGAAAACTAGTTTCTATGGAAAGTAATCTATGACCCATAGAAGTGATCACGACCTGTAAATGGGGTTTTATGGTCCACCTCAACAGTTTTAGTAAAGGTGTAGATTTGTCCTTCCCATCCTATTTTAACAAAAACTCTTTTCCTTTTGGGGTTCTTATTAACCCTTTAACAGTAACCCATGACCCTTTCCCTAATTAGCACTTAGATCTATCGAGAACAAGAACTGGAGGTGAGAAAAAGGGCTAGGCTTCCAAGCATTCAGTGTGTTCTTCGAGTCTGATTCTAAGCTCTGAGTTTCCAAGTAAGTTAGGCCCTTAAAAAATCAAATTCAAGTGCATTCTAGTATATGCCTATTGTTTTGAGTTAATTCTTTTACATTACTTGCACACGATATTTCTTTAAAAGTGAAGTACTGCATTATACTACATTATTGTCAAATTTGTTGTAAATACAAGACATTACATAGCTACCTTTAGAACCTAAAGAATTGATGTAAAATTTACACGTCGAAAGTGGGAGTTGAGTTGAAGAAGTGCCTTGAGATGTAATTTCAGCGTACATTGTTTAATAGGTTTGTTTACCTTTTTTGAGCATGCATATGAGCATTCTTAAACTGAGTTTTAAAGCTAGTTGAGTAAGAAACTATCATTTTAAGATTTCTTTACATTGAAAACCTATTTTTCTAACAGGAAGTGACAAGTTGAGGAATACTGAAGTTTGGCTAAGTTCTAAGAGATTAAAGAAGTGATTTTGAGTAATTACACTCTTAAAATTATGAGCATATAATAAAATAATTTAGGAGTATTTGAGCACAGATGTGGGCCAGCGGGCGAAAGTATTAATAAGTCGATTTCATAAACTAGGTAATCAATATAGGATAAGATCATAGTAATAATTGTACGACTCCTTATATGTCACTGTGATAGCCAAGTTAAATGTATCCTAAATAATGTTTGCCCCCCACCCAAGCAAAGTACGAGATGGACCTGGCAATGTGGACAAGATGTTGTATCATTATGACGCTTATATTGATGGTTGTCGAATAGAGAAACTCCCCAAGTTAAACTACATTATTTCCATACACTTGAGTGCCTATATTTTTGCATTAAGTAGTCAGTTTATTCATAGCGCATTAACTCCTATCATTGAGATTTTTACTGAGCTAAAGATTTGACTGCATGTTTTACCTCTAATCCTATTTGGCCATTTTATATACTCATACATTCCATGTATTTATGTCCTCTTAACTTGTATCATTGTATGATAGAGAAGTAGGTGATATACCAGATCCTCAACAAGTGTATCATTGAAGATCTAGCTTCCTAAATTGCTTTTGGGTGAGGCCTCCTTGCAGGCAAAGACACTTTATGTCCCTTTTTGATTTCTAGCATTTTCTTTGTAAAGGTAGTCGTGGCTTGTTGAGGTATCTACTCTTAGTTAGACTAGTAGAGGCTTCATAGAGTATTGCAGCATTTCTCTCAAAATTTGTATCGACTTAACTTGTTTTACCTACTAGTGTTGAGATCTTGAGTATTATAGACTTTGTGTTTATTTCTAGCCTACCTCTTATGGTTCGACTCTTCCGCTAAGTCATGTAGTCAAACTGAGTGGTTCATTTAGGACCAGAAAAATGGTTTTGAGTGTTGGCCCCATCCATGATATAGACTCGGGGTGTTACAATAGATTCACCGAATAGGTGTAAGGTCCTCATGACTCATCACCTTAAACTGCATTTGCCATATGGGAGGCCCTTGTACTAAAATATGGGAGGCCCTTGTACTAAAATTGTAATCGAAGCAATCTCTACAGTCTTTTCCGGGGGAGAGTTCGGTTTTCCAAATTCTTATATTTTTAAGTTCAGACAACCTACATAGATTGAAGCCCTCAGGCCGAGGGAGGTTGGACCAATGTAGCTCATGGGACACTTTATGTCGGTTAATATTACCCTACTCAGTATTAGTGATTTTGAAAGGGTCGATATCTAAATTTTTTGGGATTGAACTTCTACTCTTGCCTTTCTTTTATGGTTATATCATGTATATATATTTTTTGTCTTTTTTAAGGGTTATAGACAAGTACTCATCGTAATAACCATCCTTGGACACTACATTATAGGAATAGAGACCCATGTTAATGGTTTCGAGCAGCAGTAGATCCTTCTGGAAAAGAAATCAGTGTTGAGGTGAGTTTTTAATCATTTGGAAAGTGAAATTTTTGTCATTAGTCTTTCTATTAATTTTCATGGTATTTCATGGGCCATGTCCCGATGTAGACATTATTATTTTGTTAGTAAAAGTTTTGTAGATCGATCATTATTTGGATTTGACTTCCTTATTAAAAGTTGAATTGGTCTTCATCTTTTGAATTTCTTGAATATATATTAAAATGGGTTTTATTTTCCATGTTCATATTAAATAGATATTAGTGTTGAATTATTTAGATTAAGTAGGTTGATTTGTGCTCTCTAGCCTAATGGGACTTTGTGTGTCATGCCACGTCTCAGGTGGGGTTTCAGCCTGATGGGATTTTGTGTGTCATGTCATGTTTAGGGTGGGGTTTTAGGTATGACATTGAATAAATAAAAAGAATCTCATGTCTCCTTCAAAATCAAACATTAGTACCATATGAAAAAAGTAGGATCAATAGATCATTTCACCCATCACTCTCACTAGAGACAAAATTTAAGCTACTTTCTCTTTAAATTAGGAAATGAAGAACTATTTTACCCCCTTGATTTTCATATGGCCAACGAAATAGAGATGAATATTCTTTAGTTCTTCATATCAATAAGGATAAATTTATCTAAGTAAGGTCCTATATAATGAAAGTATTGAAATGCATGAAATAAAGGTCATATAAAGTCTATCACTATTAACGAGAAGAGTTGATAATCCTAACATGCTGTCAATGTTGTCTAAATATTTAAAATTTATTCTAGTAAAGGAGCTTAATACAACACAATTATATGTTCTCCCTTTGAATTAAATTGTAAATAGTAAATAACATCATTACTAATCTATGTCATAGGTCATAGATAAAGAAATGTAGCGTGGTAAAGAAAAACTCTTAAAATCATTAACTGACCGTGAAAGCCGAAACGTTAGCAGAAATTTGATCCAGTGCCCAAACATTTTGCACAAGATATTTTCTAGAGAGACCACCAACAGCTACAAAATTATAAGACCTATATACGTCAACTATGTCCAAAATAGAAAAAAGAAAACCTAGATAATAAGCTTGATTGTTTCATACTGACATATCTAGGATCAAAAATTGAAGAATGTAATGCATATTATTGAACGATTATTCAATTAATATCCACATAATGAATCAATACGATATGAGTTGGTTATAAGTGCACATAAAAGAAAGCATTTCTTTACAAAATCATGAAATAAGACAAGAAAAATTGGAGCAGATACGAAACTTGAGAATCCAAAGATTTTGAGAAGCAAGGTTCATATTACTCCGAGCACCAACTTAATTTTCTTAAAATAAAATTATAAAGAATAATGAATTGTCTCAAAGAAAAACAACTTAGCATCTGAAAAGCTGATTTAAGGAATAAGACATTTGCACTTTTACAATGTTAATAACATATTTGATTAAGCTTTTAAAATCAACTTATTTTGAATAGTGATTTTTGGCGGAAGTATCTTTTGAAAAAAAAAAAGATACTTCTAAAACATTATTATTTATTGTTCGCTACCTTTTTATCTTTTAGTACTACATAAAAATAATTTTCACGTTTCTTCCTTGGCACGAACATCCAAAATTTTGACAAATACTACATTGTATTTCCCAGTGGAGGAACTTCAATTGTAGAATGAATGACAAAGTACTAAATCCATATAAGAATTCATTTCATATGCTAGGTTGAAATGTATTACATTTCAACATATCCAACTTCATAATCTCAAAACATGCTTACCAAAAAAGAAAAAGTCCAAGTCAACCACAAACAATAATGTAAAAGTCATTTGTTTAATAAGAAAATTAAATATTTTAATAAATCCATATAAGCATTCTTTTCATGTTACTTGTCTTTAAAAAACTCATGTAATCTATTTAGCAAAACCTTCTTTGTGAGTCTCTAACATATTCATTAAAAGCTTCGTTTCGATAACAACAAAAAATAGTGATTATTAAAAAACTTGTAATGTGTGTAAGTGCATCGACCCTTTTGTTGTGTCATATACATATGTTTATAAAGTTGTTTGCTTCAACATTTCAATCATATTAAAGTTTCTCAAAATGGTGTGGATCTCACATAAAAAAAGATATTAGATTGCAAAAGTTAGAGAAAAAATGATGTCAATATATAAAATCAACGTGTTTTCCATAATGAGATCAACATTGTTCATGGTTATGCATGGATATTTCAAATAAAGAATAAATGAGCCTCAGTTAAATATCAGTCATTGCCCCATTGGAGAAAATGTCTCCAACATAGAGAAACTTAGAAATGGAAGTGCTGCAATCAAATAACATACCTTATTCCGCAATCAGCTACAGTGGCCTCTTGATTCAACACTAGCATATTAATCAGGAAAAATCTTCATTAAAGATGAGTAGTCCAATTAAGTGTCCTGCTACATCTTGAAGACAACTTGATATTCTTTAAACCATTAACTTTTTGATTAATATTATTTTGAAAGTCGTACATATGTTGTCAATATTTTTTCCAAACAACAATGTCATAAGGATTGTATGTATTCTCCAACCCTTCAAAAGTGTTGATAATAAGAACAAAAAGAACATTTCTGTTTCATCAATACCTTTTCTAAGTCCCTCACTCCCCAACTACACAAATTACGCTCAACAAATTATTTGGTCAGCTTTAAGAAAAAATCTCTTAATTTTAGACATTCCCATCTTCTGAGTTTGTTATTTTATCTAGACTCCAAATCCAGACAGGCAACATAATAATGTGCTAGAAGAATGTCTTCCATGTCAATATCGAACCAAATCCTTCTTTTGATGTTTATTTCCTAAAGAACATGTTAAAAAACTTGTAATACAACTAATGTCAACATCTCAACTATGGAGAGACAAAAAAGTATATTTTAAATGTTAAAACTGCTTGTGGTAGAAAAAGATTGACAAATACATAAATAAATAGTTAAAATAATATGGAAACATAAGACTTACACCCAGCCATCTACACCTCGTATACATTTGTCTTTTAATTGTAGTGCAATTTAAGTATAGCAAAACATTTTGTTTTTAGATGAGTATCTGGAAAAAATAACATTTTATTCTTCTTTTAGGCATAATATTTTTCAAAATAAACTAAGAAAAATCAAATTAAAAAGTGATCAAGATAGTCTAATACAACATTATTTGAGAATGCATACGCAAAAAGAGTAAACAGTGATTAGTCGAAAAATAATTAGAAAAGTTCAATTAATTAGAAATGCATAATTTTTCAAAATTATCATCTCTTCCATTTACATTTACAATAAACCTTTCATGCAATGACTAAAAAATAGATGACTAATATTTGTTCATCTATGCTAAACCTTTAAAAGAAGATTTCTAATGAAATATTGTTATTTTCTATAATATACTTATACTTTCTATAGATGATAACCACTGTCAGAGTAAACTTGTTATTTATTTTTTTAAAACAATTACTATTTATTCTTATTATAACACAACAATGGGTATGATGAAAAAGTGGTAACAAGGGCTTTTCATCATCAATATTTATATCGCTGCACAATTTTAAAATTTTTAAAAACAATTCGTTTGTTCTTTCTATATTCTCTCTCATTTTCTCTTTCTATCCTTAATTTGAACATCCAACCCCAATTGATTTTCAAAGACACCATGGTGAACAAACAAACATTTTGTAGATACATTTAATATTTAATTCCGGTAAATTGATGAGATTTTTTTTCCATCTTAGCAACTAAAGATTTAAAAAGTTTGATTTATTTTACAATAAATCATATGCGGCTATGATTTAATAAATTTTTGATGCTAGTATTTCCACCTAATCTATCTTCCAAGGTGACTCAAACCCTAAATATAGAAATTTGATGGTGGAGAAGCCTAACAACGAATAAGTCATAAAACATCTATATTTTTTTACATGACATCATGATAAACTATCAATGTTAAATCTCTAATCAACATCAAATAATAATTCAAAAATCAAAGCTATAGAGCTTAGCAAATATAGAATGCAAATACCTGACGAGAATTCCTCAAGGATGAGATCTTCTTCCGGATTCAAGTTGTCGTTGAGGGATGCACTATTCTTGAGCGTCCCCATCAAAATACCACAAATATCAATCTTTCAATTCTTCTTCTTTTGTTTGTGAAAGTATCTCTGAGAAAAATTATGAAATATGTCCGTATGTATATTTGAAGTGTTCTTTAGTGCTAAACTTATAAAAAAAAATGTTGAGTGAATTTTTAACCAAATATTTACCAAAACTAGGCGGTTTTAACTTATAAGGGATTATTTGGCTTTTTAAGTGTGTGTATATATATTTGAAGTGTTGTTTAGTGCTAAATTTAGAAAACAAAATATTTAGTAAATCTTTGACCAAATTTTTACCTAAAATGTGATTAGTCTGTTATAAGGACTTATTTGGCTTTTCATGTGTGTATTTATATATTTGAAGTGTTGTTTAGTTCTAAATTTAGAATGAAAAACATATTGAGTGAATCTTTGAACAAATATTTACCAAAAATGTGATTAAACTATATTATAAGAACTTATTTTGCTTTTCCCTTTTCTTTGCTCCTTTCTAATAAAATATTCGTAAGAGATTTTCTTTGCTTTTTATGTTAGTTTATCTTGATACAATTAAATTTAAATTTTAAAGTAGCTTGTTTCTATAAGTTCACTCATGATAATTATTTGAGCACATTGGAAAAACAATGCAAAGATGAACTAGGACTTACTACTTAATATCAAATATAATTGTGCTATTTTGGGTTCGCATGAATCATGTAATTATGTGCCATGGATAGCTTTCAAACTCTTAGTATGAATTAGTCTAATTCGCGTTGGTGGAAAAAAGTTCATAAGAGAGAAAACAGTAAGGGTAAAGCCATTCGCACCTTCATTCGAGGACAAATGATCCCAAGGGGGAGATATTGTAACACCCCACAACTCTTTTCATAGGATCCATATTCTTTTGTCGTAAGTATATAAGCTTGAACCTAATGATGCCTTACTTATCCCTATATTTTAAGGCTCATTCCTATATGTATGAAGTGTATTAGGTTCATAAGAGACCTCTAATACTTAGTCGAATTCAAAACCTCCATACCGGTTAAGATTTTCACTTTGGATTATGCAAGAGTCAAATTTAAACAACCATAACTCTTAGCACACAAAGAATTAGGTGCCTATGACCTACCAAATGAAAGTTCTTTGAATTAGCTTTCCAACGCATATAATATTTCCTCATCTACAGTTTCGAGTCAAATGTTATGACCGTTTTATTGAAGACTGCAAGAGCAGAGGTATAATACAAAACCTCCTTATGGGTTGTAGAACAAAGTACGACCCGTACGGTAAATCGTGAGAAAAAGACTGAAACATCAATTTTCAGCCCCAAACTTTACGGACCATCCTATGGGTCATAGAACACTTTACAGGTCATAGAAAAGGGCTCGTAAAGTGATCCAAAGACCCCAAGATTTGCCCAAAGGTTTATGAAGGGGTCCCTACGGGCTGTAGAAGCTTCTATGGGCTGTAAAAGGTCTCGTTGACGACCCAGTCAACAATATTAAAGAGGGGTATTTTCTTCCATTATCACCCTTTAAGCCTACATTTGTCAGTTTTTAACCTAAATAACTCCCTAAACGTGATTCTTTAATTTCTCTATGCTAAAAACACTCTCTAACCCTTGAATATAGTTTTCAAGAAAAGAAAAGCTAGAGTTTCAAGAGAAGCTATTGAGTTCTCCAAGTTCTTCACGAAATCTAGTTCTCCCAGGTATGTAAGGCCCTGCATATGTTATCCTATGTATGTTTTAGTATCTTTAACTACTAGCCTCTACCCAAGATCAAATTTATGAGTTAAGATCAGATTTTCTTCGTTAAGAGTTAATTTCATCAAAATACTTGTTCATGCATTTTTCTTCATAAAAATCATAGCCTTTACTGATTTTACTACTATATTAAGCTGTTGAGACAAGATTTACAGCTATTGTTGCACTTGTGAGAAACCTATATTTCATGAAAAATTGTTATATTCACAATTTTTTAGTTGAGTTTAAGAGGTACTTGAAGCTTTTGTATTTACAAGACAGCTGAGTAATAAAAGTCATGTTTGAGAAACCATTCATCGATACAACTTTCAGACAAAGAAAAGAGTCAAGTTGAGAAGTTTGAGAAAAGCTAATGTTGGGCTAAGTCCTAAAAGATGAAAGGAGAAACTTGAGAAGTCCTACTCTTGAAGTTATGAGCATTATAAAAGTTATTTTAGGAGTAGTATTGAGCACTGATATGAGTAAGAGTAATAATAAATTGAATTCTTAAACTACGTAACCCGTGTAGGATAGGATTATAACAGAAGATAATTCCTCACTTGCTACTGAGATGGACAAGTTTTCAGATGGATCTACTCCCCTCGTTTTCGTCCCTTACTTTCAAAGTATTGGACGACTTTGGTAGCATGGGCAATACGTTGTATCATCACAAAGCTCATAGTAATTGTTGTAGGTTAAAGAAAATCCCCAAGCTAGAGTATATATTATCTTCAGATATAAATTGAGTTACATTTATATATGCATTAAATCACATGTTTTACTTATATTGCATTGATGATTTCACCAAGTTGCTTTCTGAGTTTAGTTGTTCAGCTAAGTATCCTATCCTGAGTTTTGTTTTGGTCATCTTACATATCGTACATTCCATGTACTGACGCCTTTCACACTGCATCATTATATGATGCAGATTGAGGTACCCATGGTAGTAGATATTCTGTAAGACAGTTTTCCGGTGGCAGTTGGTTAGACCTCCTCATTCTCAGAGGGGTCCAGTAAGTTAGTTTGATTTATTTATTTATTTTATAGTGAGGTAGACGTGGGTCTTGTTATGGCACCCAACTTTAGTTTAATAGAGGTTTCATAGACAAAGTTAGTGAGTCACTCCAGCCTGTTCATTCGAATATTCAAGGCATTTACTAATATTTGTATCAAAAGATGTTTTGAGGTTTTATATACAGTATGGTTGATATTCTTAATATTTAATCAGATGTTTTAAAGGTTCACCATATAAAGCTTCCACATGTATGCTAAGTCTTCAGTTAAGTGAGCCATCCAGGCAAGCGTAATGGTTTTCGAGTGCCAACCACTCCCATGGTGTAGGCTCGGGGTGTGACACTCCCTCCCTCCCTCTAAATTTTGGATTTTAAAAGTGCGAATTGGGGATTTCTCAAACCTTTGATTTTCAAACTTTAATTTTTGATTCCTCCCTCATCTTGCTTCGTTTTGGAAACCATCTTTACCATTGAACTCCTTATCACCATGGGAAAATTTTCAAGCATTAATTTTCAGATTCTGGCTGCATTTTCTAACATGGGATTTTTTATCATTTTACCTTTTTTAATTTATTTTAGTGTCATTAGATTCGTTATGTGCTTGTAATTCCATTTGAATAGATTGTGGTGATATGGAGTATTGTAGAAGGGGGAAAACGACGGATTTGACTTGATATGAGACTTTATTTAAGGCAAGTGGACTTCTAACCTTTTGTTAAGTATGAATGAACCTTTTATGCTCCTATGTGTATGGAATTGAGTACTTTGGGGGTAGAGTTGTATCTTCATAGGTTTGATCATGATATTTCATATTGAATAATTTTTCATGTGGTGATATATTGGATTACTAATTAATTGTGGATTCGTAATCTATGCGATCTTATGAATCTTTTGATATCGATAGCGAGTTGTTGCTTGTATTGTTATATGATAGATATATTGACACTGCGGTGATATTGAGGAACCGAAGATATTGAGTTACTGATGATATTGATACATTAAGATCATTATGCGATTGATACTATGATATAATTGTGATCATGTGTATTGCATCTATTATTATTTGTGCATTGATACTTGTAATGGCTATGCCAAGATATGAATAAGGTAATATGTAGATTGATGGCCGAGTCTCTACCAGTAAAGTGAGGTAATACGCCGATGGTCTAAGGTCATTTTCTAAGCTAAGATAATATGAAGACAAACTAGGGTTTATAATAACTAGTAAAATTAATTCTAAGCTAAGACAAGTATTAAACCAATATGAAGATAAACTAAGGTATTGTGTTCCACATGATTTCCTAACTCAGTATTACAAGGTAACCAAATTCTTTTTCCTAGTGTGTAGCACGAGTAACGGTATGTAAGTTGTTCAAACCCTTTGGCCTAGGAGAGAGGTGAATTTCACTACGTGATTTGGTCCATCTCAACAGTGTGACATTACTAACCCTTACCTAATGTTCCAGTACAACCGCCCCTTGGCCCAATTCGGTTGATTAGACGAGAAACATCGATCAAATCCTGTTAATTAATCTCTTTTCTTATTCATTACTACCTTGATCCAGTCAGTAACACTAGGTGAGTTCTAATGTTGGCTGCCATTAGAAAGCATTCAAAACAAAGAGAATTTATTATTACATGCATGCAGACTTTTCAAAAATTACGAATGATCCAGTTTTACCTTGTAATTCTTCATAGTTCCCACAAACCTAGTTGTGGATTTAGCTACTCATGATAATTGTAAATGCAAGACTTATGAATTTGAATAACATAATTATGCACTTACACAAGAGAATTAAGCACAAGAAAAATCAAACTCTTTGATGAGAATCACAAGATTGAAATTAGAAATTGAAAATTAAAGTTCATTATTGAAATTAGAAGCTGAAATTAAAGTTTACAAGTGTTTCTCAAACTCTCTAATGTTTTTTTTTATTCTTCCTACATCCTCTCTAAAAAATACTCTAAAAACTCTATTTAAATTTTTTACAATACAAAGCAAAAATAAAATAGGACAACTGGGTCGGTAGGCTCTACGGGGTACTCTTCAAGCTGTATAACAGTTTACGGCTAGTGATCGGGCTTTCGTGAACTATTGCTTTGATTTTGGACTTGTCTTCTACTACACCCCTCTATGGCCAGTAAAAGATTCTATGGCCCATAAGGGGTTTCATCTGATGGAATTTCAGAAAGTCCCTATCTTCTGATCCTTAAGGTTCGATACCCAAGTCTACGGCTCGTAAGTCTTCTATGGCTCTTCTACATGTTTGTAGACTCTACTTAAGAAATAAACCCTTCATTGGAATTGCATATGAAACCTCCTTTATGACTTATAGAATACTCTATGGCCCGTAGAAGGTCTCATGGATCTTCAACTTCAGCAACTTCTGCACATTTTGCCGAAAAATTGTGCCAACCCTAAGAGCTTGCAAAAAGAACATAAAAACACATAAAACCTACTAACATTGCATTGAAAACACAAAATATTTCATGTTTTAAACACCAAAAGTGTTGTATTTTGATAGCACATCAATATCCTCAACTTAAAACTGTTGCTTGTCCTCAAGCGACAGACTCAATCTACATAAGTAGCACGGTAACACACAAATCTTAATCTATTGGCATACATCTCATCAAACTTATGAACAAATATCCGCACCACTATTCAAAACACAATCAGGTAGATATCTAGCCAACCAACACAGATCAATCTACGCGACAATGCAACTATGACCCGCGAGGTAACAATCAACAAGCCATAATCACTTAATGAGTCTAATGTTAATAATACAATGCAAGTGTTGTCACAGAAAGAAGTACCATATCTCACTCACAATGATGTTTTATTGTACACTCTTGGGACTATGCAAATTCAATCACTCTCACAAAGATATTCATATATCATGCTCAATACCATATGCTTGCCCCTATACTCATGACTTAGACCTTTGACTACTTGGATTAGGATCACAGACCTTTGACTACTTGGATTAGGATCACTTTAGAACTTTACTGGCTTGTAACGTAGGTTCAGGGGGCTCTGCTATGATGTTTTGGGAACATAGTGACTAAAGGCCCTCCTTAACACTGCATTTTTCTACACGTTTCCCTTACCAACACTGTTACTTTTCATTCCATTCACCCTTTCTCCCATTTCAAGGTTTTTTGGGTGCTTTATTTTCATTTTTCAGCTTCTTCCCGTGTACTTACACTTCATTTTTCTTTTAATTTATAACTAAGGCATCGCTCATTTTTCTTGCACCTAATATACATTTTTTCTCCTTTTCCATGTATCACTAACTTTCCCCCTTATTTTATGGTTTACACTTACACCAGCCACCCTCAACTTAGGCTTTTGGCCTTAGTTGAGGTGCACATTATACAACCTCAGAACCAGGGACACTTTTGGTTGCCACCCTCAACTTAAGCTCTTTGCCTCAGTCAAGATGCAAAATTTTCAAAGAAGGACCAGGGCCAATTTCAGGATTTTTCATTTAACAAGGCTAGATAACTTAAGTTTCTACAAAGAAAGGATACATGTAAGGCTTAAACATTGGGATCAAGGGATACTTTACACATTTGGTTGGTTATTTAGGCTAAGTGGACTATTATGAACTATGACGTAAGATGTTTTCCTAACCAACTAACCTAAAGTCTAATTTAGAGTAATAAGGCAAGTTCAGTATTGAAAAACGATGCATGAATTTAGCAAATTGAGCTCACATTCACATGGCACTGATTACACTATCAACACAGTCCCTCAGATCATGCTATTCATCTCAATTTTATCCTCACTTATGAGAACAAGTATTATCGACACAATTAAACATGCATGGTTTCTATCTAGACTAACTATTGAAAAATTTGGTGGGTATCATTTTTCATAAAAAGGAAAAAAACACATATATGTCATAGACATCATTACTATATGTTACCACTACTGCCTAAACATCCTAAACACGCCGGTTCAAAAGAAAGTAAATATCCATGGGGAAAGAAACACAGGAAAGAAAACCCCTAAGATTCCAAAATTTTGGTAGTTATAGGCCAAGGCTACTCAGACTTCACTAAGGCCTATAACTACCCAAACCCTATCGAAAAAGAGGTGCATTGTCCTCAATGCACACAAAAAATAGAAAATAAAGTATCGGGATCAAAAAGATCATACCTGGGCGCCTAAGCACCAGTTTCTGGCTGAGTCTAACTATCTTCAATCTATACGGTGGCCTCCCCAGTAGTAGTACCATGACTAGTGAAGCCAGCACCCCTCACCCTCTTGAGCTCACGAGCTTGTTGTCACGCTTGCTCCTGCCTCGACTGCCTCAAGACAAGCTCTAACTCCTCCTGCTTTGTCAAACCCACATGTAACCGCACTGTATCTGGACTATCATCAGTGCAGGGCCTCTTTCCATAGGAAGGTTGTGAAAGATCCTCAGGAGAAAATAAGTCTACCACCGGTACCAGGGGCGCAGTGAGTGGGAATGGAACCAATTATTGCCTGGGTTGTTGTCATATTAGCACAGAGCTGCAGGATCTCCATCTGTAGCGCCATCATATCCGTTGGTTGTGGTATAGTCAGGCTATGCTAGACCCTTAACTTGAAGGCATCAATGAGGGCATCCATGATTGAAAGTTGTTTCTCAATAGTAACGACTGTGTATGCCTGTATACGTCGCTTGGATGCATAATTGCCTGGCGAACCCAGGGCCTGATCTGCTTAACTAACAGAGTCAACTGAGACTCAGTGTGGTCTAGTCTCTACGCCATAGCCTAAGCGGATGCCGTGGACATATAAACCATGCCCGTGGGTGTTGTCTGTGGCAGAGTGACCTATGGTGCAGGAGTAGTAGTAGTGGGAACCCTCTCCACATCTATCTCAGTCTATGGGGACCTTTCCATTGTAGTGGCAGTAGTGATGGATGTGTTTTCAACCTCAGGTGGTGGCTCTGGGGGCAAAGATCTCTAGCATAGGAGCTACTTGGTGCGATGCTCATTGGAGTGCCACCGGGTTCTCCTCAGCCTTAGTCTGGTTGGAATTTAAAGTGCACTAGACCTTAATCAATGAGTCCAGCTGGTGTAGACTCTCCACCCCTGACTCCAACAGAGTCTTTAGATCAAGCATGGGAAGGGGATCGAGGTAGACCTCTTCAAGGTCGCCTCGTGAGTCTTCTCTACGATGAGACTCACCCAATCTATCTCATAGCTAGCTTAGATACTGGAAACTACTCTTCTACTTATTAGTTAATGAACCTAGACGTTTTTCAACCATCTCACCTATTAAGTACCCAGGACCCCCAAATTTCCCTAATTCTTTACACTACATCTATAACAAATTTTTTCTCACAACAAAGAGGGTTCTCAAACCTCCATTAAAGACCAAGCCGAATTCTTCAAGCTTCAATACAATTTCTTCACTAGTGTTCATGTTTTCTTTAACTCATCCAAGTTATGCGGGTTTTCATCAATGGAAACCTTCCTTTCATTGAGATCCTTCAATTTCTCAACTTTCATCCAATTTCAAATATATATTTCATAGTTCTAATTAATTTCTATCTATACACATGAATCAAAATTTATTATTATAAAATACGATATATTTTAACAAAAATCAATAAAAATTAGATGACATTTATTATTTTATACATGAACTCTTTACAATGCTACCTAGGAGTTACAATTCTCTTATAGATTTGATGAATTCTCCTTCAATTTCATAAATTGAGTTTCTATTATTAATTGCACTTAATTTAGTATGAATTCATTTTAATTGCGTGACATTGATGATTAATAAGGAATTCCTTCTATTAGTTACCTAGGGTTCTTGATTTACATAATGGGTCTTGTTCAATTCTCATCCTATTGCACGAATTATCTTTAAATAATTGTATGTTCACTCAATTATGCATGACTTATCATCCAATTGCATAATTTTGATGATATACATGTAATTCCTCGATAAGGTTTTCTAGGCTTCATGATGTTACACACTAGAAAATTATCAAAATATCTCTAGATGGGAAATTACCCACAGGATGAATCATACAAAAACTTTTTTGAAAATTCGATCTTGGAATCATGATCAACATAAAAAATTGAGTGAAAAGGTAATCGCAATCGAATTTTAGGCCAATTGGAGCAAAAGAATTTTGGTGCAAAATGTGATTTCCAACAAGGTCCGTGACACCTTCACGTCTTGGAGATGCTCCCAAATAGGTCATTTGCATACTTTACATAAAAAAAATTCAATGGGTATGATTTATATATTATGTAAAAATAAACTGTGGCGGCACAAGTCTACGATGCAGACGTGCTCCCTTAGAGTTCAAAATGTTTCTGCCGACCGAAATGTTAAAGATGGTCAACTTTTTACCCACCCCTCCTACTCTTAATCCACAACTGATATGAGATAAGTTTTGGTCTAAAGAGGGTTCTTAAACCCATATCTAAGCCTTTTATGCTAAAATTAACTAAAGATCAAGGGCTAAACAGGGGGAAAAGGGCTAGGGTTCAAGGAATTCAAGCCAATTCTTGAAAAATTAATTGTGTGTCTTCATTCTAGGTATGTGTGATACCCCATAAAATTACCAAAATACCCTAGGGAGAGAGTATGCGCGTAACATATCTTTCGATGCTCGTATGGTGAATCCGAGATCGGATTTGTGATAGCATGCAAAATTGAGTGAGAAAATAGTCTTGGTCGATTTTTATAGTGACCCGATCAAAAGATAATTTTTCGATCCGAAGCGCAAAAAATTGTTAGTACGAGACAGGGGTGCGCCACGCACCCACTGCGGACCAACACTTATATCCTTTTGAAAATTTTCGACTGGACGGAGAAAACTCGTTCAAAAACTTTTTTCTCTAAATACATTGCTTGCGACCAATCTGCATTGCGGACTGTATCATTTTTGAGTTGAAAATTTCTAAATCATTATGAGTGCCATTCTAGTTAATTCCCCACCCCTCCTAAACTTTATACACTATCTAATAAGGTCGTTTCGACGTGAAAAAGGTCTAAAACTCCCATTCTAAGTCCTATTCCATAATCTAACAAGGCTAGGTCTTGAGGAGAGAAGAGAAGAGCTTGAGTTGAGAGATTCGAAAAAAGATCTTTGACGTGCTTGGTTGATAGCTGTATCCCAGGTATGTAAGGCTAAAGTAAAACATGAAATTTTTCTCTCATTTACCCCATAGAGGTCATGGACGAATTGATAGTTGAGGAGTCTACATGCATGATTTCTTGATGGTTCTTCTTGAAAAATTGATTTAAAATTACATATTTTCTATGTTGATGATCATCATACTATTTGTTTTCTTGAATTGAATATTTTCACGAGAATTTGCATAATCCTACATGACTAATTTGAGAAGCATTCGTAATGCACTTGAGAATTGAGTTTAGAGCATTGAGTTGAGATTGTTGAGTATGAGGAGAGGATGATGATGAGTCAATAGAGTTTGACTGTTTTATGAGTCCCTATAAATGAACTCTACCGATATGTCTATTCACTTGCTTCCTAATGATTGTTATACAATCTTGAGTCATTAATTAGAAGATTGATGAGAGGGTCAAGGACGCTATGAGATGTTTGATGAAAGGGCTAATGTCCCAATGAGATACCAATCGTTGACAGGAGGTGAGTTCCTATAAGATCCGTTGAGATTTGAGATGGAGGTTTTATGAGCATTTAGTCATGGGAGGAGTATCGAGGATCGAAAGAGGGAGAGTTAGTCTGACTCGAACTCGTCAAACTACACCGCCAAATATAGGCAAGGCATAGAGTCATCACATATATTATGGTTTCCTCGAGAGTAACAGTCCTTGAAAGCAACAACAGACTTATTGAGTTTGACCTCATATTAGGTCAGCTGATATGGTTTTTGAGTGTTCCCTACCTGGAATGTTTTGAATGGCTATGACAACATCAATGTGATTGTTGTACATTCACTGGCTCGTAAGTGATTATTGTCGTATAAGAGAAACTCCCATAAATTTCGTACCTTGAGTACTCCGAGTCTAGATGAGATGAGAGGACGTGAGCTCCTCTGAGTTTTGAGATGATATGAGAGGAGGTAAGCTTCTCTAAGATGATATGAGATGAGAGGAGGTGAGCTACTTTGAGATGTTATTGAGACTTTTGATTAGTTTGAGTTATTGATGAGTCACTTTTCTACTCTTTATTCTTTCAGAGATAGACAATTGACTATTTGATGTGATTTGATATTTATTTTGAGTTGATATTATTGCCATACTATTCTACCGATTTCTGTTTCATTCAGCTATTTTACATATCACTACATTCCAAGTACTGATGTCCACTCTGGACTGTATCATTTTATGATATAGAGGCAGGTACTAGAGATCGTCGGCGCTCTGTCAAAAATCTGAGATTTGCAGCTGATTTGGTGAGCCTCCCCAACTTCGGAGGATCCCCTACATTTATTCATCTTGCTTTAGAGTTAGAGATAAGACTATTTCTTTATTTTGATTTTGGGTAACCATGGGTCTGTCATTGACACCATATGAATAGTAGTAGAGGCTTCATAGATGATGGTCAAGCATTGTTGTTGAGATGTGTGAGCTAGTTCTTTCTACTAGCCTTCATTTTTACATATTTATTTTGAGACTTTAGACGAGATTTGCCCATTTACTTATTTATACATTCTGTGGTTCACTTGAGTTTATTGATTGAATGATGTGATGAGGCTAAGTTGTTCGCTTAGGGACTAGCAATAGTCTTTGAGTGCCAGCCATGCCAAGGCTACCCTCTCGGGGCGTGAAAGTATGTAAGGCTAAACTAAAGCATGAACCTTGTTCTTCCATGTGCCCATGATTGTGATCCGATGAATTGTGATGGAACTGAAGTCCCCATGATTGTGTTTTCCTTAAAACTTCTTTAATGTTTAACATATTTTACTTATATTATATTATTGATGATTTCTATAAATTTGTTTCTTAAAAATGTGATTTAAGCATTTGATTTTATGAATTCTAATTATATTTTTCAATTAAGATTTAATGACTATGTTTAAGGATCGAGTCTAGACCCTTGAACTTGTGAATGCTTGATTGTGATTGAGATGTGAACATGATGACAACCCCAAAAACATGATGGTCAAATGAAATTTTCATAATTTAACCTAAATGATTGAATCTAGCTAAATGTGATCATAAATGTGAGTCTAAATTACTCTTGGAAGATGTGATTGGGAGTTGATTGGATGGTTGATAGGTCAAATAGCTTGATTGCGACATAACTAATGAACTTATATGAGACTTATTGATTGCGCTAGATTTGGGTTTTATTATTTATGAGCATTGGGTCTTCGGAGGAGTATTGAGCATCGAATTAAGTTAGAGCAAATAACAACTCAAACATAATAAATAAGTAGCCAACGTAAGATAAGATTGAATAATAAAATCAGATGTTTTCCTATTGTACCTAAAGAGGACTTGATGTTATTGATTGTGGATCCACTGATGGGATGTCCTTTACCCTTGCAAGGTATTGGATGGATGTGGCAATGACATCTCTTCATTTTTCATCACCGGCACATAGGTGATGGTTGTCGGTTAGATAAACTCCTATATAGGGTCTGATAGTACTCTTATTGAATTGGATTGGATTGTACATGATTGGTCTCTGTCTAGATTGTTTTCTTACTAATAGACTTTTGGCATCCTGATTGAGCTTTTTACTTCTTTACTTGACTATTTGAGTTGATGTTGTTCTACCTTGGTACCTGTTTCATTCAGACATTTTATATAGTTGTACACTCCACATACTGTTGTCTATTTGGGCCTGCATCTTTTCATGATTAGAGATTGGTATGTAAGATCTTCAACAGGTGCTTCATTGATGATCTTATCTTCTCGCAGCTAATTGGTGAGTCCTTCCCTACATTTGGAGGAGACCACTTATATCTTTCTTGCTTTTGAGTTTAGTTTCTATTTTGATTTGGGGTATTCATGAACATATCATTGGCACCATCTAGATAGTAGAGATAGAGGCTTCATAGACTAAATATGTTGACTGCATTTTTGTAAAACTATTTTTTTGTTGCAGATTTTAGGTTTCATTTGTTGGCCTATGGCCTTTAGTCAATGAGTTAGAATGTTGATCGGATTTTTTCATCATAATGTCTCTGTATTTTAAATCTTTTGTTGATTTTAATTAATGAATAAATGTGTTATTAGGCCAAGTGGTTGACTTAGGTGCCAATAATAGTTTTTGAATGCCAGCCACGCAAAGGGTACTCTTCCAGGGCATGACAAACTTTGTATCAAACACTGAGTTTAAGAGTACTAGGGTATCTATGAAATCGTGTGCCACATACCAATCTAGGATCATGACCGGCGCTAAGAGGGAGAATCCCAAATCAAGCCTTCCTAGAATTTTGCAGAAAATCGGGTAGAGTTTCCTCTGTTTTTTGGCCTATCCAAATATTAACCTGTCTCAAAATTTAGCAATACAACAACTTAAAGTTCAAATCAAGTCACCATACCAATTTTAATTTTCAATCTATTCTCCACACATTATTACTAACTCATCTCCAATGATTGGAATAAGAATAAACTCAATCACAAATCTAGAATAACAAAAGAATACTCATGACTCTAAATATAGAAATGACTATTGAGTGACTCTTAGAGTTTAAGAAAAAGGTCTATAACAATGGATAACTTGTTTCCAACCGAACAAGTGTAGGGCACACCATGAAATCAACTTGCTACCTTTAGCTAACTAAATCCTCGTTAATATTACCTGTATTCTCTATAAAACAATTAGCAGGGATTGAGACGCTAGCTCAGTGAGTAATAATATTTAACCACAACTGTTTAATGAGCGACAAGTCAGAAAATTTGCTAGTGTGATAGTCAAAATCGTAAAATAAAACAAATGTCCTTTTTCAGAGAAACAATAACAGTAACCAATCTTGTTCTTTTGATACGAGCGAATCAACTTAACCATTTAGTAATCAACTCAGTAAAACATTTTCATATTAAATCTTATACATATTTGGGAGGTTTTTAAGAATGAATAATGTAATCGATAATCGGTATGTCTATCTTTTTAAAAGAATAGATGATAAGTATAATTTCATATCAATAAATTCCTTATCGAGGGATATCCGTAATGGTATGCTAGTTCTAGCTTCCCGTTAGTGAGGGGACTATATGTAATCGGTAAATACAAGGTGCACCAAGTCTAACAAACCCGTCGTTAGCTACGGGATTCATCAAGGTATACTCCCATTTACACTTTTCTTTATAAACTATATTATCTTTTCAAAGTAGTGCAAGACATTTCAATCTTATCATCATATCATGTCAAACTTAATGAAAACACATGTAAAAGTACTTTTATCTCAAGTAATGTCCAATCCTTTCAATTACGGTAATCATCTCAATTATCAATATACTTGTCTTATTTCGGTATCAAATCAAGTAAAAAGACATGTCCCATATGCAATTCAAATCATTCAGTAGCAATTCACTTTATAAATCATGAAACTTATAGAACACAAATTGGGTTAAGATTACTACTCACCGTATTCATGTCGGATTGCCAAACTCGTCATCTCAAGAAAATCCATATGGCTTCCTCGATCAATATAAAATTCACATTATATTGATCTTGTATTAGTTTTTATATTTAAGTTAATTCATAACCTATTTAAACATCACACCTTTGGGTTTAAGTTTTGACTCTCAACGCGATAAACTATCTTATTCCCAACTTAATTGTCCTTCAATTTAAGCAACCAGAAGTCAAAATTTCTAAATATCTACATCTTACTTTTGATTAGACATTCTTTGGCTATCTTGTCCTTGCAGAAATAATTCTTTGCAAATCCTTCAATATTGATTTACATCCTTCAGAAAGTGATTTTGTTTCAAAAATTATATCTATTGTTATCCATCCTAGTTAAATAGCAACCCAATTTTAGCATCACAACGTAACTCAACTGATGATACTAGGAGTATACATAGTGTTAGTAGAACAAATTTTTTCTTTAATCTATGGGCGTTGTCATATGTAAATCAGTTGAAATTTATACTCGAAGTATAAATATTACTTCGACCTAATCTGTGATAATACATATATAAACATGTCAAAAATAAAATACCTTGAAATCTATATTTGTAGTAGCAAAAGTTCCACTTCTTCTTCTCCGTTTAATTACTTTTCTTGATTTTGGATCACCTCTTCGTGCTCCTTCACGTGAAGAGAGCAAAACATAGTGTTCTTCCCTTTTTTTCTTCTTCTTAGAGTTTCTGGTAGAACCTCTTTTTACCCTCAAAGATCCTTAGGTTAAAAAAATAAATTTTTCCCTTTTTACGTTCTGATGAGCTAAAGCTCATCTTATTTTGATTTATTTTTCTTTTTTAACTGATGACTAAATTTCCCTTGCTTAAAAATATGCAATATTAAATCTAATTGTCTTAAGATTGCTCAAAAGGGTCAAGGCCAAGTGGGTCAAGGTGCTCAAGGCCAACCAAGAAATCCTTAAGGTGATGCCCCAAGGAACAATAGGTTCTACGCTCTTCATGCTCGTCAGGAAGTGGATGAAGCTCTGGATGTTGTGAATGGTACGTAGAAAGTCTTTTAATTTGATATTTATGCTTTGCTTGATCCAGGTGCGAATTTATCTTTTATTACTCCTTTGTTGGCTATCAAGTTTTGTTTGAGTCCAAACTTCTATGGGAGACCTTTTCCGTTTATACTCCCATGGTTGAATCTGTTGTTGCTCATAAAGTTTATCGGGGTTGTCCTATTTCTGTTTTGCATAAAGTCTTCCCATGTGATCTTGAAGAACCTGAGATGTTTGACTTTGATGTGATTCTCGGGATGGATCGGTTTCATGCATCATTTGCCTTTATAGATTGTAGAACCCAGAAGGTGAAGTTCCAACTTCCAGATGAGTTTGTTCTTGAAAGGAAGTGTAGTGACTCCGCTATTAAAGATCAATTTATTTCTTACCTTAAGGCCTAAAGGATGATCTCGAAGGGGTGTATCTACCATATTTTTAGGGTCAAAGATGTGGAGTTTGAGTCACCTACTCTTGAATCAGTCCCAGTGGCGAATTAGTTTCCAAATGTGTTTCCTGAAGACTTGTCCGGTATTCCTCCCGAAAGGGAAGTAGACTTTGGCATAGATCTTCTCTCAAATACTCAACCTATTTCTATTCCTCCTTATTGTATGGCACCGGCAGAGTTGATGGATTTGTTGGAGAAGGGATTTATTAGGCCAAGTATATCTCCATGGGGTGCTCTGGTCTTATTTGTAAGAAAGAAAGATGGATATTTTCGGATGTGCATTGATTATAAGCAACTGAATAAGGCAACTATCAAGAATAAGTATCTGTTGCCGAGGATTGACGACTTGTTTGATCAACTTTAAGGGGCCACCCATTTCTCAAAGATTGACCTTCGTTCCAGTTATCATCAGTTGAAGGTTAGGGAGTATGATATTCCCAAGACATATTTTTCGACTAGGTATGGACACTTTGAATTTGTCGTGACATAATTTGGTTTGACTAAGGCTTTGGCCATGTTTATGAACCTTATGAATCAGGTGTTCAAGCCTTTCCTTGATACTTTTATAGTTATCTTCATCGATGACATTCTTATCTATTCCAGAAGTGAGCGGGAGCATATGGATTATTTGAGGTTGGTTCTTTAAACTTTGAGGGAGAATAGTTTGTATGCTAAGTTTAGAAAATGTGAGTATTGGTTTGGTAAGGTAGCTTTCCTTAGTCATGTGGTGTTCGGTGATGGTATTAATGTTGACCTGAAGAAGATTGAGGCTGTGAAGAATTGGCCTAGACAATTGACTCCTTCGGATATTTAGGGTTTTCTTTGATTTGCTGACTATTAAATGAGGTTTGTTGAAGAGTTCTCATCTATTGCATCTCCATTGACTAATTTGACTCAAAACAAGGCTAACTTTGTGTGAACGGATGAATGTGAGAAGAGTTTTAAGACTTTGTAGGATCAGTTTACATCGACTCTTGTTTTGACCTTACCAGATGGCTTAAAGGGGGTTTTGGTGTATTGTAATGCTTCTCAGATTGGGTTGGGTTTGTGTATTTATTAAACATGGTAAGGTGATAGGTTATGCATCAAGGCAATTGAACGTGTATGAGTGTAATTACTCGACTCATGATCTTGAGTTAACAGCGGTGGTGTTTGTTTCTAAAATTTGGAGACACGATTTGTATGGGGTGCATGTTGATGTTTTCACCAATCAAAAGAGTTTACAATATGTGTTCAATCAAAGGGATCTTAACTTAAGGCAAAGAAGATGGTTGGAACTTCTAAAGGGCTACGATAAGAGTGTACAATATCATCCCGGTAAGGCAAATATTGTACCCGATGCTCCTAATAGGCTATCTATAGAAAGTGTGGCTCATGTTGATGAGGGGAAGGAAGAGCTAGCAAGGGATATTCACCATTACAAAAATGGTTGGGTCAGAAGGAATGGTTATTCGTATATGATTCTGATATGTTCTGTATGATTCTGAAAATCCTTCCGAAATGGTGAGTTTCGTAAGAAAGGTGACCATCCACCGAAATGGTGATTTCCGTAAGGTGTGATATAGTTTACATTTGGCAAGTAGTCTTCTCCTACCAATGGGAGGTCTTTATCAGTCTAATTCATGTAACAGCTCACATGGATTTCATTTGTCGGTTATAGTCCAGCCCCAATATATATGAGCATTGTTGCATTTCATGCATCATAAATTTCATGGAATCTTGTATATATATTTCCATTAAATATACTATTCTTTCTATTTATGTTCCTTTGTCATCTAACATTGAAATGGAGGTCAAATGCATTGCATGCCCGCATACTTAGTACATTTAAACGTACAAACACATACTCTATGCCTACATGATTTTACCATGTAAGGGTCGAGCACTATGATTATCAATAGGTTGACGAATAGTCCAATCTCGGAGTATACTGTGGTGAGTCCCGTCTTTCAAGGATGAGCCAACTACCTTTCTCTTTTTGCTATTCAGAATATTTTTCCTTATTGAGGGTGAGCCCAGAACTTGTCCTGGCCCCCGTTCCTTATGACTAAAGGCATTTTGTTGGACGTTATGTAAACTTTTCTGAAATTCATTTGTTATTACTAGTATCTATCTTGAGTATGGTTGAAATGATTTATGAGTAACTCCTATTTGACCATATGTATGTTTGGTGTGGAAATGTGGGAAGTCCCTCGCCCCGTATTTCCCCATAGCGTGAGTCCTATTTTCCGTCCCTTAGAACCATGTGATATTGATTGAAAGCTATTCTTGAACCGATGATGGAATATAGATACTTGAGGCTTGTTTGGGGAATCTCGGGTTCCCATTCATCGTGTCATATCGAGGCCCTAACCCTGGGTCATGACAAAGTCAGTAGGAGCAACATATACTAAGTAGGTATCATCGACCTACTCCAAATAGAAACCAATATACATAAAGTAATATCAGGAAATCAAATATAACACTTAATAGTGGCAAGCAACAAACAACAAGTATAAGTGAAAACACAATGAAACATGTATGTAATCTGTCAACAATACTAAGAACACATATGAGGACTCAAGCCTCCACACCATGCTTATTTGGGGAGATAGGTTCTTTGAGATTTAGTATATTAAATCATTTCAATATTTTTCTTTATTATTATCATGCTGAAACATGGCACCCTATCCAATATATACCGTGACGAAACATGACACATGATCCAAATATACCATGTCAGAATGTGATACATGATCCAAGTATATCGTATTAGAACGTGACACCCGATCCAAATATACCTTGTCGGAAAGTGACACCCAATATAAATATATTTAATTTATCATTCTTCATCACTACTTTCCACTTCATTAACAATATTTCATCAAGCCTTCTTTATTCAAGGCATCACTTTGGTGGAGTAAGATTAGGATTATAGATTTCATGGTCTTGGGTTTGCAGAACAATCACAATATATAGAAATCAGCTAAACCACAATAATTGTGCATAGAATAATTTCACAATATCACTCAATAAATATCAATTACTATTAAGAGTCTCTCTAACACATAGAATGAACCCTAACCTACCTCTGGAAAAACCGAAGACAAGTAAGCTAATTCACCAATGCTTTCCCCTTCTTTACAAGCTCAGAATGTTTTGAATCTATCAATATACAATTTTCATAAGAAAACAAGTCCATAAACACCCATATTACTATATACCTAACATAGACTCAAAATGTCATCCAATTTGACAAATTTGTTTCCTAAATTTCAAGTCTAGGGCGTCACGCCCTAAGTTCTATTAACACGAACTGGCACACGTTGCCGACAAGGCTCGAGAAAACCAACATATAACTATACACCTGCTAGGAACATTTAAGAGGTTCCCATATTCAATATGTTGTCAAAAGAAAGTAAACTGTATTAACAAGCCAAAAGTAAATGCATAAGACTAGGCCGTTGGAGCTACGATGTCTATAGTATGCTACTTGACCACACTTTAATTTACATAGTCTACAAAGCCTCTAGGTAAGGAACACTATCTATGTGGGTCAGGACAGGCCCCGCCTCATGACCAACTATACAATACAAAATACAAGTTCTAAACACACAAGCCCCGAAGCAACCTGGAGCTTAGTAATAGCAGCTTAAAGTCCTGTACTCTTACTGGGGAGATCTAGTAACTCTTGTACCTGCAGCATGAAATGCAGGTCCCCTATAAGAGACTTCAGTACGAGATAATGTACTGAATATGTAAGGCAGGAAATACTATATATGAAATAAGAACTCAAATGATATCATACACTTGTGTGTAAGGATGAAAAGACCACCTTTAGTCATACTGTGAAATCATGTGCTTTATGTGTGTTTATTACTTTACCATTCTTTACTGTATAATCTGTGCACAATATATCATGTAAATGACCAGCTGATCAGTGGTAAAACAATAACGGTATCGACCCATGCTAGGCTTTCCATTCACCCCTGGGATACCCCCCGTAAAAGGGGATCGACCCATGCTAGGTGATTCTTCTACCCCGGGGATACCACCCATTAATAAGCAACTGTGAGTTATCTTTTATTTACTTTCCAGATGAATCTTTTGGTGGTCATAACCTTTAGAACTGTAGGAATATAGACATGTGACATATAAACAACCATACAAAATAAAACCACAATGAAAAGAGAGATACACAACTAATGAACCGTATAGGAGATTAAACAACACATGGACTTTGTTTGATAAAAAGGAACTCATGTATATTTGGTATCCAACTACATATGCAGGTTTGACAATGGCTATGTATGAGAACATATGAACATGGTAAAGAGTGGAGACACAATTATTAATTATGTCAGAGTTTGTATGTGCCTTTATGTGCTAAGGAAGAGCTTAGATTTCATGCCAAGTAATAAGAAATCAAGTAGCCTTACATACCTCGTTGTACTATGTCGTTATTACCTCGGAGTAGTATCCTTTTCCTCCAAACACTTATCTAGAATATAGTAGGTGATAAAACAAGTACTAGCAGCTAATAAACACATCTCTGTAATCTAATTTCACCAAAAAATAATATCCGGGCAGCAAGCTCGGAATTAGCAACCAAAGAGTATTCTTTAAACATTTCCACTACTAATCGTATTTTCTAATACATGTTCTCATATACATGTCTTATCCATCTTGTTTTAGTCCCATAACGGTGTTACAATAGCTCATAAAGTACAACATACAACAATTCTACACTAACACGCAAGTAGGCAACGTAACATTACATCCTTTCGCGTCAACAATTCCAAATCTGTTTCAACCTCAACCAAGCTGTCCTCAATGTATTTACACACAAATACAGTCCTAAAATAGTACAAAAACAGTCCCCAAGTGGTTGGAAAACATGAGACAACCATCCCAATATTCAGTTCACAAATTCCTACTAAGAGCGCAATTTAGGTATCATATAAGATCTCATTTTCGCGGAAGATAAAAATGGTCCAGCAGCCTTCTTACATCATTACAGACCCAAGAATTGTTAAAAACATATATATTACATCATAATACAACCAACCAACAAGAGAGAAGCCTCTTAATTAACAAGAAAAGTGGACCACAATCTTTGGAACACATGCTATCCCAAATCCCTGCACAAGTACAACCAGCATACTCTTCATGTTTTTCATGGAAAATTTACACCAAACCATAGGTATTTTTACTTACCTTAACCCTCAAGGATTAGGTTCTCTTCAGGAATCCTAGAGGTGTGCCTTGGCTGCTTTAGAAAATGAAGAGAGAGCAAGAAGAAACTTGGAGAGAAATCTAATTTTTGGCTTTAAGAAAATGACTAAAAATTTCTGGATTTTCCTTCCTTTTATAAGGCCACTTTTGGCCGACTGCATTTTTTATTTCCAGCCTTAATTTATTAAGGTTATGATGCAGCAGCTTGGCCTTTTCACTTGGGCCTTATTGGGCTTCAATTGGATGGGCTTTGCTGCAAATTTTTCTCCTTTATACCCACTTAATTTGGGCCCTAGTTGTGAATTGGGTTGTGAATGTAATTTTGCCCTTTTCCTATTCATCTTGGGCTGAAAATGTTGTCCTTTTATGATGCTAAACCATGGGCCCAAATGACATACTTAACTCGGGGTTCATTCGTTGTCGTACTTGAACAAATTTGGTGTTGGGCCTTGTCTCCATTTACCTAGCCTATTTAATCTAAGCACGTAGGTGACTCACCTGCTAGCTTCCTAAGTCCCATAAGCACCTCACTTATTTCACTTCATTTAAGGTCACACTCTTCTTAACTTGACTTAAAAATTATATACACTCGGTCATCTTCAACATTAGACGTACATATACCCCTTTAATCTAAAATTCATGCACTTTTAAAATGTGTGCGGATTTGACCCTGGCATATCATGTGTCATCTGCGTTGGACTAGTACATGTAAGATGTGGGGTGTTACATCCTCCCCCTTTAGGAACATTCGTCCCCGAATGTAAGCATAATTGAATAGGTTAAACAAGTTCGAACATTAGTGTAAACAGACTTTTGAATACATAATAAGAATTCATATTCACGTACCTACTAATCCCTCCCCTTTGTATCTTGGATTTCCTTTTTAGCTTCAAATAAATAAGGGTATTTAGACCTCATTGCTTCCTCAGCCTCCCACGTTATCTCTTCTGCATGCTGGTTCCCACGTTATCTCTTCTGCATGCTGGTTCCTCTTCTTCTAGCATCCGCATATGATTTGTGATGACTTTGGGCTGTTTCTAGCCGTTGTTCTATTACCTTGACTTTTTCCATGGCTTATTTGACTAGATCTGGACCAAGCAAGGTGGTTTCACATACTTCAAACCATCCTATTGGTGATCAGCATTTCCTTCCATACAAAGCTTCATACGGTGCCATCTTGATGCTTGAATGGTAGCTATTATTATAGGCAAATTCAATAAGTGGCAAATGGTCCACCCAACTACCTTTGAAGTCCAATGCACAAGCCCGCAACATATCTTCAAGTGTTTGAATGGTGCGTTCTGCTTGACCATCTGTCTGCGGGTGGAAAGTTGTGCTTAAATTCACTTGTGTCCCTAAGCTCCTTTGGAAGGATTTCCAAAACTTTGCAGTGAATTGAGCTCCCCGGTCAGATATAATTGAGATTGGGACCTCATGTAGCCTAACTATCTCTTTGAGGTATAGCTTTGCATACTCTTCAGCTATATAATCACTCTGAACTGGCAAGAAGTGTGCTGACTTTATAAGTCTATCAACTATCACCCATATGGAGTCAAATTTCTGAAATGAGCGAGGCAACCCAGTAACAAAATCCATATTAATCATATCCCACTTCCACGTTGGAAGCTCTATGCATTACATATAATCTCCTGGCTTTTGGTGCTCTACCTTAACTTGTTGGCAATTCGGTCATTGAGCCACAAATTCTGCAAGGTCCTTTTTCATGCCTTCCTACCAAAACATTCCCTTCAGGTCATGATACATCTTAGTTTATCCTGGATGGATTAAATATCTTGAATGATGGGCTTCCTCCATTATCCTCCTTCTTAGTCCATTCATGTTAGGAACGCATAATCTATTTTGGCAATAAATCACTCCACTTTGGGTAATTTCAAAGCCCTTCATTGTACCCTGACCCACTTTCTCCTTAAGTCGCCGTAGAATAGGATCTTTGAACTGTTTTTCTCTTACCTCTATTACAAATGAATATTCCGCAGCATTATGCATAATAACCCCTTCCTTTGGAGTTTTAATAAGGCGAACTCCCAAATTGGCTAGTTGACGTAGATCCTTAGCGACTCCTTGACTTACCACGGTCTGATCATCAATATTCACAATTGCCTTGTGGCTCAAAGCATCGGCTACCACATTTGCTTTCCTTGGATGGTATAGTATATCAACATCATAATCCTTTATTAGCTCCAGCCACCTCCGCTGCCTTAAATTTAGGTCTTTATGTTTAAAGATGTACTGTAGGCTCTTATGGCCAGTATATATGTCAACATGAACTCCATACAAATAATGGCGCCATATTTTCAAGGCAAACACAACAGCTGCTAGTTCAAGGTCATGTGTTGGGTAGTTTTTCTCATGTGGCTGCAATTGTCTTGAGGTATAAGCAATTACCCTTCCATGTTGTGTTAGTACACACCCTAAGCCAACCCCTGAAGCATCACAATACACTGCATACCCCTCTGTGCCTTCTGGAAGCACTAGTACAGGTGCAGAAGTTAGCCTGCTTTTCGATTCTTGAAAGCTCCTTTCACATGCATCATTCCATTGAAATTTGGTCGCCTTAGGTGCCAACTTTGTTAGAGGTGCGGAAATAGAAGAAAAACCTTCAACAAATCTTCTTTAATGACCTGTTAACCCTAAGAAGCTTCGAACATCCGTGGGTGTTGTTGGCCCTGGCAAGTCTTTCACCGCCTCTATCTTTTGTGGATCAACCCTTATTCCTTCATCAGATACAATATGACACAAGAATGCCACGGATTTCAACCAAAATTCACATTTGGAAAACTTGGCATACAATTGCCGATCACGAAGAACTTGTAATACCTGTCGTATGTGATTTGCATGGTCCTCTTCTGATCTTGAATACACCAAAATGTCATCTATAAATACTATCACAAAGACATCCAAGAATAGCTTGAATACCCTGTTCATTAAGTCCATAAAAACTGCTGGTGCATTTGTCCGCCCAAATGACATAACAAGAATTCAAAGTGACCATAGCGTGTCCTAAAGGCTGTCTTGGGTATATCTTTCTCCTTCACCGTCACTTGGTGATAACGTGACCTCAAATCAATTTTAGAAAAGCATTTGGTACCCTGTAACTGATCAAATAAATCAATAATCCTAGGGAGGGGGTATTTGTTTTTAATTGTCGCCCTATTCAATTGTCGGTAGTAAATACACATTCTCAAGGTGCCATCCTTTTTACGTACAAATAACAGTGGTACGCCCCAAGGGGACACACTAGGTCCTATAAAACCCTTCTCTAGCAAATCTTTTAATTGCTCCTTTAATTCACGTAATTATGCCGGTGCCATTCTATATGGGGGAATAGAAATAGGTTGAGTGCCTGGAAGTAAGCCAATGCAAAAATCTATTTCTCGTTCTAGAGGTAAACCTGGAAGCTCTTTGGGAAACACATCAACCAATTCATTCACTACGGGAACAGATTGAAGAGTTGGTAATTCTGCTTGCATATCTCTTACTCTAACTATATGACATATATATCCCTTCGACATCATCTTCCTTGCCTTAAAATAGGAAATAAACTTACCCTTTGGTGCCCCAACGTTACCTTCCCATTCAAGGACCGCCTTATTTGGAAAGTGGAAATACACTCTCTTAGTTCGGCAATCCACAGTAGCATAACAAGAAGCTAACCAATCCATACCCATTATAACAACAAATTCCACCATATCTAACTCAACAAGATCAGCCAATGTGTCATGATCACAAACGGTTACTACACAGTTATAATAAACCATTCTAGCTATAATAGATTCACCGGTTGGTGTAGACACATCAAATGGCTTGTTCAATAATTTAAGTGATATATGATAATGTAGAACCAGGGTCAATTAATGCATACACATTATGTGAAAAGATGGACAATGTACCTGTGACCACATCGGGTGAAGCTTCTAAATTTTGCCGACTCCCTAGAGCATAAGTGCGATTTTGGGCTCCCTTGGAGCTAGCTGCCCCTCTACTACCTCTACCATGGCCTGTAGGTGTTTGATGACCCCTACCTAATGGAGGAACTGATGATGATGATACAACAGCTGACCCAGTAGGTTGTACTATATCACCCATACGTCTTCTTGGGCAATCTCTCATCATATGCCCTAGTACACCGCACCAATAACAAGCATTTGTCCCAACATGACATGTACCTAAATGACTCTTCCCATATTGTTTGCAAGGCTGCCTAGGAGGAAACTGCTGGCTGGCCAAATATCCTGTAGTCCGTGCACCTTGTCCCTCACTTCTTTGATTAAACTGATTACCTCTAGGCCCTTGAAGTTGCGGTGGAGCACTGACTACAGAGTAGGAGGATGATGGTCTAGGTGGTTTATTAGGAAATTGGGGCCTAAACTCACCTTGGGATGGTACAAACTCCCCTGTAGATCTGGCCCTCTTGGACTGCCCCCTTTCTAACTCTTGTGTCCTTCTCCTTTGCCTCTGATCCTCTAGTTTTTGTGCAAATGCTTGCATCCTCGCTATATCTATGTCTTTATTCAAAGAAGCAATGGTGCAGTCTCTGACCAGATACGAATCCAACCTATCTACATATCGATGAACTCTATCTTCCATAGTAGCAACTACATTAGGAGCATACCTGGACAGGGAATTAAATTGAAGGCTATACTCCCTCATGCTCATATTACCTTGGTAGAGATTCAGAAACGGATCTACCCGGGCCTCTTGGATCTCGTATGGCAAGTAATGATCAAGAAATGCCTCTTTGAACTCCTTCCAGGTAGTTGGAGGTGCATCTAAACCCTTAGACTGCTTCCAAGCTTCATACCACAATATAGCCACACCCTTCAATCTATATGCTTCTAGTTCCACAGCTTATGTGCCACTTATGTGCATAACATCTAAAGTGCGTTGGATCGATGAAGTCTTATGGATCTTCATTAGGATCTGACCCAATAAAAAATGGAGGGTCCAAATTAAGGAAGTCACGTATGCTCGTGCTAGCTGCCCTATCCACACCACCTGCACCTATAACTGGGCCTTCTTGTCTTTGACTTTGGCCAGTAACTATACGAGTCAATAATTGGATGACATTTCTCAAATCCTGCACGGTAGCATCGGCAGGTGGCTCTGGGGGAGTTTCACTACTTCCTGGTTCGTCAGGAGCTGGAGGAGTTAGAGATGTTTGTGATAGAGACTCATCTGGGGCCTCATTTCGTCGTCTCACCCGACTGGGTACACCAACTACCACTTCCACTTCCTTCACTTTGCCTTTGCTTTTCCTTGTTTCAGGCATACTTGTGGTACAAAATGATTTAGAGGTTAGAAATAATCAACCTATAACACTTGGCTCTATGGCACGATCAAAAGAATGAAAAGAAAGTGACAACTCTTTAATGCCACATAGCCTCCTGTTTATAAATGTGGTGCACAACACATCCATAAACAAGACTCTACATAGAGACGGCTTTGTAGACTCCCTAGGACGACCCACTCTGATACCACTTCTGTCACGCCCTAAGTCCCATTAAGACGGACTGGCACCCATTGTCGACAAGGCCCGGGAGAACCAACATATAACTATGCACCTTCTATGAACATTTAAGATGTTCCCATATTCAATATGTTGTCAAAAGAAAGTAAACTGTATTAATAAGCCAAAAATAAATGCATAAGACTAGGCCGTTGGAGCCACGATGTCTATTGTATGCTACTTGACCATACTTAAATTTACATAGTCTACAAAGCCTCTAGGTAAGGAACACTATCTATATGGGTAGGGACAGGCCCCGCCTCATGACCAAATATACAATACAAAATACAAGTTCTAAACACACAAGCCCTGAAGCAACCTGGAGCTTAGTAATAGTAGCTAAAAGTCCTGTACTCTTACTGGGGAGATCTAGTACCTCCTGTACCTGCAGCATGAAATGCAGGTCCCCTGTAAGGGACGTCAGCACGAGATAATGTACTGAATATGTAAGGCAGGAAATACTGAATATAAAATAAGAACTCAAATGATACCACACACTGGTGTGTAAGGATGAAAAGAACACCTTTATTCATACTGTGGAATCATGTGCTTTATGTGTGTTTATTACTTTACCATTCTTTACTGTATAATCTGTGCACAATATATCATGTAAATGACCATATCAATGGTAAATCAATAACAGGATCGACCCATGCTAGGCTTTCCTTTCACCCCTTGGAAACCCCCAGTAATATGGCATCGACCCATGCTAGGTGATTCTTCCACCCCTGGGATACCACCCATTAATAAGCAACTGTGAGTTATCTTTTATTTACTTTCCAGATGATTCTTTTGGTGGTCATAACCTTTAGAAATGTAGGAATATAGACATGTGACATATAAACAACCATACAAGATAATACTACAATGAAAAGAGAGATACACAACTAATGAACCGTATAGGAGATTAAATAACACATGGACTTTGTTTGGTAAAAAGGAACTCATGTATATTTGGTATCCAAGTACGTATGCAGGTTTGACAATGGCTATGTGTGGGAACATATGAACATATTAAAGAGTGGAGACACAATTATTAGTTATGTCGGAGTTTGTAAGTGCCTTTATGTGCTAAGGAAGAGCTCAGATTTCATGCAAAGTAATAGGAAATCTAGTAGCCTTATATACCTCGTTGTACTATGTCGTTATTACCTCGGAGTAGTATCCTATTCCTCCAAACACGTATCTACAATATAGTAGGCGATAAAACTATTATTAGCAGCTAATAAACACATCTCGATAATCTAATTTCACCCAAAAATAATATCAGGGCAACAACCTCGGAATTAGCAACCAAAGAGTATTCTTTCAACATTTCCACTCCTAATCGTATTTTCTAATACATGTTCTCATATACATGTCTTATCCAGCTTGTTTTAGTCCAATAACAGTGTTACAACAGGTCATAAAGTACAACATACAACAATTCTACACAATACGCAAGTAGGCAACGTAACATTACATCCTTTCACTACATTTCGGCGTCAACAATTCCAAATCTGTTTCAACCTCAACCAAGCTGTCCTCAACGTATTTACACAAAAATACAGTCCTAAAACAGTACAAAAACAGTCCCCCAAATGGATGGAAAACATGAGACAACCATTCCCAATATTCAATCCACAAATTCCTAATAAGAGCGCAATTTAGGTATCATATAAGAACTCATTTTCACGGAAGATAAAAATGGTCTAGCAGCATTCTTACATCATTACAGACCCAAGAATTGTTGAAAACATATATATTACTTCATAATACAGCCAACCAACAAGAGAGAAGCCTCTTAATTAACAAGAAAAGTAGACCACAATCTTTGGAACACATGCTGTCCCAAATCTCAGCACAAGTACAACCAGCATACTCTTCATGTTTTTCATGGAAACATTACACCAAACCATAGGTATTTTTACTTATTTTAACCCTCAAGGATTAGGTTCTCTTCAAGAACCCTAGAGGTGTGCCTTTGCTGCTTTAGAAAATGAAGAGAGAGCAAGAAGAAACTTGGAGAGAAATCTAATTTTTGGCTTTAAGAAAATGACTAAAAATTTCTGGATTTTGCTCCCTTTTATAAGGCCACTTTTGGCCGACTTCCTTTTGGATTTCCAGCCTTAATATTTTAAGGTTATGATGCAGCAGTTTGGCCTTTTCACTTGGGCCTTATTGGGATTCAATTGGATGGGCTTTGCTGCAAGTTTTTCTCCTTTATACCCACTTAATTTGGGCCCTAGTTGTGAATTGGGTTGTGAATATAATTTGGCCCTTTTCCTATTCATCTTGGGCTGAAAATGTTGTCCTTTTATGATGCTAAACCATGGGCCCAAATGACATCCTTAACTCGGGGTTCATTCATTGTCAGACATGAACAAATTCGGTGTTGGGCCTTGTCTCCGTTTACCTAGTAGGTGACTCACCTGCTAGCTTCCTAAGTCCCACAAGCCCCTCACTTATTTCACTTCATTTAAGGTCAAACTCTCCTTAACCTGACTTAAAAATTATATACACTCGGTCATCTTAAGCGTTAGACGTACATATACCCCTTTAATCTAAAATTCACGCACTTTTAAAATGTGTGCGGATTTGACCCTGCCATATTATGTGTCATCTGCGTTTGACTAGTACATGTAGGATGTGGGGTGTTACATAGGGTTTTGTATTAATTCTTTAAAATAATAAAATTGTAATGATATTTATATAATAACATACACTTTAAATTTATTTAAATATTATAGTATATCAAAACTTAAATTATAATATGATAATAAGGAAATTATGGTAAACTAAATGAAATAGTCTGTTAGCTTCTAATGAATACATCATATAGATATATGCTGGAAACAATTGTAGTTTCCAGTAAACCCATGCAACTCCAACATTTTTGTAGATTCAATAAGAAAATCAAAAAACAACAAATGATACATTCACTTCTTACTTTGAAACGAAGTACACTCGTGCTACGGCGAGGCGAGTTTTCTTGTCCAAACCCTTTTGCTTCTTCATTTTATTTTAAACTAATTATGTATCAAAAGTGATAAACTCTACAACTTATTTTCAATAAATATAAGAAAAGTGATATAGTTTTTAAATAATTACCCACTTTAGCTCATAAATTAAATTAATTATGTAAAGTTACCTCTTTACTAAATAACAAATTTATCGAATTTTCTGAAATGCCCATTAAAACTTTAAGGGATAAATCTTTTATGAAATAAGGCGTTATAGTACTCAAAACGACTTAATGGGTCGTTACATCATATACCAATTTACCCACCATTCGTCCCCGAACGGTCAAAAGAAGGAGAAGGAAGAATAACCAATGTTACAAAAAGCCCGAGTTATGATCTTACAAAGTCAGTGTTCATCTCTCCATTTAAGCTCCTCCTTAACATCATCCATCAAGATCAAGTACTATGAATTGAAGTTTTGAATCAAATTGTTGCCGATTTTCAATCAGAAATAATTTTCAATTCACATATTAACTCGTGAATCCAATCAGAACCAAAATATACTTAATCATAAGATAACCATTTGGACAAATCTGTTCCCACATAATAACGATAAAATTCTGAACCAATAATATCTGCTACTATCAGAAATGAACATGAACCAACCACCCCTCACTCATAATGCAAAAACGATCATAGATCTTATCAAATTTTCATTCGTACAATTAAGTATTCTCAATAACTTAAGTTATAAAATGTGATCTTCAGACATTGGACACTCATCATAGAAAATTGAATTTTTCTAACTCAGTGAAGAAAATGATCAAGCAACCACTTAGCAAGAGATGAATTCAAACATATAAAATCTCGAAAAATACTATCAAAAATAGTATATCAATAGCAGTGACTGTAAAACACCCTTAAGAGTTATAGAGCTAGACAACAGGCCCTGAAATCCATAAAAGTCATGTAGATCTTTAGGTCCATACCATAGTTCCCCCATAAGTCATCTATCATAATTCACATAATCCAATTTAAAATAAATGCAACATCTTCCTCACATCACTATTCTTTAGTTGAATTAAGTTCATTCTTTGTAAAAATTACTAATAAAACCCTAATAAGCTTGTGCCAACTTAGTTGACCACATTACATGATCATGTCTGAACTCAAATGTGAAAATCCATATCACCTTCAATTTCGAACGAAAGATCTATTCAAGATGTTGTACTCCTTCAACTTTCTTAGATTCCTTTCATAACGTCAATCTCAAATTCCTTACATTGTTCAATATATCTTAATTTTATTCCTTTAACTAGCTTGCCCATCAATCACATCCTTTAACCAATAACTCATGATAGAATTTTTTTTTCAAACTTTAAATGAAAACTTTAAGTAACAACCTTCCTTAAGTCCTTTAAGAGTTAAAAGTAACTAATTTTACAATTAAAATCATGCAAAAAATGTTCAACATCCAATACAATTCAATCACTTCATACTTTAGCAATTCATACCTTGACAAAACAGACTACCATGAACATAGACTCACTATGAAGAACATGAATTCTAACTCCAATCATACAACCCAATTCCCCTTATCTGTCAACATTTACTCATACCATGAAGATCTTTATAAGTTCAGGTATCTTAACTTATTATTAATTGCCTCTTTATTGACCTTACCATATCCTTTATAAAAATTACAATGTACTAATCACCATACTCAAGATCACAAAAAGATCCTATCACAATATTCAAGCTGCATGTATATAGATTTTTTTAAAAGTATTACTTAGTAGTTTTCTAACTCAAATTAATGATATACAACATTATCACCATAATCAATGAATAATAGGTAGAATCACGTGTCTCTGTTTTCAATTCTCCACTCTCATGTAAAATACATCTTTGACCTCTATCACCAGAGTGAATGTCTTTGTTCTTGTATCTTTCTAAAGGCTAACCTACATCTCACTAATTTTATTCATTTTTGACTCTAGCTCTTTTAAATTCTATTCAAGCAGTGTCTCAACATATTCTACATCTTTTCATGCGATCACATTACATATCCAATAATAGTAATTTGTCACTTTAAAGATATACAAGTAATTATTACCATAGAGAATTTAATTAAAGAAATCTTTATCATATGATTGTATCCTTATCATTTTTGAAGGATATGCTTTCAAAAGTAAGCACTTGACTTTTAATAAGTTTTGATGAAATAGAGCATTGAGTTTAAATTACGTTTCGAGTAAATATTTGATGATAATGTAAATAAATCAAAATATATTTATTGATGAAAGATGATGATGATATGATGTTTATGTTTGAGTTGAGTTTAAAAGAGGATGCTTTGGGAGTAGTATTGAGCACCGAGTTGGGTAGAGTACAAGTGACTCAAACTCCATAACTACGTTGCCCGCGTAAAATAGTTGTGCAGCATATTCTGGGAACTCCTATCCCAAAAAGATGGACGGGAGTGATGGATCATGAGCCATGATGTTGATATTGACGTCCTTACTTTGGCAAGTAATGGACGGGTGAGCAACAACGTCATCTTCGTTGTGCACCATCAAAGTGGGTGGTGGAATGTCTTTCGGTTAGGGAAATTCCCTAATTTTGCATAATTGATTTGACTGAGTTTCATATTATTGACCTTATTTTCAAAGCATGACTACATTCTTAAACTTGCATGTTTATTGAGTTGAAATGAGTTGATTCTTTGTTAAGTTATTTGAGTTGAGTATCTTTGACTATTTCCTTTCCTTTTAAGCCATTTTATATACCAATATATTCCATGTAGTGACATCCATTTCGGCTGCATCATTTTTTGATCCAGAGACAGGTATTAGAGGTTATCAGCAGGAACTTCGTTGAGGATCTTTTCGCATTCAGTTGATTGGTGAGTCCTCCACTAGATTCGGAGGATACCCCACTTATCTTTCTTTGTTGAGTTTTATACTTTTATTTTGTTTTCAAGATAGCCAAGAACCTATCCGTGGCATCATCTAGATACTTAAAGATAGAGGTTGCATAGACAATGATGGATTAGAGTTGATGTTTTACTTTTAAAGACTTGTACTTTTCAAAACCATTTTTACTATATTAAATTGAGTTGTATTATCATTTCTTTTAAACTCTTATTACATTGAGTTATTAATGGATGGGCCCACTAGTATGTTCTTTGTGCTTAAACTAAGTCTTCTGTTATTGATGAATGAGTTGTTGAGCCATGTGGTTTGCTCGAGGACTAGTATTAGTCTTTGAGTTTCTGCCATGCCAAGGGTACCGCCCTAGTGCGTGACAAACTTAGTATCAGAGCATAGAGTTCAAGCGTCCTAGGGAGTCTATGAATCCATGTCCAGTATAGTCTTTATTATTGTTGTGAAGCACACCACATCCATAATAGGGAGACTATAGGACACTAGGAATTGTTACCCCTCTTTCTTATTCAGATTCATGCTACAGACATAAATCCTAGAAATCTCTCTTTTGAATCGTGCATCACATGTTTGTAGAGAATGGTAATAGGTCCCCGTTTCTGCAAAGACCCTGGAGTTATGCCCCACCACTAGTGAGTGCACCAATATTTAATAGTAGATAAAATTTGAGGCCATAGAGAAACCAGACTTTGATGGTTCGAAATCCTCCATCCCAAGGAAGTGTGGCCAGAGTCCATAAAGGAAAGCCACCATGTTGAGAGTGTGAAAACTTCATCTGGGAAAGTGTTTAATGGGCACTGATGGCTGCTATGAATGTGGCCAAGTGGGTGACCTTTTGAGGGATTGTCCAATATGAGCCAACAAAGCTCAACCCACTATATCTACACCACCAGTTTGAGGAAATCAGAAAGATACTATTTTTAAAACGAGCAAGGCTACAGACTCATTGTATGCCGTGGGTAGTCGCCTAGACCAGAAAAGCACTTTAAAAGTTGTGGCAGGAATGATCCGAGTCTTTACTTGCTTTGGATGTTATCTATGAGAGAAAAACTTATGTCTATAAAATTTTAAATGAGAGAGAGGAGGAGACTACATAGTGAGAGTGGTGATTGATTGAGACTTGTAACTAGAGTCGTGGGTCTTTTTCGCAAGTAATGCAATGATGATTTGATTCCCATATGTCTTGATAAAAGAGTAGTAAGTGCTAATTGACACTCATGATGAGGTATCGAGAAAGAGTTATTGTTAAGATGAGTTGGAGTGTGCTCAAACTCGGAAGAGGTTTATGAAAGAGGACGAAGCATAGAGGTTGAATAGGTAAACAAAGTGCTTTTAATATGATAGATCTAAACTAGGCTTATGATACCATGGTGAGAGCTCTATGAGATTCATAGAGTTATGACCTTCGCCAAATAACGAGGTGTAGTGAATAAGCAGATAATACTTAAGTTGTGAAGAGGGGATGTGTTGATCGAGTATTCGCTATGAGACTTTAGTGTGCCTGTGTTCCTAAATTGTTACCTAGTAGTTATAGGTTTGTATGATATGAGAGAAGTGCATGATGTGCATGTTAGCACTATTCCCTAAACTTGAATTTTGGGGAGTGATGTGAAGAGGGATATGACATGATGATAGTGATAGTCTTCATTAGAGATTTGCTCTAAGAGTCTTGCTGTAGTGTGTGTTTGACGTTAAGGTGTTGACTAGAAAGGAGCATGATGCTATGGGTATAGTAAAGGTACCCTTTTGATAGAGATAGTACGTTGATGAGGAAACACTAGATTAGAAAAAGGCTTAAGATGTGTATTCCTGATAGTGTAAAGCTATGCCAAGCTCTAAGCCATGACTCGCTATGAGAACCTAGATACTATATTTGAGTTGTTGATATGGAGTAAGTTGGTGTAACCATTCGTTGTCACCCTTAGTAGTTAGGTTGATGGGGATTTATGTATAAATGATGATCACTTTTACCTCGTAAATCCAAGACTTCTGTAGTCCATTATATGGGCACTTAAAAGTATAATGTTAGCATACTAAACAAAGAGGTTAGATGAAAGAGTTGTAGAAAGCTATTATAAATGCTAATATGAGCAGTAAGTATAGAAAGATGCTCATAGGTCTAGAAGGAAGCTAAGAGTAGTACCTCAGAAGAAAGTTCCAATAGCGGTTTTATATCTTTAAGTATAGTATAACAGGAGAATGTAAGATGTTCTTGTTGATAGTAATGCCCCATATGTGTGAAGAGCTATATTTGTAGCTTAGTAAAGAGGATTGGTTCGAAGACTAAGGGAGTAGACCTTTAAGCTAAGGGGGAGATGAGGATTCAATTAACTAAAGTAAATCTTGAGTTTCAATAGTGATGAGTTGATCAGGGTGAGACATTGACACTTTTCTATCTCTGGTATTCCTTATATCTTAGTTAAGGTGATGCTTTACTCTTGTCTTATGTATGAGCACCATGCCTACGGCCTAGTATTCCAAAAATGGAACGTTCGACACAATTAGTATTTTTTTAGAAATTAGAAGAAGTTACTAGACCCATGCACTCGATGTTGATGCACATTCATTTTGAGTTCTGAGAGGAGTGACAGTTATACTTTTATCCCACAACAAATTTTAGAGTCCCCAACCTTATATCATATGAGATGCAACTTGAGTTTCACAGCATGTTCAATTCGATAAACGCATGATAGATCCTAAAAGGCTAATGAGATTGTATCACATTATGAATGCTCTAAGATCGAATTCCTTGAATATATTATGCTTATGACCTTTCACTATAAACTTTTTCAATGATTTTTTTCTAATTTTTATAGCGTTGTTGATGATAGTAGATAAGTTATTGCTAATGATGTAATGATAGATGTTCTTTAATGTGATAATTATGGTTCCCTCCCTTTATTAAGGTTATCGATGTGAAGGAAGAGAGAGATGAAACCTTATGATATGCATTAGATAGGTAAGAGTAGGTTAGAGTGTCTCAAGGAAAGAAGTGTGTAGGTGTGCCTTTGAGTGAGAGCTCATTTAATGAAAGATATGAAAGTGCTAATTAAGTTTGGTAATTCTTAGATATAGTTGAACTTGTTAGAGTGATAGTCTTGGATGTGTGCATGTCATTATAGGAGTAATTGGAGAAGACTATTGATGACTTTTGAGTAAGCGTTCTAGGTAGAGGCATTAGAGTAGTTAGGGAGAGTAGTATTCTCTAAATTAAAATCCATGAGGAGGTATAGAGCTTGAGTTTCGAGGATTAACTTAGTAGGAATATGATCATCCTAGGAATAGCAGTTTGAAGCATAGAATTAGGCTTAAACGGAATAAGAGGATTTGGTTAGGAAGAGATTTTAATAGGAGCTATAAGCTTTTATAGATGAAGTAAAGTGACGTGAAGAGGAGCATAGTTGAGATGAGATGCTAAGCTTGAGAGTTATCCATGTAGCCTAATCTACCTTGACGGACCCATCCTCAATTAGAGTTGATGAATTCCTTCTTATATTCGAATAACTTATTGTTGAGGCATCAAAATAACTTGAGTTGTTTCTGTTTCGATGTCCTATTCATACCAAATTGTCAGGATGTCTAAAGTATAGAACGTGAATCTTACAGGATATATTATAGAAGTATGATTAACTTAAGAGGTAGATAATAGTGGCTTTGAATTAGGCCTGACCATAGTAAGAGTGTACAACGAGACTTAGGCCATCATGAGAGCTATGAGCTATAGATAATGATGTCCTCTAATGAGTTGATTTTCCTATTCTTGAGTCAATGTTCACCCTTGAGTTGAAGTATTTGAGTTCGTGATTGTATACACGCCTTGAGAAATTTCCTAGCGTACTCAACATTCGAGGACGAATGATTCCAAGGGGGAGATAATGTAACGTCTTGTAAAATTACCCAAATATACCTAGATGAGAGACGTGCGCATAACATGTCTTCCCAAACTCTGATGACAAATCCGAGGCTGGAAATGCGATCAGCATGAAAAATTGTGTGAGAAAATGGTCTTGGTTGATTTTTAGAGTAACAAGATCAAAGGTAATTTTTTGATGCAAAAAAGATTTCTAGAATAAGTGCGCGACGTGGACCTGCAGTGGACTTATACTTAAACTTGGTCCCTATATTTTCCATGGGATTACGAAGCTTGATCGGACAATTTTAGCGAGAAACACCTTAAAATGACTAAGTCCCCATCTTGGTACACTGAAGGTGAACTTTTTCAGTTTTTCGTAAGAGGCATTCTAGACTTTTCTCAAACCCTCCTAAATTTAAAACATGATCAAAATAGGTCCTTTTTGGTCTAAAAGGGGTTTCTAGACCAATTCTATGGTCTTTTATGCTAAAACTAAGAGGAGACTTTGAGCGAAGAAGAGGACAAAAGCTAGGGTCTCAAGAGAATCATGCAAGTTCTTTAAAGAAAATCCAAAATTCAAATCTTCCTGGTATTTAGACTACTCATAGCGTTGGATTGAGTTCATCCACGCGCCCCATATGTTGAATTTTTGAAATTGTGTTCGAGTAGAGTTTCTTGAGGTTCCTGAATAAAATCTAGGATTTATCTATTCTTCTATTGAGTTCCTTGTACATCAAAAATGTATTGATGATGATGTTGAGTTGAGTATTTGATTTGGATGAATGTTCATGTTTTCATTCACATGAACCCTGATTAATGATTATACTTTATTCCATTTCTTATGCATTTTTGGAATAGGATTTTACTGTTATTTTTGTACATTGAGCAAGGATGATTTTTGAGCATATTTTACTGAGTCTGCATAAATAGGTGTTTTAACCATAAATACTTATTTGAGAAAGAGTCTTAATGATATGTAAATATTTATGAAGCATATGCTTTCAAAAGTAAGCACTTGACATTTTGATGAAATTGAGCATTGAGTTTAAACGACGTTTTGAGTAAATATTTGATGATTACGTAAATAAATTTTCAAAATATATTTATTGATGGAAGATGATGATAATAATGATGATATTTGAGATGAGTTTCAAAGAGGATGTTTTGGGAGTAATATTGAGCACCGAGTTGGGTAGAGTACAAGTGACTTAAATACCATAACTACATTACCCGCATAGGATATTTGTGCACCACATTCTGGAAACTCCTATCCCAAAAAGATGGATGAGGATGATAGATCATGATCCATAATGTTGATGTTGACGTCCTTACCTTGGAAAGTAATGGACAGACGAGCAACCACGTCGTCTTTATTGTGCACCATCAAAATGGGTGGTGGGATGTCCGTCGTAAGGGAAATTCCCAAATTTTGCATAACTTATTTGCCTGAGTTGCATATTATTGAGCTTATTTTAAAAGCATCACCATATTCTTAAACTTGTATTTTTTACTAAGTTGAAATGAGTTGAGTTTTTTGAGTCTAGTATCTTTGACCATATCGTCTCCTTTCCGGCCATTTTACATCCAGTATATTCTATGTACTGATGTCCATTTCCGTTGCATCATTTTATGATACAGAGATAGGTATTAGAGGTCATCAACAGGTTCTTCATTGGGGATCGTTTAGCATTCAGATGATTGGTGAGTCATACACTACATTCGGAGGATACCCTACTTATCTTTCTTGCTTTGAGTTATGTACTTTTATTTTGATTTTGAGGTAGCCATGAACCTGTCATTGGCACTATCTAGATGCTTAGAGATAGAGGCTTCATAGATAATGATGGATTAGAGTTGATGTTTTACTTTTCAAAACTTGTACTTTTCAAAACCGTTTTTAATATATTAAATTATGTTGGGTTATCATTTCTTTAAAACACTTATAACATTGAGTTATTGATGGATGAACCCACTAGTATGTTCCTTATGCTTAAACTGAGTTTGCACTGTTGATGATTGAGTGGTTGAGCCAAGTGGTTTGCTCAGGTAATAAAAATAGTCTTTGAGTGATAGCCATGCCAAGGGTACCCTCCCAGGGTGTGACATAGAGCTGAGAACGAGTCGAAGACGGTGGAACACTCGCTGCACTCCAAAAAAGGAAAACAAAGAAAAATACAAGTAGGAGTCAGTACGAGCCACATGTACTGAGTAGGTATTATTGGCCTACTATAAATAGAAACCAATATACATAAAGCAATATAAGAAAATCAATTATAGCACTTAATAGAGCAAGCAACAAACAACAAGTATAGGTGACAACACAATGAAACATGTATATTTTCTGTCAACAATACCAAAGACACACATGAGGACTTAAGCCTCCATATCATGCTTCTGTAACACTCAGTAAAATTATCAAAATACCACTAGATGAGAGATGTGTGCATATGCATCTTCCAAAACTACGATGGCAAATTTGAGGACAGAAATATAATCATCATGAAAAAATGAGTTGAAAAAGGTTTTGATTTATTTTTAGAGCGACTGTAAAATTTTTGACGTGAAAATGATTTCTTGAAAAAGTGCACGACAGGTGTGCGACGCAAACTTGCTGCGGAGTTACACTTATATTTGGTTCAAATATTTTTTACAGAATTAGAAAACTCGATTGGAGAATTTTTGGAGACAAAACCTAAAATTAGGTAAAGTACACGTCACGGACCCACCTTCCCTGAGGTGAAATTTTTTTCAATTTTTGTGAGGTGCATTCCAGACCTTTCTCAACCCCTCGTAAACCAAAAACATGATAAAAATAGGTTGTTTTAAGTATACAAAGGATTTTAATCCCTATTCTTAAATCTTTTCTACGTTTCTAACAAAGACTAGGGCTAAAGAGAAGAGAAGAGGAGCGAGAATTTAAGATCCTGAGAAGAATTCCTACGAGATTGAGTATTAAAGCTTCACATCAGGTATGTAAGGCTAAACTAAAACATGGAATTTTTCTTCCATGTGCCCCCATTGATGGTAATAGAAGAGTTGTGAGTTTCATGAATCTACACACATGTTTCTTGAATATTTTCTTGTAAATTATATATACACACACATGCACACACACACACAAAAAAACAACACACACACACACATATATATATATATTCACACGTTGATAATCATAATAAACACCGTTTACAAATTTAATGCTTTGTTTGAGTTATTGTCATAAAACTATATATTTTTCTGTAAAAAAGAATGCATAAATGAATTTAGGGATGGAGTCTAGAGCCTTCACTTAAGCATGTTGATTGTGATTTTGATATGTGCGTGTTGATGAGTTAATAGAGTTTGATGTCCCCATGAGTATTCATAATAGAACTCAAGAGTTTTGTCTAACTGACTTTGTCCTAATGACTAATCTAACCCTTGAGCTATTGATGAGAATTGTGTTGACGAGATAATTTTAGATGATAGGCCGAAAGGCCTAACTAAGTTGAGTTAATGAGATGTGAGAGTTTCTATGAGGCTAATTGAGATGATTGAGTTGAGGTGAGGAGTCTTATGAGCATTGAGTCCTCGGAGGAGGATCGAGCACCAAAATGTGCAAGAATAAGTCCAACTCACACTCATTAACTACGTCACCAAGAGTAGGTGAGGCTTGAACCTTCACATTAGAGGTTCCCTCTTGAGGAGAAGTCCTTGAAAGCAATAGAAGACTTCTGAGGCTGGATCCATTAGGAATTCAAGTTATTCTTTACCAGGCAAGTACGAAACGACCGGATCCATTATGAATTTGAGTTGAGTTGATTAATGAGTTTGGTTTGGTATTGATGAGTAATTTATCTACTCTTTATTTTTGCATTAGACAGGCATTTGACATCCTGATTGTGTATCTTACGAGTTTATGTGATTCTATATTTTTCTGCCTATATCTGTTTCATTCAGCCATTTTACATACTCATTTATTACACGTATTGACGTCCATTTTAATTGCATAGTTTCACGATGCAGAGACAGGTACTATAGATTGTCAACAAGCATATCATTGAGGATCTATCACAGTCAGCATAGTTGGTGAGCCTCCTTTTACTTGGGACGATCATTATTTTAATTTCGTCTAGATTTATAGAGTCATACTTAATTTAGACTAGCTTTACTTTTGAGTTGAGGTAGCCATGGGTCTATCATTGAAACCATTTGATCGTTATAGAGGCTTCATAGATTAGAGTCAAGCTATTGAGTTGATATTTTGTTGAGCTAGCTTCTTCAAAACTAGCCGATTTTATTTATATATTTTGAGACTTCTACCCTTTATTACCTTTAGTCTTCTGTTGAATTGCATGAAAGTTGAGTGAATGAATATGCTGAGGCCAAGTTATTCATTTGTGGACTAGCAATAGTCTCTGAGTGCCAGCCATATCTAGGGAACCATCCCGGGGCGTGACAAACCTAGTATCAGAGCATAGAGTTCAAGTATCCTAGGGAGTCTGTGAAGCCGTTTCTAGTAAACTCTTGTTTATGGGTGTGTTGTGCACCACACTTTATAAGTAGTAAGCTATAGCACATTATTAATGGTTACACTTCTTTCTTATTTCAGTTCATGCTATAGAGTAAAAATCTATGAAAACACTCTTTTAATTCATGCGTAACGCGTTTATAGAATTGTGATCATGCTTTCGCGAAGAGACGATAAAAGGAAAGGATGATATAGTGAGAGTGATAGTTGATTGACGCTTGTAACTAGTCTTATGATCTATTAGGTAAGTGAATAGGGTGATGAGTCGATTTCCATAAGTTTTGATGAAATATTAGTAAGTACCTTTTGATTTTCATGGTGAGATATAGAGAAAGACGTTTTGTTACAATATGTTAGAGTGTGTTCAAACTAGAAAGAGGTTTATGATGATGTGTTATAGTATTCACATTAATGAGGGTGAAGTATAGATGTTAAATAGGGGAAACAGAGTGCTTTCAATGTGATAGAGCTAAATAAGGCTTTTTGATTCTTAAGTGAGAGTCCATGAGATTCATCGAGTTAAGAGCTTAGTTAGACGAGGAGGTATAATGAATACATGAGTGGTACTGAGTTGTGAGGGGGGATGTGTTGATTGAATACTCGCTATGAGATTTTAGTAGGCTTATATTCCCAAATTTTACCTAGTAGTAGTAAGTTGGTGTGATATTAGAGAGGTATGTGATAAATGCACATTTTGGTACTAGACCCTATGCTTGGTTTTTAACGAGTAGTTTTAAAAAGGAGATCGCGTTGTGACAATGATAGTCTTAGTTGGATAATTACTCTAAGAGGTGTAAGATGTGTACTCATGATAGTGCAAAGTCGTGTGAAGCTTTATGACTACTATAAGAATCTAGATAGTATAATTGAGTTTTCAATGTGGAGTAGGTTGACGTAAACATTCCTTATCATCACAAGTAATTAAGTCGATTGGGGCTTATGGATAAATGATGGTAAGTTTTCTATTATAGTCTAAGTCTTATACAGATGAATTTATGGGAGCATAGAATTTGAGTGTTAGAAGGCAAAAATAAGAGGTTAGATTGTAAGAGTTTTGGAAAGTGGTTATGTACACCATTAAGAGCAACAAATACAGAAAGATTCCCATAAAGAGAAAGCTAAGAGGGGTATATTTGAAGAGAGACTTAGTGGCTATTATATATATACGACTACAACGAAATAGAAGAGTTGCAGAAGTTCTTGTTGGTAGTGATTCCCTGACTATGTAATGATATGTAGTTATAGCTTAGAAAAGGGAATTGATTCACAAATTTAGAGAGATAACCTTTAGAGCTAAGGGGGAGATGATGAGGTGATAAACCATAGTAGATCTTGAGTTCTCGATAATGATTAAGTAATAAAGATGAGATGTTAATTCTTTGCTATATCATATGTTCCTTATTTTTTAGTGAGGTGATACTCTATTCTTATCTGGTGTATAAATACCATGCCCATTTCCTAGTCTGATGTATCACTTGTTGATTCTCATTCATATTGAGTTTCGAGGATGAGAGGCAATGACTTCGATCATTGATTTTCATCTTACCCCACGAATCTAAGGGTTTCCAGCCCTACATTGAGTGGGATGTGAGCTGAGGTTTACACTATGTATCGTATGTGAACTCAAAATGAGTCTTAATAGATGAGAAAGATCATACTTCATTTTGAATGTTCTCGGATAAGACTTCTCAATTGAATCATGCTAATGATCTTTCGTTCCAAGCCCTTTGAGAGATATTTCTTTCCAGTCTTGATAAGATTGTTGATTATAGTAGAAGAGTGATAGTTGATGAGAGAGAATGAGTCCTCTTGATTCTGATGATGATATGATACCATTTCCTTTTAAAGTTATAGACATGGAGGAGGAGTTAATGAAATCTTGGTGAGTGTAAAAGAAAGGTAAAAACGTATTAGTGCCTCTCGTGATAAGAGTTTATGCGATTGAGGGTGTAGATGTGTTATGGTTGGCTTTAAGAATCTCAAGTGAGGTTGACCTTAAGGAGGCCATAAAGAGGATTGAGTGATAGGCTTGAATGTGTAGTTATTATGATGGCAGTTTATTAAAGTGATGAGAACGAGTAGTATTCTTTAATTAAAAGTTACTATGGGGTATGAAACATATATTTGGAGGGGTTAGACTTGTCTAAGGATGATTGTACTATAACTAGCACCTTAGGACTTAAAGATAGGCGTGAACGTAATAAGAGGATGTGAATAGACAGAGAGTTGAATAGGAGCTATAAGCTTAAGTTGAAGGAGTGTAAGTGCCATGAAAAGGACCGTGGTTGAGATGAAGTGATGAGCTTGAGGGTATCCTTGGAGTCTGGTATATCATGATTGTCCCATTCTCGATTAAAGTTGATAGCTTCCATCTTGAGTTCGAATGACTGATTGTCAAGATGTTTAAATAATTCGAATTGATTGAGTTCTAGCACTACATTCATACCTGAAGATGAGAATGTTGAAGGTAATGTCTTTACCCTTGACTTAAATTGATTTGTCTATTCCTGAGTCTGAGTAGAGCTTGTTTAAGATTGATTAGGAGTCGGGAGTTTGATTGATAGAGTGAGTATTGAGAATAGTCTTGATTGTATTAGTGCCTTGACATTTACCTTTACTCATTATTCGAGGATGAATGACTCCAAGGGTGAGATAATGTAACACTCGATAAAATTACCAAATACCCCTAGATGAGATATGTGTGCATAACGCGTCTTCCCAAACTCTGATGGAAAATCCGAGGCCGAAAATGTGATCAACATGAAACATTGAGTGGGAACATGGTCTTGGTTGACTCTTAGAGCGTTCGGATCAAAACACAATTTTTCGATGAGAAAATGATTTCCAGAATAAGTACGCGATAGGTGTGCAACACGCACTTGCTGGGAGTTATACTAAGATTTGGTCCAACTTTTTCTATGGGACCAGAAAACGAGATCCGAGAATATTTTGTGAAAAAAAAAACCTAATTGGGCATAGTCTACTTCGTGAACCCGCCTTCCCTGAGGCGAACATTTTCTTAGTTTTCATGAGAGGAATTCAAGACCTTTTCCAACCCCTCCTAAACCTAAAACATGATCAAAATAGGCCGTTTTGAGTATAAAAGGGGTTTTAATCCCTATTCCAAGTCTTTTCTAAGTTTCTAAGAAAGACTAGGGCTAAAGAGAAAAGAAGAGGAGCGAAAATTCAAGAGCTTGAGAAGAGTTCCTACAAGATTGAGTACTAAAGCTTCACCCCAGATATGTAAGGTTAAACTAAAGCATGAAACTGTTCATCCATGTGCCCCATTTATGGTAATAGAGGAGTTGTTAGTGTCATGAGTCTACATACATGTTCTTTAATATTTTCTTATAAATTGTGTATATATTACATGTATTATAAGCATTGAGTCTTGGGGGGAGTATCGAGCATTGAAATGAGTAAGAGTAAGTCCAACTCGCACTTATTAACTATGTCACCAACTGTAGGTGAGGCTTGAACCACTCTTATTAGAGGTTCCCTCTTGAGGAGAAGTCCTTGAAAGCAACAGAGGACTTCTGAGGCCGGATCCATTATGGATTCGAGTTGTTCTTTACTTGGAAAGTACATAATGGCTATGGCAACATCAACGAGATTTTTGTATACTCACTGGCTTATAAGTGATTATTATCATATAAGATAAACTCCAATAAAATTTCTACATTGATAGTACTCCGAGTTGAGTTGATTGATGTGTTTGGATTGGTATTTATTAGTCTTTTGTCTACTCTTTTTTCTTACTTTAGACAAATGTTTGAGATCATGATTGAGTATCTAATGATTTGATGTGATTCTATATTATTCTACCTTTATCTGTTTCATTTATTCATTTTATATACTCGTACATTCCATGTACTGATGTCCATTTAGACTGCATTGTCTCATAATGCAAAGGCAGGTATTAGAGATCGTCAATAGGTGCATCGGTAATGATCTATCACAGTCAATAGAGTTAGTGAGCCTCCATTACTTCTGAGGATCATTATTTTATTTTCATCTAGCTTTATAGAGTGAGACTTGATTTAGACTAGCTTTACTTTTGAGTTTAGGTAGCCATGCGCCTGTTATTTGCACCATTTAGTGGTGATGGATACTTCAGAGACCTGAATTGAGTTGTTGGGTTTAGAATCTATTGAGCTAGCTTTTTCCACACTAGACTATTTTATTCATATATTTTGAGACTTCCACCCATATCATACCCCAAAGAGAGGGAAGGCGCGACTGACACCCGATATCGTCATTGGTCAGGTAAGCCACTAGACATGCTAGTTAACTAAACTAAGGACCAGAGAAAATCGAGCAGCATGACATCTAAAAGACTAAGCCTGGAAATTTTAGGTCATGAACTGGTCAACAGTAAATCATGTACATCAAGATAGGTAAGCCAAAACGATAAAGTACTAGTTAGCCGACAAGGCTGCAACAATAAAGGTATAGGCACACGCCATATATATGTGTCAATCTGATGACTGGAGACTGAAAAGAACAAATGAACCAACCCAAAATAACATGTCCACAATAGCCTCTAAGAGAAGCACTAACACTGCCGGGACAGGGTGCCGACTAACCCAACTGTACAACAAATAGTAAGCATCCTGTGAAAGCTCCAAGAAGAGGTGGAGCTTCCCAACTCACTGCTGAATGGGGCTCCTAGTGGAGGGTAAATCAGAAACTCTACCTGAACCTGCACGCACGAAATAAAATGCAGTGTCCCTAGGAAAGGGACGTCAATACGAATAAACATGTACTGGTATGTAAAGCAGGAAATAAATTCATAGATAACCATAGTAAAAAGGTTAATAGAAATACCGCCTGTAACCAAAACTCGAGTAGCCTTAATGGCCAACAAGCAATCTCCTAGTGATGAAATATGCATGGTATGCTCGAGTATCACATGTCGTGAATACATATATGTAGATGCAAATACATGACATACCCAACTAAATGCTAGCAATGGTGGTCCTTTCTGGTAGCTAACCGACATCATATCTGCCAACCTGTGGCTATTTGTACCATATATATATATATGTGTGTGTGTGTGTATATATATATATAATCATTTGGGCTAATAGGACTCATACCTTTGATGATAGCTCAATGTCTATGCATAACGTGCAATGTATGACATGAATTTTGAATGCACATAGTAGGTCATAACAAGAACTTAGCCAATCTTGGATCATTGATACACTTATTCTCATAACATCATAATCATTGTCACTTAGACAATCTTGGCTCATTGGTACACTTATTCTCATAACATCATAATCGTTCCCATAGCATGTACACACTGTGGGATCTTGTATGTCTTTTTAACACGTTTGTGAACTAAATCCAACATTTAGAGTGAAGCCTTAACTTTGAAAATTTCTTAATGGTGCTTTACATAATGCTTATACTTTGTCCCATGTTAATTAGTAAAGAAAGTATTTAAACATGATCAAGTGCCTTAATCGTATAAATAGGAGCATTTCATTAGAGAATATTGGAAACCAATGCGGTACTTGTTAAATGCTTCAATTATATTTTTGTAAGGAAGAAGGACTGATTATGCATACCACGTTCTTCACATTCTACATTTATTTTAATGGCACTACACCAAGAAGAGAAACACCTCGAACATATGAATAGGTAGCCGAGAAAACCACCAATATGATATATAGATATTGAATGTCCAGTTTAAGCGAATGAATGAAATTTCAACCTAATACCATCATGCAAATAACCCAACTGTAATACCAATTCCTTTTACAGAAGGTCTTTCTAGCAATAGAATAGTAAGATATTGCATTTGATGTTCTAGGGAACTTCCCGGATTTCGTGCGAAAAGGAGGGATGGAGCTTAGCCTTAACATACCTCTCCGACGATCGCCCAATTGCTCAAAGTTCCTTCACAAAGGTTGCTCCTTACGTCCGAAGCTTCACAACCACTATATATACACAACTTATAACCACCTATAAATAATCCATAAATCAACATTAGTCGGCAGATCTGCCATATAGCATTTATGCGAGTAGATGTTCATAAAACTTCATAAAAATGATCGTAAAAGGGCCGCAAGATTATTACCTGAACACATCATCTGCAAACCTAGATTAACCAGCAAGAACACTATTTTATTTCCAGCCCAAAAACAGCTCCAAACACAGTTAATAGGAGGGAAAAAATTGCAAAGCGTAAGGAACACGGAAAAATTTTAACGGTAAAAATGCGAAAAACTTACTCATATTCCTTTGGTACCTTGAGGGAACTTTTCCTTTAGTTTATACACTGTTTGGGTACAAAATGGCACTGATTTGAGCTTTAAAAAGCTCAAATTAGCGGACACTGAGGTGGTCGACCCGACCCGACCCGACCCATGACCCGATTTCCAGCTCGGGCAGTCACAGAAAAACTATCATAAAGTTTTATTGTGAGGTCGGTTTGACGCGCGGTTTTGTACGTTACAAACTAGACTCATAGATCTTCAACTTTAAAGGTCGTGGATCTTCTACTCCTTATACTTTGGGAGATATGGCTTGATACAGTTGACCCAAATTTAAGAAGGATTTCTTCAAGAAACTTACGTTAACTTTGACCAAACTTTATCTTGAAACTTTCTTGATTCCAAAATATAATGTATGACCTTTGTGATATTAAAATAATTTTTTAAAAAATCCATTATTAGCAAATTATAAACTTTTAGTCCTATCCGAAAAGTGAAACCTAATTTCAACCTTCAAAAAGGGCGAGGTGCAATTCGAGCCTTTTCTTTAACCCCGAATGTGTATTTAGGGGATTCCTTTGACTTGAAACATGAAGTCCTTGATATTAGCTCTTATTGTCAACCTTATTACCCCTAGATGCTAGCAAAAATCACATGTGCCTTATGTAAAACCACACAATTTAAATAATAGAAGATGAGAAACACGGGGTCTCATAATCTCCCCGCCTTAAGAACATTCGTCTACGAATGTGTCAGGACAACCCCTTTGTTGCATTACCATCTGCTAAAATGTTATTTTTTTAGATACATCTATTACCCTTACAAATCATAAATCAACTTCCAAAAACACCAATTACTAAGCTTTGTATAGCTATCCCGCGATAAAACATACAAGTTACACCTCCAAATTCTTTAAAACTTAAGTTACTAAAAAAATGATAACTGCCCGTTTTGGAACACGACCCACCTCAAGTTATAAAAAGTTAGGGGTGATTCCTCATTATTTCTTCATTGGCTTCCCAAGTTATTTTCTCAATATTTTTGTCCCGCCACAACACTTTTACGGTGGCCACTTTTGCATTTCGAAGTTTTCCTATTTGTTGATCTAAAACAGTCACTGGTACCTCATTATAAGTTAAGTCTTTAGCAATGGGGGTATCCTTAATGCGTGTAATACACGAAGGATCTCTAATGTACTTCCGCAACATAGATACATGAGACACTGGATGGACTGCTCCCAATTATGAAGGAAATTAAGCTCATATGTTACCTTGCTAACTTTTTGAATAACCCTATATGACCCAACATACCAAGGACTGAGTTTCTCTTTCTTTCCAAATCACATGATACCTTTCATAGGTGATACTTTCAAGAAAACTCAATCTTCTACATCAAACTCTAAGTCTCCTCGTCAAATATCTATCTGTATAAGACTTCTGCCGATTCTAGGCCGTTTGCAATAAGCCTCTAATAAGCTTCACTTTTTCTATTGCTTGTTGAACTAGATTAGGGTCTAGAAACTTTTATTATCCAACTACAAACTAATCAATCAGTGACCTACTTGTTCGCCCGTATAGTTATCCCTAAGGTGCCATTTGAATACTAGCTTGGAAGTTGTTATTATAGGCAAATCAATAAGAGGTAAATGATCATACCAACATTATTTAAAGTTTAGCATATAGGCACGTAAAATATCGTCAATGGAATGGATAATATGCTCTGCCTTCCCATCAGTTTGTAGATGAAAAGTGGTGCTGAGATTCACCTGAGTGCCCAGACCCTTCTAAAAAGGCTTCCAAAAATGTGCGGTAAATTGAGCCTCTCAATCAGATATAATAGATAATGGAATTCCATGAAGGTCAACAATCTCTTGAATGTAAAGTTAGCATAATCCTCCATTGAATATACCATTCTTACTGTCAAGAAATGAATAGATTTTGACAACCTATCCGTGATTACCCAAATAGAGTAATATATGTATGGAGTACGAGGCAAACCAATGATAAAGTCCATATTTATCATGTCCATTTGCATATCAGAATCTCAATATACTGAGCTAGGCCTCCAGGTTTCTAATGTTCTACTTTAACTTGCTGGAAATTGGGACATTTGGCTACCATCCTTGCAATATCCTTTTTCATGCCATTCCACCCATAGATTTGTCAAAGGTCCCAATACACTTTTGTTGCTCCAAGGTGGGTTGAATATCTAGAACAATGGGCCTTCGAAAGAATCTTGGCACGGAGTCCTCCGATATCTAACACACATAAGCGGTCTTGGTACCTAAGGACTCCATCTCCAATTAGCTCAAACGAAGGATGTTGCTATTGTGAAATGCTCTCCCTTAGTGTTCTAATCTTAGGATCTTCGCGTTGTTGTTGTTTTACTTCAGTAATAATGGAAGATTCTGTTGTATTTTGAATAATCACACCTCCACCTTTTGCCTCTGCTAATCGCACCAGTAAACTTGTTAAATGATGTAAACTTTTATCATTTCAATCTTATCAACTTCAACATGACTTAGACTTCTCATGGACTTTAAGCTAAGTGCATCAGCGACAACATTAGCTTTATCGGGACGGTATAAAATGTCAACATCATAGTCTTTTAGTAATTCTAGCCACCTCTTTTGTCATAAGTTCAACTCCTTCTGTCTGAATAAATATTGGAGGCTCTGGTAGGCAGCAAAAACATTTATAACAATTCTGTATAAATAGTGCCACCAAATCTTTAGGGCAAAAATAACTACGACTAACTCAAGCTCATGGGTAGGATAGTTCTGTTTATGTTTTAGTAACTTTCTGGAAGCGTATGCAATAACCCTACCATGCTGCATAGGAACACAACCTAGGTCAACTATCGAGGAATCACAATATATAATGTAGCGTTTGGTTCCATCCGAAAGAGCCAGAATAGGTTTGGTGGTAAGCCTCTTCTTTAGCTCTTGAAAACTCTGTTCACATGATTCAGTCTACTAAAACTTATTTGCTTTATGCATCAACCTCGTTAGTGGGGTAAAAGTAGTTGAGAATTCATCAACAAACCTCCTATAATATCCTTCCAACCCCAAAAAGTTATGGACCTCAGTCGAGTTCTAGGTCTCGGCTAGGCCATTACTGCTTCAATTTTCTAGCCATTGACCTTGATACTATCTCTAGTAATAACATGGTCATGAAAAGCTATAGAAGTTAACCAAAATTCACTTTTGGAGAATTTAGCATATAACTTGTTGTCCTTGAGAGTCTGTAGTATAACTCGCAGTGGTCTACGTGCTTTGCTTCTGACTCATCCTAAACATTGTCTTTGGAATATCAACATCCTTGACTCGTAGAAATTAGGAACCTGGGTCACAAGTCGATCTTTTAAAAACCATCAATCCATAGAAAGGGATACTTATTCTTGATAGTGACTTTATTTAGTTGTGTGTAACAGATACACATCTGAAAGGAGCCATCTTTCTTTCAAGCAAAGAGCACTGGAGCACCCCTGGAGATATGCTTTGCCTAATAAAGTCTTTATCAAGCAAGCCCTTTAGTTGTTCCTTCAAGTCTCTTAACTCTACAGGAGCCATTTTATAAGGAGAAATAGGTATAGGTTGAATATAAGGAAGAAAATCTATAGAATAATTGATATTCCTTTTTGGGGGATCCCTGGAAGCTTATTAGGGAATATTATCATGAATTCATTCATAGTAGCGCTAACTAAAGGGCCAGTTGCTAATAAAATATCTTCTCTTCCCTTAATGGTAACATGCACTTGAACCCCTTTCTAAATTGACTAGTATGAAGCTTACTGCATTGTGTACATGAGGGAGTAGGTTGTCTAATTTTTTCATAATGCTCTTGTTGACGGCTATAAAGCTGATCTAAATTCTTCCTTGGTCTTGACTGAATATAACAATCAAATCTCTGGCCCTGCAGATGTGGAGGGGAAACTACCTATTGATGAAGGTAGGTATCGTTGAAATGGGAGCCTAAATTCACCCTGTGGCTCCCTATAAGACCTCATAGTACTAGCTCTCTTATTCTTATCCCAATCTTTACGGGTATCCAGAATCCGACGAGGAAGGTCCTCTATCTTCTGAGCAAAAGCCTAAATACGAGAAATCTCTACACCATCTTGTAAAGAGGCTATCCTGCAGTCTCCGATCAAATAATCCCCCAAACCATTCACATAACGATGTACTCTAGTACTCATGGTATGCACAGTATTTGGTTCATACCTAGCCAAAGAATTAAACCTAAGGCTATACTCCCTTATTCTCATATCCCCCAGCCTGAAACTGATAAACTGGTCAAGATGGGCTTCCCCGCACCTCTCGTGGTAAGTAGTGGGCTAAAAATACCTCAGAGAAGTCCTCCCACTCTGCTGCTGGAGCATCAGGCCCTTTGAATCTCTCCTATGCCTCGTACCACAAGATAGCGACATCACGTAGTCTGAATGAAGCCAACTCCACTGCCTCATTGACAGATGCATGCATCACCCTCAATACTCTATACATATGGTCTATAAAGTCCTGTGAATCCTCAGTGATATTGGACCCCGTAAATACTAGAGGGGCAAAGTGAAGAAACTCTCGTACCATTGAGATTTTTGTTTGATCCCTTTTGGTGGCTGCTCTTGCGTCTAGTTGTCTCTCATGAATAGAAACCATCCTAGTTAGTAGCTGAATAGCCTCCTTCATCCCCTGCTCCCCAGTCTGTAATGGGGCTTGGGGTACTAGATCTCCTTGGGCCCTAACAGGTGCTGGTGAATCTGGTACTATGGGAATTGGAGACTCCCTATGTGCCTCAATGTGGAATATATCCGCCTCATAAGGCATGACATGACCGGTACCTTTTCTCGAATTCATATTTATCTCATGTTGTCGCATCTCCTGAGCGTTGTCAGCCCATTAAATAAGATCAATATACCATGGTATAAATTTCATATGTTCCTATAGCTTTGATCGATAGCATAATCTAATAAGTGAAATAAATGTAACCATCCTTGTGTGACTCGTAGCCTTCTAATTATAAGTGTGGTGAACAACACACCATAAGCAAGACTCTACGAGACACAACATTATGGACACCGTGGGATACGACCTGCTCTGATACCATATTTGTCTCACCCCAAAGAGAGGGAAGGCCCGACTGGCACCCAATATTGTTATTGCACAGGTAAGCCGCTAAACATGCTAGTTAACTAAACTAGGGACCAAAAGAAAATTAGGCAGCATGACGTCTGAAACACTAAGCCTGGACATTTTAGGTCATGAACTGGTCAACAGTAAATCATGTACATCAAGATAGGTAAGCCAAAATGATAAAGTACTAGTTAGCCGACAAGGCTGCAACAATTGAGGTGCAGGCACACACTATATATACATCTCAATCTGATGACTAGAGATTGAAAGGCACAAAAGAACCAACCCACAATAGCATGTCCATAATAGCCTCTAAGAGAAGCACTAATACTGCCTGGACAGGACCCCGACTAACCAAACTGTACAATAAAAACTAAGCATCCTGTGAAAGTTCTAGGAGGAGGTGGAACTTACCAAATCATAGTTGAACGGGTCTCCTAGTAGAGGGGTAAATCTGAACCCCTACCTGAACCTGTACAGATGAAATAAAATGCAATCTCCCAAGCAAAGGGTCGTAAGTACATATGTAAAGCAGGAAGTAAATTCATAGATAACCGTAGTAAAACGGTTAATAGAAATACCGCTTGTAATCAAAGGTCGAGTAGCCTTAATAGCCAATAAGCAACCTCCTAGTCATCAAATATGCATGGTATGCTCGAGTATCGCATGTCGTGAATACATATATATAAATGCAAATGCATGACATACCCAACCAAATGCTAGCAACGGTGGTCCTTTTCGGTAGCTAACTGGCAGCATATCTGCTAACCTATGGCCATCTATACCATATACATACATACATATATATATATGCACACACACAATCGTTTAGGAAAATAGGACCCATACGTTCGATTATAACTCGAAGTCTATGCATAACGTGCAATGTATGACATGAATGTTGAATGCGCATAGTAGGCCATAGCAAGAACTTAGCCAATCTTGGCCCATTGGTACACTAATTCTCATAACATCATAATCATTTTTACTTAGCCAATCTTGTCTCATTGGTACACTTATTCTCATAACATCATAATCGTTGTGATAGCATATACACCTGACTCGTGGGATCTTATATATCTTTTTAACAAGTTTGGGAACTAAACCCAACATTTATAGTTAAACCTTAACTTTGAAAATGTTCATAATGGTGCTTTACATAATGATTGTACTTGGTCCCATGTTAATTAGTAAAAGAAAGTATTTAAACATGATCAAGTGCCTTAGTCGTTTAAATAGGAGCATTTCACCAGAGAATATTGGAAATCAACGTATTACTTGTTAAATGATTCAATTATATTTTTGTATGGAAGAAGGACTGATTATGCATACTACATTCTTCGCATTCTACATTTATTTTAATTGCACTGCACCAAGAAGAGAAACACCTCTAACATATGAGTAGGTAGCGGAGAAAACCGCCAATATGATATATAGATGTTGAATGTCCAGTTTAAGAGAATGAATGAAATTTCAACCTAATACCATCATAAAATAATTCAACTGTAATCCCAATGTCTTTCACAGAAGGTCTTCTAGAAACAGAATAGTAAGATATCGCATTTGACGTTTTAGGAAACTTCGCGGATTTCATGCTAAAAGGAGGGACGGAGCTTAGCCTTATTATACCTCTCCAACAATCGCTAATTTCTTAGAGTTCCTTCAAAAAATTTATTCCTTATGTCCTAAGATTCACAACCACTATATATACACAATTCATAACCACCAATAAACAGTCCATAAATTAACATTAATCACCAGATTTTCCATATAACATTTATACGAGAAGACGTTCATAAAAATTCATAAAAATGATCGTAAAAGGGCCCCAAGAATATTACCTGAACACACTAGCTGCAAACCTAGATTAACCAGCAAGAAAACCATTTTATTTCTAGCCCCAAAAACAGCTCCAAACACAGCTAATAGGAGGGGAAAGCAATTGCAAAGCGTAAGGCATGCATTTCTAGGAACACAAACAAATTTTAATGGTAAAAATGGGATAAACATACTTTAATTCCTTTGGTACTTGAGGAAATTTTTCCTTCAGTTTATACACTGTTTGGGTACGAAATGACACTGATTTGAGCTTGAAAAAGCTCAAATTAGCCGCCACTGAGTTGAGTCGACCTGGCCCGACCCATGACCAGATTTCCTGCTCGGGCAGTCACTGAAAAACTATCATAACGTCTTCTTCTGAGGTTAGTTTGATGCACGGTTTGGTGCGTTGCAAACTAGACTCATATATCTTCAATTTTATAGGTCATGGACCTTCTAACTCCTTATACGTTTGGAGATTTGGCCTGATACATTTGACTCAAATTTAAGAAGGATTTCTTAAAGAAACTTACGGTAAGTTTGACCAACCTTTATCTTGCAACTTTCTTGATTCCAAAACTTAATGTATGACCTTTGTACTATTAAAATAATTTTTCAAAAATCCATTATTAGCAAATCATAAAAATTTTAGCCCTATCCAAAAAGTGAAACCTAATTTAAACTTTTTAAAAAGGACGAGGCGCCACTCGGGCCCTTTCTTTAACCCCGAATGTGTATTTAGGGGATTCCTTTGACTTGAAATAGTAAGTCCTTGATATTACCTCTTATTATCAACCTTATTAACCCTAGCTGGTAGCAATAATCACATGTTCCTTGTATAACGCCACACTATTTAAATAATGAAAGATGAGAAACATGGGGTCTCACAACCCATTATTATCTTTAGTCTTCCACTGAATTGCTATGAATGTGGAGTGAATGAATGTGATGAGGCCAAGTAGTTAACTTGGGGACTAGCAATCGTCTCAGAGTGTCGTCCACGTCTAAGGTATCCTCCTAGGGCGTGAATGTTTCTTTGAGGAGATAGGTTCTTTGAGATTGAGTATATTAATGTATTTTAATATATTTTCCTTTATTATTATCATGTCAGAACATGGCACCCGATTCATTATATACTGTGATAGAATGTGACACCCAATCCAAATATACCGTGTCAGAATATGACACCCGATCCAAATATTTTGTGTCAGAATGAGACATCCGATCCAAATATATTGAATTTATCATTCTTTATCATTACTTTACACTTCATTAACAATATTTCATCAAGCCTTCTTTATTCAAGGCATCACTTTGGTAGAGTAAGTTCAAGATTATAGATTTCATGGTCTTGGCATTGCAGACCAATCACAACACATATCAATCATCAAAACCACAATAATTAAGTATATTGACTAATGTCACAACATCACTCAATTAAAAATTACTATTAAAAGTATCTCCAAAACATATAATAAACCATAACCTACCACTATCGAAGAACCGAAGACAAGTAAGCTAATCCACCAATACTTTCCCCTTCCTCAATCCCTCAAAATGTTATGATTCTATCAAATATACAATGTTCATAAGAAAACGAATCCATAGACACCCATATTACTATATACCTAGGCTAGACTCAAAATTTCATCCAATTCGATAATTTAGTTCCTAAATTTCAAGACTAGGGTTTAGTATTAATTCTTTCAAATAATATAATTCTAATTATATTGATATAATACCATATACCTAATATTTATTTAAATATTCTAGTATTTCAAAACTTAAATTATGATATGATAATAAAGGAAATTATGTTAAACTACCCAAATTAGTCCGTTAACTTCTAACGAATACATCATATACATATATGCTGGAAACAATTGGTGTTTCCAGTAAACCCATGCAACATATATATATATATATATTGCTAAGTTAATTGCTCTTCCCACTAACATACTAACTATATACTATTCAATTCAATATTTCGAATATAAATAAATGTAAATTGAATAAGATAATCAACAACAACAAATGATACATTCACATCCTACTTGGAAACGAAGTGCACTGGTGCGACAACGAGGTGAGTTCTCTCGTCAAAACCATTTTGCTTCTTTATTTTATTTTTAACTAATTATGTATTAAAAGTGATAAACCCTACTACTTATTTGTCACGCCTCGGGAGGGTTCCCTTGGCGTGGCCGTCACTCAGAAAACATTGCTGCCTACCAAGCGAACCACTTGGCCTCATCACACTCACTCCCTCAACATATTTGACATATCAGCAGAAGACTACGAAAATAACAGGTGGTCAGTCTAAGTCTCAAAAATCATGTCAATAAAAAAAGCTAGTAAGAAAGAAACTAGCTCAACATAATCTCCAATCAACAATTCGACTCTAGTCTATGAAGCCTCTATTACTATCAATTGGTGCCAATGACAAACTCATGGCTAACTCAAATAAATATAAAGATAAATCAAGTATAACTCTAGAAAGCTAGATGGAACAAATCATGTGCGTCCTCCAAAGTCAAGGAGGACTCATCAATCAGTTGATGCGTGAAATAGATCTTTAATGGAGTGCTTGTTGATGATCTCTAGTACCTGCCTCTGCATCATGAAAAGAAGCAGTCCAAATGGGCATCAGTTCATGTAATGTATGAGTATGTAAAATGGCTTAATGAAACAAATATGGGCAGAATGATATAGAATAATATCAACTCAGAAGATACTCAATCGGAATGTCAAATGTCTATCTAAAGCAAGAATAAAGAGTAGACAATGACCCATCAATACCATTCAATCCAATCCACGCAATCAAATCAGAGTACTATTAGTATAGAACCTATTTGAGAGTTTCTCTTATCCGACAATAATCATTTATGAGAAAATGATTGTACAACAATTCTGCTAATGTTGCCAAAACCGTTCTGTGCTTACCAGGTAAAGAATGAATCAGATCCACACGGGGATCTGGTCTCTCAAGTTTGTTATTGTTTCAGGGACTTCAACTAAAGAGGGAATTTCTGATGTAATGGTTCAATCCTCACCTACACTTGGCGACATAGTTAATGAGTGTGAGTTTGACTTAATCTTACTCATTTTGGTGCTCAATACTTCTCCCAAGATTGAATGCTCATAAGACCATCCCTCTCAATCAAACATCTTAATTAGTCTTATAGGGACTCTCATCATCTCATCAACTCTATCTCAATCGGGCCTTACGGCCTGTCATATCAATCATCTTAGTTAATCTCTCAAGGAGATCAGAGTAATTATTAGGGGATCAATCGATCAGACAAATTATTAAAGTTCATGTATGAATGCTCACAGGATCATCAAGTTCTATCAACCTACGATCATGCATTCTATTACAAAGTAACGTATAGGGTTTATGCAGTAACTCATGAAAAGTATCTAATCAGAAAAATTAAGTTTATGATTATCATCAACACATAAAAATACATAGAATGTATAACTTACAAGAAAACATGTATGATAACATGTATGGAGATTCAATACGTTCATCTATCCAATCTCTCTCAATCAAGGGACAAATGGAAGAACAATCACATTTTTAGACTAGCCTTACATACTTTGTATGGGGTTTGACAATCAACTTTGCTATAATTATCCTCGATTCGCTTAAATCCTCGCTCTTCCGCTCTTCTCTTTAGCCTTAGTCTTTGTTAGGAGCTTAGAAAGACATAGGAATTGGTGTTAAAATCCTTTTTAATCTCAAAATGACCTATATTGATCGTTGTTTATGTTTAAGAGGGGTTGGGAAAAGTCAGGAATGCTCTTCACGAAAAGCTAAAAAAATACAGCTCGGTGTGCCAAGTCCACATCACGGACTTGGTTGACTTTGGGGTTTTCGCCAAAAATTATCTGATCGGATTTTCTAATCCCATAGAAAATATTGGAATCATATCCATGTGTAAATCCGAGATAAGTCTGTGACACAGACATGTTGTGGACTCTTTCTGGAATTGCGTTTTCACATCAAAAAATTATCTTTTAATCTGGTTGCTCTAAAAATGAACCAAGAGCATTTTCCCATACAATATTTCGTGGTGATCACAATTCTGGCCTTGGATTTGCTATTGGAGTTTTGGAAGACACGTTATGCGCACATCTCTCATCTAGTGGTATTTTGATAATTTTACCGGGTGTCACATTATTTTTAATAAATTTAAGATAAGTGCTATAGATTTTTAAATAAACACCCGCTTTAACTCATAAATTAAATAAATTATTTAAAGTTACCTCATTACTAAATAACATAATTTATCGAACTTTCCAAAATACCCATTAAAAAACTACGAGATAAACCTTTTATGAAATAAAAAGTTCTAGTACTAAAAAAGACATAATGGGTCTTTACAGTTTATCATCCAAATTCATAAGGTTGTTCCATGAATCACCAGAAACTTATTTGTCGCGCTCTTGTCATAATTGTGGTGTCCATTGCTTTTGTGTTTCTTTGTTGTAGATTCCATCTTTGGGATTGAAGACTCTCTATTTCTTTTCTTGGATTTCATTGATACACCGCCAACCTTTAAATTTAATAAGAATTTTTTTAGGAATAATGTAATCATAATGGCACCTAACATGAGACTAAGATTTAATGTTGGTTACCTAGTGGTTATATAAAGTTCAATCTATGAAAATAATTTCTTGTAGAAATAACTTAAGGCAAAAACAAATACATATGATCTTACGCGGTTTACCCCTTTCCCCAACCCCAAATATTTTGAAAGTACTACTTTTTTGTTAGAAGTGATTTTCAAAAATTAAAAAGTAGTAAATTTCTGTAACACCCCACAATTCTATTCATAGGATCAAATTTTTTTTGTAGTAAGTATATAAGCTTGAACCTAATGATTCCTTACTTGTCCATATTTTGTAAGCCTCGTTCCTATATGTGTGAAATGTATTGGAAGTGGATTACGTTCATAAGAGACCTCTAATACTTAGTCAATTTCAAAACCTCCCTGCCGATTAAGTTATTTACTATGGATTATACAAGGGTCAACTTTAAATGATCTCAACTCTTAGAAACCATAGAATTATGTGACCTATGACCTACCAAATGAAAGCTCTTTGAATTATCTCTCTTATACAATAGATTTCGCCTCATTTGGAGTACATAATCAAAAGTGATGGTCATTTTACTGAAGACTGCCTGAGCAGAGTGCATTCAACAAAAACCCTTTATGGGTCATAAAATGGATTACGACACGTTTGCTAAATCGTGACAAAAATACTGAAACTTCACATTTTTGGCAGCAGACTTTACGAACCATTCTACGGGTCGTGGAACTCTCTACATGTTATAGAATGGGTCTCGTAAAGTGATCCAGACCCCGAAATTCTCCGAAAGGTTTACGAAAGATTCCTTTCTGGCCATAGAGGGTTTCATGGACAACCCAACCTACTACTTTAAAGAATGGTATTTTCATCTTTTCTCACCCTTTTAAGCCTAAAATTGTTAGTTCTCATTTAATTAAACCCCTAGAATGTACTTATTCATATCATTCACTTCACAACACTCCAAGAAATCAGAACGTAGTTTAAAAGGGGCAAAAGATAAGGCTTTCGTGAACCTTCTTCAATTCTTCCAAGAAACTAATTTCCAAGGTATGTAAAGCCTTCTAAAAGTTATCCTATGATTATTTTACATTTTAAACTACCTGTCCTTAACCAGATCAAGATTATGAGTTGAGATAAAGTTTTCTTAATTACTGGTTAGTTTTATTGAAATACATGATTATGCATTTTTTTCTAGTTAAAAATCATGGCCTTTAAGGATTTTATTTTTGAATTAAGATATGGAGACAAGATCTACAATTATATTGTATTTATGAGAACCCTATATATATTTCATAAAAAGCTAATATATTCACAGTTTTGAGTTGAGTTTAAGAAATACTTGAAGCTTCTGTATTTACAAGATATTTGAGTAACAAAGATCATGTTTGAGACACTTTGCATTCATACAGTTTTCAGACAAAGATAAGATTCAAGGTGAGAAAAGTTTAAGAAAAAGCTAAAGGTGAACTAAGTCCCAAAAGATTAAAAAGGCATTTTGAGAACTCTTACTCTTTAAGTTATGAGCAATATAAAAGTTATTTAGGAGTAGTATTGAGAACCCTTATGAGTGAGAATAATAATAACTTGAACTCATAAACAACGCAGTCAGCGTAGGACAGGAGTGTACCAAGAGTAGAACTCCTCACTTGCCACTGAGATGGCCAAGTTTTTGGATGCATCCACTCGCCGTGTTTTTGTCCCTTACCATGGAAAAGTATTGGATGGCTATGGCAGTGTGAGCAAGACGTTGTATCATCATGAAGCTAATAGTGACAGTTGTTTGTTAATAAAGTTCTCCAAGCTAAAGTATATATTATCTTCAGATACAAATTTCATTACATCTATATATGAATTAAATCACATGCTTTACTTATATTGCATTAATGATTTCACTGAGTTACTTTTTGAGTTAAGTTGTTAAGCTAAGAATCCTATGAGTTCTGTTTACATTCAATACAATGATGTCTTTGGCATTGTATCATTTTATGATGCAGATTCAGGTACCCATGTTAGTAAATGTTTAGTCAGATAATTTCTAGCGGCAGTTGGTGAGACCTCCTCATTCTCAGAGGGCTCCAGTCAGTTAGTTTGACTTATTTATTTGTTTTATAGTTAGGTAGCCATGGGTCTAGTTGCGACACCTATCTTTAGTTTAGTAGAGGCTTCATAAACAGAGTTAGTAAGTCAGACTAGTCTATTCATTCAAATATTTAAAGCAATTATTAACATTTGTATCAAATGATATTTTTGAGGTTTTATATACAATGTGATTGATATTCTTGGCATTTAATCAGATTTTTTGAATGTTCACCTTATAAAGCTTCCACATGTATGCTAAATCTTCAGCTAAGTGAGTCAGTGAGGCAAAGTGTCACGCCCCGGGAGGGTACCCTTGGCGTGGCCGGCACTCAGGGACTATTGCTAGTCCCCAAGCGAACCACTTAGCCTCATCACTTCATTCAGTCAAATAAACTCTACGGATCAGCGGAAAGTATATGCAAGCAGTGGACGCAGTTCATCTAAAGTAAAATAACGAAGGCTAGTAGAAAGAACTAGCTCACAAATTCAATATCAATGCTCGACACCAATCTATGAAGCCTCTATCACTAAATCAGGTGGTGCCAATGACAGACCCATGGCTACCCAAAAACAAAATAAGATAATATTCCAATCCTAACTCTAAAGCATGATGAAATAATATAATGGTTCCTCCGGAGTACGGGAGGCTCACCAAATCAACTTCGGATTCTCTGATCTTCAACGGAGCGCCTGTTGATGATCTCTAGTACCTGCCTCTACATCATAAAACGATGCAGTCCAGAGTGGACGTCAGTACTTGGAATGTACTGGTATGTAAAATAGCTGAATGAAACAGAGACCGGTAGAAAATGTGGAAAACAACATCAAATTAAGGTAAACATCATAATCACATCAAACCGTCAGCTTGTCTATCTATGAAAGAGTAAAGCGTAGACAAGTGACACATCAATATCTCAGACTCATCATTAGTCTCAGCTCATCTCAGGGATCATCTCAGAGGAGTTCACCCCCTCTCATCACATCTCATCTAGACTCAGAGTAAAGTACGAATTTTCCCGGGAGTTTCTCTTAACCGACAACACTCACTTATGAGCCAGTGAATGTACAACAATCACCCTGATGTTGCCACAGTGGTCCCAAACTTGCCAGGTAAGGAACACTGGATCCCATATCAATATACCCGACATGGAATCAAACTGAACAGATCCTCTATTGCTTTCAGGGACTGTTAAACCTCGAGGGAAACCATATGTATGCATGTGATGGTTTAAGCCTCTCCTACGTTTGGCGACGTAGTTAATGAGTTCGAGTGGGACTCACTCCTGCTCATTTCGGTGCTCAATACTCCTCCCGACTCAGTGCTCATAAAATCAACCTCAACCAGTCTCATAGGGATTCTCTCCCCGTCCACGACTGCCAGTCTCATAGGGACCCACTCCCCGTCCACGACTGATAATTCACCGGGACCTTGGCCCCTTTCATCAATTATCTCATAGGGACTTTCACCCTATCATCAATATCTCATAGGGACCTTAACCCTATCATTAACACCTTCTCAATGACCCAAAATTATATAACAGTCATTAGGAAGCAAGTGAATAAACACACCGGTAGAGTTCATTTATAGAGACTCATACGACAATCAAGATTCCATCAACTCATCATTACAACCAACAATCTCAATTCAAGGCTCTAGACTCAAGTCTCAAGTGCAATGTACATGCTTTGGAAATTAGTCATGAAGGGTTATGCAAATTCCATGAAAGTATTCAATTTAAGAAAACAAATAGTATGATGATCATCAACATAGAGAACATGTAGTTTCAAATATAATTTTCAAGAAAATCCATCAAAGAGTTCATGCATGTAGATTCTTCAATCATCAATTCATCTATGACCTCTATGGGGCACATGAGAGAACAATCCCATGTTTTAGTTTAGCCTTACATACCTGTGATGCACTGTTCAACCGGGTGATGTCGAGGATTCTCTTCTCGTATTCCTCACCCAAGCCTTTCTCTCCTCTCCTCAAGCCCTAGCCTTGTTAGAATTTAGAATAGGACTTAGAATAGGTCTTGTTAGGCTCTTTTCGTATAGGAACGACCTCACTAGCCGTGTATTAGTGTTTAGGAGGGGTTAGGGATTGACCGGAATGCCCCTCAAAATAAATTAGAAATTTCCAGTTCGAAAAACACACGGTCCGCGACGCGGACCTATCGCGTACTGTGTAATTTTGGAAAAAGTGCTTTTGTACGAGTTCTCTCCATCCCGTCGAAAATTTTGGAAAACATCCAAGTGTCACTCCGCGTCAGGTCCGCGACGCGCCTCCGTCGCGGACAGCCACTGTTTTGTGACTTGATCCGAAAATTTATCTTTCGATCGGGTCGCTCTAAAATTCGACCGAGACCATTTCCTCACTCCATTTTCCATGCTGATCACGAATCCGGCCTCGGATTCACCATACGAGCATCGGAAGATGCGTTACGCGCATACCCGCACTCCAGGGGTATTTTGGTAATTTTACCGGGCGTCACATCATCTCCCCCTTGGGATCATTCGTCCCCGAATGAGGAGTGGAGGTGGGCTTTAAGGCACGAATAGACTTACGACTCATTCCCACACTCAATTCAATAATAGCAAGTCAGATACAAGAATAGGACACTTAGCTTAGTGAAGAGCAAGGATTTACCTTCATTGCTTTCACCATCAATTGGCACGAACAGGTGCGGATACTTTGCCTTCATCTCCTCCTCAGCTTCCCATGTGGCTTCTTCAACGAATTGATTCCTCCACAGGACTTTGACTGAGGCTATTTCTTTGTTCCTTAGTTTACGAATCTGACGATCAAGAATTTGAACCGGAACCTCTTCGTAAGATAGGTTATCCTTCACCTCAATTCTATCAACAGGGATCACCAATGCCGGGTTTCCCAAGCATTTCTTTAGCATAGACACATGGAACACCGGGTGTACCCCATCTAGCTCGGAAGGCAACTCTAGCTCGTAGGCCACCTTCCCAATTCTCCTTACGATTTGATAGGGTCCAACATAACGTGGACTCAACTTTCCCTTCTTCCCAAACCTTAGGACACCCTTCATAGGTGATACCTTCAAATACACCCAATCATCTATCTCAAACTCTAAGTCCCTTCTCCTTACGTCGGTGTAGGATTTTTGGCGACTCTGGGCAGTCTTTAGCCTCTCTCTAATGATCTTGACTTTTTCCATCGACTGGTGAACAAGGTCAGGTCCAATCAGCCCTGCTTCTCCAACCTCAAACCACCCAATCGGCGATCTACATCTTCTTCCGTACAGGGCCTCATAAGGAGCCATCTGAATGCTCGCATGATAACTATTGTTATATGCGAATTCGATCAAGGGTAGATGATCATCCCAATTTCCTTTGAAGTCAAGTACACAAGCTCTCAACATATCCTCGAGTGTTTGAATCGTACGCTCTGCCTGACCATCCGTCTGCGGGTGAAAAGCTGTACTCAGATTCACCTTAGTACCCAAACCTTTCTGAAACGATCTCCAGAACTGGGAGGTAAATTGAGCCCCTCTGTCTGATATAATAGCCAAAGGAACCCCATGCAACCTCACAATCTCCTGGACGTACAATCTGGCATACTCTTCCGCAGTATTTGTTGTCTTTACTGCCAAGAAGTGAGCCGACTTTGTCATCCTATCCACGATCACCCATATCGAATCATGTTGCTTTCGAGATTTCGGCAGGCCAGTGATAAAGTCCATGTTGATCATCTCCCATTTCCATTCCGGAATTTCAAAGTTCTGAGCCAATCCACATGGCCTTTGATGCTCAACCTTCACTTGTTGGCAATTTGGGCATTTTGAGACAAACTCTGCAACATCCCTCTTCATCCCATTCCACCAATAGATTTCCCTTAAGTCGTGGTACATTTTGGTGGAGCCAGGGTGAATGGAATATTTAGTGTTATGAGCTTCTGCCATAATTCTGTCCCGTATGCCATCAACATTTGGAACACACAATCGACTTTGATATCTCAGTACACCATCTCCCCCTTTGGAGAAGACCATCACCTTCTGATTGTGAACATCCTCCTTCAGTTGGAGTATAACTGGGTCTTGGTCTTGCTTTTCTTTCACTTCTATCACTAGCGAGGAAGCAGACCCGTTCTCCACATTAACTCCTCCTTCATTGTTCTCCCCAAGTCGAACCCCTAATCGAGCCAACCGGTGTACGTCCTTGGCTAATTCCCTCTTTCCTTCCTCCACATGGGCTGTGCTACCCATTGATAACCTGCTAAGAGCATCAGCAACAACGTTAGCTTTACCTGGATGATAGTGAATGCTCATGTCGTAATCCTTGAGCAATTCCAACCATCTCCTCTGTCGCAAGTTAAGCTCCTTCTGATTGAAAACATACTGCAAGCTCTTGTGGTCTGTGAACACATCCACATGTACCCCATACAAGTAGTGACGCCAGATCTTAAGCGCGAACACTACCGCTGCCAACTCGAGGTCATGGGTTGGGTAATTCCTTTCATGGACCTTGAGTTGCCTGGAGGCATAGGCTATCACCTTCCCCCTTTGCATTAGTACACATCCCAGTCCGACCCTTGAGGCATCACAATAAATCACAAAGTCCTCGTTTCCCTCGGGTAAAGTTAAGACTGGTGCAGTAGTCAATCTCGTTTTCAATTCCTTGAAACTCTTCTCACATTCCTCGGACCACTGAAACTTGACCTTTTTCTGGGTCAACTTGGTCAATGGTGCGGATAAGGAAGAAAATCCTTCTACAAACCTGCGGTAGTAGCCCGCCAACCCCAAGAAACTTCTAATATCGGTCGGAGTGGTCGGTCGTGGCCAGTTCTTAACCGCTTCAATCTTCTGGGCGTCCACCTGAATACCATCACCGGAAACAACATGGCCCAGAAAGGCTGCTGACTTAAGCCAGAACTCACACTTTGAAAATTTTGCATACAACTCATGGTCCCTAAGAGTTTGGAGGACAACTCTGAGGTGATTGGCATGCTCCTCCTCACTCCTTGAATATATCAGAATATCATCGATGAATACAATCACAAATAAGTCAAGATACGGTTTGAACACCCTATTCATCAAGTCCATAAAGGCGGCAGGTGCATTCGTCAACCCAAAGGACATGACCAGGAATTCAAAATGGCCATATCTAGTCCTAAAGGCTGTCTTTGGAATGTCGCACTCTCTCACCTTCAGCTGATGGTAGCCAGATCTTAGGTCTATCTTAGAGAAACAAGAGGCGCCCTGAAGTTGGTCAAACAAATCATCTATCCTTGGGAGAGGATATTTGTTCTTCACCGTGACCTTGTTCAGTTGCCTGTAATCAACACACATTCTGAGAGACCCATCTTTCTTTCGCACGAATAGGACAGGAGCACCCCATGGTGAAACACTTGGCCTAATGAAGCCCTTCTCTAGCAAATCTTTTAGTTGCTCTTTCAATTCTTTCAACTCAGCGGGGGCCATCCTGTAAGGTGGAATCGAAATGGGGTGGGTATCAGGAAGAATGTCAATCCCGAAGTCAATCTCTCTATCAGGAGGGACTCCGGGCAGATCATCAGGAAAGACTTCTGGAAACTCGTTGACAATCGGAACTGACTCAAGAGTTGGGGACTCAACATCATCAGATTTCACTCTCACCAAGTGATAGATACAGCCTTTGGAAATTAACTTCCGAGCTTTAAGATATGAGATAAACCTCCCCCTAGGTGTCACTGAGTCACCCTTCCACTCTAGAACTGGTTCATTTGGAAATTGGAACTGAACCGTTCGGGATCTACAATCCACAGAGGCATAACAGGCGTGAAGCCAATCCATGCCGAGGATCAAATCAAAGTCAACCATTTTTAACTCGATCAAATCAACAATGGTGTCCCTATGATGGATAGACACTACACAAGCTCTATAGACTCTTTCAGCTCGAATCGACTCACCCACTGGGGTAGAAACATCAAAGGGTTCGAGAAGACTCTCGGGGGTTTTATCGAATTTACTGGCCACATAAGGAGTTACAAATGACAGTGTGGCACCAGGGTCCATCAAAACATAACAATCAAGAGTAAAGACTCGGATCATACCCGTCACGACATCTGGAGAATTCTCCTGATCTTGGCGACTCCCCATATTATACAAGCGGTTTGTGGCCCCGCCTGCACCTGACGTAGTGGCCCTTGGGTTCCCTCTAACCGGTGGGGCCGACGCCGCGGACTGAGCCTGGCTAGCCCGTTTTGGACAATCCTTCTTGTAGTGGCCTACTTGGCCACACCCGAAGCATGCGTCATTCTTATCACGACATCTCCCCCAATGCGCCTTCCCACAGTTATCACACTGTGGTCTACTCTGGGAACCTTGAGCCACACTAGCTTGGGACTGAGGTCCATGGTTCCCCGTATTCCGGAACCTCTGATCATACGTGCCTTTAGGCACAGGTGCGCTAGCAGCTGAGGGTGCTGGAAATCGATTCCCATTACCCCTCCTTCCACCTTCGTGGCTGGATGTCTTAGCTCTCTTGCGCTTGAACTCTTCCCTGTCCTGTTGTCTTTCTTCGTCAGCTTGCTGCACAAATGTCATCAATCGCCCAATGTCCATATCACTCACCAGCATTGCCCCTCTGCCATCCCTTTTGGGCCCTCTATTCAACCCATCGACATACATTCCCATTCTCCCCCTCATGTCGGCAATCATATCTGGAGCATAGCGAGATAGCTGTGTGAACTTCAGGCCATACTCCTGCACGGTCATGGAGCCCTGTTTTAGATTCAGAAACTCCCTCACCTTGGCCTCTCTTTTCTCCCTTGGGAAGAAGCGTCCCAAGAAGGCATCCTCAAACACTGCCCAGGTCACACATGAATCATCACCCACTCGGCCCCTCTTCCATTGGTCGAACCACAGCCTGGCCACCCCTTTGAGTTGATAGGCAGCCAACTCAACTTTATCAACATCAGCCACGTGCATCACTTGGAACACCTTCCCAAGTTCCTCTATATAGTTCTCGGGGTCTTCAGTAGATGTCGACCCCGTGAACTCGGGCGGGTTCATCCTCAGAAATTCTCGGACTCTAGAGGTGCCATGAGAGTCTGTCCCACCTGCACCTCGCCTCACAGCAGGTGCTGCGACAGCCTGGGCCAAAGTTTGAATGGCTTGGCGTAGCTCCGCATTCGAGATCTCAGCTTGAGGAGGTTGCCCAACAGGGACAGCTGGATCCACGGGCCCCTCGGGTACTTGAGGCTCAGGTGGGTTAACAGCTCGCCTGGCAGGACGTCCCCTTCCTCTGACAGCTCTTCTGGGAGGCATGTTATCGATTCTGCACGTGTAACGCACGAGTTAGAGGATAGTTTTCATAGAGTTCAACTCCATCGCACGATTTAGAGTAAGAAAGAAGTGTAACCATTCCTAATGTCCCATAGCCTCCTGTTTATGAAGTGTGGTCGACAACACACCCATAAACAAGACTCTACTAGACACGGCTTCATAGACTCCCTAGGACACTTGAACTCTGTGCTCTGATACCAAGTTTGTCACGCCCCGGGAGGGTACCCTTGGCGTGGCCGGCACTCAGGGACTATTGCTAGTCCCCAAGCGAACCACTTAGCCTCATCACTTCATTCAGTCAAATAAACTCTACGGATCAGCGGAAAGTATATGCAAGCAGTGGACGCAGTTCATCTAAAGTAAAATAACGAAGGCTAGTAGAAAGAACTAGCTCACAAATTCAATATCAATGCTCGACACCAATCTATGAAGCCTCTATCACTAAATCAGGTGGTGCCAATGACAGACCCATGGCTACCCAAAAACAAAATAAGATAATATTCCAATCCTAACTCTAAAGCATGATGAAATAATATAATGGTTCCTCCGGAGTACGGGAGGCTCACCAAATCAACTTCGGATTCTCTGATCTTCAACGGAGCGCCTGTTGATGATCTCTAGTACCTGCCTCTACATCATAAAACGATGCAGTCCAGAGTGGACGTCAGTACTTGGAATGTACTGGTATGTAAAATAGCTGAATGAAACAGAGACCGGTAGAAAATGTGGAAAACAACATCAAATTAAGGTAAACATCATAATCACATCAAACCGTCAGCTTGTCTATCTATGAAAGAGTAAAGCGTAGACAAGTGACACATCAATATCTCAGACTCATCATTAGTCTCAGCTCATCTCAGGGATCATCTCAGAGGAGTTCACCCCCTCTCATCACATCTCATCTAGACTCAGAGTAAAGTACGAATTTTCCCGGGAGTTTCTCTTAACCGACAACACTCACTTATGAGCCAGTGAATGTACAACAATCACCCTGATGTTGCCACAGTGGTCCCAAACTTGCCAGGTAAGGAACACTGGATCCCATATCAATATACCCGACATGGAATCAAACTGAACAGATCCTCTATTGCTTTCAGGGACTGTTAAACCTCGAGGGAAACCATATGTATGCATGTGATGGTTTAAGCCTCTCCTACGTTTGGCGACGTAGTTAATGAGTTCGAGTGGGACTCACTCCTGCTCATTTCGGTGCTCAATACTCCTCCCGACTCAGTGCTCATAAAATCAACCTCAACCAGTCTCATAGGGATTCTCTCCCCGTCCACGACTGCCAGTCTCATAGGGACCCACTCCCCGTCCACGACTGATAATTCACCGGGACCTTGGCCCCTTTCATCAATTATCTCATAGGGACTTTCACCCTATCATCAATATCTCATAGGGACCTTAACCCTATCATTAACACCTTCTCAATGACCCAAAATTATATAACAGTCATTAGGAAGCAAGTGAATAAACACACCGGTAGAGTTCATTTATAGAGACTCATACGACAATCAAGATTCCATCAACTCATCATTACAACCAACAATCTCAATTCAAGGCTCTAGACTCAAGTCTCAAGTGCAATGTACATGCTTTGGAAATTAGTCATGAAGGGTTATGCAAATTCCATGAAAGTATTCAATTTAAGAAAACAAATAGTATGATGATCATCAACATAGAGAACATGTAGTTTCAAATATAATTTTCAAGAAAATCCATCAAAGAGTTCATGCATGTAGATTCTTCAATCATCAATTCATCTATGACCTCTATGGGGCACATGAGAGAACAATCCCATGTTTTAGTTTAGCCTTACATACCTGTGATGCACTGTTCAACCGGGTGATGTCGAGGATTCTCTTCTCGTATTCCTCACCCAAGCCTTTCTCTCCTCTCCTCAAGCCCTAGCCTTGTTAGAATTTAGAATAGGACTTAGAATAGGTCTTGTTAGGCTCTTTTCGTATAGGAACGACCTCACTAGCCGTGTATTAGTGTTTAGGAGGGGTTAGGGATTGACCGGAATGCCCCTCAAAATAAATTAGAAATTTCCAGTTCGAAAAACACACGGTCCGCGACGCGGACCTATCGCGTACTGTGTAATTTTGGAAAAAGTGCTTTTGTACGAGTTCTCTCCATCCCGTCGAAAATTTTGGAAAACATCCAAGTGTCACTCCGCGTCAGGTCCGCGACGCGCCTCCGTCGCGGACAGCCACTGTTTTGTGACTTGATCCGAAAATTTATCTTTCGATCGGGTCGCTCTAAAATTCGACCGAGACCATTTCCTCACTCCATTTTCCATGCTGATCACGAATCCGGCCTCGGATTCGCCATACGAGCATCGGAAGATGCGTTACGCGCATACCCGCACTCCAGGGGTATTTTGGTAATTTTACCGGGCGTCACACAAAGGGTACACATGGGGACCAGAAATGGTTTCTAAGTACTGGTCATGTCCAGGGTATGGGCTCGGGGCGTGATAATTTCATATGAGTTTGCCTAATTAAATTGCGAAAAATAGTTTTATCAACATTAGAGCAATATTTGGTGCTCAACCAAACTTTCAAAAATGTAAGAAACTTTTAAAAAGTGTAACCACTATGATAAGAAAAAATACTCGTTTTGTCTTAGAAGGTTTACCAAACGCTTCGACTCTCTAATAAGTATTTCCTTCTCCCAAAAAACCTTGCAAAACCAACTATCATTATCACATAAACTGCATATAATGTAACAACTTATCATCGATATTATTATTTCATTGGTTTCTTAATGAACCTCTATGTTAAAGTTTTCATTACCTTATAAAATACGTATTCTTACATCCCTAATAGATCACCATATATTATGTTTTCTCTCATGGAAGTAAAACCACAACCCAAAGGGAATTTCCTTATATTTCCATATGTATATAGTAATTAAATTTCAAAGTTATTAAAATCACCATACTAAAAATTAAAAATTAAAATCAAAACAAACATATTTGATAATTTCTATTGCATGCAAATTATATGACACCTTAATTTTTAATTTAAGGCAAGAGGAAAAAAGAAAATAGGTAAAACAAAGCTAGCATTTTTTTGAAAATGACTAGAGTCAATGTCAACTGCCAAGTATGACGTACAGAAAAATCATATTTGTCGAAGGTACTTCTAAAACCATCCTTCTGAAAAAAAACATAAATGACAAATAGATATATGCGATTATATTTTAAGTAAGTAGTGAGGCTCGACATTCAAATAAAATAATAAAAGAACGTATCCTTACCGTTTCATATTTTCCATTTTGACATTGTCTCCTTTTAGTTTCCCATCCAAATAGCATGTCATAATATTTGTGGTTTTGTCCAAAGGGATCACTTGCCTCATCTTCATTCTATTATTTGAGTCCATAACAAAATAATTAAACAGTGTGGCCTCTCCATAAAATAAACACCCTCTTACAATTGTTTACTATAATAAGCATATCTTTTTAGAATCGACTTTTCATACTATACTATGTTATGTATCTTCTATTAATTGTTAACTGTAATAATATTAATAAAATGTATAGTCAAGCGATGTTCATTTAATAGTATTAGGATCTTTTACATAGAAATAAAATATATAGACAAGCGATGTTACAATTAAAACATTTAACAGTATAGAATCTTTTATATAGAAATATTCTTAATAATTAAATGGACTAACCTCTTTTAGTTTAACGGTGTAAAAGTTAGCTGCACCTTTAGAAGGAAAAATTACAAAGTCAACAAAAGTATTTGCTATGACTTTAGTAGTAAGTAGCTTTTTGTTCCTCCTAACCATATTTTGGAGTACTATTATAGTTCCAATGTCACTCTCCACATAAAAATAATATGTTAATGTTTCGTTACTATAAACAAAAAAAAAAAAAGAGAGAATCAATAGTTAAATTGTTTTTCAATATAAAGTTGTATCAATTTTTACAAAATTAATTTATTAAATTATTTATCAATCTGATTCTTATTATTTTGCAATAGTATTAAAATGGATTCCATGATACACATCTATATAGGAACATATATTTTTATTATAGATCAGGACACAATTAACATGAGCAGTTATGTTGAATATGCTCTTTTAAAAATATAATAATAACATCATTTCCTATATTTGGACATTTATTGAAATCAAAAGCTAGTTAAATATTATTTATTACTTTAATATGTTGATAATTTTGCAAATACTCATAATTAAATTTTGATGTGAATATAATTGTTGAATTATCAATAGAAAAAAATAATTAGTGGATCATCAAATTACAATAATACTTGTTGACCATCTTTGAGATTATTACTATTGAAAATTTTAAAGTTGAATGTTAAGTATCTCATATGTGCTTACTTCAAAAATATCACTTTACGAACACTATACCTATAAGATACGTAAACTTGTACGTGACTTATAGGTTAATACATAATATTTGAGTTGAACTTCATAGAAAGATAAGTTATTGCTTATTACATATATTTATGTGACTTTTGTAAAAGTAGAAAACCTATAATTTCCAACAAAACTGCTTGATACATGAGGAACGCAAAAAGCTTTATATAATATGTTAGTGTGTCATCAAAGAGACTGAAGAAAGATATATTCTCCATAGGGATTAGTTCAAACAATGTAAAATTAACTCTTGGAATAACACTTTTAGGAGAATTTATTTATTATATTGAGATGGTTATAAACCATGAGTAAAATTGACTCATATTATAAGGAACTCAAATTAATTATGCAAAATTTGAGAGCCGAGTAACAATAATTATGTTACGCCCTAAGAGGATACCCTAAGCCTGTCTGATACTTAGAAAGCATTGTTGTTCTCCCAGAGAAACACTTGGTCTCATTACTCATTCATTCATCAACAGAATGTTTACATGAAAATAGAGAACACTTATATGGGCTCTCAACTTCAACATTGTAAAAAGAAATAATCTTTAAGAGATAATAATTTAACCAAAAGTGTAATCATAACTCTATATTGAAGAACTAGTCTAAGGAGATGAAATCTAGTTATCATCTAACTTTGTCGATGAAGCTTCTATTACTATCAGGTTGTGCCAATGATATGTTTGTGACTACTTCAACAGAGAAATAACAGTACTTAACATCAAAAGTAAACACGTAACTATATTCTTCCGAATTCAAGGAGTCTCAATTTAACTCTGTGAATGCTTAAAATCTTCAATACGTCGATGACTGAGTATTTCTGACACCTATATTTGCATCATGAAAAGATATAGTGCAAAATGGCATGAGTACGTGGAATGTATCGTATGTAAAATGGCGAGAAAGTAAGGACATACATCAAGAAGTCAACTCAAGAGACTCATCGTCAACACAACAATAAAGACTTAACTCAGAACTCAGCCTTAACTCAAGACTCAAACTTGACATCAATACGATATGCATGGTCGATATTAATAATGCTTTCATCAGTTAAAAGTATGAATACACAATATTATAAAATTAGTATGTTTACTCATAAGGGAGTTTCTCTCACAAACAACCAGCACTTATGAGTTAATGATGATACAAAGAAGCTATGTTGTGGCCACATCTATCTAATAACTTGTCAGGGTAAAGGAAATCAATGTCGAAGGATCCAAACATCGATATCTTCTTCAGGCCTTCGTCCTACACTGGTTAAGTATTTAATTTGGATAGTGTTAGTTATACACTTGTCCACATTGGTGTTCAATACTTATATAAAGTCTGTTTTATAGGGAGATGATAGATTTGAGATGAGTTAAGGTCACAAGAATCCTTTAACACAACGTTGTGATAAAACCATCCTTAATTATTGAGTCTAAGTAGTTGAAGTGTGTCGGATGTGGTTTGAGGTCATAAGCAACAACAAAGGTCAAGACAAATTCAAAATATTTCAATCGACCATGTTTTGGTATGAGTTCATAAAAGGGTCGATTTTAAATGCCCATATCTCTTAGAAAATAATGATTTTTTCTGACCCATAAGCTATAAAAATAATGATTTTTGAATTAGCTTTCGAACTCATTCGAATTTCCCTTAATCAGAGTTAGAAGTAAAATATTATAACCATTTTACTGAAACGAATCAAAACTAAAAAATAGGTGATCCGCTGAATTTTACCCCCAAAATTTCCCAATTAACTTTGATAATTGTAAAAATAGAAAGGGTGGTCTAAGGTTCAAATTCGATGTTCTGCTGAATAGTTCGGCGACGGCGCCTCTAGTGAGCCCAGGACATGTCTTGGCCCCTGTCCCACTCATGCTTAGAGGTATTGTTGGCTGATATATTATGTATGACTCTTATGACACTTATGTATCTATGCTGATCTTGCTTTAGTCCATATGCCTTTTACGTTGTTTTTTATGTTGATGGCATGTGGTGCCCTTGCTAAGTCCCTACTCCCAAAAAGTGCATCTCATGATCCCTTCCCTTAGTTTATTTGTTATCGTTGAATGATGGTGATTCCTCGCCCCTTTCTTCCCATAGCTTGCATCCTAAGTCCAAAATCCCCCTAATTTATTTTATTGATGTTTGATCTATGTTTCCGCAATCAAGGATGCGCTTAAGTATGCTATGAGAATTGTTCTTGGGTTCTTATTGTCATGTCGAACCTAGGTATAGGGACCTAGATTTTTTAACAACTTTATCGAATCTCATAACATTGGCCTGGGAGAACCTTCGACCAAGTGTCGTTCCATGGGAGGCCTACACAGCCCGTATGAAGCCACACGGTCAGTGTGACCTTCTGTGAAAAAGTACTTCGCCATGGATTTTGATCAGAGGAATGCCACTGGGGATTTCTGACTAAGTGAGGGCACAAGGCCACCAAGACGGTCCGTGTGGTGTGTCACGGGCCGTATGGCTTGTAACATTAAATATTTCTAAGTATGAAACAACCGTCTCGTAATTTTTCGTGCGAAAATTTCGAAGTGTTATCCCACGACCCTTGACACAACCCGTGTAGCCGTCCGTGTGGTACCCCTTAACCTCGAATAAATTCCAAGTATCGGCACCAAGAATATTATCTAAGTAACGGTTCACGGTCACTGTTCACGGTCTGTGTTACGACTCACGGATCGTGTACAGGACCATATGAACCTGACGGTTCAACTTTTTACTGTTTCATTAATAGCATTTATGTAATTACGGTTTATTTTAATTATGAAGTTTGACTTTATATCTTTTCAAAACCCCCTAACTCAGCTGATAACCCTACCCTCTTTGTTCATTCTCTTTAAACCCTCTACCCCTCATAAGACCACTCTCAAAATACTCTCTGCTCTCCCCTCTCAAGATTCAAAACTAGGGTTTACTTGGATTCAAATTCAAGCTAGGTTCTTCTCCAAAATCAGCTCCTCAATCAAGGTATGTGGGATTGATTTTTGGTCCCTTTTAACCAAGAAAACCCAAAACTCCTTTCAATTGATTTCATGAATTTTAGTTTACTTTAAATATAGGTTTTTATTATTTAATTTTATTAACTCCAATTGATTTATGGGTTGTACTTTACCTATGATTTTAATTTACTTTGATCACTATTATGATCATTTACATTGATTTATGAAGTTTTTGTTACGACCCAGAAATAGACGTGATGGCACTCACCTAACCCACCAAGGTGAGTCAGCCCAATACCTACTGATCCAAACATAACAATAATAGCGGAAGAGAAAATAGTCTAATATGACAAATAATCATAGGAAGACAAAACTACAACCATCCTAGAACTGGTGTCACATGTACAAGCCTCTAAATACATAGTACTCGAATAAAATAAATGTCTCAAATGACTAGTCCTCAAATAGAACGTAACATAATGATGGATTCCTTGAAAGTCCACTGCTGACATAAGCAGCTACCTTAAGGATAATCTGGAAACTCGGTCTTGCAATGAGAAAATTCTAACTAGAAGGACCGGGCTCACAACCTATAAAAATGTAGCAAGGGGGTGAGTACCAAAACAACGCGGTACTAAGCAAATGGAACTAACCTAGAGTAAAACAATCAATAACCAAGTACTCCTTCACATTCAACCACATACCGCCGAACTACAAACCTGCACTCAGAAAAGTCCCAGCCCAGCAACACATAATACACAATAAAGATAATTTTTCAGTATATCATAATTATCAAATCAAAAGTCATAACTCACAAGTGATAAATAATCAATCACATGAATAACATCATGCCACATAATAATATGCAAGGATGAGATGCAATGTCGTGCAATGCAAGGTGGTATCAAGATCATCGCACAACCTTTCGTATATACCCCCGTCGAGCTAAGGCTCCAAGACTAAGGGGACCATGGGGGCCTCGCAGACCATATATCTCAATCTCAATATATCAACTACCTTGCAACCCAAGTGCTCGTGGTCAAGGACTCATGATAGGAATCACCATTAACAACTTCTCAAAATGTCATGAGTATGAGAATGCATGCAATCAAGACATAATTATAGAAGAAATATTCTTCTCAATAAGTACAATAAATATCAAAGTTCTTAAAGTTTAGCAATTATAATATTCACCCACTTTTATACATATTTGGGCACAATTCTCTTTTAAGATATTTCACCCTAATTTAGTAGCTTTATTTTCTCCCTTTCTTAACACGTCATATTCACACTATTTTCAATTTAGGATTCACATGCTCTCGAAGCAACACATAGACAATTAAAGCCCTCACACTAGCATCACAATAAGAGTTATCAACCCAACACATGATACGATCTCATCCCATAAATTACAACATAAGGATATCCAATAACTCAATCCCAGTCTCAAAGAAGGATAGCCAAACCTACATTAATCCATCTCTATACCAAAATACTCAATTCTATACAAATTAGAGCATACGAGGTTCAACATATTTAACAAAAGTTTAGAAATCCACTTGCCACAATTAAAGGAATCACACTCCAAATCTTGAGTCTTTCGTAACGCTTTCAGATGATCAAAATCTGTCCACATACATAATCTACATAAGAATACGAATCTATTGACACCCATATTGCTATATTTATTTTTGGCTCAAAAATCGGGTCAAAAAGTCACTCCGATCCCTTTAATTCAAATCTGAAATTTTCTTTCAAATTATGTTCACCCTTCATAAAATAAACTCACGTGTTAAATTTCAGGTAAAACGGATCGTTATTCGACCCCCAAGTAAAAGTTTTATTCTAAGAACCCTAGGGATATATTTTCTAAATTTAACATAAATTATACACGTTTCTACCCTAAAAGTTTATTCAAAATCTCATGAAATCTTAATAGAAAGGATGAGAATATATATCTTGATGTTTCGGGATGAAATTCACAATTTTTCTCTATCTTTTTCTCTTTCTTTTTCCTTCCCATAATTTTTTCTTCTTCTGCGTGTTCCCTCCCCTTTTGCTTTCTGCTTTCTCTGATTTCGGGGCTACTGCGCATCCCTTTACCTAAACCCCTTATTATTATTATTATTTTTAATTTTCTTTCCTTTTCTTTTCTTTTGCTTTCTTATTTACTTATTTTAATATAATAAAAGTGATAAATTTTATTAACCTATTTTTGATAAACATGGGATAAATAGTATAGGGTATTAATTAAAATATTATTTTAATCCACTAACTACATTAATTATCTAAAATTATCTGTCAACTAAATGACCATAATTATTGAATAGTTCCAAATTTTTAATTCAAATTTACGAAAAGAAACTTTTATGAAAGAGAAAGTATTTATTTTTAAAATGACCTAACGCGTCATTACAATTATAAACATGCATGCCCACTTTAAAGTTGATTTATGCATGGGTGATTTATATTATGATTTATATGTTGATTTAATTATGGATTTACTAAATTTCATATTATGATGTGGATTTTAACTTGAATCCATATTACCCATGCTATTTTCACATTATGCACTGCACTTGCATTCATGAACATTGAGCTTTATGGAAATTATGAAGTGGGTTAAGCCCAATTGTGTTTTATGAAAAGATTTTGATTAAATATTGGTTATGACAAGAATATGATCGCATACATGTCTTATAATTATGTCTCTTTGAGCATCTCGGGTACTTGCGCCACCTTGTATATGTGAATGAGCTATTCCTTGCATGAGTATCATTATTATGACTTATGATTGGCATTTGAGCCTAAATGTGCATTGAACGGTTATGAAATGAATTACTGTTTGAAATGGATATTGTGTCTCTTAAAAGCACATATATGTATAAGTATTCTCGTGGGATGCCGATTTGGTACCGATAGATTGGAGGCGTCAGGGCTATCCACAAGGGCCCTCTCTCTTTCCATGAACTATGTACCTAGCATGGGTTATGAGAATACAATCCAAAATGGGAAGGGTTCCCATAAGGAAGGAGGCTTCATACGAAATAAGACGGGTTCCTGTAAGTTGGAGTGTTATGTGATATGATATGCTATATGAAAAATCCTTACTGAAATGTGATGGGTTCCCATAAGGGGGTTGCTTCATAAGAAATGGTATGGGTTCCCATAAGGTGAAATATGATTTACCTTTGGCAAGTAAACCACCTCTGTACTAGTGGGGGGTTTTCATCGAGATTCCAAGTAATAGCTTGCTTGGTCTTACGCATATCGAATTAGGTCACATCCCTGTTATATAATAGCACCATTTCATTCATGCATCATGAATTTTATGGCATCTTGTATATATACATTACCCTCTTGATTGTATAATTCTTTCTATATTAAGTCCCCTTGTCGTCTAACATTTAAGTGCAGGTTTAACAAATCATATGCATTGCATGTCCGCAAACTTAGGACATCCAAACATACTAACACATACTTTATGCCTACATAATTTTACCATGTAGGGGCCGAGCCTTTCGATTACCAACCATTTGACAAGTAGTCCGATCCAAAAGAGAACTTGTGGTGAGTCTCATCCTTCAAGGACAAGCCATCTTCCTTCTACTTATGTTATCCCAGATTTCTTTTTTTATTTGAGGGTGAGTCCGAAACTTGTCCTAGCCTACGTTCCATCTCAAAAAGAGGCATTTGTTGGACACTGTATAGATTCTCTGAAATTTTTATACTATGCGTGGTATTTACTTTATGTATTCATATGGGTTGATCATGGAAACGTTGTATTTGTTTATATGCATATTTGATGTGGAAATGTGGAAAGTCTCAAGCCCTGTACTTTCCCCATAGCGTGGGTCTTTTTTCCCAGTCCCTTAGAACTATTTTGAACCGATGATGTGGATTTATATACTTGAGGCTTGTTTGGGGACTCTTCGGTTCCCAATCGCCGTGTCACATCTAGGCCCTAGTCCCGGGTCGTGACAAAAGATAGTATCAGAGCCCTAGGCTTATGAATGATCCTCGGAGTCCCACATATTGCATCAAGTAGAGTCCTATTCATGGGTGTGAAGTGTACCATGCCTATGAGTGGGAGGCTACAAAGATGTTTTAGGAATTGCCTCATATCTTCATGCCCTATGTCGTGCTAAGACTTGTGTAATTTGCTTTCTTATCTTTGAGACGTCGTTGCTCTATTTCAAAAGATGCCTCGAGGAAGACCTCACCCAAGGCCAACTCCAGCAGATTACGACTAGACACTCCAAGTGCCTATAGATGAGCCCATCTCTAATTATGAATTCCATACAACTTTTGCCATGCTTACCCAGGTGGTGACCTCCCAGACCAAGCAAGCTAACAGCCCACTGGATCCTTCACCAGCTTCTAGGGTGAGGGATTTCACCCGGATGAATCCTCCGAGGTTCAATGGGTCAAAGGCTGATGAGGATGTCCATGAGTTCATTGATAAGCTCACTAAGGTATTGAACGATATTGGTGTCACTTCTGAGGAGAAGGCAGAGTTGGCTGCCTATCAATTGAAAGAGTTGGCTCTGGTGTGGTACACTCAATGGGCTATAGAGAGGGTCTGCAGTGGTAATGTCAATTACTAAGAGTTCAAGCTTGCTTTCCTGGATCATTTCTTTCCACTAGAGCTCATGGAGACCAAGATGGCTGAATTTATCAACCTCAAGCAGGGAGGTATGAGTGTGAGGGATTATGCCCTCAAATTAAAAAGGCTCTCCAAGTATGCTCCATCACTTGTGGCTGACCCCGTGCAAGGGTGCACATATCTCAGACTTTCTTGTGAAAGAATATCGTACTAGCTTGCTCATACGGGATATGGATATCTCTAGACTCATGGTGCATTCTGAACAGATCAAAGTGGAGAAACTCAAGGAGAGGAGGATGCACGACCCTAAGAGGGTCTATTTTGATAGTGGATTTTTTGGCTCTCAGGTGGTGGTTTTGGTCGTTTCCAGCAAGGCCATGGTTTTGGAACTCGGGTTGCTAATGTTCGAGTATCCCCTCTAGGGGCACCAGTAGGTGGTGGGCAAGGGCATCCTCTGTGTCGCAAGTGTAGAAAACCCCACACGGGTGCTTGTTGGAAGGATCTGGGTGCTTGCTTTTGGTATGGTGATAAGAACCACAAGGTTGCTGATTGTCCTGGATATGTACATAAAGGTCAAGGTCAGGTGGCTCAAGGTTGCCAAGGTTAACAAAGAGCTCCCCAAGGTGTTTCCCCAAGGAACAATCAGTTCTATGTGCTTCACGCTCATCATGAGGTTGAGGAAGCTCTTGATGTCCTGACTGGTATGTTAAAAGTCTTTGATTTTGATGTTAATATTTTGCTTGATCCAGGTGCAAATGTGTCTTTTCTTATTCCTCTATTGGCTGTTAAATTTGGTTTGATTCCCTAGATTTTGAAGGATCAATTTTCAGTCTATAATCCTATGGGTGAATCTGTCGTTGCACATAGGGTCTATCATGGTTGCCTTGTTTCTGTGTTGCACAAGGTTTTCTCGTGTGACCTTGTGGAACTGGAGATATTAGATTTTGACATAATTCTTGGGATGGATTGGTTGCATGTATCATATGCCTCTATAGATATTAGGACCCGCAAGGTCAAGTTCCAACCTCCCGGTGAGCCCGTTCTTGATTGGAAGGGCAGTGACTCCTCTATTATAGGTCAATTTATTTCATACCTCAAGGCACAAAAAATGTTTTCCAAGGGGTACATTTATCATATTCTGAGGGTCAAGGATATAGAGTCCTAAGTGCTTACACTTGAGTCGGTTCCTGTGGTAAATTAGTTTTCAGATGTGTTCCCTGAAGACTAGCCTGGTATTCCTCCTGAAAGGGAGGTAGACTTCGACAAAGATCTTCTTTCGGATACTCAGCCTCTTTCTATTCCTCTTTATCATATGGCGTCGACAGAGTTGAAAGAGTTAAAAGAGTAATTAAAGGATTTGTTGAAGAAGGGGTTCATTAGGCCCAGTATATCGCCATGGGGTGCTCCAATGTTGTTTGTAAGGAAGAAGGATGGATCTATTTAGATGTGAATCGACTATAGGCAACTGAATAAGGTGACCATTAAGAATAAGTATTCGTTACCTTGGATTAATGACTTGTTCGACCAGCTTCAAGGGGCTACTCATTTCCCAAAGATTGATCTATGTTCTAGGTATCATTAGTAGAAGGTTAGGGAGTGTAACATTCCCAAAATAGCCTTTTTGAGAAGGTATGGGCACTTTGAATTTGTGGTGATGTTGTTCGGCTTAACAAATGCTTCGGCCATGTTCATGGATCTAATTAATTGGATGTTTAAGCCATTCCTTGACAGTTTTGTGGTGATCTTCATTGACGACATTCTCATTTACTCCCGAAATGAGCAGGAGCATGGGGATCATTTGAGAATGGTTCTCCCACCATGAGAGAGAAGAAATTGTATGGTAAGTTTAGGAAAAGTGAATTTTGGTTGGGTGAAGTTGCTTTCCTTGGTCATGTGGTGTCTGGTGATGGCATCAAAGTGGATACAAAAAAGATCGAGGCCGAGAAGAATTGGCCCAGACTGTTAATTCCTTTAGATATTCAAAGTTTTCTAGGGTTTGCAGGGTATTATAGAAGGTTTGTAGAAGGGTTCTAATCTATTGTATCTCCATTGGCTAATTTGACTCAAAAGCAGGCTATGTTTGAATGGTCAGACGAATGCGAAAGGAGTTTCTAAACTTTAAAAGATCGGCTTACATCGGCTCTCGTCTTGACATTACCAAGCACTTTGAAGGGATTCGTAGTGTATTGTGATGCTTCACAATTGGGTTGGGTTGTGTGCTTATGCAACATGGTAAGGTACTAGCGTATGCATCAAGGAAGTTGAAGGTGCATGAGCGTAATTACCCAACGCACGACCATGAGTTGGCGGCGGTAGTCTTCGCTTTGAAGATTTGGAGACATTATTTGTATGGGGTTCATATTGATGTCTTCACCGATCACAAGAGTTTGCAATATGTATTCACTCAAAGGGATCATAATTTTAGGCAAAGAAGTTGGTTGAACTCCTAATGGATTACGACACGAGTATTCTATATCATCCCGGCAAGGCCAATATAGTGGCCTATGCTCTCAGTAGGCTATCTATAGGAAGTGTGGTGCATGTTAGGGAGGAAAGGAAGGAGTTAGCAAGGGATGTTAACCGGTTGGCTAGGTTGGGTGTCAGGTTTGCCAATTCAAGCAATGGTGGTATCTGTGTTCAAAGCGAGGCAGAATCTTACGTGGTGGTTGATGTGAAAGCTAAGCAAGATGTCAGTCACCTTGCAGCTAACCATCTTCGTGTCATCTTTTCTTCTTCTGAGTGTCTTATCCACGATCACCTATCGTTACTTAAATCGGAGAAGTTGGTTGCCAAAATTGTGATCGAGGTGTTCTCCCAAGGGGGAGATGGTGTACTCCAGTACCAAGACCGGCTCTGTGTTCCGAATGTGGATGATCTTAGTAGGGTGATTATGAGTGAGGCTCACAATCTCATTATTCTATTCAACCGGGGTCTACTAAAATGTATCGGGATATGAAAGAAGTGTATTAGTGGTATGATATGAAGAAGGATATCGCTAAGTTTGTACCCGAATGTCTGAGTTGTCAACAAGTGAAGGTAGAGAACCAAAGGCTTGGTGGATTAGCTCAGGACATTGAGATTCCCACGTGGAAATGGAAATTCAAAAACATGCATTTTGTGGTTGGTTTGCCTCATACCATGAAGGCAATTCGATTCCATTTGGGTTATCATTGATCAGATACTAAGTCGGCTCATTTCCTTCCAGTCAAGACTACCTTTGGTGCTGAGGATTATGTGAGGTTGTACATCCAAGAGTTGGCGAGGTTGCACGATATGCCTAGGTCTATCATATCGGATCATAGTGCCCAGTTCACTTCTCACTTTTGGAGATCATTTCAGAAGGGACTTGGAACGAGGATTAAGTTGAGCACTACTTTCCAACCTCAAACCGATGGGTAAGCTGAGAGGACTATTCAAACCTTGGAGGGTATGTTTAGGGATTTTGTGTTGGAGTCTAAGGGAAACTGGGATGACCACCTTCCACTCATTAAGTTTGCTTATAATAAAAGCTTTCATGTAGCATGGGTATGGCACCATTTGAGGCCTTCTACAGGAGAAGGTGTAAGTCACCGATGGGGTGGTTTGAGTTAAGAGAAATGGCATTGGTTGGCCCGGATTTAGTAATGGAGGCTTTGGAAAAGGTTAAAGTAATTTGGGAAAGGCTAAAAATGACACAAAGTCGCCAAAAGTCCTATTCGTATGTCAGGAGGAGGGATCTTGAATTTCATGTTGGTGATTGGGTGTATGTGAAGGTTTCACCTATGAATGGTGTGATGTGTTTTAGTAAGAAGGGCAAGCTAAGCCCCCTGTATGTTGGCCCCTATGAGATTGTTAAGCGTATTGGGGGTGTGGCCTATAGGTTGGAGTTGCCTCCGGACATAAGTTCCATTCACCAGGTGTTTCATGTGTCTATGTTGAGGAAGCTAGTTGGAGATCCTAACACCATTGTGCCCTTGGAAGCTATTGAGATTGAAGAAAACTTAACTCATGAGGAAATCCCAGTGGAGATCTTGGATAGGCAAGTAAAGTGGCTTCGTAACAAGGACGTGGCTTCGGTGAAGGTGCTTTGGAGAAATTAACACGTGGAGAGTGATACTTGGGAAGCGAAGTTGGACATGGTGAAGTGGTACCCTCATCTTTTCCGATCAACTCATGCCTAAGGTACTAGGTTCTCCATTTTCTAATGGTTTCATTTCATTGCCTCTTGAGTCCCATGACATGACATGCATACATATGCACAAAAATGGTTTTTGTGAAGTTGGAACGGCCTGAATGCATTTTAAATATGTTTTAAAGATATTATCATTTTCGAATGGCGAACTATGCATTATACCTTATCTTCGGATATTTCATATCCCAAGTTAAGCTTCAAGCCTTATGGTTGCACCTTCGGAGACAAATGTTCCCAAGGAGGAGATGATGTAAGGACCCGGTTTTGGAATGACTTTATCAGATCTCATAACATTGGCCTAGGAGAAAATTTTACCAAGTATCATTCCATGGGAGGCCTACAGGGCCTATGTGAAGCCACACGGTCCATGTGAATTCCGTGAAAAGGTACTTGGCGATGGATTTTGATCACATGAATGCGACTTGGGATTCCGAACTAAGTGAGGGCACACAGCCACCCACATGGCCCATGTGGTGTGTCACGGGCCATGTGGCCCACCGTATGGCTCGCAATGTTAAATTTTTCTAAGTATGAAATTACCTTCTCGTAACCTTTTTGAGATGAAATGTTCTATGTGTTATCCCACAGTCCTTGACACAACCCGTGTAGCGTCACACGGGCCATGTAGTCGTCTGTGTGGTACCCCTTAACTTCGAATAAATTCCAAACATTGGCACTGCGAAAATTGTCTAAATGACGGTTCACGATCACTGTTCACGGTTTGTACAACGGCTCACAGACCGTTTAGAGGACCGTATGGACCTGACAGTTCAAATTTCTTTGATTTCATTAATGGCGTTTATGTAATTATTGTTTATTTTAATTAGGAATTGTGACCTTTTATCTCTTAAAAATCCCCTAATTTAGCTGATAACCCTCCCCTCATAATTCATTCTCTTTAAACCATCTACCCCTCAAATGATCACTCCCAAAATACTCTCCACTCTCCCCTAACAAGATTCAAAGCTAGGATTTACTTGGGTTCAAATTCAAGCTAGGTCCTTCCCTAAATACAGCTTCTCAATCAGGGTATGTGGGATTGATTCTTGGTCCCTTTTACCAAAGCATACCCAAAACCCCTTTCAATTGATTTCATGGATTTCAGTTTACTTCAAATATGGGTTTTCATTGTTTAATTTTATTAGATCCAATTGATGTATGGGTTGTACTTTACCTATGATTTTAAATTACTTTGATCACTATTATGATGATTTACATTGAGTTATCAAGTTATGAACGTGCATGTCCCCTTTAAAGTTGATTTATGCATAGGGCGATTTATATTATGATTTAGATGCTTATTTAATTATGGATTTACTCAATTTCATATTATGATGTTGATTTTAACTTGAATCTATGTTACCTAAGTTATTCTCACATCATGCATTGCACTTGCATTCATGAACATTGATTTTTATTAAAATGATGAAGTGGGTTAAGCCCAATTATGTTTTATGAAATGATTTTGATAAGATATTGGTTATGATAAGAATGTGATCATATACATGTCTTATGATTGTGGCTCTTTGAGCATCTCATGTGCTTCCACCATCTTGTATATGTGAATGAGCTATTTCTTACATGAGTATCATGATTATGACTTATGATTTGGCATTTGTGTCTAAATGTGCATTGAACGGTTATGAAATGTATAATGGTTTGAAATGTATATTGTGTCTCTTGAAAGCACGTACATGTATAAGTATTCTCGTGGGATGCCAAATTAGCACCAATGGATTGGGGGCATCAGAGCTATCCCCAAGGGCTCTCTCCCTTTCCTTGAACTCTATGCCTAGCATGGGTTATGAGAATCCTATCCGAAATTAGACAAGTTCTCGTTATGAAGGTGGCTTCATACGAAATGGGGCGGGTTCCCATAAGTTGGAGTGTAATGTGATATGATATGCTATATGAAGAATCCTTATAGAAATGGGATGGGTTCCTATAAGGGGGTTGCTTCAGATGAAATGGGACAAGTTCCCATAAGGTGAAGTATGGTTTACCTTTGGCAAGTAGACCATCTCTGTACCAGTGAGGGGCTTTCTTTGAGATTCCAAATAATAGCTCACTTGGTCTTACGCATGTCGGTTGAGGTCACGTCCCCGTTATATATGGGAATTATTTCATTCATGCATCATGAATTTCATGGCATCTATTATATATATTACCCTCTTGATTATATGATTCTTTCTATACTATGTGCCCTTGTAATCTAACATTTAAGTGCAGGTTTATCAAATCATATGAATTGCATGCATGCATACTTAGTACATTCAGACATACTAAAGCATACTGTATGCCGACATGATTTTACCATGTAGGGGCCGAGCTTTTCGATTACTAACTGTTTGACGAGTAGTCCGATACAAAAGAGCACTTGTGGTGAATCCCATCCTTCAAGGACAAGCCATCTTCCCCCTACTTATGTTATCCCAGATTTACTTTCTTATTTGAGGGTGAGCCAAGAACATGTCCAGGCCCCCATTCCATCTCGTATAGAGGCATTTGTTGGACATTGTGTGGACTCTCTAAAATCTTTATGCTATGCATGGTATTTAGTTTGTGTATTCATATGGGTTGATCACGGAAACCTCGTATTTGTTTATATGCATATTTGGTGTGGAAATATTGAAAGTCCCAAGCCCCGTACTGCCCCCATAGCATGAGTCATATTTCCTCGTCCCTTAGAACTATGTGTTACTAATTGAATGCTCTTTTTGAAACGATAATGTGGATTTGGATACTTGAGGCTTGTTTGGAGACATTCAAGTTCGCAATCGTTGTGTCACATCTTGGCCCTTGTCCCTGGTCGTGACACTAGGCCCCATGGTTGGGTCGTAACAATCTTGGTATAAGAGCATTAAGTTTACAAATGGTCCTCAAAAATCCAATATACTGCCTCAAGTATAATCTTGTTATAGTTTAGAAGCGCGCCACCACTATTAATAGGAGTCTATGTGGCATTTGGGAAATGACTCTCTTCTTCGTGATCTATGTCCTGTGATACAACTAAATCCTATAAGGTTTATTTTTGATTCCCATCCTCTACATTTTAGAATATGTCTCTGACTCATTAGAATGGTGAATAAGATGGTAACCATCCTTCGCTTGATGATGTGCCCCCCAGCATCGACATATCTAATGTAGAGATTCACAATGCTCTACGGTTATTGGCCAAAGTTGTAACCACTCAACTCAACCAAAAGGCAAATACCATTGGTCCTACAAACAATAAGGGAGATACGAAGGCTAAGAAATACTAAGTTCATGGTGGTCCATCATCTATTGTTGTTCCAACATTCAAGTCCAACATGGAAAGATACCTTTTTGCCATTTGTCAATGGTGTAGAAAGAAGTGTCAAGGAAAGTGTTTGGCCGATACTTATTGTTGTTTCAAGTGTGGCCAAATTGGAGATAAGATGAGGGATTGTTAGTGGCTTCTCCCGAAGCGAGAAAAAGTGCTCGATTTGAAGTTGTGCATCTATGTGCTATGTCCACAGATAGAGGCCATTTCCAACAAGGTCAAGGACCATCACCATTTGCTCCCTAAAGGTTGGTTAAAGATAGGGTGCCCGTCCCTAAGTCTCAAGTGGTGGTGCTAAGGATGGTGGTGTTGTACTACCTAATTGTTGAAGATATGGGAAGAACCATGGAGGTGATTGTTGGATAGGACTGGGTGCTTGTTTTGTTTGTGGAAGAATAAGGACAAAATCATCGAGTGTCCAAACGTTACAAAAAAGGCTAAGGAAGAGTGTCCTCAAGGCAAATGGTTCCAAAAGGGAATGTGCAAGAAGGTTGCCAAACTCTAAGAGGTGGTTCATTCTAAGTTGGAACGGCCTAAATACATTTCAAATGCGTTTTAAAGATTTTATAATTTTAGAATGGTGAACTATGCTTTGTACCTTGTGTCGAATGGACACCTCGCATTTTTTTATAAGCATATTTGGTGTAGAAATGTTGAAAGTCCCAAGCCCCGTACTGCCCCCAAAAAATGAGTCATATTTTCCCGTCTCTTAGAACTATGTGTTAGTAATTGAATGCTTTTTCTGAACCGATGATGTGGATTTGAATACTTGAGGCTTGTTTGGGGACCTCGGGTTCCCAATCGCCGTGTCGCATCTAGGCCCTAGTCTCGGGTCGTGACACTAGGCCCCACAGTTAAGTTGTAACAAGCTTGGTATAAGAGCATTAGGCTTATAAATAGGCCTTGGCAATCCAACATATTGCCTCAAGTACAATCTTGTTCATGGTTTTGAAGCACGCCACAACTATTAATAGGAGGCTATGTGGCGTTTGGGAAATGACTCACTTCTTCATGATCTATGTCATGTGATACAACTAAATCCTCTAAGGTTTATTTTTGATTCCCATCCTTTACATTTTAGAAATTATCTCTAGCTCATTAGAATCAAGGATAAGATGGTAACCATCCTTCGCTTGATGATCTACCCCCCAGCACCGACATATCTAATGTAGAGATTCACAATGCTCTATGGCTATTGGCCAAAGTTGTAACCACTCAATTCAACCAAAAGTTAAATACCGTTGGGCCTATAAATGATAAGAAGGGGGATACGAAGGCTAAGAAATACCATGTTCATGGTGGTCCATCATCTATTGATGTTCCGACGTTTAAGTTCAACATGGAAAGATACCCTTTTGCTATTTGTCAATGGTGTGGAATAAAGCATCAAGGATTGTGTTTGGCCGATGCTAATTGTTGTTTCATGTGTGTCTAAATTGGAAATAAGATGAGGGATTATTAGTGTCTTCCGCGGAAAGGAGAAAAAGTGCTTAATTTTAAGGTGTGCATCTACGTGCTATGTCAAGAGATATAGGCCATTTCCAACAAGGTCAAGGACCATCACCGTTTGCACCCCAAAGGTTGGTTAAAGATAGGGTGCCCATCCCTAAGTCTCAGGTGGTGGTGCTAAGGATGGTGGTGTTGTACTACCTAATTGTCGAAGATGTGGGAATAACCATGGAGGTTATTTTTGAAGAGCACAAGGGGCTTTAGTTTGTGGAAGACTAGGGACAAACTAATCTAGTGTTTAAACATTACAACAAAAGCTAAGGAAGGGTGTCCTCAAGGTCAAATGTTTCCAAAAGGGAAAGTGCAAAAAGGTTCCTAAACTCTATGAGGTGGTTCACATGGAAACTGATACTACGATCTTTAAGAGAGGCAAGAGGTGTATGAGGTACCCGATGTTGTCACTGGTATGTTAAAGGTATATGATCGAATTGTGTATGCTTTAATGGATCTGGGTGCCACTTTATCTTTCATTACCCATTTATTTCTAATTGGCGTGATGTGTGTCCGGAATTTCTATGTTAACCGTTTGAGGTATCTACCCCATCGATGGATCTATTGTTGCTAAAGGAGTCTATAGAGGTTGTCCAGTGTCCATATTGCATAAAGTCTTACCTTATGATTTTGTTGAATTTGACGTGGTAGATTTTGATATTATTCTTAGTATGTAATAGCAACATGCATATCATGCTTCCTTTGATTGTAGAATTCATAAAGTTAGGTTTTGATTTCCAAATGAACCCACCCTAGAGATGGAAGGTCATGATTTTATGGTTAATGTTAGATTCATCGCTTGTCTTAAGATTCTAGAATTTATTGCTAAAAGGGTTGCATTTATCATCTTATAAGGTTTAGGGATGTCGAGTCCAAAGTCCTTTTATTGAGTTGGTTCTTGTGGTCAATGTGTTTATTGATATTTTTCGCGATAGCTCCCCGGTGTTTCCCCTAAAAGGGAAATAGATTTTTGTATAGATTTAAGGACTTGGATTTTTTGAACGGCTTTACCGGATCTCTTAGTACCGTCCCAAGCAAAGAAAGTTGCCAGACATCGCTTCACGAAAGTCCCATACGGGCCGTGTGAAGCCTCACGAACCGTGTGGCCTCTCGTGAAGGGACACATGGCCATGATTTCGACAAGGGTGAATAAGAAAGAGAATTTGGACCAAGTGAGGGCACACAGCCACTCACACGGTCTGTGGGATGTTTCACGGGCTGTGTGCCCCTCCGTGTGGCTCGCATATGGTAAATTTTCTAAGTATGAAAACTGTCTCATAACTTTGTTGGGCGGAAAATTTATAAGTGCTGGCACACGGTCCATGCCACGGCCCGTGTGGAATCACACATACCGTGTAGTCATCCGTGTGATACCCCTTGGCCTCGAATACATTCGTTGCATTGGCACTGCAAAATTTTCTAAGTGAAAGTTCACGGTCACTGACCACGGTCCTTGTGACGACTCATGGACTGTGTAGGCAACCGTATGGACCTGACAGTTCCAATTTTCGCCTGTTTCATTAATGTCGTTCAAGTAATTTTGGTTTATTTTATGTGTGAGTTATGACCTTTTACCTATCCTAAACCCTTAATTCAGTTGATATCCCTCCCCTCTTAATTCATTCTCCTAAAACCTTCTACCCCTCATAAGATCACCTCCCAAATACTCTCTACTCTCCCCTCTTAAGATTAAAGGCTAGGGTTAATTGGAGTTCAATTCAAGCTAAGTCCATCCACAAGTTCAGCTCCTCAATCAAGGTATGTGGGATTAAATCTTGGTCCCTTTCAACCAAGAAGACCCAAAAACTATTTTCAATTGATTTCATGAATTTTAGTCTACTTTCAATATGGGTTTTAATTATTTGATTTTATTAAATCTAATTGATGTATGAGCTGTACTTTACCCATGATTTTAACTTACTTAGAACATTTTTATGATGATTTACATTGAGCGATGGAGTTATGAACATGCATGTCGCCTTCTAAAGTGTATTTATGCATGGGTGATTCACATCATGATTTAGATGTTGATTTAATTATTGATTTATTTAATTCATATTTTAAATGTTCATTTTAACTTGAATCTATGTTACCCATGCTTTCCTTACATCATGCATTGAATTTTCATTGATGAACATTGATTTATATGGAAATTATGAAGTGGTTTAAGCCTAACTACATTTTTATGAAATGATTTTTGTAAGGCATTTGTTATGACAAGGATGTGATCACATACATGTCTTATGATTATGGGTCTTTGTAAATTTTAGGTGCTTGCACCATTCCGTATATGTAGATGAGCTATTCCTTTCTTGAGCATTACAATTATGATTCATGATTTGGCATTTGAGCCTATATGTGCATTGGACGGTTTTGAAATGAATATTGTATCTTTTGAAAGCACGTAAATGTATAAGTATTCACGTGGAATGTTGTTGACTTAGCACTGATGGATTAGGGGCGTCAGGGCTATCCCCAAGGGCCATCTCCCTTTCTTGAATTATGTTCCAACATAGGAACTTTACCCATTACTGAAAAGACCGGGTCGTCCGGAATGGTTATTAGTTTATTATGTTTATGATATGATATGATTATGGAAAATTCTTCTTAAAAGCATGGTCGTAAGGAAGGTGACCATCCACCGAAAAGCATGGTCGTAAGGTGTGATGTAGATTACACTTGGCTAGAAATCTTCTCTTACCGATGGGAGGTGTTTATCAGACTATTTCATGTAATAGCTCGCATGGATTTACTTTGTTGGTTATAGTCCTTCCCGACTATATATGAGCATTGTTGCATTTCATGCATCATAATTTTCATAGCATCTTGTATATTTCTCCCTTAGATATATGATTCATTCTATATTATGTGCCCTTGTCATCTAACATTGAAATACAGGTTTAGTATGTCATATGCATTGCATGCCCACAAACTTAGTACATTCAAATGTACTAATGCATACTAGACGCCTATATGATTTTACCATATAGGGGCCCAGCATTTTGATTACCCACTGTTCGACGAATAGTCCGATCAAGAAGTATATTGTGGTGAGTCCCATCCTCCAAGGATGAGCCAACTTCCTTTCCTTTATGTTATTTCGGAATGTTCTTCCATATTTGAGGGTGAACCCAGAAATTGTCCCGGCCTTTGTTCTGTCTTGACTGGAGGCATTTGTTTGACATCATGTAGACTCCTTAAAGTCATTATGCTATGCGAAATATTTGGTTTATGTGCCCCTATGAATTCATTTATGGAAATCTCATATTTCGCTTATATGTTTTTTGTGTGGTAGTATGGAAAGTCCCAAGTCCCCGTTTTGCCACCATAGCGAGAGACCTATTTCCCCCGTCTCTTAGAATTATGTGTTACTATTTGAATGCTCTTCTGGAACCAATGATGTGGATATAGATACTCGAGGCTTGTATGGGGACTCTCGGGTTCCTTTTCGCCGTGTCACATCTAGGCCCTAGACCCAAGTCATGACAAAAGATTGTATCAGAGCCCTAGGTTTATAAATAGTCCTCGGAGTCCAACATGTTGCATCACGTAGAGTCCTATTCATGGGTGTGAAGTGCATCATGCCTATAAGTGGGAGGCTTTGAAGGCGTTCTTGGAATTGCCTCACTTCTTCACGCCTTATGTCGTTATATGGCTAGTATACTTGGTTCTCTTATCTTGACGGTGTCGTTGCTCCATTTCAAAAGATGTCTCGAAGAAGACCCCTCCTACCAAGGCCGACTCTGGTTATGAGGAACATGCTCCTCAAGGGCCTATGGACAAATCCATCATAATTGGTAAGTTCCGTACAGCCTTTGCCATTATTGCCCAGGTAGTGGCCTCTCAGACAAGGTAGGCTAACTTGCCACAGGATCCTACACCTGCTTCTAGGGTGAGGGATTTCACCCAAACGAATCCTCCAGAGTTCCATGGGTTAAAGGCTGATGAGGATGCTCAAGAGTTCATTGATGAGCTTACCAAGATACTGAACATCATGGGTGTCACTTCTGAAGAGAAGGCTGAATTGGATGCCTACCAACTGAAAGATGTGGCTCAGATGTGGTATACTCAATAATCTATGAAGAGGGTTTGCGGTGATGATGTTAATTATGAGGAGTTCAGATCTGCGTTCCATGATCGCTTCTTTTCCCTTGAGCTTAGGAAAGCTAGGATGACTAAGTTTATCAACCTCAAGAAAGGAGTATGAGTGTGAGGGAGTACACCCTCAAATTCACAAAGCTTTCCAAGTATGCTCTGTCGTTTTTGGCTGACCCTCGTGCAAGGATGCACAAGTTAGTTTCGGGTATCTCTAATTTTTTTGTAAAGGAATGTAGTACTACTATGCTCATATAGGATTTGGATATTGCCAAACTCATGGTATATGCAGAACATATCGAAGAAGAGAAACTCAAGGAGAGAAGGGTTCACGATCCCAAGAGAACCCCTTTTGATGGTGGATTCTCTGGTACTCGAAGTGGTGGTTTGGTTCGCTTCTAACAGTGCCAAGGTTTTGGAACACGAGTTTCTAATGGTCAGGTACCTCCTTCTAGGGCACCGGTTGGTGGCGGTCCAGGGTACCCTGTGTTTGAAAAGTGCAAAAGGCCTCAGATGGGAGTGTGTTAATAGGAATTGGGTGTTTTCTACGGGTGTGGTGATAAAAATCACAAGGTTGTTGACTGTCCTAGGAATTCCTGTAGAGGTCAAGGTTAGGTGGCCTAAGGTGGGAAAGGTCAAAAGAGAGCTCCCAAAGGTGTTTCCCCAAAGAACAATTGGTTCTATGCACTCTATCCCCACCAAGATATCGAGGAAGCTCCGGATGTCATGACGGGTATGTTAACAGTCGTTGATTTTTATGCTTATGTTTTGCTTGATCCGGGTGAAAATTTGTCTTTTGTGAATCCTCTGTTGGCAGTTAAATTTGGTTTGATTCCAAAAGTTTTCAGAGATCCTTTCTAAGTTTATACTCCCATCGGTGAATCTATTGTTCTACATAGAGTCTATCATGGTTGCCCTGTTTCTGTGTTGAACAAATTTTTCCGTCTGATCTTGTAGAACTTGAGATGTTCGATTTTGACATGATTCATGGGATTTATTGGTTGCATGCATCATATGCCTCTATAGTCTGTAGAACCCGAAAGGTCAAGTTCCAACCTCCTAGAGAGACCGCACTTGAATGGAAGGGTGGTGACTCCTCTATTAAAGGTCAGTTTATTTCGTACCTCAAGGCACAAAGAATGATCTCTAAGGGTGCATTTATCATATTGTGAGGGTCAAGGATATGAAGTCCAAAGTGCCTACTCTTGAGTCGATCCCTGCGGTGAATGAGTTTTCGGATCTGTTCTCCGAAGACTTGCCAGGATTTCCTCTTGAAAGAGAGGTAGATTTCGACATAGATATTCTTTAGGATACTTAACCTATCATTGTATGGCGCCAGTGGAGTTTAAAGAATTAAAAGGGCAGTTAAAGGATTTGTTGGAAAAGGGATTCATTCGACCAACATATAACCGTAGGGTGCTCTAGGAACGACGGATCTCTTCGGATGTGTATTGATTATAGGCAACTGAATAAGGTGACCTTTAAGAGTAAGTACCCGTTGCCCAGGATTAATGACTTGTTTGACCCACTCCAAGGGGCTACTCATTTCTCAAAGATTGATCTTCTTTTCGGGTATCATCAGTTGAAGGTCAGAGAGTGTGCGATTCCCAAAACAGCCTTTCGAATAAGGTATGGGCACTTTGAGTTTGTGGGGATGTTGTTTGACCTAACCAATGCTCCAGTCGTGTTCATGGATATAATAAATTGGGTGTTTAAGCCATTCGTTGACAGTTTTGTAGTGGTCTTCATTAACGACATTCTCATTTACTCCCAAAGTGAGTAGGAGCACGGGGATCACTCGAGGATGGTCCTCTAAACTTTTAGAGAGAAGTTGTATGCCAAGTTTAGCAAATTTGAATTTCTATTGGGCGAAATGGGTTTCCTTGGCAATGTACTGTCCGGTGATAGTATCATGGTGGATCCAAAGAAGACCGAGGCCATGAAGAATTGGCCCAAACTGTTGAATCCTTCAGATATTCGAAGTTTTCTTGGGTTGGCCGGATATTACAGAAGGTTTGTTGAGGGGTTTGTTGCGCCCCATTTTTTCTCGCGAAGAAACGCGAACCTGGACGATGTCATTGCATTGACTATTTTGGGATTGAGCGTTGAAGAGTCGCCACCTAATGACTTAAGGTGCATTAGGAAACCATTCTAGCCTAAGGGTCAAGCTAACTAGAGATAGGGTAAGGGCTCAAATTACCTCGAAGGGAAGGTGTTAAACACCCTTCAAGGTCCGCAAATGCGGGTCTCGACCCTGTCTCGTATTATATATGGGGATTTCTAACAAATAAGGTCTCTATTTTAAAAATATTCCTAAATAAATTCTAAGTGATAAAATAATAAGCTAAACAAATATATATACTAATCTACCCCAAATAAAATGAAATAAATACGAGAGAAGAAATTCAAACTAAGTAGATTATATTTATCTTTTATTTACTACTCGGATCAGTCACACTTGGGCTTATTACCAAGCCCAAGGACGGAATCCAGGGTTCGTTCCTATTAAGGTTCGAGCGTAAATCATCATCTCCGAGGGTCCTATCTACCCCTACCCATCCTAGGTTAGATTTATTTTTTAACTTAAGAGCGTAATAAAATATAACGCTTCCTTGAAGTGTATTGTTCCATCTTAAGGTCCAAGAGGCATTGGACTTCTATTATGGTTGTTCTAGACTCGAAAAGAATATAAGGCTTCCTATTTAGACTCGCATCAATATAAAATACATAGACTAGCGGTTAGCATGTAAAGTGTCATATATGCCTCTAACTAGATAGAGTACTTGAAAGTACACATGAATAGCAAACGGTTGTGTTATGATAAGTGTGAGGTAAACATTCTTTGAAATTTTAACAAAGGATTATCAAATTAGAACTTACTTCTTTGAAAGCATTGAAAATAGGTAATAGTGGAGGCATGATTAAAATTGAATAACATTCTAAGGTACTTATAAAAATGTATTTAAACTATATGATATGTTTTAAGAACGAAAAAAGATTCAATAAAACATTATAAGCATGATTTCCTAAATTATACTAATTATTCAAGGAAAGAAAATCTTATTAACATACCAAAATCCATGCATTAATTATGGACTTCTTATCAAAAATGATTTGAGACCTATACACATGATTTCAAGGACTTAATTATGTACCTTAAAATTAAAAGTATGGTGAAGGTGTTTTTAAAAGTCCATCTTAAAAGTTAAGACGTAATTTTTAGATGAAGTGGGGCAAAATTTTTATAAGTTTAAAATACTATGAGCATGACTCCTATATGCTAAAAGAATTTTATAACATGATTTTCTAAATATGATGTGACAAAAATTTAATACATGACTTTTAATGACCAATTTTTTTTTAAATGCTCATCAATTCTAACTATAAAGTCAACTAATATAGAGCAAACAAATATCATGCAACACAAAAAAAGTATTAAAGATGAATCCTAATTTAAAGGTTCTACTAAAAGTTTTTTAAAGAAAACTACACCATACCCTTATGTTATTAAAAGGTCCATTAACATGTTTAACAAAATTTGTGATTAAGGGATTTTATCAGAAGAAAAATAAAATGGAATAAAAAAAAAGTAGCACGTTGTTCCCATGATCTCTTTTTTTCTTAATCCTAGATTTAGATCACTTACGTGAAGTCGCAAAAAGAAAAATATGTAGCGCGTAATTCCCCGCCCCCTTTTTTTACTATATCGCCATTTCACTATGTTTATTACATTCTTTGCGGAAAAATAAAAATATACAACATCAGATATAAAAACAAAAAAAGCTTCACGACTTCCTCCACCGGATTCCAAGGCAACTTTTTGCATCCCAGCTTTGCAAGAAACTTGGAAACTAACCTGGACCACTGTCGAAACAAAAACTAGCAGTTCCCGAAAAATTGTGGTAAAAGCACTAATAATAAACTATCAGGTTAGACCATATTTAAAATGCATATATATATATATATATATATATATATATATATATATATATATATATATACACATATATATATATATATATATGAAAAGAGCAGAATAAGTTTTAACCTGGCAAGCAAATAATTAATCAGATTTGGGCAAACAACTTTTCTTCTTGCAAAACACACCCAACTTTCTGTTTTTTGAATATTTTATAATGGAAAAAGAGATATTGAGCAAAGAATGTTATTGCAATTTGAGGGGGTTCGAATGGTTCGATGCTTCTTTTTTTTCTTTTTCTCTATGAAGTGTGTCTTATATAGTGAACAAAAGACATGATACTAAGGAAGTAAAGATCAATTAGGAGTAAATTAACATTTTCCTAATTAAAAGAATTACCATAAGGGTGAAATAAGAATCTGTCAAAAAATAAAGAAAGAAAGAAAATCAGTTAGCAAATTTAACTTACCATAGAATAAAAATTCGATCACAATTTGCCAAAAATAAGGATCCTAAAAACTTACTGTAAACTTGGGTAAAAAAGGAGATAAGGGAGCAATAATTTTGGTTATTGATTAACGGAATTGCCTATGTCGAAAAATCTTTAGTGATTCTAATTATGCAAGGAGAAAATCCTGATAACTTCAGTCAAACAAAGTAAAAGAATCCATAGCCGCCAAAACCCAGGCAAATCTCAAACAACCCAAATCCAACCGTCGTACTATGTAAACTTTTACGATTGAACGGACAATCAAGCCTTAGGATCTATGAAAACTAGCAGACGGAAAGAAAATTGGCAACCCAAACATGTTGAATGGAGGAACTATGCAAGAATTAACGTGTCATAATCGCATAACATTTAGCTCGACAAACTAAAATGAAAACAAACTGTATTCGGATATTTTGAGATTTGACTTGGTCTTGACCGAAATTTGGTCCTCTAGTTGGGATTCGTTTTCCGATGATCTTCCATCTAATTTTGAGTTTTTTCACCTGAAGAGAGGCGGAAGAGGGTCGAAGGAGCCGCTGGGCTTTTTCCGGCGATGGGGGCCATCGAGTTGCTGGTTTTCTGGTGGCGATGGGGTCACCTGGTAGGGTTGTTGAGATGGGAGGCTACACAAGAGAAAGGAGAGGGAGGAGGTGAAGCGGGAAGAGAGGAGAGGGAGAAGGTGAAGCGGGGAGAGAGGAGAGGGGGCAACCATGGCTGCCTAGGGGTGGTGCGGCGGTGTTTTAGGGCTGTTGGAGGGGTTGCAGTGGCTGGAGGAGAGGGAGAGGGAGAAAAGGAGAGGCTGCGGGCGCCGCATGGGGCAGCAGCAGCTCGCGGTAGTTAGAGGAGAGGGAGAAAAGGGCGCTGGCGAGGGAGAAATGAAGGAGGAGGAGAGGAGAGAGGAGGGGAGAGGAAGGGAGGGAGAGGAGAGGGAGATGGAGAGAGAGAGGAAAATGCATCGGTGGCTGCCAAGCAGCGGCGCCGTCGAGGAGAGAAGGGAGAGGGAGGCGGTGGCTAAGGGAAGGGTAGGTGAAAAATGAGAATTAGTGTTGGGGGTGTGGTTAAAAAAAATTGAAAGTGGGTTTGGGATGGATCCGGGTTAGAAAACGGGTAACCCGGATTTAAAAATTAGTCTAAATTGTAGAAATTTAAAATTGAGCCACAAATCGACTCACTTTAGGCTAGGAATGTAAGAAATTAGCTAAAATTGAAAAATATTTCAAGGAAATCAACTAAAATCGAAATGAAACTTCAAGGATTTAATTAAAATTGACATGAATGGATTAAAGATGGCTATGATTTTGACAAATTAAGATATACACTTGAAAATATATAATATTTTATAAAGCAATATTTGTGTAAAATACGTAATTCATGCCACCATTATTAAAAGAAATGCTAAACATATTAAAATCGTCGTTTTGACTAAAGAGACGATTTAAAAGATGTTACTAACATAACATAATACGTGTTTAACTAATATTAAAATAATGAAAGTAGTAATAAATAATATGAATAATAACACTAAATATTACTACCACTACTACTCGCTAGAATAATATATTTTGTATGTTTGTTTATGTATTCATTAATTATATATATATATTTGAGTAAATAATAATAAAAATGACAATATAAAGAACACACTTGGAAGCAAAATATTAGCCGCGTGAAATAAATTTATTTATATCACAAATTATTAGAATACCGGTTTAAAAAAAGTGTAAACTAAGTCAAGGGTCGATCAAAATCGGGTGTCTACAGCTGCCCCTTCTTTGCTTGGTAATGAAAGATGAATTTTTGAGCAAAGAAAGTTGACCGAATAGCCGATTTTGTCCGACCAATGATGTATTTCCGGGGGGATCGAATAGAACAAAGGTTTCATGGCCGAGACTACGGTTTAAAGTCGCCTACATATCCCTGGTCATACGAGAATCAAGCCATGTGTAGTTTTGGATTTAGAAACGACTGAAATTTCTAAAAAAAGTGAAAATAAAAATACGAACTTTGAAGCCTGAATTGGACTGGTCGTGGTATAAAAAATGACTCGGGTATTGAAAGAAGATGGGAGGTTTAATGCACTGGATAGCAAAATAGTGGAATTTCGCCATTTCTGCAATTTGTAACAAAAAGAAATGCTACGTAACAATGGTTAGAGCGCATATATTAAATTGTGAAATAATCGTAAACATGATGCAAGTTCCCTTTTAGACCATGAAGTTTGTCGTAAGATGATAAGGATGACGTCTTGGGCTATGGCGTCTAGGGCTATGCTAGTCATAAATTATATCCTCAGGTCATGAAATGATGTCCATACGCCATGAAGGATGATGCCTTTGGACGATGATACCTTCGGATCGTGATAAATATAATTAAACCTTTAGGCCATGAAATAATGTTCTTGGGCCATGTTGATGATGCCTTTTGATTATGATGCCAAGGGGGTGTAATATGTTTTGCTATTCTCAGGCCGAAGCAGAGATAAATTCAGGCACAATGCAATGCATGTAAGAACTCGTGGGCCAATATCGGGTGGGTAATGAAATTTTCGAGCACAATGCAATACAAATTACATGCAATCTCTCGGACCAATGCAAAAATGTGATTTTCGGGCACATGCAATTTCTCGGGCCAACTTATGCGAGATACGGTTTCTTTTGGGCACAATGTAATGCAAGTTTTAAGATGTATGCAATTTCTCTGGCTAATATTATGCAAAAATATGATTTTCGGGCACCTGCAATTTGTCGAGCTAGATTATGCGCGACATGATTTTCGGGCACAATGGAATGCAAGTTTTAAGATGTATGTAATTTCTTGGGCCAATGTCATGCAAAAATATGATTTTCGGGCACATGCAATTTCTCGGGTTAGATTATGCACGACGTAATTTTCGGGCACAATGCAGTGTAAGTTTCAAGATATATGCAATTTCTCGGGCCAGTGTCATGCAAAAATATGATTTTCGAGCGTATGAAATTTCGCGGGCCAAATTATGCGAGATATGATTTTTGGACAATGTAATGCATGTTTTAAGATGTATGTACTTTCTCGGGCTAACATTATGGAAAAATATGATTTTCGAGCATAATATAATGCAAAGGCAATTTTGGGCCAATGCAATGAGTAATATTTCTTACTAGATTATCGTTTGCTCAGGTTGTGCCAAAATGTATGCCTGTCTAATCTCTGTTCAAAGAAAAGTGGTCAGTTTATAAAAAAAGAGGTTGATCTATCCTTCATCGTGGCCCGGTATGCTTTATTGGTGGCTGGTATACAAACCTTTGTCGGGCATTTACCTTGGGGTAGGATAGCATAGAATTCGAATTTTGAAAGTAGTATATATATATATATATATATATATATATATATATATATATATATATATATAAAATGTATGCATGCATATATATTTTGTTATGTATATATATTTGAAACGTTTGAAAGACAAAACATCTGATAATTTATGGTGTTGAATCCTTGGTAGTGGCGCATTTGAGACAAACCCAATGTTCAGCTGAGGAAGGATCTTTGGGCTACCCGGTGTAGAATTACAACTTTCTCGAGCTATTTGTCATCGTCTCAAAAATTCTGCCCCAGTTATCTTGTCTGCTTATGCTCTCTTTCAAAAGAATTTTTTAGATCCCCTCAAAAATTCTGCCCCAGTTTGTGGTCAAGTGGGGAAATGATATTTTTATTATGGTAAGATCGAACTCTATAGGAGCGCCTACATATCCCTCTTAAACGGGTATAAGGTCTGACGTAGTTCCAATTACAAATAGCAAATATAGAGTCTAAACATAATATCTTTTCACAGCATCTGCGTTGATAGGTCTAGGCCAGATTTTGCCGTCCATTTCTGCGAGTATTAGTGCTCCTATAGACAGGACGCGGTGAACCATGTACGGACCTTTCCAGTTTTGTGCGAACATTCCTTTGGCCTCAACTTGGTTTGGAAAGATCCGCTTCAAGACCAATTGCCCGGGTGAGAAGTATCTCGGTCTGACCTTTTTGTTTAATTCTGGTGCCATCCTGTTCTAGTAAGGTTTCCCGTGACATATGGCATTGATCCTTGTTCCATCGATCAGTGCTAATTGCTCAAACCTGCTTTGTACCCATTCGGTGTCATTCAACTCTGCTTCTTGAATAATTCTTAGAGATGGTATCTCCACTTCCACAGGAATTACAGCTTCGTTCCCATAGACCAAAAAGTACAGTGTTGCTCCAGTAGAGGACCGGATGGTGGTGCGATATCCTAATAACGCAAACGGTAGATTCTCATGCAATTATATGTGATTGTCAATCATTTTCCGCAATATCCTTTTGATGTTCTTGTTCGCCACTTCTACCGCTCTATTCATTGTGGCATGTATGCCGTGGAGTTTCGATGGTTGATCTTGAATCGATCACAAGTTCCCATCATCCAATTGCTATTGAGATTGGCTCCATTGTCAGTGATTATTGTCTCAAGGACCCCAAACTGGCAAATGATGTTGTTTTTGATGAAATCATCGACAACTTCCTTAGTGACAGACTTGTGAGATATAACTTTGACCCATTTGGTGAAGTAGTATATTGCCACAAGAATAAACATGTGTCTGTTTGATGCTGCTGGCTCGATGGGACAAATGACATCCATGCCCCAAGCTGCGAAAGGCTAAGGTGAATTAGTGACATGGAGTTCGTTGGGAGGAACTCGGATCATGTCTGCATGGGTTTGGCATTGGTGACATTTCTGAACATATCGGATGCAATTTGTTTCCATTGTTAACCAAAAATACCCCGACTTGAGGATCTTCTTCGCGAGAGTAAAGCCATTTATGTGCGGACCACACGTTTCTGCGTGAATCTCTTCTACGAGTCTGGATGCCTCCTTAGCCCCGACGTACCTTAGCGAACGCAAATCGGGAGTCCTCCTATATAGGATTTCCTTGTTTAAGAAGAATTGATAGTCTAACCTCCTAACTGTGTGTTTTTGGACTTTTGTTGCATCTTCTGGATAATTGCCGATCTTCAAGTATCCCTGGATATCATCATTCCATGGCTTTCGGTCCGATTCTTGCTCCACATGAAAGCAATAGGCAGGCTGTTCATTTATATGAATGCGAATGGGATCAATGTAATTCTGATTGGGGTGCCTATCATGGAGGATAAGGTGGCCAGAGCATCTGCAAACGCGTTTTGGATTCGCGGAATATGTTTGAATTCCACTTTAGTGAATCTTTTGCAAAGATTTTGCACGCAGTCCAAATATGATAGAAGTTTTCATTCCTTACCGCCCATTCACCTTGTGCCTGACGGATCACTACATCTAAATCTCCGATTGCCAAAATCTCTTCAACGTCCAAATCAACTGCTAGTCGGATCCCAAGATGCAAGCATCATATTCAGCCATGTTGTTGGAGCAATGAAGCCTGAGTTTTGCTGATGCCGGGTAGTGTTGCCCTGTTGGTGAGATCAAAACAGCCCCAATGCCTAATCCGTTAAAGTTCTTGGCTCCGTCAAAGAACATCCTCCAGCCATCATATTCTTCGAAGATATCCTCTCCTACGAAAGCTACTTGTTTATCATAAAAATAGGTCTTCAAAGGCATGTACTCTTCATCCACTGGGTTTTTTGCAAGATGATCGGCTAGTGCTTATGCCTTCACCGCTTTTTGCATGATATAGACTATGTTGAATTCACTCAGTAATATTTGCCATTTGGCTAACTTACCCGTGGGCATAGGTTTCTAAAAGATATACTTCAGGGGATCCATCCGTGAGATCAGATATGTCGTGTGTGTTGAGAGATAATGTTGCAACTTCTGGGCTACGCAAGTCAAAGCACAACAAGTGCGCTCAAGTAAGGAATATCGAGCTTCATACGGCGTGAACTTCTTACTCATGTAGTAGATTGCCTGCTCTTTCCTTCATATTTCATCATGTTTTCCTAAAACACATCCGAATGCCTGATTCATGACCGATAAGTATAGCAACAAAGGTGACCCGACTCAGGAGGAACCAACACTAGAGGATGGATAAATAGTCCTTGATCTTGTCAAACACTTCTTGACATTCTGGAGTCCATTTGATAGCGATGTCCTTCTTTAGTAGCTTGAGGATTGGTTCACAAATGATGGTAGACTGAGTTATGAAACGACTAATGTAGTTGAGTCTTCCCAAGAAGCTCATCACTTCTTTCTTGCTCTTCGGAGGAGGGAGATCATGAATAGCCTTGATTTTTGTGGGATCCAACTCTATACCCTGGCGACTGACAATAAAACCCAATAATTTCCCAACAGGGACCCCAAAAACATACTTTGCAGGATTTAACTTCAAGTTGTACCTTCGTAGCCTGTCAAAGAATTTTTGAAGATCAACCAGATGGTCACACCTTTTCCTCGACTTGATGATGACATCGTCCACGTAAACCTCAATTTCTCTGTGGATCATGTCATGGAACAAAGTGTTCATGGCTCTCATGTAGTTTGCCCCAGCATTTTTTAGTCCGAACGACATTACCTTGTAGTTGTAACCACCCCAAGGTATGATGAAGGTCGTTTTCTCCGCGTCATCCTCATGCATCTTGATTTGATGGTACCTCGCAAAGCAATCCACAAATGACTGTGTTTCATGCTTAGTGCAGTTGTCTATTAAAATGTGGATGTTCGGGAGTGGAAAGTCATCTTTAGGGCTGGCTTTGTTGAGGTATTGGTAATCCACGCAAACCCTAACCTTACCATCTTTCTTAGGTACGGGCACAATGTTGGCGAGCCAGGTTGGGTACTTGGTTACTTCAAGAATTCCAGCTTCCAACTGTTTTGACACTTCTTCCTTTATTTTCAGACTCAAATCAGGCTTGTATTTTATAAGCTTCTGCTTCACTGGTGGGCAAGATGGGTTGGTAGGCAATCAATGGTCTACTATTGAAGTGTCCTGTCATATGTGCATAGGACCAAGCAAAGACGTCCTTGTTCTTTTTCAAGAATTGGATGTATTCTCTTTTCTTCTCCTCGGCCATGTGAGCACTGCTTCGTGTCTCTTGAATCATTTCATCATCACCCAGATTCACTGCTTCTATTTTTTCTAAATTAAATTTCGGCTTTTCCTCAAACTCTTTGATCTTTCTAGAAACCTCTTCACAAGTTTCATCTATTGCCTCTGTCTCAGCTACGTTATGTTGGGTAGTCTCATTATGTGCCACAATCTCAGATTCAACATTATTAAAAATAATTTTTCTAAAAGAAAATAACAAAGTAAACATAAAATAATATCATCGTTAAGTAGATGAAAATTTTATTATTACGAAGGCATAGAATATTTTTGAATTGTTGCAATACTGGAATAAGCAAAATATGAAAATATAAATTGAAAAGTCTTTATTTTGAAAAACATAACGAAAGATGACAATTTTCATCTCTACCCAAGTGCCCGACATGGTCTGGATGGGGTAGTGGTCCAGCTGCTGACGACGGTCTCTGTGGCCTCCTTCTGCATTGGGGTTTTCTCCTCCTCCTTGTTGATTATGACGTTGCAACTTCCTTCTTTGTCTTCTAATAGAGAAAAACCTCGCAACCCATTCAGCAAGCCTTTAACATCATCATTCAGGAACCCAGCGGATTGGAAAGTCTTGCTCAACAATGGCAAGGGACTTGGTAGAGGATAATAGCATCCAGCTGGAAGTGGCTCCCAATCAAGATATTATTCTATAGTGTAAGTGTATCCCAGGACAAATGTGGTTGAATGGCGTAAAGGCTTTATAGGCTCCGTGATCCCTTATAATTTTGGCTCCTAGGACCTTTGCTGGCTCATAACCTGAGTTCCACATTACGCTCATCACATCAATCACCCCTGCTCCCTCTTCTTCTATGCCTGCTTCTATTAGATCTCCTCATGCCCCAGGAGGAAAGTCTTCGGTGATGAACAAATTTCTCACGCTTTCTAGTAATTCCTCCTCGTCCTTCTCTAGATCACTCTGGCGAAGCCTGACGGACTAGAAAGTCTGATATAATGACGGTAATGGACGTTGCAACTCAAAATCCTGCTTTTCTCTCCTCAAAGGCATTTCTCCTTCATACCCCAAAACCATGGTATCATTTATGAAGGGATGAGAAATTGGGCCGGGGATACCTTGGAGTCTAGCCCCCAACCCCTTGCCTGGTTCATAGCCTAGCAATAATAGCATGCTCAAGACCTTCTGACTGTACCACGGTTTTGGAAATGATGCCTCCTACCAACTCCAAAGTGTGGAACATTCCTCCGTTCATACAACCCTGTCCTTCAACAGCATAGACAGGATGTCCCTTCTACCCATGCACTACTACTTCTTCATGTTCCCATTTGAATTTTAGGCATTGATGGAGGGTGGATGGCACTGCTCTAGCCATGTGAATCCACGGGCGCCCAAGCAATAAATTGTAGGAAGCTGGGATGTCTATCATCTGGAATGCAATGGGGAAGGTGGTTGGACCGATGGTCATGTCCAAGGTGATCTCCGCTATCGTGTCATTTTTGGATCCATCGAAGGCTTTCACATTCATGTTATAATTCTGAATCTTTGCCAAATTCATACCTAGCCTTGTGATAGTGCTGAGTGGACAAATATTTTAATCCAGAACCTGGATCAACCAAGGCCTTGGTAATCATTTTGTCCTGGTATCTGGTGGTGATGTAAAGAGCTCGATTGTGAGTAGTTCCTTCAGGTGAGAGTTCATCTTCATGGAAGGATATCTTGTATGCTTCAAGTACTTGCCCTACCATGTGGGCCATCTCTCCTTCACTGATGTTGGTCGGAACATAAGCCTCGCTCAACACTCTCATCAATGCCTTCAGGTGATGCTCTGAAGTTTGCAGGAAGGACAAGATGGAGACTTGAGCAGGTCCCTTACTCAATTGATCTGTGACAGGGTGCTCTTTGGCTTATATCTTCTTCCACAATCCACCTTCTTCTACTTCTATGATGGGAGGCTTGGTCCTGCTCGAACTACCTTGTGTCGTGCATTTCGAAGTGTCCATCTCTTCGGAGTAGGTTACCCTCTGGGTAGCATCATTCTCTTCCACTGTTGCCTTTTCCTTGTCATAGCTCCAAGCAACGGCATGAGTGTCAAAGCTTTTCTGTGGGGCCATTGTGACTACAAAAGGAAGCTTGGGCGCGGCAATTTCTACTTCAAATGGTTTGCGCCCTTGTACCATGAAAGACATTTGAGTTATCACTGCAACTAACTCATCTCGCCCTACCAACCATATGGGCCCTTCTACACTCGCTGAGTCTCTTACTTCCAACATGTTCACCTGGTGATTAGGAAATGGGTTATTGGATACATTAGGTATGAGTTCTTTAAGCTGTATGGTTTTAGTGTCTATGAGTTTCTGGATTTTGTCTCGCAGGGATCGACAAACCTCCATGGTATGTCCTTTCATTCCAGAATGGTAGGCGCATACTTTGTTGGGGTCATACCATTTGGCTTATGTAACCAGCTGCTTTTAGTGTTTCATAGAGCTGGGCAAAAGGTTTGGCCAAGGGAATGTAGGATTTTGTGGGCCTCCTATCAAAGTTCGGACGGTTTCAGTAATTTGGCTGTTGAGGAGATAGTGGTGGTGGAGGAGGAGTTTGGTAATAAGCTGGTTAAGTGTTATAAATGGGATATGTGGGTGGTTGGTATTGCGGAGGGGGAGCTTTTTCAGGAGTATATGTTGGGTAAGGAGAGTAAGGCATGGGATAAGGCGATATTGGATAGTGAGGGAGAGGTGGGATTGGAATTAGTGGTTTAATGGGGCTTTTGTGCGCCAACATAACCGCACCCACTTCCTTCTTCTTACAGTTCTCGGGCAAGCTTCAAGACTGTAGTGCTTTGTTGGTAGCTTGTAGAGCTTCCAAGTTGATAATGGTATCGGTCTTGATACCCTCCTCGATTCTCTCACTAATCTGATGATGTTAGCAAAACCCTTCTCTACAACCAGCATCATCCTATCATAGTATTGAGGCTCCTGTGCCCGAATGAAATAGTCTTTCATTTGGGACTCGTCCATGGGAGGCCTAGCACTGGCAGACTCAGACCTCCATCTTACAGCATAATTCCTAAAGGTCTCACCGGGCTTTTTCTTCAGATTTTGAATGTAGAACCAGTCGGGTGCGTTTTTTGTGTTGAACCCGAATTGGTCCGTGAAGTCGGAGGCCATGTCTACCAAACTCGACCATTTGCGGGCATCTTGGTCGATGTACCAGGTAAGAGCTTCCCCCGTGAGACTTCTCATAAACAGCTTCATTCTAATTTTTTATCTCTTCTGACCCCGGCAAGCTTGTCGCAATACGTGCACAAATGGGCTTTAGGGTGTCTAATACTTTTGAACAATTCGAATTTGGGAGGCTTGTATCCTTCAAGCAGCTCCACATCGGGGTGTATGCATAAGTCTTCGTAGTTCAAACCAACTATCCGCTTTTATGATTCGACTTGCGGTATGGGATTTGTGAAGTTGTCATATTTCTCGGCCATAGACTTGATCAGCATATCCTTCTGGGTGGATTCTTATTCATGGTATTTGTGGGTATAGGGAGCGGTTTCCATGAATATCGGGTTTTGGTTATAGTTTCAAGGAGCATGGCATATGAGGTATTGACAGTAGGTTTGGAAGGCATGGTCGGGACAGGGCTAGTATTTAAAGGGTACAGCGTTGGCTCAGAAGGGCCTGCATGGTTCGGGTTTTGGAAATGGTAATTGGGAGGTTAAGTATTTTTGGGTGGAAAGCTTGTGGGGTTAGGTCGTATTTGGGGAGTAGGCTATGTAATTGGTAGTGTGGTTTGAGTAGCGTTGATTTGTTCCTCCATGTTATCCCCGAAAGGGGTGCCGAGAAAAATGGATAGCCTGGCCAAATTTCGCACGCTAGCCATTTATTCTTCAAGTTCTAAAATTTTCTTTTCCAATGTTAGTACCAGGTTGGTGGAGTGAGCCCCCTTGTAAGAGTTCTCATTGCCTCTATCGTCGACGGCCATCTTACCCTTTCTTTTGTTGTTCAGATTTTTTAGCGGCAGGGGAGGAGGAGGAGCCCCTTTTGATCTAGTGTAATAGGCCAGAATGTGGGACAGATCAACCCTAGGAAGGGGAAAAACAAAACAACAAAACCAACAAACCCTTGTTAGAGGTTAGGGTAATAGCGATAATAAACACGTAATTCCACAAAAGAATGGTCCTAAAATGCAAGGGACCTCATTGAGCCCGAGGTAGGCCTAATACGGCAAGCAAGTGGCACGTGATAGTTAATCCAAGATTTAAATTGTTTATTGAAATTTAGAGTTAAAGACAAAAGAGAGTAAAAAATTATTTTATTAAAAGGAAACCATTACATCATTAAATTTCCAAAACAAAACCTAAGGGTAGAAGGTATAACAAGGGAAAAATAACAAGAATAAAATAATGAAGGCTCCCATATGTTGGGATAATCTGCTCCCTCATCTCCGGAGTGATACTATAATCCTTGTTCAGCAATTTCCGAGCCCAGACTCTTTCTTCCACATCCGCGTACTCAAGCAGTCCTCCTTGGTCCAAGTCTACTCTATCAGCATCTTCCAGAATCCACACATAGTACTCCGGGTTGCAATAAGGGCGATCCTCTTGGACGACAATAGCCATTGCTCTTTCCCACCTTCTACATATGTTGTGCACTTGTGGGATTTCCTCTCCAAATTCGTACTCAGCCAGGCTCATGTTGGATCGCAAGGGGATCACTTGAATCAAGCCAAATTGTCTAAGGACCCGCAAAGGGGCATAGGTTGGACCCCTTTCAAGTCGATGTGCTCAATATAGTAAATCTCAACTCCCCTAGCTATCGCCCATGAAACTTTCAACCAAGGGTATTTCCACTGGATGTTGTAGCCTGATAACCCCGTCATGAATCTGAACCATTCTTGAGCACCTGCTGGCGTGACAAATCTGCACATTCTTGAGAGGATGGAGTGAATTCTGTTTCCCACTCTGTCGAGAGCATCTATCACACCTCCCCGTTTGTAAAAATGCTCAACTGCCCATAGTAGTAATAGGTGGTTGCATCCTTCGAATAACCTCTTTCCCAGACACACTTGGATAGTGCCCTCACAATTTCTGCTACTATCATGGGCACAATGGTATTTCCTCCAACATCCCTTCCTTTGGATAAAGTGCACACAATGTAGATTAGGCGAGTATTGATGTTTCTGTCTTCTCTGGGGAAGACTAGAGTGCCTAACAGTGCTACTGCAAAGGGGTTCACCCGATGCACCTCCCACTTGGCTGTTGAACAAGAAAAGTCGCTCTTGAAGTTCTCATAGCTGTCTTGATGGCCAAAGCGAGCATACAGATAATCCAAGGAGATCCATTCGAAATCTAGGCAAGCATATTTAGGTCTATAAATTAGGCCCAGGCTTTTCATGAACTTCTTTGCAATTTGTCTACGGGGGACAATCATGCTCCGGTCCCAGTATGGCAAGTTTATGAACCCACCAATCTCCTCAATTGTAGGGGTCAACTCGAAATCACGGAACTTGAAGATGATCCTAGCAAGGTCCCAGAATTTCGGCAGTACTTTAATCAGGTAGCGATCTAGGGTAACATATATCAGATATGTTAGCGCCCCCAAAAGCTGAGCAACCTCTATGGAAAAGTCCTTTTTAATATTCTCCCACCATCTTCTTAGCTTGTGGTCTACACCCACGACCATTTGTGTATTGGCGAAGTTTAGGAAAGCCATTAGATTTTTTTTCTGCACACAAAAAGAAAATAAATGTTCTAAATTCAGGTTTAACAATATCTAGGCTTGGATTGAATATTGTGACCATATAGCCACATAGTATGTAATATTCCATCTTGGAGGGTGATTGGACCCTCTAGACTTAACAAGGTGGCTACTATTATGTAGATTGACCCCTTTAGGGTCGAACTACCTAGTGCTTATGCATGCATGATCTTAACTTTGGGGTGGGTAGCTCTATCCTAAGTTTCTAAAGAGCGGTTTTAGACACGGACTGAGTATTTCTATGCGAGAAGCACGTTGTCCAATGATAGTAATATTATTCGCCATTCACCACGCATGCGCTTACTCTCTAATATTTGGGTTTGAAATGAAGTTGGGAGAAGTGCAAAGGCACAATATCACCTTAAAAGAAAATAAGAGAGGATCCCAAGTGGGGGAGTTTATTAATGGAATGCTAGTTAATTTTAAAACAGTAACATTTAGTAGTTATAACAATGTTAAATAGATAGTTTAAAGCGATAAATAAATAAAAAGGGAGGGGAAAGGAGTCAGAGCGACAGGGGAAGGGAGTTAGAGGGATAAGGAAGGGGGTTAGAAGGGTAAGGGAGGGGAGTTAAAGGGGATAAGGAAATGGAGTTAGAGAGAATAAGGAAGGGGAGTTAGAGGGATAAGGGAAGAGAGTTAAAGGGGTAAGGGGAGGGAGTTAAATGGGTAAGGGAGAGGGAGGAATAAGGGAGAGGAATAAGGGAGGGGAGTTGCCACGACATCGTCCCCAGTAGAGTCGGCACCTAATGACTTAAGGTGCATTAGGACACCATTCTAGCGTAAGGGTCAAGCTAATCAGAGATAAGGTAAGGGCTCAAATTACCTCGAAGGGAAGGTGTTAAGCACCCTTCAAGGTCCGAAAATGCGGGTTCCAACCGTGTCTCATATTTTATGTGGGGATTTTTAACAAATAAGGTCTTTATTTAAAAATATTCCTAAATAAATTCTAAGTGATAAAATAATAAATTAAACAAATATATATACTAATCTACCCTAAAAAATGAAATAAATACGAGAGAAGAAATTCAAACTAAGCAGATTATATTTATCATTTTTTTTACTACTCGGATAAGTCGTATTTGGGCTTATTACCAAGCCCGGGTTCCGTCCTATTAAGTTTCGAGCGTACATCATCATTTCCGAGGGTCCTATGTAACCCTACTCATCCTAGGTTAGATTTATCTTTTAACTTAAGAGCATAATAAAATCTAACGCTTCCTAGAAGTGTCTCCTCCCATCTTAAGGTCCAAGAGGCATTGGACTTCTAATTATGGTTGTTCAAGACTCGAAAAGAATATAAGGCTTCCTATTTAGACTTGCATCAATATAAAATACATGGACGAGCAGTTATCATGTAAAGTCTCATATATGCCTCTAACTAGATAGAGTACTTGAAAGTACGCATGAATAGCAAACAGTTGTGTTATGCTAAGTGTGAGCTAAGCATTCTCTAAAATTTTAACAAAGGATTATCAAATTAGAACTTACTTCTTTGAAAGCATTGAAAATTGGTAATAATGGAAGCATGATTAAAATAGAATAACATTTGGTACTTATCAAAATGTATTTAAACTATATGATATGTTTAAAGAATGAAAAAAGATTCAATGAAACATTATAAGCATGATTTTCTAAATTATACTAATTATTCAAGGAAAGAGAATCTTATTAACATACCAAAATTCATGCATTAATTATGGCATCTTATCAAAAATGATTTGAGACCTATGGACATGATTTCTAGGACATAATCATGTACGTTAAAATAAAAAGTATGGTGAAGGTGTTTTTTAAAGTCCATCTTAAAAGTTATGACGTAATTTTTAGATGAAGTGGGGCAAAATTTTTATAAGTTTAAAATACTATGAGCATGACTCCTATATGCTAAAAGAATTTTATAACATGATTTTCTAAATATGATATGACGAAAATTTAATACATGACTTTTAATGACCAATTTTTTTTTAAATGCTCCTCAAGTCTAACTATAAAGTCAACTAACATAGAGCAAACAAATATCATGCAACACAACAGAAGTATTAAAGATGAATCCTAATTTGAAGGTTCTACTATATGTTTTTTAAAGAAAACCACACCATACCCTTATGATATTAAAAGGTCCATTAACATGTTTAACAAAATTTGTGATTAAGGGATTTTATGATGCATTCACCAACAGAAGAAAAATAAAATGGAATAAAAAAAAAGTAGCACGTTGTTCCCATGATCACTTTTTTTTCCTAATCCTAGATTTAGATCGCCTACGTGATGTAGCAAAAAAAAAATATGTTGCGCGTAATTTCCCACCCCCTTGTTTACTATATCTCCGTTTCACTATGTTTATTACATCCTTTGTGGAAAAACAATAATATACAACATCATATATAAAAACAAAAAAGCTTCACGGCTTTCTCCACCCGATTCCAAGGCAACTTTTTACATCCCGGCTTTGCAATAAACTTGGGAACGAACCTGGAACACTATGGAAACAAAAACTAGCAGTACCCGAAAAAATGGTGGTAAAAGCACTAATAATAAACTATCAGGGTAGACCATATTTGAAATGCTATATATATATATATATATATATATATAATATATATATATATATATATATATGAAAAGAGGAGAATAAGTTTTAACCTGGCAAACAAATAATTAATCAGATTTGGGCTAACAACAATTTTCTTCTTGCGAACACATCCAACTTTCTGCTGTTTGAATATTTTATAATGGAAAAAAGAGATATTGAGCAAAGAATGTTATTGCAATTTTAGGGGGTCCGAAAGGTTCGATGCTTTTTTTTTCTCTTCTCTGTGAAGTGTGTCTTATATAGTGAATAAAATACATGATAATAAGGAAATAAAGATCAATTAGGAGTAAATTAATATTTTCCTAATTAAAAAATTACCATAAGGGTGAAATAAGAATCTGTCCAAAAATAAAAAAGCAAGGAAATCAGTTAGCAAATTTAACTTACCATAGAATAAAAATTTATCGCAATTTGCCAAAAATAAGGATCCTAAAAAACATACTGTAAACATGGGTAAAAAAGGAGATAAGGGAGCAATAATTTTGGTTATTCATAGCGGAATTGCCTATGTCAAAAAAAATCTTTAGTGATTCTAATTATGCAAGGAGAAAATCCTGCTAACTTCAGTCAAACAAAGTAAAAGAATCTCTAGCGGCCAAAAGCTAGGGAAATCTCAAACAACCCAAATCCAACCTTCGTACTATGTCAACTTTTACGATTGAACGGACAATCAAGCCTTAGGATCTATGAAAACTAGCAGACAGAAAGAAGCAACCCAAACATGTTGAATGGAGGAACTACAAGAATTAACATGTAATAATCACATAACATTCAGCTCGACAAACTAAAATGAAAACAAATCGTATTCGGATATTTTGAGATTTGACTTGTTCATGACCGAAATTTGGTCCTCTGGTTGGTATTCGTTTTCCGATGATCTTCCATCTGATTTGGAGTTTTTTCGCCGAAAGTGAGGGCGGAAAGGGGTTGAAGGAGCCGCTGGGCTTTTTCCGGTGATGGGGGCCATCGGGTTGCTGGTTTTCTGGCGACGATGGGGTCACTTGGAAGGGTTTTCGAGATGGGGGCTGCATAGGAGAGAGGAGAGGGAGGAGGTGTAGCAGGAAGAGAGGAGAGGGAGAAGGTAAAGCGGGGAGAGAGGAGAGGTGACAGCTATGGCTGCCTGGGGGTGGTGCGGTGGTGTTCTGGACTATTGGAGGAGTTGCGGTGGCTGGAGGATAGGGAGTGGGAGAAAAGGAGATGTTGACGGTGCCGCATGGGGCGGCAGCACTACGCGGCAGTAAGAGGAGAGGGAGAAAAGGGCGCTGGCAAGGGAGAGATGGAGGAAGAGGAGAGGAAAGAGGAGGGGAGAAGAAGAGAGGGAGAGGAGAGGAAAAGGGAGATGGAGGCGCGCCAGCGGCTGCCAAGATGCGGCGCCGTCGGGGAGAGAAGGGAGAGGGAGGCGGCGGCTAAGGGGAGGGTAAGTGAAAAATGAAAAATGAGAATTAGGGTTGGGGATGTGGTTGAAAAAAAATGGAAAGTGGGTTTGGGTCGGATCCGCGTTAGAAAACAGGTTACCCGGATTTAAAAATTAGCCTAAACTGTAGAAATTTAAAATTTAGCCACAAATTGACTCACTTTAGGCTAGAAATGTAAGAAATTAGCTAAAATTGGAATAAATTTCAAGGAAATCGACTAAAATCGAAACGAAATTTCAAGGATTTAATTAAATTTTACATGAATGGGTTAAAGATGGCTATGATTTGAACAAATAGAGATTTACACTTGAAAATATATAATATTTTATAAAGTAATATTTGTGTAAAATACTTAATTCATGCCAGCATTATTAAAAAAATGCTAAACGTATTAAATCATCGTTTTTACTAAAGAAACTATTTAAAAGATGTTACTAAAATAAGATAATATGTGTTTTACTAATACTAAAACAATGAAAGTAGTAATAAATAAGACAAATAATAACATTAAATATTACTACCACTGCTACTCGCTAGAATAATATATTTTGTTTGTTATATATATATGAGTAAATAATAATAAAAATATGAGTAAATAATAATAAAAATGACAATATAAAGAACACATTTTGGAAGCAAAATATTAGTCACGTGAAATAAATTCATTTATTTCGCAAATTATTAGAATACCGGTTTTAAAAAAAAGCTTAAAATAAATTAAGGGTCGGTCAAAATCGGGTGTCAACAGGGTTCTCATCTATTGCATCTCCATTGACTAAGTTGACCCCAAAGACGGCTAAGTTTGTGTGGTCGGATGATACGAGTGGAATTTCCAAACATTAAAGGATCGACCTACATCAGCTCCCATCTTGACCTTACAGAATGGCTTGGAGGGATTCGTGGTGTATTGTGATGCCTCGCGGATAAGGTTGGGTTGTGTGCTTATACAGCATGGTAAGGTAACAATGTATGCATCAAGGTAGTTGAAGGTGCATGAACGTAATTACCCAATGCATGACCTTGAATTGGCAGCGGTAGATTTTGCCTTGAAGATTTGGATACATTATTTTTATCGGGTTCACGTTGATGTATTCATTGATCACAAGAGCCCAAAATATGTGTTCACTCAAAGGGATCTCAATTTTAGACAAATGAGGTGGTTGGAACTCCTAAAGGATTACAACATAAGTGTTATGTATCATCCCGGCAAGGCCAATGTTGTGGTCGATGCTCTCAGAAAACTATCTATCTAAAGTGTTGCACTTGTTGGAGAGGAAATGAAGGAGTTAGCAAGGAATGTTCATCGGTTGGCTAGGTTGGGTTTCAAGCTGGCCGATTCGAGTGATGGCGATATGCGTGGTCAAAGCTGGCCGAAATCTTCCGTGGTGAGGGATGTGAAGTTTGAGCAAGATTTGGATCCATCATTTCTTGAATTAAAGAAGTTAGTTGCCGAAACGATGATTGAGGTATTCTCCCAAGGGGGAGATGGTGTTCTCCGATACTAAGACCTACTTTGTGTTCCAGATGTGGATGATCTTAAAAGGGTGATCACGAGTGAGGCTCACAACTCTCATTATTCTATTCACCCGGGGTCCACTAAAATGTATCGGGATTTGAAGGAAGTGTACTCATGGAACAGTATGAAGAAGGACATCGCTAAGTTCGTATCCGATTGTCCGAGTTGTCAACAAGTGAAGGTAGAGCACCAAAGGCCCGGTGGCTTGGACCAAGACATTGAGATTGTCACATGAAAATAGGAAGATGTAAACATGGATTTTGTGGTTGGCTAGCCTCGGACTGGATGGCAATTTGATTATATTTGGGTTGTCGTTGATCGGATGATGAAGTCATCTCATTTCCTACCGGTCAAGATTACCATCGTCGCCGAGGATTATGCAAAGTTTTATATCCAAGAGTTGATGAGGTGTCACAGTATGCCTAGGTCCATTATATCGGATCGTGGCAGACAATTCACTTCCCACTAATGGAGATCATATCAGAAGGGACTTGGAACCAAGGTTATGTTGAGCACCGCGTTTTATCCTATAACTGATGAGCAAGCCGAGAGGACTATGCAAACATTGGAGGATATGTCGAGAGCTTGTGTGTTGGATTTTAAGGGTAACTAAGATGACTACCTTTAACTCATTGAGTTTACCTATAATAATAGTTTCCATACAAGCATTGGTATGGCACCATTCGAGGCCTTGTATGGGAGATGGTGTAGGCCACCGGGGGGTGGTTTGAGTTGGGAGAGATGGCACTAGTTGGCCAAAATTTCGTGGTGGAGGCCATGGAAAAGGTGAAAGTAATTAGGAGGAAAGGTTGAAAGCGGCACAAAGCCATCAAAAGTCTTATTCTGTTGTTAGAAGAAAAGTCTTGAGTTTCGTGTTGGTGATTGGGTGTATGTGATGGTTTCACCAATGAAGGGTGTGGTGCATTTTTGTAAGAAGGGCAAGCTAAGCCCTCAGTATGTTGGCCCTTATGACATTGTTTAACAGATGGGTGGTGTGGCTTATAGGTTAGAGTTGCCTCCGAACATGAGTTCCATTCACCTAGTCTTTCATGTGTCTATGTTGAAGCTAGTTAGTAATCCTAGCATAACTGTGCCTTTGGAGGAAATTAAGGTCGAAGAAAACTTGTATTAAGAGGAAATCCCAGTGGAAATCTTAGATAGGCACGTAAAGCAGCTTCATAACATGGACGTGGCTTTGGTGAAGGTGCTTTAAAGGAATAAACATGTAGAGAGTGCTACTTGGGAGGCGGAGCTGGACATGGTGAAATGATACCCTCATCTTTTCTGATCTACTCAAGCCTAAGGTACTAGGTTCTTCTTTTTCTAAGTGGTCCCAATTCTTTCCCTCTTGAGTCTCATGGCATAACATGCATACATGTTCCTGGAAATGGTCTTATTTTGGTGATATTGAAATTGAATGTATACCCTCTTTTTAAAATGAGTTTTAAGAATTTTATGAATTTTGAATTGTGAACTATGCATTTTGCATTATGTTCAGATGTTTCATGTTCTAACTCAACCCTTTCAAGTCTTGTTCTTGCACATTCGGGGACGAATGTTTCCAAGGGGGAGATGATGTAAGGACTAGATTTTTTCGAATGGCTTTACCGGACCTCTTAGTACCGTCCCGAGCAAAGAAAGTTGTCAGGCATCGCTTCACAGAAGGACCACAAGGGTCATGTGAATCCACGTGGCCTGTGTGGACTCCCGTGAAGGGACACTTGGCAAGGATTTCGACAAGGGTGATTGAGAAAGAGAATTTAGACCAAGTGAGGGCACACGGCCACTCACATGGTCTGTGTGATGTTTCACGAGCCGTGTGGCCCTCCGTGTGGATTGCTATGTGGAAAGTTTTCTATGTATGAAAGTATTGTCTCTTAACTTTGGGGTGTACTAGTGTTCTTTATGAGGAAGAATGATGGCTCAATTAGAATGTGCATCGATTACTAGCAACTCAACAAGGTCTCCATAAAGAACAAGTATCCCATACCAAGGATAAATGACCTATTTGACCAACAATTGTAGAGGGCTAGCCATTTCTCTAAGATTGATCTTAGGTCCTACTACCATCAAATGAGGGTGAGGTATTGTAATATTCCTATGATGGCATTTCAGACAAGGTATGGGCATTTTGAATTCGTTATGATGTGTTTTCGCCTAAGTAAGGCACCGAAAATATTTATGGATCTCATTAATAGGGTCTTTAAACCGTACCTTGATATACTTGATGTGGTATTTATTGATGACATCTTGATCTATTTCCTATATGGGAAGAGCATATAAAAAATTTGAGGGTAGTGTTGCAAATTTTGAGGGAAGAAAAGTTGTTCGTTAAGTTTGATAATTGAGAAATTGTCCTACGCCCTAAACTCCAACAGATAATAGGAGTTTCTTTGTCTAAGTGGGATACTACCGAATATTTGTTGAGAATTTTTCTTCAATTGCTTATCCTTTGACAAAGTTGACCCAAAAGAAGGCAAAATTCATTTAGGCTGACAAATGTGAAAGAACATCCAAACATTGATGGACAAACTAACATCCACTTTTATCTTGGCAATAATGGAAAGTTAGATGGGTTTGTTGTCTATTATGATTCTGTAAGAATCGGCCTTGGGTGTGTATTGATGAAAAGTTGAAAGGTTATTGCCCATGCTTTTAGGCAACATAAAATGCATAAGCATAATTATCCTACCCATTACCTTGAGTTAGCAGCCGTGATATTTGCAATGAAAATATGGCTTCTTCATTTTTATGGGGTTCATGTAGACATCTTCACCAACCACTGGAGTATTCAATATGTTTTCACCCTTAGAGATCTAAATTTGAGGCAAAGAAGGTGGTTGGAACTACTTAAAGACTATGACATGAGTATGCATTATAATTAGGGAAAAGCCAGTGTTGTAGCTGATTCACTAATTAGAGTATCTATGGAGAGTGTAGCTCAAGTTAAGGATTGAAAGAAGGAGTTGGCTAAGGAAGTTCGCTGATTGTCTAGATTAGGGGTTAGATTGAATTAAGACAAACGTGGAGCTATGGTAGTTGTAAATGGTTTTATATCTTCTTTAATTGAAGAGATCAAATCCAAACAATACCCTAACCCTACTTTGTTAGAATTGAAGGCATTGGTAAATGAGGGTGTGGTAGAGGTTTTCTCCCAATGGTGAGATCCTGCCCTTTGGCACTAAGGTAGGTTGTGTGTTGCAAGTGTTGATGGGTTGAGATACTATATTTTTAAAGAAAAACAACAAGATACACAGTGGAATCTCACAAATGGGGTATGGGAATGGTGAAATGTACGCAAACCTTACCACTGTCTCATAGAGATGAGAGGTTGTTTTTGGGAAACCCTCGTCCCAAGAATGAAGCCCCATAAGCAGAATATACTGGATATGAAAAAAAGGGGAAAGAAAAGCAAAAAAAAGGAAGATCGTCTAATAATGAAAAGCAAATGATAGTATGTAAATATGAAAAAGTAACAATATAAGATTGATAATGACAACACAGGATATAAAATCACAACTAATACTATAACCTACTATATCACAAAGCGAGACAACATCTATCAACCCTTACTAACCTATTATCCTGCTGCCCTAATACGCAATCTCGACTCTGTTCTAGCTAAGGTCATGTCATCTTTGATCACCTCCCCCAATACTTCTTTGATCTACCTCTGCCTCTCCGTGTAGCTCCTAACTTAAGCCTTTGAATAGAAACATTGAAGTTTGTAGTCGGATACCACAATTGGAAATGAGCCAAAGTCGAACATCAAAGGCCGGGTAGCCTAGCCCAAGATAAAGAGATTATAATTTGAAGTGAGATAAATAACTTTTCTAGCTTAGGATTTGGTTATGGAAGCTTTGGAGAAGCTGAGGTTGATAAGGTAGATAATAAAGACGGCTCAAAGTAGACAAATGTCTAATTCCGACATTAGGAAAAGAGATCTTGAGTCAAGGTGGATGATTTAATGTATTTTAAGGTGTTACTAATGAAAAGTGTAGTCCGGTTTGGTAAGAAAGGAAAGTTGAGCCATAGGCATGTTGGGACTTATAGAAACTTGAGACGAATTTGTAAGGTTGCTTATGAGTTGGAGTTCCGTATGGAGATGAGAATGATTCATCTAGTCTTTCATGTATCCATCTTGAGGAAGTGTGTAGGTGACAAAAACTCTATTACGCCTTTGGAAGTTGTAGGTGCTGAGGAAATTACCCATGACATAGACCTAGGATCTAGGAGGGACATGGCAAATAGGAACGCGAGAATCCCCATACAAGCTTCAAAGTATCCACATTCACATCATCTATTACAAAGCATATAATGAAGTAGTAAACACATAGTTATAAGGGATGGAAAAGTAGGATCCACGCTATGGGGATGTTATTGGTATCGGGATTAGCATGATCCAGTTAGAACTTAACACATAATAACTAAGGGCAGGTAAGTATGACTCATGATTAAGGGATAGAATGGGGTTTAGAACTTTCAACATTTCCACATCACATCATAAACAAATTATCATAATATCCATATTCAATAGTGTCACACCCCTATTTTTCTCCCGCGCGTGGTTTCGAAAAATAAAGTTTTTTCAATTAAAGTTACATTTTGAAAAGGGATTATTTTATTTATTCAGAGTCGCCACTTGGAATTGAGTTTTGGTGTTCCAAGTCACCTAATTTAAATCCCTATTCAAAAGGAAATGACTCTTTATTTTTTGGTCTGCGAAACAAAGATCGGGTAAGAAATTCTGTTGACCGAGAGGAAGGTGTTAGGCACCCCTCGAGTCCCGTGGTTTTAGCATGGTCGCTTTATTAACTTGTTTATGGCTTAACTTAATTTGAATATATTATCTTGATAAGTTTTACAAAAAAAATGTTATTTACCCGCCTTCTTTGTTTTATTTTAAACTAGTTTAAAACTATCTTAATTTATTAGTGTGGTATATTGGTAGCAGCGCTTTCCAACCTTGCCACAAATTATTTATTTATTCGTGTTTTCAAATCATATTTGTTCAATGTTATTTAAATCTTAATGTTTGCCTATTGTTGTTTATCGGCACACTCATGTTCCTAAATTCAATTTAAAAAAAGTAACATTTCAACTCTGAATTTTAATCACTAATCTTCTTATAAAAATTAAAAGGTACTAAATTATTTTTTACCAAATTTAATTGTACATCAACATAAACCCATTAATTTAGTATTCAAAATAAAATTCATTATTCGAAAGAAGTGTAAATATAAAATAAAAATATACAAAACTTATTTTTTGCTTTATTTTATATTTCTGAAAAAATCAATATTATTAAACATACAAATCTCATTCGAGTATACATTAATTAAATAGCGTAAAAGCAACAATGTTTTTCATTTTATTCAATGACAAGTTAAATTGGGTGTTTAAGTATGCAAAAAATAATTACATGCTATACCGAATGTTACTTTTAATTTAACAATATAAAACGTTCAGACATACTTCAATATGATAACATCAAAGTTAAAACATACATAGAATTGGAACAACTTTATAACATTAAAACATGTGTTGCATAATTATGACTTTAAATCATCCAGTAAAAATTATTACCTTTTGTGAAAATTAATTCACAAGAAGAGAAGAACACACTGCAGAATCACGACCCCGGAATCTCGAAAGCAAACCTCAAAACTCAACTTTTATTTTTTCTAATTGTGTTTTTTTTGAGATTTTTTTGTGTGTTTGTGCAGATTTTTTTCTCTTGTTTTTGAAGTATGTGTGAAAAAGAAATGTAGTATTTTTAGTTGTGTTTGTGTATGTGGGAAAAGAGGAAAGAATGTGGTGTAGGATTTTTTTTAAACTGTGAATGTCTTGTGTTATTTTTTGCTTTTGTAGAATGTGATCAAAGAAAGAAGATGGATGAAGAATTTTGTATTTTTCTTTTGTGTTGTCGTGTGTTGTGTGTTTTAAAATGTGAGGGAGTAGTGGTTTTTTGTGTGGAAGAATTATGGGGTAGTTTAGGTGAGTGTAGGAGGTGTTGGAATTAATGGGTAGTTTTAGGATTATTTAATTTTTCATTTTTGTTTCATTTTGTTTTGAAAAGAAAAAAAAGAAAGAAAGAAAAAATAAATATGTTAGAAAACTATTTCCAATTAAAAAATAAATAGAAACGTTAACTAGAAAAAACATATATTTTTTATAAATTTTTTCTTTATTAAGCAAAACTTACAATAAAATGTGACTATGTTTTTGTTGTTTTCAAATTATTCTAAATAAGATAAAAATATCTAACTTAGACTCAAAACTAAATATTTAAATATTAAAAAGTAAATAACCTACGTTTGGTCAAAAATTAGGTGCTAACAGGATGCCCCTCTTTGCTTGAGAACATGAAGAGTTTTTAAGCAAAGAAGTTAACGTGCCTAATTGTCACGCCCCGGGAGGGTACCCATAGCGTGGCCGGCACTCAGAGACTATTGCTAGTCTCCAAACGAACCACTTAGCCTCATCACATCATTCAATCAAATAAACTTTATTGAACAGCGGAAAATATAATTAGGTAATGGACACATCTCATCTAAAGTCTCAAAAGAGTATATAAAATAATGAAGGCTAGTAGAAAGAACTAGCTCACAATCTCAACATCAATACTCGACCCTCGTCTATGAAGCCTCTATCATTAATCATGTGGTGCCAATGACAAATCCATGGCTACCCAAATCAAAACAAAATCAATAGTCCAATCTAACTCTAAAGCATGATGAAATAAAAGTAGTGGATCCTCCGGAGTAGGGGAGGCTCACCAAATCAGCTTTGAATCTCAGACCTTCAACGGAGCGCCTGTTGATGATCTCTAGTACCTGCCTCTATATCATAAAACGATGCAGTCCAGAGTGGACGTCAGTACTTGGAATGTACTTGTATGTAAAATAGCTGAATGAAACAGAAACCGGTAGAATAATATGGAAACAACAACAACTTAAAATAAATATCAAATCACATCAGTAGTCAAATGTCTGTCTATGCAAGAATAAAGAGTAGACAAGTGACCTATCATCAACTCAAACCTCAGCAATCATCTCAGACTCATCTCAAAGGAGCTCACCTCCTCTTATCTCATCACATTTCATTTCATCTCATCTCATCTCAGTGGAGCTCACCTCCTCTCATCTCTTTCCGACTCAGAATAGGGTAAGAAGTTTATGGGAGTTTCTCTTAACCGACAACAATCACTTATGAGCCAGTGATTGTACAACAATCCCGCCGGTGTTGCCACGGCCGTCCCGTACTTGCCAGGTAGAGACGAATCGAAACCATAATGGATAAATCCAAGATGGAGACAGAACAATCAACAAAGTCCGCTATTGATTTCAGGGACATAAACTCCAGAGGAAAACCTCTTCTATGCTTGGCAACATAGTTTAATGGGTTCGAGTGGGACTCACTCTTACCCATTTCGATGCTCGATACTCCTCCCGACTCAATGCTCATAAAACTATCACTCCAATCAAACCAATCTCGTAGGGACTTTAACCCCGTCAACGATCGATATCTCATAGGGACTTTAACCCTATCATCAATCAAGCTCATAGGGACTTTAACCCTCTCATCAATCAATCTCATAGGGACTTTAACCCTCTCATCAATCAATCTCATCAATGACTCAAGGTTTAGATCAATCATTAGGAATCAAGTGAATAGACACATCGGTAGAGTTCATTTTTAGAGACTCATAAGACAATCAAACTCTACCAACTCATCATCATTCTCTCATCACAATCACAATCACAATCACAATCAACAATCACAATCTTATCTCAAGGCTCTAGAATCATCATTCTCTCATCACAATCACAATCACAATCACAATCACAATCAACAATCACAATCTTAACTCAAGGCTCTAGACTCATCATTCTCTCATCACAATCACAATCACAATCCAAGGCTCTAGACTCAATCCTCAAGTTCATTATGCATGCTTTTCAAAATAGTCATGTAGGGTTATGCAAATTCTCATGGAAAATATTCAATTTAAGAAGACAAATAGTATGATGATCATCAACATAGAAAACATGAAATTTCAAATATAATTTTCAAGAAAAGCCATCAAAGAACTCATGCATGTAGACTCTTCAATCATCAACTCATCTATGACCTCTATGGGGCACATGAGAGGACAATCCCATGTTTTAGTTTAGCCTTACATACCTGTGATGCCGTTAGCAATCGAGTACTTTCGGGGTCTTCGCTCGAATTCTTCCCACAAGCTCTTCTCTCTTCTCCTCAAGCCCTAGCCTTGTTAGTTTCTAAGGGATAGGACTTAGAATGAGGTTTTAGACCCTTTTCTGGTTGAAAACGACTTAATTAGTCGTGTACCAGTGTTTAAGAGGGACTAGGGATTGACTAGAATGCCCCTAGAATTAAATTAGGAATTTGCAGTTCGGGAAAACACACGGTCCGCGACGCGGACCTATCGCGTACTGTGTAATTTTGGAAAAAGTGCTTTTGTACGAGTTCTCTCCATACCGTCGAAAATTTTGGAAAACACACAAGTGCCACTCCGCGTCAAGTCCGCGACGCGCCTCCGTCGCGGACAGCCACTGTTTTGTGACTTGATCCGAAAATTTATCTTTCGATCGGGTCGCTCTAAAATTCGACCGAGACCATTTTCCCACTCCATTTTCCATGCTGATCACAAATCTGGTCTCGGATTCGCCATACGAGCATCGGAAGATGCGTTACGCGCATACCCTCACTCCAGGGGTATTTTGGTAATTTTACCGGGCGTTACATCATCTCCCCCTTGGGATCATTCGTCCTCGAATGATGAGTAGAGGTGGGGACTAAAGCACAAATAGACTCGAGACTCATCTTCCACTCAGTTCAATCAATCCATCCTCGACTAGGCAATAGTAAGTCACATCAAAATAAAACAATCAGTTTAGTGAAGAGCAAGGATTTTTACCTTTTTAAATGTTTCTATCATCCGTTGGCATGAATAGGTGCGGGTATTTGGCCCTCATCTCCTCCTCAGCTTCCCATGTGGCTTCTTCAACGAATTGATTCCTCCACAGGACTTTGACTGAGGCTATCTCTTTATTCCTCAACCTGCGAATCTGACGATCAAGGATCTGAACCGGGACCTCTTCATAAGATAGGCTATCTTTCACTCCAAGGCCATCGATAGGAATCACCACGGCGGGATCTCCCAAGCATTTCTTCAGCATCGACACATGGAATACCGGATGAACTCCCTCTAACTCGGAAGGTAACTCCAACTCGTAAGCAACCTTCCCAATTCTTTTTACGATCTGATATGGCCCAACATATCGTGGGCTTAACTTTCCCTTCTTTCCAAACCTTAGGACACCCTTCATAGGTGATACCTTCAAATACACCCAATCATCTATCTCAAACTCTAAGTCCCTTCTCCTTACGTCGGTGTAGGACTTTTGGCGACTCTGGGCAGTCTTTAGCCTCTCTTTAATGATCTTGACTTTTTCCATCGACTGGTGAACAAGGTCAGGTCCAATCAGCCCTGCTTCTCCAACCTCAAACCACCCAATCGGCGATCTACATCTTCTCCCGTACAGGGCCTCATAAGGAGCCATCTGAATGCTCGCATGATAACTATTGTTATATGCGAATTCGATCAAGGGTAGATGATCATCCCAATTTCCTTTGAAGTCAAGTACACAAGCTCTCAACATATCCTCGAGTGTTTGAATCGTACGCTCTGCCTGACCATCCGTCTGCGGGTGAAAAGCTGTACTCAGATTCACCGTAGTACCCAAACCTTTCTGAAACGATCTCCAGAACTGGGAGGTAAATTGAGCCCCTCTGTCCGAGATGATAAACAAAGGAACCCCATGCAACCTCACGATCTCCTGGACGTACAATCTGGCATACTCTTCCGCAGTGTTTGTTGTCTTTACTACCAAGAAGTGAGCCGACTTTGTCATCCTATCCACGATCACCCATATCGAATCATGTTGCTTTCGAGATTTCGGCAGGCCAGTGATAAAGTCCATGTTGATCATCTCCCATTTCCACTCCAGAATTTCAAAATTCTGAGCCAATCCACATGGCCTTTGATGCTCAACCTTCACTTGTTGGCAATTTGGGCATTTCGAGACAAACTCTGCAACATCCCTCTTCATCCCATTCCACCAATAGACTTCCCTTAAGTCGTGGTACATTTTGGTGGAGCCAGGGTGAATGGAATATCTCGTGTTATGAGCTTCTGCCATGATTCTGTCCCGTATGCCATCAACATTTGGAACACACAATCGACTTTGATATCTCAGTACACCATCTCCCCCTTTGGAGAAGACTGTCACCTTCTGATTGTGGACATCCTCCTTCAATTGGAGTATGACTGGGTCTTGGTCTTGTTTTTCTTTCACTTCTATCACTAGCGAGGAAGCATACCCGTTCTCCACATTAACTCCTCCTTCATTGTTCTCCTCAAGTCGGACCCCTAATCGAGCCAACCGGTGTACGTCCTTGGCTAATTCCCTCTTTCCTTCCTCCACATGGGCTGTGCCAGCCATTGATAACCTGCTAAGAGCATCAGCAAAAACGTTAGCTTTACCTGGATGATAGTGAATGCTCATGTCATAATCCTTGAGCAATTCCAACCATCTCCTCTATCGCAAGTTAAGCTCCTTCTGACTGAAAACATACTGCAAGCTCTTGTGGTCTGTGAACACATCCACGTGTACCCCATACAAGTAGTGACGCCAGATCTTAAGTGCGAACACTACCGCTGCCAACTCGAGGTCATGGGTTGGGTAATTCCTTTCATGGACCTTGAGTTGCCTGGAGGCATAGGCTATCACCTTCCCCCTTTGCATTAGTACACATCCCAGTCCGACCCTTGAGGCATCACAATAAATCACAAAGCCCTCATTTCCCTCGGGTAAAGTTAAGACTGGTGCAGTAGTCAATCTCGTTTTCAATTCCTGGAAACTCTTCTCACATTCCTCGGACCACTGAAACTTGACCTTTTTCTGGGTCAACTTGGTCAATGGTGCGGATAAGGAAGAAAATCCTTCTACAAACCTGCGGTAGTAGCCCGCCAACCCCAAGAAACTTCTAATGTCAGTCGGAGTGGTCGGTCGTGGCCAGTTCTTAACCGCTTCAATCTTCTGGGCGTCCACCTGAATACCGTCACCGGAAACAACGTGGCCCAGGAAGGCTGCTGACTTAAGCCAGAACTCACACTTTGAAAATTTTGCATACAACTCATGGTCCCTAAGAGTTTGGAGGACAACTCTGAGGTGATTGGCATGCTCCTCCTCACTCCTCGAATATATCAGAATATCATCGATGAATACAATCACAAACAGATCAAGATACGGTTTGAACACCCTGTTCATCAAGTCCATAAAGGCGGCAGGTGCATTCGTCAACCCAAAGGACATGACCAGGAATTCAAAATGGCCATTTCTAGTCCTAAAGGCTGTCTTTGGAATGTCGCACTCTCTCACCTTCAGCTGATGGTAGCCAGATCTGAGGTCTATCTTAGAGAAACAAGAGGCGCCCTGAAGTTGGTCAAACAAATCATCTATCCTTGGGAGAGGATATTTGTTCTTCACCGTGACCTTGTTCGGTTGCCTATAATCAACACACATTCTGAGAGACCCATCTTTCTTTCGCACGAATAGGACAGGAGCACCCCATGGTGAGACACTTGGCCTAATGAAGCCCTTCTCTAGCAAATCTTTTAGTTGCTCTTTCAATTCTTTCAACTCGGCGGGGGCCATCCTGTAAGGCGGAATCGAAATGGGTTGGGTATCCGGAAGAATGTCAATCCCGAAGTCAATATCCCTATCAGGAGGGACTCCGGGCAGATCATCAGGAAACACTTCCAGATACTCACTAACAATCGGAACTGACTCAAGAGTTGGGGACTCAACCTCGTCTGATTTCACTCGTACTAGGTGATAGATACAACCTTTGGAAATTAACTTCCGGGCTTTAAGATATGAGATAAACCTCCCCCTCGGTGTCACTGAGTCACCCTTACACTCTAGAACTGGTTCATTTGGAAATTGGAACTTAACAATTCGGGATCTACAATCAACAGAGGCATAACAGGCGTGGAGCCAATCCATGCCAAGGATCAAGTCAAAATCAATCATCTCCAGCTCAATCAAATCAACAAGAGTGTCCCTACGATAGATGGACACTGCAAGTCCTATAAACTCTCTCAGCTCGAATAGACTCACCCACTGGAGTAGAAACATCAAAAGGTTCAAGGAGACTCTCAGGGGTCATATCAAATTTACTGGCCACATAAGGAGATACAAATGACAGTGTGGCACCAGGGTCCATCAAGACATAACAATCAAAAGTAAAGACACGAATCATACCCGTCACAACATCTGGGGAGTTCTCCTGATCTTGGCGACTACCCATGGCGTACAAGCGGTTTGTTGCTCTGCCTGTTCCTGACATAGTGGCCCTCTGGTTCCCTCCTACTGGTGGGGCCGATGCAGTGGATTGAGCTCGGCTAGCCCATCGAGGACAGTCTCTCTGATAGTGACCCACTTGGCCACATTTGTAGCACCCATCATTTCCCTCACGACATCTTCCCAGGTGCAACTTGCCACACTTTTTACACGGCGGTTGACCCCGCGATCCTTGAGCCACACTAGCTTGTGACTGGGACCCATGGGCTCTAGTATTCTGGGACCTTTGATCATCCCTGATCCTGGGCGTGGGCGCACTAGCAGATGATGGTGTTGGAAATCGATGACCATTGCCTCTCCTTCCCGTCTCATAGCTAGACGTTTTGGCTTTCTTGCGCCTGAATTCCTCCTTGTCAAGCTGCCTCTTCTCATCAGCTTGTTGTACAAATGTCATCAATTGCCCAATGTCCATATCACTCACCAGCATTGCCCCTCTGCCATCCCTTTTGGGCCCTCTATTCAACCCATCGACATACATTCCCATTCTCCCCCTCATGTCGGCAATCATATCTGGAGCATAGCGAGATAGCTGTGTGAACTTCAGGCCATACTCCTGCACGGTCATGGAGCCCTGTTTTAGATTCAGAAACTCCCTCACCTTAGCCTCTCTTTTCTCCCTTGGGAAGAAGCGTCCCAAGAAGGCCTCCTCAAACACTGCCCAGGTCACACATGAATCACCATCCACTCGGCCATTCTTCCATTGGTCGAACCACAGCCTGGCCACCCCTTTGAGTTGGTAGGCGGCTAATTCAACTCTATCCACATCCGCAACATGCATCACTTGGAACACCTTCTCAAGCTCCTCAATATAGCTCTCGGGGTCTTCAGTAGCTGCCGACCCCGTGAACTCAGGCGGGCTCATCCTCAGAAATTCCCGGACTCTGGAGTTGTCATAAGTGTCCAGTCTGCCCGCTCCCTGTCTCACAGGAGGTGCCGAAACAGCCTGGGCTTGAGCCCGAATAGCTTGGCGTAACTCGGCATTGGAGACCTCGTCCTGAGGGGGTTGTTCGACAGGAACCGCTGGATCCACGGGCCCCTCGGGTACTTGGGGTTCAGGTGGGTTAACAACTTGCCTGGCAGGACGTCCCCTTCCTCTGACAGCTCTTCTGGGAGGCATGTTATCGATTCTGCACATGTAACGCACGAATTAGAGGATAGTTTTCATAGAGTTCAACTCCATCGCACGATTTAGAGTAAGAAAGAAGTGTAACCATTCCTAATGTCCCATAGCCTCCTGCTTATGAAGTGTGGTCACTACTACAAAAGGGTCCTTTAGCGGCAATAAAGTATAGCTTTAGTGGCAATACTATTTGCAGCAATACCTTATGCCGGCTTATGGTGTTTTGTCGGCAATGCTGGGGTTGGCAAAGCCTTTCCCGGCCATTGTGGGTATTGCGGGTAAAAGGTACCATAAATTGTCGTTAAATACCATTAGATTTTGCTTCCATTGTTTGCGGCAATTATATTGGCTACCAAATATACTTCCCATCTGTGAACTTTGGTCTTTTAGCGTCCATTGTTTTAGTCGACAAATCAAAATAAATAGCCGCTAAAAGGTAATTATCTTAGTGGCAATGATTTGTGGCAATTGTATTGGTAGTTAAAGATAATGTATATCGGCTAACTTTAGTCTTTTAGCATCTATTATTTTAGTCGATAAATCCTAATAAATAGCCGCTAAAATTAAGAAGTTTTAACGGCAATTCTTTGTGCAACTATATTGGCTGCTAAAAGTTGTTTGTATTCACTGGTAATGGACTTTTAGCAACCAATAATAACTACTACATTTGTCAAACAATTATATATTGAAATTCATCGAACTTGTTGACAAATGGTTAGAAACATATCGATTTTAGTTCGTAAAATATAATAAATCTCCATTAAATCTAAACAAATAAAAGGAAGGAGTAATCTAAAATATGAACGTCACAACTTATAAAAATAAACTTATATTGTTCTTACTAATATCTATCCTATTGAATAATGTCTTTGAATAAGTTTATAAGTCTTCTGCGTAATAAGTCTCCCAGTATAAAATTCGCAAAACTTCAGATTTTAGGACCTGAAAAAAATAAATTTGTCAAAATATGATATGTAAAATATAAAAACATTGTAAGTAGTGTGACTAATCTTGCACAATATATGCTTACATCCACAAATTAAAGGATGATATTATAGAAGATGTAAAAGAAAACAAATAATTCATGTTCTCTAACAAACCAATCCGAAGATACTGACAATCTACAAGGGTGATTACAATTTCTTTCCCTTTTAAACGTGGGTTATGCAAGACCTGGATGCATAGAACATAAAAGAAAGCATAAAGGCCCCAGATGACAAAATAAAAACACACTTTGAGCATTTGTAGATGCATTTCAGACTAAATCTTGGAACTATGATCGGATCATGGATAAAATTCACAGCCTCATCATTCAGTTTCAATCATTGACATACAACACTCACTTAATCAAGAAAGTAAGAAGTACTACATAAGAAATTTGATTCATCAACCCACAAAACTTTACAAAGTAGGAAAACTCAAACGGTAGCAAAGGATAAAGATGAGTAGTACCGTAAGTTGGAGCAATTTCAGCACTACTAGGCATCCTTGATGATTGTCGTACTTGTTCTTGCCCATTGTTAGTGTTGGAAATCCGATAAACATTGATACATTAGTTAATGAGACATTTATAGGATCAGAATCTCATAAAAAATATCTAAGACTTGTACTCGAGTTACCTGTTCATTTGAGTTGTCATTGTTATCTTGAGACTGAGATTCATTAAAAAGAACTTTTGCATGAATTGTCTCATTTGGAGTAGTTCTGATTGAAGCTTATCGTGACTTTGTCTCATCAAATTCATTTCTTCATTTTGTTTCTCCTTTTAACTCCATAATCTCCTGTTCTAGCCTTTGTATAACCTCATTAGATGAATCATCTACCACAATATTTTCTATGGAAGATCTACTACCCCATAAAACCAAAGGAGTTGGACCAAGTCCCAAACCACGAACATATCCACTTTTGTCATTTCCTAACACTTGAGAATACACATCGCCTTCCCAAGCAACCTTGTGAGATTGTTCATCAGTAGATCTTTCGTTGTTGCTCATTCTTTTATTTATCATATCTTGACCATAGAATACATGATAAATACTTGAATCTAAGCCATGAGAACTTCCAGAATTAAATTTGGCATTAAATTGGAGAGTTTAGGTCCATAAGTGCATTTTTAGTTCTTTAAAGTTGAAAATTTTGAGTTTTCTAGTCGTTTTGAGTTCTGAGCGTCGGAATTCGATTCCGTCAAATCCATCAGCTCCGAAATGCTGAGTCTAGGCTAGGAGAACTTGCGGAACTGAATATGACATTAAATTGGAGAGTTTAGGTCCATAAGTGCATTTTTAGTTCTTTAAAGTTGAAATTTTGAGTTTTCTAGTCGTTTTGAGTTCTGAGCATCGGAATTCGATTTCGTCTAACCCATCAGCTCCGAAATACAGAATCTAGGCTAGGAGAACTTGCAGAACTGAATATGGCATTAAATCGGAGAGTTTAGGTCCATAAGTGCATTTTTAGTTCTTCAAAGTTGAAAATTTTGAGTTTTCTTGTCGTTTTGAGTTCTGAGCGTCGGAATTCAATTCCGTCGAATCTATCAGCTCCGAAATGCTGAATCTAGGATAGGAGAACTTGCAGAACTGAATTTGGCATTAAATTGGAGAGTTTAGGTCCATAAGTGTATTTTTAGTTCTTTAAAGTTGAAAATTTTGAGTTTTCTAGTCGTTTTGAGTTCTGAGCGTCAGAATTCGATTTCGTCGTATCATCAGCTCCGAAATACTGAATCTAGGCTAGGAGAACTTGCAGAACTTAATATGACATTAAATTGGAGAGTTTAGGTCCATAAGTGCATATTTAGTTCTTTAAAGTTGAAAGTTTTGAGTTTTCTAGCCGTTTTGAGTTCTGAGCGTCGGAATTCGATTCCGTCGAATCCATCAGCTCCGAAATGCTGGGTCTAGGCTAGGAGAACTTGCAGAACTGAATATGGCATTAAATTAGAGAGTTTAGGTCCATAAGTGCATTTTTAGTTCTTTAAAGTTGAAATTTTTGAGTTTTATAGTCGTTTTGAGTTCTGAGCGTCGGAATTTGATTTCGTTGAATCCATCAGCTGCAAAATGCTGAATCTAGGCTAGGAGAACTTGCAAAACTGAATTTGGCATTAAATTGAAGAGTTTTGGTCCATAAGTGCATTTTTAGTTCTTTAAAGTTAAAATTTTTGAGTTTTCTAGATGTTTTGAGTTCTGAGCGTCGGAATTTGATTCCGTCAAATCCATCAGCTCCGAAATGTTAAGTCTAGGCTAGGAGAACTTGCAAAACTGAATATGGCATTAAATTGGAGATTTTAGGTCCATAAGTGCATTTTTAGTTCTTTAAAGTTGAAAATTTTGAGTTTTCTAGTCGTTTTGAGTTCTGAGCGTCGGAATTCGATTCCGTCAAATACATCAGCTCTGAAATGCTGAATCTAGGCTAGGAGAACTTGCAGAACTGAATTTGGCATTAAATTGGAGAGTTTAGGTCTATAAGTGCATTTTTAGTTCTCTAAAGTTGAAAGTTTTGAGTTTTCTAGGCATTTTGAGTTCTGAGCGTCGGAATTCGATTCCATCGAATCCATCAGCTCCGAAATGCTGAGTCTAGGATAGGAGAACTTGTAGAATTGAATATGGCATTAAATCGGAGAGTTTAGGTCCATAAGTGCATTTTTAGTTTTTTAAAGTTGAAAATTTTAAATTTTCTAGCCGTTTTGAGTTCTGAGCGTCGGAATTCGATTTCGTAGAATCCATCAGCTCCGAAATGCTAAATCTAGGCTACGAGAACTTGCAGAACTGAATATGGCATTAAATTGGAGAGTTTAGGTCCATAAGTGCATTTTTAGTTCTTTAAAGTTGAAAATTTTGAGTTTTCTAGTCGTTTTGAGTTTTGAGCGTCGGAATTCGATTCTATCAAATCCATCAGCTTAGAAATGCTGAATCTAGGCTAGGAGAACTTGCAAAACTGAATTTGGCATTAGATTGGAGAGTTTAGGTCCATAAGTGCATTTTAGTTCTTTAAAGTTGAAATTTTTGAGTTTTCTAGCCGTTTTGAGTTCTAAGCGTCGGAATTCGATTCCGTCGAATCCATCAGCTCCGAAATGCTGAGTCTAGGCTAGGAGAACTTGCAGAACTGAATATGGCATTAAATTGGAGAGTTTAGGTCTATAAGTGCATTTTTAGTTCTTTAAAGTTGAAAAGAGTTTTCTAGTCATTTTGAATTCTGAGCGTCGGAATTCGATTCCGTCGAATCCATCAGCTCCGAAATGCTGAATCTAGGCCAGGAGAACTTGCAGAACTGAATTTGGCATTAAATTGGAGAGTTTAGGTCCATAAGTGCATTTTTAGTTCTTTAAAGTTGAAATTTTTGAGTTTTCTAGCCGTTTTGAGTTCTGAGCGTCGGAATTCGATTCCGTCGAATCCATCAGCTCCGAAATGCTGAGTCTAGGCTAGGAGAACTTGCAGAACTTAATATGGCATTAAATTGGAGAGTTTACGTCCATGAGGCACTCTATTCATAATTCAAGAACTGAATGAACATCCAACACCTGAACCTGCAGTGTTCTTAGATTGGCTGAACCTAGCTCTTTTGCATTTTTCCCCGAGATAGTGAGATCCTACTCTACTAGACAGACTTCAACTCATCATCGCCCAATTCTAAGTGTTCAAGCATCAGCTCTTAAATAAAGCTAGAGTATATTTGGACCTTGATAAAATTGAGATGGTTACCTTTAGAAGAAGGAAACTCAAAGGATTAAGAACCTCCTGATCATTCTGATGTGATTAGGAAATCTCTTCTAAGGTTAACAAAAACAGAGCACCACTATGCATCTATGTAATCACTGATCTTGAATCTTTCAAAGAAGAGATCTTATGTCATACTCAAAGCAAAACAATAGTTTTCCTACAATAGTGATCGTATTCACAATGGAACTTCTAAACGATCGTATTCTTAATGTATTAATTGTTACACGTCTTATTATAAGAGTGATGTTCCTAAATATAACAGTGACGCACTTTACTGTATATTAATTAAAAAATCAATACAATCAAGTACAATAAAAAAATAAAGTAGCCAGAGATCACAAAAATAGGAAACATTACTTTTACAAATATCATCAAATCACTTGAAAATCACAATTGATGCCTACAAGCTGAGCAAAACTTTCATACTTGTCCAAGAATTCTTTCTGCAAGAATTCTTTCTGCAAGAATATGAATGGATGTTGGAGGTAAATTTGCTATACGATTAAGTTCTTTAATAAGAGAACTCAGACAAGCCAATGACCAGATAAGATTCCTGTGGATTGTCTCACCAGTTTAGAAAAGTGAATCACATAAGGCACCGTATAATTTATTTCTCATTGAGATTTTCAATTGATTGATAAATTACCGGGGTAAATTTTTGGTGATGTTTTATACAGCAACGAAGGTACTGGAACACGAAAGAAATAGAGGATTGAAGATGCGTGAAGTACATACCTAAAACCTTCGTTATTCCTGATCGTAGTTGTTGTAGTTGCTGCACCTGTATGCTGCTGGATGTGTTATTAAGAGAACTCAGACAAGCCAATGGCCAGTTCCTGTGGATATTCTCACCAATTTAGAAAAGTGAATCACATAAGGCACCGTATAATTTATTTCTCATTGAGATTTTCAATTGATTGATAAATTACAGGGGTAAATGTTTTGTGCAGGTTTATACAGTAACGAAGATGATTGATATTTTCTATTTTCTTCGCCTAAAACTGATCAATGAACATGATAGAAAATAAATTACAAGGGTAAATTTTCAATGAAGGTTTACAAAGTTGGATGATGCTGGAACAAAATTCGTAGTTCCTGCAAAATTCGTAGTTCTTGCAAAATTCGTAGAAACAAAGGAGTGAAGAAACGTGAAGTACATACCTGCAAAATTCGTTGTTCCTGTTTTCGTTGTTGAGAGAGAACTGCCAGATGTTCTTTGCTTTGAATTAGCAGCGCACTCAATCTTCTGTACGTGAGAGTTGCCAACGTTAGTAGGTTCTGTACGTGAGAGGCTTTTTAGAAAATATTTCCTTATGAATATGGGAGACTTTTAATTAGGTTAATTTTCCTTATTTGATGGGAGTGGGAAGTTAGAGGGAACTTTTCCTTATTTGATAGGGCAAAGTTATTAATGGAGGGAACTTTTATTTTCAAGAAAAAGAGCTTTTTTATGGCTATTTTTTTTTTAATTGCTACCAAATATACTTATTGCTGGCTATTAAACATTAGCCGTTGATCTTTTGCCTCGTGTGTATACATTAGTGGCAATTAGCTTATTGCCACAAAATAATTGCCGCTAAAGACCTATTTTCTAGTAGTGGGTCGACAACACACCCATAAACAAGACTCTACTAGACACGGCCTCATAGACTCCCTAGGACACTTGAACTCTGTGCTCTGATACCAAGTTTGTCACGCCCCGGGAGGGTACCCTTGGCGTGGCCGACACTCAGAGACTATTGCTAGTCTCCAAGCGAACCACTTAGCCTCATCACATCATTCAATCAAATAAACTTTACTCAACAGCGGAAAATATAATTAGGTAATGGACACATCTCATCTAAAGTCTCAAAAGAGTATATAAAATAATGAAGGCTAGTAGAAAGAACTAGCTCACAATCTCAACATCAATACTCGACCCTTGTCTATGAAGCCTCTATCATTAATCATGTGGTGCCAATGACAAATCCATGGCTACCCAAATCAAAACAAAATCAATAGTCCAATCTAACTCTAAAGCATGATGAAATAAAAGTAGTGGATCCTCCGGAGTAGGGGAGGCTCACCAAATCAGCTTCGAATCTCACACCTTCAACGGAGCGCCTGTTGATGATCTCTAGTACCTGCCTCTACATCATAAAACGATGCATTCCAGAGTGGATGTCAGTACTTGGAATGTACTGGTATGTAAAATAGCTGAATGAAACAGAAACCGGTAGAATAATATGGAAACAACAACAACTTAAAATACATATCAAATCACATCAGTAGTCAAATGTCTGTCTATGCAAGAATAAAGAGTAGACAAGTGACCTATGATCAACTCAAACCTCCGCAATCATCTCAGACTCATCTCAAAGGAGCTCACCTCCTCTTATCTCATCACATTTCATTTCATCTCATCTCATCTCAGTGGAGCTCACCTCCTCTCATCTCTTTCCGACTCAGAATAGGGTAAGAAGTTTATGGGAGTTTCTCTTAACCGACAACAATCACTTATGAGCTAGTGATTGTACAACAATCCTGCCGGTGTTGCCACGGCCGTCCCGTACTTTCCAGGTGGAGACGAATCGAAACCATAATGGATAAATCCAAGATGGAGACAGAATAATCAACAAAGTCCGCTATTGATTTCAGGGACATAAACTCAAGAGGAAAACCTCTTCTATGCTTGGCGACATAGTTTAATGGGTTCGAGTGGGACTCACTCTTACCCATTTCGGTGCTCGATACTCCTCTCGACTCAATGCTCATAAAACCATCAATCCAATCAAACCAATCTCGTAGGGACTTTAACCCCGTCAATGATCGATATCTCATAGGGACTTTAACCCTATCATCAATCAAGCTCATAGGGACTTTAACCCTCTCATCAATCAATCTCATAGGGACATTAACCCTCTCATCAATCAATCTCATCAATGACTCAAGGATTAGATCAATCATTAGGAATCAAGTGAATAGACACATCGGTAGAGTTCATTTTTAGAGACTCATAAGACAATCAAACTCTACCAACTCATCATCATTCTCTCATCACAATCACAATCACAATCACAATCAACAATCACAATCTTATCTCAAGGCTCTAGAATCGTCATTCTCTCATCACAATCACAATCACAATCAACAATCACAATCTTAACTCAAGGCTCTAGACTCATCATTCTCTCATCACAATCACAATCACAATCCAAGGCTCTAGACTCAATCCTCAAGTTCATTATGCATGCTTTTCAAAATAGTCATGTAGGGTTATGCAAATTCTCATGGAAAATATTCAATTTAAGAAAAATAGTATGATGATCATCAACATAGAAAACATGAAATTTCAAATATAATTTTCAAGAAAAGCCATCAAAGAACTCATGCATGTAGACTCTTCAATCATCAACTCATCTATGACCTCTATGGGGCACATGAGAGGACAATCCCATGTTTTAGTTTAGCCTTACATACCTGTGATGCCGTTAGCAATCGAGTACTTTCGGGGTCTTCGCTCGAATTCTTCCCACAAGCTCTTCTCTCTTCTCCTCAAGCCCTAGCCTTGTTAGTTTCTAAGGGATAGGACTTAGAATGAGGTTTTAGACCCTTTTCTGGTTGAAAACGACTTAATTAGTCGTGTACCAATGTTTAAGATGGACTAGGGATTAAGATGGACTAGGGATTGACTAGAATGCCCCTAGAATTAAATTAGGAATTTGCAGTTCAGGAAAACACACGGTCCGCGACGCGGACCTATCGCGTACTTTGTAATTTTGGAAAAAGTGCTTTTGTACGAGTTCTCTCCATCCCGTCGAAAATTTTGGAAAACACACAAGTGCCACTCCGCGTCAGGTCTGCGACGCGCCTCCGTCGCGGACAGCCACTGTTTTGTGACTTGATCCGAAAATTTATCTTTCGATCGGGTCGCTCTAAAATTCGACCGAGACCATTTCCCCACTCCATTTTCCATGCTGATCACAAATCCGGTCTCGAATTCGCCATACGAGCATCGGAAGATGCGTTACGCGCATACCCTCACTCCAGGGGTATTTTGGTAATTTTACCGGGCGTTACACTAATTTTTTGCCTAACATTATTAAAAGGTAAGGGAAAAGAAGGTAGAAAAGAAAGAGTAAGCAAGAGTGACTGAGCCTTGGTTTTGGGCAGCCTACATATCTCGGGTTATAAGAGAATCTAGTCACATGTAGTTCAAATAGTTGCAGAGATGGATGGATTAGAGAGTTGAGTCTTGTCCTATCGAGATCCTGGTCCATGGCTCCTATTGTTATATTGAAGATAATAATACTAAAAGGAAACAATACAAGATCTATTCAATTCTACTTGTCTTGACCCTCTTTTTTGTTCAAGTCCTTCTTTGCATCTTTAGTTATCACCTCGCCTTCTTCTGGCGGATACCTTGATCTCGCAATCTAAGCTCAAAGATTGAGTTTGAGGCTTGAACTTGAAATCTCTATTGAGTTGCTGATGCCTCTCCAAAGGGAAGTTAGTAGACTATTCTTGAACACTTGTTTCTTGAATTGAAGTTGGGAAGCTGAATCTTCAAATATTGAGCTGCTACAATGGGTCCGAACCGACTCTTAATGTCATTTTCACTTCTCAGATCGGAAAAATGTTACTCCATTATTAAAGTCCAAATTTGTGGTCGCAGAGAGACCTGCCTGTAATCAAAGAAAAAAAAACAAAGCAAATATTTTCTACCCCAGTTTGTGCTAAAAATATTTTTGTGGGTTATTTTGCTTGACTTGAACATAATATTAAACAAAAATAATACAGTGATTAAAACAAGAAAAAAAACAAATACTCTATTATTGAATGAAATTAGATTTTATGCTTTATGGAAAATAAAATGGCGGCTATCATGCCCTATGAAGATATGAATGAATATTATGAGGGTTCGCATCCTAGGCGAATATTATGAGGGTTCGCGCCCTAGGCGAATATTATGAGGGTTCGCTCCCTAGGCGAATATTATGAGGGTTCGCGCCCTAAGCGAATATTATGAGGGTTCGCACCCTAAGCGAATATTATGAGGGTTCGCGCCCTAAGCGAATATTATGAGGGTTCGCTCCCTAAGCGAATATTATGAGGGTTCGCGCCCTAAGCGAATATTATGAGGGTTCGCGCCCTAAGCGAATATTATGAGGGTTCGCTCCCTAAGCGAATATTATGAGGTTTCGCTCCCTAAGCGAATATTATGAGGGTTCGCGCCCTAGGCGAATATTATGAGGGTTCGTGCCCTAGGCGAATATTATGAGGGTTCGCTCCCTAGGCGAATATTATGAGGGTTCGCTCCCTAGGCGAAAATGAGGGTTCGCACCCTAAGCGAATATTATGAGGGTTTGCTCCCTAAGCGAATATCATGAGGGTTCGCGCCCTAAGCGAATATTATGAGGGTTTGCGCCCTAAGCGAATATTATGAGGGTTCGCTCCCTAAGCAAATATTATGAGGGTTCTCTCCCTAAGCGAATATTATGAGGGTTCGCGCCCTAAGCAAATATTATGAGGGTTCGTGCCCTAGGCGAATATTATGAGGGTTCGATCCCTAGGCGAATATTATGAGGGTTCGTTCCCTAGGCGAAAATGAGGGTTCGCACCCTAAGCGAATATTATGAGGGTTCGCTCCCTAAGCAAATACAATGAGGGTTCGCGCCCTAAGCGAATATTATGAGGGTTCGCTCCCTAAACGAATATTATGAGGGTTCGCTCCCTAAGAGAATATTATGAGGGTTCGCACCCTAAGCGAATATTATGAGGGTTCGCGCCCTAAGCGAATATTATGAGGGTTCGCGCCCTAAGCGAATATTATGAGGGTTCGCGCCCTAAGCGAATATTATGAGGGTTCGCTCCCTAAGCGAATATTATGTGGGTTTGCTCCCTAAGCGAATATTATAAGGGTTCTCTCCCTAAGCGAATATTATGAGGGTTCGCGCCCTAAGCGAATATTATGAGGGTTCGCGCCCTAAGCGAATATTATGAGGGTTCGCTCCCTAAGCGAATATTATGAGGGTTCGCTCCCTAAGCGAATATTATGAGGGTTCACGCCCTAAGCTAATATTATGAGGGTTCGTGCCCTAGGCGAATATTATGAGGGTTCGCTCCCAAGGCGAATATTATGAGGGTTCGCTCCCTAGGCGAAAATGAGGGTTCTCACCCTAAGCGAATATTATGAGGGTTTGCTCCCTAAGCAAATATTATGAGGGTTCGCGCCCTAAGCGAATATTATGAGGGTTCGTGCCCTAAGCGAATATTATGAGGGTTCGCGCCCTAAGCGAATATTATGAGGGTTCGCACCCTAAGAGAATATTATGAGGGTTCGCGCCCTTAGCGAATATTATGAGGGTTCGCTCCCTAAGCGAATATTATGAGGGTTCGCTCCCTAAGCGAATATTATGAGGGTTCGCGCCCTAAGCGAATATTATGAGGGTTCGCGCCCTAAGCGAATATTATGAGGGTTCGCTCCCTAAGCGAATATTATGAGGATTCGCGCCCTAAACGAATGAATTATTTTTATTTTATTTTACTTTTTTTAAAATTTTTAAAAATAAGATAAAATAAAATATGCCCCAGTTTTGAAACTGAGAAATTTTGAAACTTTTTTTTTTAAAATCTTTTTATTGGTGAATTCTTTTTTGTTTATTATTATTTTTTATTTAGAAAAGAAAAATGCCTCTGTTTGATTTTCTTTCAAAAATATGAGAGAGGAAAAAATATTCTTTTTGTTTGAGACCGAGCCCTTTCGTAGGACTACCTACGTATCTCACCATAGCAAGAATCAAGTCTAACGTAGTTCATACGAACCAAAATATTATTTTTTTTGCAAAATAATATCTTTTGAAAAGATTGTTAGATAGAAAGAAAATTACTTTTGATTGATCATGTCTTGGCTTTAGATGGTACCAACAATTAGACTTATGCATATAAATCACCTTTGAGTACTTCTCGGCAAATTTGAGACCAACTTTGAAGTAATTTCTATAGTTTCAAATGACATCTGAAGCATACTTAAGTATTAACAAGATCTATTCATCTTGCATCAAATATGAGGTTAAAATTATTCATGTCCTTATGTTTCAAGTGCCTTACCGAAAACAAAGTCCCAATTCACACAAAATAGAAGAGTTGAGATCGTGGGACATTTTGAGAGTCACTCACACTCAGAAAGATGTTCAATGCATGAGATTGAGATACCATATGCTTGACCCTCATGTAAGTATCCACTAATATGAGAACATCGAAAATGAAATCAAGTAGGACTTGTATTCGGCTAAAAATGTAGGCTTGGAATGGGTAAGGTAATCTTTGTATAAAGTGACTATTTTCTCCCAACATTGCACTATGCACTCAATTATATTTTTCATTTTCACATCTGATCTTTATCTGCTTGGTTTCTTTTCTTTTCTTTTTTCGGACTTTCTCCTCTCTTTTTTTTGAGTTTTCTCTCCTTTTGTTGGAGTTTCTTTTTAAATGTCACATTTTCATTTTCACCTTGTCATCCGACTTAGGACTTTGTCAGTGCATTCTTGGAGATGAGAGAAAAATAGAATGATGCATTTGTGCAGTCAAAAGGATATGGGCAAAAATATGGTTATAAAAAAAAAGATATTTAGGCTCAAAAAGAAAACCACTAGGGATCAAGTGTTATTTCGTAGGCTTACAAGGCACAATTGGATCAAAGAAAGCCTACAATCCTTTTTCAAATTAGTTGTTGCTCAAAATTTCGCCTCAACAAACATTGGGGTCAAGTTCTAGATAAATAAGTCATGCCATTGAACTTTATATCTAAAGCTCACCACACAATGCACATGAAACAATGAGGTCAATTATTATTTTTACCCTTAACTTGAGCAAGAGAATTTTCCAAGTGTGACATAAGTATAATCAAGAGGTATCAAAAGAATCTATATAGGTCACAACAAAGTTGGTCCACTCTATTATGCCAAATAGTTAACACTTTTTATGCACACTTCTAAGTATGTTGGTACCAATCAAGACAAGAAGTACCTTTTATTTTTAGTATTTTTATTTTGAAAAGAGATAAAAAAATATTTAATTTATTTTTTTGAATAAGAATGAATATATATATATATATATATATATATATATATATATATATATATATATATTTCTTTTCTACACAAAGAAATAAGATCTTGCTTTTTTTGAATTCTTGGATGAGGATCCTTTTTTTTTAAGAGTAAAATCTTTTTTATTATTATTTTTTTGATAAAGAATTATTATTACTGTTTTTTTTAAGAATCACCGAACCCGAGGAAGGTTGCCTACGTATCTCATCAAGGGGAGAATCAGGTGTGCGTAGTTCTTGAAAATAAAAAAAAATTGTTTTTCCTTTTGAACAAACAAAATTTTCTTTTTACATTTGATTTTGTAAATAAAGATTAATAATTTATTTAAAAAGATTCCCTTTTTTATCTTTTATTTTATTTTTTTGAATAAGAATCACCGAACCCGAGGAGGGTTGCCTACGTATCTCATTAAGGTGAGAATCAGGTGTGCGTAGTTCTGAAAAATATATATAAAAATATATTTTTTTTTTCCTTCTGAATAAATAATTTTTTTTTGTTCAGCTTTTATGAATAGAGAAACAAAATGTTTCTTTTTCAATAAAGATTATTAATTTTTTTCAATACGAATTTCTTTTTTATTCTTTTATTTTATTTTTTTGAAGAAGAATCACCGAACCCGGGGAGGATTGCCTACGTATCTCATTTAGATGAGAATCGGGTGAGCGTAGTTCTCAAATCAAAGAAATATTCGTATTTATTTTTGAAATAACAAATAAATATTTTTCTTTTGCTTTTATGAATAAGAAGAAAAAAAAAGTATTTTTTACATTTAATAAGAAATATATTCTTTTTTTTAATTTTATCAATAAATATCACCGAACCCAAGAAGAGTTGCCTACGTATCTCAGTTAGACGAGAATTAGGTGAGCGTAGTTCTCACATCAAAGAAATATTTGTGTTTATTTTGGAATAAGAAATAAATATTTTCTTATGCTTTTATGAATTTGAAGAAAAAAATGTATTTTTTACATTTAATAAGGAATATATTCTCCTTTTTTTTTAATTTTATCAATAAATATCACCGAACCCAAGAAGGGTTGCCTACGTATCTCAGTTAGATAAGAATCAGGTGAACGTAGTTCTCACATCAAAGAAATATTTGTGTTTATTTTGGAATAAGAAATAAATATTTTCTTATGCTTTTATGAATTTGAAGAAAAAATGTATTTTTTACATTTAATAAGGAATATATTCTCCTTTTTTTTTGCAATTTTATCAATAAAGATCACCGAACTCAAGAAGGGTTTCCTACATATCTCATGGAGATGAGAATCAGGTGTGCGTAGTTCGATCGACTTTTCATAAAAATGTTGACTTTCTGAAAACCTTCCTTTTTTAGGATATCTTATTGCCAATATGCTAGGACCGAACTGTTTGAGATTTGACCCAAAAAGAAAATATTCAACCAACATTCAAAATGTGACAAGTAACACATAGTTATGAACATGCTGATCTTGTTTTATATGATCCTAACACTTGTGTTTAGCCATATAAAGTCAAACACAGATTACATAGATAAAGTGTATCCTAAGAGGAAAAATGGTTGTATAGGGCTTGTTCTACTAATTTGAAGTCCTTATAGAGTTGGTGTCTAGACCGGCGATAAAACGAGTGGACAACTCGAGTTGGGAAGGAACAGCTTACCGGTAGCAGAGCTTTCCGGCCTCACTGTTGGACCTTCCCATATCCTAAAATATGTGTGACTAAAATCTTTCCCAGGAGCGTAATCACATCTCTGGTATCTCAAAGAAAGGTTCGGGAGAGTACATTGCATCTCCGAAAAATGTATCTTTCAAAAGACTCAGATGGTTGTGTGAGAGAAGATAGTTTATATTATAGTTCAAATAATATCAAAGCAATAAATTAACGGGAAAATATCACATTAAATCATTGAATACAACATTCAAAATAATAAAGCCATATACAAGCCAATATTGATAAGCTCGAATTCTGGTTATCCCCAGCGGAGTCGCCACCTGTCACACCCTATTTTTCCCCCCGCGTGGGTTTTGAACAATAGAGTTTTTCCAATTAAAGTGATATTTTGAAAAGGGATTATTTTATTTATTCAGAGTCGCCACTTGGAATTGAGTTTTGGTGTTCCAAGTCACCTAATTTAAATCCCTATTCAAAAGGAAATGACTCTTTATTTTTTGGTCTGCGAAACAAAGATCGGGTAAGAAATTCTGTTGACCGAGAGGAAGGTGTTAGGCCTCCCTCGAGTCCCGTGGTTTTAGCACGGTCGCTTTATTAACTTGTTTATGGCTTAACTTAATTTGAATATATTATCTTGATAAGTTTTACAAAAAAATGTTATTTACCCGCCTTCTTTGTTTTATTTTAAACTAGTTTAAAACTATCTTAATTTATTAGTGTGGTATATTGGTAGCAGCGCTTTCCAACCATGCCACAAATTATTTATTTATTCGTGTTTTCAAATCATATTTGTTCAATGTTATTTAAATCTTAATGTTTGCCTATTGTTGTTTATCGGCACACTCATGTTCCTAAATTCAATTTAAAAAAAGTAACATTTCAACTCTGAATTTTAATCACTAATCTTCTTATAAAAATTGAAAGGTACTAAATTATTTTTTACCAAATTTAATTGTACATCAACATAAACCCATTAATTTAATATTCAAAATAAAATTCATTATTCAAAAGAAGTGTAAATATAAAATAAAAATATACAAAATTTATTTTTTGCTTTATTTTATATTTCTGAAAAAATCAATATTATTAAACATACAAATCTCATTCGAGTATACATTAATTAAATAGCATAAAAGCAATAATTTTTTACATTTTATTCAATAACAAGTTAAATTGTGTGTTTAAGTATGCAAAAAATAATTACATGCTATACCAAATGTTACTTTTAATTTAACAATATAAAACGTTCAGACATACTTCAATATGATAACATCAAAGTTAAAACATACATAGAATTGGAACAACTTTATAACATTAAAACATGTGTTGCATAATTATGACTTTAAATCATACAGTAAAAACTGTTACCTTTTGTGAAAATTAATTTCAAGAAGAGAACACACTGCAGAATCACGACCCCGAAATCTCGAAAGCAAACCTCAAAACTCAACTTTTATTTTTTCTAATTGTGTTTTTTTTAGATTTTTTTGTGTGTTTGTGCAAAATTTTTTTCTCTTGTTTTTGAAGTATGTGTGAAAAAGAAATGTAGTATTTTTAGGTGTGTTTGTGTATGTGGGAAAAGAGGAAATAATGTGGTGTAGGATTTTTTTTAAACTGTGAATGTCTTGTGTTATTTTTTGCTTTTGTAGAATGTGATCAAAGAAAGAAGATGGATGAAGAATTTTGTGTTTTTCTTTTGTGTTGTCGTGTGTTGTGTGTTTTAAAATGTGAGGGAGTAGTTGTTTTTTGTGTGGAAGAATTATGGGGTAGTTTAGGTGAGTGGCGGAGGTGTTGGAATTAATGGGTAGTTTTAGGATTATTTAATTTTTCATTTTTGTTTCATTTTGTTTTGAAAAGAAAAAAAAGAAAGAAAGAAAAAATAAATATGTTAGAAAACTATTTCCAATTAAAAAATAAATAGAAAAGTTAACTAGAAAAAACATATATTTTTTATAAATTTTCTCTTTATTAAGCAAAACTTACATTAAAATGTGACTATATTTTTGTTGTTTTAAAATTATTCTAAATAAGATAAAAATATCTAATTAGACTCAAAACTAAATATTTAAATATTAAAAAGTAAATAACCTAAGTTTGGTAAAAAATTAGGTGCTAACAAATAGTTGGCCTTAATAGAAATCATGAAATAATAAAAGATAGATCAAATCTATACAATAGTATACATGTTGTCCAACAATGCCTTTAAGTCATAGAATAAGATGGGGGGCAAGACATGTCCGGGTCTCACCCTTAAAGTAAATAAAACATGAAAAGAAGCAACGTAATAAGTAGATGGATGATGACTTTTCCTTTTATGATAGGTCTCGCCACAACAACTTTCACAATCCAACTAGCCATCAAAAGGTGGATTATTATAGTCTCTGGTTCCAATGCTGCTCATAGTTGTGAGACTTGGGTGCTTCACCTTGGAGATAGCCCCACTCCCACAAGCGCTCTCTATTCTAGGTCATTATCCCACAAGAATATCTATACATATACATGTTTTCATATATGCATGTCATTTCAAATCCATCAATGCATACCTAGGTTTAAAAGCCAAACATTTTTCATAATCATGCATACTTGATCACAAAGGACAAATAATAATTCAATTTATACGTTCATCCATAGGAATAACTCATTTACGTATCTTCAAAATGGTTTAAACACCTGGAGTTGCTCAAAGATCCAAATCATAAACATATATGTGATCACATTCATGTCATAACCATATTTTTATTGAAATCATATTCATAAATATAGTTGGGTTTAACCCACTTCATAATCTTTATGAAAACGAATGCTCATGTATGCATATGCCATGAATGATATCAAAATAGCATGGGAAATAGAGATTTAAACTTAAATCAACAATATAATATGAAATTCAAGTAAATCCATTAGTAAATTCATATTTAAATCATAATTTAGATTACCCATGCTTAAACCAAACTTTAAAGGGGACATGCATATTAAAATCTTCATAACATCAATGCAATTCATCATATTAGGGCTTAAATTACTTTAAAGCAACAATTTAAACAATAATATAAAGGGCTTGTGTTTAAAGTAAGCTTAATTATCATAAATCAAGTGTAAAATAGTTTGGGATCTTCACGGTTGAAAGGAACCATGAATCAATCTAATATAGCTTAGCTAATTTAAAAGAAGCAAGAAGAAATTGATTGAAGAAGATGACCCTTCCTTTAGCTCCAAGCTAATCCTTCAATGACACACTTGAGAAGAGTCTTTAGATGAGAGAGGTTGAATACTCTATGTTTTAGATATGAATTTGAATTAGAATAGAATACTATAGGTCCTTTATGAGGTTTAGGATTGGTAAGAAAGTCATAAATGACCCTTAGGAATAGCCAAAATTACAAGAAAATCATTAATAAAATGAGTGTCAAAAAGTTGTCTAGGGTCCCATAAGGGAGCCTCACGGATCATGTGGAGTACACGGACCATATTGTTGTCCGTGTGACCTTAAATAGTGAAAATCTTCACTAGTCAAGTTCCGCAATGGTGGTTCCTTACTTATAAAATTTCTAGGACAACACCCGTACGGGATATCACACGACGCGTGTAGTGTCACACGACCCATGTGGGGGTTCATATGTAAGGTGACTTAGCAAAAATATGGATTTCCAGCCCAAGTCTTATCTCATGAGCCACCACACGTCCATTGATGAGCCACACGACCCATAAGATGCTCAGTGAGGGATGCCTTAGTTTTGAACACCACCATGAGCCCAAGCTCACTACACACAAGGCCAAGGGGCATTTCATGACTCCTCGACATGGCCAGTGAGATGCCACACGGCCCGTGGAGGTTCCCTAGTGGTGTCACCTTGGTAAAACACTTTTAGGAACCAAATTCTATACACTATTAAGGCCTTAAATAGTTTGGGTCCTTCCCAAAATTTGGCATATGAAGAAGTTCATGTTGAGATATTGGATAAGCAAAATAAAAGATTAAGAAACACGGATGTAGCATCCATTACCATCCTTTGCAGAAATCAACAAGTTAAAAGTGCTACTTGGGATGTGTGAAGCAGACATGATGAAGCGATATTCTTATTTTTCCACTCTATTCAATCCTAAGGTAACAAGTTAATCCTATCTAAGGTGTTGAGTCATATAATTCAGCCCATCTTGTCATGCTGCAAGCACACATAAAATATCATGTTTAGATAGTATTTGATGTATAAGTTTGAGACATTATCAAAATGATGTTTAAATTGCATTGATGTATTCATGTTGGGCTGAAATTTTATTAATCACTCTTTTCAAGTGTATTTTTATCACAGGCAAAGACAAATGTTCCGAAGAGGGAGACATTTTAACACCTCTTGGAATGTCATTATGGTAGATTCCTTAAATCTAATAACTTTTGTACGTTGTTTCAGCAAATCCAAGTTCATATTCAATTTCAAGAGGCAAATTTGTGTAGATAAAGGTTCTCTCTTGATTTTTAGGTCAACCGTATCAAAAACTAATTTTTCTCTTTATTTTATACTAACCAGCAAAGTATGTGACCTCTCCGCATTCGTGATACAGTTCAGGATAGTACAAATGTTACCTAGATTCATTCCTAGTGTAAAAAGGGGGAAATTGAGCTTTGCACAAAAATGAACTACGGTTGAACAAGTCCGTATAGCAGTCCCTTTTTATCCATGAACAATTTTTTTCTGAAAATTTCAAAATTTGTGTATGGGAAATTGGGACATACTCCTTATCCTATATATACAAGAATACTAAAAGATTCCACCATTTTTAGGCCTAACATCACTCTCTAAACCCCTAAAATCCTCTCCAAATTCTCCCAAATTCCTTTCTAAGATTCCATCAAGTTTCTTGGGTTCAAGCCTCTTCCATCAAATGATAAGCATCAAAGTGATTCAAGAAGATTCACAAGTCTATTTCCATATTTTTGAAGGCCTTATGGTATATGGGTTCTTTCTTTATTGGTTCATCCATCCATGGAGCCCGAAACACCCTTTCAATGAAATTTCCTCATTTCAAGGATCATTCCTTAATAAGTACTTCCTATTATAACTTAAATGCATGATTTATGTTGGAAGCTGTCATTTAATGGTTTGAATATGCATGTACCCTATCATGGTTTGATGCTATGATTTTCATATGATATTTAAGCCATGTACATATTGATACTATGAAAGGTTGTGAAAGATTGTGGGTTTTATGATTGATCGTATAATGCCCTAACTAGGGGTTTTTCTTTGATGTTGGTTGGTTATTTGGAATGATTTATAAATGATCATGTTTTACTTTTTTCATGTACTTTACTATTGAATTAAATAATTGTCAGCACATACACATATACCCCACCATGTTTTGACTAAAGCTATATGACAAGCCTCTTATCTTGTTGAAAGGTTTATTACAAGATATGCAAGTCAGAATGTTCTTAATGTTTGAGGGCTAATAAGAATGTTATGAATTCATGGGAATGTTCTGAAACTTGTGATAGATTGTTAAGACCTTTTGATGCTATGATGCTATGGTTTAATGAGCTACTCCTACGATGATGTTAAGATTTAAGTATGATTAAAGTATTTCATGGGATGTTGACTTAGCACTGAGAGTCCTTGGTTTGTTTCCATTGTCCCTTAACTATGTCGCGACCATAGGTTTGTGAATTTTATATTGCATGATTAACCAAAATAATAGCCTTCTCGTAAGTTACTAGCATAAATGATAACCGAAATGGGTAGATTTCCCATATAACATTTTATTATATATTGACTAAAATGGGTAAAGTCACCATAAGAAATTCGTAAAACTAACTCTTGAAAGTAGGGAAGCTCCCATTAGGTGAGGGATGGCTTACTCTGGCAAATAGATGACTCTTTGTCCGGTGTGGAGAAAATATCAGGATTCCATGTAGTAGCTCATATTGCCTTAATTGTTGGTTCTAGTCTCTTCCCACATATGTATGCTATGTTATGAGATTTTGATTTCCTTCCATGCATGTTTTGACTAAATATTGATCACTTATGTTATATTGAGCTTAGAGTCTTTAAATATGATTATGCATCTTGACTATTATATCTTATGATCACTTGTTGCATTACATCCCGAATACGTAGTACATTTGTAGAAATAATGCATACTTTTTGCCAATATAATTTAACCGATGTGCTGCAAAATACAACACTTTTGATGCATAAAACTTGGAATTATGTGCGTTCTCAATGCGATGTTAGTTGGTTTTATGCGTTTTTTGTTATATTTGACGGATTCCATGGTTGGCCTTGATTTTAGGAAGAAATGCTGAAGTTGCTTTTTTTTGTGTAGTACGAGACCCTTTACGGGCAGTAGAACACTCTACGGATCGTGAAGTGGGTTTTATAGAAGATTCTAGTGAGGTGCTAATTTTCTGAAGCTACTTCTACGAACAAGCAGATGGGGCGTAGATTGACTTATGAGTCGTAGTCGTTAGTTCGTGCCCTGAGGGTCATAGATTAGGACTTTCTAAACATTTATCAGATAAAAATCCCCTACGGGCTGTAAACTACTTTATGGGTCGTAGAGAGGGTGTCGTAGATTTGAAGCCCAATTCTGTAGTAGCTCTGTAAGAGACTCGAGTTACAGGTCGTGGAATATAATACAGCCCGTAAACCATTTTGTGAGGCGTGCCGATCGAGTTATCCTAATGTGTTTAGGAATTATCTTTTAAATATCATAAATATGTTATTTTTACGTAGTTTTTGCATAGTACTCAGAAAACTCATTAATTAGAGAGAGAAAATTGTGAGATAACATTGGAGAGGTTTTTAGAACACTTGTACTTTGATTTCATCTTTAATCTTGTGATTCTCTTTAAAGTTGGATTTGCTTGTTCTTAATTCAATTGTGTAAGTGCTCTATAATGTTATTCCAATTCTTAAGTTTTGTATCTACACAAATTATGAGTAGGTAAATCCACAACTAAGGTTGTGGGAACCATTAAGAACTAATGAAGTAAAATCAGATAATTCATAATTCTTGAAAAGTGTGCAATAATATATTAACTAACTCTTTGCGATTTGCATGTTTTCTAGTAGAGGCCAGCATTAGAACCTTCCTAGTGTTACTGACTTTACCAAGGTAGTAATGAATAGGAAAAAAGATTAATTAACAGGACTCAATTGGTATGTTCTCGTCTAATAAACCAAACTAGGCCAAAGGGAGGTTGTTTTGGGACTAATAGGTGAGGGTTAGTAATGCACACTATGGAGATGGGCCATTTCCCATAGTGACATTCGACTCTCACCTTTGACCGAAGGGCTTGGTGAACATAACTTACCATCCTGCATGCTGCACACTAGTTAGGGAATCATAGGGAACAAAATACCCTACTTTCTCTTCATATTGATTTCACTTTTATATTGATTAGGGTTATTTTCCATTTGATATTGCAAAACGCCCCCTTTGGGATGTAAGTCAGTTAACTACTCAAATTACAGTCATTGAATTCTCTTGAGTCTTCATATTCCCTCTGGTTCGGCCCTTACCTTTGTTAGGTTCTATTTCTTAACAACGATCGTTTTATTTTCTAAAAGAAGGTGTAACTTGGACGACATAACTATCTTGCGGTAAGTCCTTCATTCTGAGGAAATATCCATTTTTATCATGCTTGAGTTAAGATTTTATTACTTTTTATCTACTTTTAAAGGGTGAGATTGGTACATGTTTTGGCCCCCATCCTGCTAATGGTTAGAGGTATTATTAGATGATGTGTTATGTACATCTTTTATGATGCTTATGTATCTATGATGATCTCTCTTTAGTCCATATTCCTTGTTTGTTGCTGATGTTGATGGCAAGTGGTTTTCTACCTAGGTCCCTACTCCCCCAAGAGTATATCCCATTATCCCATCCCTTTGTCATGTTTTACTAAGATTTATCCTTTCATGCATCTACTTCCTCATTTCTAACATCAAGCACACAAATTGGTTAAGATAAGAGGAAAAATAATACATTATGGACAAGATTTTATGCAATTTAACCCCTATATGAGTCCAACATGCAGACTCGTCAATATGTTATGAAGTGAGATTTCCCAGATTATGTGTCTCATTGACATAGCTGACATCAGATAAAAGTTGAAATTAGAGGCTTTGTGGGGAGTTCAAGAAATTTTCCATTCCGGAGTGGATGAGGGAGTGGACAACAATTAATTTTGCGACAAGATTTCCTTGGACTTTTAGGGAATTAGTAGTATACAAGTCATCATGGATTTATTGACCAAATCTACCTATTTTATCCCCGTGCGGACTACTTACAACATGGAGAAACTACCCTGGGTTTAAACATAGGAGATGGTCTGATCACATGGGGTTCAGGGTTCCATTATCTCAGACCAACGTCATAGTTTACATCTAGCTTCTAAAGAGCTTTCTAGCGGGAATCATGCACCCAAGTGGTCGTCAACATTGCATTCCACCTCAGACAGATGGACATTGAGAGAGTACCATTAAAGTCCTTGAGGATAGATTACAAGCCTGTGTTTTAGTGTTTAGGGGTCAGTGGGATTTTCCTTAGTGAATTTGCATACAATAAAAGTTACAATTCGAGTACTCAGATTGCCCTGTTTGAGGCCCTATATCATAGGCATTATCATACTCTGGTTGGCTTATTTGAGTCCTCCGATCCTAGGCCACACAAAAAAGACCTACTTTCGTATGACTTAACTAGAGTTGGAGTGATTTAGGATAGATTGATAATAGCACCGAGCTGCCTTCAGAGTTATACTGACCGCCTACACCACTCTTTATCCCTTAGTGTGGGTGACCGAGTATTTTTGCGAGTATCTCCCTTGAAGAGGTTATGAGGATTGCTAGGCAAAGCAAGCTTAGCCCCTGGTATATTGAGCTACTTTAGATATTAAGGCATGTTAGTAAGGTCTCATATGAGTTGGCCCTGCCTCTAGCCTTTTCAGCTATCCTTCTAATTTTCTATGTTTCTATGTTTCTATGTTTCACGGATACATTCAAAAAAAGTACCACGTGCTTCAGTATGATACTATTGAGTTGGATGATCGCTTGACTTATATTGAGGACCTAGTAGCCATATCAGTCAGAGATGTTCTGCAGCTTCACTCAAGTCCATTCCAATTTTTAAGGTTTTGTGGCAAAACCGTCTAGTTAGGGAGGCTACCTAGGAGACTGGGCAGGAGATGTGGGAGTAGTTCCCCAGCTTATTTGAGCCCCTAGATATGAATCTATCCTTACTTTCACAGACAAACATTATTTTAGTAGTGGATGTATTAATGACCATCAAGTCATTTTGCCTTTATCATGTTATTTTTCACTGTTAGAGCTCTCTTATAGCGATCCCAGATAAGTTAAGACCTTCTAGCACTAGTAGCAGGGCTGCTTGGCCATTTGTTTAGGAGTTGTGCAGTTTTCCTTATTTTGGAATGCCTTATTCCTTGAAAAACTAATTTTGTGCAAAGTGTCGCTAAAAAAACTCAGAACAAAATTCCGACAGTTCCATCAACTCCTAAATGGAAAAATTAGGTTAGAAACATGGTCGGATCGAGGACTGGGGCCTTCAATGTTAGTTTGTATCAAGTTTTGCATTATGTCCTTCTAAATAAGCCAACAATTGACTTTGATTAATATTCTTTGAAAACATGGGAAATGACCCGGATATTGTACAACTTCCTTGGAACTTCGTACGACTTCCTTGGAACTTGAAAAATTGTCTTTTTTTGCAAGATTTTAACCAAGTGTTACCTCAAGGGTGACTACACGGGCTATGTAGCTTCACACGGCTCGTGTAACCCTCCGTATAGGTGATTCTGTGAAATTTTTTGAAGCATGGGATTTCCATTCCAGACCCTTGTCAAGTGAAAATTTTCTAAGTGTGGGTTCCTAGGCAAGTACACAGATTGTGTATTTCCATACGGGCCGTGTACCTCTCCTTGAAGTGGTGACGTCCAAATTTTCTATCTGTTTTATTAATGACATTTTCTTAAATTTGGTTTATCCTAATGATCTTTTAGGACTTCCCATGCTATCTAAGGGCTCCCAAATGACTTAAACCCTATTCCTAACACTCACAATTCACTCCTCAGATTTTGAATTCTCTCAAGTCACTCTTAAGTCTCCATCAAAGAACTCTTGTGGGGTTTAAGCTTGGGAATCAAGGAAAGTCTCTTTCTTCATGAAATTTGTAGTTGAAGCTTTTCATTAGCTACGGTATGTGGGATTGATACATAGTCTCTTTTAACCAAGAAGACCCGAACTCTTTTCAATTGATATTCATGAAATTTTGCTTACTTAAAATATGGGTTTTGAGAATTATTATTTAATAAATTCAATTGATGTATGGGTTGTACTTTATTTATAATGTTAAATTACTTTAAGCCCTATTATGATGATTTAAAGTGGAGTTATGAAGTTATGAACATGCATGTCCCTTTTAAAACTTATTTTGTGCATGGGTGACCTATATTATTATTTAAATATGGATTTAATTATTATTTACTTCAGTCTTATATATATTGTTGACTTTAGATTGAATCCCAATTACCTATTCTATTCCCACATCATTCATGGCGTATGCATTCATGAACATTGAATTTTATGGAAATTATGATGTGGGTTAAGCCCAATAATGTTTTATAATATGACTTTGATAAAGTATTGGTTATGACAAGAATGTGATCACATAAATGCCTATGGTTATGGCTCTTTGAGCATTTTGGGTGCTTGCACCATCTCGTATATTTGAAAGAGCTAGTCTCATACATGAGTATCATGATTATGAATTGTGGTTTGACATTTAAGCTTAAATGTGCATTGATCGGATTTGAAATGACTATTACCTCTTCGAAAGCAAGTATATATATACATACATGTAATCTTGTGTGATGCCAATTTAGCACCGATGGATTAATTTTCTCTCTATCCCCTTGAACTATGTGCCTAGCACAGGTTATGTGAAAATCCTATCCAAAATGGTGATGCCTGTAAGGTGAAGTATGATATGATATCATATGTTATAATCCTATCCTAAATGGGGATGCCCGTAAGGTGAAGTATGGTTTATGTTTGGTAAGTAGACCACCTCTTTACCATTGAGGGGTTTTCATCAAGATTCCAAGTAATAACTCGCTTGGTCTTACTCATGTCGGTTGAGGTCATATCCCCACTATATATGATAATTATTATGGAATTTCATGCATCATGTATTTCATGGCATATTGTATACTACTCTCCTTGGATATATGATTCTTTTTATATTATGTGCCCTTGTCATCTAACATTAAAATGCAGGTTTGGTAAGTCATATGCATTGCATACCCGTGTACTTAGTGTATTGAAACGTACTAAAACATACTTTTGCCCACATGATCTAACCATGTACGGAACGAGAACTTTGATCATCAGTCGCACGACGTTAAGCTCGGATTTAAAGTTTTGCTTGTTGTTGTGAGTCCTTTCATTACGGACAAGCCATCATTCCTCTACCTATGGTGATTTACTTGATTTTATTCTCTTTGAAGGTGACCCCGCGGCATGTCTTGGCCCCTGACCTATCTTATGTTTAGTGGCATTGTTGGACATTCATTAACCTCCTTTACGTTTATATGTTAAGTGCTATGATTAGGGATTATGTTATGACTTGGTTACTCATTGAATATCATTATATGTTTTGGCTATGAGTCTTGCGACTTGATTGCACGATAAGATGTGAAAGATCCTAAGACTCGAATTTCCCCCATAGCGTGAGTTATACCTACCTGCCCCTTAGTCTGTATGTGCTACGTGTTATGTGAATTCATGATAATCCCTTTTCCTATGATATCCCCATAGGGTGAATCCTACTTTCTCGTACCTTAGAATTATATGTTTATCATTTGAATACTCTTTCGAAGTGATGATGTGAATTTGGATACTTTGAGGCTTGTCTCTTCGGTTCCCATTCGCAATGTCACTCCTAGACCCTAGGTCTGGGTCATGATAGAGATGGTATCAGACCCCAAGGTTTTTAAATGATCCTTGGAGTCCAACATGCCGTGTCAAGTAGAGTCCTATTCATGGGTGTGAAGTGCACCATGCCTATTAGTTGGAGGCTACGAAGACATTCTAGGAATTATCTCACTTATTCATGCCTTATGTTGTGATATGGTTCATATATTTGGTTTCCATACCTTGACGATTTCATTGCTCCATTTCAGAAGATGCCTCAAAGAAGACCCCACCTACCAAGACCGGCCTAAGGTTATGAGAATTAAGCACCTCAAGGGCATATGGATGAGCCTATCTCTAATGGTGAATTTTGTACGGCCTTTGCTATGCTTGCCTAGGTGGTGAAATCTCAGACTAGGAAAGTTAATCTTCCATGGGATCCCACTCCAGCTTCTAGGGTGAGGGATTTCACCTGGATGAATCCTTTTAAGTTTTAAGGTTCAGAGGTTGATGAGGATGCTCAGGAGTTAATTTATGAGCTCACCAAGGTGTTGAATGTTATGGGTGTCGTTTTTTAGGAGAAGGCTAAATTGGCTTCCTATCAATCGAAAGACGTGGCTCAAGTATGGTACTCCCAATGGTCGATAGAGAGGGTTTGTGGTAATGCTGTAAATTGGAAGGAGTTCAAGCTTGCTTTCCTGGATTGTTTCTTTCCACTTGAGCTTAGGGAGGCAGAGATGACTGAATTTATCAAGCTCAAGCAAGGAGGCATGAGTGTGAGGGATTATACCCTCAAGTTCACTAAGCTCTCTAAGTATGCACTGACACTTGTGGCTGATCCTCATGCAAGGATACACAAGTTCATTTCTAGTATCTCTGACTCACTTGTGAAAGAATATCGTACAACTATGCTCATATAGGATATGGATATCTCTAGACTCATGGTGTATGTCGAGTAGATCATAGGGAAGAAACTCAAGGAGAGGAGAGTACATGATCCTAAGAGGGTCTGTTTTGATGGGGGTTCCTCCGGCTCTCGGGGTGATTTTGGTCGCTTTCAATAGGGCCAAGGTTCTTGTGCTCGGGTTGCTAATGCTAAAGTGCATCCTCCTAAGGCACCGATTGGTGGTGGACCATGGTATCCTCCATGTGACAAGTGTGGGAAACCCCACACAAGTGCTTGTTGGAGGAATCTGAGCGCCTACTTTTGGTGTGGTGATAACAACCATAAGATTGTCATTCTCCTAAGAATGTCTGTAGAGGTCAAGGTAGTCATGATCAACAGAGAGCTCCCCAAGGTGTTTCCCACGAAACAGCAGTTTCTATGCACTTCATGCCCGTCAGAAGGTTGAGGAAGCTCAATATTTTGTGACGTATGTTAAAAGTCTTTGATTTTGATGCTTATGTTTTGCTTGACCCGGGTGCGAATTTGTCTTTTGTGACTGCTCTATTGTCTGTTATGTTTGGTTTGAGTCCCAAAAGTTTGAAGGATCCTTTCTTAGTCTATACTCCCATGTGAATCTGTTGTCGCATATAGGGTCTATCATGGTTATCCTGTTTTTGTGTTGCATAAAGTCTTCCCGTGTGATCTTGTGGAACTTGAGATGTTTTATTTTGACGTGATTTTTGCGATGGATTGGTTGCATGCATCATATGCCTCTACGAATTGTAGAACCCGAAAGGTCAAGTTCCAACATCTCGGTGGGCCCGTTTTAGAATGGAAGGGTAGTGACTACGCTATTAAGTGTCAGTTTATTTCGTAACTCAAGGCCCAGAAGATGAACTCCAAGGGGTGCATTTATCATATTGTGAGAGTCAGGATGTGGATTCCGAATGACCTACTCATGAGTTGGTTCTAGTGGTTAATGAGTTTCTGGATCTATTTCCCGAAGACTTGCCCGGTATTCCTCCCGAAAGGGATGTAGACTTTGGCATAGATCTTCTCTGGGACACTCAAGCTATCTCTATTCCTCCCTATCGTTTGGCACCGACTGAGTTGAAAGAGTTGAAGGATCAGTTGAAAGACTTGTTGGTGAAGGGCTTCATTAGGCCAATTATATCTTCATGGGGGTGCTCCAATATTATTTGTAAGGAAGAAAGATGGGTTTGTTCAGATATGTATCGATTATAGGCAATTGAATAAGGTGACCAACAAAAATAAGTATCAGTTACCTCGGATTTATGACTTATTCGACCAACTTCAAGTGGCTACCTATTTCTGAAAAATTGACCTCCATTTTGGATATCATCAGCAGAAGGCTATAGAGTGTGATATTCCCAAGACACCTTTTCGAACAAGGTATAGGCACTTTGAGTTTGTGGTGATGTCGTTTGGCTTAACTAATGCTCTGGTTGTGTTCATGGATCTCATGAACCGGGTGTTCAAGCCATTCCATGATAGTTTTATTGTTGTCTTCATTGATGATACTCTCATTCATTCACGAAGTGAGAAGGAACACAGGGACCATTTGAGGTTGGTTCTAGAAACCTTGACAGAGAAGAAGTTGTATGCCAAGTTTAGCAAATGTGAGTTTTGGTTGGGTGAAGTAGCCTTTCTTTGTCATGTGGTGTGCGATGAAGGTATTAAGGTTGATCCGAAGAAGACCGAGGGCGTGTGAATTGGCCTAGGCCTTTGACTCTTTCTGATATTTGAAGTTTTCTAGGGTTGGCCGGCTACCATAGGAGGTTTGTTGAAAGGTTCTCATCTATTGCGTCTCCATTGACTAAATTGACCTAGAAGAAGATTATGTTTGTGCGGTCAGATGAATGCAAGAAGAGTTTTCACATCTTAAAGGATAGGCTTACATCGACACCTATCTTGACTTTACCTAATGGCTTTGAGGGATTTGTGGTTTATTGTAAAGCCTCACAGATTGGGTCGGGTTGTGTACTTATGTAACATGGTAAGGTAATAGAATATGAATCAAGGCAATTGAAGGTGCATGAGCGTAACTACCTGACACATGATCTTCAGTTAGCGGCAGTGGTTTTAGCCTTGAAGATTTGGAGACACTACTTGTACGGGTTACATGTCGATGTTTTCACTGATCACAAGAGCTTAGAATATGTGTTCACTCAAAGGGATCTCAACTTTAGGCAAAGAAGATGGTTAGAACTCTTAAAGGACTATGACATGAATGTTCAATATCACCCCGGCAAGGCCAATGTTGTAGCCAATGCTCTTTGTAGGGTATCTATGACGAGTATGGCTCATTTCGGGAGGAGAAGAGGGAGTTGGCAAAGGATGTTCACTGGTTGGCCGACTCTAATGATGGTGGTATGTATGTTCAAAATAGGGCCGAATCTTCAGGGATAGTTGAGGTGAAACTTAAGCAAGATCTAGATCCATTATTGGCTAAATTGAAGAAATTAGTTTCCGATAAAGAGATTGAGGTGTTCTCTCAAGGGGGAGATGGTGTACCTCAATACCAAGACCGACTATGTGTTCCAGATGTGGATGGAATCAGAAAGGTAATCAAGAGTGATGCTCACAACCCGCATTATTCTATTCATCTAGGAATTATTAAGATGTATTAGGATTTGAAGGAGGTATATTGGTAGAATGGTATGAAGAAGGGCATAACCAAGTTTGTATCTTAGTGCCCAAGTAGTCAACAAGTGAAGGTAGAGAACTAAAGGCACAGTGGTGTGGCCCAAGACATTGAGATTCCCACTTAGAAGTGGGATGATGTGAACATGGACTTTCTGGTTGGTTTGCCTCGGACCTAAAGAAAATTTTACTCCATTTGGATTGTTGTGGATCGGATGACAAAGTCAACCCACTTTCGACCAGTCAAGACTACTTTTTGTGTCGAAGATTATGCAAGGTTATATATCCAAGAGTTGGTGATGTTACATGGTGTGCCTAGGTCTATCATATCGAATCATGGTACCTAGTTCACTTCTCACTTTTGGAGATCATTTCAAAGGGGACTGGATACTAACATTAACTTAAGCACCGCCTTTAATCCTCAAACTGATGGGCAAGCCAAGAGGACAATTCAAACCTTGGAGGATATGTTGAGGGCTTGTGTGTTGGAGTTCAAGGGTAATCGACATGACCACCTTCAACTAATTGAGTTTTCCTATAATAATAGCTTCCACGCTAGCATTAGTATGGAACGTTTGAGTCCTTGCATAGGAGGAGGTGTAGGTCACTGGTGGGGTGGTTTGAGTTAAGGGAAATGGTTTTGATTGGCCCGGATTTAGTGTTGGAGGCTATGGAGAAGGTTAAGTTGATCAGGGAGAGGTTGAAGGCGACCCAAAGTCGCTAGAAGTCCTATTCAGATGTTAGGAGGAGGGATATTGAATTTCATGTTGGTGATTGGGTGTATTTGAAGGTTTCACCTATGAAGGGTGTGATACATTTTGATAAGAAGGGAAAGCTAAGTCCCAGGTACGTTGATCCTTATGAGATTGTTGCACAGATTGGGAATGTGGCTTATTGGCTGGAGTTGCTTCTGAACTTGAGTTTCATTCACTCGGTCTTCCATGTGTCTATGTTAAGGATGTTAGTTGGTGATCCGAGCACTATTGTGCCTTCGGAGGGTGTTGAAGTTTAGGAGACCTTATCTTATGAGGAAGTCCTGGAGGAGATTATTGATAGACAAGTGAAACGACTTCGTAAGAATGATGTAGCTTTAGTGAAGGTTCTTTGCAGAAATCAACACATGGAGAGTGCTACATGGGAGGAGGAGTTGGACATGATGAAATGATATCCTCATTTTTTCCAATCTACGCAAGCCTAAGCTATTAGGTTCTTCCCCTTTCAAGTGGTCTTAACTCTTTAATTCTTGAGTCTCATGCTATGACATGCTCATGTGTGCATTAAAATGATTTTTTTGATGCTTTGGATGATTTTAATATTCTTCGGCATATGTTTTAATGACTTTATGATTTGAAAATGGTGAATTATGCATTGTACTTTATATTTGAAAGTTTCATGCTTTAAGCCGAGCCTTTCAAGCCTTGTTCTTGTAAATTTGGGGGCGAATGTTCCCAAAGGGGAGATGATGTAATGACCCAGCCATTGTACGACTTCCTCGGAACTTGGCAAAAGTCATTTTTTGCACGAATTTGACAAAGTGTTACCTCAAGGGAGAATACATGGTTCGTGTGAGGTCACACAGCCCATATGGCCTCTAGTGAGGTGACCCTGGGGCCTCAAAGTTTGGTGTAGGCCTTTGATGTGGTGATTAAAACTAAGGCACATCACATTTGGATCCCTCACGGCCCGTGTGACACTTCACGGACCGTGTGGTGGGCCGTGTGATGACCTTTGCTTGAAACCCCACAATTCTAGACCAAGTGTAGTCTCACGGGCCCTCACACAACTTGTGCGGTGTGACACGCCTCGTGAGGTCGTCTGTATAGCTTCTGGAATGAAAATTTTTCTATGTATCGAATAAACGTATCGTAACTCATCGTGGGATTTTTTTCTAAGGAAGGTGACACGGTTGGGATATACGGACCGTTTAGCTTCACACAGCTCGTGTCATCTACCATATTGGTGATTTCGTATAAAAATTTCTAAGTATGGGATTTCCATTCCAGACCTTCGTTAAGTGAAATTTTTCCACATGGGTCGTGTACCCCTCCTTAAACTGGTGACGTCCAAATTTTCCATCTGTTTAATGACATTTTTTTGTAAATTCGGTTTATTCTAATGTTATTTTAGGACTTTCTATGCTATCTAAGGGCACCCAAATGACTTAAACCCTATTCCGAATATGCACAATTCACTCAACACATTTTGAATTCTCTCAAATCAAACTTAAGTCTCCTTCGAAGAACTCTTGTGGGTTTCAAGCTTGGGAATCAAGGAAGGAATCCTTCTTCACAAAAGTTCTGGTTGAACCTTTTTATTAGCTAAGGTATATGGGATTAATTCTTGGCCCCTTTCAACCAAGAAGACCCAAATTCTTTTCATTTTATTTTCATGGAATTTTGCTTACTTTAAATATGGGTTTTGAGAATTATTGTTGAATAAATTTAATTGATGTATGGGATGTACTTTATTTAGGACTTTAAGTTACTTTAAGCCCTATTATGATGATTTACATTGGAGTTATGAAGTTATGAACATGCATGTCCCCCTTAAAACCTATTTTGTGCATGAGTGATCTATATTATGAGTGGATTTAACTATGGATTTACTTCAATTTCATATTATATTGTTGATTTTAGATTCAATTGCAATTATGCTTGCTATTCCCACATCATTCATGGCATATGCATTCATGAACATTTGATTTTACGAAAATTATGAAGTGTGTTACGCCCAATTATGTTTTATGATATGATTTTGATAAGGTATTGGTTATAACAAGAATGTCATCACATAAATGTCTATGGTTATGACTCTTTGAGAATTTTGGGTGCTTTCACCATCTTGTATATTTGAATAAGCTATTCTCATGCATGAGTATCATGATTATGAATTATTGTTTGACATTTCAACCTAAATGTGCATTGATCGGATTTGAAATGATTATTGCCTCTTCGAAAGCATGTAAATATATACGTATATGTATTCTTTTGGAATGCCGAATTAGCGCCGGTGGATTGAGGGTTCTCTCTCTTACCCTAAACTATGTGCCTTGCATAGGTTATGTGAACATCCTATTCGAAATAACGATGCCCGAAAAGAAAGTTTCTTTATATGAGATGGGGATGCTCGTAAGGTAAAGTATGATATGATATGACATGTTATATGTGAAAATCCTATCCAAAATGGGGATGCTCGTATGGAAGGTTGCTTCATAAAAAATGGGGATGCCCGTAAGGTGATATATGGTTTACCTTTGGCATATAAACCACCTTTTTACCGGTAAGTAGATTTCATCGGGATTCCAAGAAATAGTTCCCTTGGTCTTACTCATGTCAGTTGAGGTCACATCCCCACTATATATGAGCATTACTATGGTATTTCCTGCATCATGGACTTCATGGAATATAGTACACTACTCTCCTCGGATATATGATTCTTCCTATATTATGTGCCGTTGTCATCTAACATTGAAATGACGGGTTGGTATGTCATATGCATTGCATGTCCTCATAGTTAGTACATTCAAACGTGCTAATGCATTCTTGGCCTACATGATCTCACCATGTAGGGTACGAGAACTGCATGACGTTTAGCTCGGATCTCAAGTATTTCTTGTCATGGTGAGTCCTATCTTTCAAGGACAATCCACCGTTCCTCTTCCTATAGTGATTTACTTGATTTTATTCTCTTTGAGCATGAGCCCGGGGTATGTCTTGGCCCCTGACCTATCTTATGTTTAGAGGCGTTGTTTGACATCTTGTAACCTCCTTTAAATCCATATGCTAAGTACTATGATCGGGGATTATGTTATGGCTTAGTTACCTATTGAATATCGGTATGTGTTTGGGCTATGAGTCTTGTAACATTATTGCATGATAAGATGTGAAAGATCCTAAGTCTCGAGTTACCCCCATAGCATGGGTCATACTTATCCACCCCTTAATCTGTATGCGCTACGTGTTATGTGAATTAATGATAATCCCTTTCCCTACGATATCCCCATAGCGTAAGTCCTACTTTCCTGTCCCTTAGAATTATATGTTTATCATTTGAATATGCTTATGAAGGGATGATGTGAATTTTGATACTTAGAGGCTTGTTTCAGGACTCTCGGTTTCCGTTCGTCATGTCACTCCTAGACCCTAAGTCCAAGTCGTGAAAACATGCTTGAATGTAATTTTTTACATTGTGGTTAGTTCTAGAATGTCGAAAATGATCCTTCCTTCGGTCTTCAAGGCTTTTGGGCTCATTCCGATCCCCTCAGCGAAATTTTCCAGAAATGGTCATGAGAATGAGACCCATGATAAGTAGAAAAGACCTCATATTGGATTTCGAATGGCACCATTCATTTAAGTACATCAATTTTTTGTAGGGTAGCATAGTCCATTTACGTTCACGGAGACCTACATGAATTTTGAGTACCCTGTTGAAAATTGGAAGTTGGGACAACTATATCAACCGATAATATGGTGTCATCACTATACTGTCCTTGGGCTCGTTATAGCAACACTTGCGTAGGGGCAGGGGTGTCACTATATCTACCCCATTCTCGCTATAGCGGAGTTGCTATAGCGATTAGGGCCTTGCTAGGCCTGTCCTTTTTTGGAGCGATTACTATAGGGTTCGCTTGGATCACTATAGTGATGCCCGAGTGCCTTATAGTTTCTTGACTTAGTCGAATTTATGTTCACATGTGTACCTTTAAAAAGTGATTCCTCCCCTATTTTGGACTCAAAATTGGTAATTTGAAGGTCAAATTTCAAGGTAATCTATGAGGAAAGCATTGGCGATCTTGAAGCTTTGTTTAAGGTAATTTTAACATTTTAGATGTTGTACAATACAATTTTGAGTGGGTTTTTGGGTAATTTTGGAGGGTAATATCTTGAGTTGTAGATGTCTATGTTTAGTGATTCTTGGGTCCATTTTGGGTGGTTTTCTACGAGGAACATCGTGTTGTGGTATTTTTTGAATTCTAGACTCATTTCTTGTAAATTTTCCTTCTATAGGTGCTGCCATTTGTTGACTTTTAGATAATTTAGGAAATTTTTTAGTGTTCCCCGTAGAAGTAGGTTTTTAGATTGAATTAGTTTCCATGATGTTAATTGGACCGGGAATGCTATTTTGGACCACTTTTTGGGGTCAATTTTGAAATTCTGGATAAGGGCCCCACATCTCTCATTTTAGGCTTGAAATTATTATGTTTAATTTTTTTCAATATTATTGTCGAAATAACCGTTGTGGGACTGTGTGGCAACGTTCAAAGGCCATTCGGAAGGGAAAGGGTCTAGCGATATAAGATGGAGCACGCATGATCGGCCTATACGTAGGCTATGACTTCTATTTCTTTAGATTGAGCCAGTTAGTGTGAATTCATGTTGAGCTAATTGGAATTTTTTGTGAGGTATCTAGTTTACTTACCTCAGGTGTTAGAATTCTTAAAATAGGTCCTATCGATATTTTTCAGATAATCATAACCATTTATTACATCCTGTTAGATTGAACCATTGTCAGTAGTTGTTTTCCTAGTAATTATGGATTATGATAGTATGTGGAGTGTTGAAATACTTGTGGTTGAGTACATTAGTTATGAAAATTAGTGTTTGGACTATATTTAAGGTCCTTTCGGGTTGGCTTGCCTATCACTGGGTTATGGTAGGCACCATCACAACCTACGGATTTGGGTTGCGACACTTTGTGTCTTAGCTAGATATTATTAGAGTTTTATATAGGGTTTCCTTGCTATAGAAGCTCTAGTGACTAGACTCACTCAGAAGAATGTGATATTTCATTTATTGGAACAATGTGGAAAGAGCTTCAAAAAGATCAATGATTTATTTACTACTGCTCTTGTTTTGGCCTTAGCTAAGGAGGTACTTGACTTTACAGTGTATTGTGATGCATCGAATGTTAGGTTAGGAGGTGTCTTGATGCAAAAGCGGAAGGTGATTTTCTATGCCCCTCAGGGTAATTAAAGACGCATCAGAAGAACAATCCTACCTACGATCTAAAGTTTCCAGCTATTGTCTATGTTTTTAAGTTATGGCAGCACTACTTTTATCGAGTACATTATGAGATCTATATGGATCACCACCGAATATAGTACATCTTAAGCCAAAAGGACTTGAATTTGAGTTATAGGAGGTGGGTTGAGCTTTTGAGAGATTATGATTTGACTATCCTATACCATCCAGGAAAGGCTAATGTAGTGACTGACGCTTTTAGTAGTAAGATTTCTAGTATGGACACTCTTACAACCATTCGGGTTGAGGAGCAGCACTTGGCTAGAGATGTTATGAGATTGGCCCATGGGTTGGTGGGATTGTAGCTTTATGATGATGGTGGTGTGCTTACGTTCTTAGAGGCCCAATCTTCTTTGATGGATTAGATTTGTGAGTAACCATTTTAGGATGAGAGGTTCTGTATAATTTGAAAAAAAGTGACTAGAGGTGATGCCAAGGAGGTCGTAGTTGACACTGATGGAGTTTTAAGGATTAAGGGTTGGATTTATGTGCCTAAGATGGGTGACTTGATCAGGTTGATACTAGAGGGGCCTCATTGTGCTAGATATTCCATTTACCTAGAGCATCAAAGATGAACCATAACTTGACATAGCACTATTGGTGGTGTTGAAGGAAGAAGGACATCACATAGTTTGTCTCCAATTACTTGACATTCCAGCAAGACAAGTGTGAGCACCAACAGCCTGGAGGTTAGTTTCAGAGGATGCCTATTGGTACTTGGAAGTTGAAGAAGATTACTATGGATGTTGTGGTAGGTTTACCCACTACCATGGGTGGTGATGATTCTATTTGGATGATTGTGGATCATTTTTCTAAGTCCGATCATTTCATTCTAGTTAAGGTTAGATATACAATAGTGAAGTTAGCTCATCTTTATGTTAGTTAGATTGTTAGACATCATGGAGTACCTATCTCTATTGTGTTTGGTCAGGGTTCTTTCTTCACAACTCATTTTTAGAATGGCCTATAGAAAGGGTTGCCACTAAATTAGACTTGAGTATGGCATTTAATTCTTAGATGGACGAGCAGTCTGAAAAAACTATTCAACCACTGAAGGATTTGGTTCGACCATGTGTTGTTGACTTTGCTGTAAGGTCAGACTAGCACTTTCCTTTGGTGGACTTCGCTTATAGAAACAATTATCATTCAAGTATCTAGATGACTTCTTTTGAAGCAGTGTATGGCTAGAGATGTAGATCCTCCATAGGTTGGTTTGATTCTTTTATGGTCGATAGTCTTAACATGAATATTCTTAGAGATTTAATGGAGCAAAATTGTCTAATTCATAGTCGATTGCTGATAGCCTAGAGTTATCAGATTGGTTATGTTGTTTGGCGGATTCGATTCTTAGAGTACATGAAGGGTGACTGGTTTTGGTTGAGGATTTCACCCATAAAGGATGTCATGAGGTTTGGGAAGAAGGGCAAGCTTAGCCTAATGTATATTGCCCCTTAGCCTAATGTATATTGCCCCTTTTTAGATTCTAGAGTGAATAGAAGAGGTGGCCTATGGACTTGCTTTGCCACTGATGAGTCCATATTTTTGACTCATTTAATGTTAAACTGAAAAGAAATATTGCCCTTAGTGTGATATTATATCTAATTTCTAACAAATATGCATGTGTTATGACAGGAAATGGAGTTAACAGTGCATAAAAGGGAAAGACTTGGTGGAATCTTGGAAAATGACCAAAACTGCTAAAAGGCAATGAAAAGTGGTGCCGCCGACATCCTTAATGATTCATCGAATGATCATGGAGATCACTTAACTGTGCAGCAACCAAGGTTCCAGGTCAATTTCAGAGTCAGTCAGGATCGATGTCACAGAGCGTACTGGATGAGACGCCAAATCACACAAGTGATCGCCTAAAGTTGTAGCACCCATATAAGGGATATTTTGACGCATCTCCGAGTTGGAAAGGCAGAGCAAAGAGTCATATCCGAATGTGGCAGTGGAAGAAGTCTCATGAAGATGCACAAGAAAGCGCTCAAGTGCATATTCGGTGCATCGCTGGAGTGCTCAGTGATGGTCGGCCTTGACTGCCAAATGGCATTTCGCAGCACAAACTTTCACACTATTTGCAGGGAGTATATAGCAATTTAAGAAAGGACACTGTACATAATCTGTTCATTCCATATCAAAATAATACAATATAGTAGTAGGAGTACATCGAACCTTTTTCTTAAAGTACAAGAGAGGCTAGGGTATGGAAGTTTTCAGGCATCAAATTGGAGAGGATTAGCTGGTGATAACCACTGATTTGTATTCCATCTTGTTCCCCACCACTTCTCCTACTATGTATGATAATCAATCTTTAATTTCTAGCATGTGTGGCTAAAACTCCCATGTTGGGGGTGTGCTGTTGATATGGGTGTTTAATTTACTTGTTGAGTTGTGATGTCCTGACTTATTGGTTGTTGATTTGGGTGAATTTATATTTATTCCTGTGTTTAATGTATGAATCTCTAGGTTGCAAACTTTGGGTTTTGGTTTTAGATTTCTAATTGTACCATAGTTGGGATTATTAGAGTGTAGAATGGATATAATGGCCGAAAACCTTATGGGGTTTCAGTTAATATCCACATCTATTGATTAAATGGTCAAGATAGTAGGTGTTTTCCTTGAATTCTTAGGGCAAGTGTGTCCTCGGTGGTCCGTGTGTGATATCTTAGCTGATTCACACGAAACGCCCATATATTATATATCATTTGGGTTACGAGCAAACTAGCTTATTCACTAAACATCTACTCGTCAAGCATCTAGACCCATTAGTTAGATTGTAGCCCATATTTTCACATCCCTAACATCCTTACTTTAGAGTTGTTTAATTCGTTAATTAGAACTTGTTAGTAGAATTCTAAATTTTTTTTTAATTATTGCAACGCCGTACAATTACCTGGTCCAAGGAGTCACTTCCACCTTGAACATCGATTCCCTGTGGGATCGACCCGAACCTCTAAAGTTGGGTTACTATGATGATGAAGACCGCCCCTTCTGCCTTTGATTAGTTGGGCCGAGCGACATCAAGAATGGTGTCATTGTCAGGAAATCGATGCGTTCATATTGAGAGTCTTTGTTGAGCTTCGTTCTTGTAGTTAGAGTTATTTTTACTATTTTCGTGTTTTATTGTTGTTGAACACTAGGTGTAACAATCAAGGATGATGGAAGATTTCATGGGGTGAAAATGTCGGGGACATGAACGAGATGCAAGATGTTAATTGGGATCAGGTTGGAAGCACCAGTGTTATCCGACTACCCCCTTTGGCTGGAGGAGTTAACTTCTATGTGACAAGCACAATGATGCAACTCCTCCAACTAAAGGGATTGTTCAGAGGGCTCGGCTGCAAATATCCTCATAAACACTTGAGGAACTATTTTGATGCATGTCTCCCATTCAACATATAGGGAGTAAACTAGCAGGCAATCCAATTAAGGCTATTTCCTTTCTCTATCATTGGAGAAGCATTGAGGTTGCTAGTGGAGTTGCCTCGTGACTCTATTACTTCATGGGAGGAGCTACAAACTGTATTCCTAAAGAGATTTTTCCCTCCCTCAAAGATTATTGAATTGACAAAGAGTATATAGAACTTTAAGCATCTAAAGGGTAAGCCATTGCATGAAACACGGCTCCGATTTTCGTAACTCTTACTTCAGTGCCCTAACCATGGAGTTCCAGACCACATGCTTTTACAATACTTTTATGGGAGTCTCGATAATTCAAATAAAAGAGTGGTTGATCAATTAGTAAGATGAAGTTTAATGACACAATCATTCACTAAAGCTTGCAACCTCTTGGATGGCATGACAAAAATTAATAGAGCATGGTACACATGAGATGATGTAGTCTATTCAAGCCATAGAGGCCCTACCAAGTAGCAGCTTTCCAAAGACCAAGAAAGGAATTAGAACATGTCCAAGATGTTAACTCGGCTTGATCTTTTGACCACATATGTCATGGGAGGACATTACAAGAGTATGAATGATGTTGGAGCTATTGGAGAGGTGATTTATGAAGGTGCACCATTTGAAGGTGGTTATAACGAAGAATTTCACTACATGGGTAACAAAATGGTGGGTTCTCGGCCCAGCATATCAAAGGCCACCCGAGAATCAAGGGTGGTACAACAACTCCATATGGTGAGATCGAGCATGGACTGATCAACCTCAAATTGGGGGATGGCGTAATCATAAGGGAGACAGGTACATTCCACCACATTATTGAGTGAAGGATGCTGAACCAGTGGTAAATCGAGAGAATCCTCATATTGAGAATATGCTTTCACGAATTTTGAATAAGGTGGAGGCATCGGACAAGGTATTGAAAGAAATGAAATCTGATTTTTCCCAAATAAGTCAAATTGTGATGTCTCATTCAACGTCCATTAAACATTTGTAGTCTCAATTAGGAAATATCTCAGCTCATTTGGATCAGTGTCCTAAGGGAGGTCTACCCAGTGACATGGTAGCCAATCCAAAAGGGAATGATCAACAGTGCTTGGCGATTTTTACTCGATGTGGAAAGTTGATCGAAGGCACGAAACCATCATTGGTTATTGAAGAAGATCTGAAAGAGGGAGAAATAAAAGAAGATATAACTATTGTTGAGGATGATGAGCAGGAGGCTCAAGCTGTAGATTATGACGATCTCAGCAATCCTGAGAATGATAAGCAAGAAAAAAGTGGAAGAATTCAGCAACAACGAAGAACACTATCCAAAAAAACTAAAGTCCTGTTGTGAGGAGGAAGGCACCTCATGTCAAAGTAAATCCTACGTTCCCGCAACGGTTGAATAAGAAAGAGGAGGATGCTAAATTTCAAATATTTCTGGCAATGTTTAATTCATTGTCACTAAATGTTCCCCTTGTAGAAGCATTAATTGAAATGCCAAGATGTGCCAAGTTCATGAAGGAATTGGTTACAAAAAAGAGGACTCTTGAATATGAGACAATTGAAGTATCTCACAACTGCGGTGCAATCCCGACAAAACCGTTGGTGACTACAAAAGAAGACCTAGGGGCGTTCACCGTTCCATGCAAAATAAGGGACTCAAAGTTTAGTAAAGCTCTTTATGATTTAGGGGAAAGCATAAATCTAATGCCCCTAGCTACTATTTAAGAACTGGGTCTGGAAACCCCTTCACCAACTACAATATAGTTGCTCATGGATGATAAGTCTATCAAGAGACTAGTGGGAATCCTACACGATGTGTTGGTGAAGATAGATAAATTTATCCTTCCAACAGGTTTTGTGATATTGTATTGTGAGGTATATACATATGTGCCTATCATTTAGGGGAGGCTATTTTTAGCTACCGAATGAGCTATAGTTGATGTGGAGAGTTGAGACTTGAAATTTAGAGTGAATGGCGAGGAGGTTGTTCTCAACATTTCCAAATTTTTGTAATTGGGAGATGATCCATGGGTATTGTAAATTATGGTTCAATTGGTGGTACCTTGAGGTGAAGAGTCATGATGTTGTGCTATGACGTTAACTAAAGCGTGGCTTGGGACGCTACCAAAGGTGAGTATTTTACTGTTTTCTAGTTTAAATAATGGGTGTTGAATTGTGCAAGGTTACCAAGAAAAATGGGAATGGCAAGTTGATAAGGGCGACTAAGATGCGCCACTTAGTGTATCGCAGCGTCACATAGGCAAGGTTCCATTTGACCGCATTTTTTATTGTGAAGTTACCCTAGAAATGCTGTAAATTTCGGTGAATCAAAAGTCCAAACGGTGAATCATTGATCCTAGTTGCCGGTGGTAAGTTTTACCGCACTTCTTGGTGGAATACACGGTAAAGTCATTGTGAAAAATGGTGATCTTTAGTTTGTTTGGCGAAGCGCCAAGTGTTCTAGGCGGTGTGGTTCCGCATGGCCAAATATGTATGCTCACCATCCTACTTCAGACTTTTCAAATGCCGTGGCCCTTTCACTTTCCATTTTCCCTCCTTTTCCCTTCCCTCGCATGCCAATACCTCTTTCATTTGCTTTTCTTCGAAAATTTTCACCAAGAAGTTGAGATTAATAATCAAAGAGCATCACTAAAGATTTCATTATGCCCCATTGTTGAACAGGTATGATTTCGATACCTTATTCTAGTTTTTTGAATAAGCCATTGTTTTAGGATTGATAGGGGTTTTGATGTGAAAATCTTGCTTTATACTTTGAAATTCTTGAGAGATTCATGTGGGTAGGAGTTTAGAGTTTCCTTTAAACCTTGTATTGAATGTTTACATAATTAATTTTGTGTTTTTATATCTCCTCATGAATGTCGAAATTTGGGTTATGAATTAGTTGGGTTAGAGTTATGAAGGAAGGTTTATTCTTCTCATTGCTACTTTGTTTTTGGGTTTGACCCTAATTCTTATGTGTGATATGATGCTTGATTATACTCATTTGAAAATAGATCATGATCATATGAATAAGCTATAGGTGAAGTCTGAGCAACCTTTGATCTCTTTAAGAGATTGAACTTGCCCTATGATACATTAGTTGACAACATTCTTAAGGGTAGATCATCATTTGATCGAGTGCATAGCCATTTGAAACCATGCGATAATTATACTTATTAGTTAAGCTTGTATTGATTTGTTTGGTGGGCTAGTGTATGCAAGTCTCCATGTGGTCTCTAAAAATTGTTGAAGTTTTGGGTGAATGGATGAAGGGCCTTGCCAGTCACAATAGGCGAAGGTCATTTTGACCGCCTAAGTGTACTTGGCGATGCACCAACTGGCACATACACTGCCTTTTTTTACTGTTTTTCCTGAGGGAGTGTTGCAACTGTTGGCAATGCATTGTCCTTATCACGGAATCAAATCGATGCATCGCACATTGAGCATGAGTATCGTCAAATGCAGAAGTAGCCCCGAGTCTGAAATCTTTGCAGAAATGTGATGGTCATTTTGACCGTCGAATAAGCTTAGCAATTTATTGAGTATGATACATGGTCTAAATGACAAACATGTTTTGAATATAATTCATATGATTGAATGTTGTGTCTAGTTGTTTATCAATGCTCCTCACAATAATGTTGAAGTGTGTTGTGTGAAATGGTCAAGTGAAAGTATGTCCTAGCCAAATCGCCTTTACCTTTCACAAGGAGACTAGCCGAAAGAGGCATAAAAGAGAGTCTAGAACCAAGGTCTTGTATAATGCTATCTCATAAGCCTCTTAGAAATCTTAGGAAGCCATTACCCCAAAGATCTTAAATAGCCTCATGTTGAAGGGCACATGACAATCTTGGGGGAAAAGCAATTATAAACAGAAGGATTGGATGATCGGTACTCGGAGGTGTGGGCGGTAATGATAAATGAGGATAAATTGAGATAAGAAGCATGATCTCAGAGTCTTTTGTTGATGATGTATGTAGTGCCATGTGAGTGTAAGCTTAATTTTCTAGGTTCATGTGTGTTGTTCTAATTTAGAACTTTCCTTGTTACTCTAAGTTAGATTGTATATAATTGGACTAGGAAAAGATCATAGGTCATTATTCTTAATAGTCCACTTAGCCTGAAATAACTAACCAAAACTATGGTATATCCCTTATTCCTAATGTTTGAGGCTAACATGTACCTATTCTTTAGAAACAATTGATTAACCTAGCCTTGTTAGTTGTAAAATCTTGAAATTGGCCCTGTCCTTCATTGAATATTGTGCACCTTGACTGAGGCAAAAAGCCTAAGATGAGGATGGCTACCAAAAATGGCCTAGTTCTGAGGACGGATGTTGTGCACCTCAACACAGGCTAAAAACAAAAGTTAAGGATGGATGGTGAACGGGTGAAACAAAAACATGAGGAGGTAAATTAGTGATATAGTGAAATCATAGAAATCATGTATTGGTGCAAGAAAAAAAGTGATGCCTTAGTTGTGAGCTAATAAGCAAAATGAAGTGTAGAAATAATGCAAAAAGTTGAAACATGCAAAGAAAGCACCCTAAAAGCTTAAAATAGGAAAAAAGAAGAGTAAGGTGAAAATAACAGATTTGGTAGGGCAAAAGTGTTGAAAAATGCAGTGTCAAGGAGGGCCTTTAGTCAATATGTTCCCATAATTTTATACCAAAGCCCCCTGAGCCCACGTTACAAACCCAAAAAGTCCTAAAGTTATCCTAGTCCAGTTAGTTGAAGATTGTAATCATGAGTTTAGGAGAAAGCCTATGGTATTAGGCATGATGCATGAATACCTTTTGTGAGAGTGAGTGGTTTTGCATAGTCCCAAGGTTATACATGAAAACATCATTGAGTGCCGTATATGGGACTTCATTCTGTGAGGGCACTTGCATTGCATTATTAGTATTAGTCTTGTTCAGTGATTGTAGATTGTTGATACTACCTCGCATGTCATAGTTATGTTGTCACATGCACCAGTTTGCATTGGTTTGGTAGATAGCTATATGATCCTATTTTGAAAAGTTGGTGTGGGTAACTAACTTCTAGATTTATGTGATGTATGCCATGGGGTTGAGGTCTGTGTGTTATTGTATTATCTATATAGATTGAGTCTGTCGCTTGAGGAAAATCAACAATTTTAAGTAGAGGGTGTAGATGTGCTGCCAAACTACAACACTTTTGATGCTTAAAACTTAGAATTTTGTGTGTTCTCGATATGAGGCTAGTTGGTTCTATGTGTTTTCCGATTTATATTTGCAGGATTACAGGTTGGCCTTGATTTTGGGAAAAAGTGCAGAAGTTTCTAATTTTTCTGTTATATGAGATCCTTTACGGGCCGTGGATCATTCTATGAACCGTAGGGTGGTTTCGAGAATAATTTCCAAGAGGGACTATTTTTTGAAGTTTATTCTATGAACATGCAAACGAGTAGTAGAAGGTTTTACGAGTCATAGATGATGGTTCGTGCCCTCAGGATAAGATCTTGGGACTTTTTGAAGTTCATCAGATGAAACCCCCTTATGGGTCATAAATCAGTTTACAAGTCGTAGAGGGGTGTCGTATAGTTGAAATCCAAAATTCCAGTTGCAGAGTATGAGACCTCGATTACAGACTGTGGAATGTAATACGACCCATAAAACCCTTTTGTATGGCATGATGACCGGTTCTCCTATTTTGTTTAGGAGTTGTATTTTACTTATTATAAATAGGCTTTTTAGGTTATTTTTCAGAAAGTGTTCACCTAATACTCGGAGAACTTCGTAATTAGAGAGAGAAAATTATGAGACCATATTAGAGAGTGTTGCAGAACACTTGTGTTTGAATTTCATCTTTAAATTTATGATTCTTATTGAAATTTGATTTTCTTGATCTTAATTTTATTGTGTAAGCATTCAGTTATGTTTTCTTAATCCATAATTCTTGCATCTACACAATACAGGAGTAGCTAAATCTAGAACTAGGGTTGTGGAATCATGAAGAAGTAACAAAGAAAAACTAGATAATTCATAATTCTTGAAAGGTGTTTATGCATGTATTAATTAACTCTCTTCGTTTTGCATGTTTTCTGATGGTGGCCAACATTAGAACCCGCCTAGTGTTGCTGATTGGACAAAGGTAGTAATGAATAGGAAAAGAGATTAATTAACAGTATTTGATTGATGTGTTCTTGTCTAGTCAACCAACCTGGGTCAAGGGGAGGTCGTACCAGGAGTAACAGGTAAGGGTTAGTAATGCACACTATGGAGAAGTACCAAGTCGCATAGTGAAATTCACCTCTCACCTTTGACCAAAGGGCTTGGTGAACATAACTTACCGTCTTGTATGTTATATACTAGAAAAGAATCAGGTTATGCAGTGATACTGAGTTGGAGAATCACGAGGAACACTATACCATAGTTTCTCTCAATATTATCTTCTCTCTTATGTTAGTTTAGTTATATATTTCATCAAATATTGCAAAATCCCCGCCCCCTCGGGGAAGTAAATCAGTTAACCATTCGAATTGTAATCATTGAATTCTCTTGAGTCTATGTATTCCCTATGGGTTTGACCCTAACCGTTGTTAGGTTCTATTAACTAATAGCGACCACTTTATCCTCTAAAATGGAGGTGTATCTTGCGCAACATCAGAAAGGCGGAGTAAAAAGTCATAGCCTAATCTTATAATGGAAAAAGCCTCATGAAGAGGCACAGGAAGGTAGTGAAGTGCATATTTGATGCATCACTGGAGTACTCGACGATAGTCGGCCTTGACTGCCAAATGGAATTTAGTAGCACAAACTTTCACACTTTTTGTACGTAGTGTATAAGTAATTTCAAAAAGGACATTGTACATAATCTGTTGATTCCATATCAGAACAATACACTATAGTAGTAGTACATAGAACCTTCTTCTTAGAGTACAAGGGAGGCTAAGGTCTGGAAACTTTTGAACATCAAATCGGAGAGAATTAGCTGGTAATAACCACTGATTTGTATTCAATCTTGTTATCCATGACTTCTGCTACTATATATGGGAGTCAATCTTTAATTTTTAGTATGTATGGCTAAAAACCCCATGTTTGGTGTGTACTTTTGATATGGGTCTTTTTACTTATTGGGGTTGTGATGTCTTTACTTATCTATAGTTGATTTGGATAAATTTATATTTATTCCTAAGTTTACTATATGAATCCCAAGGTTGCAAATTTGGGTTTTGTTTTTATATCTCTGATTTTTCCATAATTGGGATTATTAGAGTGTGAAATGGATATGATGGATGAAATCCTTCTGAGGTTTCAGTTGATATCCACATCTATGGATTCAATGGCCAAGGTAGTAGGTGTTTTGCTCGACTTCTTAGGCCAAGCATGTCCTCAGCGGTCCGCGTGTGATATTTTAGCTGATTCATGCAAAATACCCATATACCATAGGTGATTTGAGTTACAAGAAACCTAGCCTATTAACTTAATATCAACTCATATAGTCAAACATCTAGACCCATTTGTTAATTTATTGCCCATATTGGCAAATCCCCAACATTTTCCCTTAATAGTTGTTTAATTTGTAAATTAGAACTTGTTAGCTGAATTTTATTTTAATTATTGCAACACCCTAGATCCTACAATTACTTGATCCAAAGAGTCACTTCCGCCTTGAACAATGATTCCTTGTGAAATCGAACCCAACCTCTAAAATAAGTTATTATGCTGATGATGACCACCCCTTCTGCGTTTGTCACCCAATCTATCTTCTATGTATCAGATAATTCATGTCTCGATTCTACAACATTACATTCTTGATGAATCTCATATGATATCTCTTGATTCGGTGGAGTTTGGTTAGGATTTGACTTATGAGGAGGTGACAGTGGTAGGTCTAGATAAACAACTTTAGAAAATTCAAAAACAAGGAGATAGCATTAGGGAAGGTTCAGTGGTGACTTTGGCACATGGGAGCAGGTTCTTAGGAGTCAGAGTCTAATATGCAGATTCACTTACATTCTAAAAGGATGTTTGGATTTTTAGAAACTTTTGTCTTTTAAGCATTTTTCAGTTTTGGAAGTATTTGCGTATAAAAAAAAGCTTAAAACCACCTTTTAAAGTTGAAAGATACACCAAAAAGGCAAAAACCAAAAGTCGGGCATTTCCAATTATAACATTTAGATTTTAACTTATAAACCACTTAATTACAAGTTAGATGATATTGTCTACTTCATTTTTTGGATTGAAGCCCATCATCTTTAAAGGAAAGACGTATTGTCAAATTTCTCAAAGTTAGAACAAACTTAGATACTTAATTTTCTTAAATATGTTGACCAAGTGAGATAAAAAATAAGGATCATGATTCTAAAAAAGGGTCTTTCATTAAATAGGATAATGACCTGCAAATTCTTTGTTTAGCAAGAAAAGTTGTGTGTTGCATATTTTTTTCTTTTATGTATTTTTGTACTACTACTCTTCAATAGTTGTCTTAACATGAGTTACCTGGTCATTGTGTTTGTCATCCAAATTCATAAGGTTGTTCCATGCGTCATCAAGAAACGTTTTAGTCGCGCTCTGTCTAATTGTGGTGTCCATTGCTTTTGTATTTCTTTGTTGTAGATTTCATCTTTGGGATTGAAGAATCTCTATTTCTTTACTTGGATTTCATTGATACTTCCCCCAAAATTTAATTTAATAATAAAATATTTTTAGGAATAATCTAATCATCATGGAACCTTAACATGATACTAAGATTTATTTTTTGTTGCCTCGGGGTTATATGAAGTTCAATCAATGAAAATATTTTTGTATAGAAATAATTTAAGGCAAAAATACATTCATATGATCATACGTGGTTTACCCTTCCCCCAACCCCAAATTTTTTGAAAGTATTTCTTTTTATTAGAAGTGATTTTCAAAAAGGTAATTTTTCAAAGTAGTAAATTTCATATGAGTTTGCCTAATCAATTTGAGAAGAATAGTCTTATAAATATAAGAACAATATTTTGTGCTCAACCCAATTTTTAAAAAAGTAAGAAACTTTTAAAAAGCCTAACAACTATTATAAGAAAAAGTACTCATTTTTCCGTGGTAGCCTTACCAAACACTTTGACTCTCTAATAAGAATTTCTTTATTCCGAGAAAAATGACAGAACCAACTATCACTATCCCAGAAACTACATATAATCTAACAACTTACCATCGATATTATTATTTTATTGGTTTCTTGATGAACCTCTACCTTCAAGTTTTCATTGTCTTGTAAAATATGTCCTCTTACATCACCAATAGATCGACACATACTATGTTTGCTTTCATGGAAGTAAAACTACAACTCAAAAAGAATTTTCTTATATTATTATGTAGTAGTTAAATTTCAAAGTTATTAAAATCACCATATTAAAATGTTGCGACCCAGACCAAGGATCTAGGAGTGACATCAAATAGGACCCCGAGAGTCCCCAAACAAGCCTCAAAGTATCCATTTTCACACTATAGGTCCAGAAGTGCATAAAAATAGTAATCACATAGTTCTAAGGGATAGGAATGTAGGACTCATGCTATAGTAATGTCATAGGGATATAGATTAATATGGATTCACATAACTCATAGCATATAAGGACTAAGGGGTGTGTTAGTATGATTCACTAAATGGGGGCAATACGGGACATAGAATCTTCCACATTTCCACATTATAACATCATATGTCATAATAACCATAATCAAATCATAGTAATCATATCCAGTACATAGTCATAATCATTATCTCTAAATAGCAAGACATAGCAAATAATCGTACAAGATTTTACATGATATCCAACAATACCTCTAATCATAGAACAGGACGGGGGCCAACACATATCTCGGGCTCACCCTCAAAGTAAATATAACATAAGGAGAAGTAAAATAAAGTAAATGGATGGTGGCTTGTACTCGGAAAATAGGACTCACATAACAACTGTCTCAAATCCGAACTAACCGTCAAACAATGGATGAATATAGTCTCCGATCCCAACATAGTTAGATCATGTAGGAAAAAAGTATGTGTTAGTACATTTGAATGTACTAAGTATGTGGGTTTGCAATGCGTATGAACTTATTAAACCTTTCTTCAATGTTAGATGACAAAGGCACATAATATAGACAGAGATATATAGCAAAGAAAAGTAATATAACAATATGCCATGAAATCTATGATGCATGAAATGCCGTAATGCTTCCATGTATAGAGGGGGTGTTACTTGCCATAGGTAGACCTTACTCCTCCTTAGGGGGACACCACCCATTTTGGTGAAGCAACCTCGCCTTACAGGATCACCACCCATTTCGGAAAGGATTTTCATATCATTTAATCACCTTGTGAGAACAACATACATTTCATGAAGGATTTCCATGGTCATTCACTCACCTTATGGGAACAACACCTATTTCGAGGAGTACCTTACCTTATGGGAATAACACCCATTTCGGAAAGGATTTCCATAACATTCAATCACCTTATGGGAGCAACACCCATTTCAGAGAGTACCTTACCTTACAGGAAAAACACCCATTTCGGAAAGCATTTTCATAACATTCACTAACCTTATGGGAACAACACCCATTTTGAAGAGTAGCTTACCTTATAGGAACAACACCTATTTTAGAAAGGATTTTCCATAACATTCATAAGTATCCTTAAAGGGCATAACCATTTGATGTTAGGTCATCATCCCATGGGAATACATATACATGTACATGATTTCAAAGAGGCATAAGTCATTTCGAATAATTTTCATGCATACTTAGGCTTAAAGGTCAAATCATAATTCAATTCATACTTTTATGCATAGGAGTAGCTCATTCATAACTATACCTTTATCAATATCATATTCATAACATAATTGGGCTTAACACACTTCATAATCTTCATAAAATCCAATACTCGTGAATGCATATGTCATGAATGACGAGAGAATAGCATGGGCAATTGTAATTCAATCTTAAATGAACAATTCAATATGAAATTCGAGTAAATCCCAAAGTAAAATCCACATTCAAATAACAATTTAGATTACCCATGCTTAAATCAAACATTAAAGGGACAATGCATATTCAAATCTTCATAATATTCATTCAATTCAACATATTAGGGCTCAAATCAATTTAAAATAAAAAATAAACCATAGCCCATACTTCAATTGAATTTAATAAACAATAATCTTCATATCTCACATTTTAAATAAGCTCAAAATAAGCTTAAATTTCATAAATCAAGTGTAAAAGAGTTTGGGTCTTCTTGGTTGAAAGGGATCAATCCCACTTATGTTGCTTAGGAAGATGAATTTGAGAAGAATTTAGCTTGAAGTTGGAACCGCAATTGAATCCTAGCTTGAATCTTGAAGATGAGACTTGGAGAGAATTTTGAGAGTTTGATTTTATAAACTAAGTGTTAGTCTTGAATAAGGGGTTAGAATTAGTGTAGGAGAGGTTTAAGAATGTTGGGGGGGGGGGGGGGGGGGGGGGGTTAAAGGTCTTAAAAAGCCTAGGGGATGGGCTAAAATATCCAAAACACTTCAATAAATTGGACCTTTGAATTTTATCTGGAACTTACGATGAGTGGCTTCACGAATCATGAAGCTTCTCAAGGGCTGTGAAAGCACAATGTCCTAGCCAAAACAGGTTTTACGAAAAAGGGCATAACTTTTTATTCTGAACTCGGAATAGGGTGAAACAAGATGAATTGAAAAGATAATTCAAAAGGCTTCAATTTGGTAGGTCATAGGGCACACATTTCATTTTGAGATAAGATATATGACCATTTAAAATTGATATTCTATATGTTCTAGTGAAAAGCTTAACGAATAGAATCCCTTTGAACTTGGCTTGATGTAGGAGACCCATGATGACCCTACACAAATTAAATTAGCTTGGATTGAGGGCTTGCAACTAAATTTAGATTGAGCATGAAGGTTCCATGGGAATCCTCCGATTAGAGCTTGAAAATGGGAATTGAAACGCATTTGAGCGAGTGAATAAGAAGCTAAGTGTTAGAATAAGGCCGAATAGTAATAAAAGAGTATACACTTATTTTGGGGTCCCATTAGGGGTCACACGCCCCGTGGTTGTGTCCATAAGGTGTCACATTGGTCAAAAGTAGCACCATTAAGGTCATACAAAGTCTGGGTCCTTACATTAAAATTTACAATTGATATCAAAACGCACATATTTGTTAATTTCTAATGCATGTTAAATATATGAAAGTTTAATTTCTTATTTAAAGGAAGATGGAAAGAGAAATTGGTTGAAACAAAGTTGGCATTTTCTTGAAAATGACTATCAGCCAATGACATACATAAAAAAACATATTTGTCAAAGGTGTAACACCCCTCATATTTTTCGCCTACAAAATTGAAAGGCAAGAAATTTGTTGATGGTCTGACTCCACCAGATAGACTACGGCCCATAGGAACCACAGGTCGTAGGTTGTCCCGTAGAAATTGCCCAGTGAAAGTAGGAAATTGAATGCAACAACTTTCAAATTCTTTACGCCTAGCTTTTACTTGACATTTAAAAATAAAGTGCCATGTTAATTCTACTTTATTACAACCATTTCCAAACAATGAAATACCATCTCTAACAATTAAATTGTAAATATGAGCAACACATTGAATATGAAAACCATCTTCATAAATTGGACTAAGAACAGGTCTTAAAAAAACTACAGCACGTTTATTACTAGAAGTGTTATCTAAAGTTACACTAATTATTTTTCTAGTTATACCAAAAAATTGTAAAGCATCAAGAATAGTTTGCACAATGTTTTGCGCATTTCACAACTTTTATATCCTAAAATTCTTTTCTGCATATTACAGTTTTCATCTATCCAGTGGGCGGTAATTGTAAAGTAATCATTACCGGTTATACTATGTCTCATATCAGAAGTAATTGCTATCCTACAATTATTATAAGCAAATAAACATCTAAGATATTGTACATGTCGTGCCTAAAAATCAAAAACAGCTGTTTTGATTGTATTTCTAGAAAAACCATTAATAGACGGGTTATAAACAATTTGAATTTAATTGACAAAACCTAGATTTTCAGCAAAACTAAAAGGCAAACTAGTAACAACAATTATTTTAGCAAGCTCGTCTAAGTCACGTTGTCTATTATAGGGCCGATGTGTACTAGGACCGAAAATATTACTAGGGTTTAATTGCGAATGCACCATATTTGAACCTCCCACCGATTCATCGGGAATGGGAGTTCCATATTTTTTGGCGTCCACAATGGCTTGGGCATGCAAAAATTCTGTTTTACAACGATGCATTAAGTGATTTTTCAAATGACCCATCCCGCCCCCTTTTCCCGAAGTATTATGGTTTAATACATGTTTACATTTATTACAAATTGTTTTTGTTTTATCTTTATTTTGAGTTAAAAATTGTCAAACAACAGATTTTTTTAGCGTGTTCCGTCTTAGGCCTATTAGATGACGAAGGTTGTATGGGGGGAGAGGAAGCGGGAGTGGGAGCGGGAGGGGGGGAGTAGTAGCAGTATATGGGGGTTGAATTTCATCGTCATCAAAAATATCTTCGTCTTCATTAATTTCAAAATCATCTTCAGATAAATCTTCATTAAAGCCAAATCTATGTTCAAGAAATTCTTGTTCTAATTCCGTATTAGAGTCAATATTAAAACATGTGTCGTCTACGTGAGTAAAATCTTTGGTATTAAATCTAAGTGGTGGTTGTCTTGTAGATTTAGACGAACTACCATCAGATTTTTTACCGGTTATAGCTTTCTTTATTCCACCAAAAAAGTACTTTTTCCCTTTCCTTTTCCACCGGAATCCATGTTAAATTTAATTAAACAAATAACGATTATATGCAAAAATTCAAGTTATGAAATATGAATTTATAATTTATGAATATAAAAAAATTAACTTTAGTAGATAAGTAACCAAATAACTAATTAGAAGAACAAATAAGTAGGAACGAAGGTATCAAACATCTGTGCAAAAACAGACGTAGAAGTCCAAATTGATGAAAGTTGAATCTTGAATATGCTCCAAATTGATCCACCAAAATTTGCTCCAAATTGCAATTATGAATTAACACACCAAAGTAAATAATATTTTTATAATAATTGAGAGAAGTAAAAAATTAATATACAATATATTTGAGAGTAGTATGTATAATATAATTATAAATTTATAATAGTAAGTGGAGATAATTAGATTGAAAAATTATGAAAGATTTAGGGGTATTTATAGTTGAGAAATTATTAAATTTTTGGAAAAAAATAATAAAAAAATAAATTAAAATGGTCAAAAAGGGTCCAAAAACGGTCCCAAAAATTTTGTTACCGTTGGTGGGCCCCACCCCAACGGTAACAAAATTTGTTTTTAAAAAAATTTAAACTGTTATTACCGGTCCGGTACCGGACCAGAACCGATAAACCGGTAAAATACCCCGGTGCCTTCCCGATCCCCTACCGATACCCCCTAACCGGAATGAACCAATAGAGTACCGGGACCAAACTGGACCGACACTTAACCAGTACAGGAACCGATCCGGAACCGATAGGTACCGATTCCGTTGCCACCTTTAAGTAGTAGTGAAGATTTTAATATGCCTAACTACTGTACCTACTTACTCCAAGAGATAATAAATTCAAAAGGGGACATTGACCCAACAGAGGTGCTGGGAATGGGTATTGGAAAGCTACTGTATCTGACAAAGACATAAAGGATGATAAAAATATCATAATTGGAGTGAGAAAAGCTTTAGTTTGCTACAATGGAAAGGCTCCAAAGAGACTGATTGGATTGTGCATGAATACAGACTGCCTGGAGGTCCAGATATTTCTCAAAGAGATCCAAGATTGTAGAATTGCTTCTTTCGAAGAAGATGGAGATGGAACTGCAGATTAGCAAGCGGAAGGAGAATATTGTCCTTCTATCAGATAATTCAAAAGTATCGGAGAATGAAATAGGTAATTCTTTTCACGAGATATTCACGCCTAGTAGCAATGTCTGATTAAACGTAACAAGCTCAATTTTCATATCTTGCAGCAAAATTTATCATTGAAACTCTCCGAGATGGAAACAGAGAAGAAAGACCATGTTGGAAAGCTTCAATCAGAGTTGCAGGAAAAGGAAGATGAAATTCATCTTTTACGCAAGGAAATTGACAACTGCACAGAATCAGTGGATTCACTGAAGAAGCATGTTACAGAGATTGTCAATAAATTGGAGGAGAAAGAGCAGCTTGTTCAGGAACTTCAAAACAGGGAGAAACAATTGGAAGCTGAGAAAGAAAAGGGTTATCTGTGGGTATAGTTCTACAAACTCTATTATAACCATATAATGTGCTGAAATGACAAGTGTTTTGCACCTTGTTGAAGATTCAGGCGTCTTTGCTTGCTGCTGAAAGCAAGCTCGCTGAACCTAAAAAGCAGTATGATCAGATGTTAGAAAGCAAACAGCTAGAACTTTCAAGGTATTTAAAGGAATTATCTCAGAAAAATGATCAGGTTAATCTTAACTTTTTTTTTCTGTTGTTTTCTCTGTACTTGTTTGCCCCTATCCTATAATTTACACTCATAAGATCTTTCTCAGGCCATTAGTGACATCTGGAGGAGGTACGACTTGGAGAAGTCGGAAAGCATCAATCAATAGAAGGAGAAGGTAGCTACTAATTCTTGAGAAGTTATAATACATCATCAATCAAGTGAAGTAATAGTACATTATTAAACCAATTATCTAGTTAATTTTTGTACCTTTTTCTAAATGAAATCTTTTGGCTCTTTTTGCAGGTTTTTGCCATTGAAGTTCACATGAAGCAAGTTTATGGGGACGTACAGTTGATTGACTGTCATTTTGCAAATGTTGGACTATGTTTATACTATAGTCTAGGGATATTAGCTATGTGTGTATATATATACACACACACATATTTTGCTATGAAAATAGTATGTATGCTTATCAAAGCAGGTTCCCTGTATTATTCTTTCATGATTTTTTTTAGCTGCAAATTTAATGTATTTTTAAAGGACTGGGTTATATTTCCCGTCCTTAATAACCTTTAGCATCGGAGGCTATAAGGACGAGTGGCGACCAGATATTTCTGGTCGGTATTAGTCTTATCAATGAGAAATTAACTTTTAGGGATCATATTTGTCACGTCCCGGCAGGGTACCCTTGGTGTGGTCGGCACTTGAAGAATCATTGTTGATTCCCTAAGAAAATCACTTGGCCTCATCGTCACATCAACTCAACAATAATGCTCAAATAAAAAGACATCATATGAGTAGATATAACTCTTCTAAAACATAGTTTCCCAATGAATAAGTTTGGAAATAAACAATACTTAGCAAATCTTCTACTCAATATCTATGATGTACCCCAAATCAAACAAATAAAATACTCGATCAAAATCAGATAATAGAAGGGCTCCTCCAAAAAGCAGGAAGGGCTCACCAACTCTAGGGATGCACTGAATTGGACCTCAACGATGTGCGGGCTGATGTCCTTTATCACTTGTATCTGCATCATGAAATGAATGCAAGTCCAAATGGATGTCAGTATATGGAATATATTGGTATGTAAAATGGCTCTAGAAAATAAAGCTCGACTCACTCACCTCAGCTCAAACAACTCATCATTCAACTTAATAGAAATGCAAGTTTAAAATAAGTCATGCTTTTAGAAATAGACTCAGCAGTAATAAACTTAGTTGGAAAATATGTTATGCTCAATCAGTGTTTGCTCAGGAGTTTCTTTTGATCGACATTCAATCCCACCATCTTTAGTTTGGTGATGCACAACGAAGGCAACACCATTGCCACACCCATCCTAAACTTGCCAAGCTAAAGGACGATCAACTCTCTCATGGATCCATAGCAAATGTCCATCTTTTGGGACAAGAGTCGCTAGAACGTGTTGCATGACTATCCTACGCTGGCAATGTAGTTCTGTGGGTTACAGTAGTTGTTTACTTTCTCCCAACTCGGTTGGCAATACTCCTCCCAAGACTGAAATATGCTAAACTCATCAATCAACTCAAATCTCAGCCTCATTGGGTTATCTCAACTCAACTCATCTCAGTTTCTCATAAACTCAATCAATCAAGGAAATCAATCAGACTCAATGAAGACTCCAACGATCATTCAAACTCACTCAATTAGACTCATCATGGAATGCAAGCAACATGTATCAATGGACATGAAATTATAATACTATATGATCCTCATGCTCAATTATGCTCAATTTACTCAACTCAGATAATAAAATTCAAACCTCAACTCATTCCATGTATAGAATTTCGTAAATCATGCAATTTGGAGTTCATGATGTCAATGCACAAATTTTATACCTCAATCTAATATAAAAACAGTGTACATCAATTATTCAAATCATAATCATGAGAACTCAGCATGACTATCCTACGTTGGCAACGTAGTTCTGTGGGTTATGGTAGTTATTTACTCGCTCCCAACTCGGTTCTCAATACTCCTCCCAAGACTGAAATATGCTCAACTCATCAATCAACTCAAATCTCAACCTCATTGGGTTATCTCAACTCAACTCATCTCAGTTTCGCATCAACTCAATCAATCAAGAAAATCAATCAGACTCAATGAAGACTGCAACGATCATTCGGACTCACTCAATTAGACTCGTCATGCAATGCAAACATGTATAAATGGACATGCAATTATAATACTATATGATCCTCATGCTCAATTATGCTCAATTTACTCAACTCAGATAATAAAATTCAAACCTTAACTCAATCCATGTATAGAATTTCATAAATCATGCAATTTGGAGTTCATGATGTCAATGCACAATGTTTATACCTCAATCTAATATAAAAATAGTGTACATCAATTATTAAGATCATAATCATGAGAACTCAAAGTAAATGTAGATTATCCGGTACTTAAGTCATAGAGATTCCAAGACTTGACTCTATTTCTCAATTTCGACTCAAGGAGAATAAGGGCGTGTGAACGAACGTGGTCCAACACTTTAGTGAACCTTACATACTTGGAAATAGAAGAAGTAATCGAACCTCAGTCGATCCTCGCGTTTGACTTTGAAACCCTCGCTTTTCTCACCTCCCTGCTGCTCTTAAGAATTCCTAAGCATGAATGAATGGTGAAAAATACACTTAGGGTTTGTTTTAGGACTTTTATTAAGTCCAAAACTTCGAAGGATTGAATTAAAAGGGAATAGGAATAAACAAAAATACCCTTCTGGAAAGCTGCCGATAGGAATCACGAAAACACGTCTACGGTTCGTGGTACTTTTTACTTGTCATAGATAACCTCTCATAGGTAAGGTGTACAAAAGCTTGAGTTACTGAAATTTGGCATGGGACCTACAAAACCTCTTCTATGGAACGTAAAACCTTCTACGGGTCGTTTGATAACTCGTAACCTAATATATTGAAAAGTTGATTTTTGGATTACCAACTCACAAAACCTAATCTACGAACCATGGATTAATATACAGGTCGTAGGGTTTCTCGTACATATGACTCAAGCTTAGAAAATTTCACCAAGTCACCTGGGGACCTACGAGGCCTCATCTACGGGCCATAGATGGCCCTCATGGTTTCTCTTTCAGTTATTTTTCTTGGCCATCTTCTCAGTTTTCTCTGTGCATCTACTCAGACTAGGTAGAAAGAATTAGGGGGTGTTACATTATCTCCCCCTTGGGATCATTCGTTCTCGAATGAGGAGAAATCTAGGAAACCTAGTCAATGCACGAACCCCCCTGTGCACTCTAACAATCAACAGCTCTCAACTCACACATGCAATACATTATTGAAGCAATTTAATCAAGTAAGACAGGAAATCCAATAATACATCAGTTCAATCATCACTCGGGCTCCAGAATATTACAGGCAGTCAAACTCAGAGTAGAGGGGAACTTAGAAATTAGGAAAGAACCATAACCATCAACTCTCTCATCATCAATAGGTGGAAATAGATGCGAACACCTTGCCTTCATATCCTCCTACGCTTCCCAAGTAGCCTCTTCTACAAACTAGTTCATCCACAACACCTTGACAGATGCAATCACTTTGGTTCTTAACTTGCGAACTTGACGATCAAGGATTTGGACCAGGATCTCTTCATAACGTAAACTATCCTTCACTCCAATGCTTTCAGTAGGCACAACCAAGGACAGATCTCCCAAACATTTCTTAAGCATAGAAATGTGAAAGACCTGATGGATGATTGCCAGCTCTTGTGGTAGCTCCGACTCATAAGCTACGTTTCCCACTCTCTTCACAATTTGGTTATTCCCAAATTGCATCACACCCTGTATAGGTGACACTTCCAACTACACCCAGTCGTTGATGTGACAAGAGCTACATATCCTTTTTGAAGGCTAAAGTGGTCGTTGTCAAGATATATAACCTAACTGAGGTTAGGATCGACCCCATAGGGAATATGTTAGACATAGAGAAGAATTTAAAGCAATTCAGGTGGTTTAACCTACTTATCTCCCAAAGGGAAAGGGGGAGGGGGGTTGTAACAACTATGAAAAGTAATCCTAAACTAAGACAAGTGTGAAATTAGTATGAAGAGTAACTAGGGTATTTTGTTCCCATGATTCCCTAGCTCAGTATTACCAGATAATCGAATTCTTTTTCCAGTGTGTAGCATGTAGAACAACAAGTTTACCAAACCCTTTGATCCAGGCGAGAGGTAAACTTTACTACGTGATTAGATCCATCCCGACATTGTGACATTACTAACCCTTACCTATTGTTCCAGTACAACTTTCCCTTTTCCCAATTTGATTGATTAGACGAGAAACATCAATCGAATCTTGTTAATTAATCTCTTTTCCTATTCATTAATACCTCGATCCAATCTGTAACACTAGGCGAGTTCTAATGTTGGCCACTCTTAAAAACATTCAAACCGAAGAGAATTAATTAATGCATGCATGCACACTTTTCAAGAATTATGAATTATCCAATTTTACCTTAAGTTCTTCATGGTTTCCCAAACCCTAGTTGTGGATTTAGCAACTCATAATTAGTCTAGATGAAAGAACCATGAATTTGAATTACATAATTAGGCACTTACACAAGAGAATCAAGAACAATAAATCGAAGCTCTTCACCAAGAATCAAAAGATTGAATTAAAATCACAAAATAATGTTTCACAAGTATTTCTCTCAAGCTCTCTACTATTCTCTACTATTCTGTCACATTCCTCCCGAAAAATAACCTAAAAACCTATTTATATTCTCTCAAATACAAAACCAAAATAGAATAGGAGAACTTGGTCGACAGGCATTATAGGCACTTCTACGGGCAGTACAAAGATCTACGGCCCGTAGTCGGGGTTTGGTGGACTTCATCTGAAACTCTGGAGTTGACTTCTATGACACCCATCTATAGACCATATAAAGTTCTACAGGCCGTAAAGGATTTTGTCAACTAACGTTTCCGTAACTCCCCACTTTCTGATCCTCATGGCACAATACCAAGTCTTCTACGGCTGGCCTACATGTTCATAGACTAAACTTTAGAAAATCACCCTTTATTGGAATTTCACATGAAACCAGTTCTACGGCTCGTGGAATTCTCTATGGTCTGTAACAGCTCTCGTGAAACCTCAACTTCTGCAAAATCTGCATACTTATCCCAAAAATTGTGCCTACCCTTTAATCCTGCAAAACAAACATAAAAACACATCACATCTACTAACATCGCTTTGAGAACACACAAAATTCTATGTTTTTAAGAATCAAATGAGATGTATTTTGACAACATATCAACACTCTCAATTTAAAATTATTGCTTGTTCTCAAGCGACAGACTCATTCTACACAAGCAGTACAATAACACATAGACCTCAATCTAATGGCATACATCCTATCAAACTCAAGCACAGATTCCCACACTACTTTACAAACACATTAGATAACTATCAAGAAAATCAAAATATATTAACATATGTGAAAGTTCAACTATGACAAGCAAGGCAATTATCAACAAGCAACAAGCACTGTCGCATGTTTTGGCATAGTCGTGAGCATCTTGGTCGATGGTTGGCCAATAGTAGCCACATTGCAAGATTTTATGTGTTAACTGGACTCCACTATGATGCCCTCCTACTAAAGACAAGTGGCATGCCTCTAAGATACTCATCATCTCGACATCAGGGACATAACAATGAATAATTCCATTTGCACACACGTGAAAAAAACATAGATCATCCCAGAAAAACTTTCTCGCATCAGATATAAACTTGCAGTGATGGTGAGTACTCAAGTCTAGTGGCACGATGTCACTAACCAAGTAGTTTGTATAGTCTACAAACCACGGTATCAAGTCATAGGATGTTGCTAATACTCTCTCATCAGGTAATGAATCATCAATCTCCACTCCATCATCAAACTTTGCTATGGCTCTATCTTCTAGTCCGGAGAGGTAATCTGCAACCTGATTTTTAGTCCCCTTTCTATCGATAACATCAAAGTTGAACTCTTGAAGGAGTACCCATTGAATCAGTCTTGGTTTTGCATCCTTCTTTGCCATAAAATGCCACAATGTGGAATGGTCTGTGTGCACAATGCCTTTTCCCCAAGAGATATGACCTAAAATTTTCAAATACAAAGATCACTGCAAGTAGCTCTGATTCAGTGACAGTGTAGTTCTTCTAGGCTGTACTTAGGGCTTTGCTAGCGTAGTATATGGGATGTAATATCTTATCTTGGTGCTATTCCAATACTACACATAGTGTGACCCCACTTGTAATAGAGTGAAGAAAATTACTAGTTTCATGCAAAAACAAGACCCCATTACTTACTTGGGATGCCCCTTATACATTGGTAGACAAAAAGTTACTTCTTTTTCTAATATAGTTACCAAAGATATAGCTAGGATCTATGGCTATCTGACAAAGATCCTTAACTATCGGGGAAAAACTACTCTGATTAAGCATGTTTTGTAGTCCCTCCCTATTCATCTTATTCCAGCTATCTCTCCACCTGTTACCATTCTAAATCAAATTCAGAGTATCAAAACTGATTTCTTTTGGGGGTGGAAGGAGAACAAAAGGAAGTATCATTGGTCTTCTTGGAAAAATTTAAGTTTCCCTTATAAAGAAGTAGGTATTGGTGTTAGAACGATCAAGGATGTGTAAAAAATCTTTTCAGTGTAAACCTTGGTGGATTTTCAGAACTAAAAAACACTCTTTGGGGTGAACTTTTTAGAGCCAAGTACTATCAGAGATACTATTTAGTAAGTAAGAAGAGGGGCACTGGAGATTCTTTGGTTTGGAAGCATATGATGATTAACAAACACAAGATTGAGTCTTACAGCACTGGAAAATCAATTCTGGGCCCTGTTCGTTTTTGTGGGATAATTTGTTAGGGATTGGGCCCTTAGCTAATTTCAGCAATGAGAGCCACAGGTTAAACAATACTAAGGTTACAACTTTTATTCAGGAAGGTCATTGGAATGTAGATCTCATCACTCATATTGATCCTCCATATATGTTGCCATTATTTAAGGTACCCACCTTCAGATCCAACGTGGAGTCCCTGACAAACCTAACTAGAAGTTGAACACAAGTGGTGAATTCACTGCCTCTTCAACTTGGAACATCATCAGAAAAACAAGAGCTAAAACTAAGGTTCATATTTACACTTGGAACAAGTATATTCCTTTGAAGTGCTCCTTCTAACATTTGAGGGCATTAAGAGGAAAACTTCCTACTAATGAGAATCGAGAATCTTAATAGGTTTGGACAAGATCCCAAAAAGTGCTATTGTTGCTACAGTCCTGGTATGGACACTATTGATCATGTTTTCCTCACTGGTAGTTTTGCCCTCGATGTTTGGAATTATTTTGTTGCATCTTATGGGGTTAGTTAGGATTATGTACCCCTTAGGAATTATATCATGATGTGGTGGGATACGAAGCGCAATAATAAATTTTAGAGTTTGTTGTTACAATCAGCCCATGTGTTTATTTGCTGGAATATTTGGAAAAATAGGTGTGCTAGCCAATATGTTGGAAAGCAATCCAGCTTAGCTAGAGTTAAATACCTGGTCATTAAGGGTATCTCCTATATTCTGAGGACTGCATATTCTTGGCCTCTAGTTGGAAACAAAATGGTTACTCTAGCTTAAAAATATGTGCAAGACATCAAGATCACCCAGGTTCAATAGACTAAACCTCCTAATCTATGGGTCAAGTTGAACACTAATGGTAGTGTCATCACTAATACTGGAAAGATGGGGGTTGGAGGCATCATTAGAAACACTACAAGAGATTTTTTACTTGCCTATGCATCACATGTTGGTGAAGGAGCCAACAACCAGGCAGAGATGGAAGCTGTTATTTTTTGTATTGTTTGTTGACTTCAAATGGGGTTCAACAAGGTTATCCAAGAAGTAGATTCAGAGCTACTATATAAATGTATTATCTCTCATAATATTAGTATTCCTTTGAACATACTTTAGGGGCTCACCAAATTGCAGCATTATAGTACTCAACTCTATGGTTTTAAATGCAATCATACTCTTAGGGAAGCTAACTATGCGGCTGATTGTTTAGCCAAACATAGTCATCAATTCAATAGTCCTCAAATATATTTTAATCTACAACATATGCCAAATGAAGGCAAGTCTTACTACTATGTAGAAAAGATGGAGATGGCTACCTTTAGAAGAAGGAAATTGAAGAGGATCAAGGAACCACCTTAAGGTCCCTGCGTGAGGTTCTAGATTGACCCAGACTTCTCCCGATCTAGTCTGCTGTCTTGTCCTTAGGTTGTTGGTTAGGTCCTTAGGATTAGTAGTAGGTTTTTATTTTCCTTTTACTTATGTGAGGGGAGAGTCTCCCTCATTTATCGATTTTCTAGATTATATGTATTGAGAAGAGTCCTCTCCTTGGTGTAGTCTAGGTTACTTTTTCTTGTAGAAATGGGGACTAGGTCGTCGACCTTAGTAGGTTGGCCAACTTGTGAACCACCATAGGCTGGATGTAAGGTCTAAGTCCCCCTCTATTGTAATTTTTTGTGTTTTATCTATCATAAAGCCTGGGGGTGTTGCTCAGCCCCTAACCTACCTCAAGGTCATTAAAATAAAAAAAAACTTATATCACATATGATTTCAAAGGGCTTTGACCAGTTTGGAGCTACAATGATGGGAGCCGAAGTCAATTTCTGCTTCAATCTTTCAAAGGCTCTTAGGCATGCTTCATCAAACACGAACTTAGCATCCTTCTCAAGTAGTTTGCATAAGGGATGTGCAATTTTAGAGAAATCCTTTATAAAGCTCCTATAGAATCCCACTTGGCCTAGGAAGCTCCTCACATCCTTGGTAGAGATGGGCGGGGGAAGCTTCTTGACCACCTCCACTTTAGCTCTATCAACCTCAATTCCCTTGATGGAGATTCTATGCCCCAATACGATGCCATCCTTCATAATTAAGTGACACTTTTCCCAGTTCAACACCAGATAGCATTCTTCAGACCTTCTAATCACATCATGCAAGTGTTTCAAGCAATCTTCGAATGAGTCACCAACACACTAAAGTCATCCATGAATACCTTAAAAGTTTCCTCCACCATGTCTGAGAAAATGGACATCATGCATCTTTGGAATGTTGTTGGCGCATTACGTAATCTAAATGACATCCACTTGAATGCAAAGGTGCCATAGGGGCATGTGAATGTTGTCTTTTCCTTATCCTCTAGAGGAATAATTATCTGATTGTAGCTTAAATAACCATCTTGAAAACAGTTTAGCCCTTTTCAGCCAAGCGATCTAGAATTTAGCCCATGAATGACGTAAGGAAGTGGTCTTTTTTTGTTGATGCATTGAGCTATCTTTAGTCCATGCACACCCTCAACTCAGTGACTAGTTGCATAGGAATCAACTCGTTGCTAGAATTTGGGACAATGGTGATATCCTCTTTCGTCGAAACACATTGAACTGAGCTTACCTATTCACTGTCGGTGATTGGATAGATCACCCTAGTGTCTAACCACTTGATGATTTCTTTGTGCACGACATCTAGCATAGGTGGGTTAAAGCACCTTTGGTGCTCAATACTTGACTTGTAGTCCTTGACTAACTAAATTTTGTGAGTACATACCCCCGAGGGGATACCAATGATATCCGCAATTGTCCACCCAATGGTCTTCTTAAACTACTTATGTTCCACGACCAGAGCATCAACTTGTTCATCATTCAAATCCACGACAACTATGACTGGCAAGATGGTGTTGACTCCCAAAGATATCTCAAATAGGATGGAAGAGCCTTCAACTCCAACAACGGTGGCTCCTCAATAGATGGTTTTGTAGGTGGTGACTCTCGATTCTGCAAGTCCAACTCCAATTTAGTTTTGCGTCTAGGCGCGTAGGATACCCCCCAATGACTTCACTATTTCCTCATAATTTGGGATACCATCGCCATCAAAGTTTATCAACACTGCTTCCATGGTATCGACACCTTGCCTCTCCTTGAGTGGTACCTCTAGTTCTGCATCATCAACATTCTCAATAAGAGAGACTACCTTCATATCATCCTCTTTATTTGTATGTTGACTGATGTTGCATATGACCTCATTTTTACCTAATATAAAACTGAGTTGGACCATCTCCATATACACCAATGTGCGACCAGTGGCTAGGTAGAGCCTTATAAAGATGATTGGGACCTTTAAATCAACCTCACAGTCCAGGTCACAAAGTCTATGGGAAAAATGAATTTGCCCAATTTGACAAAGACATTCATAGAGTATCCGTGCAAGCTTTTTCACCGAGCGGTCAACCTTCAATAATCACATGTTCGTTAGAGTAGGGGCTCTCAATCCTAGATTTTTGAAGACCGCGATGGGCATCAGATTTATGCTAGCACCAAAATCACACAATCTCCTTGCGAACTCTACCTTACCAATTGTGCAGGGTATGGTATAAGCGCTGGAATCTTCTCGCTTCTGCACTAAAGACCTTGTGGCAAATGCACTGCAATGTTGAAGCTCTTGGGAAAGCTCCTGACTCATAGTACGCTTCTTTGTAACCATGTCCTTCATAACCTTTGTGTACCCTGGAATCTTCTCCAATGCCTTAATGAGAGAGATATTGATTGAGAGTTGTTTCAGCATAGAGAGAAAGTGCTTGAACTTACCCTCGTCCTCCTTTTTTCTAATTCTTTGAGGAAAGGGAGGAGGAGGTCTAGGAATGGGATTCAACTTATGTGGTACATCTACAACATCACTTACCCCATCCTTGGAATGATCTTCTCTGGTATCAGTATCTTTGACCCCAACTGCCTCCTCTCAAGCATCATCATCATCATCAACTGGCATATGAGGATCAATAGTACTCTTACTACCATGAGTAGTGACCGCCATACACTGCCTTTCATTTTTTGGTTCTGAACTGTGTTGCTAGGCAGTGTACCCCTCTAATGCTAGTTGAGTTAAACTGACACTTGACCAAACTATTGCTCCAGCTATTTGATAGCAACAGAATGAGACTCAAGTTTGTTATTTATGCTAGAGATGTTAGGCTTCATCCCCCTGAAGGTCTCATCTTGTGTGTTAGCCTTCTTCAATAGTCAGTCAAACATCTCCTCAACTCTGGAACTAGTAGCACCAATATCACGATTATTTGGTTGAACGTAAGGACCATTTCTATATCCATCTCTACGACCCCAATCAACATCTTTATCCTTGTCCTTGTTCCTGTCATAGTAACCTCCACGATTGTCTCTGAAAGCACCATCTCTATTAAAGTTCCAACCTTGCTTTCCTTGACCTTGGCACCAATAGACCTGGTTGAACCCTTGGGCGTTGGTCCGAAAACCCCCCATCTGATCAATAATGAAGCAAGTATCCTCCTCATAGTAAGGCTTCTCATACATGGGTATTCACAAAGGCTGATGAACAACTATATTAACCCGTTCCTAATTCTGCTTCATCATCACCTCGATGTTGGTACTAATTTGGGCAAGCTCTTGCAATATCTCTTGATTTATTTTTGCTTTCTTTGAACTAGTACTAACAGTGCATGAGCTCGTGGTAGAGGACTTATCGCTCAGTCCTATGCACGATTCGTCTTGACCACCTTTTCTAGCTTCTCTACAATCCTTGCAAATCGTTGATCTAAAAAACATGCCCCCATGATGGTCTCAACACATGCTTGGCTATTCTCTTCTAGGAGATGGTTGAAGATCTCCACCAAGGCATCATCAACAATTTTATGGTCAAGGACACTTATCGGACACTTTGTGAACTGCTCCCATGTAATACCAGTCAAGTCACTAGGAAGTTGCTCAAAGTTGTTGATTTTATCCTTCAAATTAAGATTCTTTGATCTCGGGAAAGACCTCTCCACAAAAGCCTTCTGCAACTAAGCCTAACTGGTGATCGAACTCTATGAGACTCGGATAGCCATAGCGCTGTATTGCTTGTTAAAGATAATGGGAAGACACAAAGTCCCACAACATCCGTAGATAGATTCTAACTTCCCATTACACTCTTATAGATAAACAGAACATTGTGTGGATGACTATGCAATCTTATGATGGTAGGCCCGTGAACAACGCACTATTATGCAACATCTGGTAGTGCTGGTAATATAATGGCTCCATTACCATCCATAGCCATAGGATTCCGCCGATATTGATTCCACTGATAAGATTCGACGTTGAAGTCCTATGGCTATGGATCAACGTCCTCAAAAGGAGGTAGGTTGTTATCATTCTCGTTCTCACTCTGGTTCTAATTTAGAGCTGCATTCACCATGTTGTTTTGCTTTATCTTGGGCCATCCTTCTCAATCTCTAGATCTATAGGTCAAATGGATTCAAGGGAATGCCTCAACTTCGTGGGTTGGGCATATACTATACCTGCGCCGTGAAACAAAATAAAAACAACAAAAAATGCAAAATGAGGGAAATAAGGATTAATTTTCGAACTATTCAAATTAAAAAAGTCTAGTCGTATTCCCCGGCAAAGGTGCCAAAATCTTGATGTTGCCCAAGCTTTACCTCCTTTTTGAAGGCTAAAGCAGTCGATATCAAGATACATAACTTAACCGAGATTAGGGTTGATCCCACAGGAAATACGGTAGACTTAGAAGAATTTAAAGCAATTCGGGTGGATTAACCTACTTATGTCCCTAGAGGGGGGGGGGGGGGGTTGTAACAACTATGAAAAGTAATCCTAAACTAATACTAGTGTCAAATCAGTATGAAGAGTAACTAGAATATTATATTCCCCATGATTCCATAACTTGATATTACCAGATAATCAAATTCTTTTTTCGGTGTGTAGCATGCAAAACGGCAACCAAACCCTTTGATCCAAGGGAGAGGTAAATTTCACTACGTGATTTGATCCATCCCCGCAGTGTGGCTTTACTAACCCTTACTTATTGTTCCAGTACAACCTTTCCTTGGCCCAGTTTGGTTGATTAGATGAGAAACATCAATCGAATCCTGTTAATTAATCTTTTTTTCTATTCATTACTACCTCGATCAAATCAAGAGCACTAGGAGAGTTCTAACATTGGCCACCGTTAAAAGGCATTCAAACCGAAGAGAATTAATTAATACATACATGCATACTTTCTAAGAATTACAAATTATCCAATTTTACCTTAAGTTCTTCATTGTTTCCACAACCCTAGTCGCGGATATATCTACTCATGATCAGTATAGATGTAAGAATCATGAATTGAATAACATAATTGAGAACTTACACAAGAGAATTACAACAAAAACAACAACATACCCAGTGAAATCCCACAAGTGGGGTCTGGGGAGGGTAAGATGTACGCAGAATTTACCACTACCACATAGGTAGAGAGGCTGTTTCCTGGAAACCCTCGTCACAAAAACCCATCAGCAGAATAAGCTAGATATGTTAAATAGGCAAGAAAGAGAAGAACACATGATAATACGTAGATACAGGATAGTAAACATGTAAAAGCAGATAAATAACATATAAAGACAGACAATTATCACTCCTTCCTATCTACACTATTAGCCTGCTACTCTAATTCTCGACCTCCACTCCTTCCTTTCTAAGGTCATGTCCTTGGTGAGATCAAGTTTCACCATATCATGTCTAATCACCTCCCCCAAATACTTCTTTGGTCTACCTCTACCCCTCCTTGTAGCTCCCAAATCTAGCCTCTCACATCTTCTAACAGGGGCATCGATACTCCTTCTCTGTACATGTCCAAACCATCGCAGTCTCGCTTCCCTCATCTTGTCAGCTACAGGGGCCACCTCTAGCTTCTCCCGAATGACCTCATTCCTAATCTTATCACTCCTGGTGTGACCACACATCCATCTTAATATCCTCATTTTTGCGACCTACATCTTCTAAACATGTACATTTTTAATTTGCCAACACTCCACCCCATACAGCAAAGATGGTCTAACCACCATCCTGTAGAACTTACCTTTGAGTTTAGGTGGTATCTTCTTATCACACAATACTCCAGAGGCCAACCTCGATTTTGTCCAAGCCGCCCCAATACGATGTGTGACATCATCATCGATATCCTCACTACTCAGGATGATAGACCCCAGATACTTAAAGCTTTCCTTCTTGGGAATAAGGTGAGCCGCAAGTCTCACATCAATGTCTGCTTCATCCCTTGCAACACTGAATTTGCACTCCAAGTATTCTGTTTTGGTCCTGCACAGTTTGAATCCTTTGGTCTCCAAAGCGTGTCTCCAAACCTCCAATCTATCATTAACTTTGGTCCGGGTCTCATCAATCAGTACTATGTCATCTGCAAACAACATACACCATGGGACTTTCTCCTGGATAGATCGTGTCAGCTCATCCATCACCAAGGCAAATAGAAAAGGGCTCAGCACAGATCCTTGATGAAGTCCCATCTGAATAGGAAAATATTCAGAGTCTCCTCCCACCGTTCTTACCCGAGTTATGGCCCCGTCATACATGTCCTTTATCACTCTAATATATGCCATTAGGAAAGCCTTTCATCTCCAAACACCTCCATAGGATATTCCCTTGGGACTTTGTCATAGGCCTTCTCAAGATCAATGAACACCATATGAAGGTCCTTCTTACTTTCCATGTATTTCTCCACTAATCTCCGAACAAGGTGGATTTCTTCGGTAGTCGACCATCCTGGCATGAATCCAAACTGGTTTTCTGAGGTAGAAACTACTTTTCTCACCCTCATCTCTACCACTCTCTCCCATGCCTTCATAGTATGGCTCAACAACTTGATACCCCTGTAATTATTACAGTTTTGAATATCACCTTTGTTCTTATACAGTGGGACCATTGTACTCCTCCTCCATTCATCCGGCATCTTGGCTGTCTTCATGATAGTATTGAACAGTCTATCAGCCACTCTATGCCATCCTTGACCATACTCATCCAAAAATCTATGGGAATCTCATCCGGTCTGAGCGCCCTCCCTCTCTTCATCCTACTAATAGCCCTTCTAACCTCCTCAACTCTGAACCGCCTGCAATAACCAAAATCTCGGTGACTTTCGGAATGTGCCAACTTGCCCAGCTCAATATCACTATCTCCTTATTCGTTTAAAAGTTTATGAAAGTAAGCTTGCCACCTTTGTTTAATAGAAGTCACATCCACTAGCACCTCACCCTCCTCATCCTTGATGCACTTCACTTGATCCAAGTCGCGAGCTTTCCTTTCTCTCTCTTTAGCAAGCCTATACATTCGCTTGTCCGCGCCTTTGTGAAGAGAATTAAGAACAATAAATTCAAGCTCTTCACCAAGAATCAAAAGATTAAATTAAAAGAACAAAATAATGTTTCTCAAGTGTTTCTCAAGCTCTCTACTATTCCCTACTATTCTGTCACATTCCCTCTGAAAAATAACCTATAAAACCTATTTATAGTCTTTAAAATACAAACTAAAAAAAGTATAGGAGAACTGGGTCGGCAGGCTCTACGGGCACTTCTACGTGCCGTATAAGTTTTACGACCCATAGCCGAGGTTTCGTGGACTTCATCTGGAATTCTAGGGTTGAATTCTATGACACCCATCTATAGGTAGTATAAAGTTCTATGGCCCGTAAAGGATTTCGTCTACTAAGTTTTCTGCAACTCCCCACATTCTGATCCTCAGGGCTCAATTCCAAGTTTACGGGTCGTAAAGTTTTCTACGGCTCGTCTGCATGTTCAGAGATTAAACATCAAAGGTCACCCTTCACTGGGATTTTGTACCAAACTTGTCCTACGACCCGTGAAATTCTCTATAGCCTATAATAGGTCTCGTGAAACCTCAACTTCTGCAAAATATGCGCGCATAGGCTAACATTTGTGCCAACCCTTTAATCTTGCCAAACAAACATAAAAACACATCAAATATACTAACATCACTTTGAGAACACACAAAATTCCATGTTTTTAAGCATCAAATGTGTTGTATTTTGATAGCACATCAATCGTCGACCTTAAACTTTGAGTCTCTCCCTCTAACATTGGTGTAGGATGTTTGTTGACTCTGTGCAGTTTTTAAACTTTGTCGAATGACCTTTTCTTTTTCCATGGCTTGGTGAACCAGGTCTGGTCCTATCAATTCTACTTTACCTACCTCGAACTATCTAACTGATGATATACATCTCCTCCCATAGAGGGCCTCATATGGGGCCATCTGAATACTCGAATGGAAGCTATTATAGTAGGCAAACTCAATTAGAGGCAAGTGGTCATCCGAATTTACCTTTGAAATCAATAATGTAGGCTCTCAACATATCCTCCAAAGTTTGAATTGTTCCCTCTTCCTGACCATCAGTCTATGGGTGGAATGCAGTACTACGATTCTCCTTCAAACCTAAGCCCTTCTACAAGGATCTCTAAAACTGAGCAGTGAATTGGGCTCCTCCGTCCGAGATGATAGACAAAGGGACTCCATACAGTTAATGATCTCCTTTATGTACAGTCGGCATAATCCTCCACAGTATTAGTCATCTTTACTGCGAAGAAGTGAGTAGATTTGGTCATTCTATCAACTATCATCCAAATTGAATCATTATAATGACCCGAGCCTAGGGCCTAGGAGTGATATAGCGAATGGGGACCCAAGAGTCTCCAAACTAACCTCATAGCTTCTATTCTCACATCATCGGTTTGGAAGCGCATATATAAATAGTAAGCACATAGTTCTAAGAGACAGAAAAGTAGGACTCACGCTATGGGGATTTTATTGGGATAAGGGATTAACATGGATACACATAACACATAGCACATAGAGACTAAGGGGAGGGTAAGTAGGACTCACTTCATGGGGCAATGCGGGACTTAGGATCTCCCACATTATAACATGAATCCATAACATAAGCTCATAATCAATCTCTAGTGACCATAACCATCACATAACCATATCCATAAACATAATCTCCAAATACAACATATAGCATATAAGTGTAAGGAGTCTACAAGATGTCCCTTCTAATCATAAGATAAGATAGGGGCTAAGACATGTCTCAGACTCATCCTCAAAGTAAATAATAAAAAAAACATCATAGGTAGGGGAATGGTGGTTTGTCCTTGAAATATAGGACTTACCACAAGTATCTCAATTTCTGATCTAGCCATCGTATGGTGGATAAAGGTAAATCTCTGGTCCCTACATGGTTAGATTATGTAGGAAAAAAGTATGCGTTAGTACATTTTAATGTACTAAGTATGCAATCATGCAACATATATGAACTCAGTAGACCTGCTTTCAGTGTTAGATGATAAGGGCACATATATAGAAAGAATGATATAACAAGGGAATAATATATATCAATATGCCATGAGGTGCATGATGCATGAATGCGAAAATACTTCATATATATATATATATATATTGTGGATGGGACCATAATCGACATGAGACCAAGTGAGCTATAACTTGGAACTCCATTGTCTCCCCCACAACGGATAAAGAGGTGACCTACTTGCCAAATGGAGATCCTTAACATTCTTTTCTTCTTTCCCCCCTTGGGTTATTAAACATATACCTATGTTAGGGATATAGTTCAAGAGAAAGAAGTATGGACATTTAGGGATATCTCATCCTGCCTCTAATCCCATCAGTGCTAGGTCATCATCCTACTAGAATACATACATATACGTGCTTGCAAAAGAGGCATAAGACTTTCAAATCGTTTACATGAATTCTAAGGTTTAAAGGACAAATCACATTTTTCATAATCATGTATAATAGGCTAAAAAGCCAAAACATTCTTCATGAATGCTTTTCATGCATAAGAATAGCTCCTTTGGAGCACCTTCTTGAGAAATGATTATAGACCCTTGGGGACACCCCGCCTCAAACCTCAATCGATGCTCCCTTAACATAGTGGTGTAAACACTCATAATTTCTCAATGAGCCATAATCTTAGACATTTATGTGATCACATTCTTGTCATAACCATAATCTTATCAAAATCATATACATAAACATGGTTGGGTCTTGACCCACTTCATAAACTTCATAAAAACCATAGTCATGTATGCATATGCCATGAACGAGATGTGGTTAGCATGGGTAACAGAGGTTCCAACTTAATTCAACAATACATTGTGAGGTTCAAGTAAAAACAGAAGTGAAATTCACATTTAAATCATAATATAGATTACCCATGTACAAATCAAGCTTTAAAGAAGACATGCACATTCTTAGCTTCACAACTTCAATATAATTCCTCATATTAGGTCTTAATTCACTTTAAAATCAATAAATAAACACAACCCCTACATCAATTGAATTTAACAAACTGTAATGTTGAAAATCTACATTTAAAGTAAGCTAGAATTCCATAAAATCACTTGAAAAGAGTTTGGGTCTTTGTCACGCCCCGGGAGGGTACCCTTGGCGTGGCCGGCACTCAGAGACTATTGCTAGTCCCCAAGCGAACCACTTAGCCTCATCACATCATTCAATCAATTAAACTCTACTGAACAGCGGAAAATATGATTAAGTAATGGACACATCTCATCTAAAGTCTCAAAAAAATATATATAAAATAATGAAGGCTAGTAGAAAGAACTAGCTCACAATCTCAACATCAATACTCTACCCTCGTCTATGAAGCCTCTATCACTAATCATGTGGTGCCAATGACAAATCCATGGCTACCCAAATCAAAAAAAAAAATAGTCCAATCTAACTCTAAAGCATGATGAAATAAAAGTAGTGGATCCTCCGGAGTAGGGGAGGCTCACCAAATCAGCTTCGAATCTCAGACCTTCAACGGAGTGCCTGTTGATGATCTCTAGTACCTGCCTCTACATCATAAAATGATGCAGTCCAGAGTGGACGTCAGTACTTGGAATGTACTGGTATGTAAAATAGCTGAATGAAACAGAAACCGGTAGAATAATATGGAAACAACAACAACTTAAAATACATATCAAATCACATCAGTAGTCAAATGTCTGTCTATGCAAGAATAAAGAGTAGACAAGTGACCTATTATCAACTCAAACCTCAGCAATCATCTCAGACTCATCTCAAAGGAGCTCACCTCCTCTTATCTCATCACATTTCATTTCATCTCATCTCATCTCAGTGGATCTCACCTCCTCTCATCTCTTTCCGACTCAGAATATGATAAGAAGTTTATGGGAGTTTCTCTTAACCGACAACAATCACTTATGAGCCAGTGATTGTACAACAATCCCGCCGGTATTGCCACGGCCGTCCCGTATTTGCCAGGTAGAGACGAATCGAAACCATAATGGATAAATCCAAGATGGAGACAGATTAATCAACAAAGTCCGCTATTGATTTCAGGGACATAAACTCAAGAGGAAAACCTCTTCTATGCTTGGCGACATAGTTTAATGGGTTCGAGTGGGACTCACTCTTACCCATTTTGGTGCTCGATACTCCTCCCGACTCAATGCTCATAAAATCCAATCAAACCAATCTCGTAGGGACTTTAACCCCGTCAACGATCGATATCTCATAGGGACTTTAACCCTATCATCAATCAAGCTCATAGGGACTTTAACCCTCTCATCAATCAATCTCATAGGGACTTTAACCCTCTCATCAATCAATCTTATCAATGACTCAAGGTTTAGATCAATCATTAGGAATCAAGTGAATAGACACATCGGTAGAGTTCATTTTTAGAGACTCATAAGACAATCAAACTCTACCAACTCATCATCATTCTCTCATCACAATCACAATCACAATCACAATCACAATCACAATCACAATCAACAATCACAATCTTATCTCAAGGCTCTAGAATCATCATTCTCTCATCACAATCACAATCACAATCACAATCCAAGGCTCTAGACTCAATCCTCAAGTTCATTATACATGCTTTTCAAAATAGTCATGTAGGGTTATGCAAATTCTCATGGAAAATATTCAATTTAAGAAAACAAATAGTATGATGATCATCAACATAGAAAACATGAAATTTCAAATATAATTTTCAAGAAAAGCCATCAAAGAACTCATGCATGTAGACTCTTCAATCATCAACTCATCTATGACCTCTATGGGGCACATGAGAGGACAATCCCATGTTTTAGTTTAGCCTTACATACCTGTGATGCCGTTAGCAATCGAGTACTTTTGGGGTCTCCGCTCGAATTCTTCCCACAAGCTCTTCTCTCTTCTCCTCAAGCCCTAGCCTTGTTAGTTTTTAAGGGATAGGACTTAGAATGAGGTTTTAGACCCTTTTCTGGTTGAAAACGACTTAATTAGTCGTGTACCAGTGTTTAAGAGGGACTAGGGATTGACTAGAATGCCCCTAGAATTAAATTAGGAATTTGCAGTTCGGGAAAACACACGGTCCGCGACGCGGACCTAACGCGTACTGTGTAATTTTGGAAAAAGTGCTTTTGTACGAGTTCTCTCCATCCCGTCGAAAATTTTGGAAAACACACAAGTGCCACTCCGCGTCAGGTCCGCGACGCGCCTCCGTCGCGGACAGCCACTGTTTTGTGACTTGATCCGAAAATTTATCTTTCGATCGGGTCGCTCTAAAATTCGACTGAGACCATTTTCCCACTCCATTTTCCATGCTGATCACAAATCCGGTCTCGGATTCGCCATACGAGCATCGGAAGATGCGTTACGCGCATACCCTCACTCCAGGGGTATTTTGGTAATTTTACCGGGCGTTACAGTTTTCTTGGTTGAAAGGAACCAAGAATCAATCCCACATACCTTAGCTAACCAAGTAGAAATAGGAAATAATTTGATGATGAAGAGACCCTTTTCCTTGACTTCAAGACAATCCCTCAATGTTCACCTTAGGAGAGTTCTTGCGAGAGAGTTGAGAGAATTTTGAATGTGAGGAATGAATTTGAATGAGAGGAATCGAGTTTAGGTCATTTGGAGGTCTTGAGAAAACATAGGAAGTCATAAAAGACCCTTAGGAGAAGCCACCATTACAAAAAACCATTAAAGAAGAAAAATAACATGTCTTGCCAAGGGTCCCATGAGGATGTCTCATGGTCTGTACAAGGTTTCATGGACCGCGAAACCCTCCCGTAATACCTCACTTAGCCAATTCTCAAAAAACACTGCACATATGAGCTTTACAAAAATGGGCATAACTTCATGATCCAAACTCAGAATAAGGTGAAACTAGATGTGTTAGAAAGTTAATTTAAGGAGATTCAATTTGATAGGTCATAGGCCACCAAGTTCTTTTTGAACTAAGAGATATGACTCTTTAAAGTTGACCCTTCTATCAGTTCATGTGAAAAACATAGCCAATGGGATTCCTTAGAAATTGATTTGATGAAGGAGATCCTTGATGGACCTAAACCACATAAATAAGATTGAATTGAAGGCTTGAAAGTGAGCTTAGATTGAGCTTAAAGATTACATACTTAGAAAAATTTGACGAAAGTACTCAACGGTTGGTCTCGCGGTCCATACCAAGTTATACGGACCGTGTACTCCTCCGTACAACTTCACATAGAAAATTCTTCATGGCAAAGTTCTGAGATGGTGATCCAATACTTAGAAATTATTTCACTCTAGAGCCCATACGGAGGGGTATATGGACCGTACCACTTGTCGTACCACTTTACTTGGGCTTAAAACAGTGGAGTCTCAAGCCCAAGGCTACCATACGATCCTCCACACGTTTTGTATGGCTTCACATGATCTGTGTGGGGTCTAAGTGTAGCATGCCTTGGTCTAAACTCCACATTCAAGGCCCTCACACCCTACACAAAGCCAAGGGCCACTCCAAGAAAGCTCCACATGGTCCGTATAGCCCCACACAGACTGTGTAGGCTACCATGAGGTGTCACCTTGGTCTTAAAACTTTCCTAAACCAAATTTTCAGGCTCCATTAAGGTTGTACAAAGTCTGGGTCCTTACAATTATATTGTTTGTGCAACCTCGGTAAAACTGTGATAAAGTCCATGTTGATCATCTCCCACTTCCACTTTGTAATCTCAAAGTTCTGAGCTACTCCACATGACCTTTGATACTCAACATTCACTTGTTGCCAATTCGAGCATTGGGAAACTAACTCAGCAATATCTCTTTTCATTCCACTCCACCCATAAATCTCTCTCAAGTCTTGGTACATCTTCATCGAGCCTAGATGGATAGAATATAAGGTATTATGGGACTCTGTTGAACACCACAATGTCTGGAACACACAATCTACCTTGGTACCTCAACACCCCATCTCCGCCTTTGCCAAAAGCCATCACCTTCTGTTTGTGCACATCTACCTTCAACTACTGTAAAATAGGATCTGGATCTTATTTCTCCTTCACCTGGACTACTAGAGTTGATACAGACCCACTATTTATGAGAACTCCTCCTTCATCCTAATTATTTAATTAAACTCCTATTCGGGCCAGCCTGGGGACTTGTGAACTTCTTTAGCCAACTCCAGTTTCTCTTTCTCAACATGGGAGGTACCTCCCATGGATATCCTACAAAGAGCATCATTAGCTTTACCTGGGTGGTAGAAGATGCTCATGTCATATTTCCTGAGTAACTCAAGTCATCTCCTCTGCCTCATATTAAGCTCCTTCTGGGTGAAGACATATTGCAGGCTTTTATGTTCTGTGAATACAATTACATGTGCTCCATATAAGTAATGGCAGCACAGGTTGAGAGCATAAACCATTGCTGCCAACTCCAAGTCATGAGTGGGATAATTTTTCTCATGCACTTTAAGCTGTCTAGAAGCATAGGCAACAACTTTACTGCTATGCATTAACACACATCCCAATCCAACTCTTGAAACATCAAAGTAGATGAAAAATCCATTCATTCCTTGGACAAGGTCAACATTGGTGCAGTAGTCAACCTTATCTTCAACTCCTGGAAACTCCTCTCACATTCATCTGACCATTGAAACTTGACTTCTTTAAAGTCAGTCTAGTCAATGGCGCGGATATGGAAGAAAATCTTTCAACAAATCTGTGGTAATAGTCAGCCAATCCCACAAAGCTTCTTATATCAGTCGATGAGGTCGGTATAGGCTAGTTCTTAACCGCCTCAATCTTTTGAGTATCCACTCGAATGTCGTTGCCCGAAACAATATGGCGTAAGAATGCAACAGATTTGAGCCAAACGTCACACTTCAAAAACTTCACATATAACTCATTATCCTTGAGCGTCTACAAAGCGATTATGTGATGATTGGCATATCCTCCTCATCTCTGGAATATACCATAATATCATTGATAAACACGATCACAAACATGTCAAGGTACTGTCTGAATACTCTGTTCATCAAATCCATGAGAGTTGCAGGTCCATTTGTCAACCTAAAGGACATCACTAACAACTCAAAGTGACCATATCGGGTTCAAAAATCCATCTTTTGAATGTCACATTCTATCACTTTCAACTGGTGATAGCCTGACCAAAGATTTGTCTTGGAGAAAAAAGTGGCACCCTGAAGTTGGTCAAACTAGTTATCTATCCTTGGAAGGAGATACTTATTTATGAATGTAGCCTTATTCAACCGGCAGTAGTAAATACACATTCTAAGGAAACCATCCATCTTTCACACGAACAGGGCTGGAGCACCCCATGGAGAGACACTTGGCATAATAAATCCTTTCTCCAGCAAATCTTTCAACTACTCCTACAGCACTTCCAACTCTGTAGGGGCCATTCTATATGGTGAATAGAGATAGGCAGGGTATTAGGGAGAACATCAATTCCAAAGTCAATCTCCCTATCAGGACAGACTCTAGGCAGATCCTCAGGAAATACGCCAGGGAACCTGCTCACAATCGGGATGGAATCAAGAATAGGAGGCTCAACATCATCAGACTTTAACTCATGAGGTCATAGATACATCTTTTAGAGATCAGTCTTTGGGCCTTGAGGTAGGAAATAAACCTACCCTTAGGTGCAGCAGAATGTCCCTTCCACTCAATAACAGGCTTATTCGAAAATTGGAGTTCGATAGTTTGGGTTTTGCAATAAACAGAGGCATCACAGGCATGATGTCATTCCATGCAAACAATCACATCGAAATCAACCATCTCTAACTCAATCAAATAAGCAAGAGTATCCCTATAATAGATGGACACCACACAATCTCTATGGACTCTCTTATCTCGAATGGACTTGCCAATAGGAGTAGAAATAGAAAATGGCTCAAGTAAGCACTCAGGAAGGTTCTCAAATCTATCAGCCATATATGGCGTTACAAAGGAACGAATAACACCTAGATCAAGTAAAGCATAACAATGAAAGGTAAAGACTCAAAGCATACCCGTCACAACATCTGGTGCGATCTCTTGGTCCTGTCGATTTCTCATCGTATATAAATGGTTTGTCCCACCACCTGTCCTTTGTACAACACCTCTTTTGTTACCTCTCACTAGTGGTGTAGTGGTAGAACACTAGGCTTTATTACCGCACATCCGACACTCCCTCTGAAAATGGCTTGGCTGGCCATACTAGTAGCAACCATTCTCTCCATCTCTATGATATCCCAGGTGCATCCTGCCACATTTTTCACAAGGTAGCTTCCCTTTTGAGCCAAGGTCACACTGGCTTGAGACTTTTGAACCCTGTGCTCTAATGTTTTGATGACCTTGGGACCTCTAATCATACCTAGTGTTCGGAGCTGGTGCACTGGCTAAAGATGATGCATAGCCTAGTGGACAGACATCTTTTGGAAGTAAGACTTATCTCCCTTACTCTGCTTAGTTTGATTGGGCTTAGGCCCTACTGACTTGGCCTTCTTACTCAGATGCTCCTCTCTATCTCTCATTTTGTCCTCCTCAGTTTTATGGGCATATACCATAACACTAGATATATCCATGCCTAGGATCAACAATGCCGCTTTGCACTCTTTCTTCACATGTCTACCCAACCCAAACACAAATTTCCTCATCCTCGCTCTCATATTCTGGACCATCTCTAGGGCATACATTGATAACTGAATGAATTTCAGGTTGTACTCGTTAACAATCACTCTCTCCTATTTCAGGTTCATGAACTCCTTGATTTTTGCCTCTCTCAACTCTTAGGGAAAGAAGTAATCGAGAAAGGCACTCTCGAACTCGTCCCAAAAAATAGGTTCAACATCCTCACCTTGACTCTCCTCCCACTAATTTTACTAAACATTAGCCACTTCCCCGTGCTGATAAGCAATAAGGCCAACTGCCTCAGTCTCAATCGCATGCATAATTTGCAATACTTTCCATATCTCATCAATGAAGTTCTGGCGGTCCTCCTCAACCTTTGACCCAATGAAGGTTGGTGGGTTCATCCTAAAAAAATCTCTAAGTATGGCGGCAGTTGTTCGCTCTTGGGAGTTAGAACTGGAAGTCTGTGAACTCCGGTTCCCACTCTGAGCATCTAACAGTTGGGTGAGCATAGTGATAGCTCACCCCTAAGTCAGCCTTTGTAGTAGAACCAGGGCAACAGGTATCTATAGAACACCAGTGGCTCTAGCTGGTCGACCTCGACCCCTTGTTTCCGTTTGGGGAAGCAGTGCTAGTGTTGGGTCCTTAGTATTATGAGCTGAATCATCTCTTTGGGTGGAAGAACGCTTAGGAGGCATGATCTACAAATGCCTAATGCAGGAGTTAGAAAGGAGCTTTGTAGAGTTTTAACTCTAGGGAACGAACTCAGAATACAAGAAAAAGTAATATTTCTGTCACGCCCCGGGAGGGTACCCTAGGCGTGGCCGGCACTCGAAGACTATTACTAGTCCCCAAGCGAACCACTTAGCTCCATCACACCATTCAATCAAATAACTCTACTGGATAGCAGGAAAATATAAGTCTGGTGGACATATCTTGTCCAAAGTCTCAAAGGAGTATATATATAAAAATAAAGGCTAGTAGAAAGAACTAGCTCACAACCTCAACAGCAAATGCTCGACTATCATCTATGAAGCCTCTATTACAATCACGTGGTGCCAATGACAAATCCATGGCTACCCAAATCAAAACAAAAGAAACAATCCAATCTAACTCTAAAGCATGATGAAATAAAATAGCGAATCCTCCGGAGTAGGGGAGGCTCACCAAGCAGCTGCAATCTCGAATCCTCAACGAAGCGTCTGTCGACGATTCCTAGTACCTGCCTCTGCATCATAAAAAATGCAGTCCAGAGGGGACATCAGTTCTTGGAATGTACTGGTATGTAATATAGCTGAGTGAAACAGAAACCTGTAGATAATACAAAAATAATAACAACTCCAAATAAACATCACATCATATTGTTAGTCAAATGTCTATCTATGCAAGAATAAAGAGTAGACGAATAACACATCATTAACTCAGACTCATCAACAGTCTCGACTCATCTCAAACTCAACACAGAGGAGCTCACCCCCTCTCATCTCATCTAGACTCGGAGTAAGATACGAAGTTTGTGGGAGTTTCTCTTAACCGACAACAACCACATATGAGCCAGTGATTGTACAACATCTCGCCGGTGTTGCCACGACCGTTCTGTACTTGCCAGGTAGAGAACGAATCAAAAACCATATTAGCTCACCCAATATGGAGTCAGAAAACTCATCAAGTCCTCTATTTCTTTCAGGGACATAAACTCAAGAGGAAAGCCTCTTCTACGCTTGGCGACGTAGTTTAATGGGTTCAAATAGGACTCGCTCTTACCCATTTCGGTGCTCGATACTTCTCCCGACTCAATGCTCATAAAACCTCCATATCAATCCTCGACCAATCTCATAGGGACTCGCTCCCCATCAACGATCGATATCTCATAGGGGCTTTAACCCTTTCATCAATCAATCTCATCAATAACTCAAATTTAGAACAATTATTAAGGATCAAATGAATAGACACATCGGTAAAGTTCTTTTATAGGGACTCATAACACAATCAAACTCTATCAACTCATCATCATTTTCTCATCATAATCACAATCGTAATCTTAACTCAAGACTCTAAACTCAATTTCCAAGTTCATTATGCTTTCTTTTCAAATTAATCATGTAGGGTTATGCAATTTCTCATGAAAATATTCAACTTAAGAAACAAATAGTATGATGATCATCAACATAGAAAACATGTAATTTCAAATATAATTTTCAAAAAAAACCACCAAAGAAATCATGCTTGTAGACTCCTCAATCATCAATTCATCTAGGACCTCTATAGGGCACATGAGAGAACAATCTCATATTCAAGTTTAGCCTTACATGCCTGTGGTGCGGCTAACAAACGAGTACATCTAGGATCTCCTCTTGATTTTCTCACACAAGCTCTTCTCTCTTCTCCTCAAGCCCTAGCCTTGTTAGTTTAGGGAATAGGACTTAGAATGAGGGTTTTAGACTCTTTTCACATAGAAACGTCGTTATTAGTCGTGTATTAGAATTTAGGAGGGGTGGGAGATTGACTGGAATGTCCCTCATAATTATTTGGAAATTTCCAGTCCGAAAAATACACGATCCGCGACGCGGACCTATCGCGAACAGGGTATTTTTAGAAAAACATTTTTGAACGAGTTTTCTCTGTCCTGTCAAAAATTTTAAAAATCTCACAAGTGCTTCTCCGCGACAGGTCTGCGACGCGCCTCTATCGCGGACCTTCACTATTTTTTGATTTGGATCAAAAATTTATCTTTCAATCGGGTCGCTCTAAAAATCGACCGAGACAACTTTCTCACTCAATTTTTCATGCTGATTCCAAATCTGGTCTCGGATTCGCTATACGAGCTTCGAAAGATGCGTTACGCGCCTACCCTCACTCTAGGGGTATTTTGGTAATTTTACCAGGCGTTACATCATCTCCCCCTTGCGATCATTCGTCCTCGAATGATGAATAGAGATGGGGGTTAAGGTTTGAATAAACTCAAGGCTCATTTCCACACTCAATTCAACAAATCAATTCTCAACTTAGTAATAGTAAGTCACATAAAAAAAATAGAACAATCAACTTAGTGAAGAGTAAGGATTTTTACCTTCAATATCTTTTTCATCAATTGGCATGAATAGGTGCAGATATTTTACTTTCATCTCCTCCTCAGCTTCCCATGTGGCTTCTTCAACGAACTAATTTCTCCACAGGACTTTGATTGAGGCTATGTCTTTGTTCCTCAACTTGCGAATCTGACGATCAAGGATTTGAACCGGGACCTCTTCGTAAGATAGGTTATCCTTTAATCAATTGCTATCAATAGGGATCACCAAGGCGGGATCTCCCAAGTATTTCTTTAGCATCGACACATGAAATACTGGATGGACTCCATCTAGCTCGGAAGGCAACTCTAACTCATAAGCAACCTTCCCAATCCTCTTTATGATCTGATAAGGTCCAACATAACGCGGACTTAGCTTTCTTTTCTTCCCGAACCTTAACAGCTTGTTTGGATGGTGGTTTTCCGTGGTTTGGTATGGTATGGTTATTAAGAGAACCACGTTTGTTTTGATTGTTTCATTAATTATATGGTATGGTATGGTTTTGTTTCATGGTTCTGTAACCATGAAAACCCCCACTTTTTGAAACCACCAATTTGGTGGTATCCCATGGTTCCCTTATTTTTTTTCCAATTATACCCTTATTTAAATTTAAATAATTATAATCCTTTATTCTTTATTAAACTTCACCTTAATATATGTATTTTTTTTATTACATTCTCCGCATCAACTTTTGAAACTTCTTTTCCACCTCCTATCTTTTCTTTCACGTTTTAGTGTATTTTTTGAGGTTCGTTTATTTAAAAGTTCTTACTTTTTTATTTTCTTGTATAGTTTGTATAGAATAAAGATATATTAGCTTGTATGTTTCCCTACTCGATTCTATGTATTTATTTTTTAAAAAAGTTATGAAAAAACTATTGATAAATTTAGTATTTATAATAATTAAGGATATTTTTGTAAATTTATAAGTTACGATACATTACCATACAGTCAAATCAAACAACAAATTATTATTAAAACAATAGCAACCCGTACAGTCTATCCAAACATTGTATGGTATGGTACTGTACGATACCATACCATTCCATACAATACCATACATTATGAAACCATAAGAAACCACCATCCAAACAAGCTATAAGACACCCTTCATAGGTGATACTTTCAGGTACACCCAATCATCTACTTCGAACTCCAGATCTCTTCTCCTCACATCAGTGTAAGATTTTTGGCGACTCTGAGCAGTCTTTAACCTTTCTCTAATGTCCTTGACCTTCTCCATCGACTGGTGAACCAGATCAGGCCCAATTAGTTCAGCTTCTCCAACCTCAAACCACCCAATTGGTGATCTACATCTCCTCCCATACAAGGCTTCATAGGGAGCCATCTGAATGCTCGCATGATAACTATTGTTGTATGCAAATTCGATCAGTAGTAGATAATCATTCCAATTCCCCTTAAAGTCAAAGACAGATGCCCTCAACATATCCTCAAGCGTTTGAATTGTACGCTCTGCCTGACAATCCATCTAGGGATGAAAGGCTGTGCTCAGGTTCACCCTAGTACCCAAGCCTTTCTGGAATGGTCTCCAAAACTGGGAGGTAAATTGGGCTTCTCTGTCCGAGATGATGGACAAGGGAACTCCATGTAACCTCACAATCTCCTAGATGAACAACTTGGCATACTCTTCCACAATGTTAGTTGTCTTAACTGCCAGGAAGTGAGCTGATTTAGTCATTCTGTCCACGATCACCCATATCGAATCATGTTGTTTTCGAGACCTTGGCAAACTAGTGATAAAGTCCATATTGATCATCTCCCACTTCCACTCCGGAATCTCAAAGTTCTGAGCCAATCCACATGGCCTTTGATATTCAACCTTCACTTGTTAGCAGTTTGGGCATTTTGAAACGAATTCCGCGATGTTCCTCTTCATCCCATTCCACCAATAGACTTCTCTCAAGTCGTGGTACATTTTGGTGGACCCAGAATGAATGGAATTTCTAGTGTTATGGGCTTCTACCATGATCCTATCCTGAATACCCTCAACATTTGGAACACACAATCTACTTTGATATCTCAACACTCCATCTCCCCCTTTCGAGAAGATCATCACCTTTTGTCTATGGACGTCCTCCTTCAATTGGAGTATGACTCGGTCCTGGTCTTGCTTTTCCTTCACTTCCACCACTAACGAGGAAGCGGACCCGTTCTCCATATTAACTCCTCCTTTATTGTTTTCTTCAAGTTGAACTCCTAATCGAGCCAAAAAGTGTACATCCTTGGCTAACTCCTTCTTTTCTTCCTCCACGTGAGCTGTGCTACCCATTGATAACCTGCTAAGAGTGTCAGCAACAACATTAGCTTTACCTGGGAAGTAGTGAATACTCATGTCATAATCCTTGAGCAATTCCAACCATCTCCTTTGTCTCAAGTTGGTCTTTTTCTGACTAAAAATATACTGCAAGCTCTTGTGGTCAGTGAACACATCCACATGCACTCCATACAAGTAGTGACGCCAGATTTTAAGTGCAAACGTTACTGCTGCCAACTCGAGGTCATGGGTTGGGTAGTTCCTTTCATGAACATTGAGTTGCCTGGAAGCATAGACTATCACTTTCCCTCTTTGCATTAGTACACATCCCAATCCGACCCTTGAAGCATCACAATAAATTACAAAGTCTTCGGTTCCATCAGGTAAGGTTAGGACTGGCGCGGTAGTCAACCTTGTTTTCAGTTCCTGGAAACTCTTCTCACATTTTTTCGACCACTGAAACATGACTTTCTTCTGAGTGAGTTTGGTCAATGGCGCGGATAAGGAAGAAAATCCTTCGACGATCCTGAGGTAGTAGCCTGCCAACCCCAAGAAACTTAGAATGACAGTCGGAGTAGTCGGTCGGGGCCAGTTCTTAACCGCTTCAATCTTTTGGGCATCCACTCGAATACCCTCACCGGAAACAACATGGCCTAGGAAGGTTGCTGACTTAAGCCAGAACTCACACTTTGAGAATTTTGCATAGAACTCATGGTCCCTAAGAGTTTGGAGGACAACTCTGAGGTGATTAGCATGCTCCTCTTCACATTTTGAATAAGTCAGAATGTCGTCGATGAATACAATCACAAACAACTCAAGATATGGTTTGAACACCCTATTCATCAAGTCCATAAAGGCGGCAGGTGCATTTTTCAACCCAAAGGACATGACCAAGAACTCAAAATGGCCATATCTAGACCTAAAGGATGTCTTTGGAATGTCACACTCCCTTATGTTCAACTGATGGTAGCCAGATCTGATGTCTATCTTAGAGAAACAAGAGATTCCCTAAAGTTGGTCAAACAAATCATCTATCCTTGAAAGGGGATACTTGTTCTTTACTGTGACCTTGTTCAGTTGCCTATAATCAATACACATTCTGAGGGACCCATCTTTCTTTCGCACAAATAGGACAGGAGCACCCCAAGGCGAAACACTTGGCCTAATGAAGCCCTTTTCAAGCAAATCCTTTAGTTGCTCTTTCAACTCTTTTAACTCAGCGGAGGACATCCTATAAGGTGGGATAGAAATGGTTTGGGTATCAAGAAGAACGTTAATCCCAAAGTCAATCTCCCTATCAAGAGGGACTCCGGGAAAATCGTCAGGAAACACTTCTGGGAATTCATTAACAATCGTAACTGACTCAAGAGTTGGGAACTCAACATCGTCTGATCTCACTCGCACAAGATGATAGATACAGCCTTTAGAAATCAATCTCCTTGCTCTAAGGTATGAGATAAACTTTCCTCTAGGGGTAACAGAGTCACCCTTCCACTCTAGAGCCGGTTCATTTGGGAATTGGAACCTAACAGTTCGGGATCTACAATCAACAAAGGCATAATAGGCGTGGAGCCAATCCATGCCAAGGATCAAATCAAAATCAACCATCTCCAATTCAATCAAATCAACAAGAGTGTCCCTATGATGGATAGACACTACACAAGTTCTATAGACTCTCTCAGCTCGAATAGACTCACCCACTGGAGTAGAAACATCAAAGGGGTCAAGAAGAATCTCAGGGGTCCTACCAAATTTACTGGCCACATAAGGAGAAACAAATGACAGTGTGGCACCAGGGTCGATCAAAACATAACAATCAAAAGTAAAGACTCGAATCATACTCGTCACCACGTCTGGGGAGTTCTCTTGATCTTGGCGACTACCTATGGCATACAAGCGGTTTGTCGCTTCGCCCGTACCTGACATAGTGACCCTCTGGTTCCCTCTAATTGTTGGGGCCGATGCAGTGGATTGAGCTCGGCCAGCCCATTGCGGACAATCTCTCTGATAGTGCCCCACTTGGCCACATTTGTAGCACCCATTATCCCCTTCATAACATCTTCCGAGGTGCAACTTGCCACAATTACAGCATGGCAATTTACCCTGCGATCCTTGGGCCACAATACCGTGCGACTGGGACCCAAGGGCTTTAGCATTCTAGAACCTCTATTTATCCCTGATACTAAGAGTGGGTGCACGAGTAGATGATGGTGCTGGAAACCGATTACCATTGCCCTTCCTTCCAACCTCATAGCTAGATGTTTTGGCTTTCTTGTGCCTGAACTCCTCGTTGGCCTGATGCGTTTCCTCATCAGCTTGTTGCACATATGTCATCAGTCGCCCAATGTCCATATCACTCACAAGCATCGCTCCCCTACCATCCCTCTTGGATCCTCTATTCAACCCATCGACATACATTCCCATCCTTCCCCTCATGTCTGCAATCATGTCTGGAGCATAACGAGATAATTTTGTGAATTTCAAGCCATACTCCTGCACGGTCATAGAGCCCTATTTTAGATTCAGAAATTCCCTCACCTTAGCTTCCTTTTTCTCCCTTGGGAAGAAGTGTCCCAAGAAGGCCTCCTTAAACACTGCCCAAGTCACATCCGGGGCATCATTTTTCCTTCCTTTCTTCCATTGGTCGAACCACAGCCTAGCCAAAGCCTTAAGTTGGTAAGGGGCCAGTTCATTTCTATCAGCACCAGCCACGTGCATTACTTGGAACACCTTCTCAAGCTTCTCTACATAGTTCTCGGGGTCTTCGGTAAATGTCGACCCCGTGCAGGCGGATTCATCCGCAGAAATTCTTGCACTCTGGAGGTGTCATGAGTGTCCCGTCTGCCCGCTCCTTGTCTTACACGGGGGCGCCGCAACAGCCTAGGCTAGAGCTCGAATGGCCTGGCATAACTCGGCATTGGAAACCTCATCTTGAGGGGGTTGTTCAACAGGGACAGCTAGATCTACGGGCCCCTCGAGTACTTGGGGTTCAGGTGGATTAACAGCTCGCCTGGCAGGATGTCCCCTTCCTCTGACAGCTTCTCTGGGAGACATATTTGTCGATTTCTACACGTGTAGAGCACGAATTAGAACATAGTTTTCATAGAGTTTAACTCTATCGCACGAATTGGAATAAGAAAGAAGGTTAACCATTCCTAATGTCCCATAGCCTCCTGCTTATGAAATGTGGTCGACAACACACCCATAAACAAGACTCTACTAGACACGGCTTCATAGACTCCCTAGGACACTTGAACTCTGTGCTCTGATACCAAGTTTGTCACGCCCCGGGAGGGTACCCTAAATGTGGCCGCCACTCTAAGACTATTACTAGTCCCCAAGCGAACCACTTAGCTCCATCACACCATTTAATCAAATAACTCTACTGGATAGCAGGAAAATATAAGTCTAGTGGACACATATTGTCCAAAGTCTCAAAGGAGTATATATAAAAAAATAAAGGCTAATAGAAAGAACTAGCTCACAATCTCAACAACAAATGCTCGACTATCGTCTATGAAGCCTCTATTACAATCATGTGCTGCCAATGACAAATCCATGGATACCCAAATCAAAACAAAAGAAACAATCCAGTCTAACTCTAAAGCATGATGAAATAAAAAAGTGAATCCTCCGGAGTAGGGGAGGCTCACCAAGCAGCTGCAATCTCGAATCCTCAATGAAGCACCTGTCGATGATCCCTAGTACCTGCCTCTACATCATAAAATGATGCAGTCCAGAGGGGACATCAGTACTTGGAATGTACTCGTATGTAATATAGCTGAGTGAAACAGAAACCGGTAGATAATATAGAAACAATAACAACTCCAAATAAACATCACATCACATCGTTAGTCAAATGTCTATCTATGCAAGAATAGAGAGTAGACAAATGACACATCATTGACTCAGAGTCATCAATAGTCTCGACTCATCTCAAATTCAACACAGAGGAGCTCAACACAGAGGAGCTCACCCCCTCTCTTCTCATCTAGACTCGGAGTAAGATACGAAGTTTGTGGGAGTTTCTCTTAACCGACAACAACCACTTATGAGCCAGTGATTGTACAACATCTCGCCGGTGTTGCCACGGCCGTTCTGTACTTGCCAGGTAGAGAAGGAATCAAAAACCATATTAGCTCACCCAATATGGAGTCAGAAAACTCATCAAGTCCGTTATTGCTCTCAAGGACATAAACTCAAGAGGAAAACCTCTTCTACGCTTGGTGACGTAGTTTAATGGGTTCAAATGGGACTCGCTCTTACCCATTTTGGTGCTCGACACTCCTCCCGACTCAATGCTCATAAAACCTCCATATCAATCCTCAACCAATCTTAGAGGGACTCATTCTCCATCAACGATCGGTATCTCATAGGGGCTTTAACCCTTTCATCAATCAATCTCATCAATGACTCAAAATTTTGAACAATCATTAAGGATCAAATGAATAGACACATCGGTAGAGTTCATTTACAGGGACTCATAACACAATCAAACTCTATCAACTCATCATCATTCTCTCATCATAATCACAATCACAATCTTAACTCAAGACTCTAAACTTAATTTCCAAGTTCGTTATGCATGCTTTTCAAATTAATCATGTAGGATTATGCAATTTCTCATGAAAATATTCAACTTAAGAAACAAATAGTATGATTATCATCAACATAGAAAACATGTAATTTCAAATATAATTTTCAAGAAAAATCACCAAAGAAATCATGCATGTAGACTCCTCAATCATTAACTCATCTAGGACCTCTATGGGGCACATGAGAGAACAATCTCATATTCTAGTTTAGCCTTACATAGCTGTGGTGCGGCTAATAACTGAGTACGTCTAGGATCTCATCTCGAATTTCTCACACAAGCTCTTCTCTCTTCTCCTCAAGCCCTAGCCTTGTTAGTTTAGGGAATAGGACTTAGAATGAGGGTTTTAGACTCTTTTCACGTAGAAACATCGTTATTAGTCATGTATTAGAGTTTAGGAGGGGTGGGGAATTGACCGGAATTCCCCTCATAATTATTTTAAAATTTCCAGTCCGAAAAATGCATGGTCCGTGACGCGGACTTATCACGAACAGGGTATTTTTAGAAAAATGTTTTTGAACGAGTTTTCTCTATCCCGTCGAAAATTTTGAAAATCGCACAAGTGCTTCTCCGCAACAGGTCTGCGACGCGCCTCTATCGCGGACCGTCACTGTTTTCTGATTTGGATAGAAAATTTATATTTCGATCGGGTTGCTCTAAAAATCGACCGAGACCACTTTCTCACTCAATGTTTCATGCTGATTCCAAATCCGGTCTCGGATTCGCCATACGAGCTTCGGAAGATGCGTTACGCGCCTACACTCATTCTATGGGTATTTTGATAATTTTACCGGGCGTTATAAATTCCTACTGTCCTATAGCCTCCTGCTTATTAAGTATGGTGTAAAACACACCCATAAATAAGACTCTACTAGACACGACTTCATAGACTCCCTAGGACTCTTGAACTCTATGCTCTAATACCAAGTTTGTCATACCCCGTGAGGGTACCGTTGGTGTGGCCGGCACTTGAAGACCATTGCTGATTACCTAAGAGAACCACCTGGCCTCGTCATCACATCAACTCAACAATGGAAGAATATACTCAAATAAGAAAACATCATATGGGTTGATATAACTCCTCTAAAACATAGTTTTCCAACAAATAAATTTGGAAATAAACAATACTTAGCAAATCTTCTATTTAATGTCTATGAAGCCTCTAATAAAGAATCTAGATGGTACCATGATTGGCCACTGATATCCCAAATCAAAGAAATAAAATACTCGATTGTAATCAGAGAATAAAAGGGCTCCTCCAGAAAGCAAGGAGGACTCACTAACTCTGGGAATGCACTGAACTAGACCTCAATGATGTACGAGCTGAAGTGCTCTATCACCTATATCTGCATCATGAAATAACGCAAGTCCAAATGGTTGTCAGTACATGGAATATATTGGCATGTAAAATGGCTCTAGAAAATAAAGCTCGACTCACTCACCTCAGCTCAAACAACACATGGCTCAACTCAATAGAAATGCAAGTTTAAAATAAGTCATGCTTTTAGAAATAGACTTGGTAGTATTAAACTCAGTTTAAAAATATGTTATGCTCAATCATTGTTTGCTCAGGAGTTTTTCTTAACTAACATCCAATCCCACTACCTTTAGTTTTGTGATGTACAATGAAGGCGACGTCGTTGCCATGCTCGTCCTAAACTTCCCAGGTTAAAGAATGATCAACTCTCTTATGGATCCATAGCAAATGCCCATCTTTTGAGACAAGATTCGCTATAACGTGTTGCGCGGCTATCTTACACTAGCAATGTGGTTCTGTGGGTTAAAGTAGTTGTTTACTTGCTCCCAACTTGGTGGTTGATACTCCTCCCTAGTCTAAAATATGCTCAACTCATCAATCAACTCAAATCCCAACCTCATAGGGCTATCTCAACTCAACTCATCTCAGTTTCTCATCTACTCAATCAATCAGATTCAACTAAGACTCAAACAGTCATTCATACTCACTTAGTTAGACTCGTCATGGAATGCAAGCAACATGTATCAATGGACATGCAATTATAATACTATATGCTCCTCATGCTTAATTATACTCAATTTACTTAACTCAGATAATCAAACTCAAATCTCAACTCAGTCTACGAATATAATTTTGTAAATCTTGAAATTTGGAGTTTATGATGTCAATGCACAAAATTTATACCTTAATCTCAAATCAACAATAGCGTAATGCATCAATTATTCAGATCATAATCATGAGAACTCAAAGTAAATGTAGAAAATCCAGTATTCAAGTCATAGAACTTCCACGACTTGACTCTATTTCTCAATTTTGACTCAAGGAGAAGAAGGGCGTGTGAACGAATGTAGTCCAACACTTTAGTGAGCCTTACATACCTGGAAATAGAAGAAGCAATTGAACGTCATTTGATCCTTGCATTTGACCTTAAAACCCTCACTTTTCTCCCTTCCCTGGTTGTCTTAAGAATTTCTAAACGTAATGAAAGGTGAAAAATTCTCTTAGGGTTTGTTTAAGGACTTTAATTAACTCCAAAACTTCCACGGATTGGATTAAAAGGGAATAGAAATAGACAAAAATTCCTTTCTTCAAAATTGTCGACAGGAAACACGAGAATACGTCTACGGTCCATGATACTTTTTATGAGCCATAGATGACCTCTTGTAGGTAAGGTGTCCAAAACCTTCTACGGGCCATAAAACCTTCTAGGAGCCGTCTGATAACTCGTAACCTAATATACTGAAAAACTAATTTTTAGATCACCAACTCACGAGACCTAATCTATGGGTTGTGGGTTGATATAGCGCCATAGGTTGTCTCGTACATGAGCCTCAGACTTAGAAAATTACACCAAGTTACCTCGGGACCTACGAGGCCTCATCTACGGGCCGTAGATGACCCTTGTGGTTTCTCTTCCAATTATTTTCTCAGCCATCTTCTCAGTTTTCTCTGTGCATCTACTCAGACTACGTAGGAAGAATTAGGGGGTGTTACAATATTTCCTTTCCTTATTGAACCTTTTTCTTGTATAAGTCATGTACGCGTTTACATGTCTAATAGGTATAGTGTTTATAAAGTGATTTTTTTGGAAGTGAGCACATATGAGATACTCAACATTCAACTTTAAAAATTTCAATAGTAATTATCTCAAAAATGGTCAACAAGTATTATTGTAATTTGATGATCCATTAATTATATTTTATCTATTGATAATGCATTAATTATATTCACATGAAAATTTAATTATGAGTATTTGTCAAATTGTTTACATATTAAAGCAATAAATAATATTTGACCAGATTTTAATTTTTAAAAATGTCCAAACATAGGGAATGCCATTATTATATTTCCAAAGGAGCATATTCAACATATCTGGTCATATTAATTGTGTCCTCATCTATATTAAAAGATATTTTTCATTTTCTTTATTTAATTATCTATATATACACCTTCATATTTCACCCCTATACACACTTCTTTTCTTCTATCCTTCTTGAAATTTTTTCTTAAAACAATATTGTTTCACTATATCTTCACATGACATCCTCATATCATGAAACATGTCAGGAAATAGTTCCCTATGGCCAAAAATTAGTAATGCTCAAATAGTGGTATGTTGCTTTCTAACAAAGATTATTTTATTAGTGTTTTCTGTATTTGTTACTTGAGATGCATAAATCATTAGAGCAATATCATTCTCAAAATTTTTTTTACCTATCTCTTTGTTGATTGTTTTGTGTTGATAATTTGAGAAAGCTACTGTGTTTTCTATAACACACATTTTGAAATATGTTAAAATGGAAGAGTTGATACAAAACAGAATCATTTTTTACCTTTTGTTTCTTTTGTAAATTATTAATAATTATATATATATATATATATATATATATATATACATATATATATATATATATATTATTTTACAGGTTCCACAAAATAATCTCTATAACACAAAATTCATACCAACACCTACTCCAATAACAAGTCAGTTGTTAAAAGTAAAATTTCTATAACTCTTTTAATTTTTTTTTCTTATGCTCGGTTCGTTAATATTCCTATTTTATCTTTAATTTCTTGTTAATTTTCCTCCTTCACTAGAAAATTTCGGGCATTTATTTACACTTGATGGTTGTGGCATTTGGATTTCTTCCTCATATAATTTTATAAAAGTACACAGATCAATCAATACATACTTGAACATTGTGAGAAAGGGTCACATATACCCCTATATAGATTTTCTCTTACAAGAAATTTATTTATTTTTACATTTTTAGTTTTGTCAGCCAAACATGGTATATCTTATCTTTGGAATTAATATTGGAGTATATGTGAGAATTGTTTTTTTAACAAAGTAAATCAACTCAAATTTATATTGTTGAGGAGTATATCTTTTCCTTTTTGTTAAATTTTATATTAAATTTAAGTCAGTGATATTAATTCTAGTCATATTAAAAATATATGTTCCCATCTAGATGCATATTATGGAATCCATTTTAATACTACTACAAAAGAAATAAGAATCAAATTGATAGATGATTTAAAAAATTAATTTTGTAAAAATTGATACAACTCTATATTAAAAAACAATTAAACTATAGATTCTCAATTTTTTTTGTTTATAGTAACGAAACATTAACATATCATTGTTTATGTGCAGAATGACGTTGGAATGATTAAACTTTGAATTATGAGTAAATAGAAATGAGGAGATCACAGACAATTACAAAAATCGAGGAGTTTTAGTGTTTAGGTGGTGAGGATTCACAAAATCATTTGGGCTCTCACGAGATAAGATAAACTTATCTCATTGGTAAATGACCGTAAGTCTCAAGTATTTCACGTGTCTGATTGTAAATATGCTTCCAAGAGTAAGTTTCTTTGGCATTTGGTACACCGGTGCAATTTCAACATTATTGGCTATGGAAAAATGCCAGACCCACAAGTATCAGCCTAATCGTGCGTTGACAGCTCAAGAGGAAATTCAACCTGTATGTTTTGTTTGACAAGTCTATATTTCTGCGGTGCGCTCCTTCTCTGGGTTATAGTTGCATCTTTACTGGTGACATTCTTTGTATATTTTATGTTTGGTGGTCCACATAAGATTCGCATTCTTTGTCTCATATGAATTGTATGTGGACCACCAAACATAAAATATACAAAGAATATCATCAGTAAAGATGCAACCATAACCCAGAGAAGGAGCGCACTGCAGAAAGATAGACTTGTCAGACAAAACTTACAGGTCGAATTTCCTCTTGAGCTGTCAACGCACAATTTGGCTGATACATGTGGTTCTGGCATTTTCCCATAGACAATAATGTTGAAATTGCACTGGTGTACCAAATGCCTTAGCAACTTCCTCCTGGAAGCATATTTACAATCAGACACATGAAATACTTGAGACTTACGGTCATTGACCAATGACATAAGTTTATCTTATCTTTTGGGATGAGCCCAATGATTTTGTGAACCCTCACCACCTAAACACTAGAACTCCTTCTCGATTTTTGTAATTGTCTGTGATCTCCTCAGTTTTATTTACTTAGAATTCAAAGTTTATTCAGGTTAGGAGAAAAAAAACTACTTACTACCAAAGTCATAGCAAATACTTTTGCTGACTTTGGAATTGTTTCTTCAAAAGGTGTAGCAAACTTTTTCACCATTAGGCTAAAAGACGTTAGTACATTTGATGATTAAGAATATTTCTAAGTAAAAGAACCTAATATTATTAAATGTTCTTATTGTAACATCGCTTGTGTGTATATTTCACTAATATTGTTAGAGTTAAAAATGAATATAAGATACATAATATAGTATAGTATGAAAAGTTGATTCTAAAACGATACGCTTATTATAGTAAACGGTTGTAAGAGGATGTTTATTTTATGGAGAGGTCACACTATTTAATTATTTTGTTATGGACTCAAATAATAAAATGAATATGAGGCAAGTGATCCCTATGGACTTAACCACAATTATTATGACATGCTACATGGATGGAAGATGAAAGGAGACAACGTCAAAATGGAAAATGTGAAACAGTGAGGATAAGTTTTTTTTTTATCATTTAATTTGAATGTCGAGCCTCACTACTTTCCTAAAATATAGTCGAATTTATCTATTCGCCATTTATGTTATTTTTCAGAAGGGATGTTTTAGAAGTACCTTTGACATGTATGATTTTTTTCTGCATGTCATACTTGCCAATTGGGATTGACTGACAGTCATTTTCAAGAAAATGCTAACTTTGTTTCACCCTTTTTCTCTTTTCTTCTTCCTTTAAATAAAAAATTAAGGTGTTATATAATCGACATGCATTCAAAATTATCAAATATGTTTGTTTTTATTTTAGTTTTTAATTTTAAGTATGGTGATTTTAATAACTTTGAAATATAATTACTGCAAGGAAATATAAGGAAATTCTTTTTTGGGTTTCAGTTTTACTTCCATGAGAGCAAACGTAGTATATGTTGATCTATTGGGATGTAAGAACACATATTTTACAAGGTTATGAAAACTTGAACGTAGAGGTTCATCAAGAAACTAATGAAATAATAATATTGATGGTAAGTTGTTACATTATATGCAATTTTTGTGATAATGATAGCTGGTTTTGCCATTTTCTCGGAATAAAGAAATACTTATTAGAGAGTCAAAGTGTTGAGACAAGGACTTTTGATGATTAACAAAATAAATGAAACAGGTAGATGAAACAGGAAAATTCATCAGGTTCATTCTACAGATAGAAAGACGACACAGAAAAGTGCAACACGACACAGCAGCAAGAAGTGCGATGTACTATTACAAACATACAATACTTGGCACTGGAAATAAGGAGGAAAACAAGGAACATTATCTCAACTAAAACTCCTAAAAGAAGAAGGTTACAAAGAAGGAAAGGTTGTCAAAAAGCGTGAGATGTGGATTGCAAAAAGGAATTCGAAAAGAAGTTGGAGAAGGAACTTTCTTACAGCTATAAAACCAGATTCAAGATTCACAACAAGGTGTGCAGAAAAGAGAGAAAAAACGAAGCATAAGAAAGAACAATAAAATCGAGTCTAGGGTTTTCTTTTGTTTCATAGGAACGTTGTAATTCTCAGAATCTATAACTGAGAATAGTTTTATCTTCAAGTTAGAGTTAACAAGAAGATAAGTTGGAATATAATCCTTGGGAGGATTGTGAGTAGATTGTAGGTGGAGGTGTAGAAGTAAGGTTATTACAAGTTGTAATTAACTTTTGAAGGCTCACGTTGATTTTAATAAATTTGGAGAAATTCCTGTAGTGGTACAGGTCGTGGTTTTTACACCTATTGTGAGCTAGGTGTTTCCACGTAAAATCACTGTGTTCAAGGCCTGAATTCTGTACGATTGAAACAGGTCATCTAACCTGTTCCAAACGAGTAGGCAAATTGTAAGGTGCACAGTTCTAACACAAAGCGTTTAGTAAAACTACTAAGAAAAAATGAGTACTTTTTTTTATTATAGTGGTTACGTTTTTTTAAAAGTTTCTTACTTTTTTGAAAGTTTGGTTGAGCACCAAATCTTGCTCTAATATTGATAAAATTATTTTCTCAAATTGATTAGGCAAACTCATATGAAATTTACTACTTTTAAAAAATTACCTTTTTGAAAATCACTTCTAACAAAAAGAAATACTTTAAAAATATTTGGGATTGGGGAAAGGGGTAAACCGCGTAAGATCATATGTATGTATTTTCGCCTTAAATTATTTCTACCAAAAATTATTGTCATAGATTGAACTTCATATAACCCCAGGTAACCAACAATAAATCTTAGTCTCATGTTAAGGTGCCATGATGATTGCATTATTCTTAAAAAAAATTTGTTATTATATTTAAAGGTTGGGGATGTATTAAATGAAAGCCAAGAAAAGAAATATAGAGTCTTCAACCCCAAAGATGGAATCTACAGCAAAGAAATACAAAGCAATAGACACCACAATTACGACAAGCGCGCGGTCAAAAAGTTTTTCGATGATGCATTATGAATTTGGATGACCTATGCAATGACCAGATAACTCATGTTAAGACAACTAATGGATAGTAGAAGTACAAAAATACACAAATGAAAAAAAATATTTGCAACACACAATTTTTTCTGCTAAACAAAGAATTCGCAGGCCATCACCCTATTTAATAAAGGACCTTTATTTAGAATCATGAGCCTTATTTTTTATCTCATTTGGTCAATATATTTAAGAACATTAAGCATCTAAGTTTGTTCAAACTTTGAAAAATTTGACAATACATTTTTCTTTTAGAGGTGATGGGTTCAATACATAAAATGAAGTAGACATTATCATCCATGGACATATTTATGAAAAAGAGACTTTGCCATGCAAAAATAGTCAATAATGAATTAAACGTCGAACAAGATGATGGCAAAGAAGAAGTGAGTCATAGCTTGATAAATAAGAAGTAGTTGCTATATGATTTTCACATTTTGAAGATCTACAGGCACCCCCTTATACATTCTATATAAGTTCACAAGAATTTTGTAATAGTATGCTTTGCACATTTTTTTGTTTATGTTTGTTGTAATTGATAGAACATCATTATTGTTTTTGTATTTTCTTAGCCAAATTTGGATTTTCTTATTAAACAATTGATTAGTTTCATCTTGATATAAAAACTTAGTTTAACATATGTATTTCTATGAATGTCTATGCCACTTAGAACTCATGTATTTCTCTTTGCTGAAAGAGTTCTTCAATATTTTTATTAGAAGCATCAATTTACCTTCTACATTAAGGCAACTAAACTTTGTATTTTTAAAATACTCGTAACAAAGACATCAATTTTTTTCTTTGACAAAAATCCCCTTTCCATAGACTTAATAGAGATTTTAGCCTATAAGTAAAGGACTTAAATAGCTCCTAGATTATTGCAAGAGATCTAAGAGGATGTTTGAATTTTTAGAAACTTTTGTCTTTTAAGATTGTTTTTCAGTTTTGGAAGTATTTGGGTAACAAAAAAAAAGTGTTTAAAACCACTTTTTAAAGCTGAAAGGTACACAAAAAGGCAAAAACAAAAAGTCGGGTATTTCCAAGTTATAACATTTGGATTTTAACTTATAAAATAAACTACTTAAAAAGTTCCAATCCAAACACCGCAGAAATATACTCTTCATCGATCTATTTGATTTAAAATACCCCTCTAGTTACTTTTTTTTTTGCTTAGGTACATCATTTCACGCACTCAACACTGCATCAAAATAATATAAATTTTGCATGTCATTTTATTATTCGTCCTATTCATTACACCAATCAAAATGAAATAAATTCACTCACCTGATTTTCTTAATAAACTGATAGAATCGAAGAAATTCCAACATCTCCCCTAGACCAATTTCCACATTCAAAAACTGATGGAATCGACGGAATTCTATTCAAAGATTCGAATCTTTGAATGTCTTCAAAAAATTTAAAATTAGGCAACTTAAACCTTTAAATCTTTTATCTTTGGAAAAAACTCAACTTCACAAAATATTTGAAAATCAACTTCTAAAATCAATCAAATATGACTCAAGGCCGTTGTTGGGAGGGATGAAATGGTAATTATATAAAAAAGATAAAAAATGACCTTCAGGGTCATTACATCATCCACCACTAAAAATCACATTCATCCTAGAATATAAAGCATGGGACAAACCTAAATTTTCAAAAAGACTAGAATAGTGAATTCCACATTAGACTCTGTCTCCTAAGAACTCCCTCCCACGGGCCGATGTCGCTACTGAACCTTCACTAATACTATCTCCTTGTTTCTGAATTTTTGAACCTATTTCTCTAGACTAGCCACTGGCTCCTCCTCATGAGTCAAATCTGGACCCAACTCTACCGAATCAAGCGATATCACATGAGATTCATTCAGAATGTAATGTTGTAGCATATAGACATGAAACACTTGATACGTAGAAGATAGAATGGGGGGGGGGGGGGCGCAAAGAAAGTCTATAGGTCACCTCTTCCACTCACTCTAGAATCTCAAAAGGGACAATATACCTAGGGCAAAAGTTGCCTCCATGGCTTGTGGTGCATACCACAACTCGTGAAGCGCCTTTTCGTGACACCTTTTGGTAGTGTGAGGGGAAGGTAGGGGCTTCCTTGATGAGGTAGTTTGAACCCACTACGGCGCGTGGTAGGTCTCATGGAGTGCACCCTCCTAGGCCACCCTAATTTTAATGTCCGAGGAACTTACCACGGACCCCACCACAGGTTATGGTGCATAACACAATTTGTGATGGTTTTTTTGTGCAGGGTGCTGTCTAATTTTAAATTACAGTTTCGTAAGGGAAATTGGACCTTTTTCCCTAGTTCAAAAACTTCTTTTTGGTTGGATTTTTAGACTAAATTACCCTTCTAATGTTACCTAACCTATATAAGGTTTTCAAATTACACTTCAAACACTTAGAATGAAATCACTCTCAAGTCTTCTTTTAAGCTCATGTGAAGAATTTATTGAAGAACCCCCAGTTTCAAGTCAAGTTCATCTTCAATCCTTCAATTGTCATCAAGGTATGTGGGTCTTCATTTTTTACCCATGGAGCCCAACCTATTTTCTCCATTATTCCCTAATTTCAAGTATGATTAAATTAGGGTTTTCATGAATTTGACTTCAAATGCTTTTATTATGATATATATTATGTTTATACATCAAAATATGCAAGAATTCCTCATGAATGACACGAATTACATAATTTATATGAGATTTCTCTAGTTTGTTATGATTTATGTAGAAATTAGGAACGAGTTCCTTCAATTTTGATTGTTCTTTCCATAATTGTATCATCATCAAAACATAACAGGATAATTACATTATATCATAGTTCAAGTTTTCAATAACCTCTTTGTCATCATAGCTTTGGACTACTCCTCATTTAATCCATGTCTTACTTGTATTCATTTCAATAGCTTCAACAAGTACGAGATTAGATAAAACTTGCTCCATATCATATATAGAGTACTTCAATGAACATTTCCACATTAACAAGAACAAGGTTCAACAACTACACCAGCATGAACAATTCTCACTTTCAGTGATTGGGAAGTTCAAACCACATTATCAACTCTAGGATCATTAGTAATAACACGAACACACTAATTCAAGAGTCAATTCATACATATTATCACATCAACATCTCCATTACCCATCATATCTGCTAAATCATTTCATTAATCTCTAAATACACAGAGAAAGGAAGATAACAAGTTCAATTAAACTCAATAAGATTTAGAAATCTACTTGTCTTGAATTAGCCAAATAATCAATCTAACAAGAGTCCCTTCCCCTAATGAATTGAATTCAACACATAACAATCTAGTTAAAAATAGGTTCATAATCACATTTTAAGAACAACGACATTAAAATCAAGTAATTCGAAGAAAAGGACAAAATAGTTCAAAAGTTCAATACCGGAAATCGAGGCTAAAATATAAATTTTTTTGATGAAAATGTTCCTCACGTAATTACAAATCTATTGGTGAAAACCAATTCAAAATAGAGCTAAAAGCAACTCATAGTCACCATTTTGTGAAAAATCAAAGTCCAGAAAAAATACACAATTTCCTCAATTTAAAACTCCAATTTTGATGTTAAAATCAAGAAATAATCGATGAGTAATAAAGAGAGAAGTAGAAATACTTTGTTAATGAAATGTCTTAAAAAACAAGTGAAAATCGTTCAACCCGAGCTCTCAATGTTCAAAAATGGAGAAAATGCCTAAAACTCATAACCAGGGCTTGAAAACCAGTTTATAATTTGCAAAAGCGACACATTGTCACTTAAGCGACATCCACCAACAGGGAGGGCTTCGCTGTAGAGAAGCCTGACCAGAAAATTGGCCTTCGCTTTAGCGACCAAGTTATCGCTAAAGAGAGGCCTAAGGCACCAGAACAAAACAATTTTTTCTTAATTCAACACAAGCTCAGTATCAATCCTCGGGATTCATTCAAAATCTCGTACACACAAACTATATATGCGACCCTATTAAAATTGATATTTTGGACTTAATGGAATCATCGAAAATTGAATCCGACATCTTCTTTATCAAAAATCTGATAAGGCACAATTAAACTAACTTAAGCCACTCGATATATCAATCCACTACCAGAATATCCAAAATTATGATGAGTTTGTTCCTAAAAAAAAAACAGCTCCCGGAACCAATGAAGCCGCAATCCAAGCACCAAAACTGAAAATGTTGACTAAAGTCTAACCTAAATCAAATTTCAGCTCAATTTCAAACTTTGGATCTAAAATCCACAGAACAATTCTAAATCTAATTCTGAAAAATCTCCCAGACTAAAATCTATATTTCAAAACTGATGGAATAAACGAAAGCTTCCGAGGCTCAAATCTCCAATGACTCGAAATTTTGAAATTAAGCAACTTACGCCTTCAAAACTCAGTTCTCTAGCAAAAAACTAAATTTTTCACAAGATTTTCAAAAAATAGCTTTCAAAATCAATCACATATGACTCGGGACCATTATTGGGAGGGATAAAATGGTAATATTGTAAAAAATGTAAAAGATAACCTTTAGGGTCATTATAGTACGGTGGTTTTCCTTGGCTTTGTAGGTGCATGGGTCACTAGATGACACCCACCATGGGTTGTGGTGGGCACCATAACCCATACAAGGTGGTGTGATGTGTTGCCTTATCTATTTAGTGGCTACCTACCCTGGATGAGTGCCTACACTGGTCGTCCAGTGCACCATGCCTAGAGAAGGGCCTCGTGGTGTGATGCCTTCACTTGGTAACTTCCATATTGTCTTGCAAGTATGCCTACATTGGTGATCCAATGCACCATGGCCCTTAAAGGGGAGCATGGTGGGAAAGTTTGCTCCACACATCATTGTTTCACCTCTACATTTCAATTGAAAAGTCTCACACACCATGTTGAGGTTCTTTCATGAATGCCTCATGCCAAGTTGTTTCTAGCATCACATAAATTAGTTCATTGTCCATCAAAACATGCACAGCTTCATCGTCCTGTAAATGAAACAAAAACGCACATCAAACCAGAAAATTATGCTTGAGAACTCACATTAACTTTACGTTTTGGGCATCAAAAGTGTCATATTTTCACGACAAATCAACACCCTCAATTTGGAATCATTGCTTGTCCTCAAGCAATGACACAAAACAAAACCAACTATCGTGCAAATGCAAACACCTAATAGAAATTATATAGCAGCCTCAAATAGAAAACACATGCCCAAATTTAGATTTGTAATACACTCACATCCCAACCAAACTCAAAGGGATTTCTTCATGACATTGTACTACTCGTGGCTAACCAATCTAATGCAAATTGTCGTGGACTAGATAATGTAGTAATCAAACAACATAATCACAGTGCCCTTACCAAAAGAAAGTCTCTTACACCGTATATATAAACAACACAGAGATTTAGACAAAACCACTTGCAGTTTCAAAAGAAGTTCAATCCATGCACAAGAACAAACCATAGATTTTTCTTTATTTTCAATACCATAACTCTTGAATAGCCTTTTTAGGATCACATTAGGATTTCTTTTGTCTTGTAACGTACGCTTGAGATCAGTTAGGATAAATTTAGGCTTAAAATGACTACTTTTGCCCACCAAATGCTATTTTGGCTTAGCTACTTGTTTTCAGCGCCCCAAATTATTATTGTCCCTTTTTTAACCTTTATTTCTTGGGAATGCACTACAACATTTTTGACTTGTAACCACCCTGACTAAGTGTGGGCTAAACTATGAAAAAGTGTTGTCTTTGAGCAAAGACCACACTTTCTGGCTTTAGGCAACGCTTTAGCAGGGGTGGCCTAAAGAAGCGTAACCTTTGACTTTAGGGCACACTTTGTAAGTGTTGCCTCATCATCTACGCTTTAAAAGCGTTGCCCATGAGATACAATAGCAACACTTTGTAATACCCCATAAAACAACACTTTTACTTCATACAACTATATTTTTAAGTGTTGCCTTTTCGTGCTTATTGACTACGCTTTTGAAGCGTAGCCATATATAGCATCTCTAAAGCAACACTTTAAAGTGTATCCTTTTCTAATGTCCATGCCATAATTGACGTTCAATTTTAAAGTTTTGCAATATTGACTAATAGAAATTTATATGCCAAAACTTTTCTTATTGAAAATTATTTTTGTATATGCTAATTAGACTACGCATAATTTATAAATTATCTCAAACATTAATTTTTTTCTTACAAATAATTAAATGAATATATTTGCAATAAACTTCAAATAATAATGATGTCTTACAAATTCTTATAAGACAGTATTTTAAAGATGTGCATACTCGCAATGAATTCCACAAAAACAAATGTATTTAAACTTTAAAAATAGTTCAAAAACTCTTCCTATTCACTTCAACAAATCAAATTGACTTGTGGCCGCCATTCAAATTTGATCTCTTGTATTTTCCTACACATTGAAAAAAATAAAACAATTAGGGAGATACCAAACAAATGAAAGATCCGTATCTAAAATTGAATGTAAATATGGAAGGCATGAAAACTGCATGTCAAAGGGCAAGTTAGTTCACTTTCATTTATAACTTGTAATCAGCCAGCAGATTATGAAAGATGCAGCCAACAGAATGAAAGATCCACAAACACAGATTTCTACAGTTTGTTCTTTCTGTTACTATAGAAAAAGTGCTTTTTATCCTTGTTTTAATATCATTAAATATAAATTCATGCCAAAATATATCAACAACATAGACGCAGCAAACACTATGACCTATAAGAAAAGCAATCAACTACTTTTTTTTAAATGGTTTCAATCACAGACCGAGAGCTCTTTTGTCATCTTTCTCCTACACCTGCACTTGGCCACTATGAAAGGGACAACTTCTTCGAGATTGATAGATTATAATGTGAGCTAAGAAGTCTCCTTACAGCTTGACAAGTTGAAGTCTTGAAAACTCTCAGATCGGTAGCTCTCATTAGACAGTAAATCACATCTTTGGCTCAAACCATAGTGATTGGATAAGCCTTACTACTCAATTTCAGCTGATTTTGCAGTGAAATAGGATTTCAGCCACATATATAGCAAGCTTTGCGATTGCATATAACTACTGGGAATAGTGCCACATACCTCAGTAGCCACTAAAAATAGAGAAATATATGCTTTATGCCCCTTTTTGGTAAGGATCATTTATTCCAGCTATTTTTTAGTATGGAGAGCTTTCTTCTCTAATACCCACAAGATAACCTTTTGCTCAATCATATGCTTTCTCTAGGTCACCGAACACCATATGAAAATCCTCATGCAGACTACATGTGCAATAAAAATATAATCCACACACAATGCCCTTAAGAAGACAACCCCAAATAAAATATGGAAACAAATCAAAACTTTTCTTGTGAATATGAAATATAAAATACCTTTTGAGTTAAGAACCGAAGCATGAGTTGATCCAGAAGAATGTGGAAGATTTAGACCTCTTACAGCTTGTGCACTATTTGCATCAGCAGGTGAAGCAACATTAGATCCAAGGCACCCTAGTATATCTTGAACATTCAATCCATGGTTGTTTTGCAACAATTGACTAAATAAATTTTGCATTTCCTCTCTCATTTCTTCCTTTAGAGAAGTTAATTCATTGGGATGCTTTTGTTTAAGCTTGTTAATTTCCTCCTCCTTTTTAAGAGAACTTCTTGTCACTGATCTACCTTAGCATCTGAGTCGACCAGGTTGCTCCTTTCCAAACACTGCCTTAAATGCATCATTTGGTGTTTCTCCAGCATTTTGGCGATTCTGAAGTTCAGCCTATCAAAACGAAATTGACATGGCATAGTTAAATTTAAGTACAACTAATTGCTCAACCAAGATGAGTTTATGATTCACTATAAATAACTTACTATTGCAACTTGGGTATCAGCCTGAAGTTCTTTTCCTTTCTTTGTACGAGTTGCAATAAACATTTCAGACTTTGTTGGTTCCTCATTGTTTTCTTTAGATGCACGCTACAAATTGCATGAAAATGAATTTTAGAAAACATCAACATGTTCTAGTGAAGTACCAAAAAATGAAATTCAAATTTTACAAAGTGTATGCTAAGTATTACCAATGCATTCAAATTTTACAAAGTGTATGCTAAGTATTACCAATGCCACGCGTACTCTTGCAAAATTAATTGGTCCCATTCGATGCCTCCACTTTTGTTTTTTCTGTTTTGGGAATTCACCTCAGAGATAGCCTAACATTCAATACAAAAAGAGGTATTAATTTATAAATAAAAAAAGAATAGAGATGACGCAAAATATGTCGAAGAAAAAGATGCATTATTGTAGCCTGACTTGCACAATTGGATGTTTCCAATACTCAATCAACTGACGAAATTAAACTCCATGAATGTCATCAGGCCGTTTTGCTAGCATATCCTCAATAGTACTATTTTTTATCAAAAAAACCCTCTTTAATATTTCCCTTGTGTCGCCTCCAAGCTTCACGAAGACCTCTCATCACCCACTTCTCTCCTTCTGTTGGAATTAAGAATTTGGATTATGCAGAATAAATAAATATTTAGCTTCAACCAATAATAAGCATTCAATGAAATATAAAATCTCAAAGTTTATTGTTCTTACATTGACATATTTCCACATGCGCTTTTTAGTAACATTTGGCACTGCATGCCAACGAGTGTAAATCAAGCTGATAAATCTGGGATTCCTTGCAATTGTTCCTAGAAAGTTTGTTAGATCAGACACGATCTTATTAGTTGGTCCCACTGCTTGTCCTTTATCAAATGTCATCTCCTCTCTTTCTTGCAAATTTCTTGCATGAATTTTCTTACATGTTGTTTGTCCTCGAACATTTTTCTTCTCTGATATTCCTAAATTAATGTAACAACTTCCAAATAAGAAATTTCATTTACAATGAGTAATAAATTTTACAAAAAAAGTTTAAGATGTACCTTTTGTATACAATCGATGTCGATTTCCTCTTCTATAGGATACCCATCCTCACCAATTTCTTCTTCATCCACAAAATCATCCAATACTTTATTATATTCATCAATAGGAGGAGCATGCATACATTCGACATCATTTGTTGTACGGTTATCATATTTCATTTCATCACCTAGGTGTGTTCTTTGTTTTTTCAGAAATAGATCAAGATCAGTAGTCGGTAGGACCAACTTCCTCTTTACCAATTTGAGGTTTTGGTAGCTCATGAATACCATGTTGTTCATTTATTCCTTGTTCTTTCAGAAATTGATCAAGACTGGTGGCCGGTAAGACCGACTTCATCTTCACCTGTTTGATATTTTGCAGCTCCTAAATATCAGGTTGTTCCTCTCCTTCACCTAGTGTTCTATCAATCACATAAGAAGTATTAACATCTGCCTTTGAAGATATTTGGAACCTAAAATTTTGCATAGGAAATTTGACTCCTTTCAGTTGAATGGAATCTCCAGATTGAAGCAACCTTTGTATATTTTGTCCTTTCCGTGCAATCATATGTGAAGTACTAAGCTCTTCCATTGAAGACAATTGAGTCACTGCTTTGTGCCTAAACAGTTTACTCTTTTCTTCTTGTGGAATGGACCCCTCAAGATTCTGTCATTTATGCGTTATTGGTGCATGCTCTTTCCTTAATTTATCATTGTGTTGTTTTTCAAGTTGTTCTCTCTTAATCTTAAACTTGTTGATCAATTCAGCACTTGATCGGTATTGCATATCAGAATTCACATTCTTCAATGGACTCTGAGCATTCTTCGGATTCGGGACCTTTTTCTTTTGTATTCTTGCTTGATTCATTTTTGTCATCTTCTTTTAATCTCTCTTTATAGTAGGCTGACACCTTCCTTAGCAAGTCCAGAAGCTACCTGCATGGAAAAGAGAAATAGAAACATTATATTTTGCAACAAAAGGTGTGACAAATACTATGATACCAACAGACAGTCAAGACAACAAGTGAGTTAGAGGTATAAAGTTATCCAAAATAAATAAAACTCATGTACCATAGTAAATTCTTCTGTCTGATACCAACAGACTGTCAAGACACAGAGAACTTTCTTCTCATATTTATGATATAAGCACGGTAAAATATAGCAGCACATGTACCACAGTAGTGTGATTTGACTGTGAAAGATAGAATTGTATACTGATGAATTCAGTCAAAAACCCCCTTTTCCAGAAAGTACTTGTAACCAGAAAGTATTATAGATAACAATTCAGTCCAGATGAATTGGAACTTCTTCATCTTGGCTTGCATCGCCGCTATCTTTTATATCTAATGGTTATTTGCTCATTATGGTATGTTTTCTTTTCTTTCATTTATCATTAACCTTCCCCCTGTTGATTTCTTGGTACTAAATTAACAGCACAATGGTTCTGTTGCAGCACAATGGTTCTGTTGCAGCATTCAATGTGAAAGTAGAGGATTTCAGTTCTTTAGATCCCAACATTAACTGTGACCATCTTTTTGTGGGTTAATATGTTTGTCTCAATGGCACCTTATCAACTTGAGGATGCCCACGAATCAATATATTGTACTACATTATAAGTGTTGAGGATCACCATGCATCTAATTGGTTAAACCAAGAAATTTACTTGCCTATTATGTTGTACTATCAATTATCAAGTGATATGGTTTGTCTATTACTGAAGTTATGTATTGGTTGTGACTTATAATATATCTATGTACTGATCACTATCCAAAATAATTTATATGTTGTATCTCACGTTGCTAACTCATCAAGAAACCACTTCTGAAAAACTAGGTGTTGTTTGTTATTAGTACTAGACATACTCCACGTGCGTGCACATATGGGTATTCATGAGAGTCATATAAGGATAGAATAGTCTCCATTCTGTATTTTATCCCTTTGATTTGGTTTCATTCTTAACTCAAAAAAGCATCATAGTATTCGAAAATGAACTTTCCCAAGCAAGACTACTCTTGAGCATGCATTCGAGTACCTCACTCCTACGCATGTTCTGGACCAACTGGGAGCAAATCATAACCATCATGGAGCTTTGAACTGTTGCATGAGCAAGGGCATACCTTGACCAGTGTAAAGAATTCAAATCGAATAGGCCATTGTACGGAGACATAGTGAGTGGCAAAAGACATAGGACCATCCATCGCAATGGAAAAAAGGGAACTTGTCTGAACTAAATCAGCAACCGCCTCATGATGATCACTATGAACCTGAATAATTCCAAATGCCTTGGTGACTAATCACCAAATAAAAAGGGGCTCAAGTGTTTATCCCTTCTAAATAAATCTGCCAAAACACGTTTGCTTTGTCAAATGCAAAGAGTTGGAAAGAATTATTAACAGGTATAGTACTGCTATCACTTAAAGAATACCTTAGTAATAGAAGGAGCATGAAGGTTCATATACAGGACTACCTCAAGGCATTTTCTAGAACCCTCTTAATGAAAAAACGTCAGTGTTCCACCTATCTGTTGCCAAAGTATAAATTGAAGGTATTAACTTTTTAACCAGTCAGGTGCAAATAGGCATTGGTAATTGCACTAATACGGAAAGGTCAATACACTGAATAATACAATTACCATAGTACTGAAGTAATACGTGGTCTCAGAATTTTTTGGAGAGAATGTTAGAAGCATTTTGGAAGTTCAAGAAATGAAGAAAACTCGAATTTCGAGAGTCTTAAGAGGAATGGAGCTACAGATTCAAGAAATGAAGAATACTCAAATTTTGGAAGTCTTAAGAGAAATGGAGCCGCAAGTTCAAGCAATGAAGAAAACTCAAATTTTGGAAGTCTTAAGAGAAATAGAGTTGCAAGTTCAAGAAATGAAGAAAACTCGAAGTTTGAGAGTCTTAAGAGGAATGGAGCTGCAGATTCAAGAAATGAAGAATACTCACATTGTGGAAGTCTTAAGAGAAATGGAGCTGCAAGTTCAAGAAATGAAGAAAACTCAAATTAGAATGATTTGTCGAAATTTGAAAGTTTCATTCTTTGTTTTGTAATGGAAGTATTGATATATGCTGAAAACAGAGTTATTGTTACTCATTCAAATTAAATGAGTCTATGACTTCATTCACCCGTATTAGGCATATAAGAGGAATTAGTGTTTACATCATAACAATCCTTCTTTGCTACTGCTTCAATTATCCTATGTTTCTGATTCCTAATTCTTTTTTTTTCTAGCTTTAATTTTTGGAAAAGCGGGTTCTTGAATTTGTAATTTCATTCATACATATTACTTATAACCAGAAAGTACTATAGATAACAATTGATTCACTGCTTTTAACCAGAAAGCACTTGTAACCAGTAAATTACTGGGATATTAGGCTTCAAAATTGACCCACAAATTAAAAGATTAAACAACAAACTAATTTTTCTTGTGAACAAACAAAAAGATTGAACAATTGAGTCACTGCTTGTGAACATTTTGAAAACACACTCTCTCGTTAGAGGATAAGAATAAATCAGGAAGTACCTAACCGCATCCCAAGAATGGTTACTTAGGAGCAAAACCAAGTTCTTCAAGCCAGGGCTACTATGGAAGAACTGATGTAGGTAGTCTTCTCTATGGATCCTAATTTAGCAGCCGGTTCAGGAGTAAAACCTTCAAGCCAGGCCTACAAAAGTGAGACAGACTGTAAAAGAACTTAAAACAAAAAATAGAAGACAAACTAGGAAATCAAAAATAAGAACAAACAGAGCAGATTCTAATGAGATTTTGAATAGGGGAATCATGTAATAGTCCATGGTTGCTTTCAATATTTGATTTCAAGATATCTTACCGTTATAGTTACATGGTCCTTTTTTAAAGTGTATTACTACAATGAAGTTTCTTCGAATAGGAAATCTGAGACCTTTAGAGGGAGTATGCTTGTGTATATTGTAAACATATAAAAAGAAATAATTTTGAAGACTCCGATAAAATAGGTATGCAGTGAAGCCGATAATTGTTTTGGTGTTAATATCAAGTTAAAAGCTAGTTCGATACCTGTACAGCTCACTATAATTGACCTAAAACCCATCAACAATGGAGAATGTGTAACCAGCGGTGCTAGTTCATTACACCACTGTAATTTTAGAGAAAATTGAAAGAGAGATCATACACCACTGTACCATTCAGAGAACACTGATGTAGCTGCTTGTGAACATTTTGAAAACATACTCTCTCGTTTGAGGATAAGAATAAATGAGGAAGGACCTAACTGTATCTCAAGAATGGTTACTTAGGAGCAAAACCAAATTCTTCAAGCCAGGCATACTATGGAAGAACTGAAGCAGGTAGTCTTCTCTATGGATCCTAATTTTGCAGCCGGTTCAGGAGTAAATTCAAATTCTTCAAGCCAAACCTACAAAAGTGAGACAGATTCTGTAAAAGAACTTACAATAATAAAAATTAAAGACAAACTAGGAAATCAAAAATAAGAAGAAACAACAGTGCTAGTTCATTACACCACTGCAATTTCAAAGAAGACTGAAAAAGAGATCATACAGGTCACCGCTACAATAATGATGAGCCCATCTGGTTTGGACATGAAAATGAATGCGCATGTACCATAGCTAATTCTTGACATCAAAACATTGGAAGCAAAATATTGAAAGCAACCAGAGGAATCTAATGAGACGAGGAAAAGGACACAGTTTTCACAAAAATAGCATGTAACATAGCTAATTCTGTTTGTATCCGCAGCCAACAGAACACTCAAAGATCGCAGCAAACTCATTTTTGTTTGTAAATATTAAATATGTAGAAGTCTTATACCAGAAAAGTATTCAAATAACAAAATGTCTTTATTAGAAGTATAAAGTCATCCAAAGTAAATAAAACTCATGGTGTTTCATCTTCAAACTCCTCTTCAGAATCATCTTCAAACTCATTTTTCAGATTCATCTTCAAATTCATTTTCAGACTCATCTTCAAACTCGTCTTCAGACTAGTCTTCAAATCCTCTTTGGACCCGACTTCCAGCTGTTGAGCAACAAATTCCTCAAGAGGCACATCAATAATTGTTGTTGGTAGATCAGTCCTTGTTAAGAGAACTTCACCAATATCTTCTGGTATAGATGGTCCTATCAACTGTTCAGAGGGCTCATTTTCATAACTTTGTGGGACATTAGATTCAACTTGATCGCCCATGTTAAACAAGTCTCTCAGAACCGTCTTCAATAACATAATATCGATCTTGATCATATGGATCTTGCACATAGAAGCATTGGTGTACTTGAGATGCAAGCACAAACGGCTCTTCTTGAGAGCATTTTTTGTTAAAGTAGACATAAGGCCATAAATATCACTTTCAACCTCATACCAATTACACTTAAATAAGACAACCTTAAAATGAGCATAATAGTCTAACTCAACTCTATCAACTATTCTTCCATAGTAAGTCAAATCTGCATACATCAGATTTTTATCCTTTGTGCTTGCAAAACTTTTAATTGAGGCAACTAGCGTAACACCACCTTTTGTATTTTGCGCCTTGCATCACGCTGCCTTGTGTGGAATCTATATCCATTAGTAAGATACCCAGAATATCTTTTAGCAACTGAATTCGGTCCTCTAGATAATTGTTTTATCAAATCAGGCATATCCTCTTGCAAAGCACGAGTTTCAAACCATTGAGAGAAGTTTTGACTATGATTCTTGGCCCTACTCGATTTGGATCTTCGCGATTGATTATTAAGTTCCCTTTCATGCACTCTATATAAAAGATATTTTTTATTAGAACGATAAATGACATAAGTTAAAAACTAATTCTACTAAACAAAATACTATAATTCAATTAAAGTACCTAATATATTCTTCAACCTCATCACAATTGCCTAGCAGATATGCATGTGCCTGACTTTGTGACTTGTTATCCAATATAAATGGATCGGTTTCTTAGCTCCTAAAGGACAACATCTGTTAGGGAACAAACTAAATGTCGTTGTATCACCTTGACAACATTCATATTATTTCGAGCTCTTCTGTTAAATTTGGTATGTACACCCCATGCATATATCTAGAGCATAAAGTTATAATCTCTTTCACAATATGTGTCTCTGCTATACATCCTTCTGCATGACGTCTGTTGCGGACATATGATTTCAATGTACAATTTTCTCCTTCAGGAAAATACATCTATCAGTTTCGAATGAGACCTCCTAATCTCACTTTATTCGCTAAACGAATAGTCAAATGAATCATTATATCAAAAAAAGTAGGAGGAAAAATTCTCTCCAACTGATTTATTGTTTCTATAATCTCTACTTCTAAGCAATCAAGTTCCTCTAATGTGATAACTTTTTGACATAAGCGACGGAAGAAGGAACTTAGACGAATCAAAGCAATTGTAATATGATCAAGAAGGATGCTTTTAATTGGTATTGGAAGGAAGTAATGTAACATGAAATGCGCATCGTGGGTCTTATAACCAGACAGATTTCTTTCATCCAGCTGCACGCACCTAGATATATTAGAGGCACTACCATTAGGCAGCTTTGCTGTCTTCAAAACTCCACAAAAAACTGATTTCTCTCCATTTTTCATTGAGAAGCATGCTCTTGCGAATTTTGTTTTCTTACGATCCGTTGTATCAGGATAAAGATTCTTTCTAATTCCCATCTCTTGCAAATCATAACGAGCTTTTACATGATCTTTTGTTTTGTCAGGAATATCCAAAAGAGTTCCAAGTATGTTGTCAACTATGTTTTTCTCAATGCGCATTACATCAAGGATGTGGCGTAATAAGTTGTGCTGCCAATAAGGTATATCAAAAAAGGTTGACCTTTTCTTCCATGGACCATCATTTGATCTCTTCTTCTTCTTGTTTTCTACATTTGTAATCTATTAAGAGCATCAGTTCCCTTTAATAAAGATGGAGGAGACCTAAATTCAGTTTTTCCATTGAAAGATCTTTTGTTAGATCTCCATGGATGATCCATGTGTAGAAAAACACGATGGTCCATATAGCGCATTTTTCGACTATGTTTAAGACAGAGAGAATTATTGCCATAGTTACAACAAGGACAAGCCAATTTTCCTTTTGTACTTCAACCAGATAACATGGCATATGCAGGAAAGTCATTGATTGTCCACATAAGAGTTGCTCGCATTTGAAAAGTTTGATTTCTTGAAGCATCATATGTTTCAACTCCACAATCCCACAATAATTTTAACTCTTCTATCATTGGTTATAAGTACATATCAATATCATTTTCAGGTGATCATGGCCCTGGTATAATTAATGAAAGCATACAAAATTCAGATTTCGTGATCATCCAAGGCGGTAGATTATACACCATAAACATAACTGGCCATGTGCTATGAGATATACTCATTGTACGAAATGGATTGAACCCATCACTTGACAAGCCAAGTCTCACATTGTGAGAATCCCATGCAAATTCTGGATGTAAGCTATCAAAGACTTTCCATGCTAGGCCATCAGCAGGATGCCTCAACTTTCCATCTTTACAACGTTCCTCATCATGCCACCTTAATGAATCTGCAGTCTTTGAGCACTAAATAGCCTTTTGAGTCTAGAAATTAATGAAAAGTGTCTCAAAATATTTGTTGAAACTCGATGAGACTTTTTTGGAGGCTCAAGCTCGCCCTCTATTTCAGAATATTTGATATATCACGAAGCTCCACAAGTATGAAAAAATTCATCATCCTTATGATCATTCCTAAACAACATACAATCATTAAGACATGCATCAATTTTCTCATAATCAAGACCAAGACTCTTAATCATAGACTTGTCTTTATTGTACGACGGAGGAATGTTCAACTCGGGCATTGCCTTTTTTAATAACACTAAAAGAGAAGTAAATGATTCATTGCTCTATCCGTGTAGGGACTACAACAAATATAAACGGATTGTGAATGATAATCTAGAGAATCCTTTACAACCAGGATATAGTTCTTGGCTTGCCTCTTCAACTAAGTTATAGAATTTTTTGGCATCTTCATTAGGACCTTCATAAAATCCTTCACCCTGTGCAACATCTCTAAATTGAGCATTTAACAATCCATTGATGTTATCATCGGAGTCATCCATATCATCATCAACATTCAACTTGATTTCCCATTCCCCGTGATTAATCCATCTAGTATAAGCTTGAACAAATCCATAGCTTATTAGATGATCATACACTATATCTCTTCAAGTCCAACGAACATTACAACACTTTGCACATGGATACTGAATTTCTTCACCTTAAGGATCCCCATAAGAGTAAGCAAAATCTAGGAAAGATTGAACACCATCAATATACTCTTTGCTATACCTCGCCAGATTCATCCAATCCTAATGGGATATTTGGATTCCTAAAGATAAATATTGATATTAAATCTTTCAATAAACAATCATCAAGATATTAATTAATTTACAAATAACTTCTAAATGCCACGAGTAAGTTATTGAAATCATGCGTTGACAATGAAAAGAATTTCTTACCTAGTCATGGCACTTATGTTAAGCCAAATCAATCCTCAAATCCTCCACGGTTGTTTTTGAATGTTGGCTATACTTCTAAGAAATAACAAGTAAAATTAATAGGATTACCCAAACTAAGAGATAAAGAAAAAAAAAGATACTTAACAAGTTAAAGTTAATGTTCAGGCCAATTAGATCTAGGCTAGGAGAACTTGCAGAACTGAATATGGACTTAAATTGGAGATTTTAGGTCCATAGTTGCATTTTTAGTTCATTAAAGTTGAAAATTTTAAGTTTTCTAGCCGTTTTGAGTTCTGAACGACAGAATTCAATTCTGTCAAATGCATTAGCTCTGGAATGCTGAATTTCGTCTAAGAGAACTTCCAGAATGGAATATGGAGTTAAAATGGAGATTTTAGGTCCAAAGTTGTTTTTTTAGTTCTTTAAAGTTGAAAATTTTGAGTTCTCTAGCCGTTTGTAGTTCTGAGCGTCGGAATTCGATTCTGTCAAATCCATCAGCTCCAAAATGATGAATCTAGTCTAGGAGAACTTGCAGCACTGGATATGGAGTTAAATTGGAGATTTTAGGTCCATAGTTGCATTCTTAGTTCTTCAAAGTTGAAAATATTAAGTTTTCTAGCCGTTTTGAGTTCTGAGCATCAGAATTCGATTCTGTCAAATCCATTAGCTCCAGAATGCTGAATCTCATCTAAGAGAACTTGCAGAATTGAATATGGAGTTAAAATGGAGATTTTAAGTCCAAAGTTGTTTTTTTAGTTCTTTAAAGTTGAAAATTTTGAGTTTTCTAGCCATTTTGAGTTCTGAGTGTCGAAATTCGATTCTATCAAATCCATCAGCTTTCCTGGGAGAGTTGCTTCTTTCTTTGACTTGGTTTCCAAAATGCTGAATCTAGTCTAGGAGAACTTGCTGCACTGAATATGGAGTTAAACTGGAGATTTTATGTCCATAGTTACATTTTTAGTTCTTTAAAGTTGAAAATCTTAAGTTTTCTAGCCGTTTTGAGTTTTGAGCGTCGGAATTCGATTCTGTCGAATCCATTAGCTCTCGAATGCTGAATCTCGTCTAAGAGAACTTGCAGAAGTGAATATGGAGTTAAAATGGAGATTTTAGGTCCAAAGTTGTTCTTTTAGTTCTTTAAAGTTGAAAATTTTGAGTTTTCTAGTTGTTTTGAGTTCTGAGCGTCAGAATTCGATTTTGTTGAATCCATCAGCTCCAAAATGCAGAATCTAGGCTAGGAGAACTTGCGGAACTGAATATGTAGTTAAATTGCAGATTTTAGCTCCATAGTTGCATTTTTAGTTCTTTAAAGTTGATAATTTTAAGTTTTCTAGCTGTTTTGAGTTCTAAGCATCGAAATTCGATTCTATCAAATCCATTAGCTTCGAAATACTGAATCTTCATCTAAGAGAACTTGCAGAACTAAATATGGAGTTAAAATAGAGATTTTAGGTCCAAAGTTGTGTTTTTAGTTCTTTAAAGTTGAAACTTTTAAGTTTTCTAGCCGTTATGAGTTCTGAGCATCGGAATTCAATTCGATCGAATCCATCAGCCCCTAAATGCTAAATGTAGTCTAGGAGATTTTGCAGTACAGAATATGGAGTTAAATTGGAGATTTTAGGTCCATAGTTGCATTTTGAGTTCTTTAAAGTTGAAAATTTTAAGTTTTCTAGCCGTTTTGAGTTCTGAGAGTCAGAATTCGATTCTGTCGAATCCATTGGCTCCTGAATGCTGAATCTCGTCTAAGAGAACTAGCAAAACTTAATATGGAGTTAAAATGGAGATTTTAGGTCCAAAGTGGTTTTTTCAGTTCTTTAAAATCAAAATTTTTTAGTTTTCTAGCCGTTTTAAGATCTGAGCTTCGGAATTTGATTCTGTCGAATCCATCAGCTCCAAAATGTTGAATCTAGGCTAGGAGAACTTGCAGAACTTAATATGGAGTTAAATTGGAGATTTTAGGTCTATAGTTACAATTTTAGTTCTTTAAAATTGAAAATTTTAAGTTTTCTAGCCGTTTTCGGTTCTGAGCTTCGGAATTTGATTCTTTCGAATCCATTAGCTCCGGAGTGCTGAATCTCATCTAAGAGAACTTGCAGAACTGAATATGGAGTTAAAATGGAGATTTTAGGTCCAAAGTTGTTTTTTAGTTCTTTAGAGTTGAAAATTTTGAGTTTTCTAGCTGTTTTGAGTTCTGAGCATCGGAATTTGATTCTGTCGAATCCATCAGCTCCAAAATGCTGAATCTAGTCTGGGAGAACTTGCAGTATTGAATATGAAGTTAAATTGGAGATTTTAGGTCCATAGTTGCATTTTGAGTTCTTTAAAGTTGAAAATTTTAAGTTTTCTAGCCGTTTTGAGTTCTGAGTGTCGGAATTCGAATCTGTGGAATCACATAGCTCCAGAATGCTGAATCTCGTCTAAGAGAACTTGCAGAACTGAATATGGAGTTGAAATGGAGATTTTAGGTCCAAAGTTGTTTTTTTAGTTCTTTAAAGTTGAAAATTTTGAGTTTTCTAGCCGTTTTGAGTTTTGACCATCGGAATTTGATTCTGTCGAATCCATCAGCTCCAATATGCTGAGTCTACGCTAGGTGAACTTGCAAAACTTAATATGGAGTTAAATTGGAGATTTTAGGTCTATAGTTGCATTTTTAGTTCTTTAAAGTTGAAAATTTTAAGTTTTCTAGCTGTTTTGAGTTCTAAGCGTCGAAATTTGATTCTGTGGAATCTATTAGCTCCAAAATGTTGAATCTAGGCTAGGAGAACTTGCAGAACTGAATATGGAGTTAAATTGGACATTTTAGGTCCATAGTTGTATTTTTTGTTCTTTAAAGTTGAAAATTTTAAGGTTTTTAGCCGTTTTGAGTTCTGAGCACCTGAATTCAATCATATTGAATCCATTAGCTCTGGAACGCTGAATCTCGTCTACGAGAACTTGCAGAACTTAATATGGAGTTAAAATGTAGATTTTAGGTCCAAAGTTTTTTTTCTAGTTCTTTAAAGTTGAAAATTTTGAGTTTTCTAGCCATTTTGAGTTCTGCGCATCTGAATTCGATTATGTCGAATCCATCTGCTCCAAAATGCTGAATCTAGGCTAGGAGAACTTATAGAACTGAATATGGAGTTAAATTGGAGATTTTAGCTCCATAGTTGCATTTTTAGTTCTTGAAAGTTGAAAATTTTAAGTTTTCTAGCTATTTTGAGTTTTGAGCATCGGAATTTGGTTCTGTCGAATACATTAGCTCCAGAATGTTGAATCTCAAGAGAACCTGCAGAACTGAATATGGAGTTAAAATGGTGATTTTAGGTCCAAAGTTCTTTTTTTAGTTCTTTAAAGTTGAAAATTTTGAGTTTTCTAGCCATTTTGAGTTCTGAGCATCGGAATTCAATTCGGTCAAATCCATCAGCTCAAAAATGCTGAATTTAGTCTAGGAGAACTTACAGTACTGAATATGGAGTTAAATTGGAGATTTTAGGTCCATAGTTGCATTTTGAGTTCTTTAAAGTTGAAAATTTTAAGTTTTCTAGCCGTTTTGAGTTCTGAGTGTCGGAATTCGATTCTGTCAAATCCATTAGCTCCGGAATGTTGAATCTTGTCTAAGAGAACTTGCACAACTAAATATGGAGTTGAAATGGAGATTTTAGGTCCAAAGTTTTTTTTTAGTTCTTTAAAGTTGAAAATTTTGAATTTTCTAGCCATTTTGAGTTCTGAGCATCGGAATTTGATTCTGTCGAATCCATCAGCTCCAAAATGCTGAGTCAACGCTAAGAGAACTTGCAGAACTTAATATGGAGTTAAATTGGAGATATTAGGTCCATAGTTGCATTTTTAGCTCTTTAAAGTTGAAAATTTTAAGTTTTCTAGTTGTTTTGAGTTCTAAGCGTCAGAATTTGATTCTGTCAAATCCATTAGCTCCAGAATGCTGAATCTCGTCTAAGAGAACTTGCAGAACAGAATATGGAGTTAAAATGGAGATTTTAGGTCCAAAGTTGTTTTTTTTAGTTCTTTAAAGTAGAAAATTTTGAGTTTTCTAGCCGTTTTGAGTTCTGAGCGTTGGAATTCGATTCTGTCGAATCCATCAGCTCCAAAATGCTGAATCTAGTCTAGGAGAACTTGCAGTACTGAATATGGAATTAAATTAGAGATTCTAGGTCCATAGTTGTATTTTTAGTTCTTTAAAGTTGAAAATTTTAAAGTTTTTAGCCGTTTTGAGTTCCGAGCGTTGGAATTCGATGTTGTTGAATCCATTAGCTTCGAAATGTTGAATCTCGTCTAAGAGAACTTTCAGAACTGAATATGGAGTTAAAATGGAGATTTTAGGTCCAAAGTTGTTTTTTAGTTCTTTAAAGTTGAAAATTTTGAGTTTTCTAGCCGTTTTAAGTTTTGAGCGCCGGAATTCAATTCTGTCGAATCCATCAGCTCCAAAATGCTGAATCTAGGCTAGGAGAACTTGCAGAACTAAATATGGAGTTAAATTTGAGATTTTAGGTCCATAGTTGCATTTTTAGTTCTTTAAAGTTGAAAATTTTAAGTTTTCTAGCCGTTTTGAGTTATGAGCGTCGGAATTCGATTCTTTCGAATCCATTAGCTTCGGAATGCTGAATCTTGTCTAAGAGAACTTGCAGAACTTAATCAACGCTACTCTCCTTGATGGAGAGCAATCCCGAAGGGGGCTACAACGACAACTACAGAGAAACTTGACGTTGCACGACAATTAGCTAAGCTGGGTGTTGATATAATTGAGGCTGGTTTTCCTGCTCCATCCAAAGCTGATCTTGAAGTTGTGAAACTGATAGCTATGTAAGTTGGTAATGGGGTTTATGAAGATTGACATGTTACATCATCAGTTACAGGAATGGTACTGACTACACAAGCCATAGTGGTCAAGAAACCAAAGCCAAAGGTGGCTGCACCTGCTGCTCCACAAGGACTTGCAGTGGGATCAATTCATATTTCTTTCGCTAGGAAATTTTGTTGGTGTTGAGATGAACATGGCACAGGGGCGAACCAATACATATGCGCGCCTTTAAAGAGTACACAAGGCCTAAAGTTGAGAAAACAGATGCTCCTATATTTGTCTCTGTTTCCCGCTAAACTTTTTAAGATTTGGGGGAAGAAGACATTCTCTTACAATTTCATCGTAGCAGTGACTCAAGAGCTAATAAACACAGACCCTGCCCTGGTAATGAGTCCGAATAACATCATTCGGAAAAGGATTACCCATGACAATCTCATTTATGGAGAGCTGCGGATTTCATTCTCTGAGACGTTTGAGCACATTCTTCCATACTGGAAGTTGGAGTTGGCAAGAAGTTTATTGGACGGGAACGTGGTGCGTGTTGGAAATTTTACTTTTAGGAAGCTGCCTAATGATGACTATGCTCTATCGATCAAGAGATTGTTCAACGTTCACGGATTGGGTGTTGGTGATGAAATTATGCTACATTGGCATCCTATGCTTCAAACATTTATGTTCAAACTATTTTCCAAGTTTTGAGATTCAGAAATTAGGCCTGTAATGACTCATTTGTGATTAGGGGGTTGTAAAAATTGAGATATCTTCAAGTTTTTCAGCAAGCACATTCTTTCTTAGTTTGTATGTTTCTTTTGATCCAACATAAGAATCTCTTCTACGTTTTTACTAGAATTTGTTGATATCAGCATCTTCACATCTGATCTGAGTTTACTTTTTACTTAAATTCTAGTAACCAATTGTCTGCTCTAGCATTAGTAATTGTAGTTCACTAAGGAAATTTATGACGCTAGCCTGACAGAGGATAAGCTGCAGACGAGGAATTAAGTTATGTTGCTGGTACTATTTGCTGGTATGAATAAGGTATCTTAAGAAGATCAAGCTACTAAAGAGGAGGCAACTTGAGCAGCTCAGGCTACAAAAGAGAAGACTTCAAAAATAGTGGAGTATGACTAAGAAATGACTGAACCTGATTTCTTTGTATCAAGAGGAGTTCCATCATTACGTACTTAATGTATTAATAGTCATGTGTCTTAATATAACGATGACGTTCCTTAATATAAGAGTGACACACAAACTTTAAGCATAAACTCCCAACAGAGTACATAACACCTGGTAATATTGGAGCTTGTGGAACTCTCAGAGATAATCGGGGAGGTCTTATATTTGCTTATGCAGCACCTATGGGTGAGGGCACTAATAATCTTATCCTTGAACCACAATGAGTTCTGTTAGTTACAGAAAATGGTGGAGCAATCTATGGCTGGAAAATTCAACAAGAATCTGGGGCATATCAAGGAGGCTGGGGTGGGATAGCAATTCACTTCCTTAAGCCAGTGAGGCAAATTACCTACATCAGACACTGTATTCATAATTCAAGAACTGAATGAACATCCAACACCTGAACCTGCAGTGTTCTTAGATTGGCTGAACCTAGCTCTTTTGCATTTTTTCCCGAGATAGTGAGATCCTACTCTACTAGATAGACTTCAATTCATCATCGGCCAATTCTAAGTGTTCAGGCATCAGCTCCTAAATAAAGCTAGAGTATATTTGGACCTTGATAAAATTGAGATGGCTACCTTTAGAAGAAGGAAACCCAAAGGATTAAGAAACCTCCTGATCATTCTGATGTGATTAGGAAATCTCTTCTCAAGTTAATAGAAACAGAGCACCTGTATGCATCTATGTAATTAAAAAATCAATTAAGTTAATAGAAATAGAGCACCTGTATGCATCTATGTAATTAAGAAATCGATCAAGTTAACAAAAACAGAGCACATAGGTGACACACTTTATTATATATTAATTAAGAAGTCGATACAATCAAGTACAATAAAAAAATACAATAGCCAGAGATCACAAACTCAGAAAACATTACTTTTACAAATATCAAATCAGTAGAAAATCACAATTGATGCCTAAATACTAATTAGTTCATCAACATATTTTCTGTTTTCATCTCCTAAAACTGATCAATGAACATGACAGAAAATAAATTATAGGGGTAAATTTTCAATGAAGGTTTACAAAGTAAGGACAATGATGGAACATGTAGAAACAAAGGAGTGAAGAAACATGAAGTACATACCAGAAAACTTCGTTGTTCCTGATCGCCGTTGTTGCGAGGGAACTGTATGCCGCTGCCAGACGTGTTATGTGATGAATTCGGTTAGCGCCACTCCTGTACGTGAGAGATTTTTAAGAAAGATTTCCTTATGAACATGGGAAGGTTTTAATGAGGTTAATTTTCCTTATTTGATGGGAGTGGGAAAGTTGGAGGGAACTTTTCCTTATTTGATAGGGCAAGGCGGGAACTTTTATTTTCAAGAAAAAATGATTTTTTATGGATAGTTTTTTTAATTGCTACCAAAAATATACTTATTGCTGGCTATTAAACATTAGCCGTTGATCTTTTTCCTCGTGTGTATACATTAGTGGCAGTTAACTTATTGCCACAAAATAATTGTCGCTAAAAACCTATTTTCTAGTAGTGAGGTAGGGAATGGCAGACCAAAAAATTTTTCATTCATTATCAAGTATCACTTATATTGGGATAACAATTGTACTAGTGAATTTCTTTCTCCTTTATGTTTTTGTTTGTTCTTTAGCACATAACTTCACAAGGAAAATATTTAGAATCTTCAGTAGCTTATGTATTTCTATTAATAAGCTTATGTATTCTATGAATTATGCAGGGAAAGAGAAATTAGTGAATGTTATGGGAGGGCATAGATATAACAAATATGACATTTGAAGAAGTAAGTCAAGCAGAAACACAATTGTATTTCCTGATTCTTGGCATCTCTTCATTACCACAACACTCAAGTACGCAATGACTCTTCAGTAAGAAAGAAACATGCAAATAAAAATTGAAGTGGATTTGGCCTTTTGCTACCTAAGATAATATATATGGAGGCAAAGTTTTGCATTTTCAAAAGAGTAACTTAGCTAGAAAGGGTAGGCTTTACTTCTTGTTACAAAATTTATATAGACATCATTCTTAGCAATGTACATAGTGATAATTAGCTAGCAGATCTTTAGGAGTCCCTTGTAATTACTAGTAGATCTTTAGGAATCTCTCTTTGTTTTCTTTCCTAAATTAGCACCTAATGTATTGTATTTATATCTTACTTACCTATTGAAATAAAGCATCAACTTCTATCCGATTACATGGTATAAGAGCCACTGCTGCCTTTTTGAGGTGAGTTATCTCCCTCGTAGCTTTAGGGTTAGTTTCTATCTAAGAGGTCAAGTTTTCTCTTTCTAGGTTGGCTGTTCATAGTACAATCTCCTTCTATCCAGTTTCTTTTGGAAATTAATGAAGTTGCTGAGAGGAAGAATAGGCAACTACTTGAGACAGCCCGAGCACTTTTGTTCCAAATGAAAGTTCCTAAACAATTTTGGGCTAATGCAGTCTCTACCACTTGTTTTCTGATTAATCGCATGCCATCGACAGTGCTTATTAGTAATACACCTTATAATGTTCTTTTTCCTAACAAGACATTATTCCTGGTGGAACCAAAAGTATTCGGAAGCACTTGTTATGTTCGAGATGTACGACCATCTGTTACTAAGTTAGACCCCAAGGAATTGAAGTGTGTTTTCTTGGGTTATTCTCGTCTTCAAAAGGGGTATCGATGTTATTCTACCGAACTTGGCAAATATCTAGTGTCAAATGATGTGATATTTTCAGAGAGTACACCTTTCTTTTATAACCCTCCTAGTTCTACAAGTCATGGGGAGGAAGATGAGTGGTTAGTTTATCAGGTTACTCGTGTTGAGCAATCAAGTGATGCTACTCTTCCATCTCCTAGTTACTCTATTGAGCACCACTCGACTACTGCGCCTTCAACACATGTTCCAGCAAGACCACCTATTGTTCAAGTTTATTCGAGGAGAAAAGAGATTAATGCTACATGCCCTACACCAATTCCTCCTTTATGTGATCCTCCTCCATCAGACCCTTCATAAAATCTTGACCTTCCTATTGCTCTTCGTAATGGTACACGGACTTGCAAATCCACATATTCTATTGCTAACTTTGTTTCCTATGATCGCTTGTCTCCTGCATCTAGATCCTTGATTGCTTCTTTAGACTCTGTTTCTACGCCCAAAAGTGTGAAAGAGGCTTTGCATCATCCCGGATGGTCAAATGCGATGCTTGAGGAAATACATGCATTGGAGGAAAATCACACATGGGATTTAGTGGATTTACCAGACGGGAAGAAACCAGTAGGATGTAAGTGGGTGTTCACAGTGAAAGTTAATCCAGATGGTTCTGTGGCAAGACTTAACGCCAGGCTTGTGGCTAAAGGATATGCTCAGACTTATGGAGTGGACTATTCAGACACCTTTTCTCCGGTTGCCAAACTCACTTCTGTGCGCTTGTTCATTTCTTTAGCTGCTTCTAAGAATTGGCCTTTACATCAACTAGATATCAAGAATGCATTTCTTCATGGTAATCTTTAAGAGGAAGTATCTATGGAGCAACCACCCGATTTTATTGCTCCGGGGGAGTATAGAAAAGTCTGTCATTTGAAGAAATCCTTGTATGGATTGATGCAGAGTCCACGGGCTTGGTTTGGCAAGTTCAGTGAGGTAGTTCAAGAGTTTGGGCTGAAAATGAGCAAATGTGATCACTCAGTCTTCTACCGACTATCTGAGCTGCAGTATCCTTCTTGTTGTATATGTTGATGACATTGTCATCACATGAGGTGATTCTGAGGGGATATCTTCCCTTAAGTCTGTCTTGCATACTAGGTTCCATACGAAAGACTTAGGCCAGTTGAAATACTTTTTGGGAGTAGAAGTAAATAGAAGCAAGATAGGAATTCTTCTATCTCAAAGAAAGTATATTCTTGACCTACTTGCAGAAACTGGAAAATTGGTAGCCAAACCTTGCAATACTCCAATGGTTCCCGATGTACAACTTATGAAAGATGATAGTGAGCCTTTTGATAACCCAGAGAGATATAGGAGGAAAGTTGGGAAGTTAAACTACCTTATAGTGACTCATCCAAATATTGCTTTTGCGGTAAGCTTCGTTAGTTAATTCATGTCTACACCTAGGGTGAAGCATTGGAATAGATTCTATGTTACTTGAAAGTAGCTCCTTGACTTGGCATACTGTATAGCAATCACAACCATACTCGTATTGAGTGTTTTGCAGATGCTGATTGGGTTGGTTCCAAAATTGACAGAAGATCTCTACTACAGGCTATTGTGTCTTTGTCGGAGGAAACTTAGTATCATGGAGGAGTAAGAAGCAAAGTGTTGTATCTCGATCCAGTGCAGAATATGAGTATAGAGCTATGTCACAGTCTACGAGTGAATCATGTGGATACATCATCTTTAAACTGAAATTGGGTTGAAGCATCATATGCCGGCAAAACTTTGGTGTGATAATCAAGCTGCTATTCATATTGCCTCAAACCCAGTGTATCATGAAAAAACTAAACATATTGAAGTTGACTGGCACTTTATTAGTGAGAAGATTCAAGAAAACTTGATTTCTATTAGTTATGTGAAGACAGGAGAGCAGGTAGATAATTTGCTTACAAAGGCAGTGAATGGAACTCGGGTTGATTTCCGTTGCAACAAGTTGGGCATGATCAATATCTATACTCCAACTTGAGGGGGAGTGTTACAAAATGTATATAGACGTCATTCTTAGCAATATACATAGTCATAATTAGCTAGCAGATGTTTAGGAATCCCTTGTAATTACTAGCAGTTCTTTAGGAATCTCTCTTTATTTTCTTTCCTAAATTAGCACCTAATGTATTATACTTATATCTTGCTTACCTATTGAAATAAAGCATCAACTTCTATTCGATTACACTTCTAAAACCAACAACACTCCAAAGAAGTCTTCTATTCCCATTCTCTTTAACCTTCACCATTTTTATATCATTGCAATCACACATATAACAAAGTTGCTTTCTATCACTTCGAAACAGTTTCATGTAACTAACTGATATGAAGCCAGACTATATTTCCAGAAAAGACATCATATTCAATTAAATAACTTGAATAATGTATCCTAAAGAAATCTTGTAAAATGCTTCTAAATTAACCCCAAAACCCCATCATCAACGCTCTTGGGGCATCGATACCCAACTTTATTCACTAAAATTAAAATCAATAACAACAAGCCAAAACTTAAACTCTCTATATATAAATTTCTTGAACAATTCCAAAAGCAAAAACCATAGAATTAAACAGAAATCAGAAAAGAAGTCTTACATGGTGGACTTCAGCAGATCTGATAGAAAAATACCTGAATTGTGAATCTGAAATATTAATTTCACGATAGGGTTTGCTGCTCATGGATGAGGGGCTTTGCTTCTGATGGATGAGAGGGTTTGCTGCTGATGGACGAAAGGGTTTGTTGCTGATGGATGATAGTCGGAACTCCATTGCAAAGTTGCTCAGCTGATGGAGAACTCGAGATTGTTTCTCAGCTGATGGAGAACTCGAGATTGTTGCTCAGCTGATGGAGAACTCAATTTTTGCTCAACTACTGATTCCGTGTTGCTACTGATTGTTGCTCAGCTACAGTCGGAACTCGATTGTTGCTACTGATTTCGTGTTTCTCATCTACTAATTCTGTGTTGCTGATGAACTCTTAAGTTCTCTTCCAAAGAGAATTGATGGACAGTGTTTGAAGACTTGAGGGTGTTTGACGTGTTTCCAGAGAGACTTGAGGAATATAATTGTTCCAGGAAAGAAAAGATTTTTTTAGAGTTATTTTTTTGACCAATGAAAAATTGGAGGGAGAATTAAATGTTTGGGGGGGTGGAATTATTTTGATAATAATATTATGAAAATTATAAGGCCACACCTCATAAACTGTTGTTCTTAAAATTATAAAATAGCACATTTTAAAAGTGTAGTCATATGTGTAAATAAGTGTTGTTAATTACATTATGATATAGCAACATTTGTCAAATGTAGCCTATATAACTAAAGAGTATGCTTTACAAACGTTGCTAGTAATACTGTGGCCAAAAGCTAAAAATAAAGGCTACACTTTAAAAGTGTTCCCCAAAATATTTTAGGCAACACTTTGCAAGCGTTGTCCAGATTTAGTGTGGCCTTAGGCCTGAAATGTTGTAGTGAGTTTATGTCCTCAAACAATCTTCCATGAATGTTAGGGAGTATTCCGTTAAATTCGACAACCTCTCAAAGTATGCTCCTCACTTGGTCGTTGATCCTAGGTCAAGGATACATAACTTTGTGTCGGGAGTGTCTGACTTGATCAATGAAGAATGCCACACCGTCATGCTCATAAGAGATATAGACTTGTCTCAACTCATGACTTATGTCGAGCAAATTGAAGGAGAAAAACTTAGAAAGAGGAGGAGTGGAGAGTCCAAGAGGGCTCGTTATGATGGTGGATTTCAAGGTGCTAGAGGTGGCCATTTTCAACAAGGCTAAAAGTTTCAAGGTCAAGGGTCCTCTAATGATCAAGGCCAAAGTTTTCCTAATGATTGGGTACCAAACTCTAGAGCTCAAGGTGGCAATGGTGGGATGACTCTTCCAAGGTGCCCAAAATATGGAATGAATCATAGTGGTGCATGTTTGAGGAATACGGTGTGCTTGCTTCGGGTGTGGCAAGATGGGCCACAAGATTGTGGATTTTCCAAAAGAAGGTAGGGATGGCCGTCCTCAAGGATAAGGTACTCATGGTGACCAAAGGGCACAAAGTGGCCAACAAGGAGGTGCTCTATGTCATAATCAGTTTGATGCTCTTCAAGGGATGCATTTGGTGGATAAAGAACCCGATGTTGTTATTGATATGTTAAAGATCTACAATTTTGATGAATGATGGCATTAAAATTTCATTTTTGCATTGGATTTCACATACTTGGTACATTCCAAATGTACTGACACATATTTTGCCTGCATGATTTAACCATGTACGGGCAGGTGCTCCTCTATCAGCTCGTGGCTAGTTTTCAGGCATTCGAGACTAGTATTTTGCGATGAGCCCTTAGTTCTAGTCTCTACCATTTTCATTCTTGCTATGTATTTCAAACACTGATGTATATGTGGGCCTTTAGAGGCTTTTACTTTCTATGTTGTTAAATGATGGAGTCTTTTCTATTTGATGGAAACTGATTAATACTGATTTTGTCCGTTCCATGTTGTAGTTGGTATGATTTTTGGACACTATGTATGCTTTTTGATGTTGTTTCATTGTCACGTGGTGTCCACTAGACCCTTTCCCTGTACATGCAAATATTTAACTTTTATGCCTATGAATGCTTGAGATATTACACATGGTCGGGGTGAGATGCCTCTGGGTATCTCATTTTCCATGTGACAATAGGCCCTAGGTCGGGTCATTAGATTAAAATTGTTGAGGTGGACCATGAAACCCCATTTAATGGTCATGGTCAATTCTACGGGTCATAGATTACCCTCCATAGCAGCTGGGTTTTTAGGGTTGGGTCTACGGCCAAGCTTTTATGGGTCGTAGACATTACAGAGCGTAAATAGGTCTCGTTTTGTTCAGCTTTGGTGTAATTCAAAGGCTTGGTATTCTTAGGGTTTGTAACTACAAGACTTAGTCCATAGGTCGTAGAAGGTTCTACAGCTCATGGACTAGCTCATAGACTGCACCTTCAACTTTAAAAATTTCTAAGTGTAAAGGGGATCTATGGCCCCCCATCTACGATCGTGAATTAATTTAGAGGCTATAGATATAATTCATAGATGCCCATATGGTACAAAAACCAGATTTACTCCTTGGGCTTTATGAACTTGTCTGAGTTGAAATAATTATGTGGTCTTACAATATTTTCCCCTTGAGATCATTCATCCTCGAATGATGGCAAAACTAAGTGTATACACATAGCACGAATGCAGCTTAACTCAAGTACTCAAACAATCAATTATTCTAAATTGCTAATTAGTCAAACGCAAGGATACTTATCGACTCAAATATAGGAACAAGGAATATTACCTTCAACCTCATCATTGGAAGACATTAATAGATACAGGAAGCTAACCTTTATATCCTCCTCAGAATCTCGTGTAGATTTCTCAGTAGATTGATTTCTTCATAAATCTTTAACCGAAGCTATCTTGTTGGTCCTCAGTTTGAAGACTTGCTGGTCAAGGATATGGATCAGAATCTCCTCATAAGATAAGCTATCTTTAACTCCAATGCTTTCAATAGGCACGACTAAAAACGGATCTCCTAAGCACATCCTAAGCATTGAAATTTTAAATAATAGATGGAACACAACCAACTCTTGTTGTAACTCTAACTAATAAGCAACATTACCAATTCTCTTAATGATTTGATAAGGATCGATATATCAGGAACTATGCTTACCCTTCTTCCCAAACCTCATAACACCTTTCGTTGTGAAATCTTTAGGTACACGCAATCATCAACCTCAAATTCTAAGTCCCTTCTTCTAACATCTATTTAAAACTTCTGATGGCTTTGTGAGGTCCTCAATCTTCCTTCAATAACTTTGACCTTTTCCATATCCTGGTGAACCTAGTCAGTCCTTAACAATCCTGCTTCACCAACCTCGAACCAACTAATAGGTAACCCACATCTCCTCCCATAAAGATCTTCATATAGAGCCATGTGTATACTAGCATGAAAGTTGTTATTGTAGGCAAACTCAATGATCAACAAATGATCTTCCCAATTTCCCTTGAAATCCAAAACACATGCCCTCAACATGTCCTCAGGGTTCTGGACGGTACGCGCTGCATGTCCATCTATATGAGGGTGAAAGCTCGTGCTAAGGTTCACCTTTGAGACAAACATTTTTGGAAAGACTTTCAAAATTATGCTGTGAAATGGGATGTTCTGTCAGAGATGATGAATATTGGGACCCCGTACAATCTAACAATCTCCCAGATGTATAATTTGGCGTAGTCCTCGGCAGTATCAGTCATCTTTACTAGTATGAGATGAGCTAACAGGCCATTTTATTGTGTAGGTATTCGAGGCATTGGAAGTGGGGTTGATTGAATAGGATGAGATATTAATGGTGGAGTTTGGAGAAAGTTTGCCACTTGGTCTCGGAGTTCTCAAAATGGCTTTTGAAGGAACTCTGAATGACAGTATAAAAAGGTTTTACAGGAGGTACTAAGTTTTGAGAGAATGGGTTTCTATTTTGCTGCAGTGATTGACTGTTGATTTTGTTTTCCAAAATATTGATGGTTACTGATTATTTATACATTTTTCCATCATTGAATTTTAGGTTATCTTGTTTATGCTTTTCGAAGACCCCAATAATCTTCAATTGAACTTAACAAAACATATTTATTTTGGTGTTATATTTTATTTTACCAGAATATATATCTGCTTGTCATAATATATTAGGCTGATAATTGATTAATTTAAGTATCATTGGCATTTAGAAGGGTAATACCTACTTCCATAAGCTCTGTCTAGAAGGTGTGTTGGCCAGTCGCCTGAGTTTACTCTATTGTGGTCTAATCGTATTAGTTCTATGATGTAGTTGGTTGATTAGGAAGGTAGTATATCAATCCAACATTTTTATTTCCTATCAATTAGTAGTAGTCCTTTTGTGATCTTAGGTTGATAGAAAAACAAGAGAAAATGTTGCAGTTTTGTTTACTGTATACTTAATGACGATTATGCTATGTATAGATCACTTAACCATCTTGATTGTCTCTTTGCAGTACCTATGAATATAATGGGGAGAAACAGAATATGGCTATTACTAATTTGAACAGTAATATAACAGTGATTCACCTTTCTTCAAAAATAAAAAAAAATAGAAGAAAATAAGGCAAACACAAAAAATAATTGAACATATCAAGGGAAGATAATCGATAAGAATCTAGCAATCAATGTATTTATGTATACTTTTGTGTCCTATGCTATTAGACCTTAATACTTAGGCCTCATCCTGAAATTCTCCCAAGATTGAGAGATAAAATACATTTCTCTTTGTATATTCTATTTCTATGTCAACTAAAAAGGAATGTATATTGATACTTCCGGTGTCATCACTGACCGCTTAGGTACTTTGTTTTCACAGACTTAGAACTAGAAGAGGCACCATTTTTTGCTCGATTCCTTTTGCAAGAATGTTTGGGAGTAGTGACCTCCTCTTCTCTCTCTTCCTCCTCTTCACCATCGGTGCTGATTGTTTTACTACTTGACCTGATACGCTGAGGAATGTGAACATTGAAGTAATAGTTGACGATTTTTTGCCTATTCTTCTTAGGAAGAGATGCTAATGACAGTTTTAAGAAGCTTTTACCTTTAGACAGACTCGTCTTAATGTGAGAGCTGAACTGTTTTTGTTCCTTAGTGTTCCACAACTTGGAAACCTATTCTCCCATCTCGTCAAATTTCCAGACATTAAATGCGGTCTTCAGTTTAGACTTCAACTTCATGCATTCTTCTTTAACATGTCTTCTAACACATTCAATAGATCGAAGGGACTCACAGGGAAAATGCTCTTTTCTCACTTTCCCAATCAACTCCTTACTAACTTCCTCGTAATGCAATATCTGCTGCTACACCTGAGTTCCCTCATTCTAAGAGTTGGCCCAATCTTGAACATCCTCCTGAAACCTAGGTCCTAATGGAATTACCAACTTCTTGCCTGGGCGCGATCAGCATTACGAGGAAGTTAACAAGGAGTTGATTGGGGAAGGGAGAAACAAGTATTATCCCCGTGAGTCCTCTGGATCTGTTGAATGTGTTTGAAGACATGTTAAAGTAGAACACATGAAGTTGAAGTTTGAACTGAAGACCGCTTTTAATGTCTGGAAATTTGATGAGATGGGAGAAGAGGTTTCCAAGTTGTGGAACACTAAGGAACATAAACAGTTCAGCTCCCTTATTAAGACGAGTCTGTCTAAAGGTAAAAGTTTCTTAAAGCCGGCATTATGATCTCTTCCTAAGAATAACATGCAAAGCATCGTTAACTATTATTTCAATGTTCATATTCCTCAGCATATTAGGTCAAGTAGTAAAACAAATCAACACCGATAATGAAGAGAAGGAAGAGGAAGAAGAGAGGTCACTACTCTCAAATGTTCTTGCAAAAGGAATCGACCAAAACATGTTGCCTCTTCTAGTTCTAAGTCTGTGAAGACAAAGTACCTATGTGGTCGTCGATGACACCAGAAGTATCAATATACACTCCCTTTTAGTTGACATAGAAATGGAATATACAAAGAGAAATGTATTTTATCTCTCAATATTGGGAGAATTTCGGGATGAGTCCTAAGTATTGAGGTCTAATAGGATTAACACAAAAGTATACATAAATACATTGATTGCTAGAATTCTTATCGATTATCTTCACTTGATATTTTTTATTATTTTATGTTTGCCTTATTTTTTAAATTTTTTTTTATTTTTGAAGGAAGGTGAATTATTGTTATATTACTATTATCCTTTAGCAACAATTTAAATTCTAACATCTTACTACTAAGATATTCCATGTTGAGATAATTGCTGCTAAAGGATGTATGGACCTGTTGGTTGCAACTAGTATACATGGTACCTTCACTTCATACATCATCTGTCACTCCATTTGTGTATCAAAGACTTCTTGATGCTGAATTTGTCAAAGATTTGTTCCATAAAATTTGTTTCTTCATCAAGTTCCATTTCTTTATTTTTGTAATTCACTCCCTTTAAGAGTTGAAAGATCTTGGACATCTATCCCAAATTCTATCTCCCTATCCGGCAGGACTCTAGGTGAATCACTGGGGAAACTTTTAGGAAACTCATTTACGACTGGGACTGACTGGAGGGTTAGTGTCTCAACACTGTGATCTTTAGCTCTAACTATATTATGATGCACCCCTTGGAAATTAACTTAGCCTTAAGATACGAAATGAAATGCCCCTAGGGCAAAGTTGAGCTATCTCTCCACTCTATGATTGGCTCACCTTGAAAGTGAAACTTGACAACTTTGGTTCTACAATCTATGGAAGAATAACAAGCATAAAGCCAATCTATGCAAAAACAATGATGCAGAAATCCACCATATCTAACTCAACTTGATTACCTAAAGAATCTTTATGGTAGATTGACACTGTTCAAGCTCTATAGACTCTTTGAGCTAGAATAGACTCAACGACCGGAGTAAAAACATTGAAAGGCTCATTAAGACACTCAAAACCGATAACAAACTTTATAGCTATGTAGGGAGTCATAAAAGATAGAGTAGCACTTAAGTCTAGTAATGTAAAAACATCATTTGTAAATTCTTTGAATATACAATTAATAATATCTGGAAAATTCTCCTGATGCTAATGTTTGGCCATAACATATAGACGGTTTATGGCCTCACTTGTTCCTAAGGTACTACCTGTAGGAGCTACCTTACCATGTGGAGCTGATATAGATAATTGGACCTTGTTCCCCCTAAAGCTCTATATCATCTTTGGGTAATCCTTCAAAAAATGTCCTACCTACCCGCATTTGTAGCAACCACTAGTGCCAATAAGGCACTCTCCGAGATGATACCTACCATACTTGCCACACGAGGGTTAGTGAGAAGGCCCTTGATCTATACTCCTTGTGATTGGAAGCCTGAGATTTGAAGTTTTGTGACCTCTGTTCATTCTTGACCCTTAGTGAAAGCGCATTGGCAGATAACTGTATTGTCCTAGATGACTATGGCTTAAAGGATGATCCATTCCCACTTGTGCCTACTTTTTTCAAATCTTATGGCTGGATATATTGGAACTTTGATTCATTACTTCTCCCAATCCTTTAACTTCTCCTCCCCCATTTGTTGTACATAAGACATTATCCTCGATATATCTATGTCCTTTATCAGCATAGCTACCCTGCCCTCTTTGTTAGTCGATTGGGAGAGCCCATCTACGAACAGACTCATCATGTTCCTCATATCTGCCATCATATCCAAAGCATTGCGGGTAACTATGTTAACTTAACATTGGTGATGTCATATCAACATTGATGAAGCTCAATATTTGATGGACTTAAGTTCACACAACTATCCCGCTATGCTCTGGATATGGTGGTGGATATGAGGAGTAGGATAGGTTTGTTCATAGTTGGGCTATCCCGATCAACTAACAAGGAGGGCAGGGTACCTATGCTAATATGGGATATAGATATGGACCGAATAGTTACCTATGTGTAGCAGGTGGAGGGGAGAAGTATCGAAACAAAAGGTCTATGACATCCATCCATGAGACTAGCAAAAAGTGGGTAACTAGAGGGAGTGAGTAATCCTTTCAGCCAAGTTATCATGGCTAGTATAGTCATCTACCGGTGTAGCTATACCAAGGGTCAGGAGTATATAGGGGTCGCAAAACTTCAAGACTCAGTGTTTCCAATCAAAAGAAAGTATGGATCAAGGGCTTTGTATCCATCCCTCATGTGGCAAGTATTGTAGATCCCATCCTTGAAAGTGCCTCATTGGCACTAGCGATTGCTACAAGTGTGGGTAGAAAGTGATCTTTTAAAAGGATTGCCCAGTTATGACACAGAGCTTTAGGGGAAACAAGCACAGTTATCTACATCAGCTCCACAAGGTAAGGTGGGTTCTAAGGGTACTACCTCACGAATAGGCAAGGCCACAAATCATCTGTATGCTACGAACATACATCAGGATCAGGAGAACTCGTCAAATGTTGTCATTGGTATGCTCAAAGTCTTTACACATAATGTTTTTGCATTTTTAGACCCAGATGCTACACTATCTGTCATGACTCCCTACATAGCTATGAAGTTTAAAATTAGCCCTGAGTGTCTTATTGAGCCTTTATGTGTTTCCATTCTAGTCGATGAATCTATTCTAGATTAAATAGTCTATAGAGATTGTCCAGTGTCAATCTACCATGAAGACACTTTAGCTGATCAAGTTGAGTTAGATATGGTAGAATCATTCTTTGCATGGACTGACTTCACGCTTGTTATTCTTTCATATACTATAGAACAGAGTTCTCAAGTTTTAATTTCCAAGTGAGCCGGTCTTAGAGTGGAGGGGTAGTCCAACTATGCCTAAGGGTTATTTTATTTCATATTTTAGGGACAAGAAATTAATTTCTAAGGGGTGCATTTACTATACAGTTAGAGTCAAAGATTCAATTGTCGAGGCACCAACCCTCCAATTAGTCCCAGTCGTAAATGAGTTTCCTAAAATTTTTCTAATGATCTACTTTGAGTCCCTCTGGATAGGGTGATAGATTTTGGGATAGATGTCCTTGCGAACACACACTCTATTCATTCATACCATATAAAATAACGTCAGTAGAGCTAAAAGATTTGAAACAGTAGTTGAAAGATTTTCTAGATAAAGGTTTTATTAGACCTAGTGGCTTATCTTTGGGTGCTCTAGTTCTATGTTTGAAAGAATAATGGTTTCCTTAGGATGTGCGTTGACCACAATCAATTAAACATGGTCACTATAAAGTGTAAGTATACCCTTCTCAAAATTGATGATCTGTTTGATCACCTCTTTTGTGCTAAATTATTCTCTAAGATAGACCTCAAATCAATTGAAAGTTAGAGAAAGTGACATCCAAAGTCAGCCTTCAAAACCTGCTAAGGGCATAATGATTTCCTTGTTATGTCCTTTGGATTGACTAACTCTCCTAATAGCCTTCGTGAACCTTATGAAAGTGTTGGGGGCAATATCTATATAGGTTTGTTATCATGTTCATAAATGAAGTCCTGATATACTCCAGAAATGAAGAGAAGCATGCTGACCATCTTATAACCGTCCTCAAGGCCCCCAAGGATCAGAGATTGTATGCTAACTTTTCAAAGTGTGAGTTTTGGTTGGCATCCGTGGCATTCCTAGGCCACATTGTGTTTGCAGAAGGTATACACCTTGACTCTCAAAAGATTGAGGCAATGAAGAACTAGCCAAGACCCACTTCCCTAATGTAGATAAGAAGTTTCTTCGGGTTAGTGAGATATTAAAGGCATTTTGTAGAGGAATTTTCATCCATATCAGCTCCACCGACTAGGTTGACCCAAGAGAAGGTAAAATTTCAATGATCAAAGGCATGTGAGAAGAGTTTTCAGAGTTAAAGACTAGACTGACCACGACTCCGGTGTTATCTAAACCTGAGGGAATAGACAATTTTATTGTTTATTCTGATTCATCTAGAGTTGCGCATGGCTGTTATTGATGTAGAGAGGCAAGGTTATATCATGTGCCTCTAGATAGTTCAAGACCCATGAGAAGAATTACCCACTTATGACCTTGAGTTAGTTGCGGTGGTATTCGTACTCAAGATTTTGAGGCACCATCTCTATGGCGGACATGCTGATACATTCACTGATCATAAAATATTGTCATATGTATTTAATTAGAAAGAGTTGAACCTGGGGCAGAGAAGATTTCTGGAATTGCTCAAGGGCTATGACATGTGCATTATCTACCATCCAAGTAAACCTAACATTATTGTTGATGCTCTTAGCAGTCTATCTATGGAAAGCACAACACATATTGGGGAAGATAAGAAGGAGATAGCCAAAGATGTTCACAAACTTTCTCATTTAGGGATACAACTTATCGATACAAATGAGGGAGGTGTAACTATTTATAATGGAGTTGAATCCTCATTAGTAGTAGAAGTAAAGGAAAAGTAGGATCAAGATCACATGCTTATCCAATTAAAATAAGATGTCTAGAAGAAAAAAGTATTACTGTTTACAAAAGGGGAATATGGGGTATTGAGGTACCAAGGTAGGTTATGTGTCCCTTGTATTGATGACCTATGGGATAGGATTTTGGTTGAGGCTCATATAACCAAATACTCCATCCATTACTGTTCGACAAAGATTTAAAAAGATTTGCGAGACATTTATTGGTGGAATGGAATGAAGAGAGACATTGCAGAGTTTGTGTCTAAGTGCTCAAATGGACAACAAGGTTATCATGGAACATCAAAAGCCTTATGGTGTGGCTCAAAATATAGACATTCCAAAGTGGATGTGGGAGAAGATCAATATGGATTTCATGACCGGGATGTCGTGATCTCACAAACTATATGACTCCATCTGGGTGATAGTAGAAAAATGACCATGTCAGTTCACTTCTTACCTGTCAAGATGATTGATACTATCGAGGACTCTGCCTAATTATATATTAAGGAGATTGTTAGATTACATGAGTTACCACTATCCATCATCTCCGATAGTGGAGCCCAGTTCACATTAAACTTTTAGAAGCCCTTCTAGAAAGGTCTTGGTTCAAAGGTGAACCTTACCAATGACCTTTCATACTTAGATAAATGGACATGCAGAGCGTACCATCCAAACCTTTAAGGGCATGTTGAGGGAATATGTTTTGATCTTCAATTGAAATGGGGATAATTATTTGTGAATCATTGAGTTTGCCTACAATAACAACTTTCATACTAGTACACAAATGGCTCCATATGAGGCTCTTTATGGGAGGAGATATAGGACACCTATTAGTTGGTTCAAGGTTGGTGAAGCAACATTAACAGGGATTACTTTGTTCACCAGGCTATGAAAAAGGTCAAAGTTATTCAAGGAAGGTTTAGGACCACCCAAAGCCATCAAAAGTCTTACATAGATGTTAGAAGGGAGACATAGAATTTGAGGTCGATGATTAGGTGTACCTATTTGGGAAAAGGGAAAGCATAGTCCCCAATATATCAACCTTTATTATATCATTAGGAGAATTGGTAACATTGCTTATGAGTTCGAATTACGACCAGAGTTGGTTGTGATCCATAAAGTATTTCACATTTCAATTCTCAAGAAGTGCCTAAGAGATCCTTCGTTAGTCATGCCTATTGAATGTATTGGAGTTAAAAATATCTTGTTATACGAAGAGATTTCAGTATATATCCTTGACCGCCAAGTCTTCAAATTGAGGGCCAAGGAGATTGCTTTGGTGAAAGTTTTATAGAGAAGTCAGTCTACTAAGGAAGCTACATGGAAAGCTAAGGAGGATATGAAGGCTAGGTAGCCCTATCTATTTGTGTCTTCCAATGATGAGGTTGAAGGTAATATTTCTTATCCCTATCTTTGAGTTGATGAGTTTTGAGTTTGAGTAATTATCAATTTTGAATAATTGACTGTTTGAGTACTTGATTTGAGATGCATTCGTTCTTTGAGTATACTCTTAGTTTTGCCTTTATTTGAGGAAGAATGATCTCAAGGGGGAGATATTGTAACATCCCCTAATTATTTTAATTCAGGCAAGTTCATAAAGCCCAATGAGTGAATCTAATTTTTGTACCAGATAGGCATCTACAATTTGTATCTACAACAACAACAAACATACCCAGTAGAGTCCCACAAGTGGGGTCTAGGAGGAGGGGGTAGAATGTACCCAGACCTACCACTACCTCATAGAGATAGGGAGGTAGTTTCCAGGGAAGCCTCGTCTCAAAAATCCATAAGCAGAATAAACTTGATATGACAAAAAACACATGTCAATATGTAAATATGATAGAATTAACAAACCTATGATGGATATAAAGAATGCTTACTCTTGTCCTCGGTAAGATTCAATTTTGCCATATCTTGTTTAATCACCTCCCCCAATACTTCTTCGGTGTACCTCTACCCCTTTGTGTAACTCCAAAAACCAGCCTCTCGCACCTCCTAACAGGAGCATTAGTATTCCATCTCTGCACATGTCCAAACCGTATCTAAGGCATGCAAATCATTTCATGGACTGTATATAGGGCATAGTTCCCTTTTACACTTAGGAAATTTCGTTGTTGAAGGCCCTCTTTATGAGCCATAGATTCTAGGACCCGTAGACTAGGACTTGTGGTTCCAAGCCCTGAGAAAACCAAGCCTCTAAATTAGACCAAAGTTGAATAGGAAGAGACCTATTTATTATTTATAAAAACGTCTATGGCCCACAAAGCTTTGTCATAGACCCCACCCTAGAAAACTAGTTTCTATGGAAAGTAATCTATGACCCATAGAAGTGATCACGACCTGTAAATGGGGTTTTATGGTCCACCTCAACAGTTTTAGTAAAGGTGTAGTTTGGTCCTTCCCATCCTATTTTAACAAAAAATCTTGTCTTTTGGTGTTCTTATTAACCCTTTAACAGTAGCCCATGACCCTTTCCCTAATTAGCACTTAGATCTATCGAGAACAAGAACTGGAGGGAAGAAAAAAGGCTAGGCTTCCAAGCATTCAGTGTATTCTTCGAGTCTGATTCTAAGCTCTGAGATTCCAAGTAAGTTAGGCCCTTAAAAAATCAAATTCAAGTCCATTCTAGTATATGCCTATTGTTTTGAGTAAATTCTTTTACATTACTTGCACACGATATTTCTTTAAAAGAAGTACTACATTATACTGCATTATTGTCAAATTTGTTGTAAATACAAGACATTACATAGCTACCTTTAGAACCTAAAGAATTCATGTAAAATTTACACGTCGAAAGTGGGAGTTGAGTTGAAGAAGTGCCTTGAGATGTAATTTCAGCATACATTGTTTAATAGGTTTGTTTACTTTTTTTGAGCATGCATATGAGCATTCTTAAACTATGAGTTTTAAAGCTAGTTGAGTAAGAAACTATCATTTTAAGATTTCATTACATTGAAAACTTATTTATCTAACAGGAAGTGACAAGCTGAGGAATGCTAAAGTTTGGCTAAGTTCTAAGAGATTAAAGAAGTAATTTTGAGTAATTACACTCTTAAAATTATGAGCATATAATAAAATAATTTAGGAGTATTTGAGCATAGATATGGGCCAGTGTGCGAAAGTATTAATAAGTCGAACTCATAAACTAGGTAATCAATATAGGATAAGATCATCGTAATAATTGTACGACTCCTTATATGCCACTGAGATAGCCAAGTTAAATGTATCCTAAATAAAGTTTGCCCCCTACCCAAGCAAAGTACGAGATGGACCTGGAAATATGGACAAGATGTTGTATCATTATGACGCTTATATTGATGGTTGTCAAATAGAGAAACTCCCCAAGTTAAACTACATTATTTCCATACACTTGAGTACCTATATTTTTGCATTAAGTAAGTTTATTCATAGCGCATTAACTCCTATCATTGAGATTTTTACTGAGCTAAAGATTTGACTGCATGTTTTACCTCTAATCCTATTTGGCCATTTTATATACTCGTACATTCCATGTATTTATGTCCTCTTAACTTGTATCATTGTATGATAGAGAAGTAGGTGATATATCAGATCCTCAAGAAGTGTATCTTTGAAGATCTAGCTTCCTGAGTTGCTTTTGATGAGGCCTCCTTGCAGGCAAAGACACTTTATGTCCCTTTTTGATTTCTAGCATTTTCTTTGTAGAGGTAGTCGTGGCTTGTTGCAGTTTCTACTCTTAGTTAGACTAGTAGAGGCTTCATAGAGTATTGTAGCATTTCTCTCAAAATTTGTATCGACATAACTTGTTTTACCTACTAGTGTTGAGATCTTGAGTATTATAGCCTTTGTGTTTATTTCTAGCCTACCTCTTATGGTTTGACTCTTCCGCTAAGTCAAGTAGCCAAACTTAGTGGTTCGTTTAGGACCAGAAAAATGATTTTTGAGTGTTGGCCCCATCTATGATATAGACTCGGGGTGTTACAATAGATCCACCGAATAGGTGTAAGTTCCTCATGACTCATCACCTTAAACTGCATTTGCCATATGGGAGGCCCATGTACTAAAATATGGATAGTTATTGCATGTTGTAATCAAAGCAATCTCTACAGTCTTTTCCGGGGGAGGGGTCGGTTTTCCAAATTCTTATATTTTTATGTTCAGACAATATACATAGATTGAAGCCCTCGGTCCAAAGGAGGTTGGACCAATGTAGCTCATGGGTCACTTTATGTCGGTGAATACTACCCTACTCAGTATTAGTGATTTTGAAAGGGTCGATATCTAAATGCTTTGGGATTGAACTTCTACTCTTGCCTTTCTTTTATGGTTATATCATGTATATATATTATTTGTCTCTTTTAAGGGTTATAGACAAGTACTCATCGTAATAACCATCCTCGGACACTACATTATAGGAATGGAGACCCATGTTAATGGTTTCAAGCAGCAATAGATCCTTCTGGAACAGAAATCAGTGTTGAGGTGAGTTTTAAATCATTTGGAAAGTGAAATTTTTGTCATTAGTCTTTCTTTTGATTTTCATGGTATGTCATGGGCCATGTCCCGATGTAGACATTGTTATTTTGTTAGTAAAGGTTTTGTAGATCGATCATTATTTGGATTTGACTTCCTTATTAAAAGTTGAATTGGTCTTCATCATTTGAATTTCTTGAATATATATTAAAATGGGTTTTATTTTTCGTGTTGATATTAAATAGATATTAGTGTTGAATTATTTAGATTAAGTAGGTTGATTTGTGCTCTCTGGCCTAATGGGACTTTGTGTGTCATGCCACGTCTCAGGTGGGGTTTCAGCCTGATGGGATTTTGTGTGTCATGTCATGTCTAGGGTGGGGTTTTAGGTATGACATAGAATAAATAAAAAGAATCTCATGTCTCCTTCAAAATCAAACATTAGTACCATATGGAAAAAGTAGGATCAATATATCATTTCACCCATCACTCTCACTAGAGACAAAATTTAAGCTACTTTCTCTTTAAATTAGGAAATGAAGAACTATTTTACCACCTTGATTTTCATATGGCCAACGAAATAGAGATGAATATTCTTTAGTTCTTCATATCAATAAGGATAAATTTATCTAAGTAAGGTCCTATATCAAGAAAGTATTGAAATGCATGAAATAAAGGTCATATAAAGTCTATCACTATTAACGAGAGGAGTTGATAATCCTAACATGCTGTCAATGTTGTCTAAATATTTAAAATTTATTCTAGTAAAGGAGCTAAATACAACACAATTATATGTTCTCCCTTTGAAATAAATTATAAATAGTAAATAACATCATTACTAATCTATGTCATATGTCATAGATAAAAGAAATGTAGCGTGGTAAAGAATAACTCTTAAAATCATTAACTGACCATGAAAGCCGAAACGTCTGCAGAAATTTGATCCAGTGCCCCAACATTTTGCTCAAGATGTTTTCTAGAGAGACCACCAACAGCTACAATATTATAAGACTTATATACGTCAACTATGTCCAAAATAGAAAAAAGAAAACCTAGATAATAAGCTTGATTGTTTCATACTGACATATCTAGGATCAAAAATTAAAGAATATGTAATGACCCGTTAGGTCATCTTAAAAATAAATACTCTCTCTTTCATAAAAGATTCTTTAAGTAAATTTAAATTAAAAATTTGAAACTATTCGATAATTACGGTCATTTAGTTGACGGATAATGTTAGATAATTAATTTAGTTGGTGGATTAAATAATATTGTAATTAATATCCTATACTATTTATTCCATATTTATCAAAAATAGGCTAATAAAATTTATCACTTTTATTATATTAAAATAAGTAAAGAAATAAATAAGAAAGAAAATTTTAAAAAAAATATAATAATAATTATAATTTAAAGGGCTGCGCAGCAGTAGTCCTGTAACAAAAGCAGAAAGCAAAAAATAATTTTGACGCACGCTGCTACGCACAAAAAGAAAAAGGTGCGGGAAGGAAAAGAAAGAAAAAAAGGAGAAGAAAAATTATGATTTTCATCCTAAAACATCAAGGTAATTATTCTCATCCTTTCTATTAGGTTTTCATGAGATTATGAATAAAATTTTTAGGGTAGAAACATGTATAATTTATGTTAAATTAAGAAAATATAGTCCTAGGGTTCTTAAAATAAAATTTTGATTTGGAGGTCGAATAACGATCCGTTTTAGCTGAAATTTAACATATGAGTTTAGTTTATTATGGGTAAACATAATGTGAAAGAAATTTCCAGATTCGAATTTAGGGCTCGGGGTGACTTTTTGACACGATTTTTGAACCAAAAATAAATATAGCAATATGGGTGTCATTAGATTCATATTCTTATGTAGATTATGTATTTGAACAGATTTTTGACCATCTGAAAGCGTTACGAAAGACTCAAGATTTGGAGTGTTATTCTATTAATTGAGGCAAGTGGGTTTCTAATCTTTTGTTAAATATGTTGAACCTTGTATGCTCTAATGTGTATAGAATTGAGTATTTTGGGGGTAGAGATGGATTAATGTAGGCTTTGATCAAAATATTTTGAATTGAATAATTATTTCTATGGTGATATTTGACTTGTGAATCAATTGTGGAAGTGTATTTTAGGGGAAATAATGAATTATTCGATATTGATATCGAATTGGTACTTGTTTTGAGATGTGACTGTTGTTGAGGTTGTGATGGTATTGAGATATTAAGGATATTGCAACATTTTTGGTATTGGGTAACACCCATATTCTTGTAATTTCTTCTATGTGTGATTCATGAAATATTTTAATATTATAAAAAGAAATGAGGCAATTAAATATAAACGTGAGTTGGTGTGGTGTTGTGACACTTGAATTGAAAATGTGGCTAAGTGATGAGAATTCAATTTTTTTAGATATATTGTTGTGGTTGGTGATTATGAGTGGATTTGTTTGTGAACTTCATCTCATGTTCATTCATTCTATGTCACACATAATTTGCATTGATTCTGGATATTGATATGAGTGAGATGGTAAAGAAAAAAGAAAAAGAAATTGGGGCCGAGGTCTTTACCGGTCGAGATGTGATGCCGAGGTCTTTGCTAGCGATATTGTGATGCCGAGGTCTTTGCCGGCGATGTTGTGATGCCGAGGTCTTTGCTGGAGATATTGTGATGCCGAGGTCTTCGCCGGTGATGTTGTGATGCCGAGGTCTTTGCCGGCGATATTGTGATGCCGAGGTCTTTGCCGGCGATGTTGTGATGCCGAGGTCTTTGCCGGCGATGTTGTGATACTGAGATCTTTGCTATTGATATTGTGATGCCGAGGTCATTGCTGGCAATTATTGCATAAGCATTGCATCTCATCCTTGCATATTGATATTGTGATGTCGAGGTCATTGCCGACAATTATCGCATAAGCATTACATCTCATCCTTGCATACTATTATGTGGCATGGTGTTATTCATGTGATTGATTATGTTATCACTTGTGAGTTATGGCTTGTGGTTTGATAATTGTGATGTACTGAAAAAAATTATCTTTATTGTGTATTATGTGTTGCTGGGTTGGGACTTTTCTGAGTGCAGGTTTGTAGTTCGGCGGTATGTGGTTGGGTGTGAAGGAGTTACTTGGTTCTTCATTGTTTTACTCTAGGTTAGTTCCATTTGCTGAGTACCGTGTTGTTTTTGGTACTCACCCCTTGCTACATTTTTGTAGGTTGTGAGCCCGGTCCCTTTAGTTAGAATTTTATCATTTCGAGATCGAGCTTCTGGATTATCCTTAAGGTAGCTGCTTATCTCATCGGTGGACCTTCAAGGAATCCATTATTATGTTACGTCCTATTTGAGGACTAGACATTTGAGACATTTTTTTATTTGAGTACTATGTATTTAGAGGCTTGTACACGTGACACCAGTTCTGGGATGGTTATAGTTTGGATTTCCTATGGTTATTTGTCATATTAGACTATTTTCTCTTCCGCTATTATTGTTATGTTTGAATCAGTAGGTATTGGGCTGACTCGCCTTGATGGGTTAGGTGAGTGCCATCACGCCCGAATTTCGGGTCGTGACAGAATGTAATGCATATTATTGAACGATTATTCAATATAATATCCACATAATGAATCAATACAATATGAGTTGGTTATAAGTGCACAGAAAAGAAAGCATTTCTTTACAAAATCATGAAATAAGACAAGAAAAATTGGAGCAGATACAAAACTTGAGAATCCAAAGATTTTGAGAAGCAAGGTTCATATTACTCCGAGCACCAACTTAATTTTCTTAAAATAAAATTATAAAGAATAATGAATTCTCTCAAAGAAAAACAACATAGCATCTGAAAAGCTGATTTAAGGAATAAGAGATTTGCACTTTTATGATGTTAATAACATATTTGATTAAGCTTTTAAAATCAACTTATTTTGAATAGTGATTTTTGGCAGAAGTATCTTTTGAAAGAAAAAAAGATACTTCTAAAACATTATAATTTATTGTTCGCTACCTTTTTATCTTTTAGTACTATTTAAAATTAATTTTCACATTTCTTCTTCCTTGGCACGAACATCCAAAATTTTGACAAATACTACATTGTATTTCCCAGTGGAGGAACTTCAATTGTAGAATGAATGACAAAGTACTAAATCCATATAAGAATTCATTTCATATGCTAGGCTGAAATGTATGAAATTTCAACATATCTAACTTCATAATCTCAAAACATGCTTACCAAAAAAGAAAAAGTCCAAGTCAACCACAAACAATAATGTAAAAGTCATTTGTTTAATAAGAAAATTAAATATTTTAATAAATCCATATAAGAATTCTTTTCATGTTTCTTGTCTTTAAAAAACTCATGTAATCTATTTAGCAAAACCTTCTTTGTGAGTCTCTAACATATTCATTAAAAGCTTCGTTTCGATAACAACAAAAAATAGTGATTACTAAAAAACTTGTAATGTGTGTAAGTGCATCGACCCTTTTGTTGTGTCATATGCATATGTTTATAAAGTTGTTTGCTTCAACATTTCAATCATATTGAAGTTTCTCAAAATGGTGTGGATCTCACATAAAAAAAAAGATATTAGATTGAAAAGTTAGAGAAAAAATGATGTCAATATATAAAATCAACGTGTTTTCCATAATGAGATCAACATTGTTCATGGTTATGCATGGATATTTCAAATAAAGAATAAATGAGCCTCAGTTAAATATCAGTCATTGCCCCATTGGAGAAAATGTCTCCAACAAAGAGAAACTTAGAAATGGAAGTGCTGCAATCAAATAACATACCTTATTCCGCAATCAGCTACAGTGGCCTCTTGATTCAACACCAGCATATTGATCAGGAAAAATCTTCATTAAAGATGAGTAGTCCAATTAAGTGTCCTGCTACATCTTGAAGACAACTTGATATTCTTTAAACCATTAACTTTTTGATTAATATTATTTTGAAAGTCGTACATTAAGTTGTCAATATTTTTTCCAAACAACAATGTCATAAGGATTGTATGTATTCTCCATCCCTTCAAAAGTTTTGATAATAAGAACAAAAAGAACACTTTTGTTTCATCAATACCTTTTCTAAGTCCCTCACTCCCCAACTACACAAATTACGCTCAACAAATTATTTGGTCAGCTTTAAGAAAAATCTCTTAATCTTAGAGATTCCCATCTTCTGAGTTTGTTATTTTATCTAGACTCCAAATCCAGACAAGCAACATAATAATGTGCTAGAAGAATGTCTTCCAAGTCAATATCGAACCAAATCCTTCTTTTGATGTTTATTTCCTAAAAAACATGTTAAAAAACTTTTAATACAACTAATGTCTACATCTCAACTATGGAGAGGCAAAAAAGTATATTTTAAATGTTAAAACTGCTTGTGGTAGCAAAAGATTGACAAATACATAAATAAATAGTTAAAATTAATATGGAAACATAAGACTTACACCCAGCCATCTACACCTCGTATACATTTGTCTTTTAATTATAGTGCAATTTAAGTATAGCAAAACATTTTTGTTTTAGATGAGTATCTGAAAAAATAACATTTTATTCTTCTTTTAGGCATAATATTTTTCAAAATAAACTAAGAAAAATAAAATTAAAAAGTGATCAAGATAGTCTAATACAACATTATTTGAGAATGTATACGCAAAAAGAGTAAACAGTGATTAGTCGAAAAATAATTAGAAAAGTTCAATTGATTAGAAATGCATAATTTTTCAAAATTAACATCTCTTCCATTTACATTTACAATAAACCTTTCATGCAATGACTAAAAAATAGATGACTAATATTTGTTCATCTATGCTAAACCTTTAAAACAAGATTTGTAATGAAATATTGTTATTTTCTATAATTTACTTATACTTGCTATAGATGATAATCACTGTCAGAGTAAACTTGTTATTTATTTTTTAAAAATATTACTATTTATTCTTATTATAACACAACAATGGGTATGATGAAAAAGTGGTAACAAGGGCTTTTCATCATCAATATTTATATCGCTGCACAATTTTAAAATTTTTAAAAACAATTCATTTGCTCTTTCTATATTCTCTCTCTTGTTTTCTCTTTCTATCCTTAATTTGAGCATCAAACCCCAATTGATTTTCAAAGACACCATGATGAACAAACAAACATTTTGTAGATATATTTAATTTTTAATTCCTGTAAATTGATGAGATTTTTTTTTCCATCTTAGCAACAAAAGATTTAAAAAGTTTGATTTATTTTACCATAAATCATATGCGGCTATGATTTAATAAATTTTGGATGCTAGTATTTCCACCTACTCTCTCTTCCAACTCAAACCCTAAATATAGAAATTTGATGGTGGAGAAGCCTAACAACGAATAAGTCATAAAACATCTATATTTTTATTACATGACATCATGATACACTATCAATGTTAAATCTCTAATCAACATCAAACAATAATTCAAAAATCAAAGCTATAGAGCTTAGCAAATATAGAATGCAAATACCTGACGAGAATTCCTCAAGGATGAGACCTTCTTCCAGATTCAAGTTGTCGTTGAGGGATGCACTATTCTTGAGCGTCCCCATCAAAATACCACAAATATCAATCTTTCAATTCTTCTTCTTTTGTTTGTGAAAGTATCTCTGACGAAAATGATGAAATATGTCCGTATGTATATTTGAAGTGTTGTTTAGTGCTAAACTTAGAAAAAAATGTTGAGTTAATCTTTGACCAAATATTTACCTAAACTAGGCGGTTTTAACTTATAAGGACTTATTTGGCTTTTTAAGTGTGTGTATATATATTTGAAGTGTATGTTGTTTCGTGCTAAATTTAGAAAAAAAATATTGAGTAAATCTTTGACCAAATTTTTACCTAAAATGTGAAAGGACTTATTTGGCTTTTCATGTGTGTATATATATATTTGAAGTGTTGTTTAGTTCTAAATTTAGAATAAAAAACATATTGAGTGAATCTTTGAACAAATATTTACCAAAAATGTGATTAAACTATTATAAGAACTTATTTTGCTTTTCCCTTTTCTTTGCTCCTTTCTAACAAAATATTCATAAGAGATTTTCTTTGCTTTTTATGTTAGTTTATCTTGATACAATTAAATTTAAATTTTAAAGTAGCTTATTTCTATAAGTTCACTCATGAAAATTATTTGAGCACATGGGGAAAAAATGCAAAGATGAACTAGTATTTACTACTTAATATCAAATATAATTATGTGATTTTGGGTACGGAAGAATCATGTAGTTTGTGGAGCATAGACTTATAGAGTCAATCTTCCATATATACATGGTAAAAAATATCATCTACTTCAAATATTATTTACTTGGAAGAAAAGGTAAAACAATTATTACCTAATATATAAGACACATTAAATGTCTCTTAGTTAAAAAAATATTATTCTTACATTTTTAACTATTGAACACATAAGTTAAAGTCTTAGATCCACTACTGTTACTCTGGAGGGAGAGCTAGATTACAATGAATACGTTTGGCCAAATCCAATAAATTTGATTCAAAGTATAATTATCTTAAAAATTAATCAAATAAGTTTAAAAGCTAATAACTTAATAAAGCTAATAATTTAAATGGTTAAACTTGAAATCTAACTCTGCTTATGGACATAACAATCTATTACAATAGTAATAACTTGAGTATCGACAAGCAATTACATATCATGATTCATATCAGCATTTTGACATCTGATTTTCAAAGCAAATAGCATTGTGTTCATCTATGTTACACCTTTAAAATAAGATTTCATTAGAAATCTTATTATTTTCTACCATTTACTTATACTTTCTAAATATGATAACTAGTGTCAAAATAAACTCACATTTATTTCTAAAAAAAATAGCTATTTATTCTTATTATAACACAACAATGTGTATGGTGAAAAGGGCTATTCATGATCAACATTTATACCACAATTTTAAAATTTTAAAAACAATTCATTTGCTCTCTCTCTCTCTCCCTGTAACACCCCACAACTCTATTCATAGGATCCAAAATTTTTCATCGTAAGTATATAAGCTTGAACCTGATGATCACTACAACAAATTCAATTATTAGAGACAAATAATTTCATCACTTATAAATGATATTTCGTCACTAAAAATCTTGTGTGACGAAAAATATTTCGTCACATAGTCGTCCGTAAATGTGGGTGCCTAAAAGTATATAAAGACGACTTAGTGGTTCGTCGCTTAAAAGGTTACATTAACTATAAAAAGAAAAATCGTCCCCAAATACATGAACATTTGTGACAAATCCGTTTGTCATAAAAGGTGTATTTTTTTTTTTGTAGTTAATGGTATGATTTTGTCACTAAAAAGTTGTTACCACCGACAAAACTATATCGTCACTAATTATTTAGTTCAATTAGTGACAACACTAATCGTCTCTAAAAGTATATACATTTCGTAGTTAAACAATGTAACTTTGTCACTAACTACTGCCTTTTAGACACAGAAAAAAATCGTCGTTAAATGTAAAAATTAGGGAAAAATTTATTGTTATAAAAAGGTTAATAATTTAGTAGTTGAATCTATCATTCGTCACTAAAAGTATTGCTTTTACCAACAACATATAATTGTCGCTATAACTTAATATGGTTAGTGAAAATTACAATTGTCACAAAATAAAAAAGTATTTCGTATTTAATAAGAGAGAGGTATTGAGACAAATATAATTTTTGTCACTAAATGTTATCAACTTATGACAAACTTATATATTTTATACTAAAAGCATTTGTCTTGAAAAGTTGAACTTAATTGTTTTTAAAAGTTACCTTTAGTGACAAAATATTTTGTCACTAATTGCAAACCTTGATGACATTTAATTATTTTATATTGATATTATTTTTTAAATTAGAGTTTCATAAATAAAAAATTAAATAATAAAACATGCTAGATGATGACAACAACAACAACAACAACAACAACAACAACAACAACAACAACAATAATAATAATAATAATAATAATAAACATCTGATCATACAATTAAAAATAACTAAAATTGTACTAGGTAATATCCATTACAAGTTCCTTGCATTAAAGTAAAGTATATCCAATACTAAAAAAAATCTAACTGAAATAGATGAAATATTACTCCTAAACTAAGATAAGTAGAGGTTTCTTTCATAAAGTACCAATTATATGATGACATAAGAGCTTGCATTTATCCTTGATTTAATTCTCACGTTTTGTACCTAAGAAAAAAGAGAAAAGAAATTTATAAGATTTAATTTAAACTCGAATTTGTAACACTATATGTTAAAATGCTAAATTGTATAAGCACTATATAGACAAAAGATTGGGTTTTTTTTTTCTTTTCTATAGTAGTCCAGTTATAACTAACCTTGATAGCTCATTTACTACTTCACTGCACCATCTTGTCAAGAATTTCTATGTGGGATTTCCTTTGTCAAAATAAGCAAACAAATAGTTTGTAATAGCATTCTTTTCTAATAAACTATTATATGTTGAATTTAGAAGTATCTAAGCCTGAGCAATACAAATTTAGAAAATTGCAATTAACATCAGAAACAATCCATAGATTAGATTGTCTCCTAATTACACCACCTGTCACAGATCAACTAGGACATTATCATGAGCTACATGAAGTACATTTTCTTCTACTTGCGGTATAATTCTCTATTCACTTCCAAATCTAGTCAAATTTCAGGTGTCAAGTAGGAAATTAGCTCCAACTTTTTCAGCCAGATATTTCTATTCTCTAATCTAACATTCCAATCCCCTAAGCAACCATCACATCATAAATATTTGAACCATAACAAAAACATAGGTAGAAATTTCAGCATCAAAATATACCTTCTAGTTGTTCGACTAATCATACTTGTACAAATATTATTTAGGCAAAGCATGCTTTCTTTTTTAAATTAAAAAATGCTGAGCAGAAGAGGGTTCTAAATAGCTGCATAGCAAATGCAATCACAAAAGCCAATATAACACTCAAGCTTCTTAAATTTTCAAACATGGCCAGAGCCATTATCAGCAAAAGGAAAGGAAGGATAAGACCACGTAGTGCAGTTTTAAGACAATCAAGATATAGTTTGGTTGATCTCTTGTAACCACTAACAATCAGTTTTAAAGAAGAAAAAATTCAAACTTTTTTAGCCAAAAAAATCCAACAACGCATCCTAAAAACTCATAAACTGAGTTGCAAACTTATCTTTCCGAACACTTCAGCTAAAATGAAAACTAAAAGAACAGTACACAACTGAAAAAGTTATAGAATACTAGTGCAAAGGAAAAGGATAAAACTTTTCAGGCTTAAAACTGATTTACTAGTGCAAAGGAAAAGGATAAAACTTTTCAGGCCTAAAACTGATTTATTTCTAACTATGCCTAGAATGTCAAGGAGACGATATGTTTTTTTCCATACGAAAGGGAATGTAAAATATTGAAGACTGCTTTATGTGCAAGATGTATCTATTAACACAAGTAATCCCCCCCCCCCCCAAAAAAAACAACACCTCCTTGGATATAACTTCTATTGAAATCAGGGATATGTATGAAATATTTAATTGGGGCAACCAGTGGAAAGTCTCATGCAAAATATGGGCAAAATGTCAGTTCTTCTGGTGAAAAGAGACTGTCGCGGCTTGGAAGTACCAGCAAAGACAATGTAGAACCAAAGCATGGAAGTCAAAATACTAAACTCAAAGAGGTTAATCAGCAAATTAAATTAAATGGGACAACCAAAGATGTAATTATTAGTAACCCTGGGTCAAAAGGTGATGAATCGACTAACCTTTCATCTGAGTCATGGAAAGTTTGGTCAGCGGAAATCATTTGCCCATTTCCCAAAGGAAATGTGTTCACAAGCTATGATCACAATATTGATATTGGTGGTAATTTTAACAGAGGGTAATGATGTTAGGAGTACAATTAAAGAGCAAGTGGATGAGGTAGGAAGAGCTTTATATCTGGGGAAGAAACCAGGAAGCGAACCAAAAGATTTAAGCAGTTTAGGCTTTCTACTTATATCCGAGAGCCAGAAAGAAGAACTACCCAGATTGCCACCTGTTAGAATCAAGTCGGAAGAGAAGTCCTTCAATATTCACTGGGAGGAAAAATTTGAACTAGATAGACCTGATCCAAAGATTACAAATGGTGAAAATACATATATCATAGGTGATACTGAAAAGGGAACAGGACACGAGAGTGTTCCAAATCCTCAAAGAGGTGAAAACAAAGAAGATGATGAACAATCTTTCGCAGAGGAAGATTCTTACTTATCAGGTGAGAGATATTTCCGATCAAAGAATGTTGATAAAGTTGGCCCTTCAGATGATCCTGCAGTGATTTGTGAAACTGAAATGTATCGGAGAACTAACATGGTTCTCCAATATGACAGACAGTTAATGGATGAAGAAGAATAAGTTTGATGTGTGTAGAGCCTCTTTGGCAGGGATTTGTTACTCAAACAAGTGAACCTGCATTGTTAGGGGATCATAGGGCCTTGAATGAGTATGAAAGGCCCCGATTGAATGATATTTGCGTGAACGGTGATCAGCATGGTTCAGTTAGGTCAATTGGTGTAGGTATTAACAGGGATATGGGAGATATCAGTAGTGAAGTGCACAGAATGTTTGTTGGAGGGAGCAGTCAGGGGGATATAGGGTATTTCCATGATTATGATGCCAGTATCGTGGAATATCTTACTCCCACGATCTAAAAATCTACCAAAAAAATTTATTAAGAAATTTGCTATTTATTTCTACTTAGCTATAGACAATGCTTCCCCTGTGTAAGGTGTTATAGTATTTTCACACTCTATCCATTAAACTTTGAAAGTAGCTTAAGTGTAAAGTATAGGACATGTACACACTAAAAAAAATTATGAGGTAAGATATTAACATTTATATCATGATATAAGTAAAACGTAACATGTATAAAATATGACTTGTTAACATGGAATTTAAGTCGACTAAATAAAAATAAGAAAGTACTTAAAGTTGGTATTCTGGTGGAGTTTACACTCCGCTGCGTCATACAAAAGGTATCCAAAGTTAGATACTAAATGCTACATAATTATATATTTAGTAAAATGAAACTAAATAAAACTTTTCATATAAATTTGTATTACTTCTAACCTTGATGGTGATGGGCGAGAAAAAAGTGGCATTTTTCTAAACAGTTCTTCTTGGCGTGCCATTACAGTATCCAATTGAGGATTTAATGCTTGTATTTGAGATTGTTGTTGTTTTATTTGACACTGCTGATCTTCTATTCGAGACTGTTAATTTTCTACCACAGTTTCAGCTGCATTTATTCTGTTTTGCAACTCACGTTGGGCACTAGCAGCTTCCTGTTTCGCCTTTTTGAGCGAATCTTCTAACTCTGTCGTTCTCCTTTGTGTAGATCTTATAGTATTAGGTTTTGGACCATAACCGAGTCCTTTTATGTATCCAGACTTTGTACCAAGTACAGTGTCCACAATTTCATCAATAGTCATGGAAGACTCTCCCGAAGTATATAGATCTTTTAGATCCATCATGTTGTTCTGCATAAAAATGTTAATATTATTTAAAAGAGAATACACAACTTCTGAAAAAAATTGATCAGACAAATGTAATGAGTATTTTGTTAAAAGGCAAATTGATTTTTTTACATAATGAGTCTCAGCCTCTAAAGATGACCATCCTTTCTCACTTGTGTAATGAGTAAGCTTATAGAACTCGATTCGGTCAGGCTCAACTCCTTCAGGTTTACTTTCACCCTGTGAAATAAGAAAATAATTGAATAATACTAAAGTTTTATTAGTAAAAATAATAAAAATGGTCTAACTTACCATTTCAGCACGAGTTGCTACAAATGCTTTACCCCATGAAATGATTAGATTTGAGCTTAGTTCGATTTACCTTGTTTATGTCGCATCGTCTCTACAAATAAAATACAAAATATCATAATTCATAACTTTAATAATAAGAAGAATAACCTAAGTATAAATTACCTTGTGCTCTAGATTTATCCACATGTCATAAAGTCTATTTCAATTTTCTTGGGTCAACTCTGGCACTTCAATTTTACGAGCTTCTTCCTTTGAGCGTGCACTTTCAAATAGTTGTTTTAACTTATAGCGCCATTGTCGTCTTCTACTTTTCAGAATAACCTCACAGCTATCTTTCACATAATGCTCATCCAAATTAATCTCAAACCTCTCCTAAAAAGACGTACAAATTTTGAAGAAACAAACAAAAGATTCATAATTTCTTTCATATTAAAACAATAAACAATGATGGCAGATAATTAGCATGTGGGTGATTGGGTTCTTGAAAGCAGTGTTAGTCCAAATCAAAACCTCAAAAATAAGTGTCAGGAAAGACTAAGCAAGAAGAAAATAGATGCCATTAGGAAAAGACTCCAAAGAGATACTAGGCAACAGGTTGCAGAATGCCCTTCAAGTCAAAATAAACTTGTCTCTTCTGGTTATAAAAGTGACTGCAGACTCGTCAAAACGGTCCCTAATATTTATGATGAGTATGAGATAGCCAATTATGAGGATGACGTTGGACAAGATGATAAGTCCATGGATGAAAATTATGGAGTGCCTGATCCTAATTCTCATGATGAGTTTCAACAAGAAATTCTGGAAGCAACTGAGAAGCGTGGTTTGTCACCAAGGGGTAGGAAAGATAAGAGGCAAAGCAAGAAACCACCTGTGAGGAGTACATCTGCTAATTCTAGCAGGGCAAATACCAAATCCATGAGTAGATGTTTATGATGATCAAATCACTTTGTTGGAATACAAGGGGTATTAACACCAAAGACTCTCTAGAGAGGCTACAGAATCTCAAGAAAATGTACAATCTTGGTTTGATTGCTATTCTTGAACCTTTTGCTAATAACTCTTATCTTAATAGTACTAAAATCCAGTTGGGGATGGATAATGCTACTAGTAATTAGAATGGTAAGATTTGATTGTTGTGGAATAGTGACTACACCTGTAATATCATAAAAAAGGTGAGCAACACATCACTTGTGAAATTCAACATGAAGAATTGATTGACAATTTCTGGATTTCCTTTATATATGCTAAGTGTAGGGACCACTTGAGGAGGCCTTTGTGGGATAAACTTCTTTATTTTGCTACTGAGGATGTTCCCTGGTGCACTATTTTAATGTGATCACTTCACTTGAGGAAAAGAGAGGGGCCTTGATGTACAATACAACAAAAGTTTTGAATTCATCAGTGTGATTGAAGCTTGTGGGCTTACCGATCTTGGTTTTAATGGTGACCCTTTTGCTTGGTATAATCAAAGTTCTGTTGATGCTAGAATTTGGAAAAGATTGGACCGGGCTATGGCAAATGACAAATGGTTAGCTATGATGCCTCAAACCATTATTGAGCATTTGCCTTATGTGAGTTCTGATCATACACCTCAGTTGATGGAAATTGTTAATAGACAAGAGACTCATATCAAGTACTTTAAATTCCTTCATTGTAGGGTGGAGAATGAGTATTTTTTGAATACTGTAAAAACTTGCTGGAATGAAGAAGCTGGGGGTAATCCTATGTGGAGATTTCATCAAAAAATGAAAAGAGCAGTCGCTACACTTAGTTCTTGGTCCAAGAGAGAATATGGGGATATATTTGCTACTGTGAGAGTTTTCGAAGCTAAAGTCAATGTTGCTGAAGATCAGATCATGCAGAATAATTTCCAACCAAGTTAAAAGTACTGAACTACTAGGGGTGCCATCTTATTGCAAATACTACAAGCACCAGGGGCATTTAGTTCAGGATTGCACCATCAAAAGGAGAGATGATGAACAAAAGAGAAGGAAATAGCTTGAACTGGAAAGGCAAGGTGGGTTGAGTGATGAATCTAGGAATAAAGAAGCAGGTCGGGATCAAAAAATGCAAAAGGGCTCTACAAGTGCTATTAATGAATGAATGAATATATACCACTAGTTGTTATTTTAGTATCACGTAGTTGATCTGATATAACAGTTGTTTGTTAGTTGTTGGTAATAAATTCTCGTTATTTTTTTCAAACGAAAACAGAGAACAAAGAAAAAGGGACCATTAGTAAACTTACTACTAGCATCGATAGAGATAGATATCGCCAAGTACTTCTCCCCAAAAAAATTAGATGGATCAAATATAGCAATACTCAAAATAAGAACACGATATAATCACTATCAGAATCCTTACCTGGCATCTGACTAGTGGTGCATCTTTGTCCTCCCTTGTGAGTTCTTTCCACTTGTTTGGAAGCAAAAGACTTAAAATACCACATATAATCTTAAAAAATGACATATATGACAGTTTGACACAGGATGAAGACTATAACAACTGAAAACTTTCCTTTGTTTTTTGTTATATATTAAGTAGAAAAAATTCACCGACGAAACAAATAGAATATATGAGAGCTAACAACCACCCTTTTGATCATTTCTATCATGTCCGCCGATTATACGTTCCACATATTATATAAATATCGTTGGATTCCAAATGTGTAGATTACAACACCTATTCATTCAGAAAAAAGGCTCAAATTGTGCATATGGATAGAGTAGGTACCTTTATATACCTTATTTTTATGCCATGATGAGCAAAGGAGAGTTGATTCAAACATAAATCAAGTTTAGTTACAATGACAAATTCAACTTCATTTATCCTACTACATCGTTTGCCTAACATCATTCTTACCTTCCATAGATCATCAGATACTGCACTATTGTCTATATTTTTTCATTACATATTCAACATAAATGAATGTTTCAATGGTTAATGTTTGGGATTCCAACTTAGCCGATAACTAAATAATCTAATCCTAATCAATATAATAACGTATTACTCGTATTCACTATACGAGTAAGGTTATTTGATCCATCCAGTGATTGAGTATCTTGAATAGTTTTCCCTATAAGTATAGTTTGCTTAAAGACACATCCACCCAGTGCCATCGTTTTGCAGAATTCTACCAAAACACAAAATGTAATTTTAGAATGTTCATAAGATGTACAATTCATTGGTTAAATAAAATTATCATAAAAAAACATCAACCATAGACAACTAAAGCAAAAACTAACAAGAACATAAATAATCAGTTTAGAAAATGTATATGCTGCATAATGCATTTTTTAACAGCCACATCTACAAGCCAATTGTGCTTGCTACCAACCTACTTATTTTTGCTATGTTTCTCTGACTCTTCAAATATGTTGCAAAGGTCCGGTGTTGGATCATACAAAAGTAGTGCATTTTCTCGTGGATCCGACACAACGGAAACAACATTTTGGAAGAGCCTGAGCAACATAATATTTCTTGAAGGTAGTGTTCCTACTTCAAAAATTTATAATTTCTTTTCCAATCTTCTAATTGATTATATGAAACAAAATATGGATCAACATGAATGCATTTAACAAAATAATCAATGAACAATCATCAATATGGGATTATGGCATATAACTATCTATTAATTTTGTTCAAATATAAAGTATGAGGACTGCTACATACTTGGCCTTCTTGTTAAGGTTCAAAAATTCCATCAGCTCTGGAATACCGTATCTGGTCCAGGAGAACTTGCATAACTGAATTTGGAGTAAAAATGGAGACTTTAGGTTAGAAGTTGCATTTTTAGTTCTTTAAAGTTTGAAAACTTGAGTTTTCTAGCCGTTTTGAGTTTTGAGCATTGGAATTCGATTATGACATTAAGAAAATTATGCAAACAAATTTCACTCCTCAAAGTTTTCCCTTTTTCTTACAGTCATTCCTGTCGTCTTTTGCTTTGCATCATTGTAGCATCCTAGTCAATAATCAAACAACCATAATGTATAATTGTGTATTGTGTATTACATTAAATAACTTTTTCCTCTTGTACCTTTGGGTTTCAGTAGAGCTAGATATTCCATTTGCAGCAAGCCAAAGTAGAGGACTGTATGATTTTTAAATCACAATCTCCTTACTGAAAGCATTAAAAAGAAATTTTACAACTCTACGATTACGTCTATATATATAACAACACATGAATGATTGATTACTCTAGACAAGTAATAATGAAATATCATGGTTTTATGTGTCAAATTCAATAGATGATATATGGCTCACAAGCAATTTTTATGCTGAAGAAAGCTACAAGAACAAAGCAATGTGAAGGAAGCCAGCAATACAACCTCCTACCACTACTAACAACATACCCACTATAGTTCCTTTGGTCGGTATGGGGAGAATCGGTGTACATAGACTTTTAGTAGTTAGGAACAATCAAGAGTAGTTTCAGGAATAAACGCTCCACAAAGAATTAACAAACAAGCAAAAAGAAGTGCAGAGGGAAAATAAAATAACTTACCTTTCTCATTTGTTTTAATCATCACAGGTGTTCCTCATCAATAGTTATGATGGGAATTTGAGCAATATTTTGCCAGTACTCCCCCTTGTTAAATTCTAGTTGTGGTGTGAGCAATGGGCAGTTGGAAATATATAGTTCAGAGAGGGAAGAGGGCATCCCATTTACGCGAAGGGATTGGAGATTAGGGCAATCAGTGATGCAAAGCTCAGAGAGGGAGGAGGGCAGTGCTGATTCAGAAAGGGATTGGAGATAACGGCAATTCCAGATGTTTAGTCTACAATAAATTCTGTCAGCACCTTATAATTTTTTGCTAGACCAGGAATAGTGTACATCTTTCCAGGAAAGTTCATTGAGTATAGGCTTCAGTGAGTATCAAAGGTTTGTCAATCCCTTGAGCTAATAGTTGTAGTGCATCCCATAAAGGTTTTATTTGTTCTAAAGTGTTGAACCCATAGGTCGAGGGGATTGTTGATTGAGTTTTTGAGCTCTTTCCAGGGCCTTTATTGATCTCTTAAGGAGGATCAGTTTCTTCAGCTTGTTCCAGTTCTTGGACTTTGGTGGATCAAATTTATTTTCAGTCTTAGAATTATAAGCAGTAAGTTCCTTTGTTTCTTGATTGTCACAATGTCTCAAGCTTTCAGGAAGTGAATGTGTACTATTTTGCTCTCCACCTTCTGTATGATCAGTTTTTGGTACCTCTTCATCTGGAGCAATGTTATCGGATGAATCTTCTTGAATCGGTGTTGTAAGGATCTGGCTAATTGCTTCTCTTATGAGATTGACAGCATCATTTCTACTGAAACTTCTCCCATAGTGGCTTGTATCATTATTTTTTGTAGAGAAATCCTGAAGAGAGTTGTCAGTGTTCATTTCACCTGGTGTTTTCTTGGAGTCTACTTCATCATCTATTCCGTCAAGTAGTTCGCTCCCTACTTTGATACAATATCTGAAAGTATGTGCTGTGATATCATGTGCCACATGATAATATGCTTCAGTTTGTTCATTTGTCTTACGAATGTTCCATCGTCGTCTTCTGCTTTTGTTATCTTTTTGGTAATAATATTTAGTTATTCGTCTAACCAATACACTATCTTGTTGTGACGTCTTTATTGGTACCAACTGTTTTCCATAGAATCCATACTCTTCTGTTAGTGGCATGTTGATAATTCCGGAACATCTCCCACCATGGCAAAGTTTGTTGCTTGATTTTCATAGATTTGTGTTTGTTCATCCTTGTTTCTACTAATTCGACTAATTTGATCTTATCAACATTCGACTAAGGGCGCTGCTCCGAATTGAGCACCTCTTATTAATATTAGACCGAGGACACTACTATAGATGTTCACTTTAGAGTTATTGATTTTTTGGACATAATCTCAATATTTGATCTATACTATAGAGAATCTTGTTCTGCATGTTGTTTGTTACAGTATATGTTATAATCTACTACTGAACATATATTGTTTTTCTATGAATTAGGCAATTTATCTGGATGGAGCACAAAGGGATACATGGCATGTCCTACATACAATAAGGATGCGCCTTCACAAAAGGTACGAAGTAAAATTTGTTACATGGGTCACCGTCGATATCTTGAACCTAATCACTCATGGAGAAGAAGCAAGAAATTTGATGGAAAGAAAGAAAACAGATCAAAGCCAAAAGAGCTCTCGGAGGATGAAGTCTTAGAACAGTTTGATTTACTAAGTACTTGTATTGTAGGAAAACACTCAAATTATAAGAGAAAGAAATGTCGTCTTGAAGAGTTGAATTGGGTGTGGAGAAGTATTTTATTTGAGTTACCATACTGGAAGAGCTTGAAGTTGCGGCATAACTTAGATGTCATGCACATAGAAAAAATATTTGTGAGAGTATTTTGGGGACATTATTAGATATTGATGGGAAAACTAAGGACACATATAAAGCAAGACAAGATCTTAAGGATATGAACATAAGAAATGCCAGCTACTTGTTATGTTATGTCAAAAAAAGAGAAAAAAGTGTTTTGGAAATTTTCAAAATCTGTTAAATTTCCTGATGGTTATGCTTCAAATATCATAGGGTGTGTAAGTGTGGATGATGGTAAGATAACAAGACTCAAAAGTCATGACTATCATGTTTTGTTACAACGAGTTCTGCCTATTGCTCTTCGTGGATTTGTAAATAAAGATGTCTCTTTAGCATTAATTGAGTTAGGTCATTTCTTCCGATGATTATGTTGTAAGACATTGAGAAGAGATGACTTAGAACAGCTTGAAAGGGATATAATTATTATATTATGTAAGCTAGAGATGATCTTTCCACCAGCTTTTTTTTGATGTTATGGTACATTTGGCTGTGCATTTACCTCGAGAGGCTATGTATGGGGGACCAGTACAATATCGTTGAATGTACAAAATTGAGAGTTTCTTGTGCAAGCTTAAGCGTTATGTACGAAACAAGGCACACCCAGAAGGTTCTATTGCAGAAGGCTATATTATTGATGAATGTTTGACATTTCCTCTATGTATCTTACTAATATTGAGACTAGATTTAAACATGAACATCGAAATGATGATGGATCTAGCAGAAAAGATGAACATGTTCTTGACATATTTTCAAAGAGTTGTAGACCATATAGAGATGGAATATATGATGCCATACCAAAGAGAGATTTTGAGATGGCTCGATGGTACGTGTTTAATAATTGCGAAGAAGCAGAGCCTTTTCTTCAGTAAGTAATTTTTTTAATATATCTAGGTTGATATTTTATTATTTTGAATTATTTTTAAATAATTTCTTTTTCATGCAGAGAGCACAAAGAAGAGCTGTCAAAACAAGCTGTTGTGAATATAGATAATAAATATCGAGAACAATTTCCTTTATGGTTCAAAAATAAAGTAAGTGATTTTAAGATAACATAATCATGTTATTATGCTTAAATTATCATTTTCCTTTACTAATTGAATGCAATAATCTTTTTGTTGCAGATTATGCAATTATATAAGAAAAAGTCAATGTCTATCCAGAAATTATATCCATTGGCAATTGGACCTGATGTGCGTGGAAGAACACATACGGGTTGTATTGTAAATGGCATCAGGTATCATGTTCAACAACGTGATGAATTACGTAAAAGTCAAAATTGCGGTATAGTTGTTGCAGGCTATCATGAAAATGAGCTGATTGACTTTTATGGTATTATAATTGACATCCTTGAGTTAGAGTATGCTGAGGAAAATCGAGTTCTCCTATTTAAATGCAAGTGGTTTGACCTTCGCAAGAAAATAGGAATGCAAAAAAATAATAATTTTACAAGTATTTGTGTTAAAAGATTTTTGTATGAACGTGATTCTTTTGTACTTGCTACTCAAGAAAAACATGTGTTTTATATTGATGACACAAAATTGGAAGAAAATTGGCGAATTGTGCTCAAATTTCAAGATAGACACTGATATGATGTGCCAGAGAAGGAAAACTCAGAGGCAGAAAGTGATAAGTTTCATATTGCAAATGATGAAGTGTACCAAGATACTTCACTTACAAATAATTCCATTGTCAATGATTCGGTGTATATACTGAGTCAACTACATAGAGATGATGTAGATTCAATTACCTTAGATGAAAATGTAATTGAAATTGAGGCTCAAACAGAAAATGAAGTTGAAATTGACTATAGCGAAGATTCTGATCAGGAGGATGACACTATGCTAGAGTATATCAGTGATCATGAAGACAATGAAGGTAGTAATAATACTAATAATGATGAAGCTGATGGCCTAGGTGATGACGATGACATTGGTTTGTGATGTAACCTCATAAGAGTACGGCCAATTACTTATTAAAAGTTCTTCTAAATTATGTATATCTTATTTTAACATTGCAAAACGTAGCGTCCTTATTACTACCATGAAAATCATTTTCGTGAAAATTATATAACTCATTTAAGGAGCGATTGAATTGGCTTTTATTAAGTGAGTCAGAAGTTAAAAGCCATAAACTATAAGTTGGAACCCCCAATTTTTTGCTTTTGGCTTTTGATTCTTTTTCTTTTACTTCTTTAACTTTAAAAAAGATGTTTTTAAACACTTTTTATGTTACCCAAACTCTTTCAAAACTTGAAAAATGTTTAAAACTAAAAGCCACTGAAAGTATGCCAATCCAAAAACCCACTAAGTTTAGTTATTCCCTGCTTTTTAACTATATGTTGACTATATCTGTTAGTTTGTGCTGATTCTAGCTATTATGCTTCTAGATTGTGACATTACCTATGTCTTCTCTAAATGCAATAGCAACTGAAGATTACAAAAAGCACATTTTGTTTTCGCTGATTCATTTTAGGCAAGTGTCTTTTTTCATCATTTTTACATACTCTTTTTAGGTAATTACTTTTTTTTTATTAATCATCTGTATATTAATATTTATTGAGCTAGTGACTACCTTTTCAGTATTTTTTTTTTACAGAAATCATAGGTGACATCCATGAGGCTTTCACAGCTAGAGTGCATGATTTGAAAAATTTCTAGTAAGCAGACATTTCTTTAGGTGAACAAGAAATCACTTATTTACTATCGTCCTATTCTTTTAAACCTAGAGTCACCTTGTTAGTCATTTCACTAGTGTCGTGAGTATTCTTTCGTTATTAGTGATTTGTGATAGTATTAGACTTCTTTTTGTATTTGGAAATGAATTTAGTATTATAATATGTATAATAGATTGTTGATGAATATTATGACTTGTTTTGGCAATGTTGGTTGGATATGTTATTGTTTTTTGAAACAGGAAATTTTTTGATAGGCCCCAAAACAGACGAAACTCTGCCCGATTTATTGTAAACTTTCATTAAAGCTTGCCTTTGGGATCCCACTTTTAGTCCCAGTCCTAAATTGAATCATAACACAAATAATGTAGCTAGTGAATTCATGTATATCATCTATGAATACAAAGATCACTTATGGATGATAATCTTTCTGAAATTATTAAAATTTCTTGTGGATTAGATATTATCACAATGTGATTGCATGGTTGAAAAAGATAGAATGGTTAGAGTGATTATTATGTTTGAATTTAGTTTGTAAGATTAATGATATTGGTTTATGATGATATATTTATATTGTTAAAATATGTTGATATTTTTATAGTCAATATGCTTTTTCGATTTGATTGTGAGATTTAAATGTTAATTATAGAAGTTGCTAAACAAAAGCAACAAATTAATTATGGTTATGCTAATTGTGGGAGTTCTACGATCTGTTGTGATAATAAGTTGTGCGTGTTACTATTCATCGCTAATTAATAACTTTTTAATGCATTGTAAAATTTTATATTTTCATCTTATTATTGTAATACAACTTAGAAATATACATATGACTTTTATTAGCTATAATAGTTTGAATGGACATGTGATAATAGAATATTTGAAAACTTATTGAGACTATTGATAGTTTTAGAAGTTTTTTTTTAATTCAAACTATTTTTATGATGTTTAAGTATTCAAACTATTTTTATTCAAACTTTTTGTCATTAATGTATCAATTATTTTTTGTGACAAAAAAATTTCGTATACAAAATTTAACTAATTTAAGGACAAAAAATGATTTGTCACTAATATATCAATATATGTTTTGCGACAAAAATCTTTTGTTTTCAAAATTTAACTAAATTAAGGACGAAAAAAGATTTGTCACTGACTGGGAACATCATTAGTGACAAAATATTAAGGTCACAATTAAATATAAAATTTTGTGGCTAAAATTTACAACATTTAAATACGAATTGTAATTTGTCGCTATTGCAGTAACTTATTTTAGTGACGAAATTTCTTCATGCCTGAAATTATACCTAATTTAAGATAAATATAGTTTGTCATAAATTGTATGCATTATTACGGGCAAAATAATGTGTCATTGATAATTTAAAATTCGTCACTAATGGTACTTAATAAATGGCGCCAAATTATTTTTTGGTGGGAAATTTTAATGGATAAAGCTTTGCTACGAAATTATATGTTTCGTCACAAAGTATTTTGCTCATGTATTTAAATACGAAATATTATTTTTGTCATAAAAAGTGAATAATTAGTGACGAATTTTGTTTCGTACTTAATAATTTCGTAGCTGAATATCACATATCTTGTAATGCCTACTTTTCCTTTTATTTTAAGTCTCATTCCTCTATGTGTGAAGTATATTAGAAGTGGATTAAGTTGATAAGAGACCTCTCAAAACCTCCCTACTGGTTAAGTTTTTCACTTTGAATTATGCAAGAGACAACTTTAAATGACCATAACTCTTAACATACAAAGAATTAGGTGACCTATACCAAATGAAAGCCCTTTGAATTATCTTTCCAATGCAACTGATTTTACCTCATTTGGAGTTTGGAGTCAAAGGTTATGGCAATTTTACTAAAGTCTGCCAGAGTAGAGGTGCAATACGAAACACCTTTACGGGCCATAGGAAAAAGTACAACCCATCTACTAAATCATGAGAAAAAGTCTTGCAACTTCAATTTTCAGCCCCAAACTTTATGGACCATTCTACGGGTCATAGAACATTCTATGGGTCATAGAATGGGGCTAGTAAAGTGATACAGAGACCTCGAAATTTGCCCAAAAGTTTATGGAAATATCCCTACGAGGCGTAGAGGTTCTAGTGGACGACCTGATCAGCGATTTTAAAGAGGGGTATTTTCCTCCCTTCTCACCCTTTAAGCCTAAATTTTTCAATTTTTAACCTGATTAAATCCCTAAACGTGATTCTTTAATTTCTTTACACTCAAAACACTCTCCAAACCTAGAATGTGCTTTACAAGAAAAGAAAAGTTAGGGTTTCAAGAGAAACTAGTAAATTCTTCAAGTTCTTCGGGAAATTTAGTTCTCCCAAGTATGTAAGGCCCTATAAAACTTAACCTACGTATGTTTTAGTATCTTTAACTACTAGTCTCTACCCAAGATCAAGCTTATGAGTTGAGATCAGATTTTCTTTATTACGAGTTAATTTGATCAAAACAATTGTTCATGTATTTTTCCTGATAAGAATCATAGCCTTTACTGATTTCACTACTAAATTAAGCTATTGAGACAAGATTTACAATTATTATTGCATTTGTGAGAACCCTATATTTCATGAAAAGCTATTAGATTCACAATTTTGAGTTGAATTTAAGAAGTACGTGAAACTTTTGGATTTACAAGATAGCTGAGTAATAAAAGTCGTGTTTGAGACATCTTGCATCAATAAAACTTTCAGACAAAGAAAAGAGTCAAGTTGATAAAAGTTAGACAAAAACTAAAGTTGGGCTAAGTCCCAAAAGATGAAAGAGGCAACTTGAGAAGTCTAACTCTTGAAGAATGAGCATTATAAATGTTACTTTGGGAGTGGTATTGAGCACCGATATGAGTGACAATAATAATAACTTGAACTCATAAACTATGTAGCTGACGTAGGATAAAATTTTAACAGAAGACAATTCCTCACTTGCCTCTTAGATGACCTAGTTTTTGGATGGATCCACTCCCTAGTTTTCGCCCCTTATCCTTGGAAAGTATTGGACAGCTCTGGCAACATGGGCAAGACGATGTATCATCATGAAGCTCATAGGGATGGTTGCCAGTTAAAGAAACTCCCCAAGCTAAAGTATATATTATCTTTAGATACAAATTGAGTTACATTTATATATGAATTAAAATCACTTGTTTTACTTATATTGCATTTATAGTTTCACTAAGTAACTTTCTAAGTTAAGTTGTTCAGCTAAGCGTCTTATCTTGGGTTCATTTTTTGCCATCTTACATATTGAACATTCCACGTACTAATGCCTTTGGCACTGCATCATTCTATGATGCAGATTCAGGTACCCATGTTAGCAGATGTTCAGTAACATAACTTTCAAGTAACAGTTGGTGAGACCTCCTCATTCTCCGAGGGCTCTAGTTAGTTAGTTTGATTTATTTATTTTATAGTCAAGTAGCCTTGGGTCTTGTTATGACACTTATCTTTAGTTTAGTAGAGGTTTCATAGACAGAGTTAGTTAGTCAGTCTAGTCTATTCATTCAAATATTTATGGCATTTATTAGTATTTGTATAAAAAGATGTTTTGAGGTTGTATATACAATACGTTTGGTATTCTTGGCATTTAATCAAATGTTTTAAAGGTTTACCTTATAAAGCTTACATATGTTTGCTAATTTTCAATTTAGTGAGTCAGCTAGGCCAAGGGTACAGTTGGGGACCAGTAATAGTTTTCGAGTGCCAGCCACACCCAGGGTGTAGGCTTGGGGCATGACAAACATAGTATCAGAGCACAGAGTTCAAGTGTCCTTGGGTGTCTGTGAAGTTTTGTCTAGTAGAATCTTTCTTATGGGTGTGTTGTGCACCACACTTATAATCAAGAGGCTACAAGGCATTTAGGAGATGTCTCTCATTCTTTCATACTCTATATTGTGCAATAGAGTTGTGCCATAAGAAATTTATTTAGATTTATATGCTTCTCAGATCCATTCGACTACTCCTCATAACCCAGGTGGTTGAAAGAGTAAAGTTCAGATTCTTGTTCGTGTGTTACTCATAGATAAAGCCTTCAGAAAAAAATACTACACCAGACTTGAGAGAAGCTGATTAGTGTGCCTAAATCTATTGATTTGAAAGAATGCACCCTCCTACATATGATTCGTGCGCTCGAGTTGAAGTAAGACTTAATCTTAGACGAGTCTAAATCATAAGTTGTAGAATGATCCCAGAGCTAGAAAGATGTAGAAAGTCAAAAGCAATCATGGTTGATTGAGGCATATAGTTCTGAATTATGTAGCTATGAGATAAGTAATAGGGGTGATAAGTCAAGTCCATTTGATTTTGATCCAAGAGTGGTAAGCATCACTTATTTGTTTTCCACGTTAAAATGTAGGGAGAAGTTGTTAGTTAGTATGAGTTAGAGTATACTTGAACCAGAGAGGAGTTTATGTTGTTTAGTCATTATTTAGTAAAGAGCAAGTATAGGGGTTGAATAGAAGGATAAAGTACCCATGAGTTGATACATCTTAGTTAGGCTTATGATTTTAAGGGGAATGTCCTATGATATTCAAAGAGTTATGGGCCTAACTAGGCAATGATATATAATGAACGGGTAAGTAGCACCTAGATTTTGAAAGGGAATACAATGAGAAGCTATAACTAGGTCGACTAAGAGATACTGATTGACTACTTTTTGTAAGGTCTCAGTGGGTGAATATTTCACAGTTTTATTTAAAAGCCATAAGTTGGCATAACATGCGAGAAATTATATCCCTATACGTGTTTTAGTACTATACATTAAGCTTGAACTTGAGTTAAGTGTCATGATAAGAGGGATGGCAGCATGAAGGTGATAATGATAGGTTGATATTTAATCTAATAGGTTTTAGATGGAGTAAATAAGGAGTTAAGATGTTATCTTGTAGTAAATATGAGTGGCACAAGTGTGGTACTATGATTCTTAGATGAGAACAATGAATTATGGCTAAGTCATTAAGCAAGGTGAGATTTAAAAAAGTGTATCAAAGAGGGTATATATGGTTAAGATAATGTTTTAAATAAGTTATGATTTTCTAGGTGTGCCTAGATGATATATTCAAGTTGTTAGTGTGAAGTACGTTAAAGTAAGCATTCTTTGTTGTCCATAAGAGTTTAAATGAAGGTATCATATATAGATAATGATGAATCTCATACGTATACGTCAAGTACCTTCGAGATAGGTAGATAGGAAACATAAGGAAGCGGTGTTAATGTACTAAGAATGGGGAGTCAGATTGCTAGGGGTTAAATAGAGTGTCCTTATAGGCTAATGCAAGTAGCAACTATGAAAAGACATTTATAGAATGAAGACGAGATTAAGAGAAGCACCTTAAAAATAAGTCCTACAAGGAGTCCTAGTACATGTAGTGGGAGAGTTCGACATACATGAGATTAGCAATTCTCTAGGTATTAGAGTGAGAAAAATATGGATCAGTTTAAGGAAGGTGGAATAAGTTTATAGTCTTAGAGTGTTAGGGGGATGATTAGCTAAGAAGCCAAGTCAAGTGATGAGAATCAGAAAAAGGGTGTATTTGTAAGAACTTTTAGTGGTATATCAATCCACTCCTACTCTAGCGTCTTATCAAATCTCAAACATTATAATACTCTATTTATGTCTTGCACAACAACATTATGTTTATGATCTATGCTCATGCATTTAAGACAGATTACAAACTATTCTCAGTCCCTAGAATAAGAGATGAAGATTCTAATCCATTTATTTCAATCTTACTTTATCAAGTCTCTGATATTAGTTTCATAATATGGATTTATTTGAATAAGCACTCAGGTTCCATAGTATGCTCAGTCTCATGAACTTGTGACTCTCCATCAGTAGCCTACAAAGTAAAAAATGTCATGCACATTCTTATAGCAAAACGGTTTCTCAAAGAATCATGCTCTAAATCTCTCGTTCTAATCCTTCCTGTGATTCTGTTTAGTTTTGATGGTGATAGAAGTAGTAGTAGTCAAGTAATGATACCTAGGGGAAGGTTGATGTTTCTTGTTGTGGTCTTAGTGACCTACTATTCCATCTAAGGTGAAGGTGTAAGTAGGAAGAAAGAGCAAGATGAGGTGTTGTTACTTAGAGTTAGATGAGAGAATTCATATTATCTTCTTGCATAGGCTAGATATATTGGCAGCTAAAAACATAAGAAGGCAGGAGATTCTAAGAAGAGTGGTTACTTGGAGCCCATGGAGTGCCTCTAGTACTAGACTTGAATATGGTGTTTATGGCATGTGAATTAATGTAGGATGCATTAGATGGATATTGAGTAGGAATCATGGCTAGTTGAATGTGGAAGAAGGGAGTAGTACTCTTGGGATAAAATTTCTTATAAAGGTATAGAGCATAAACCTTATTAAGATTTGCATGACCATCTTATGTGTAATACCCTACGGCTTAGAGTTAGGATTGAACAAAGTAAGAGTATGCAATTAGACTTTGACCTTGATAGAGTATCCATATGTATCCTTATGGGAGCACTATATGAGTCACAACTAATGAAGTGTTCTATGTATGAAGAAGAGTGTAGTCGAGAAGTGTTGCTCGGATTAAAAGCTATCGATCGTATCATTCAAAGTACCATACCCCTAACCCTATTTTCATTCCTAAGTTATCCATGTTCTATGTTGAATAGCTTCGGATTGAGTGTGACTTTTGTTCAACCTCGTATCATTCTTATCTTATGTGCCATTGATAGCTTTCAAACTCTTAGTATGAATCATTCCTATTAACGTTGATAGAAAAGTTCATAAGAGAGAAAACAGTAAGGGTAAAACCATTCTCTTCTAGCTTATTCTCACCTTTATTCGAGGACTAATGATTCGAAGGGGGAGATATTGTAACACCCTACAACTCTTTTCATAGGATCCAAATTTTTTTATCGTAAGTATATAAGCTTGAACATTATGATGCCTTACTTGTCCCTATATTTTAAGGCTCATTCCTATATGCATGAAGTGTATTAGAGGTGGATTAGTTTCATAAGAGACCTTTAATACTTAGTCAAATTCAAAACCTCCATACCGGTTAAATTTTTTACTTTGGATTATGCAAGAGTCAAATTTAAACAACCATAACTCTTAGCACTCAAAGAATTAGGTGCCTATGACCTATCAAATGAAAGCTCTTCGAATTAGCTTTCTAATGCAACTAATTTCTCCTTATCTAGAGTTTGGAGTCAAATGTTATGACTGTTTTACTGAAGACTGCAAGAGCAGAGGTGTAATACAAAACCCCTTTACGGGCTATAGAACAAAGTATGACCCGTACGGTAAATCGTGAGAAAAAGATTGAAACATCAATTTTCAGCACCAAACTTTACGGACCATCCTATGGGTTGTAGAACACTTTATGGGTCATATAATAGGGCTCGTAAAGTGATCCAAAGACCCTAAGATTTGCCCAAAAGTTTACCAAAGGGTCCCTACGGGCCATAGAAGCTTCTACGGGCCATAGAGGGTCTCGTAGACGACCTAGTTAGCAATTTTAAAGAGGGGTATTTTCTTTCATTCTTAAATTATTCAGTTTTTGACCTAAATAACTCCCTCAACGTGATTCCTTAATTTCTCTATGCTCAAGACGCCCTCAAACCTAGAATATAGTTTTCAAGAAAAGAAAAGCTAGGGTTTCAAGAGAAGCTAGTGAATCTTTCAAGTTCTTCAAGAAATCTAGTTCTCCCAGGTATGTAAGTCCTTCCAAGTGTTATCCTTCGTATGTTTTAGTATCTTTAACTACTAGCCTCTATCCAAGATCAAACTTATGAGTTGAGATCAGATTTTCTTAGTTACAACTTAATTTCATCAAAATACTTGTTCATCCATTTTTCTTGATAAAAATCATAGCCTTTACTGATTTCACTACTAAATTACGCTATTGAGACAAGATTTACAACTATTGTTGCACTTGTGAGAAACCTATATTTCACAAAAAGGTATTATATTCACAATTGTTTTAGTTGCCTTTAAGAAGTACTTGAAGCTTTTGTATTTACAAGACAGCTGAGTAATAAAAGTCATGTTTGAGAAACCTTTCATGGATACAACTTTCAGACAAAGAAAAGAGTCAAGTTGAGAAGTTTGAGAAAAGCTAATGTTGGGCTATGTCCCAAAAGATGAAAGAGGAAACTTGAGAAGTCTTACTCTTGAAGTTATGAGCATTATAAAAGTTATTTTAGGAGTAGTATTGAGCACCTATATGAGTAAGAGTAAAAATAAATTGAACTCATAAACTACGTAACCGATGTAGGATAGGATTGTACCAGAAGATAATTCCTCACTTGCTATTGAGATGGCCAAATTTCAGATAGATCTACTTCCCTAGTTTTCGTCCCTTAACTTTCAATGTATTGGACGGCTTTGGTAGCATGGGCAATACGTTGTATCGTCACAAAGCTCATAGTGGTTGTTATCGATTAAAGAAAATCCCCAAGCTAGAGTATATATTATCTTCTGATACAAATTGAGTTACATTTATATATGCATTAAATCACATGTTTTACTTATATTGAATTGATGATTTCACCAAGTTACTTTTTGAGTTTAGTTGTTCAGCTAAGTATCCTATCCTGAGTTTTGTTTTGGTCATCTTACATATCATACATTCCATGTACTGATGCCTTTGGCACTGCATCATTTTATGATGCAAATTCAGGTACCAATGTTAGCAGATATTCAGTAGGACAGTTTTCCAGTGGCAGTTCGTTAGACTTCCTCATTCTCAAAGGGTCCAGTAAGTTAGTTTGAATTATTTAGTTATTTTATAGTGAGGTAGCCGTGGGTCTTGTTATGGCACCCAACTTTAGTTTAATAGAGGTTTCGTAGACAAAGTTAGTAAGTCACTCCAGTCTATTCATTCGAATATTCAAGGCATTTACTAGTGTTTGTATCAAAAGATGTTTTGAGGCTTTATATACAATATGGTTGATATTCTTGATATTTAATAAGATGTTTTAAAGGTTCACCTTATAAAGGTTCCACATGTATGCTAAGTCTTCAGTTAAGTGAGCCAGCCAGGCAAGCGTAATGGTTTTCGAGTGCCGGCCACTCCCAAGGTGTAGGCTCGGGGCGTGACACTCCCTCCATCCCTCTAATTTTGGGATTTTTAAGGTGCAAATTGGGGATTTCTCAAACCTTTGATTTCCAAACTTTAATTTTTGATTCTTCCCTCATCTTAGCTCCATTTTTGAAACCTTCTTTACCATTGAACTCCTTATCACCTTGGAAAAATTTTCGAGCATTAATTTTCAGATTTCCGGCTACATTTTCTGACATGGGATTTTTGATCAGTTTACCTTTTTAAATTTATTTTACTGCAATTAGATTCGTTATGTGCTTGTAATTCCATATTTGAATAGATTGTGGTGATATGGAGTATTGTAGAAGGGCAAAACGATGGATTTGACTTGATATGAGACTTTATTTAAGGAAAGTGGACTTCTAACCCTTTGATAAGTATAAATTAACCTTTTTTGCTCCTATGTTGTGGAATTGAGTGCTTTGGGGTTATAATTGTATCTTCATAGGTTTGATCATGATATTTCATACTGAATAATTTTTCATGTGGTGATATATTGAATTACTAATTAATTGTCGATTCGTAATTTATGCGATCTTATAAATATTTTGATATCAATAGCGAGATGTTGCTTGTATTATTATATGATAGATATATTGAGACTGCGGTGATATTGAGGAACCGATGATATTGAGTTACAGATGATATTGATACATTAAGATCATTATGCCATTGATACTGTGATATAGTTGTGATCATGCGTATTGCATCTATTATTATTTGTGCATTGATACTTGTAATGGCTATGCCAAGATATGAATAAGGTAATATGTGGATTGATGGCCGAGGTCTCTACCATTTAAGTTGAGGTAATACACCGACGGTCCAAGGTCATTTCCCGGCGGGTTCGAGGTCTCTTCTGGATGGGTGAGCATTAGCCGAGGTCTTTGCTGACAATGTTCACTGATACATAGTCCATGTGTGGCCCCTATGGGTTCTGATTGAGGCAGTCATTTGGTCAGAAAATATGTATCGTACGACACACATGTGTCATAATTATTTGACATTGCATCGCTTATTTAGATTTCATGGCATCCACTCCATATCATATCACCTATGATGGATATTCAGTGTATATTGCTTATGAGGTTGTATACTTATTGGATCCTTGATTTTGAGTATGTTGGATCTACTTATATACTTGTGTATTAATATATTATGCCACATGATTGATGTCTCCCAAGCTACACCTCTTTTTTTTAAGCTAAAACACTCGTTGTCTAGATATATAACCTAACAAAGGTTAGGGTCGAATCCTACAGGGAATATGGTGGATTTAGAATAATTCAATTGCAATTTGGGCTTATTAACCAACTTATCTCCTTTGGGGAGGGGGGGTTTATACTAACTAGTAAAATTAATTCTAAGCTAAGTCAAGTATTAAACCAATATGAAGATAAACTAGGATATTGTGTTTCACATGATTCCCTAACTCAGTATTACCAGGTAATCAAATTCTTTCAAACCCTTTGGCCCAGGCGAGAGGTGAATTTCACTACATGATTTAGCCCATCCCAATAGTGTGATATTACTAACCCTTACCTATTTTTCCAGTACAACTGCCTCTTTCCCAATTCAATTAATTAGACGAGAAACATCGATTGAATCCTGTTAATTAACCTCTTTTCTTATTCATTACTACCTTGATCCAGTCAATAACAATAGGTGAGTTCTAATGTTGGCTACCATTAGAAAGCATTCGAAACAAAGAGAATTGATTAATACACACATGCAGACTTTTCAAGAATTACGAATGATCCAGTTTTACCTTGTAATTCTTCATAGTTCCCACGAACCTAGTTGTGGATTTAGCTACTCATGATAAATGTAAATGCAAGACTTATGAATTTGAATAACATAATTATGCACATACACAAGAGAATTAAGCACAAGAAAAATCAAACTCTTCGATGAGAATCACAAGATTGAAATTAGAAAATTAAAGTTCATCATTGAAATTAGAAGCTGAAAATTAAAGTTTACAAGTGTTTCTCAAACTCTCTAATGTTTATTTTTTGTTCTCACTTTGTCCTCTCTAAAAAAATACCCTAAAAGCTCTATTTATAATTTTTACAACACAGACAAAATAAAATAGGACAACTGGGTCGGCAGGCTCTACCGGGTACTCTACAGGTTGTACAACAGTTTACGGCTTGTGATCGGGCTTTCGTGAACTATTGCTTTGATTTTGGACTTGTCTTCTACGACACCCCTTTATGGACCATAAAAGATTCAATGGCTCGTATGGGGTTTCATCTGATGGAATTTCAGAAAGTCCCTATCTTCTGATCCTCAGGGTTCGATACCAAGTCTACGGCTCGTAATGTCTTCTATGGCTCATCTGGATGTTCATAGACTCTACTTAAGAAATAAACCTTTCATTGGAATTGCATATGAAACCTCCTTTATGACTTATAGAATACTCTATGGCCCGTAGAAGGTGTCGTGGATCTTCAACTTCTGCACATTTTTCCAAACAATTGTGCCAACCTTAAAAGCATGTAAAACAAACATAAAAACACATCAAACTCTACTAACATTGCATTGAAAACACAAAAAATTCAAAGTTTTAAGCACCATAAATGTTGTATTTTGACAGCACATCAATATCCTCAACATAAAATTATTACTTGTCCTCAAGCGACAAACTCAATCTATATAAGCAACACGGTAGCACACAAATCTCAATCTATTGGCATACATCTCATCATACTTATGCACAAATATCCACACCACTGTTCAAAACACAATCAGATAGATATCTAGCAAACCAACACAAATCAATCTAGGCTAGAATACAACTATGACCAGCGAGGTAACAATCAACAAGCCACAATCACTTAATGAGTCTAATGTTAATGATTCAATGCAAGTGCCGTCACAGAAAGAAGTCACATATCTATCTCACAATGATGTTTTACTGTACAATCTTGGGACTATGCAAATTCACTCATTCTCACAAAAGATATTCGTATATCATGCTCAATACTATATGCTTGCCCCTATACTGATGACTAAGACCTTTGACTACTTGGATTAGGATCACTTTAGGACTTTACTAGCTTGTAACATAGGCTCAGAGGGCTCTAGTATGATGCTTTGGGAATATAGTGACTAAAATCCCTCCTTAACACTGCATTTTTCTATACGTTTCCCCTACCAACACTGTTACTTTTCATTCCATTCACCCTTTCTCCCTTTTCAAGCTTTTTTGAGTGCTTTATTTTCATTTTTCAACTCTTTTAATTCACAACTAAGGCATCACTCATTTTTCTTGCACCCAGTATACGTTTTTTCTCCTTTTCCATGAATCACTAGCTTTCCCTTTCATGTTGTGATTTACACTTAAAACAACAGCCCTCAACTTAGGCTTTTAGCCTTAGTTGAGGTGCACATTATACAATTTCGGAACCAGGGCCACTTTTGGTTGCCACCCTCAACTTAAGCTCTTTGCCTCAGTCAAGATGCAAAATTTTCAAAGAAGGACCAGGGCCAATTTCAGGATTTTTTATTTAAGAAGGCTAGGTAGCTTAAGTTTCTACAAAGAAAGGATACATGTAAGGCTCAAACATTGAGATCAAGGGATACTTTACACATTTGGTTGGTTAGTTAGGCTAAGTGGACTATTATGAACAATGACGTAAGATGTTTTCCTAACCAACTAACCTAAAGTCTAATTTAGAGTAACAGGGCAAGTTCAGTATTGAAACATGATACATGAATTTTGCAAGTTGAGCTCACATTCACATGGCATTGACTACACTATCAACACAGTCTCTCAGATCATGCTATTCATCTCAATTTTATCCTCACTTATGAGAACAAGCATTGCTAACACAATTAAACATGCATAGTTTCTATCTAGACTAACTATTGAAAATTTGGTGGGTATCATTTTTCATAAAAAGGAAAAAAACACATATATGTCACAAACATCAGTATTATATGCTACCAATACTGCCTGAATATCCTAAACACATCGGTTCAACAGAAAGTAAATATCCATGGGGAAAGAAACACAAGAAAGAAAACCTCTAGGATTCAAAAATTTTGGTATTTATAGGCAAAAGCTACTCAGACTTCACTGAGGCCTACAACTACCCACACCCTATAAAAAAAGAGGTGCATTATCCTCAATGCACACAAAAAATAGAAAATAAAGTACTAGGATCAAAAAGAACATACCTGGGTGCCTAAGCAACAGTGTGTGGCTGAGTCTGACTATCTTCCACTTGTATGGTGGCCTCCTCAGTAGTAGCACCATGACAAGTGGAGCCAGCACCCCTCACTCTCTTGATCTCATGAGCCTATTGTCATGCTTCCTCCTGCCTCGACTGCCTCAAGACAAGCTCTAACTCTTCCTGCTTTGTCAAACCCACATGTAACCATACTGTATCTGGACCATCATCAGTGCAGGGCCTCTTCCCATGGGAAGGCTGTGAAAGATCCTCAGGAGAAAATAAGTCCACCACCAGCACCAGGGGCACAGTTAGTGGGAATGCTACCAATTATTGCAAGGGTTGCTGTCATATTAGCACAGAGCAGTTGGATCTCCATCTGTAGTGCCATCATATCCGTTGGTTGTGCTATAGTCAGGCTATGCTAGACCCTTAACTTGAGGGCATCAATGAGGGCATCCATGATTGAAAATTGTTTTTGAATAGTAATGACTGTGTATGCCTGCATGCATCGCTTGGATTTTGTAATTGCTTGGCAGACCCAGGGCCTGATTTGCTTAACTAATAGAGTAAACTGAGACTCAGTATGGGCTAGTCTCTATGCCATAGCCTGAATGGATGACATGGACATGTAAACCATGCCCACACGTGTTGGCTGTGGCAGAGTGACCTATGGTGCAGGAGTAGTAATAGTGGGCCCCCTCTCTGCATCTATCTTAGTCTATGGGGACCTTTCCGTTGTAGTGGCAGTAGTGATAGTGGTGGGTTGAACCTTAGGTGGTGGCTTTGGGGGCAAACATCTCTAACATAGGAGCTGGCTGGTGCGGTGCTCGCTGGTGCGGTGCTCGCTGGAGTGCCATCGGGTTCTCCTCAGCCTTAATCATGCTGGCATCCAAAGCGCACTGGACCTCAATCAGTGAGCCTAGCTAGTGTAGACTCTCCACCCCCGATTCCAGACAGAGTCTTTAGATCAAGCATGGGAAGGGGATAGAGGTAGACCTCTTCAAGGTCGCCTCGTGGATCTGTTCTGCGATGAGACTCACCCAATCTATCTCATAGCCAGCTTAGATGCTGGAAACTACTTTCCTACTTATTAGTTAATAAACCTAGATGTTTTTTCGACCATCTCACCTATTAAGTACCCAGGACACTCAAATTTCCCTATTTCTTCACACTACATCTATAACAAAATTTCTCTCCACAAAGAGGGTTCTCAAACCTCCATTAAAGACCAAGAAGAATTCTTCAAGCTTCAATACAATTTCTTCAGTAGTCTTCAAGTTTTCTTTAACTCATCCAAGTTATGCGGGTCTTCATCAATGGAAACCTTCCTTTCATAGAGCTCCTTCAATTTCTCAACTTTCATCCAATTTCAAATATATATATATATATATATAATCAGTTTCTATCTATTCACATGAATCAAAATTTATTATTATAGTATTCGGTATATTTTAACAAGAATCAATAAAAAATAGATGTTATTTATGATTTTATAAATGATCTCTTTACAATGATATTTAGGAGTTACGATTCTCTTATGGATTTGATGAATTCTCCTTTAATTTCATAAATTGAGTTTCCATTATTGATAGTACTTAATTTAGTATGAATTTATTTTAATTGCGTGAAATTGATGATTAATAAGGAATTCCTTCTATAAGTTACATAGGGTTCCTGATTTACTTAATGGGTCTTGTTCAATGCTCATCCTATTACACGAAATAGCTTTAAATCATTGTCTATTCACTCAATTATGCATGACTTATTATCCAATTGCATGATTTTGATGATTCACATGTAATTCCTCGATAAGGTTTTCTAGGGTGCATGATGTTACACACTAGAAAATTACCAAAATATCCTTAGAAGAAAAATTACCCACAGAATGAATCATACAAAAACGTTTTGAAAATTCGATCTTGGAATCATGATGAACATAAAAAATTGAGTGAATAAGTAATCTCGATCGAATTTTAGACCAATCGGAGCAAACACTTTTTGGTGGAAAATGCGATTTCCAACAAGGTCCACGACACTTTCACGTCATGGAGATGCTCCCAAATAGATAATTTGCATACTTTACATATAAAAATCATTCAATGAGATTGATTTATATATTATGTAAAAAATAAACTATGGCGGCACAAGTCTGCGATATAGACTTGCTCCCTTAGAGTTCAAAATTTTTCTGCCAGCCAAAATGTTAAAGATGGTCAGACTTTTACCCACCCCTCATACTCTTAATCCAGAACTGATATGAGATAATTTTTGGTCTAAAGAGGGTTCTTACACCCATATCTAAGTCTTTTATACTAAAATTAACTGAAGATCTAGGGCTAAACAGGGGGGAAGGGGCTAGGGTTCAAGGAATTCAAGCCAATTCTTGAAAAATTAATTGTGTGTCTTCATCCTAAGTATGTGTGATGCCCGGTAAAATTATCAAAATGCCCCTAGAGAGAGGATATGCGCGTAACACATCTTCCGATGCTCGTATGGCGAATCCGAGATCTGATTTGTGGTAGCATGCAAAATTGAGTGAGAAAATGGTCTCAGTCAATTTTTAGAGCGAGCCGATCAAAAGATAATTTTTCGATCTGAAGTGCAAAAAATTATTAGTACGAGACAGGGGCGTGTCGCGCACACATTGCAGACCAACACTTATATCCTTTTGAAAATATTTGACTGGAAGGAGAAAACTCGTTCAAAAGATCTTTTCTGTAAATATACTGCTTGCGACCAATTTGCATTGCAAACTGTGTCTTTTTGGAGTTAAAAGTTTCTAAATCATTATGAGGGACATTCTAGTCAATTTCCCATCCCTCCAAAACTTTATACACGATCTAATAAGGTCGTTTCGATGTGAAAAGGGTCTAAAACCCCCATTCTAAGTCCTATTCCATAATCTAACAAGGCTAGGGCTTGAGGAGAGAAGAGAAGAGCTTGAGTTTAGAGATTCGAGAAGAGATCCTTGACGTGCTTGGTTGATAGCTATATCCCAGGTATGTAAGGCTAAACTAAAACATGGAATTGTTCTCTCATTTGGCCTATAGAGGTCATAGACTAGTTGATGGTTGAGGAGTCTACATGCATGATTTCTTGATGGTTCTTCTTGAAAAATTGATTTAAAATTACATGTTTTCTATGTTGATGATCATCATACTATTTGTTTTCTTGAATTGAATATTTTCACGAGAATTTGCATAACTCTACGTGACTAATTGAGAAGCATTAATAATGCACTTGAGAATTGAGTTTAGAGCTTTGAGTTGAGATTGTTGAGTATGATGAGAGGATGATGATGAGTCAAATGAGTTTGACTTTTTAATGAGTACCTATAAATGAACTCTACCGATGTGTCTATTCACTTTCTTCCTAATGATTGTTATACAATCCTGAGTCATTTATTAGAAGATTGATAAGAGGCTCAAGGACCCTATGAGATGTTTGATGAAAGGGCTAAACTCCCAATGAGATACCGGTCGTTGACGGGGAGTGAATTCCTATAAAATCGGTTGAGATTTGAGATTGAGGTTTTATAAGCATTGAGTCATAGGAGGAATATCGAGCACCGAAAGAGGGAGAGTTAGTCCGACTCAAACTCGTCAAATTACATCGCCAAACATAGGAGAGGCATAGAATCATCACATATATTATGGTTCCCTCGAGAGTAACAGTCCCTGAAAGCAATATCAGACTTATTGAGTTTGACTCCATATTGGGTGAGCTGATATGGTTTTTGAGCGTTTCCTACTTAGCAAGTTTTGAATGGTTATGGAAACATCAATGTGATTGTTGTACATTCACTGGCTCGTACGCGGTTGTTGTCAGATAAGAGAAACTCCCATAAATTTCATACCTTGAGTACTCCGAGTCGAGATGAGATGAGTGGAGGAAAGCTCCTCTGAGTTTTGAGATGTGATGAGAGGAGGTGAGATCCTCTAAGATGATATGAGATGAGAGGAAGTGAGCGTCTTTGAGATGTTGTTGAGACTTTTGATTAGTTTGAGTTATTGATGAGTCACTTGTCTACTCTTTATTCTTTCAAAGATAGACAATTGACTATTTGATATGATTTGATGTTTATTTTGAGTTGATGTTATTGCCATACTATTCTACCAGTTTCTGTTTCATTCAGCTATTTTACATACCACTACATTCCAAGTACTGACGTTCATTCTGAACATCATCATTTTATGATGTAGAGGCAGGTATTAGAGATTGTCAACAAGCGCTCCGTTGAAGATCTGCGATTTGCAGCTGATTTGGTGAGCCTCCCCTATTTCGGAGGATCCCCTACATTTATATATCTTGCTTTAGAGTTAGAGATAAGACTATTTCTTTATTTTTATTTTGGATAGCCATGGGTCCGTCATTGGCACCACATGAGTAGTAGTAGAGGCTTCATAGGCGATGGTCGAGCATTGATGTTTGGATTTGTGAGAGTTCTTTCTACTAGCCTTCATTTTTACATATATATATTTTAAGACTTTAGACGAGATGTGCCCATTTATTTCTTTATACTTTCTGCGGTTCATTAGAGTTTATTGATTGAATGATGTGATAAGGCTAAGTTATTTGCTTGGGGACTAGCAATAGTCTCTAAGTGCCGGCCACGCCAAGGGTACCCTACCCGGGCGTGACAAACTTGGTTTCAGGGCACAGAGTTCAAGTGTCTTAGGGATTCTATAAAGCCGTGTCTAATAGAGTGTCACGCCCTAAGTCCCATTAAAGCGGACTTGCACCCATTGCCGATAAGGCTCGGGAGAACCAATATAAAATTATGCACATGCTATGAACATTTAATAGGTTTCCATACTCAACATGCTGTCAAAAGAAAGTTGTATTAGCAAGCCAAAAGAAAATGCTTAAGACTAGGCTGTTGGAGCTACGATGTCTACAACACGCTACTTCACCACACTTTAATTTACATAGTCTACAAAGCCTCTAGGTAAGGAGCAATATCCATATGGGCCGGGACAGGCCCCGCCTCATGACCAACTATACAATACAAAATACAAGTTCTAGACACACAAGCCCTGAAGCAACCTGGAGCTTAGTAATAGCAGTTGGAAATCCTATACTCTTACTGGGGAGATTTTGTAGCTCCTGTACCTGTAGCATGAAATGCAGGTCCCCCGTGAGAGACGTCGATACGAGATAATGTACTGAATATGAAAGGCAGGAAATACTTTATATGAAATAAGAACTCAAATGAAATAACACACTGGTGTGTAAGGATAAAAGACCACCTTTAGGCATACTGTGGAATCATGTACTTTATGTCTTTTTATTACTTTACCTTTCTTTACTGTATAATCTGTGCATAATTTATCATGTAAATGACCAGCTGATCAGTGGTAAATCAATATCGGAATCGACCCATGCTAGTCTTTCCTTTCACCCCTGGAATATCCCCTCCCCCCCCCCCCCCCCCCCCCCCCGAAATATGGGATCGACCCATGTTGGGTGATTCTTCCACCCCTGGGATACTACCTATTAATAAGCAACTTTGAGTTATCTTTTATTTACATTCCAGATGATTCTTTTGGTGGTCATAACATTTAGAGCTGTAAGAATATAGACATGACATGTAAACAACCATATAAGATAATACCACAATGAAAAGAGAGTTACCCAACTAATGAAACGTGTAGGAGATTAAACAACACATGGACTTTATTTGATAAAAAGGAACGCATATATCTTTGGTATCCAAGTACGTATGCAGAATTGACAATGACTATGTATGGGAACATATGAACATTATAAAGAGTGGAGACACGGTTAGCAGCCATGCCGGAGTTTGTACGTGCCTTTATGTGCCAAGGAAGAACATAGATTCATGCCAAATAATACAAAAATGAGTAGCCTTACATACCTTGTTATACTACGTCGTTATTACCTCGGAGTAGTATCCTCTTCCTACAAATACTTATCTACAATATAGTAGGTGATAAAACTAGTGTTAGCAGCTAATAGACACATCTTGGTAGTCTAATTTCACTCGAAAATAATATCCGGGCAGCAAGCTCGGAATTAGCAACCAAGGAGTATTCTTTCAACATTTCTACCCCTAATCATATTTTCTAATACACATTCCCATATACATGTCATATCCAACTATTTTTAGTCCTATAAAAGCGTTGCAACAGCTCATAAAGTACAACATACAACAAATCTACACAACACGCCAGTAGGCAACGCAACATTGCGTCCTTTCGCTACATTCCGACGTCAACCATTCACAATCTGTTTCAACCTCAACAAAACTGTTCTCAACATATTTAGAAAAAAAAACAGTCCTAAAATAGTCCTAAAACATCAACCAAGTAGATGGAAAACATGAGACAACAATTCCCAATATTCAGTCCACGAATTCTTACTAAGAGCGGAATTTAGATATCATATAAGAACTCATTTTCGCGGAAGACAAAAAAATGGTGCAGCAGCCTTCTTACATCACTAAAGAATCAAACCTTGTTAAAAACATGCATATTACTTCATAAACCATCCAACCAACAAGAGAAAATCCTCTTAATAAACAAGGAGAATGGACCACAATCTTTGGAACACATGCTGTCCCAAATTCCTGCACAAGTACAACCAGCATACTTTTCATGTTTTTCATGGAAACATTACACCGAACCATAGGTATTTTTACTTAACTTAGCCCTCAAGGATTAGGTTCTCTTCAAAAACCCCAAAGGTGAGCCTTGGCTGCTTTACAAAGTGAAGAGAGAGGAAGACCTTGAAAGAAATCTGATTTTTGGCTTTGAGAAAACGACTAAAATTGCTGGCTGTTAGTCCCTTTTAAAGGGCAACTTTTGGCCGACTTTCTTTTGTATTTCAAGACTTATCTTATTAAGGTTATGATTCAGCAACTTGGCCTTTTCACTTCGGCCTTATTGGGATTCAATTGGATGGGCTTTGTTGCAAATATTTCTCCCTTAAACCCACTTAGTTTGGGCCCTATTTGTGAATTGGGTTGTGAATGTAATTGGGCCCTTTTCCTATTTATCTTGGGCTGAAAATGTTGTCCTTTTATGATGCTAAATCATGGGCCCAAATGACATCCTTAACTCGAGGTTTATTCTTTATCGGTCTTCAACAAATTCGGTGTTGGGCCTCGTCTCCGTCTACCTAGCCTATTTAAGCTAAGCACGTAGGTGACTCACCTGTTAACTTCCTAAGTCTCACAAGAACCTCACTTCATTTATAGTCACGATCTCCTTAACTTGACTTAAAACTTATATACACTCGGTCATCTTGAGCGTTAGACGTACATATAACCCTTTAATCTTCAAATCAAGCATTTTTTAAAAAATGTGTGCTAGTTTGACCCCGCCATATCATGTTTCACATGTGTTGGACTAGTACATGTAAGATATGGGGTGTTACATCCTCCCACCCCCTTAGGAACATTCGTCCCCGAATGTTAGCATAAACGGGATAGGTCATATAAGTTTAAACTTTCATGAAAACAAACTTTTCATAACATAATAAGACTTCAAATTCACGTACCTACAAATCCCTCAATTCTGCATGTTGGACTTCTTCTTTAGCTTCAAATAAATAAGGGTATTAAGATCTCATTGTTTCCTCAGCCTCCCACGTTATCTCTTCTACTAGCTGGTTCCTCCAAAGTACCTTTACTGAAGGTATTTCCTTATCCCTTGGCTTCCTAATTTGACCATCTAAGATAGCAATAGGTACCTCTTCATAGGTGGGGTCTTTCGTAACCTACATATCTTCAATAGGAGTGATACGAGATGGGTCACCTATGCATTTTCGAAGCATTGAGACATGAAAAACTAGATGACCATTGAAAGCTCTTGGGGTAGCTCTAATTCATATGCAACCTGTCCAAACCTTTTAATAATCTTATATGGCCCTATGTAACAAGGGCTTAGCTTTCCTTTCTTACTAAATCTGATAACACCTTTCATTGGGGACACCTTTTAGAATATCCAATCTCCTACTCAGAATTCCAGCCCTCTTCTTCTAGCATCCACATATGATTTGTGACGACTTTGGGCTGTTTCTAGCCATTGTCGTATTACCTTCACTTTTTCCATGGATTGTTGGACTAAATCTGGACTAAGCAAGGTGGTTTCACCCACTTCAAACAATCCTATAGGTGATCTACATTTCCTTCCATACAAAGCTTCATACGGTGCCTTCTTGATACTTGAATGGTAGCTATTATTATAGGCAAATTCAATAAGTAACAAATGGTCCACCAAACTACCTTTGAAGTCCAATGCACATGCCCACAACATATCTTCAAGTGTTTGAATGGTCCGTTTTGCTTGACCATCTGTCTGCAGGTGGAAAGCTGTACATAAATTCACTTGTGTCCCTAAGCTCCTTTGGAAGGATTTCCAAAACTTTGCAGTGAATTGAGCTCCCCGATTAGATATAATGGAGATTGGGACCCCATGTAGCCTAACTATCTCTTTGAGGTATAACTTTGCATACTCTTCAGCTGTATAATCACTCTTAACTGGAAAGAAGTGTGCTGACTTTGTGAGTCTATCAACTATCACCCATATAGAGTCAAACTTCTGAAATGAGCGAGGCAACCCAGTAACAAAATCCATATTATCATATCCCACTTCCATGTTGGAAGCTCTATACATTACATATAACCTCTCGGCTTTTGGTGTTCTACCTTAACTTGTTGACAATTCGGACATTAAGCCATAAATTCTGCAAGGTCCTTTTTCATGCCTTCCCACCAAAACATTCACTTCAGCTCATGATACATCTTAGTTGATCCTGGATGGATCGAATATCTTGAATGATAGGCTTTTCCATTATCCTTCTTCTTAGACCATTAATATTAGGAACAAATAATCTATTGTGGCAATAAAGTACTCCATTTTGGGTAAGTTCAAAGCCCTTCATCGTGCCTTGACTCACCTTCTCCTTAAGTCGTTGTAGAATAGGATCTTTGAATTGTTTTTCTCTTACCTCTATTACCAATGAAGACGTTGCAACATTTTGCACAATGAACCCTTCTTTTGGAGTTTCAAGGAGACGAACCCCCAAATTGGTTACTTGACGCAAATCCTTAGCCACTCCTTAACGTACCATGGACTGCTCACCAATATTCATAATTGCCTTAAGACTCAGAGCATCGGCTACCACATTTGATTTCCCTAGATGGTATAGTATATCAACGTCGTAATCTTTTATTAGCTCCAGCCAACTTTGCTGCCTTAAAATTTGGGACTTTCTTCTTAAAGATGTACTGTAGGCTCTTATGATCAGTGTATATGTCAACATGAACTCCATACAAATAGTGGCGCTATATTTTTAAGGCAAACACAACAGCTGCTAGCTCAAGGTCATGTGTTAGGTAGTTTCTCTTATATGGCCGCAGTTGTCTCGAGGCATAAGCAATTACCCTACCATGTTGTGTTAGTACACACCCTAAGCCAACCCCTGAAGCATCACAATACATCGCATACCCCTCTACGCCTTCTGTAAGCACTAGTACAGGTGTAGAAGTTAGCCTGCTTTTCAACTCTTGAAAGCTCTTTCACATGCATCATTACATTGAATTTGGTTGCTTTATGTGTCAACTTTGTTAGAGGTGCAGAAATAGAAAAAAAACCTTCAATAAACCTTCTGTAATAACCTGCCAACCCTAAGAAACTTTGAATTTCTATGGGTGTTGTTGGCCTTCGCCAATCTTTCGCCGCCTCTATAATTTGTGAATCAACCCTTATTCCTTCATAACATATAATATGACCCAAGAATGCCACTGATTTCAACCAAAACTCACATTTGGAAAACATGGCATATAATTGCCGATCACGAAGAACTTGTAATACTTGCTGTAAGTGATTTGCATGGTCCTCTTTTGATCGTAAATACACCAAAATGTCATCTTTAAATACTATTACAAATACATCCAAGAATGGCTTGAATACCTTGTTCATTAAGTCCATAAAAACTGTTGTGCATTGGTCAGCCCAAATGACATAACAAGAAATTCAAAGTGACCATAGCGTATCCTAAAGGCTGTCTTGGGTATATCTTTCTCCTTCACCCTCAGTTTGTGATAACCTGACCTAAAATCAATTTTTAAAAAACATTTTCCACCTTGTAACCGATCAAATAAATCATCAATCCTGGGGAAGGGGTATTTGTTTTTGATTGTCACCCTATTCAATTGTCGGTAGTCAATACACATTCTCAAGGTGCCATCCTTTTTACGTAAAAATAACACTGGTGCACCCTAAGGGGACACACTAGGTCTTACAAAACCCTTCTCTAGCAAATCTTTTAATTGCTCCTTTAATTCAAGTAATTCTGTCGGGGCCATTCTATATGGGGGGATAGAAATAGGTTGAGAGACTTAAAGTAAGTCAATGCCAAAATCTATTTCTCATTCTGGAGGTAAACCTGAAAGCTCTTCGGGAACACATCAACAAATTCATTCACTACGGGAACAGATTGAAGAGTTGGTGATTCTGCTTCCATATCCCTTACTCTAACTAGATGACATATATATCCCTTTAACATCATCTTCCTAACCTTAAAATAGGAAACAAACTTACCCTTTGGTGCCCCAACATTACCTTCCCATTCAAGGACCGCCTCATTTGGAAAGTGGAAATACACTGTCTTAGTTCGGCAATCCACAGTAGCATAGCAAGAAGCTAACCAATCCATACCCATTATAACATCAAATTCCACCATATCTAACTCGACAAGGTCCGCCAATGTGTCACGGTCACAAACAGTTATTACACAGTCATAATAGACCCTTCTAGCTATAATAGATTCACCAGTTAGTGTAGACACTTCAAATGGCTCGTTTAATAATTTAGGTATTCTTTTAACCTTCCCAGCCACTGGTGGAGTGATATATGATAATGTAGAACCAGGGTCAATTAATGCATACAGATTATGTGAAAAGATGGACAATGTACCTGTGACCACATCGGGTGAAGCTTCTAAATTTTGCCGACTCCCTAGAGCATAAGTGCGATTCTGGGCTCCGCTGGAGCTAGCTGCCCTTCTACCACCTCTACCATGACTTGCAAGCGTTTGCTGGCCCCTCCCTACTAGAGGAACTGACGATGATGATGCAACAGCTGACCCAGTAGGTTGTGCTATATCACTCATACGTCTTTTTGGGCAATCTCTCATCATATGCCCTGGTACACCACACCAATAACAAGCATCTGTCCTAACACGATATGTACCTAAATTACTCCTCCCAAATTATTTGCAAGGCTGCCTAGGAGGAATTTGTTGGCTGGCCGAATATCCTATTGTTTGTGCACCTTGGCCCTCACTTTTTTGACTAAACTGATTACCTTTAGACCCTTGAAGTTGTGGTGGAGCAGTGAGTGCAGAGTAGGAGGATGATGGTCTAGGTGGTTTATTAGGAAATCGGGGCCTAAACGCACCTTGGGATGGTACAAACTGCCCTGTAGATCTAGCCCTCTTGGACTGCCCCCTTTCTAACTCTTGTGCCATTCTTCTTTGCCTCTGATCCTCTAGTTTTTGTGCAAATGCTTGCATCCTCGCTATATCAATGTCTTTATTCAAAGAAGCAATGGTGCAGTCTCTGACCAGATATGAATCCAACCTATCCATATATCGATGAACTCTATCTGCCATAATAGCAACTACATTAGGAGCATACCTGGACAGGGAATTAAATTGAAGGCTATGCTCCCTCACTCTCATATTCCCTTGGTGGAGATTCAGAAACTGATCTGACCGGGCCTCTTAGATCTCGTATGGCAAGTAATGGTCAAGAAATGCCTCTTTGAACTCCTTCCAGGTAGTCAGAGGTGCATCTATACCCTTAGATTGCTTTCAAGCTTCATACAACAATATAGCCACACCCTTCAATCTATATGCTACCAGTTCCACAACTTCTGTGCCGCTTATGTGCATAACATCTAAAGTGCGTTGGATCTGATCGATGAAGTCTTGTGGATCTTCATTAGGATCCTGACCCGGTAAAGGATGGAGGGTCCAAATTAGGGAAGTCACATATCCTCGTGCTAGCTGCCCTATCTGTACTACCTGCACCTATAGCTGGACCTTCTTGTCTTTGTCTCTGGTCAGCAACTATCCGAGTCAATAATTGGATAACATTTCTCAGATCTTGCACGGTAGCATCGGTAGGTGGTTCTGGGGAAGTTTCACTACTTCGTGGTTCACAAAGAGCTGGAGGAGTTGGAGATTTTTGTGATAGAGACTCATCTTTGGCCTCATTTCATCGTCTTACCCAAATGGGTGCACCAACTACCACCTTCCACTTCCTTCCCTTTGCCTTAACTTTTCCTTTTTTCAGGCATACTTACTGTACAAAATAATTTAGAGGTTAGAAACAATCAACCTACAACACTTGGCTCAATGGAACGATCTAAAGAATGAAAAGAAAGTGACAACTCGTAAATGCCACGTAGCCTCCTGCTTATAAATGTGGTGCACAACACATCCATAAACAAGACTCTACATAGACACGGCTTTGTAGACTCCCTAGGACGACCCGCTCTAATACCACTTTTGTCACGCCCTAAGTCCCATTAAGGCGGACTGGCACCCATTGCCGACAAGGCTCGGGAGAATAAACATATAACTATGCACATGCTATGAACATTTAAAAGGTTTCCATATTCAACATGCTGTCAAAAGAATGTAAGCTGTATTAGCAAGCCAAAAGTAAATGCATAAGACTAGGCCGTTGGAGCTATGATGTCTACAGTACGCTACTTGGCCATACTTTATTTTACATAGTCTACAAAGCCTCTAGGTAAGGAGTAATATCCATATGGGTCGGGACAGGCCCCGCCTCATGACCAACAATACAATACAAAATACAAGTTCTAGACATACAAGCCCCGAAGCAAACTGGAGCTTAGTAATAGCAGCTAGAAATTCTGTACTCTTACTGGGAGATGTAGTAGCTCCTGTACCGGCAGCATGAAATGCAGGTCCCACGTGAGGGACATCAATATGAGATAATGTATTGAATATGTAAGGCAGGAAATACTGTATATGAAATAAGAATACAAATGAAATAACACACTGGTGTGTAAGGATAAAAGACCACCTTTAGGCATACTGCGGAATCATGTACTTTATGTCTTTTTATTACTTTACCTTTCATTACTGTATAATCTGTGAACAATATATCATGTAAATGACCAGCTGATTAGTGGTAAATCAATATCAGGATCTACCAATGCTAGACTTTCCTTTCACCCCTGGGATACCCCCCATCCTGAAATATGGGATCGACCCATGCTAGGTGATTCTTCCACCCCTGGGATACCACCCATTAATAAGCAACTTTGAGTTATCTTTTATTTACTTTCCAGATGATTTTTTGGGTGGTCATAAAATTTTGAGCTGTATAAATATAGACATGACATGTAAACAACCATACAAGATAATACCACAATGAAAAGAGAGTTACCCAACAAATGAAACGTGTAGGAGATTAAACAACACATGGACTTTATTTGGTAAAAAAGAACGCATGTATCTTTGGTATCCTAGTATGTATGCAGATTTGACAATAGCATTGTATGGGAACCTATGAACAAGGTAAAGAGTGGAGACACGGTTAGCAGCCATGTCGGAGTTTGTACGTGCCTTTATGTGCCAAGGAAGAACCTAGATTCATGCCAAATAATACAAAAATGAGTAGCCTTACATACCTCATTGTACTACGTCGTTATTACCTCGGAGTAGTATCCTCTTCCTCCAAATACCTATCTACAATATAGTAGGTGATAAAACTAGTGTTAGCAGCTAATAGACACATCTTGGTAGTCCAATTTCACCTAAAAACAATATCCGGGAAGCAAGCTCGGAATTAGCAACCAAAGAGTATTCTTTGAACATTTCCACCCCTTATCATATTTCATAATACACATTCCCCTATACATGTCATATCAAGCTATTTTTAGTCCTATAAAAGAGTTACAACATCTCATAAAGTACAACATACAACAAATCTGTACAACACGCAAGTAGGCAATGCAACATTGCGTCCTTTCGCTACATTCCGACGTCAACCATTCCAAATCCGTTTCAACCTCAACAAAACTGTTCTCAACATATTTACACACAAAAACAGTCCTAAAATAGTAATCAAGTAGATGGAAAACATGAGACAACAATTTCGAATATTCAGTCCACAAATTCTTAGTAAGAGCGAAATTTAGATATCATATAAGAACTCATTTTCGCGGAAGATTAAAAAATGATGCAGCAGCCTTCTTACATCACTGAAGAACCAAACCTTGTTAAAAACATACATGTTACTTCATAAACCATCCAACAACAAGAGAAAATCCTCTTAATAAACAAGGAGAATGGACAACAATCATTGAAACACATGCTGTCCCAAATTCCTGCACAAGTACAACCAGCATACTCTTCATGTTTTCATGGAAAAATTACACCAAAGCATAGGTACTTTTACTTACCTTAGCCCTCAAGGATTAGATTCTCTTCATGAACTCTAGAGGTGAACCTTGGCTGCTTTACAAAGTGAAGAGAGAGCAAGGAGAAACTTGGAAAGAAATCTGATTTTTGGCTTCGAAAAAATGACTAAAATTGCTGGCTATTAGCCCCTTTTATAGGGAAACCATTGGCCGAATTTCTTTTGTATTTCAAGCCTTATTCTATTAAGGTTATGATGCAGCAACTTGGCCTTTTCACTTGGGCCTTATTGGACTTCAATTGGATGGGCTTTGTTGCATATATTTCTCCCTTAAACCCACTTAATTTGGACCCTATTTGTGAATTGGGTTGTGAATGTAATTTGGCCCTTTTCCTATTCATCTTGGGCTGAAAATGTTTTCCTTTTATGATACTAAACCATGGGCCCAAATGACATCCTTAACGTGAGGTTTATTCTTTATCAAACTTGAACAAATTCGGTGTTGGGCCTCGTCTCTGTCTACCTAGCCTATTTAAGCTAAGCACGTAGGTGACTCACCTGTTAACTTTCTAAGTCTTACAAGCACCTCACTTTATTTAAGGTCACGATCTCCTTAACTTTTACTTAAAACTTATATACACTCGATAATCTTGAGCGTTAGACGTACATATAGCCCTCTAATCTGCAAGTCAAGCACTTTTCAAAAAAATGTGTGCTGGTTTGACCCCGCCATATCATGTTTCACATGCATAGGACTAGTACATATAAGATGTGGGGTGTTACATAGAGTCTTGTTTATGGGTGTGTTGTTGACCACATTTCATAAGCAGGAGGCTATAGGATATTAGGAATAGTTACACTTCTTTCTTGTTCCAATTCGTGTGATAGAGTTAAACTCTAGAAAAACTCTCTTCTAGTTCATGCTCTACGCATGCAGAATTTTTAACATGCCTCCCAGAAGAGCTGTCAGAGGAAGGGGACGTCCTACTAGGAAAGCTATTAATCCACGTGAGCCTCAAGTACTCGAGGAGCCCATGGATCCAGCTGTCACTATTGAGCAACCCCCTCAAGATGAGGTCTCCAATGCGGAGCTATGCCAGGCTATTCGAGCTTTAGCCCAGGCTGTCGCAACACCTACTGTGAGACAAGGCGCAGGTAGTCCAGATTCTCATGACACCTCTAGAGTCTGAGAATTTTTTAGGATGAATCCGCATGAGTTCACGGGGTCTGCATCCACCGAAGATCCTAAGAGCTATGTGGAGGAGCATAAGAAGGTGTTCCAAGTGATGCACGTGGCTGATACTAATGGGGTTGAATTGGCTGCTTACCAACTCAAGGGGTGGCCAGACTGTGGTTCAACCAATGGAAAAAAGGTAGAAAGGATAATGGCGCATGTCTGACTTGGGCAGTGTTCGAGGAGGTTGTCTTGGGACGCTTCTTTCCAAGGGAGAAAAGAGAAGTCAAGGTGAAAGAGTTCCTGAATCTAAAACAGGGCTCTATGACTGTGCAAGAGTATGGTTTGAAGTTCACGCAACTATCTCGCTATGCTCCAGATATGGTTGCTGACATGATGGGAAGGATGGGAATGTATATTGATAGGTTGAATATAGGACCCAAGAAAGATGGTAGGGGAGCCATGCTTGTGATTGATATGGACATCGGGCGACTGATGACATTTGTGCAAGAAGATGATGAGGAGAGACAACATGACAAGGAAGAGTTTAAGTGTAGAAGAGCAAAGACATCCAGCCATGAGGTTGGAAAGAAAGACAATGGTAATCAATTTCCAGCACCACCATCTGCTAGTGCACCTATGCCTAGAGGCAGGTATGATCAAAGATTTCAGAATGTTGGGACCCATGATCCCAGTCACAAGCTAGTGTGGCTCAAGGTTCACAGGGTAAGCCGTCGTGCGAGAAGTGTGGCAAGTTGGACCTGGGGAGGTGCCGTGATAGGATTGATGTATGCTATAGATATGGCCAAGTTGGTCACTACAAGAAACATTGTCCAAAGCGGGCTGGCCAGCTCAGTCTATTGCTCCGAACCCACCAGCTAGAGGAAACCAGAGGGTCACTACGTCAAGCGCAGATGGAGCAACAAACTGCTTGTATGCCATGAGTAGTTGCCAAGATCAGGAGGACTCCCTCGATGTTATGACGGGTATGATTTGAGCCTTTACTTTTGATTGTTACGTTTTGATGAATCCAGGTGCCACATTGTCGTTTGTATCTCCTTATGTGTCTAGTAGATTTGATAGAACCCTGAGAGTCTTCTTGAACCCTTTGATGTTTCTACTCTAGTGGGTGAGTCTATTCAAATTGAGAGAATCTATAGAACATGTATCCATCCATCATAGAGATACTCTTGTTGATTTTATTGAGTTGGAGATGGTTGATTTTGATTTGATTCTTTGCATGGATTGGCTTCACGCCTGTTATGCCTTTAATAATTGTAGATCCCGAACCATTAAGTTCCAATTTCCTAATGAACTAGTTCTAGAGTGGAAGGGGGATTCTGTTACATCGAGAGTGAAGTTTATCTCATATTTTCGAGCTAGAAGGTTGATTTTCAAAGGTTGTATCTATCACCTCATGTGAGTTAAATCTGATGATGTTTAGTCCCTACCTCTTGAGTCAGTCTCGATTGTTAACGATTTCCCGAAAGTGTTTCCTGATGATCTGCCTGGAGTCCCTCCTAATAGGGAGATTGACTTTGGGATTGATATTTTTCTTGATACCCAGCCTATTTCGATTCCACCTTATAGGATGGTTCCCGCTGAGTTGAAAAAGCAACTGAAAGATTTGCTACAGAAGGGCTTTATCAGGCCAAGTGTCTCACCTTGGGGTGCTCTTATCCTATCCGTGCAAAAGAAAGATGGGTTCCTCAGAATGTGTATTGATTATAGGTAACTGAACAAGGTCACGATAAAGAACAAGTATCCCCTCCCAAGGATAGATGATTTGTTTGACCAACTTCATGACGCCTCTTGTTTCTCGAAGATAGACCTTAGATCTTGCTACCATCAGTTGAAGGTGAGGGAGTGTGACATTCCAAAGATAGCGTTAAGGACCAGGTATGACCATTTTGAGTTCTTGGTCATGTCCTTTGGGTTGACAAATGCACCTGCCGCCTTTATGGACTCGATGAACAGAGTATTCAGACCATATCTTGATATGCTTGTGATTGTGTTCATCGATGACCTTTTGGTATATTCGAGGAATGAGGAGGAGCATGCTAACCACCTTAGAGTTGTCCTTCAAACTCTTAAGGACCATGAGTTATATGCAAAATTCTCAATGTGTGAGTTCTGGCTTATGTTAGCGGCCTTTCTAGGCCATGTTGTTTACGGTGATGGTATTCGAGTGGATGCCCAAAAGATTGAAGCAGTTTAGAACTGGCCCCAATCGACCATTCCAACTGACATTAGAAGTTTCTTGGGGTTGGTAGGCAACGACCATAGATTTATGGAGGGATTTTCTTCCCTATCTATGCCATTGACTAAATTAACTGAGAAAAAGGTCATGTTTCAGTGGTTTGAGTAATGTGAGAAGAGTTTCCAAGAATTGAAAACGAGATTGACTACTACGCCAGTCCTTACCTTGCTCGAGGGGACATAGGACTTTTTAATTTACTGCGATGCTTCGAGGGTTGGATTGGGATGTGTACGGATGCAGAGAAGGAAGGTGATAGCCTATGCTTCCAGACAACTCAAGGTTCATGAAATGAACTATCCAACCCCTGATCTCGAGTTGGCAGCAGTGGTGTTTGCACTTAAAATCTGGCGCCACTACTTGTATGGAGTGCATGTGGATGTGTTCACTTGACCACAAGAGCTTGTAGTATGTTTTTAGTCAGAAAGACCTCAACTTGCGACAGAGGAGATGGTTGTAATTTCTCAAGGATTATGATATGAGCATTCACTATCACCCGGGTAAAGCTAACGTTGTTGCTGATGCTCTTAGCAGGTTGCCAATGGATAGTACAACCCATGTGGAGGAAGGAAGAAAGGAGCTAGCCAAGGAAGTGCATCGGTTGGCTCGATTTGGAGTTTAACTGGAGAAGAATGATGAAGGAGGAGTCAATGTTCAGAATGGGTCTGCTTCATCTTTAATGGCGGAGGTGAAGGAGAAGCAAGACTAAGATCCTGTCATACTCAAATTGAAGAAGGTTGTCTACAAATAGAAAGTGATGGTCTTCTCCAAAGGGGGAGATGGAGTCTTGAGATCCCAAAGTAGGTTGTGTGTTCTAGCTGTAGATGGCATTTGAGACAGAATCATGGCGGAAGCCCACAACACTAGATATTCCATTCATCCAGGCTCTACCAGGATGTACCACGACTTAGAAGAACTCTATTGGTGGAGTGGAATGAAGAAGGATTTTGCAGAAATCATTTCAAAGTGCCCAAATTATGAACAAGTGAAAGTTGAGCATCAAAGGCCATGTGGATTGGCTCAAAACTTTGAGATTCTGGAATTGAAGTGGGAGATGATTAATATGGACTTTATTATTGGTTTGCCAAAGTCTCGAAAGCAACATGATTTGATATGGTTAATCATGGATAGAATTACTAAATTGGCTCACTTCTTAGCAGTTAAGACAATGAACACTGCGGAGGAGTACACCAAGTTGTACATCAAGGAGATTATGAGGTTGCATGGGGTTCCCTTGTTCATCATCTCAAACCGAGGAGCTCAATTTACCTCCCAGTTTTGGAGATCATTCCAAAAGGGACTGGATACTAAGGTGAACCAGAGCACAACCATTCATCCACGGACAGATGGTCAGGCGGAGCATACAATTCAAACACTTGAGGACATGTTGAGAGCTTGTATTCTTGACTTCATGGGAAATAGGGATGATCACCTACAATTGATTGAATTTTGATATAACAATAGTTATCATGGAAGAATTCAAATGGCTCCTTACGAAGCCTTGTATGGGAGGAGATGTAAATCACCGATTAGGTGGTTTGAGGTTGGAGAAGCGGAGTTGATTGGGCCTGATCTTGTTCACCAATAGATGAAGAAGGTCAAGTTCATTAGAGAGAGGTTAAAGACTGCCCAGATTCACCAAAATCTTATACCGATATGAGGAGAAGAGATCTAGAGTTCGAGGTTGTTGATTGGGTATATTTGAAAGTATCGCCTATGAAGGGTGTCCTAAGATTTAGGAAGAAGGGAAAGTTGAGTCCACACTATGTTGGACCATATTAGATTGTAAAGAGGATTGGGAAGGTTGCTTATGAGTTAGAGTTGCCTTCCGAGTTAGATGGAGTCCATCCGGTAATTAATTTCTCGATGCTAAAGAGATGCTTGAGAGACCCTACCTTGGTGATCTATGTTATTAGCATTTTAGTGGGAGATATCCTATCTTATGAGGAAGTCCCGGTGCAAATCCTTGATCCTCAGGTTCGTAACTTGAGGAACAAAGAGATAGCCTCAGTCAAAGTCCTGTAGAGAAATCAATTCATTGAGGAAGCCACATGGGAAGCTGATTAAGAGAAGAAAGCCAAATATTCGCACCTATTCATGCCAAATGATGAGAGTGTTGAAGGTAAATTCCTTACCCTTCACTAAATTAATATATCTATTCTCAGTGTGACTTTCTATTCGTAAATTTGAGAGATATTGATTAAGGTCGAGAAAGAGTTAAGAGTTCGATTGATTAAGTTAAATCTTGAGATGAGTCTTGAATCTATACGTTCCTTGATATCCACCTTTACTCATTATTCAAGGACGAATGACCACAAGGGGGAGATGATGTGACGCCCAGTAAAATTACCAAAATACCCCTAGAGAGATGGTATGCGCGTAACACATCTGCCAATGCTTATATGGAAAATTCGAGATCGGATTTGTGATTAGCATGCAAAATTGAATGAGAAAATAGTCTCGATCGACTTTTTATAGCGACCCGATCAAAAGATAATTTTTTGATCTGAAGCGCAAAACAATATTAGTACGCGACAGGGGCGCGTCGCGCACCCATCGCAGACCAGCACTTATATCCTTTTGAAAATTTTCTACGGGATGGAGAAAACTTGTTCAAAAACTCTTTTCTGTAAATACACTGCTCGCGACCAGTTCGCGTTGCGAATTGTGTCTTTTTCAAGTTGAAAATTTCTAAATCATTATGAGTGGCATTCCAGTCAATTTCCCACCCCTCTTAAACTCTATACACGATCTAATAAGGGTGTTTCAACATGAAAAGGGTCTAAATCCCCCATTCTAAGTCCTATTCCATAATCTAACAAGGCTAGGGCTTGAAGAGAGAAGAGAAGAGCGTAATTTGAGAGATTCGAGAAGAGATCCTTGACGCGCGTGGTTGATAGCTGCATCCCATATGTGTAAGGCTAAACTAAAACATGGGACTGTGCTTTCATGTGCCCCATAGAGGTCCTAGATGAGTTGATGGTTTAGGAGTTTACATGCATGATTTCTTGATGGTTCTTCTTGAAAAATTGATTTGAAATTACATGTTTTCTATGTTGATTATCATCATACTATTTGTTTTCTTCAATTGAATATTTTCATGAGAATTTGCATAACCCTACTTGAATAATTTGAGAAGCATTCATAGTGCACTTGAGAATTAAGTTTAGAGCTTTGAGTTGAGATTGTCGAGTATGATGAGAGGATAATGATGAGTCAATACAGTTTGATTGTTTTATGAGTCCCTATAAATGAAATCTACCAATGTGTCTATTCACTTGCTTCCTAATGATTGTTATATAATCCAGTCTCATTGATGAGATAAGAGCATCAAGGACCCTATGAGATGTTTGATGAAAGGGCTAAAAGCCCTATGAGATACCGATCGTTGACGGGGAGTGAGTCTCTATGAGATTGGTTGAGATTTCAGATGGAGGTTTTATGAGCTTTGAGTCATGGGAGGAGTATCGAGCACTAAAAGAGGGGGAGTTAGTACGACTCGAACTCGTCAAACTACATCGCCAAACATAGGCAGGGGATAGACTCATCACATATATTATGGTTCCCTCGAGAGTAACAGTCCCTAAAAGCAACAACGGACTTATTGAGTTTGACCTCATATTGGGTGAGCTGATATTTTTGAGCGTTCCCTACCTGGCAAATTTGGAACGACTGTGGCAATATCAGCGTGATTGTTGTACATTCACTGGCTCATAAGTGATTGTTATCGGATAAGAGAAACCCCCATAAATTTTCTACCTTGAGTACTCGGAGTCTAGATGAGATGAGAGGAGGTGAGCTCCTCTGATGAGATAAGAGGAGGTGTGCTCCTCTGAGATGAGATTAGATGAGAAGAGGTGAGCTCTTTTTAGATGTTTTTGAGACTTTTGATGAGTTGAGTTATTGATGAGTCACTTGTCTACTGTTTATTCTTTCATAGATAGACAATTGACTATTTGATGTGATTTGATGTTTATTTTGAGTTGACGGTATTGTCATACTATTCTACTGGTTTCTGTTTAATTCAGCTATTTTACATACTATTACATTCTAAGTACTGATATTCACTCTGGACTGCATCATTTTCTAATGTAGAGGCAGGTAGTAAAGATCGTCAATAGGTGCTTAGTCAAAGATCTGAGATTTGCAGCTGATTTGGTGAGCCTCCCCTACTTCGAAGGATCCCTTACATTTATTCGTCTTACTTTAGAATTAGAGATGGGACTATTTCTTTATTTTTATTTCTGGTAGCCATGGGTCTGTCATTGGCACCACATGAGTAGTAGTAGATGCTTCATAGATGATGGTCGAGTATTGATGTTGAGACTTGTGAGCTATGTCTTTCTACTAACCTTCATTTTTACATTTTGATTTTGAGAATTTAGACGAGAATTTCCCATTTACTTACTTATAGTTTCCATTGTTGTAACACCCCACATCTTACATGTACTAGTCCAACGCATGTGAAGCATGATATTACGGGGTCAAACCAGCACACATTTTTTTAAAAAGTGCTTGACTTGCAAATTAGAGGGCTATATGTATGTCTAATGCTCAAGATGACCGAGTATATATAAGTTTTAAGTCAAGTTAAGGAGATCGTGACCTTAAATGAAGTGAGGTGCTTGTCAGACTTAGGAAGTTAACAGGTGAGTCACCTACGTGCTTAGCTTTAGAAGAGTAGGTAGACGGAGACGAGGCCTAACACCGAATTTGTTCAAGTCCGATAAAGAATAAACCTCGAGTTAAGGATGTCATTTGGGCCCATGGTTTAGTATCATAAAAGTACAACATTTTCAGCCCAAGATGAATAGGAAAAGGGCCAAATTACATTCACAACCCAATTCACAAATAGGGCCCAAACTAAGTGGGTTTAAGGGAGAATATATTTGCAACAAAGCCCATCCAATTGAAGTCTAATAAGGCCCAAGTGAAAAGGCCAAGTTGCTGCATCATAATCTTAATAAAATAAGGCTTGAAATACTAAAGAAAGTCAGCAAAAAGTGTCCCTATAAAAGGGGCTAACAGCCAGCAATTTTAGTCATTTTCTCAAAGCCAAAAATCAGATTTCTTTCCAAGTTTCTCCTTGCTCTCTCTTAACTTTGTAAAGCAGCAAGGCTCACCTCTAGAGTTCTTGAAGAGAACATAATCCTTGAGGGCTAAGGTAAGTAAGAATACCTACGGTTTGGTGTAATATTTCCATAAAAAACATGAAGAGTATGCTGGCTTTACTTGTGCAGGAATTTGGGACAGCATGTGTTTCAAAGATTGTTGTCCATTCTCCTTGTTTATTAAGAGCATTTTCTCTTGTTGGTTGGATGGTTTATGAAGTACATGTATGTTTTTAGCAAGGTTTTGTTCTGTAGTGATGTAAGCAGGCTGCTGCATCATTTTTTTATCTTCCACAAAAATGAGTTCTTATATGATATCTAAATTCCTCTCTTATTAAGGATTCGTGGACTAAATATTCGAAATTGTTGTCTCATGTTTTCCATCTACTTTTTGACTTTTTTAAGACTATTTTAGGACTGTTTTTGTGTGTAAATATGTTAAGAACACTTTAGTTGAGGTTGAAACGGATTTGGAATGGTTGACGTCGGAATGTAGCGAAAGGACGAAATGTTGCGTTGCCTACTTGCGTGCTGTGTAGATTTGTTGTATGTTGTACTTTATGAGCTGTTGTAACGCTGTTATAGGACTAAAAATAGCTGGATATGACATGTATATGGGAATGTGTATTAGAAAATATGATTAGGGGTGGAAATGTTGAAAGAATACTCCTTGGTTGCTAATTCCGAGCTTGCTGCCTGGATATTATTTTTGGGTGAAATTGGACTACCAAGATGTGTCTATTAGCTGCTAACACTAGTTTTATCACCTACTATATTGTAGATAAGTATTTGGAGGAAGAGGATACTACTCCGAGGTAATAACGACGTAGTACAACAAGGTATGTAAGGCTACTCATTTTTATATTATTTGGCATGAATCTAGGTTCTTCCTTGGCACATAAAGGCACGTACAAACTCCGACATAGCTGCTAATCATGTCTTCACTCTCTACCATGTTCATATGTTCCCATACATAGCCATTGTCAAATCTGCATACGTACTTGGATACCAAAGATACATGCATTCCTTTTTACCAAATAAAGTCCATGTGTTGTTTAATCTCCTACACGTTTCATTAGCTGGGTAACTATCTTTTCATTGCGGTATTATCTTGTATGGTTGTTTACATGTCATGTCTATATTCCTACAGCTCTAGATGTTATGTCCACCAAAAGAATCATCTAGAAAGTAAATAAAAGATAACTCAAAGTTGCTTATTAATGGGTGGTATCCCAGGGGTGGAAGAGTCACCTAACATGGGTCGATCCCATATTTTGGGGGGTATCCCAGGGGTGAAAGGAAAGCCTAGCATGGGTCGATCCCGAGATTGATTTACCACTAATCAGCTGGTCATTTACATGATATATTGTGCACGATTATATAATAAATAAAGGTAAAGTAATAAAAAGACATAAGGTACATGATTCCACAGTATGCCTAAAGGTGGTCTTTTATCCTTACACACCAGTGTGTTATTTCATTTAAGTTCTTATTTCATATACAATATTTCCTGCCTTAAATATTCAGTACATTATCTCGTACTGACGTCCCTCATGGGGGACCTGCATTTCATACTGCTGGTACATGAGCTACTAGATCTCCCCAGTAAAAGTATAGGATTTCTGGCTGCTAGTACTAAGCTCCAGGTTGCTTCGGGGCTTGTGTGTCTAGAACTTGTATTTTGTATTGTATAGTTGGTCATCAGGCGGGGCCTGTCCCGAACCATATGGATATTGCTCCTTACCTAGAGGCTTTGTAGACTATGTAAATTAAAGTGTGGCCAAGTAGCGTACTGTAGACATCGTGGCTCCAACGACCTAGTCTTATGTATTTACTTTTGGCTTGCTAATGCAACTTACTTTCTTTTGACAATATGTTTAATATGGAAACCTCTTAAATGTTCATAGCATGTGGATAGTTATATGTTGATTCTCCCGAGCATTGTCGGCAAGGGGTGCCAGTCCGCCTTAATGGGACTTAGGGTGTGACAGTTGTTCATTAGAGTTTATTGATTGAATGATTTGATGAGGCTAAGTGGTTCGCTTAGGGACTAGCAATATGTCTGAGTGCCAGCCACGCTAAGGGTGCCCTCCCGGGGTGTGACAGTATGTAAGGCTAAACTAAAGCATGAACCTTGTTCTTCCATGTGCCAATGATTGTGATCTGATGAATTGTAATGGAACTGAAGTCCCCATGATTGTGTTTTCTTGAAAACCTTTTTAATATATAACTTATTTTACTTATATTATATAATGGATGATTTCTATAAATTTGTTTCTTCAACAAATGATTTAAGCATTTGATTTTATGAATTCTAATTATACATTTCAACTAAGATTTAATGACTATGTTTAAGGATCGAGTCTAGAGCCTTGAACTAGTGAATGCTTGATTATGATTGAGATGTGAACATGATGACAACCCCAAAAACATGATGGTAAAATGAAATTTTTATAATTTAACCCAAATGATTGAACCTAGCTAAGTGTGATCATAAATGTTCTAAATTACTCTTGGAAGATGTGATTGGGATTTTATTGGATGGTTGATAGGTCAAATAGCTTATTTGTGACATAATTGATGAACTTATATGGGACTTATTGATTGAGTTTGATTTGGGTTTAATTATTCATGAACATTGAGTCTTGGGAGGAGTATTGAGCATCAAATTGAGTTAGAGTAAAAAACAACTCAAACATAATAAATAAGTAGCCAACGTAAGATCAGATGTTTTCCCGTTTTACCTAAAAAGGACCTGATGTTATTGATTGTGGATCCATTGATGGGATGTCCTTCACCCTGGCAAGGTATTGGATGGATGTGGCAATGACATCTCTTCGTTGTGTCATCACCGACACATTAGTGATTGTTGTCGGTTAGATAAACTCCTATATAGGATCTGATAGTACTCTTATTGGATTGGATTGGATTGTACATGATTGGTCTCTACCTAGATTGTTTTCTTACTAATAGACTTTTGACATCCTGATTAAGCTTTTTACTTCTTTACTTGACTATCTGAGTTGATATTATTCCACCTTGATACCTGTTTCATTCAAACATTTTATATAATTGTACATTCCACACACTGTTGTCTATTTGGGCCTGCATCTTTTCATGATGTAGAGATTGGTATTTAAGATCTTTAACAGGTGCTTTATTGATAATCTTATCTTCGCGCAGCTAATTGGTGAATCCTTCCCTACATTGGAAGAGTACTTATATTTTTCTTGCTTTTGAGTTTAGTTTTTATTTTGATTTGGGGTAATCATGAACATATCATTGGCACCATCTAGATAGTAGAGATAGAGGCTTCATAGACTAGATATGTTGACTACGTTTCTGTAAAACTATTTTTTTGTTGCAGATTTTAGGTTTCATTTGTTGGCCTATGGCCTTTACTCAATGAGTTAGAATGTTGATCGGATTTTTTCATCATATTGTCTCTTTATTTTAAGTCTTTTGCTGATTTTAATAAATGAATAAATGTGTTATTAGGCCAAGTGGTTCACTTAGGAGCCAATAATAGTTTTTGAATGCCAGCCACGCAAAGGGTACTCTTCCAAGGCATGACAAACTTTGTATCAAACACCGAGTATAAGAGTACTAGGATGTCTATGAAATCGTGTGCCATAACACAATCTAGGATCATGACCGGCGCTAAGACAGAGAATCCTAAAGCAAGCCTTCCTAGAATTCTGCAGAAAATCGGGTAGAGTTTCTTCTGTTTTTAGGCCTATCCAAATATAAACCTGTCTCAAAATTTTGCAGTACAACTAGCGTATGTGCAAATCAAGTCACCATATCAATTTCCAATATATTCTCCACGCATTATTACCAACTCATCTCCAGTAATAGGAATAAGCATAAACTCAATCACAAATCTAGAATAACAAAAGAATACTCATGACTCTAAATATAGAAATGACTATAGAGCGACTCTTAGAGTTCAAGAAAAAGGTTTATAAAAATGGATAACGTTTTTCCAACTGAACAAGTGTAGGGCACACCATGAAATCAGCTCGCTACCTTTAGCTAACTAAATCCTCGCTAATATCACCTGTATTCTCTATAAAAAAATTTAGCAGGGACTGAGACGCTAGCTCAGTGAGTAATAATATTTAACCGCAACTGTTTAATGAGAATCAAGCCAGAAAATATGCTAGTGTGATAGTCAAAATCATACAATAAAACAAATGTCCTTTTTCAGAGAAACAATAATAGCAACCAATCTTGTCCATTCCATATAAGCGAATCAACTTAACCATTCAGTAATTAACCCAGTAAAACATTTTCATATCAAATCTTATACATATTTGGGAGGTTTTTAAGAATGAATCATGTAATCGGTAATCGGTAATCGGTAATCGGTAATCGGTATGTCTATCTTCTTAAAAGAATAGATGATAAGTGTAATTTCATATCAATAAATTCCTTTTCGAGGGATATTGGTAATGGTATGCTAGTTCTAGCTTCTCACTAGTGAGGGGACTATAAATCGATAAATACAAGGTGCACCAGGTCTAACGAACCTGCCGTTAGCTATGGGATTCATCAAGGTATACTCCCATTTATACTTTTCTTTATAAACTATATTATCCTTTCAAAGTAGTGCAAGACATTCCAATGAAATCATTATATCATGTCAAACTTAATGAAAATACATGTAAAAGTACTTTTATCTCAATTAATGTCCAATCCTTTCAATGACGGTAATCATCTCAATTATCAATATACTTGTCTTATAAAATACAAATAACTATTTCGGTATCAAATCAAGTAAAAAGACTTGTCTCATATGCAATTCAAATCATTCAGTAGCAATTCACTTTATAAATCATGAAACTTATAGAACACAAATTGGGTTAAGAATGCTACCACCGTACTCGTGTCGAGTTACCAAACTCGTCATCTCAAGCAAATCCGTATGACTTCCTAGATCAATATAAAATTCACATTATATTGATCTTGTATTAGTTTTTATGTTTAAGTTAATTCATAACCTATTTAAACATCAGACCTTTGGGTTTAAGTTTTGACTCTCAATGCGATAAACTATCTTATTCCCAACTTAATTGTCCTTCAATTTAAGCAACCCAAAGTCGAAATTTCTAAATATCTACATCTTACTTTTTCTAAGGCACTCTTTGGCTATTGTGTCCTTGTAGAAATAATTCGTTGCAAATCCTTCAATATTGATTCAAATCCTTCAGAAAGTGGTTTTGTTTCAAATATTATATCTATTGTTATCCATCCTAGTTAAATAGCAACCCAATTTCAGCATCACAGTGTAACTCAACTGATGATACTAGGAGTACACATAGTGTAAGTAGAACAAAAATTTGCTTTAATCTATGGGTACTCTCACATCTAAATCAGTTGAAATTTATACTCTAATTATCAATATTGCTTCGACCTAATCTGTGATAATACATATATAAACATGTCAAAAATAAAATACCTTGAAATCTATATTTGCAGTAGCAAAAGTTCTACTTCTTTTCCATTTAACTACTTTTCTTGATTTTGGATCACCTCTTCGTGGTCCTCCACGTGAAGAGAGCAAAACATAGTGTTCTTCCCTTTTTTTCTCTTCTTAAAGATTCTGGTAGAAGCTCTTTTTACCCTCAAAGATCCTTAGGTTAAAAAAATAAATTTTTCCCTTCTTACGTTCTGATGAGCTAAAGCCCATCTTATTTTGATTTATTTTTCTTTTTCAACTTATGACTAAAATGCCCTTGTTCAAAAGTATGGGATATTACATCTAATTGTCCTAAGATTGCTCAGAAGGGTCAAGGCCATGTGGCTAAAGGTGCTCAAGGCCAACCAAGAACTCCTCAAGGTGATGCCCCAAGGAACAATAGGTTCTACGCTCTTCATGCTCATTAGGGAAGTGGATGAAGCTCTGGATTCTGTGACTGGTATGTCAAAATAATTTGATGTTTATGCTTTGCTTGATCCGGGTGCAAATTTATCATTTGTGACTCCTTTGTTGGCTATCAAGTTTTGTTTGAGTCCAAACTTCTAAGAGTGACCTTTTCGGTTTATACTCCCGTGGTTGAATCTATTGTTGCTCATAAAGTTTATCGGGGATGTCCTATTTTCTGTTTTGCTTAAAGTCTTCCCGTGTGATCTTGAAGAACTTGAGATGTTTGACTTTGATGTGATTCTCGAGATGGATTAATTCCATGCATCCTTTGCCTCTATAGATTCTAGAACCCAGAAGGTGAAGTTCAAACTTCTGGATGAGTTTGTTCTTGAATGGAAGGGTAGTGAATCCACTATTAAAGATCGGTTTATTTCTTACCTTTAGGCCCAAAGGATGATCTCGAGGGGGTGTATCTACCATATTTTTAGGTTCAAAGATGTGGATTCTCAATAACCTACTCTTGAATCAGTCCCAATTGTGAATTAGTTTCCGGATATATTTCCTAAAGACTTATCCGGCATTCCACCCGAAAGGGAAGTAGACTTTCATAGATCTTCTCTCAGATACTCAACCTATTTCTATACCTCCTTATTTGTATGGCACCGACAAAGTTGATGGAGTTGAAGGATTTGCTTGAGAAGGTCTTTATTAGGACAAGTATATCTCCATGGGGAGCTTCGGCATTATTTGTAAGATGAAAGATGGATCTTTCTAGATGTGCATTGATTATAAGCAACTGAATAAGGCAACCATCAAGAATAAGTATCCGTTGCCGAGGATTGAAGACTTGTTTGATCAACTTCAAGGGTCCACCTATTTCTCAAAGATTGACCTTCGTTCCAATTATCATCAATTGATGGTTAGGAAGTGTGATATTCCCAAGACATCATTTTTGACTAGGTATGGACACTTTGAATTTGTGGTGATATAATTTGGTTTGACATGGACACTTTGAATTTGTAGTGATATAATTTGGTTTGACTAACACTTTGGTTGTGTTTATGAACCTTATGAATCAGGTGTTCAACCCTATCCTTGATACTTTTATAATTATCTTCATCGATCATATTCTTATCTATTCCTAAAGTGAGCAGGAGCATATGGATCATTTGAGGTTAGTTCTTTAAACTTTGAGGTAGAATAACTTGTATGCTAAGTTTAGAAAAGGTGACTATTGGTTGGGTGAGGAATCTTTCCTTGGTCATGTGGTGTTCGGTGATGGTATTAAGGTTGACCCAAAGAAGACCGAGGCTGTGAAAAATTGACCTAGATAATTGACTCCTTCAGATATTCAAACTTTTCTTTGATTTGCTGGCTATTAGAGGAGGTTCATTGAAGAGTTCTCATCTATTGCATCTCCATTGTCTAAGTTGACTCAAAAGAAGGGTATCTTTGTGTGATCAGATGAATGTGAGAAGAGTTTTAAGACTTTAAAGGATCGATTTACATTGACTCTTGTTTCGACCTTACGAGATGGCTTAAAGGGGTTTGTGGTGTATTGTTATGCTTCTCAGATTGGGTTGGGTTGTGTACTTATGAAAAATGGTAGGGGGATTGCTCATGCATCAAGGCAATTGAAGGTGCATGAGCGTAATTACTCGACTTATGATCTTGAGTTAGCAGCGGTGGTGTTTGTTTCTATGATATAGATACACGATTTGTATGTGGTGCATGTTGATGTTTTTACCAATCACAAGAGTTTGTAATATGTGTTCAATCAAAGGGATCTTAACTTAAGGCAAAGAAGATGGTATATAAGAGTGTACAATATCATCCCGGTAAGGCAAATATTTTATCGGATGCTCTTAGTAGGCTATCTATCGGATGTATGGCTCATGTTGATGAGGGAAAGAATGAGCTAGAATTGGATGTTCACCATTTGGCTAGGTTGCATTTTAGGTTGGCCGACTCTAATGATGGTGGTATTCATGTTTAGAATGGGGCCAAATCTTCGGTGATTGTTGATGTAAAGGGCAAGCAAGATCTAGATCCATCATTGGTTGAGTTAAAGAAATTTGTTTCCAAGAAGAAGATACAGGTTTTCTCCCAAGGGGGAGATGGTGTGCTTCGGTATCAAGATTTGTTATGTGTCCAGGACATGGAAGATCTTCGAAGATTGATCATGAATGAAGCAGATAAATCTCATTACTCTATTCACCTAGGATCTACAAAGATGTATCAAGATTTGAGGGAAGTTTATTTGTGGCACGGTATGAAGAACGATATAGCCAAGTTCGTATCCAAATGCGCTAATTGTCAATAAGTGAATGTAGAGCACCAAAGACCCAGTGGTTTGACTCAAGATATCAAAATTTCTACTTGGAAGTGGGAAGATGTGAACATGGATATTTTTGTAGGTTTGCCTCGGACCCGAAGGCAATTTGACTCAATTTGGGTTATTGCTGACCAGATAACTAAATTGGCTCATTTCCTATTGATCAAGACGACCTTTGGTGCCGAGGACTATGTAGGGTTGTACATCCAAGAGTTGGTGAGGTTATATGGTGTGCCTAGGTCAATCATATTAGATTGTGACAACCAATTCACTTCCCACTTTTGGAGGTCATTTCAAAGAGGACTTGGTACTAAGGTGAAGTTGAGTACCGTCTTTCATCTTCAAATTGAGCGGATAATTCAAATTTTGGGGACATATTGAGGGCTTGTCTATTGGAATTCAAAGATAATTGGGATAATCATCTTCCACTCATTGAGTTTGCTTATAATAATATCTTTCATGCTAGTATTATTATGGCATCGCTTGAGGCTTTGTATGGTAGGAGATGTAGATCTCTATTAGGGTGGTTTGAGTTGGGAAAATGGCTTTGATTGGCTTGAATTTCATGTTGGAGGCTATTAAGAAAGTGAAGTTGATTAGGGAGAGGTTAAAGAGGGATTTTGAGTTTGTTGTTGGTGATTGGGTGTATGTGAAGGTCTCACCTATGAAGGGAATGATGCATTTTGGCAAGAAGGGCAAGCTAAGTCCACAATATGTAGGCTCTTATGAGTTTGTTGAGCAGATCTTGAATGTTGCTTATAGGTTGGACTTTCCTCCAGATTTGAATTCTATTGATCCGATTTTCCATGTGTCTATGTTGAGGAAGTTGGTTGGGGATCCTAGTACTATTGTGCCTTAGGAAGGTGTTGAGGTTGAGGAGAACTTGACATATGAGGAAGTCCCGGGTTGAGATTTTTTATAGGCAAGTGAAATGGCTTCATAATAAGGACGTGGCGTTGGTTAAGTTGCTTTGGAAAAATCCACATTTGGAGAGTGCTACATGGGAGGTGTAGTTGGACATGATGAAGCGATATCCCTATATTTTCCAATCTATTCAAGCCTAGGTATTATGTTCTTCCTTTTTTCGAGTGGTCCTAATTCTTTCAATCTTGAGATTCATGACATGACATGCATACATGTGCAATAAATTGAGTTTTTATGATGTTTTGGATGATTTGAATACATTTTAATATGAGTTTTAATGACTGTATAATTTTCAAGTAATGAAAATGCATTGTACCTTGTGATTGAATGATTCATATTCTAAATCAAGCCTTTCAAGCCTTGTTCTAGCACGTTCGAGGACGAATTTTCCCAAAGGGAGATGATGTAATGACCCGGACATTGTAGGACCTTATTGGAGCTTGGAAATTTTGGTTTCAGGAAGTTTCGGACCAAGGTGATACTCCATGGGAGCCCTGACCGTATGGGGCTTTCTTCGAGTGACCCTTTTCCTTGTGTGGGGTGTTGGAGCTTAAGCATGGAATTTTGGACTAAGACATGCTACGGATGGACCCTACACAGGCCGTGTGATGTTTCACAGACTGTGTGTATGGTTGTGTTGTAGCCTTAGTTTTGAAATTCTACAGTTTTGGGACCAAGTATAGTAGGACGACCAAGTATACGGTCCGTATGGGGTGGTATGGCCCATACACCTACCCGTATGGCTTGGAAAGTGAAATCTTTCTAAGTATTGAATCATCCTCTTAGAACTTCATAAGGGAAGAATTTTCTAAGGAAGGTGGGACAGAGGGGCCACACGGACCGTGTGGCTCAGCACGGTCCATACCACCCTTCGTATGGATGCCTACGATGAAAAATTCTAAGTATGGGATTATCGTTTCAGACCTTCATCAAATGAAATATTTCCAAGTGTTGAATTACGAACATGTATACGGTCTGTATGGATTGTCGCAGACTGTATGATCCTCCTTGAGATGAAAATATTCAATGTTTTCAACTCATTTCATTAATGATGTTTTTGTAATCATGGTTTATTCTAAGGGTCTTTTGTAACCTTCTATGCTACCTATGGGCTTTCTAATGACCTATACTTTATTCCTTCATTCAAATTCATTCCTCACACTTAGAATTACATTGAGCCCTCTTAAGAACACTCTCTCAAAGGACTCTTGTGAATCTAAGCTCAGGGATCAAGGAAAGTCTCATTCTTCTTCAAATTCCTTCTTGAATCTCTTTCATTAGCTAAGGTATGTGGGATTGATTCTTGGTCACTTTCAATCTAGAAGACCCAAATTCTTTTACAATAAAATTCATGTAATTTTAGCTACTTTAAATATGGGTTTTCAATCTTATTGTTTATTAAATTCAATTGATGTATGAGCTATGTTTATTTATTGATTTTAAAGTGATTTAAGCTCTAATATGAAGAATTGAATTGAAGTTATGAAGTTATGAATGTGCATGTCCCCTTTAAAGCTTGATTTGTGCATGGGTAATCTATATTATGATTTAAATGTGAATTTTACTTATGTCTTTACTTGAATTTCCTAATATATTGTTGATTTATGTTTGAATCTCAATTATCCATGCTATTCTCATCTCATTCATATAAAATGCATCCATGAGCATTGAGTTTTTATGAAAATTATGAAGTGGGTTAAGCCCAATTATGTTCATGTGTAAGATATTTATAAGATATTAGTTATTACAAGAATGTGGTCACATAAATGTCTATGATTATGGCTCTTTAGGCATTTTGGGGTGCTTGCACTATTCCGTATATGTGCTTGAGCTATTCCTATGCATGTGAAGCATGATTATGAACTATGATTTGTCTTTGAGCCCAAGTATGAATGTATATGAAATATGTTTGGCTTTTAGGCCTAAATGTGTATTGAAAGGATTTGAAATGACTATTGCCTCTTTTGAAAGCGTGTATATGTATAAGTATTCTTGTGGGATGACGAATTAGCACCGATGGATTGAAGGCGTCAAGGTTATCCCCAAGGGTCCTCTCCTTTTTGTCGAACTATGTATCCGCATAGGTATATGTATATGGTAACCCTCACCGAGATGGGAGGCCCGTAAGGTGCAATTACAACATTTATCTGATATGATAAAATTGTGAAAATCCTATACGAAATAGGAGGCCCGTAAGAAAGGTCACTTCTCCAAAACGGGACCTCCGTAAGGAGAAGTGTGGTTTACCTTTGGCCAGTAGACCACTTCTTTTCCGGTGTTGATATAACATCAACATTCCAAGTAATAGCTCGCTTGGTCTTATATGTTGGTTGAGGTCTCAACCATCTTATATAAGTATTTCTGCATTTCATGTATCACGGAGTTCATGGCGTATTATTATACTACTCTTTTTTGGATATATATCTCTTTCTACATTATGTGCCCTTGCCATCTAACTTTTAAAAAAGGTTTTGTAAGTCATATGCATTGCATGCCCGGATACTTAGTACATTCAAATGTACTAATATATACTTTTGCATATATGATCTAACCTTGTAGGGACCAAGGATTACTTTCATCCACCATACAACGGTTAGCTTGGATCTTGAGATTTGCTTGTTGTTGTGAGTCCCACTTTTCGAGGATAAACCACTATTACTCTACCTTTGGAGCTTTTGCTTATGTTATTTACATTTGAAGGTGAGCCCGGGGTATGTCTTGGCCCTTGGCCTATCTTATGACTAGAGGCATTGTTGCACATCTTGTAAACTCCTTTACATTTATATGCTAAGACCTATTGGTGATTGTTATGAGGATTGGAAATGAGTACTAACATATGTTTATATGTGACATATGTCAAAGATCCTAAGTCCCGAATTGCCTCCATAGAGTGAGTCATACTTACCCACCCCTTAGTATTTATGTTCTATGTGCTATTTAGAGACATGTTACTCCCTTTCCCTATGATATCCCCAAAGCATGAGTCCTACTTTCCGTCCCTTAGAAGTATGTGTTTACTATTTATGTATACACTTACGAACCAATGATGTGAATATGGATACTTTGATGCTTGTTTAGGGACTTTCGGGTTCTCATCCGCCATGTCACTCCTACGCCTAGGTTTGAGCTTTGACACTCACTTCTTCTTCGCCATCATCTTGTTCGCCGTTTTCTTCATCAATTGTTAATTTTGCATGGCACGGTCTATTATTTATTAATATTTCCATGAATGGTATCATCTACTTCATTTTTTGGATTGAACCCATTATCTCTAAAAGAAAGGAGTATTGTCAAATTTCTCAAAGTTCCAACAAACTTAGATGCTTAATTTTCATAAATACATTGACCAAGTGAGATAAAAAATAAGGATCGTGATTCTAAAAAAAGGGTCCTTCATTAAATAGTATGAGGACCTGCAAATTCTTTTCTTAGCTAAAAAGGTTGTGTGTTGCAAACATTTATTTTTTTCATTTGTGTATTTTTCCACTACTACTATCCAATAGTTGTCTTAACATGAGTTACCTCGTCATTGTGTGTGTGTCACGATCCAAAATTGGCCGTGAGTGACATCCACATCTAACCTCCTAAGTGGGCGAACCAATGAAATAAATCTAAACCTATATAGCTGCTCAACTTATAAAATACAAAAATAATCACAAGCACAACTTATAAGCACTAAATACCAAAACCATTAAGTTTACTACATAACGTTTCCCCAAAACCTTAAAGTCATTACATCAAGAACATTTAATCTCAAATACTAAGTCTAAGAGTTAAAACACCAAAATAGTATAAAATAGTTTATGTCTGAAAAGTAAGGACATCATGCCATAACTAATAGAATCCAACTCTACTAAAAGATTAGCTCACCCTGAAATTTAATATACCGATGACCAACTAGTGCTGAGGGAAAGTTGAAGTCGATGGAACACTCGTTGCACTCCACAAAAGAAAAACAAAGAAAACTATAAGTAGGAGTCTTTAAGGACCCAGATTATTCAAGTGGCGTTTCCCAAATCTCTTGGAATTGTGCTAGGTGAACTGCCAGGCATCACTCCACGGAGGACCCACACGGGCCGTGTGAAGCAACATGGACCGTGTGGCCTCCTGTGAAGGGACACTTGGTCCAGTTCACGGTCGAGATGACTTTGAGACAGAAGGGAATCTTGGCCAAGTGAGGGCACATGGTCACTCACACGGTCCGTGACCGTGTGGCTCTCCGTGTAACTCACTATGTAAAAATTATGCTAAGTATGGAAGTACTGTCTCGTAACTTTGTCGTGCGAAAATTATTTGAAGTACCTTCACAGAGTCAATTTCACGGCCCTTGTGGAGTCACACAAACCGTGTAGTCGTCCGTGTGGTACCCCTTAGCTCCATGTGATTTTCCTCTGTGAAATTTTAAGTATTGGATCACGACGACTGTTCACGATCTGTGTGATGTTTTACGGACCATGTAGTCGACCGTGTGGACCTGACGATTCTAATTTTGGTCCATTTCATTAATGACGTTTGTGTAATCTTGGTTTATTTTAATTATCAAGTATGACCTTTTACCTATCCTAAACCCCTAATTCAGCTGAAATCCCTTCCCCTCTTGATTTATTCTCCTAAAACCTTCTACCCCTCACAAGATCACCTCCCTATTTCTCTCTACACTCCCCTCTTAAGGCACAAGCTAGGGTTCTATTGGAGTCTAATTCAAGCTAAGTTCATCCCTTAAATTCAGCTCCTCAATTAAGGTATGTGGGATTGATTCTTGGCCCCTTTCAACCAAGAAGACCCAAAGATCTTTCAAGCTATTTCATGAATTTAGTTTACTTTAAATATGAGAATTCCTTATTTGATTTTATTAAATCTAATTAGTGTATGGGTTGTATTATACCTATGATTTCAATTCATTTTGATCACAATTGTGATGATTTACATTGAGTTATAAAGTATGAACATGCATGTCCCTTTTAAAAATGATTTATGCATGAGTGATCTATATTACGATTTACAAGTGGATTTAATTATAGATTTACTAAATTTTATATTGTGATATTGATTTTAACTTGAATCTAGTTTACCCATGCTATCTTCACATCATGCATTGCATTGCATTCATGAGCATTGATATATGGAAATTATAAAGTAGGTTAAGAACAACTATGTTTGCTGAAATGATTATGATATGATTCTGATAAGATATTAGCTATGACAAAAAAGTGATCACATACATATGTATGATTCTAGATCTTTGAGCATTTTGGGTGCTTATACCATTTTGGTATATGTGAATGAGCTACTGCATGAGCGTTACGATTATAATCCATGATTTGGCATTTGAGCCTAAATGTGTATTGAACGGTTTGAAATGAGAATTGTATCTCTTGAAAGTACGTACATGTATAAGTATTCAAGTTGGATGTTATTGACTTAGCATTGATGGGTCGGGGGTGTTAGGGCTATCCCCAAGGGCCCTATCCCTTTCCTTGAACTATGTGCCAATATAGGAACGTTAGCCATTACAAAAATGATCGGGTCATGAGGAATAGTTATTTGTATATGATTCTGATATGTTCTGTATGATTCAGAAAATCCTTTCGAAATGGTGAGTTCCATAAGAAAGGTGACTATCCATCGAAATGGTGATTTCCGTAAGGTGTGATGTAGATTACCTTTAGAAAGTAGTCTTCTCCTACCAATGGGAGGTCTTTATCAGTCTACTTCATGTAATACCTCGCATGGATTTCATTTGTCGGTTATAGTCCATCCCTAATATGTATGAGCATTGTTGCATTTCATGCATCATAAATTTCATGGCATCATGTATATATATTTTCATTGAATATATGATTCTTTCTATATTATGTGCCTTTGTCATCTAAGAGTGAAATGTAGGTTTGGTAAGTCATATGCATTGCATGCATACTTAGTACATTCAAACGTACTAACACATACTCTATGCCTACATGATTTTACCATATAAGGGTCGCGCACTTTGATTATCAACAGGTTGACGAATAGTCAAATCATGGAGTATACTGTGGTGAGTCTCGTCTTCCGAGGACGAGCTAATTACCTTTCTCTTTTTTCTATTCAAAATGTTTTTCCTTATTGAGGGTGAGCCTAGAACTTGTCCTGGCCCCCGTTCCTTTTGACTAGAGGCATTTGTTGGACGTTATGTAAACTCTTCTGAAATGCGTTTGTTATGACTAATATCTTGCTTGCGTATTGTTGAAATGATTTATGAGAAACTCATAGTTTACCATATCTATGTTTGTTGTGGAAATGTGGGAAGTCCCTAGCCCCATATTGCCCCAATACCGTGATTCCTAATTCCAATCCCTTAGAACTATGTGTTATTGATTGAATGCTATTCTTGAACCGATGATGTGAATATAGATACTTGAGGCTTGTTTGGGGACTCTCAGGTTCCCATTCGCCATGTCATATCTAAACCCTAACCACAGGTCATGAAAGAGTCAGTAGGAGCCACATGTACTAAGTAGGTATCATTAACCTATTCCAAATAGAAACCAATACACATAAAGCAATTTCAGGAAATCAATTATAAGACTTAATAGTGGCAAGAAACAAACAACAAGTATAAGTGACAATACAATGAAACATGTAGATAATCTGTTAACAATACCCAGAACACATATGAGGACTCAAGCCTCCAAATCATGCTTCTTTCGGGAGATAGGTTCTTGAGATTTAGTATATTAAATCATTTCAATATATTTTTCTTTATTATTATGATGCCGGAACATCGCACCCAATCCAATGTATACCGTATCGCAACATGACACCTAATCCAAATATACCGTGTTGGAATGTGATACCTAATCTAAATATATTGTGTGGGAACGTGACATCCGGTCCAAATATACCTTGTTAGAACGTGACACCCAATTCAAATATACTTAATTTATCATTCTTCATCATTACTTTCCACTTCATTAACAATATTTCATCAAGCCTTCTTTATTCAAGGCATCACTTTGGTAGAGTAAGTTCAAGATTATAGATTTCCTGGTCTTGGGATTGAAGAACAATCACAATATACAGAAATCATCTAAACCACAATAACTAAGTACATAGAATAGTTTCATAACATCACTCAATAAATATGAATTACCATTAAGAGTCTCTCTAACACATAGAATGAACCATAATCTACCTCTACAAAAACTGAAGACAAGTAAGCTAATTCACCAATGCTTTCCCCTTCCTTAATGCCTCAGAATGTTTTGAATCTATCAAATATACAATTTTCATAAGAAAACAAGTCCATAGACACCCATATTACTATATACCTAATTTAGACTCAAAATGCCATCCAACTCGATAGTTTAGTTCCTCAATTTCAAGCCTAGGGTTTTGTGTTAATTCTTTAAAATAATAAAATTCTAATAATATTTATATAATACCACACATTCAATTTATTTAAATACGCTAGTATTTCAAAACTTAAATTATAATATGATAATAAAGGAAATTATGCTAAACTAAACGAAATAGTCTGTTAACTTCTAATGAATACATCATATACATATATGCTGGAAACAATTGGAGTTTCCATTAAACCCATGCAACTCCAACATTGGTGTGAATTCAATAAGCAAATCAAAAACAACAAATGATACATTCACTTCTTACTTTGAAACGAAGTGCACTTGTGCGACGGCGAGGTGAGTTCTCTCGTCCAAACCCTTTTGCTTCTTCATTTTATTTTCAAGTAATTATGTATTAAAAGTGAAAAAATCTACTTCTTATTTTTAATAAATATAAGATATGTGATATAGATTTTTAAATAAATACTCCCTTTAGCTCATAAATTAAATTAATTATTTAAAGTTACCTCTTTACTATATAACAAAATTTATCGAATTTTCCGAAATGCCCATTAAAAAATTAAGAGATAAATCTTTTATTAAATTAGACGTTATAGTACTCAAAACGACTTAATGGGTCGTAACATCAGATACCAATTTGCCCACCATTCGTCCTCGAACGGTCAAAAGAAGGAGAAGGAATAATATCCAATGTTACAAAAAGCCAGAGTTTTGATCTTACAAAGTCGGTGTTCATCTCTCCATTTAAGCTCCTCCTTAACATCATCCATCAAGATCAACTACTATGAACTGAACTTTTGAATCAAATTGTTGCGCATTTTTAATCAGAAATAATTTTCAAGTCACATATTAGCTCAAGAATCAAATCAGAACCAAAACTCACTTAATCATAAGACAACCATTAGGAGAAATCTGTTCTCACATAATAATGATAAAATTCTGAATAAATAATATATGCTAGTATCAGGAATGAACCTGAACCAACCCCCCCCCCCCCACTCATAATGCAAAAACGATCACAGATATTGTAAACTTTTCATTCTTACAATCAAGTCTTCTCAAAAGCTTAAGTTATAAAATGTGATCTTTAAACAATGAACACTCATCATAGAAAATTGATTTTTTCTAAGTCAGTGAAGGAAATGATCAAGTGACTACTTAGCAAGAGATGAATTCAAACATATAGAATCTCCAAAAATACTATCAAAAATGGTAGATCAATAGCAGTGACCGTAAAAAAACCCTTAAGAGTTATAGAGTAGACTCAACAAGCCCCGAAATCCATTAAAATCGTGTAGAACTTTAGGTCCATACCATAGTTCCCCCATAAGTTATTTATCATAATTCACATAATTCGATTTAAAATAAATGCAACATCTTCCTCACATCACTATTCGTTAGTTGAATTAAATGCATTCTTTGTAAAAAATTATGAATAAACCCCTAATAAGTTTGTGCCGACTTAGTTGAGCACATTATATGATCATATCTGAACTCAAATGTGAAAATCCATATCACCTTCACTTTTGAATGAAAAATCTATTCAAGATATCGTATTCCTTCACCTTTCTTAGATTCCTTTCATAATGTCAATCTCAAATTACTTACACTGTTTAATCTATCTTGATTATATTCCTTAAACTAACTTCCCACCTATCACATCCTTTAACCAATAACTCATGATAGAATGTTTTTTCAAACTTTAATGAGAACTTTAAGGAACAACCTTCCTCAAGTTCTTTAATAGTTAAAGTAACTAATTTTACCATCCAAATCATGCATAAAAGTTTCAACATCCAATACAATTCGATCACTTCATACTTTAGCAATTCACACCTTGACAAAACAGACTACCATGAACATAGACTCACTATGAGGAACATGAATTCTAACTCCAACCATATAACCCAATTCCCCTTATCTGTCAACATTTACTCATTACTATGAAGATCTCAATGAGTTTAGGTATCTTAAATTATTATTGATTTCCTCTTTATTGACCTTACCATATCCTTTATAAAAATTTCAATGTACTAATCGCCATACTCAAGATCACAAAAAGAGCCTATCACAATATTCAAGCTCCATATATCTAGATTTTTAAAAAAATATTACTTAATAGTTTTCTAACTCAAATTAATGATACACAACATTATCACCATAACAAATGAAGAATAGGTAGAATCACATGTCTCTGAATTCAATTCTCTACTCTCATGGAAAATACATCTTTGACCTTTACCACAAGAGTGAATGTCTTTGTTCTTGTATCTTTCTAAAGGCTAACCTACATCTCACTAATTTTCTTCATTTTAGACTCTAGCTCTTTTTTATTTTATTCAAGTAGTGTCTCAACATATTCTACATCTTTTCATGTGATCACATTACACATCAAATAATAATAATTTGTCACTTTAAAGATCTACAAGTAATCATTACTATACAGAATTCAATTAAACAAATCCTTATCATATGATTGCATCCTGACCATAATTCATCACAAATTCTTATTATCATTATCCTCAGCAGCCATTGCCATCATCTTGAAGCCAACCTTATCATCAACATGTTATTTAAACTCAATTATATCAATGGAATCAAAAGGACAAACCTAATTTTATATGCGATTTCCTACTAAAATCCTCCATATTGCCATCCCCCAATTTACTCGTGAGGTCTTTATTTATCTATAAGCTTATCATTCTAATATTGATCCACTCCCTTGGAGCTTATTATGAAATTACTAATCCTTATTTGAAATCCTTGAGATATATTTCACCACCTACGCAATAGTCGTACAAAGGATCCACAACTTTTAACTTTATTCTATCTTTATAGACATCTTCCTATAGTTGTTACTCTTATTGGCGTAGTAGCTGCTTTTCGACTCTTATGATCTGTCCTCTTCCTTTTAGTCTTCTAACACTCATCTTTTATGTTAACATACATCTAACTAAAACAAACTTGGACTATAATGGGAGGCTCCTCATTATCTATAGCTAACCCCCTTTGACTCAACTTTTAATGGTAATAAAGAATAGTTACATTAGTCTACTCCACATTGACAACTCATATATACTATCTAGGTACCTACAGTAAATCATAACATTATAGTTGCAGCCAATTATATACCATTTTGGATATGCATCTTAGGCCCTTGTGAGTATTTTCATCTAAGGATCATATTCCCACACTTGTAACATCACACTTCTTTCAAGTCAACAATTTAATTTCTCGCTTAGGCAATGTCAACTATAGTAGAGAAAATCTCAAACGAATAGTATTACTCTCGTTATGTTATCCCCCTTTTCATAATACATACCTAAAGTTCAAGCTTAGGGTCTATGCTAAACATGTACCGTCATACTCTTTGCATACTATTCTAACTCTAAACTATTAGATAAAGTCAAGAAATGTTAAATCACAAAAAAACTCATGATGAGAAATCAACCTTTATCTCATAGTACATGTAAATATAGTCTATTATCACATTCCCTTTCATAAGTTTAGTAGTATATGTGTTATCCATTATACCTCTTTAGCTAGCTAAGTTCATAACTCTATAAATCTCATGTGATTCTTCTTTCACAAGCACGAGCATAGTTTAGGTCTACCACCTTATGCCCTCTGCTCTTCCATTCATCCCCTATACTTAATCTTTACTAACACAATGGCATTTCAAAATCAACTCCTTTCTCATTCGAGAGTACTCCATCTCATACTAACAAACAACTCTTCCTATGCCTTCTAATATGAGAGTTAGATGATACTTACTACTTTTTAACCAAAAACTTAAGAGGGACTTGAGTTATCACCCTATTTCTTAGCTTAACGCCACATGACTCTTAGCTACCTACTTCAATCATCTACTTTTCCCACTCTTCATGGCTTTTATATATATCTGACTCAAGGATTATTCTATCACCTAAGGTTTTTGAATGTCTTTAATCACTTTCTCTCTGAGGGATAAAATCCACTGAGTATTTATAGGCATAACTTAATTACCCTCTCAAGGATATCATCTGATGAATTATTTGGAGAATAGAGTCTGGGGGTACATCGGCTCTAGCTCAAATACATGATTCATATGAATAAGAGTGTATTATTTCGGATTGATAAACTTCAACACGCTAGTTGGCTCCTCTCAAGCCTGATGCAATCTCTTTACTTTCTGAATAATTTATCTAAAGGTAACTCATTAACAAGGATCTGAACATTTCTGTTCCATCCACTTTAAGTATGAGAGGTCGTCGAGCAGAATCTGGGCAACCATACAAATCTGGACAAGTGTCTTAGGAAGTAACTCTATTGCACGATTTTGAGTGTGAAATAGACCAGATACCAATTGGTATCACCTAGATACCAATTGGATTCAAGTAATAACATGAAACAAATAAAGAAGTGAGTTTTCCTAAGGTCTTGTAGCCTCTTGAAGAAAAGTTAGGGAGTCCCAATGTCGTTTCGCAAGACTAGAAAACTTTTTCTTGTGTGATGAAATCACTGAACTTAAAACTCTGATACCAAGTTTGTCATGACCCAAAACAGGCTGTGAGTGGCACCCACACCTAACTTCCTAAGTGGCAAACCAACGATATAAATCTCAACCTATATAGCTATTCAACTTATAAAATACAAAAAAAATCTCAAGTTCAACTAATAAGCAACAAATACCAAAACCACTAAGTTTATTACATAATATTTTCCCAAAACTTGAAAGTCATCACATCAAGGACATCCAATCTCAAATACTACATCAAAGAGTAGCAACACGAAAATAGATAAGTAAATAGTTTATGTGCAAAAAGTAAGGATGAAAAATTGTAAAGCCCTATAAAATCATGAAAATACCGCTAGATGAGAGACATGCACATAATGCATCTTCTCAAACTCCGATGCAAAACCCGAGGCCAAAAATGAAATCAGCATGAAAAATTATGATCGAAAATGGTCTTGGTTGATTTTTAGAGCAACCGGATCAGAAGGTAATTTTTCAATGCGAAAATGATTTCCAGAATAAGTGGGTGATAGGTGTGCGACGCGGACCTGCCGTGGACTCACACTTAAACTTTGTCCCAATATTTTCCATGGGATTAAAGAAATTGACCGAACAATTTTTAGTGAGGAACACCTAAAAATGACCAAGTCCACGTTGCGGACTCTTGGCACACTGAAGGTAAACTTTTTTAGTTTTTTGTGAGGGGCATTCCAGACTTTTTCCAACCCCTACTGAACTTAAAACATGATCAAAATAGGTCATTTTTGGTCTTAAAAGGGTTTCAAGACCCATTATAAAGTCTATTATACTAAAACTAAGATGAGACATTGAGCGAATAAGAAGAGAATATCTAGGGTTTCAAGAGAATCGTGCCAATTCTTCCAAGCTAATCCAAAATTAAATTCTTTCAAGTATGTAATGCTACTCATAACGTTAGATTATGTTCATCCATGCACCCGACATGTTGAATATTTTAAATTGGGTTTGAGTATAGTTTCTTGAGTAACCTGAATTAAATCTTTGAGTTATTGATTGTTTTATTGAGTTCCTTCTACATCAAAAATATATTGATGATGATGTTGAGTTGAGTATTTTATTTGTATGCATGTTCATGTATTCATTCACATGAGCCCTAATTGATGATTATACTTTATTCCTTTTTTATGCATTTTTCAAATTGGATTTGATGGTTATTTTCTTACATTGAGCAAGGGTGATTTTCGATCATATTATACTATGTCTGCGTGAATACGAGTTTTGAGCATAAACACTGATTTGAGAAAGAGTCTTGATGATATGTAAAGATTTTTGAAGCATATGCTTTCAAAAGTAAGCACTTGACTTTTGATAAATTTTGACGAAATAGAGCATTGAGTTTAAATTACGTTTTGAGTAAATATTTGATGATGACATAAATAAATTTTTAAAAATATATTTCTTAATGGAAGATGATGATGATATGATGTTGATGTTTGAGTTGAGTTTTAAAGAGGATGTTTTGGGAGTAGTATTGAGCACCGAGTTGCGTAGAGTACAAGTGACCGAAACCCCCAATTATGTTGCCCATGTAGGATAGTTGTGCAACATATTCTGGAAACACTTGTCCCAAAAGGATGGACGGGAATGATGGATCATGATCCATGAGGTTGATGTTGACGTCCTTACCTTGGCAAATAATGGACAGGTGAGCAACGACGTCATCTTCTTGTGCACCATCAAAGTGGGTGGTGGAATATCTTTCGGTTAGGGAAACTCCTTAATTTTGCATAACTGATTTGACTGAGTTTCATATTATTGAGCTTATTTTCAAAGCATGACTACATTCTTAAATTTGCATATTTTATTGAGTTGAAATGAGTTGATTTTGGGTTAAGTTATTTGAGTCGAGTATCTTTGACTATATCCTTTCCTTTCCAGCCATTTTACATACCAATATATTCCATGTACTGACGTCCATTTCGACTGCAACAATTTATGATCCAGAGACAGGTATTAGAGGTTATCAATAGGCACTTCAATGAGGATCTTTTCGCATTTAGTTGATTGGTGAGTCCTCCCCCACATTCGGAGGATACGCCACTTATCTTTCTTTGTTTGAGTTTTATACTTTTATTTTGATTTCAAGGTAGCCAATAACCTGTCTGTGGCATCATCTAGATGCTTAGTGATAGAGGCTGCATAGACAATGATGGATTAGAGTTGATGCTTTACTTTTGAAGACTTGTAGTTTTCAAAACCATTTTCACTATATTAAATTGAGTTGGATTATCATTTCTTTCAAACTCTTATTACATTGAGTTATTAATGGATGAGCCCACTAGTATGTTCGGTGTGCTTAAGCTAAGTCTTTCATTGTTAATGAATGAGTGGTTGAGCCATGTGGTTCACTCAGGGACTAGCATTAGTCTTTAGGTTTCAGCCAAGCGAAGGGTACCCTCCCAGTGCGTGACAAACATGGTATCAGAGCATAGAGTTCAAGAGTTCTAGGGAGTCTATGAATCCATGTCCAATATAGTCTTTATTATAAGAGTGAAGAGCACCACATCCATAATAGGGAGACTATAGGACATTAGAAATCGTTACCCTTCTTTCTTATTATGATTCGTGCTATAGAAATAAACCCTAGAAATCTCACTTCTGAATCGTGCGTTACATGTTTGCAGAGAATGGTAATAGGTCCCCCTTTCTGTAGAGACCCTAGAGTTATGCGCGACCACAGTGAGTGCACCAATATTTAATTGTAAATATAATCTGAGGCCATAGAGAAACGAAACTTTGAGGGTTTGGAATCCTCCATCCCGAGGAGGTGTGGCTCGAGGTCCAAAAGAAAAAGCCACCATGTTGAGAGTATGGAACTCCATTTGGGAAAGTGTTGAATGGGAACCGATGGCTACTATAAATATGGCCAGGTGGGTGACTTTTTGAGGGATTGTCCAATATTGGCCAACAAAGCTCAACCCACTATATCTACACCACCAGTTTAAGGAAATTAGAGAGATGCTAGTTCTAGCACGAGCAGGGCCACTGACACATTGTATGTTGTGGGTAGTCGCCTAGACTAGAAAAGCACTTTAGAAGTTGTGGCAGGCACTATTCAAGTCTTTACTTGCTTTGGATGTTATCTATAAGAGAAAAACTTATGTCTTTAAAAGTTTAAAGTTAGCACCTAAGAATGTGATTTGAGATTCTTATAAACCATAATTAAAGTTGTTATCCCTAAGCTAGAAGGACAACGTGGGAGAGGAAGAGACTAGATAGTGAGAGTGGTGATTTATTGAGGCTTGTAACTAGAGTCATTGGTCCTTTCGGCAAGTAATGCAGTGATGATTTGATTCCCATACGTCTTGATGAAAGAGTAGTAAGTACTAATTGATGCTCATAATGAGGTATAGAGAAAGAGTTATTGTTAGGATGAGTTGGAACGTGCTCAAACTAGGAAGAGGTTTATGAAAGAGGGCGAAGCATAGAGGTTGAATAGGTAAAGAAAGTGCTTTTAATATGATAGATCTAAACTAGGCTTATGATTCCATAGTGAGAGCCCCATGCGATTCATAGAGCTATGACCTTAGCCAAATAATGAGGTGTAGTGAATAGGCAGATAATACTTGAGTTGTGAAGAGGGGATGTGTTGATCGCGTATTCCCTATGAGACTTTAGTGGGCCTATGTTCCTAAATTGTTACCTAGTAGTGATAGGATCGTATGATATGAGGGAAGTGTGTGATGTGCATATTAGCACTAATCCCTAAACTTATATTTTGAGGAGTGAGGTGAAGAGGGAGATGGCATGATGATAGTTATAGTCTTCGTTGGAGATTTGCTCTAAGAGTCTTGCTAAAGTGTGTGTTCGATGTTAAGATGTTGACTGGCAAGGAGCATGATGCTACAGGTATAGTAAAGATACCCCTTTGATGGAGATAGTATATTGACAAGAAAACACTAGATTTGAAAAGTCTTAAGATGTGTATTCGTTATAGTGTAAAGTTGTGCCAAGCTCTAAGCCATGACTTGCTATGAGAACCTAGATACTATATTTGAGTTGTTGATGTGGAATAAGTGGGTATAACTATTCTTTGTCACCCTTAGTAATCAGGCCGATGGGGATTTATGTATAAATTATGATGAGTTTTACCTCGTAATCCAAGACTTCTGTAGTCCATTATATGGGCACTTAAAAGTTTAATGTTAGCATACTAAACAAAGAGGTTAGATGAAAAGAGTTGTAGAAAACTATTTTATATGCTAATAAGAACAACAAGTGTAGAAAGGTGCCCATAGGGCTAGAAGGAAGCTAAGAGTAGTACCTTAGAGAAAAGATCTAATAGCAGTTTTATATCTTTGAGTATAGTATAACAGGAGATTGTAAGATGTTCTTTTGGATAGTAATGCCCCAATCGTGTGGAGAGCTATACCTGTAGCTTCGTAAAGAGGATTGGTTCGAAGACTAAGGGAGTGGACCGTTGAGCTAAGGGTGGAATGAGGAGTTAATAAACTAAACTAAGTCTTGAGTTTCGATAGTGATGATTTGATCAGGGTGAGACATTGACGCTTTTCTATCTTTACTATTCCTTATATCTTAGTTGAGGTGATCGTTTACTCTTTTCTTATGTATGAGCACCATGCCTATAGTCTAGACCTATGCACTTGATGTTGATGCACATTCATGTTGAGTTCTGAGAGGAGTGACAATTACACTTTTATCTCACAAAAATCTCAGAGTCCCCAACCTTATATCATACGAGATACAACTTGAGTTTCACAGTATGTTTGATTCCATAAACGCATGATAGATCCTAAAAGGCTAATGAGATTGTATCATATTATGAATGCTCTCAGATCGAATTCCTCGAATGTATCATGCTTATGACCTTTCACTGTAAACCTTTCCAATGATTTTTTTTCTAATCTTTACAGCGTTGTTGATGATAGTAGATAAGTTATTGCTAATGATGTAATGATAGATTTTCTTTAATGTGATAATTATGGTGTCCTCCCTTTATTAAGGTTATCGATGTGAAGGAAGAGAGAGATGAAACCTTATGATATGCATCAGATAGGTAAGAGTAGGTTAGAGTGTTTCAAGGCAAGAATTGTGTAGGTGTGCCTTTGAGTGAGAGCTCATTCAATGAAAGATATGAAAGTGCTAATTAAGTTTTGTAATTCTTAGATATAGTTGAAGTGGTTAGAGTGATAGTCTTGGATGCGTGGATGTCATTATAGGAGTAATTAGAGAAGACTATTGATGACTTTTGAGTAAGCGTTCTAGGTAGAGGCATTAGAGTAGTTAGAGGGAGTAGTATTCTCTAAATGAAAATCCCTAAGGAGCTATTGAGTGTCGAGGATAAACTTTGTAGGAATACGATCATCTTAGGAATAGAAGTTTGAAGTTTAGAATTAGACTTAAATGGAATAAGAGGGTTTGGTTAGGAAGAGATTTATTAGGAGCTATAAGCTTTAATTGATGAAGTAAAGTACCATGAAGAGGAGCATAGTTGAGATGAGATGCTAAGCTTGAGAGTTATCCATGGAGCCTAATCTACCTTGATGGACCCATCCCTCAATTAGAGTTGATGAATTCCTTCTTCTGTTCGAATAACTGATTTTTGAGGCATTTAAATAACTTGAGTTGTTTCTATTTCAATGTCCTATTCGTACCAAATGGTGAGGATGTCTAAGGTATAGAACGTGAGTCTTACGGGATATAATATAGAAGTATGATTAACTTACAAGGTAGAACATGGTGACTTTGAATTAGGCCTGACCATAGTATGAGTCTACAGTGAGTCTTAGGCCTTGATGAGAGCTATGTGCTACAGATGATGATGTCCTCTAATGAGCTGATTTTCCTATTCTTGTGTCAATGTTCACCTTTGAGTTGAAGTATTTGAGTTCCTGATTGTATACGTGCCTTCAGAAATCTCCTAATGTACTCATCATTCGAGGGCAAATCATTCCAAGGGAGAGATAATGTAATGCCTTGTAAAATTACCCAAATACACCTAGATGAGAGACCTGCGCATGGCATGTCTTGTAAAACTCCGATGGCAAATCCAAGGCTGGAAATGCGATCAACATGAAAAATTATGTGAGAAAATAGTCTTGGTTAATTTTTAGAATAACCAGATCAAAAGGTAATTTTTTGATGCAAAAATGAATTCTAGAATAAGTGCGCGACAGGTGTGCAACGTGGACCTGCAGTGGACTTACACTTAAACTTGGTCCCAATATTTTCCACGGGATTAAAAAACTCAATCGGACAACTTTTAGCGAGAAACGCCTAAAAATGACAAAGTCCGCATTTTGTTATGCTGAAGGTGAACTTTTTCAGTTTTTGTGAGGGGTACTCTAGACTTTTCTCAACCCTTCCTAAACTTAATACGTGATCAAAATAGGTCGTTTTTGGTCTAAAAGGGGGTTTCTAGACAAATTCCATAGTCTTTTAGGCTAAAACTAACAGGAGACTTTGAGCAAAAAAGAGGAGAAAAGCTAGGGTTTCAAGAGAATCATGCGAGTTCTTCTAAGCAAATTCGAAATTCAAATCTTCCTGGTGTGTAAGGCAACTCATAGCGTTGGATTGAGTTCATCCACGCGCCCCATATGTTGAATCTTTGAAATTGGGTTCGAGTAGCGTTTCTTGAGTTTCCTGAATTGAATCCAGGATTTATCTATTGTTCTATTGAGTTCCTTGTACATAAAAAATGTATTGATGATGATGTTGAGTTGAGTGTTTGATTTTGATGAATGATTATATTTTCACTCACATGAACCCTAATTAATGATTATACTTTATTCCTTTTCTTATGCATTTTTCGAATAGGATCTGACGAATATTTTTGTACATTGAGCAAGGATGATATTTGAGTATATTTTACTGAGTCTACATGAATAGGTGTTTTTACCATAAATACAGATTTGAGAAAGAGTCTTAATGATATGTAAAGATTTATGACTCATATGCTTTCAAAAGTAAGCACTTTACATTTTCATGAGTTTTGATGAAATTAAGCATTGGGTATAAATGACGTTTTGAGTAAGTATTTGATGATTACGAACATAAATTTTCAAAATATATTTATTGATGTATGATATGATAATGATGATGATGTTTAGATGAGTTTTAAAGAGCATGTTTTGGGAGTAATATTGAGCACCGAGTTGGGTAGAGTACAAGTGACTTAAATCCCAAAATTACGTTGCGCGCATAGGATATTTATGCACCACATTCTGGAAACTCCTATCCCAAAAATATGGACGAGGATGATGGATCATGATCCATGATTTTGATATTGACATCCTTACCTTGATAAGTAATGGACGAGCGAGCAAGGACGTCGTCTTCATTGCGCACCATCAAAGAGGGTGGTGGGATGTCTATCGGTAAGAGAAACTCCCTAATTTTGCATAACTAATTTGCCTGAGTTGCATATTATTGAGCTTATTTTAAAAGCATCACTACATTCTTAAACTTGCATTTTTAATAAGTTGAAATGAGTTGAGTTTTTTTATTCTAGTATCATTGACCATGTCCTTTCCTTTCCAGCCATTTTACATCCAGTATATTCTATATTGTGACGTCCATTTTGGTTGCTTAATTTTATGATGCAGAGATAGTTATTAGAGGTCATCAAAAGGAGCTTCATTGGAAATCTTTTTTCATTTAGATGATTGGTAAGTCCTCCACTACATTCGGAGGATATCCTACTGATCTTTCTTGCTTTGACTTATGTACTTTTTTTTTATTTTGAGGTAGCCATGAACCTGTCGTTGGCACCATCTAGATGCTTAGAGATAGAGGCTTCATAGACAATGATGGATTAGAGTTGATGTTTTACTTTTGAAGACTTGCACTTTTCAAAACCGTTTTCACTATATTAAATTGAGTTTGATTATCATTTATTTGAAACTCTTATTACATTGAGTTATTGATGGATGAACCCACTAATATGTTCCTTATGCTTAAACTGAGTTTCCACTGTTGATGAATGAGTGGTTGAGCTAAGTGGTTTTCTTAGGTAATAGAAATAGTCTTTGAGTGCTAGCCGCGCCAAGGGTACCCTCCCAGGGCGTGACATAGAGCTGAGGATGAGTCAAAGTCGATGAAACACTCGCTGCACTCCACAAAAGGAAAACAAAGAAAATACAAGTAGGGGTCAGTACGAGCCACATGTACTGAGTAGGAATTATCGGCCTACTATAAATAGAAACCAATATACATAAATCAATATAATAAAATCAATTATAGCATTTAATAGTAGCAAGCAACAAAGAACACGTTTAAGTGAAAACACCATAAACACATGTATATAATCTGTCAACAATACCAATGACAAACATGAGGACTCAAGCCTCCACACCATGCTTTTGTAACACTCAATAAAATTATCAAAGTACCCCTAGATGAGAGATGTTCGCATACGCATCTTCCCAAACTACGATGGCACATCCGAGGACAGAAATGCGATCAACATGAAAAAATAACTGGAAAATGGTTTTGGTTGATTTTTAGATCGACCGGATTAAAAGATAAATTTTTTGATTCGAAAATGATTTCCAGAATAAGTGTGCGACAGGTGTGCGACGTGCATCTACTATGGAGTTACACTTTTATTTGGTCCAAAAACCTGAAATTAGGTAAAGTCCATGTCGCGGACCCACCTTCCCCAAGGAAAACTTTCTTTCAATTTTTGTGAGGGGCATTCCAGACCTTTCTCAATCCCTCCTAAACCTAAAACATGATCAAAATAGGTCATTTTGAGTATAAAAAGGGTTTTAATCCCTATTCTTAAGTCTTTTCTATGTTTCTAACAAAGACTAGGGCTAAAGAGAAGAGAAGAGGAGTGAGAATTTAAGAGCCTGAGAAGAGTTCCTACAAGATTGAGTGTTAAAGCTTCACATCAGGTATGTAAGGCTAAACTAAAACATGAAATTGTTCTTTCATGTGCTCCCATTGATGGTAATAGAGAAGTTGTGATTTTCATGAATCTACATACATGTTTCATGAATATTTTCTTGTAATTATATATATATATATATATATATATACATTACATGTATTTTCATATGTTGATGATCATCATAGACACTATTTACAAATTTAATGTTTTGCTTGAGTTATTGTCATAAACCTATATATTACTTTGTAAAAGAATGCATAATTGAATTTAGGGATGTAGTCTACAACCTTCACTTGAGCATGTTGATTGTGATTCTGATGTGAGTGTGATGATGAGTTAATAGAGTTTGATGTCCCAATGAGTATTCATAATAGAACTCTAGAGTTGTCTAATTGACTTTGTCCTAATGATTAGTCTAAGCCTTGAGCTATTGATGAGAATTGAATTGATGAGATAATTTGAGATGATAGGTCGAAAGCCCTAATTGAGCTGAGTTAATGAGATAATGAGAATTTCTATGAGGCTAACTGAGATGATTGAGCTGAGGTGAGGAGTCTTATGAGCATTGAGTCTTGGGAGGAGTATCGAGCACTGAAATGTGTAAGAATAAGTCTAACTCACACTCATTAACTACGTCACAAAGTGTAGGTGAGGCTTGAACCTTAACATTAGAGGTTCCCTCTTAAGGAGAAGTCCTTGAAAGCAATAGAAGAATTCTGAGGGTGGATCCATTATGGATTCGAGTTTTTCTTTACCAGGAAAGTACGAAATGACTGTAGAAACATCAGTGCAGTTGTTGTGCAATCACTGGCTCAGGATTATTGTTAGATAAGAGAAACTCCCGTAAGAGTTCTACACTAATAGTACTCCGAGATAAGTTGAGTTGAGTTGATTAATGAGTTTACATTGGCATTGATGAGTCATTTATCTACAATTTATTTTTGCTCTAGATAGACATTTGATATCTTGATTGAGTATTTTATGACTTGATGTGATTCTATATTTTTCAGCCTATATCTGTTTCATTCAGCCATTTTACATACTCATACATTCCACGTACTGATGTCCATTTTGATTGCATCATTTCACAATGCAGAGGCAGGTACTAGAGATTGTCAACAGGAACATCATTGAGGATCTATCACTGTCAGCATAGTTGGTAAGCCTCCTTTACTTGGGATGATCATTTTTTTAATTTCATCTAGCTTTATAGAGTCAGACTTGATTTGGACTAGCTTTACTTTTGAGTTGAGGTAGCCATGGGTCTATCATTGGAACCATTTGACAGTTATTCATAGACTAGAGCCAAGCTATTGAGTTGACATTTTGTTGAGCTAGTTTCTTCCAGACTAGTCTATTTTATTTATATATTTTGAGACTTCTACCTTTTATTACCTTTAGTCTTCCACTGAAATGGATGAAAGTTGAGTGAATGAATGTGTTAAGGCCAAGTTATTCATTTGGGGACTATCAATAGTCTCTGAGTGCTATTCATATCTAGGGAAACCTCTCGGGGCGTGACAAACTTGGTATTATAGCATAGAGTTCAAGTATCCTAGGGAGTCTATGAAGCCGTTACTAGTTAATTTTTGTTTATGGGTGTGTTGTGCATCGCACTTTATAAGTAATAAGATATAGAACATTATGAATGGTTACACTTCTTTCTTATTTCAATTCATGCTATGGAGTAAAAATCTATGAAAGCTCTCTTCTAATTCGTACGTTATGCGTTTATAGAATTGTGATCATGCGTTCGATAAGAGATGATAAAAGGAAAGGATGAGATAGTGAGAGTGATAGTTGATTGACGCTTGTAACTAGTTTTATGATCTATTAGGTAAGTGAATAGGGTGACAAGTCGATTTCCAAAAGTTTAGATGAAATATTAGTAAGTACCTTTTGATTTTCATGATGATGAGGTATAGAGAAAGAGTTATTGTTATAATGTGTTAGAGTGTGTTCAAACTAGAAAGAGGTTTATGTTGATGTGTTACAGTATTCACATTAACAAGGTGAAGTATAGATGTTAAATAGGGGAAACAGAGTGCTTTCAATGTGATAAAGCTAAATAAGGCTTTTAATTCTTAAGTGAGAGTCCATGAGATTTATCGAGTTAAGAGATTAGTTAGACAAGGAGGTATAATGAATTCGTGAGTGTTACTTAGTTGTGAGGAGGGGATGTGTTGATAGAATACTCGCTATGAGATTTTAGTGGGCATATATTCCCGAAATTTTTCCTAGTAGTAGTAAGTTGGTGTGATATTAGAGAGGTGTGTGATAAATGCACATGTTAGTACTAGACCCTAAGCTTGATTTTTAAGGAGTAGTGTTAAAAAAGAGATAGCATTGTGACAATGATAGTCTTAGTTGGAGAATTGCTCTAAGAAGTGTAAGATGTGTATCCATGATAGTGCAAAGTTGTGCAAAACTTTATGACTGCTATAAGAATCTAGATAGTTGTCAATATGGAGTAGGTTGATGTAAGCATTCCTTATCATCACGAGTAATTAAGTCGATTGGGGCTTATGGATAGATGATGATAAGTTTTTCATTATAGTCTAAATCTTATACAAATGAATTTATGGGAGCACAGAAGTTGAGTGTTAGAAGGCAAAAATAAGAGGTTAGATTGTAAGAGTTGTGGAAAGTAGTTATGTACACCATTAAGAGCAACAAATATAGAAAGATTCCCATAAAGAGAAATCTAAAAGGGTATCTTTGAAAAGAAACTTAGTGGCTATTATATATATGTGATTACAACATAACAGAAGAGTTTAAGAAGTTCTTGTGGGTAGTGATTCTGTAACCATGTAAAGATATGTACTTATAGCATAGAAAAGGGAATTTATTCACAAATTTAGAGAGATGACCTTTACAGCTAAGGGGGAGATGATGAGCTGATAAACCATAGTAGATCTCGAGTTCTCGATAGTGGGAGATGATGAGCTGATAAACCATAGTAGATCTTGAGTTCTTGATAGTTATTGAGTGATCAAGATGGGACGTTAATTATTTGCTATATCATATGTTCTTTATTTTTCAGTGAGGTGATATTCTATTCTCATCTGTTATATGACTACCAAGCCCTTGTCCTAGTCTGATGTATCACTTGTTGATTCTCGTTCACATTGTGTTTCGAGGATGAGAGGCAAAGACTTCGATCATTAATTTTAATCTTACCCCACGAATCTAAGGGTTTCCAGTGCTACATTAAGTGAGATGTGACCTGAGTTTTACACTATGTATAGTATGTGAACTCAAAATGAGTCTTAATAGATGAGGGAGATTGTACTTTATTTTGAATGTTCTCAAATAAGACATCTTGATTGAATCGTGCTAATGATCTTTCGTTCCAAGTCCTTTGAATGATCCTGCTTTCTAGTCTTGATAAGAATGTTGATTATAGTAGAAGAGTGATGGTTGATGAGTGAGAATGAGTCCTCTTGATTTTGATGATGATATAAAACCATTTCATTTAAGGATATAGACATGGAGGAGGAGTTAGAGAAATCTTGGTAAGTGTAATAGAAAGGTAAAATAATATTAGTGCCTCTCATGATAAGAGTTCATGCGATTGAGGGTGTTGATGTGTTATGGTTGGTTTTAAGAATATCAAGTGAGGTTGACCTTAAAGAAGACATAAAAAGGATTGAGTGATAGGCTTGAATGTGTAGTTACTATGATGGCAGTGTCTTAATGTAATGAGAATGAGTAGTATTCTTTAAGTAAAAGTCACTATGGGGTATGAAACATATATTTGGAGGGGTTAGACTTGTGTAAGTATGATCATCCTAGAACTAGCACCTAAGGACCTAAAGATAGGCGTGAACGTAATAAGAGGATGTGGATAGACAAAGAGTTGAATAGGAGCTATAAGCTTATATTGAAGGAGTGTAATGCTATGAAAAGGAGCATAGTTGAGATGAAGTGATGAAGTTTAGAGTATCCATAGAGTCTGGTATATCACGATTGTCCCATTCTCGATTAAAGTTGATAGCTTACTTCTTGAGTTCGAATAACTGATTGTCGAGACATTTAAATAATTCAAATTGATAGAGTTCTAGTGTTACATTCGTACCTGATGATGAGAATGTTGAAGGTAATGTCTTTACCTTTGACTTAAATTGATTTGTCTATTCCTGAGTCTGAGTAGAGATTGTTTAAGTTTGATGAGGAGTCGAGAGTTTGATTGATATAGTGAGTATTGAGAATAGTCTCGATTGTATTCGTGCCTCGACATCTACCTTTTGCTCATCATTCGAGGATGAATGATTCCAAGGGGGAGTGATGTAACATCCTATAAATTACAAATACCCCTAGATGAGATATATCCGCATAATGCGTCTTCCCAAATTCCGATGGTAAATCCGAGGCCGAAAATGCAATCAGTATGACACATTGAGTGGCAACATGGTCGTTGTTGCGTTTTAGAGTGTTTGGATGAGAAAATGATTTCCATAATAAATGCGCGATAGGTGTGCAGCATGCACTTACCACGGAGTTACACAAAGATTTGGTCTAAATATTTTCTACGAGATTAGAAAACTAGATTTGAGAATTTTTTGTGAAAAAAATCCCAAATTGGGTATAGAGTGCATCGTGAACCTGCCTTGAGGCGAAGGTTTTCTTAGTTTTCGTGAGGGGAATTCAACACCTTTCCCAACCCCTCCTAAACCTAAAACATGATCAAAATAGGCCGTTTTGAGTATAAAAAGTGTTCTAATCCCTATTCCTATGTCTTTTCTAAGTTTCTAAGAAAGACTAGGGCTAAAGAGAAAAGAAGAGGAGCGAAAATTCAAGAGCTTGAGAAGAGTTCCTACGAGATTCAGTATTAAATCTTCACACCAGGTATGTAAAGCTAAACTAAAGCATGGAATTGTTCTTCCATGTGCCCCATTGATGATGATAGAGGAGTTATTAGTGCCATGATTCTGCATACATGTTCTTGAATATGTTCTTATAAATTATGTATGTATTACATGTATTTTCATGTGTTTCTGATCATCATAAACTTGATTTACTAATAAAATGTTTTATATGAGTTATTTTATAAACACATATCTTACTTTGTAGAAAAATGCATCAATGAACCTAAGGATGGAGTCTAGAGCCTTGACTTTACCATGTTGATTGTGACTGTGATGTGAGCTTGATGATGAGTTAATAGAGTTTGATGTCCGATGAGTATTAATCATAGAACTCTAGAGTTTTGCCTAATTGAATTCTTCCTAATGACTAATCTAAGCCTTGAGTTATTGACAACAATTGGGTTGATGAGATAATTTGAGATGATAGGACGAAAGGCCGAACTTAGTTAAATTAATAAGATGATGTGAGGCTCTACGAGGCTAATTGAGATCATTGAGTTTGGTATGGAGTCTTATTACTATTGAGTCTTGGGAGAAGTATCGAGAACCGAAATGAGTAAGAGTAAGTCCAACTCGCACTTATTAACTATGTCACCAACCGTAGATGAGGCTTGAACCATCATATTAGAGGTTCCCTCTTAAGGAGAAATCCTTGAGAGCAACAGAGGACTTTTGAGGCCGGATCCATTATGGAATCGAGTGGTTCTTTACTTGGCAAATACGTAATGGCTATGCCAACATCAGAGGGATTTTTGTACATTCACTGACTCATAAGTGATTGTTATCAGATAAGAGAAACTCCCACAAAATTTCTACACTGATAGTACTCCGAGTTGAGTTGATTGATGTGTTTAGATTGGTACTATTGAGTCATTTCTCTACTCTTTATTCTTACTTTAGATAGAAATTTGACATCATGATTGAGTATCTTATGTGTTGACGTGATTCTATATTATTCTACCTTTATCGGTTTCATTCAACCATTTTATATTTATACAATCCAAGTACTAATATCTATTTTGTCTGCATTGTCTCATGATGCAGAGGCAAGTATTAGAGATCATCAATAGGCGCATCGTTAAAGATGTATCCCAGTCACCAGAGTTGGTGAGCCTCCTTTACTTAGGAGGATCACTATTTTATTTTCATCAAGCTTTATAGAGTGAGACTTAATTTAGGCTAGCTTTACTTTTGTGTTTAGATAGCCACAGGTCTGTCATTTGCACCATTGGGTAGTGATGGATGCTTTATAGACTAGTGTTGAGTTGTTCTGTTTAGAATCTGTTGAGCTAACTTCTTCCACACTAGCCTATTTTATTTTATATTTTGAGACTTCCACCCATTATTATCTTTCGTCTTCCACTGAATTTCTATGAATGTTGAGTGAATGAATGTGATGAGGCCAAGTAGTTCGCTTGGGGACTAGTAATAGTCTCTGAGTGTCGGCCACGTCTAGGGTACACTCCTAGGGCGTGAATGCTTCTTTAAGGAGATAGGTTCTTTGAGATTGAGTATATTAAAATATTTTAATATGTTTTCCTTCATTATTATCATGTCGGAACGTGGCACCCGATTCATTATATTTAGTGACAAAATGTGAAACCCAATCCAAATATACCGTGTCTGTATATGACACCTGACCTAAATATTCTGTATCAGAAAGTGACATCCGATCCAAATATATTTAATTTATCATTCTTTATCATTACTTTCCACTCCATTAACAATATTTCATGAAGCCTTCTTTATTCAAGGCATCACTTTGATAGAGTAAGTTCAAGATTATAGATTTCATGGTCTTGGGATTGCAGAACAATCACAACACATAGCAATCATCAAAACCGGAATAATTAAGTACATAGAATAATGTCACAACATCACTCAATTAAATATCAATTACTATTAAAAGTATCTTTAAAATATATAATACACCATAGCCTACCTCAATCGAAGAACCGAAGACAAGTAAGGTAATCCACCAATGCTTTCCCCTTCCTCGATGCCTCAGAATGTTTTGAATCTATCAAATGTACAATGTTCATAATAAACAAATCCATAGACACCCATATTACTATATACCTAGGCTAGACTCAAAATTTCATCCAATTTGATAATTTAGTTCCTAAATTTCAAGCCTAGGGTTTAGTATTAATTCTTTCAAATAATATAATTCTAATTATATTAATATAATACCATATACCTAATATTTATTTAAATATGCTAGTATTTCAAAACTTAAATTATAATATGATAATAAAGGAAATTATGTTAAACTACACAAAATAGTCTGTTAACTTCTAATGAATACATCATATACATATATGCTGGAAAGAATTGGTGTTTCCAGTAAACCCATGCAACTCTGACATATTATTTATATACATATATATACATATACATATATACACATATACATATATATACATACATACATATATATATATATATGTATGTATGTATGTATGTATGTATATATATGTATGTATGTATGTATGTGTGTGTATATATATATATATATATGTATGTATGCATACATACAATATTGTTAAGTTAATTGCTCTTCCCACTAACATACTAACTATATACTATTCAATTCAATATTTTGAATATAATTAAGTGTAGATTGAATAAGCAAATCAAAAACAACAAATGATGAGTTCTCTCATCAAAATCCTTTTGCTTCTTTATTTTATTTTAAACTAATTATGTATTAAAAGTGATAAACCTGCTACTTATTGTCATGCCTTGGGAGGGTATCCTTGGCGTGGTCGGCACTCAGAAACCATTGCTGGCTCCCAAGCGAACCACCTGGCTTCATCATACTCACTCCCTCAACATATTTAACATATCAGCAGAAGACTATGGAAATAAAAGGTGGTCAATCTACGTCTCAAAAATCATGTCAATAAAACAAGCTAGTAAGAGAGAAACTACCTCAACATAATCTCCAATCAACAATTCGACTCTAGTCTATGAAGTCTCTATTACTATCAATTAGTGCCAACTACAAACCCATGGCTACCTCAAATAAATATAAAGCTAAATCAAGTATAACTCTAGAAAGCTAGATGAAACGAATCATGTGCATCCTCCGAAGTCAAGGAGGGCTCACCAATCAGCTGATGTGTGAAATAAATCTTCAATGGAGTGCCTGTTGATGATCTCTAGTACATGCCTCTGCATCATGAAAAGATGCAGTCTGAATGGACATCAGTTAATGGAATATATGAGTATGTAAAATAGCTGAATGAAACAAATATGGGCAGAATGATATATAGAATAACATCATCTTAGAAGATACTAATTAGAATGTCAAATGTCTACCTAAAGCAAGAATAAAGAGTAGACAATGACCCATCAATACCATTCAATCCAATCCACTCAAGCAAATAAGAGTACTATCAGTATAGAACTTATTTGAGAGTTTCTTTTATCCAACAACAATCACTTATGAACCAATTATTGTACAACAATCCGGCTAATGTTGCCAAAACTGTTCTGTACTTACCAGGTAAAGAACAAAGCAGATCCACAAGGGGATCTAGTCTCTCAAGTCCGTTATTGTTTCAGGGACTTCAACTAAATAGGGAACCTCTGATGTAATGGTTCAATCCTCACCTACGCTTGGCGACATAGTTAATGAGTGTAAGTTGGACTTACTCTTACTCATTTTGGTGCTCAATACTTCTCCCAAGACTTAATGCTCAAAAGACCATCCCTCTCAATCAACCATCTCAATTAGTCTTATAAGGACTCTCATCATCTCATCAACTCTATCTCAATCGGGCCTTCTGGCCTATCATATCCATCATCTTAGTCAATCTCTCAAAGATCTCAGACTAATTATTAGGGGATCAATCGATCAGACAAATTATTAAAGTTCATATATGAATGCTCACAGGACCATCAAGTTCTATCAACCTATCATCATGCATTCTTTTACAAAATAATATATAGGGTTTATGTAGTAACTCATGAAAAGTATATAATCAGAAAAATTAAGTTTATGATGATCATCAACACATGAAAATACATAGAATGTATAACTTACAAGAAAACATTCATGGAAACATGTATGGAGATTCAATACGTTCATCTATCAGTCTCTCTCAATCAAGGGACACATAGAAAAACAATCACATGTTTTAAGGTAGCCTTACATACTGTGTATGGAGTTTGACAATCAACTTTTCTAGCATTATCCTCGATTCTCTTGAATCCTCTCTTTTCCACTCTTCTCTTTAGCCCTTGTCTTTGCTAGGCTCTTAGAAAGACTTATGATTTGGTGTTAAAATCCTTCTTAATCTCAAAATGACCTATTTTGATCCTTTTTTATGTTTAAGAGGGGTTGGGAAAAGTAAGGAATGCTCTTCATGAAAAGTTGAAAAAAAATACAGCTCGGCATACCGAGTCCACGTTGAAGACTTGGTTGATTTTTGGGGTTTTCTCCAAAATTTATATGATCGAGTTTTCTTATCCCATAGAAAATATTGGAATCACATCCATGTTTAACTCCACGATAAGTCCGTGACGCAGACATGTTGTGCACTCTTTCTGGAATTGTGTTTTCACATCGAAAAGTTGTCTTTTGATCCAGTTGACCTAAAAATCAACCAAGAGCATTTTCCCATACAATTTTTCACGGTGAACACAATTCTAGCCTCTGATTTGCTATTGAATTTTCGGAAGACACGTTATGCGCACATCTCTCATGTAGTGGTATTTAATAATTTTACCGAGTTTCACGTTATTTTTAATAAATTTAAGATATGTGCTATAGATTTTTAGATAAACACCCACTTTAACCCATAAATTAAGGAAATTATTCAAAGTTACCACTTTACTAAATAACATAATTTATTGAACTGTTCAAAATACCAATTAAAAAACGAACTGTTCAAAATACCAATTAAAAAACTACGAGATAAACCTTTTATGAAATAAAAAGTTCTAGTACTAAAAAAGACATAATGGGTCATTACAGTTTCTCATCCAAATCCATCAGGTTGTTCCATAAATCATCAAGAAACTTATTAGTCACGCTCTTCTCATAATTGTGGTGTCCATTGCTTTTGTGTTTCTTTGCTGTAGATTCCACCCTTGGAATTGAAGACTATGTATTTCTTTTCATGGATTTCATTGATACATCGCCCACCTTAAAATTTAATAACAATTTTTTAAGGAATAATATAATCATAATGGCACCTAACATGAGACTAAGATTTAATGTTGGTTACCTAGGGGTTATATGAAGTTCAGTCTATGAAAATAATTTCTTGTAGAAATAACTTAAGGAAAAAATAAATACATATGATCTTACGCGGTTTACCCCTTTCCCCAACCCCAAATATTTTGAACGTATTTCTTTTTACTGAGAAGTGATTTTCAAAAATTAAAGGTAATTTTAAAAAGTAGTAAATTTCTGTAACACCCCATAACACTATTCATAGGATCAAAATTTTTTTGTAGCAAGTATATAAGCTTGAATCTAATGATTCCTTACTTGTCCATATTTTGTAAGCCTCATTCCTATATGTGTGAAGTGAATTAGAAGCAGATTACGTTCATAAGAGACCTCTAATACTTAGTGAAGTACAAAACCTCCCTACCGATTAAGTTTTTTACTTTGGATTATACAAGGGTCAACTTTAATGATCCAAACTCTTAGACAACATAAAGTTATGTGACCTATGACCTACCAAGTAAACGTTCTTTGAATTATCTTTCTAACGCAACAGATTTCACCTCATTTGGAGTACGGAATCAAAAGTGGTTGTCATTTTACAGAAGACTGAAGACTGCCTGAGCAGAGTGCATTCTATGAAAACCCGTAAGGGTCATAAAATGCATTATGACACGTTTGCTAAATTGTGGCAAAAATACTGAAACTTCACATTTTTGGTTGCAGACTTCACGGACCATTCTACGGGTCGTGGAACTCTCTATGGGTCATAGAATGGGTCTTTTAAAGTGATCCAGAACCTCAAAATTTTCCCAAAAGTTTACAAAAGCTTCCCTACTGGCCGTAGAGGGTCTCGTGGATGACCCAACTTGCTATTTTATCAAATGATATTTTTATCGTTTCTTACCATTTTAAGCCTAAACTTGTCAATTTTCATCTCATTAAACCACTAAAACATACTTAATCATATCATTCACTTCAAAACACTCCAAATACTCAGAACGTAGTTTTGAAGGGGCAAAAGGTAGGGCTTTCAAGAACCTTCGTTAATTCTTCCAAGAAACTAATTTCCATGGTATGTAAAGCCCTCCAAAAGTTATCCTATGATTATTTTAACATCTTAAACCACCAGTTCTTACCCAGATCAAGATTATGAGTTGAGATCAAGTTTTCTCAATTACCGGTTAGTTTTATTGAAACACTTGGTAATGCATTTTTTCTAGTTAAAAATCATGGCCTTTATTGCTGAATTAAGACATGGAGACAAGATCTACAATTATTATTGTATTTATGAGAACCCTATATATATTTCATAAAAAGCTAATATATTCACAGTTTTGAGTTGAGTTTAAGAAATACTTAAAGTTTTGTATTTACAAGATATTTGAGTAACAAAGATCATGTTTGAGACACTTTGCATTCATACAACTCTCAGACAAAGATAAGATTCAAGGTGAGAAAAGTTTAAAAAAAATGCTAAAGTTGAGCTAAGTCCCAAAAGATTAAGGGGACATTTGAGAACTCTTACTCTTAAAGTTATGAGCCGCATAAAAGTTATTTTAGGAGTAGTATTTAGCATCGATATGAGTGAGAATAATAATAACTTGAACTCATAAACTACGTAGTCAGCATAGGATAGGATTGTACCAAGAGTAGAACTCCTCAGTTGCCACTGAGATGGCCAAGTTTTGGAATGCATCCACTCGCCTAGTTTTTGTCCCTTACCCTGACAAAGTATTGGATAGCTCTAGTAGCGTGAGCAAGAAGTTGTATCATCACCAAGCTCATAGTAACGGTTGTCGGTTAAAGAAACTCTCCAAGCTAAAGTATAATTTATCTTCAGATACAAATTTCATTACATTTATATATGCATTAAATCATATGCTTTACTTATATTGTATTGATGATTTCACCGTGTTACTTTTTGAGTTAAGTTGTTAAGGTAAGCATCCTATGATGAGTTCTGTTTTGGCCATCTTACATTCTGTACATTCAACGTAATGATTCCTTTGGAGTTGTATCATTTTATGATGCAGATTCAGGTACCCAGCCATATTAGTAGGTGTTCAGTAAGACAACTTTCCAATGGCAGTTGGTGAGACCTCCTCATTCTCAGAGGGCTCCAGTCAGTTAGTTTGACTTATTTATTTGTTTTATAGTAAGGTAGCCATGGGTCTTGTTACGACACCTATCTTTAGTTTAATAGAAGCTTAATAGACAGAGTTAGTAAGTCAGTCTAGCCTATTCATTCGAATATTTAAAGCAATTATTAGCATTTGTATCAAATGATATTTTTGAGGTTTTGTAAACAATATGGTTGATATTCTTGGCATTTAATCAGATGTTTTGAAGGTTCACCTTATAAAGCTTCCACATGTATGCTAAGTCTTCAGTTAAGTGGGTCAGCCAGGCCAAGGGTACACATGGGGACCAGTAATGGTTTCTGTACTGGTCATGTCTAGGTTATTGACTCGGGACTTGATAATTTCATGTGTTTTCCCAATTAATTTGCGAAAATAGTTTTATTAACATTTGAGCAATATTTGGTGCTCAAACAAACTTTCAAAAAAGTAAGAAACTTTTAAAAAGTGTAACCACTATGATAAGAAAAAGTACTCGTCTTTCTTAGAAGCTTTACCAAACGCTTCGACTCTCTAATAAGTATTTCCTTATTCAAAAAAAAACTTGCAAAACCAACTATCCTTATCACAAAAACTGCATATAATCTAACAACTTATCATTGACATTATTAATTCATTGGTTTCTTAATGAACCTCTATGTTCAAGTTTTCCTAACCTTGTAAAATATGTCTTCTTACATCCCCAATAGATCGACATATATTATGTGTGCTCTCATGGAAGTAAAACTACAACCCAAATGGAATTTCTTTATATTTCCATATATGTAGTAATTAAATTTCAAAGTTATTACAATCACCATACTAAAAATAAAAAATAAATATCAAAACAAACATATTTGATAATTTCTAATGCGTGCAAATTATATGACACCTTAATTTTTAATCTAAGGGAAGAAGAAAAGAGAAAATGGGTAAAACAAAACTAGCATTTTTTTTTTGAAAATGACTATAGTCAATCCCAACTGCCAAGTATGACATACAGAAAAATCCTATTTGTTGAAGGTAATTCTAAAACCATCCTTCTGAACAATAATATAAATGACAAATAGATATATGTGACTATATTTTAGAAAAGTAGTGAGACATGACATTCAAATAAAATAATAAAAGAACTTATCCTTACCGTTTCATATTTTCCATTTTGACGTTGTCTCTTTTCAGTTTCCAATCCATGTCGCATGTCATAATATTTGTGGTTAAGTCCAAAGGGATCACTTGCCTCATCTTCATTCTATTATTTGAGTTCATAACAAAATAATTAAACAATGTGGCCTCTCCATAAAATAAACACCCTCTTACAATTGTTTACTATAATAAGCGTATCCTTTTAGAATCGACTTTTCATACTATACTATGTTATGTATCTTCTATTAATTTTTAACTCTAATAACATTAATAAAATGTATAGACAAGCGATGTTCATTTAATAGTATTAGGATCTTTTACATAGAAATAAAATATATAGACAAGCGATATTACGATAAAAACGATTAATAGTATTAGGATCTTTTACATAGAAATATTCTTAACAATCAAATGTACTAACCTTTTTTTAGTTTAATGGTGTAAAAGTTAGCTGCACCTTTAGAAGGAAAAATTACAAAGTTAACAAAAGTATTTGCTATGCCTTTAGTAATAAGTAGCTTTTTCTTCCTCCTAACAAATTTTGGGGTACAATTATAGTTCCAACATCATTTTGTACATAAAGATAATATGTTAATGTTTTGTTACCATAAACAAAAAAAATTGATAATCAATAATTAAATTATTTTTGATATAAAGTTGTATCAATTTTTATAAAATTAATTATTAAATCATCTATCAGCCTGATTCTTATTAATTTGCAGTAGTATTAAAATGGATTCCATGATACACATCTAGATGGGGACATATTTTTAATATAGATGAGGACACAATTAACATGAGCAGTTATGTTGAATATCCTCTTTTGAATATATAATAATATCATTTCCTATATTTGGACATTTATTAAAATTAAAAGCTAGTAAAATATTATTTATTACTTTAATATGTTGATAATTTTGCAAATACTCATAATTAAATTTTCAGGTGAACATAATTGTTGAATTATCAATAGAAAAAAATAATTAGTGGATCATCAAATTACAATAATACTTGTTGACCATTTTTGAGATTATTACTATTGAAATTTTTAAAGTTGAATGTTAAGTATCTCATATGTGCTTACTTTAAAAAAAATCACTTTACAAACACTATCCCTATTAGATACGTAAACTTGTATGTGACTTATAGGTTAATACATAATATTTGAGTTGAACTTCAACAAAAAGATAAGTTATTGTTTATTACATATATTTATGTAACTTTTGTAAAAGTCAAAAACCCATAATTTCCAACAAAACTGCTTGATACATGAGGAACGCAAAAACCTTTATATAATAAGTTAGTTTGTCATCAAAGATAATGAAAAAGGTATATTCTCCATAGGGATTAGTTCAAATAATGTAAAATTAACTCTTGGAATAACACTTTTTGGAGAATTTATTTATTATATTGAGATGGTTATAAACCATGAGTAATTGACTCAAATTATAAGGAACTCAAATTAATTATGCAAAATTTGAGAGCCGAGTAACAATAATTTTGTTACGCCCTAAGAAGATATCATAAGCGTGTCTGATACTTAGAAAGCATTGCTGCTCTCCCAGAGAAACACTTGGTCTCATTACTCATTCATTCATCAACGGAAGGTTTAAATGCAAATAGAGAACACTTATATGGGCTCTCAACATCAACATTGTAAAAAGAAATAATCTTTAAGAGATAATAATTTAACAAAAAGTGTAATCATAACTCTATATGAAGAACTAGTCTCAGGAGATGAAATCTAGTTAATCATCTAACTTTGTCAATGAAGCTTCTATTACTATCAGGAGCTGCCAATGATATGTACATGACTACTTCAAAAAAGAAATAACAATACTTAACATCAAAAGTAAACACATAACTGTATTCTTTAGAATTCAAGGAGGTCTCAATTTAGCTCAGTGAATGCTTAAAATCTTCAATACGTCGATGCTGAGGACTTCTAACACCTATATTTGCCTCATGAAAAGATATAGTGCAAAATGGCATGAGTACGTGGAATATATCGTATGCAAAATGGAGAGAAATTAAGGATATACATCAAGAAGTCAACTCAAGAGACTCATTTAACAACTCAATAAAAAAGACTCAACTCAGAACTCAGCCTCACCTCAAGACTCAAACTTGACATCAATACGATACGCATGGTCGATATTAACAATGCTTTCATCAGTTAAAAATATGAATATGCAATATCATAAAATTAGTATGTTTACTCATAAGAGAGTTTCTCTCACCAACAACCATCACTAATGAGTTAATGATGATACAAAGAAGCTATGTTGTGGCCACATCTATCTAATAACTTGCCAGGGTAAAGGAAATCAATGTCAAAGGACCCAAACATCGATATCTTCTTTTGAGACAAGAGAGTTAGGCTTTCATCCTACACATTTTAAGTATTTAATTTGCTATGTGTTATTTATACTCTTGTCCACATTTGGTGTTCAATAATTATATAAAGTTTGTTTTATAGGGAGATGATAGATTTGAGATGAGTTAAGATCACAAGAATCCTTTAACACAATGTTGTGATGAAACCTTCCTTACTGATTGAGTCTACATATGAAATTCCATGAAATTAGGTGATCTAATAACTCCAAAGTGTGAATATATGTTAAGTACCTTTTCTAAGTAGTTGAAGTGTGTCAGATGTGGTTTGAATTCATAAGCGACAACCAATGTCAAGACAAGTACAAAATGTTTCAGCCGACCATGTTTTGGTATGAGTTCATAAAAGGGTCGATTATAGATGCCCATATATCTTAGTAAATAATGATTTTTGTGACCCATAAGCTATTAAAAATAATGATCTTTGAATTAGCTTTCGAACTCATTCAAATTCATCTTAATCAGAGTTAGAAGTAAAATATTATAACCATTTTACTGAAACGTATCAAAACTATAAAATAGGTGATCCCCTCAATTTTACCCCCAACATTTCTCAAGAAACTTTAATAATTGTAAAAAAAGAAAGAGCAGTCTAATGTTCCAATTCGATGTTCCGCTGAATAGTTTGGCAACGGCGCCCCTGGTGAGCCCCGGATATATCTTGGTCCCTGTCCCACTCATGCTTAGAGGTATTGTTGGATGATATGTTATGTATGACTTTTATGACAGTTATCTATCTATGATGATCTCGCTTTAGTCGATATGCCTTTTATGTTGTTTTTTATGTTGATGGCAAGTTGTGCCTTTCCTAAGTCCCTACTCCACAAAAAGCGCATCTCATTATCCCTTCCCTTAGTTTTTTTGTTATGGTAGAATGATGGTGATTCCTCGCCCCTTTCTTCCCATAGCTTGCATCCTAAGTCCCAAATCCCCCGAGTTTTATTTATTGATGTTTGATCGATGTTTCCGCAATCAAGGTTGCGCTTAAGTATGCTATAAGACTTGTTTAGGTATCCTTGGGTTCTCATTGCCATGTCGAACCTAGGTGTAAGTACCTGGATTTTCGAATGACTTTATCGGATCTCACAACGTTGGCCCAGGAGAAAATTTGACCAAGTGTCATTCCATGGGAGGCCTACACGGCCCGTGTGAAGCCACACGGTCTGTGTGGCCTTCCGTGAAAAGGTACTTGGCCATGGATTATGATCACAGGAATGCAACTAGGTATTTCGAACTAAGTGAAGTCACACGGCCACCAACATGGTCCGTGTGGTGTGTCACGGGCCGTGTGGCCCACTGTATGGCTCGCAACATTAAATTTTTCTAAGTATGAAATTACTATCTCGTAACCTTTTCGTGCGAACATTTTCTAAGTGTTATCCCACGGTCCTTGAGATGACCCGTGTAGCGTCACACGGGCCGTGTAGCCACCCGTGTGGTATCCCTTAGCCTCAAATAAATTCCAAGTATTGGTACAGCAAAAATTGTCTAAGTGACGATTCACGGTCACTGTTCATGGTCCGTGTAACGACTCACGGATCGTGTAGAGGACAATATTGACCTGGCGATTCAAAATTTTCCCGTTTTATTAATAGCGTTTATGTAATTACGATTTATTTTAATTATGAATTATGACCTTTTATCTCTTCAAAAACCCCTAACTCAGCTGATAACCCTCACCTCTTAATTCATTCTCTTTAAACCCTCTACCCCTCATAAGATCACTCTCAAAATACTCTCTACTATCCCCTCTCAAGATTCAAAGCTAGGGTTTACTTGGGTTCAAATTCAAGCTAGGTCTTTCCCCAAATTCAGCTCCTCAATCAAGGTATCTGAGATTGATTCTTGGTCACTTTCAACCAAGAAGACCTAAAACTCCTTTCAATTGATTTCATGAATTTTAGTTTACTTTAAATATAGGTTTTTATTATTTAATATTATTAAATTCAATTGATGTATGGGATGTACTTTACCTATGATTTACTATTATGATCATTACATTGAGTTATACAGTTATGAACATGCATATCCCCTTTAAAGTTAATCTATGCATCGATGATTTATATTATGATTTAGATGTTGATTTAATTATGGATTTACTTAATTTCATATAATGATGTTGATTTTAACTTGAGTTTATGTTACCCATTTTATTTTCACAACATGCATTGCACTTGCATTCATGAAAATAGATCTTTATGGAAATTATGAAGTGGGTTAAGCCCAATTATGTTTTATGAAATGATTTTGATGTGATATTGGTTATGACAAGAATGTGATCACATACATATCTAATGATTATGGCTCTTTGAGAATCTCGGGTGCTTGCACAATCGTGAATATCTGAATGAACTATTCCTTACATGAGTATCATGATTATGACTTATGATTTTGCATTTGAGTCTAATGTTCATTGAATGGTTATGAAATGAATTACTGTTTGAAATGGATATTGTGTCTATTGAAAGCACGTATATGTATAAGTATTCTCGTGGGATGCCGACTTAGCACCGATGGATTGGGGGCATCAGGGCTATCCCCAAAGGCCCTCTCCCTTTCCTCGAACTATGTGCCTAGCATAGATTATGAGAATCCTATCCGAAATGGGATGGGTTGCCGTAAAGAAGGTGGTTTCATACGAAATGGGATAGGTTCCCCTAAGTTGGAGTACTATGTGATATGATATGCTATATGAAAAATCTTTACCAAAATGGAATGGTTTTCCATAGGGGAGTTGCTTCATACGAAATGGGATGGGTTCCCATAAGGTGAAATATGGTTTACCTTTGGAAAGTATACTACCTCTGTACTAATGAGGGGTTTTGATCGGGATTCCAAGTAATAGCTCACCTGGTCTTACACTCGGTTGAGGTCACATCCCCGTTATACATGAGAATCATTTCATTCATGCATCATGAATTTCATGGCATCATGAATTTCATGGCATCTTGTGTGCGTGTATATATATATATATATATTACCCTCTTGATTATATGATTCTTTCTATACTATGTGCCCTTGTCGTCTAGCATATGCATTGTATGCCTGCATACTTAGTACTTTCAAACATACTAATGCATACTCTATGCCTATATGATTTTACCATGTAGGGGCCGAGCCTTTCGATTAGCAACCGTTTGATGAGTAGTCCGATCAAAAGGAGCATTTGTGGTAAGTTCCATCCTTCAAGAAAAAGCCATCTTCCCTCTACTAATATTATCCCATCCTTCAAGAAAAAGCCATCTTCCCTCTACTAATATTATCCCATATTTCCTTTTTTATTTGAGAATGAGTCCGGAATATGTCCTAGCCACCATTCCATCTCAGAAAGAGGCACTTGTTGGACGGTGTGTAGACTCTCTAAAATTATTATGCTATGCATGGTATTTAGTTTCTGTATTCATATGGGTTGATCATCGAAATCTCGTATTTGTTTATATGTATATTTGGTGTAGAAATGTGGAAAGTCCCAAGCCCCATACTGTCCCCATAGCGTAAGTCCTATTTCCTAGTCTCTTAGAACTATATGTTATTAATTGAATGCTTTTTCCAAATGGATGATGTGGATTTAGATACTTGAGCCTTGTTTGGGGACTCTCGGGTTCCTAATCGTCGTGCCACATCTAGGCCCTAGTCCCGGGTTGTGACAAAAGACGGTATCAGAGCTCTAGGTTTATGAATGGTCCTGGAAGTCCAACATGCCACGTCAAGTAGAGTCCTATTCATTGGTGTGAAGTGTGCCACGCCTATTAGTGGGAGGCTATAAAGGCGTTCTGGGAATTGAGTCACTTCTTCGTGCTCTATGTCGCGCTAAGACTTGTGTAATTGGCTTTCTTATCTTGATGACGTCATTGCTCTATTTCAAAAGATGCCTCGAGGAAAACCTAACCCAAGGCCGGCTCCGACAGGTGAGGACTATGCACTCTAAGTGCCTATAATTAACCTATCTCTAATGGTGAATTCCATATAGCTTTTACCATGTTTGCCCAGGTGGTGACCTCGCAGACCAAGAAGGCTAACCTTCCGAGGGATTGTAACACCCGATAAAATTATCAAAATACCCCTAGAGTGAGGGTATGCGCGTAACACATCTTCCAAAGTTCGTATGGAAAATCCGAGACCAGATTTGGAATCGGCATGGAAAATTGAGTGGGGAATTAGTCTCGGTCGATTTTTAGAGTGACCCGATCGAAAGATAAATTTTTTATCCAAATCAGAAAACAGTGACGGTTTGCGATAGAGGCGCGTCGCGGACCTGTCGCGGAGAAGCACTTGTGCGATTTTCAAAATTTTTTACGGGATAGAGAAAACTCGTTCAAAAACATTTTTCTAAAAATATCCTGTTCGCGATAGGTCCGAGTCGCGGACCGTGTATTTTTCGGACTGGAAATTTCTAAATAATTACGAGGGGCATTCCGGCCAACCCCCACCCCTCCTAAACTCTAATACACAACTAATAACGACGTTTCTATGTGAAAAGGTTCTAAAATCCTCATTCTAGTCCTATTCCCTAAAACTAACAAGGCTAGGGCTTGAGGAGAAGAGAGAAGAGCTTGTGTGAGAAATTCGAGAGGAGATCCTAGACGTATTCGATTGTTAGCCACACCAGGTATATAAGGCTAAGCTAAAACATGGGATTGTCCTCTCATGTGCCATATAGAGGTCATAGATGAGTTGATGATTGAAGAGTCTACATGCATGAATATTTGATGGTTTTTCTTGAAGATTGATTTGAAAGTACATGTTTTAATGCTGATGATCATCGTACTATTTGTTTGCTTAAATTGAATATTTTTCATGAGAATTTGCATAACCCTACATGACTATTTTGAAAAGCATGCATAATAAACTTGAGGATTGAGTCTAAAGCCTTGAATTGTGATTGTGATTGTGATTGTGATAAGAGAATGATGATGAGTTGACAGAGTTTGATTGTCTTATGAGTCCCTACAAATGAACTCTACCGATGTGTCTATTCACTTGATTCTTAATGATTGTTCTAAAACTTGAGTTATTAATGAGATTGATTGATGATAGGGTTAAAGTCCCTATGAGATACCGATCGTTGACGGGGTTAAAGTCCCTATGAGATTGGTTGAGATGGAGGTTTTATGAGCATTGAGTCTGGAGGAGTATCAAGCACCGAAATGGGTAAGAGTGAGTCCCACTTGAACCCATTAAACTACGTCACCAAGCGTAGAAGAGGTTTCCTCTTGAGTTTATGTCCCTGAAAGCAATAGCGGACTTAATGAGTTTTCTAACTCTATATTGGGTGAGCTGATATGGTTTTTGATTCGTTCTCTACTTGGCAAGTACAGAACGGCTGTGGCAACACTGGCGGGATATTGTACAATCACTGGCTCATAAGTGGTTGTTGTCGGTTAAGAGAAACTCCCATAAATTTCGTACCTCACTCCGAGTCTAGATGAGATGAGAGGGGGTGAGCTCCTCTGAATTGAGTTGAGATGAGTTGAGACTATTGAGGAGTCTGAGTTAAAGATGTGTCACTTGTCTACTCTTTATTCTTTCATAGATAGACTATTGACCATTTGATGTGATTATGATGTTTATTTTGAGTTGATGTTGTTTCTATATTATCTACCGGTTTCTGTTTCACTCAGCTATATTACATACCAGTACATTCCAAGTACTGATGTCCTCTCTGGACTGCATTGTTTTATGATGCAGAGGCAGGTATCAGGGATCTTCGACAGGCGCTTCGTTGAGGATTCGAGATTGCAGCTGATTGGTGAGCCTCCCCTACTCTGGAGGATTCACTCTTTTATTTCATCATACTTTAGAGCTAGATTGGACTATTTCTTTTGTTTTGGTTTGGGTAGCCATGGATTTGTCATTGGCACCACCTGATTAGTGATAGAGGCTTCTGTCTTGTTTATAGGTGTGTTGTCGACCACATTTCATAAGCAGGAGGCTATGGGACATTAGGAATGGTTACACTTCTTTCTTATTCTGATTCGTGCAATAGAGTTAAACTCTATGAAAACTATCTTCTAATTCGTGCTCTACACGTGTAGAAATTGACGATATGCCGCCCAGAAGAGCTGTCAGAGGAAAGGGACGTCCTGCCAGGCGAGCTGTTAATCCACCTGAACCCCAAGTACCTGAGGGGCCCGTGGATCCAGCTGCCCTGATGAACAACCCCCTCAAGACGAGGTTTCCAATGCCGAGTTACGCCAGGCTATTCGAGCTCTAGCCCAGGCTATTGCGGCACCTCTAGTGAGACAGGGAGCGGGCAGACTGGACACTCATGACACCTCTAGAGTTCGAGAATTTCTGCGGATGAATCCGCCTGAGTTCACGGGGTCGGCATCTACCGAACACCCCGAGAACTATGTAGATGAACTTGAGAAGGTGTTCCAAGTGATGCACGTGACTGATGCTGATTGGGTTGAACTGGCCGCCTACCAACTTAAGGATGTGGCCAGGCTGTGGTTCGACCAATGGAAGAAAGGTAGGGGAAATGATGCCCCGCATATGACTTGGCCAGTGTTTGAGGAGGCCTTCTTGGGACGCTTCTTCCCAAGTGAGAAAAAAGAAGCTAAGGTGAGGGAATTTCTGAATCTAAAACAGGGCTCTATGACCGTGCAGAGTATGGCTTGAAGTTCACACAATTATCTCACTATGCTCCGGATATGATTGCAGACATGCGGGGAAGGATGGGAATGTATGTTGATGGGTTGAATAGAGGACCTAGGAGGGATGGTAGGGGAGCGATGCTTGTGAGTGATATATACATCCGACGACTGATGACATTTGTTCAACAGGCTGATGAGGAAAGGCAGCAGGACAAGGAGGAGTTCTGGCGCAAGAAAGCCAAAACATCTAACAATGAGGTTGGAAGGAAGGGCAATGTTGACCGGTTTCCAGCACCATCATCTGCTAGTGCACCCACGCCTAGAATCAGGGATGATCAGAGGTTCCAGAATGCTAGAGTCCATGGCTCCCAGTCTCAAGCTAGTATGGCCTAAGGATCGCAGGGTAAACCGTCGTGGTATACGTGTGGCAAGTTGCACTTGGGAAGATGTCGTGAAGGGGAAAATGGGTGCTACAAGTGTGGCCAAGTGGGTCACTATCAGAGAAACTGTCTGCAATGGGCTGGCCGAGCTCAATCCACTGCATCGGCCCCACCAGTTAGAGGGAACCAGAGGGCCACTATGTCAGGTACGGGCGGAGTGACAAACCGCTTATATGCCATGGGTAGTCGCCAAGATCAGGGGAACTCCCCAGATGTGGTGACGAGTATGATTTGAGTATTTACTTTTGATTGTTATGTTTTGATGGACCCTGGTGCCACACTGTCATTTGTATCTCCTTATGTGGCCAATAAATTTGGTAGGACCCCTGAGAGTCTTCTTGAACCCTTTGATGTTTCTACTCCAGCGGGTGAGTCTATTCGAGCTGAGAGAGTCTATAGAACATGTGTAGTGTCCATCCATCATAGGCACACTCTTGTTGATTTGATTGAATTGGAGATGGTTGACTTTGATTTGATCCTTGGCATGGATTAGCTTCATGCCTGTTATGCCTCTGTTGATTGTAGATCCCGAACGGTTAAGTTCCAATTTCCAAATGAACCAGTTCTAGAGTGGAAGGATGACTCAGTGACACCTAGAGGGAGGTTTATCTCATATCTTAAAGCCCGGAAGTTAATTTCCAAAGGTTGTATTTATCACTTGGTGAGGGTGAAATCTGATGATGTTGAGTCCCCAACTCTTGAGTCAGTTCCGATTGTCAACGAGTTTCTAGAAGTCTTTCCTGATGACTTGCTCGGAGTCCCTCCAGATAGGGAGATTGACTTTGGGATTGATGTTTTTCCTGATACCTAACCTATTTCGATTCTACCTTACAGGATGGCCCCCGCTGAGTTGAAAGAATTGAAGGAGCAACTAAAAGATTTGCTAGAAAAAGGCCTCATTAGGCCAAGTGTTTCACCATGGGGTGCCCCTGTTTTATTCGTGTGGAAGAAAGATGGGTCCCTTAGGATGTGTATTGATTATAGGAAACTGAACAAGGTCACGATAAAGAATAAATATCCTCTCCCATGAATAGATGATTTGTTTGACCAACTTTAGGGAGCCTCCTGCTTTTCTAAGATAGACCTCAGATCTGGCTACCATCAGTTGAAGGTGAGAGAGTGTGACATTCCAAAAACAGCCTTTAGGACTAGATATGGCCACTTTGAGTTCTTGGTCATGTCCTTTGGGTTGACGAATGCACCTGCCGCCTTTATGGACTTGATGAATAGGGTGTTTAAACCATATCTTGACTTGTTTGTGAGTGTATTCATCGACGACATTCTGATTTATTCAAGAAGTGAAGAGGAACATGCTAATCAACTCAGAGTTGTCCTCCAAACTCTTAGGGACCATGAATTGTATGCAAAATTCTCAAAGTGTGAGTTCTGGCTGAAGTCAGCAGCCTTCCTAGGCCATGTTGTTTCTGGTGAGGGTAAGTGGATGCCCAAAAGATTGAAGCGGTTAAGAACTGGCCCTGACCGACTACTCCGATGGACATTCGAAGTTTCTTGGGGTTGGCAGGCTACTACCGCAGATTTGTCGAGGGATTTTCTTCCCTATCCGCACCATTGACATAATAGACTCAAAAGAAGGTCAAGTTTCAGTGGTCCAAAAAATGTGAGAAGAGTTTCTAGGAATTGAAGAAAAGGTTGACTACTGCGCCAGTCCTAATCTTACCGAATGGAACCAAAGACTTTGTAATTTATTGTGATTCCTCAAGGGTTGGACTGGGGTGCAAACTAATGCAAAGGGGGAAAGTGATAGCATATGCTTCCAGGCAACATAAGGTTCATGAAAGGAACTACCCAACCCGTGACCTCAAGTTGGCAGCAGTAGTGTTTGCACTAAAAATATGGCGTCACTACTTGTATGGAGTGCACATGGATGTGTTCACTGTCCACAAGAGCTTGCAGTACGTTTTTAGTCAGAAAGAGCTCAACTTGCGACAGAAGAGATGGCTAGAACTAATCAAGGATTATGACATGAGTATTCACTACCACCCAGGTAAAGCTAATGTTGTTGCTGACGCTCTTAACAGGTTATCAATAGGTAGCCCCGCCCACGTGGAGGAAGGAAAGAAGGAGTTAGCCAAGGACGTGCACCGGTTAGCTCAATTTGGAGTTCGACTCGAAGAAAACAATGAAGGAGGAGTTAATGTGGAGAACGGGTCTGCCTCCTCGTTAGTAGTGGAAGTAAAGGAAAAGCAAGACCAAGACCAAGACCTAGTCATACTCCAATTGAAGGAGGACATCCATAGACAAAAGGTGATGGTCTTCCCCAAAGGGGGAGATGGAGTGTTGGGATACCAAAGTAGATTATGTGTCCCAAATGTTGATGGTATTCGGGACAGTATCATGGCGGAAGCCCATAGCACTAGATATTCCATTCATCTTGGCTCCACCAAAATGTACCATGACTTAAGGGAAGTCTATTGGTGGAATGGGATGAAGAGGGACATTGCGGAATTCGTTTCAAAATGCCCAAACTGCCAACAAGTGAAGGTTGAACATCAAAGGCCATGTGGATTGGCTCAGAACTTTGAGATTCCGGAGTGGAAGTGGGAGATGATTAATATGGACTTTATCACTGGTCTGCCAAGGTCTCGAAAGCAACATGATTCGACATGGGTGATCGTGGACAGAATGACTTAATCAGCTCACTTCCTGGCAGTTAAGACAACCAACACTGCGGAAGAGTACGCCAAATTGTACATCCAGGAGATTGTGAGGTTGCATGGAGTTCCCTTGTCCATCATCTCGGACAGAGGAGCGCAATTTACCTCCCAGTTCTGGAGATCGTTCCAGAAAGGCTTGGGTACTAAGGTGAACCTGAGCACCACCTTTCATCCCAAGATGGATGGTCAGGCAGAGCGTACAATTCAAACGCTTGAGGACATGTTGAGGGCTTGTGTCCTTGACTTCGAAGGGAATTGGGATGATCACCTACCATTGATAGAATTTGCATACAACAATAGCTATCATGTGAGTATTCAGATGGCTATGTATGAAGCCTTGTATGGGAGGAGATGTATATCACCAATTGGGTGGTTTGAGGTTGGAGAAGCTGAACTGATTGGGCCTGATTTTGTTCATCAGTAGATGGAGAAGGTGAAGGTCATTAGAGAAAGGTTAAAGATTGCCCAGAGTCTCCAAATATCGTACACTGACGTGAGGAGAAGAGATTTGGAGTTCGAAGTGGATGATTGGGTGTACTTGAAAGTATCACCTATGAAGGGTATCCTAAGGTTCGGGAAGAAAGGAAAGCTAAGTCTGTGTTATGTTGGACCCTACCAGATCGTAAAGAGGATTGGGAAGGTTGCTTACGAGTTGGAGTTGCCTTCCGAGCTAGATGGAGTCCATCCACTATTCCATGTATCAATGCTGAAGAAATACTTGGGAGATCCTCCCTTGGTGATCCCTGTTGATAGCATTGGAGTAAAGGATAACCTATCTTACATAGAGGTCCCGGTTCAAGTCCTTGATCGTCAAATTCGCAAGTTGAGGAACAAAGAGATAGCCTCAGTCAAAGTCCTGTGGAGGAATCAATTCGTTGAAGAATCCACATGGGAAGCTTAGGAAGAGATGAAAGCAAAATATCCGCACCTATTCGTGCCAACTGATGAGGAAGATATTGAAGGTAAAAATCCTTACTCTTCACTAAGCTGATTGTTCTATTTTTCTAAGTGACTTACTATTATTAAGTCGAGAATTGATTGATTGAATTGAGTGTGGAAATGAGCCTTGAGTCTACTCGTGCCTTAACCCCCATCTCTTCTCATCATTCGAGGACTAATGATCCCAAGGGGGAGATGATGTAACGACCGGTAAAATTACCAAAATATCCCTAGAGTGAGGGTATGCGTGTAATGCATCTTCTAAAGCTCTTATGGCAAATCCGAGACCGGACTTGGAATCAGCATGGAAAATTGAGTGGGGAAGTGGTCTAGGTCGATTTTTAAAGCGACCCGATCGAAAGATAAATTTTTGATCCAAATCAGAAAACAGTGACAGTCCGCGACAGAGGCGCGTCGCGGACCTGTCGCGGAGAAGCACTTGTGCAATTTTCAAAATTTTCAATGGGATGGAGAAAACTCGTTCAAAAATGTTTTTCTGAAAATACCCTGTTCTCGATAGGTCCGCGTCGCGGACCATGTATTTTTCGGACTGGAAATTTCTAAATAATTACGAGGGGCATTTCGGTCAATCCCCCACCCTTCCTAAACTACAACACATGACTAATAACGACGTTTCTACGTGAAAAGGTTCTAAAATCCTCATTCTAGTCCTATTCCCTAAAACTAACAAGGCTAGGGCTTGAGCAGAAGAGAGAAGAGCTTGTGTGGGAAATTCGAGAGGAGATCCTAGACGTATTCGATTGTTAGCCGCACCATGTATGTAAGGATAAAGTAAAACATGGGATTGTCCTCTCATGTGCCACATAGATGTCATAGATGAGTTAATGATTGAAGAGTCTACATGCATGAATATTTGATGGTTTTTCTTGAAGATTGATTTGAAAGTACATGTTTTAATGCTGATGATCATCATACTATTTGTTTGCTTAAATTGAATATTTTTCATGAGAATTTGCATAACCCTACATGACTATTTTGAAAAGCATGCATCATAAACTTGAGGATTGAGTCTAAAGCCTTGAATTGTGATTGTGATTGTGATTGTGATGAGAGAATGATGATGAGTTGATAGAGTTTGATTGTCTTATGAGTCCCTACAAATGAACTCTACTGATGTGTCTATTCACTTGATTCTTAATGATTGCTCTAAAACTTGAGTTATTGATGAGATTGATTAATGATAGGGTTAAACTTCCTATGAGATACCGATCATTGATGGGGTTAAAGTCCCTATGAGATTAGTTGAGATGGAGGTTTTATGAGCATTGAGTCGGGAGGAGTATCGAACACCAAAATGGGTAAGAGTGAGCCCCACTTTAACCTATTAAACTATGTCGCCAAGCGTAGAAGAGGTTTCCTCTTCAGTTTATGCCCCTGAAAGCAATAGCGGACTTGATGAGTTTTCTGATTCTATATTGGGTGAGCTGATATGGTTTTTAATTTGTTCTCTACCTGGAAAGTACAGAACGGCTGTGGCAACACCGGTGGGATGTTGTACAATCACTGGCTCATAAGTGGTTGTTGTCGGTTAAGAGAAACTCCTATAAATTTCGTACCTCACTCCGAGTCTAGATGATATGAGAGGGGGTGAGCTCCTCTGAGTTGAGTTGAGATGAGTTGAGACTATTGAGGAGTCATAGTTAAAGATGTGTCACTTGTCTACTCTTTATTCTTTCATAGATAGACTATTGATGTTTGATGTATTTATGATGTTTATTTTGAGTTGATGTTGTTTCTATATTATCTACCGGTTTCCATTTCACTCAGCTATATTACATACCAGTACATTCCAAGCACTGATGTCCCCTCTGGACTGCATCATTTTATGATGCAGAGGCAGGTATCAGGGATCATCGAGAGGAGCTTCGTTGAGGATTCGAGATTGCAGCTGATTGCTAAGCCTCCCCTACTCCGAAGGATTCACTCTTTTATTTCATCAAGCTTTATAGCTAGACTGGACTGTTTCTTTTGTTTTGATTTGGGTAGCCATGGATTTGTCATTGGCACCACATGATTAGTGATAGAGGCTTCATAGACTATGGTCGAGCATTTGATGTGGAGGTTGTGAGTTAGTTCTTTCTACTAGCCTTTATTTTATATATATACTCCTGTGAGTCTTTAGATGAGATGTGTCCACTAGACTTATAATTTCCTGTTATCCAATAGAGTTATTTGATTGAACGATGTGATGCAGCTAAGTGGTTCGCTTGGGGACAAGTAATAGTCTTCGAGTGCCGGCCACGCCTAGGGTACCCTCCCGGGGCATGACAGGGATCCTACACCTGCTTCTTTAGTGACGGATTTCACTTGGATGAATCCTCCGGAGTCCTATGGGTCAAAGGCTGATAAGGATTCCTAGGAGTTCATTGATGAGCTCACCAAGGTATTGAACATTATGGGTGTCACTTCTGAGGAGAAGGCAGAGTTGGCTGCCGATCAATTGAAAGAGTTGGCTCAGGTGTGGTATACTCAATTGGCTATGGAGAGGGTCTACGGTGGTGATGTCAATTAGGAAGAGTTCAAACTTGCTTTCCTGGATTGTTTCTTTCTACTAGAGCTCAGCGAAGCCAAGATGACTGAATTTATCAACCTCAAGCAGAGAGGTATGAGTGTGAAGGATTATACCCTCAAATTGACAAAGCTCTCCAAGTATGCTCCATTACTTGTGGCTGACCCCCATGCAAGGATGTACAAGTTTATTTCTGGTACGTCTGATTTGCTTGTGAAAGAATGTCATACTACCATGCTCATATGAGATATGGATATCTTTAGACTTATGGTGTATTCAAAATAGATCGAAGGGGATAAACTCAAGGAGAACAGGATGCACAACAGTAATAGGGCCTGTATTGATGATGGACTTTCCCGCTCTCGGGGTGGTGGTTTTGGTCAATTCCAGCAGAGCCATGGTTTCTTAATTTGGGTTGCAAATGTTCGGTTAACCCCTCCTGGGGCATCGGTAGGTGGGCAAGGTCATTCTCTGTGTGGCTTGTGTTGAAAACCCCACATGGGTGCTTGTTGGAAGGATCTGGGTGTTTCCTTTGGGTGTGGTAATAAGAACAACAAGGTTGCAGATTGTCCTAGATATGCACATAGAGATCAAGGTCAGGCGGCTCAAAGTGGCCAAGGTCAACAAAGAGCTCCCCAAGGTGTTTCCCCAAGGAACAATCGATTCTCTGCGTATCACGCTCTCCAAGAGGTTGAGGAAGCTCCGGATGTCATGATTGGTATGCTAAAAGTCTTGGATTTTGATGCTTATATTTTTCTTGATCTGGGTGAAAATATTTTTGTCTTTTGTGACTCCTCTATTGGCTGTTAAATTTGGTTTGAGTCCCAAGATTTTGATGGATCAATTTTCAGTCTATTCTTCTGTGGGTGAATCTGTCATTGCACATAGGGTCTATCATGGTTGACCTATTTCTTTGTTGCACAAGGGTTTCCCGCGTGACCTTGTGGAACTTGAGATGTTAGATTTTGACGTAATTCTTGGGGTGGATTGGTTGCATGCATCATATGCCTTTATAGATATTAGTACCTTGAAGGTCAAGTTCCAACCTCCTGGTGAGCCCGTTCTTGAATGGAAGAGTAGTGATTCTTCTATTAAAGGTCAGTTTATTTCCTACCTCAAGGCACGGAAAATAATTTCCAAGGGGTGCATCCATCATATTTTGAGAATCAAGGATGTGGAGTCCAAAGTGCCTACTCTTGAGCTAGTTCCTGTGGTGAATGAGTTTTTGGATGTGTTCCCCAAAGACTTGCCTGATATTCCACTAGAAAGGGAGGTAGACTTCTGCATAGATCTTCTTCCGAATACTCAGCCTATTTATATTCCTACTTATCGTATGGCGCCGACAGAGTTGAAAGAGTTAAAAGAGCAATTAAAGGATTTGTTGGAGAAGGGCTTCATTTGGCCCAGTATATTGTCGTGGGGTGCTCCACTGTTGTTTGTAAGGAAGAAGGATGGATCTATTCAGATGTGTATCGACTATAGGCAACTGAATAAGGTGACCATTAAGAATAAGTATTCGTTGTCCAGGATTGATAACTTGTTCGACCAATTTCAAGGGGCTACTTATTTCTCAAAGATTGATCTTCGTTCTGGGTATCATCAGTTGAAGGTTAGGGAGTATAACATTCCCAAAATAGCCTTTCGGACAAGGTATGGGCACTTTGAATTTGTGGTGATGTCATTCGGCATAACCAATGCTCCGGTCGTCTTCATGGATCTGATGAATGGGGTGTTTAATCCATTCCTTGATAATTTGGTGGTGGTCTTCATTGGCGACATTCTCATTTACTCCCAAAGTGAGCAGGAGCAAGAGGATCATTTGAGAATGGTTCTCTAAACTATGAGGGAGAAGAAATTTATGCTAAGTTTAGTAAATGTGAATTTTTGTTGGGTGAAGTGGCTTTTCTTGGTCATGTGGTGTCCGATGATGGTATCAAAGTGGATCCGAAGAAGACTGAGGTTGTGAAGCGTTGGCCCAGACCGTTAACTCCTTCAGATAGTTAAGGTTGTCTAGGGTTGGCTGAGTATTATAGAAGGTTCGTTAAGGGTTCTCATCTATTGCATCTCCATTGACTAAGTTGACCCAGAAGCAGGCTATATTTTAATGGTTAGACGAATGAAAGAGGCGTTTCCAAACTATAAAAGATCGGCTTACATCGACTCCCGTCCTGACCTTATGAAGCAGTTTGAAGGGATTCGTGGTGTATTGTGATGCTTCACAGATTGGGTTGGGTTGTGTGCTTATGCAACATGGTAAGGTAATAGCATATGCATCAAGTCAGTTGAAGGTGCATGAATGTAATTAACCAACGCACGACCTTGAGTTGGCGGCGATAGTCTTCGCCTTGAAGATTTGAAGATATTATATGTATGGGTTCATATTGATGTGTTCACCAATCACAAGAGTTTGCAATATGTATTCACTCAAAGAGATCTCGATTTGAGGCAAAGGAGGTGGTTGGAACTCCTAAAGGATTACGACATGAGTACTCTATATCATCTCGGCAAGGCCAATGTGGTGGACAATGCTCTCATTAGGCTATCTATGGGAAGTGCGGCGCATGTTGGGAAGGACAAAAAGGAGTTAGCAGGGGATGTTCACCAGTTGGCTAGGTTGGGTGTCAGGTTGGCCGATTCGAGCGATGGTGGTATTCATGTTCAAAGCGGGGCAAAATCTTTTGTGGTGATTGATATGATAGCTAAGTAAGAATTAGACCCATCATTACTTGAATTAAAGAAGTCGGTTGCCGAAAAGGAGATCGAGGTGTTCTCCCAAGGGGGAATGGTGTACTCTCCTACCAAGACCGGCTTTGTCTTCCGGATGTGGATGCTCTTAGTAGGGTGACTATGAGTAAGGCTCACAAATCTCATTATTCTATTCACCCGAGGTCTACTAAAATGTATTGGGATTTGAAAGAAGTGTATTGTTGATATGATATAAAGAAGTACATCGCTAAGTTTATATCCGAATGTCTGAGTTTTCACAAGTAAAGGTAGAGCACGAAAGTCCTGGTGGCTTAGCTCAGGGCATTGAGATTCCCATGTGGACATGGGAATAAGTAAACATGGATTTTATGATTGGGTTACCTTGTACGGTGAAGGCAATTCGATTCCATTTGGGTTGTCGTTGATCAGATGACTAAGTCAGCTCATTTCTTATCGGTCAAGACTACCTTCAGTGCTGAGGATTACGCGAGGTTGTACATCCAAGAGTTGGCGAGGTTGCACGATCTGCCTAGATCTACCATATCGGATCGTGGCGCCTAGTTCACTTCCCACTTGTGGAGATCATTTCAGAAGGGACTTGGAACGGGGATTAACTTGAGCACCGGTTTCCATCATCAAACCGATAGGCAAGTTGAAAGGACTATTCAAACCTTGGAGGATATGTTGACGGCTTGTGTGTTGGAGTTTAAGGGCAACTGTGATGACCAGCTTCCACTCATTGAGTTTGCTTATAATAATAGCTTTCATGCCAGCATTGGTATGGCACCATTTGAGGCATTGTATGGGAGAAGGTGTAGGTCACCGGTGGTGTGATTTGAGGGAAGAGAAATAGCACTTGGCTGCCCGGATTTAGTAATGGAGGCTATGTAAAAGGTTAAAGTAATTAGGGAAAGGTTAAAAATGGCTCAAAGTCACTACAAGTCCTATTCGGATGTTAGGAGGGGGGATTTTGAATTTCATGTTGGCGATTGGGTATATGTGAAGGTTTCGCCTATGAAAGGTGTGATGTGTTTTGGTAAGAAGGGAAAGCTAAGCCCCCTGTATTTTGGCCCGTATGAGATCGTTGAGCGGATTGGGAGTGTGGTCTATAGGCTGGTTGGAGATCCTAACAATTGTGCCCTTGGAAAAGATTAAGGTTGAAGAAAACTCGACTTATGAGGAAATCCCGATGGAGATCTTGGATAGGCAAGTAAAGTGACATTGTAACAAGGACGTGGCTTTGATAAAGGTGCTTTGGAGAAATCAACACGTGGAGAGTGCTACTTGGGAGGCGAAGCTTGATATGGTGAAGCGGTACCCTCATCTTCTCCGATCAACTCAAGCCTATGGTACTAGATCCTCCCTTTTCTGATGGTTCGATTTCTTTCCCTCTTGAGTCTCATGACATGACATGCATACATGTGCACGAAAATGGGTTTTGTGAAGTTGGAATGGCTTGAATCTATTTTAAATGAGTTTTAAAGTTTTTATGATTTTCGAATGGTGAACTATGCATTATACCTTGTGTTCGGATTTTCATATCACAAGTCAAGATTTAAATCCTTATGGTTGCATATTCGGGGACGAATGTTCCCAAGGGGTAGATAATGTAAGGACCCGAATTTTTGAACGACTTTATCAGATCTGGTAATGTTGGCCTAGGAGAAAATTCTACCAAGTTTCGTTCCATGGGAGGCCTACACGGCCCATGTGAAGCCACACGGTCCGTGTGGCCTTCCGTGAAAAGGTACTTGGCCATGGATTTTGATCACAAGAATGTGACTGCAGATTTCGGACTAAGTAAGGACACACGACCACCCACATGGTCTGTATGGTGGGTCACAGGCCATGTGGCCCACCGTATGGCTCGCAACAGTAAATTTTTCTAAGTATGAAATTACCTTCACGTAACTTTTTCGTGCGGAAATTTTCTAAGTGTTATCCCACGACCCTTGACATGGCCCAGTAGTGCCATACAGGCCATGTAGTTATCCGTGTGGTACCCCTATAAGTCGAATAAAATCCAAGTATTGGCCCCGCGAAAATTGTCTAAACGACAGTTCGTGGTCACTATTTATGGTCCATGTAACGGCTCACGGACCGTGTAGAGGATCATTTGGACGTGATGGTTCAAATTTTTCCCATTTCATTAACTGCGTTTATGTAATTACGGTTTATTTTAATTAGGAATTGTGACCTTTTATCTCTTCAAAACCCCCTAACTCAACTGATAACCCTCCCCTCTTAATTCATTCTCATTAAACCCTCTACCCCTCATAAGATCACTCCTAAAATACTCTCTACTCTCCCCTCAAAAAATTCCAAGCTAAGGTTTACTTGGGTTCAAATTCAAGCTACGTCTTTCCCCAAATTCTGCTGCTAAATCAGGGTATGTGGGATTGATTCTTGGTCCCTGTCACCCTAGAAGGCCCAAAAGTCCTTTCAATTGATTTCATGAATTTCAGTTTACTTTAAATATGGGTTTTCATTATTTAATTTTATTAAATCCAATTGATGTGTGGGTTGTACTTAACTTATCATTTTAATTTACTTTGATCATTATTATGATGATTTACATTGAGTTATGAAGTTATGAACATGCATGCCCTCTTTAAAATGATTTATGCATTGGGTGATTTATAATATGATTTAGATATTGATTTAATTATTGATTTACTCAATTTCATATTATGATGATTTTAACTTGAATCTATGTTACCCATGCTATTCTCACATCATGCATTGCACTTACATTCATGAACATTGATCTTTATTGAAATTACTAGGTGGGTTAAGCCAAATTATATTTTATGAAGTGATTTTGATAAGATATTGGTTATGACAAGAATGTGATCACATACATGTCTTATGACTGTGGCTCTTTCAGAATCTCGTATGCTTGCACTATCTTGTATATTTGAATGAGCTATTCCTTGCATGAATATCATGATTATGACTTATGATTTGACATTTGAGCCTAAATGTTCACTGAACGGTTATGAAATGTATTACAGTTTGAAATGGATATTGTGTCTTTTGAAAGCACGTATATGTATAAGTATTCTCAAGGGATGTCGATGTAGACAAGATGGATTGGGGGTGTCAGGGTTATCCCCAATAGCTCTCTCCCTTGTCTTGAACTATGTACCTAGCATGGGTTATGAGAATCTTATCTGAAATTAGAAGGGTTCCCATAAGGAAGGTGGCTTCACACGAAATGGGACGGGTTCCCGTAAGTTTGAGTATTATGTGATATCATATGCTATATGAAAAATCCTTATCGAAATGGGACGGGTTCCCATAAGGGGTTGCTTCATATGAAAAGGGACGGGTTCCTATAAGGTGAATTATGGTTTACTTTTGGCAAGTAGACCACCTATATACCGGTGAGGGGTTTTCATCAGGATTCCAAGTAATTGGTCACTTGGTCTTACGCATGTCGGTTGAGGTCACATCCCCATTATATATGAGCATCATTTCATTCATACATCATGACTTTCATGGCATATTGTATATACATGTTACCCTCTTGATTATATGGTTCTTTCAATACTATGTATCTTTGTCATCTAACATTTAAGTGAAGGTTTATCAAATCATATGCATTGTATGCCCACATACTTAGTACATTCAAACGTACTAACACATACTCTATGCCTACATGCTTTTACCATGTAGGAGCCGAGCCTTTCGATTACCAACCATTTGACGAGTAGTCCGATTTAGAAGAGCACTTTTGGTGAGTCCCATCCTTCAAGAACAAGCCATCTTCCCTCTACTTATGTTATCACAGATTTCCTTATAAGGGTGAGCCCGGAATATGTCCTGGCCCCCATTCCATCTCGAGTAGAAGCATTTGTTAGACAGTGGCTTGACTCTCTAAAATCTTTATGATATGCATGGTATTTAGTTTTTTAATTCATATGGGTTGATCATGGAAACCTCGTATTTGTTTGTATGCATATTTGGTGTGGAAATATGGAAAGTCCTATGCCTCGTACTGCCCCCATAACATGATTTCCATTTCCCTTCCCTTAGAACTATGTGTTACTAATTGATGAATGCTCTTTCCGAACCGACGATGTGGATTTGGATACTTGAGGCTTGTTTGGGGAATATCAGGTTCACACTCGTCGTGTGATATCTAGGCCCTAGTCTAGGGTCGTGACACTAGGGCCCACGGTTGGGTCGTAACAAGCTTGGTATAAGAGCATTAGGTTTATAAATGGTCCTCGAAAATCCAACATACTGCCTCAAGTATAATCTTAGTCATGGTTTTGAAGTGCGCCACAACTATTAATAGGACGCTATGTGGCGTTTGGGAAATGACTCACTTCTTCATGATCTTTGTCCTGTGATACAACTAAATCCTCTAAGGTTTATTTTTTATTCCCATCCTCTACATTTTAGAATATGTCTCTGACTCATTAGAATGGTGGATCAGATGGTAACCATCCTTCGCTTGATGATCTACCCCCAACACCGACATATCTAATATAGAGATTCACAATGCTCTATGGCTATTGGCCAAAGTTGGAACCATTCAACTCAAGCAAAAGGCAAATATCGTTGGGCCTTCAAATGATAAGAATGGGGATACGGAGGCTAAGAAATACAAAGTTCATGGTGGTCCATCATCTATTGTTGTTCCGACGTTCAAGTTAACCATGAAAAGATACCCTTTTGCCATTTGTCAATGGTGTGGAAAGAAGCATCAAGGACAGTGTTTGGCCGACATTAATTGTTGTTTCAAGTGTGACCAAATTGGGCATAAGAGGTGGGATAGAATGGGGCTTAGAACTTTCAACATTTCCACATCACACTGTAAACAAATCATCCTAATATCCATATTTCATAGTTGGCCATAATCGAAATTATGGAATAACAAAAGATAGATAAAATCCGTACAACAGTATACTTGTTGTCCAACAACGCCTTTAAGTCGTAGAATAGGATGGAGGGCAAGACATGTCCTGGTCTCACCCTTAAAGTAAATATAACATAAAAAGAAGCAGCATAACAGGTAGATGGATGATGACTTTTCCTTCGATGATAGGTCTCACCACACCAACTTTTACAATCCAACTAGACATCAAAAGGTGGATTATTATAGTCTCTAGTCCCTACATGATTATATCATGTAGGAAAAATATGTTTTAGTACATTTGAATGTACTAAGTATGCTGGCAGGCAATGCATATGAACTATTAAACCTACATTCAATGTTAGATGACTAAGGAACATATATAGAATGAATCATATAAGAAAAGAAGAGTAATATATCAATATGCCATGAAATTCATGATGCATGCAATGCCATAATATTTCAACATAGAGGGCGTGAGACCATAACCAACATCCCAAACTCATGCGAGCTATTACATGAAATTGGCCCAATGAAAGCCTCCAATCAGATGAGAGAACATTACTTGCCAAAGGTAATTTACACCAAACCTTACGACCCAGTCTTTTCAGTGAGATGGCTACCTTCCTTATGACCAAGTCATTTCAAAAGGATTTCAAAATCATGTCATAAAGAGGCATAAACATATACCTACGCTGGCATGTAGTTTAAGGACTTGGGTATTGGAACCTTGGAGATAAACCCCCTCTAACAAGTCATCTCGGTCCTAGGTCATCATCCCAAAAGAATACATATACATATACATGTTTTCAAAGAGGCATAAGTAATTTCAAATCCTTTAATGCATACTTGGGCTTAAAAGCCAAACATTTTTCATAATCGTGCATACTTGGGCTCAAAGGCCAAATCATAATTCAATTCACACTTTCATGCATAGGAATAACTCATTTACATATGTACATAAAGGTGTAAACACCCAATGTTTAAAGAGACAAATCATGGACATATATCTGATCACATTCTTGTCATAACCATATTTTCAGAAAAATCATATCCATAAACATAGTTGTGCTTGACCTACTTTATAATCTTCATGAAAACCAATACTCATGTATGCATATGCCATGAATGATATGAGAATAGAATGGGCAATAGATATTCTAACTTAAATCAACAATACAATATGAAATTCAAGTAAATCCATAAGTAAATTCATATTCAAATCATAATTTAGATTACCCGTGCTTAAAACAAACTTTAAAGAGGACATGCATATTCAAATCTTCACAACATCAATGCAATTCATCATATTAGGGCTTAAAGCACTTTAAGAACAACAATTAAACATAGCCATACCTCAACTTAATCATATAAGCAATAATCTAATAGACCCATGTTTAAAGTAAGGTTAATTTTCATAAATCCAGTGTAAAGGAGTTTGGAGTCTTCACGGTTTAAAGGGAAAATGAATCAATCCCACATACCTTATCTAATTAAGAGGAAGCAAGAAGAAATTTATTGAAGAAGATGACCCTTCCTTAACCTCCAAGCTAATCCTTCAATGGCTACTTGAAAGGAGTCTTAAGTTGAGGAGAGTTAGAATATTCTAAGTGTGAGGATTAATTTTGAATGACAATATAATAGTATGGGTCATTTAAGAGGTTTAAGGTAGGTTAGAAAGTCATAAACATCCCTTAAGAGTAGCCAGAAATTCAAGAAAAGCATTAATGAAACGAGTATCAAAAGGTTGTCAGGGGTCCCGTAAGGGAGCCTCATGGATAGTGTGGAGTCACACAAAACGTATGGCTGTCTGTGTGGCCTTACTTAGGGAAACTCTTCACTAATTAAGTTCCGAGATGGTGATTCTATACTTACATACGTTTTGGACCAATACCCGTACAAGACACCACATGACCCATGTAGTGTCACATGACCCATGTGGGGGTTAGTGTGAGGAGGTACCTTAGGAAAAATGTTGATTTCAAGACTAAGGATCCTCTCATGAGCCACCACACGGATAGTGATGAGCCACAAAACCCGTGATGTGCTCAGTGAGGGATGCCTTAGCCTTAAACTCCACCATGAGCCCAAGCTCACTAAACACAAGGCCAAGGGACACCTCAAGACTCCTCTACAAGGACACTAAGATGTCACACGACCTGTGGAAGTGTCCTTATGGTGTCACTTTGGTAAAAAGCTTTCCGGAACCAAATTACCTGCACCATTAAGGACTTACAAAGTTCAGGTCCTTACATCATCTCTCCCTTGGGAGCAATTGTCCTTGAATGTTCTAGAACAAGACTTGAAAGGCTTGAATTGAACATGAAACGTACCAAACATAAAGATGCAATGCATGTTTCATTACTTAAAAATTGTAAAATCATTAAAACTCATGTTAAAACATCATTTAAATCATTTTCGTACACATGTATGCATGTCATGTGATGAAACAAAAGAGTGAATGAATTAGGACCATTCAGAATAGGAAGAACCTCATACCTTAGGCTTGAGTAGGATGTAAAATATAGGGATATCGCTTCATCACGTCGAACTCTGCCTCCCATGTAGCACTCTCCACAGGTTGGTTTCTCCAAAGCACTTTAGCCGAAGCTAAATCCTTGTTGCGAAGCTGCTTTACTTGCCTATCAAAGATCTTAATCAGAACTTTGTCATAAGACAAGTTCTCTTCAACCTCAACACCTTCCAAAGTCACAACAACTGAACTAGGATTACCAATTAATTTCTTCAACATAGGCACATGGAAAACCGGGTGGATAGAAATCCAATCCGCTGGAAAATCCAACCTATGAGCTACATTCCTGGTCGACTCCATAATCTAATAAGGGCCTACATATTTGGTACTTAATTTTCCCTTCTTACAAAAACACATTACACCCTTCATGGGTGAAACCTTCACATACACCCAATCAGGAACAAGAAACTCAAGATCGTTCTTCCTAACATCCGAATAAGACTTTTGGCGACTTTTAGCCGTGTTCAACCACTCTATAATAAACTTCACCTTCTCCATGGCCTCAAACACAAAAGCCACGCCAATCAATGCCATCTCACCCACCTCAAACCATCCCACAAAGGATCCATATCTCCTACCATACAAAGCCTCAAATGGTTCCATACCAATGCTAGCATAAAAGCTATTGTTGTAAGAAAACACAATAAATGGTATATGATCATCCCAATTACCCTTGAGTTCCAACACATAAGCCATCAACCTGTCCTCCAAAGTTACAGTTGTCCTCTTGGCTTGTCCATTGATTTGGGGATTAAAATCGGTACGTAACTACACCTTAGTGTCAAACCCTCTTTGAAACAATCTCCAACAATGAGAAATAAATTGAGTGCCAAGATCCGGCATGACAGATCTTAGGACACCATGCAACCTTACGAACTCATGGATATACAAATCTTCTGCATTGGAGGTACTCTTGACATGTAGAAAATGAGCCAACTTTGTCATCCTATCAACGATAACCCAAATCGAATCAAATTGCCTTCGGGTTCAGGGTGAACTAACCACAAAATCCACATTCATATCTTCCCACTTCTAAGTGGGAATCTCAATATCTTGAGCCAAACCACCTGGCTTTTGATGTTTTATTCTCGCCTATTGATAATTCGGACATTCGGATGGCTATATCTTTCTTCATACCATTCCAGAAGTACACTTCCCTCAAATCTCAATACATTTTTGTGGATTTCGGATGTATGGAATAATGAGGGTAATGTGCTTCACTCATGATCACTACCCTAATACCATCAACATCCGAAACACACAACCTATCTTGATACTGAAGTACACCATCTCCGCTTGGGAGAAAACCTCTATCATCTTTTCGGCAACGAACTTCTTCAACATGACCAAGGACGAGTCTAAATCTTGTTTAGCCTTGAAATCAACAACCATAGAAGATTCAACCATATTCTGAACATGAATGCCACCATCATTAGAGTCAACCAATCCAACGCCCAACCTGGCTAAACGGTGAACATGTTTTACCAACGTTTTCATTCCTTCATCAACATGATTCACACTGCCCGTGGATAGTATACTAAGTGCATCGGCTACAACATTTGCCTTGCAGAATGATATTGAATACTCATGTCATAGTCCTTAAGGAAGTCCAATGACCTTCATTGCCTCAAGTTGAGATCCCTATGGGTGAACACATATTGCAAAATCTTGTCATTGGTGAAGACATCAATATGAACCCCGTACAAGTAATATCTACAAATTTTCAAAGCAAACACCACGGCCGCTAGCTCAAGACCATGAATCGAGTAATTACACTCGTGCACCTTCAATTGCCTTGATGCATAAAATATCATCTTACCATGTTGCACAAGCACACAACCAAACCCATTCCCAGAAGCATCACAATACACCACAGACCCATCTAAGCCATCCAGTAGAGCCAAAATAGGATCCAATGTAAACCGATCATTCAAATTTTAAAAACTCTTCTCACACCCATCCAACCATACAAACTTGACCTTCTTTTGAGTCAACTTGGTCAATATGAAATGGAGGAGAAACCTTCAACAAACCACCTATAATAATCAATCAACAAAAGAAAACTTCGAATATCTCAAGGAACCAATGGTCTAAGATAATTTTCCATGTCCTCGGTCCTCTTTGGATCAACCTTAATACAATCGCTGGATACCACATGACCAAGAAAAGCTACTTCATCCAACCAAAACTCACGTTTGCAAAATTTGGCATACAATTGCTTCTCCCTCAAATATTGAAAAACCAGCCTAAAATGATTCATATGCTCCCGCTCACTTTAGAAATAAATCAGGATAGCATTGATGAAGACAACCATTAAACTATCAAAAGATAGCCTGAACACTTGATTTCATAAGATCCATAAACACAACCAGAGAATTTGTCAAACAAAATGATATCACCACAAATTTATAGTGTCAATATCTAGTTTATAAAGTCATTTTGGGAATGTCACACTTCCTAATATTCAATTGATGATAATCGAAACAGAGGCCAATCTTTAAAAAATAGGTAGCTCCTTCAAGTTGATTAAACAAGTCGTCGATCCTTGGAAACGGGTATTTATTCTTGATGGTTACGTAATTCAATTGCCTTCCGAAGAGACCCATCTTGATTTCTTAAATAAAACCGGAGCACCCCATGGAGATATACTTGGTCTAATTAAGCCTTTCTCTAACAAGTGCTTCGATTGATCTTTCAACACCTTTAATTCAGCCGGTGCCATACAATAAGGAGCAATAGAGATGAGTATTCGGGAGGGGATCTATGCCAGAGTCTACTTCCCTTTTGGGAGGAATACTGGGAAATTTTTCAGGAAACTCATTAACCACCGGAACTGATTCAAGAGTAGGTAACCCAAACTCCACATCTCTGATCCTCTCAATATGATAGATGCAAACCTTAGAAATCATCCTTCGGGCCTTGAGATAGGAAATAAACCAACCTTTAATAGTAGAGTCACTATACTTCTATTCAAGATTAGGTTCATCCGGAAATTAGAATTTGACTTTTTGGATTCTACAATCTATAGAGGCATATGATGCATGCTATCAATCCATCCCAATTATAATATAAAAATCAAACATCTCAAGTTATACAATATCACACAGAAGGACTCTTTAACAACAATAGACTAACCCACCAGAGTATAAACTAAAAAGGTCTCCCTTAGAATTTCAGGACTTAACCCAAACATAACAGCCAAAAGAGGAGTCACAAAAAATAAATTTGCACCCGGATCAAGCATAGCATAAACATCAAATTACAAGACTTTTAACTTACCAATTACAACATCTGGAGTCTCCTCTACTTCCCATCGAACATGCAAAGCATAAAACCTGTTGTTTCTAGGAGCACCACCTTGAGGAACCCCGATTGGACTTGATCATCCTGAGCCATCTGTCCTTGTCCATTCTTGGCAGCTTTAGGATAGTTAACAATCTTGTGGCTCATATCATCGCACCAATAACAAGAACCCAAATCTCTCCAACATGCACTCGAGTGATTTCTTCTGCACTTGTCGCACAGGGGAAGTAATGCCCCACCTCCAACCTGTTTCTTGGGAGCAGGCATCCTAGAATTAGCAATCCTAGAAATAGAACCTTGGTCTTATTAGAAATGACCCTTGGAGTTGGTGAACCCACCATCATAACGGGACCTCTTAGAATCATTAACCCTCTGATCCTTGAGTTTTTCTCCATCAATCTATTCAGCATAAGTCATGAGTCTAGAGATGTCTATATCTCAAATAAGCATAGTTGTACGACATTGTTTTACAACCAAATCAGAGATCTCAAAAATAAACTTGTGCATTCTTTCAAGGGGGTCAACCACATAGATTTGTGAACTTGATGGAGTAGTCCCTCACATTCATTCAACCCTATTTGACGTTGATATATTCTGCCATCTTAGTTTCCCTAAGCTTAAGATGCAGGGAACGATCAAGAAAGGCAAATTTAAACTCTTCTCAATTAACTTCATCACCATAAACCCTCTCCATAAACCATTACGTGAATGAGACTTGAGCCACATCCTTCAACTGATGAGCAACTAGGTTAGCTTTCTCCTCCGAGGTCACTCCAACAATAGTCAACACCTTAGATTTTTCATTAATGAAGTCTTGAGAATCCTCATCAGCTTTTGATCCATATAACTCCATAGGATTCATCTGGTCAAAATATCTCATTCTAGTAGCCAAAGTGGGAGAGTGAGGAGAAGGATTAGCCTGCTTAGCCCGATTGGTCACACATAGGCATGCATGGAAATTGCATTGTGGAATTCACTATGAGTGACTGACTCTCTCATAGGCTCTTGAGGGACTCGATGCTCATTAATCAACACATGTCTTGGTAAAGGAGCTCTTCATGGAGGCATCTTCTGTAAGGTCGGAAGGTCATTATTAGGGTTAAGATGTCTTAATACACAGTTCAACCACAACATACAACGTGAAGAAGTGAGATAATTCCTAAAATGACATCATAGCCTCCCACTCATAGGCATAGTGCACTTCACACCAATGAATATGACTCTAATCGACGAGGCATATTGGATTCCGAGGATCATTTGTAACCCTAGTGCTCTGATACCAAGCTTGTAACGTCCTGGTCCTTGGGTCTAGGAGTGACATGAAGAATGGGAACCTAAGAGTCCCCAAAGAACCCTCAAGGTATGCACAATCACATCATCAATTCGAAAGTGTATAATGAAGTCATGAACATATAGTTCTAAAGGATAGAAAAGTATAATCACGCTATAGGGATGTCATAGAGATAGGGATTTGCATAAATTACATAGCACATAACACATAATAACTAAGGGGCAGGTAAGAATGACTCATGCTATAGGGATGGAATGGGGCGTACGACAATCCACATCACATCATAAACAAATCATTATAATATCCATATTCAATAGGTTGTCATAACCAAAATCTTCAAATAACAAGAGATAGTATAAATTCGTACAAGAGCCTGCATATTGTCCAATAATGCCTCTAAGTCATAGAATAGGACGGGGGCCAAGACATGTCTCAAGCTCACCTTCAAAGTAAATAAAACATAAATGGAAGCAACATAATAGGTAGATAGATGATGGTTTGTCCTTGGATTATAGGATTCACAACAACAATAGCTCTCATAATCCAACTAGACATCAAAAGATGGATGAATATAGTCTTCGGTCCTTACCTGGTCAGACCATACTGGAAAAGTATGTGTTAGTACATGTGAATGTACTAAGTATGTGGGCATGCAATACATATGAACTTATTAAACTGCATTCAATATAAGATGACGAGGGCAAATATATAGAACGAAGTATATAAGCGAAGAAGAGAAAATATCAATATGCCATAAAATCCATGATGCATGCAATGTTCTAATACTTCAATATAGAAAAGGTGAGACCATAACTGACATCCCGAACTTATATAAGCTATTAGATGAAATTTGTCCGATGAAAGCCTTCTATTGGGTGAGAGAAGACTACTTGCCAAAGGTAATCTACACCATACCTTATGACCTGATCCTTTTAGTATAATGTCCACCTTTCTTATGGCCCAGTCTTTTCAGAAGGATTTTAAACTCATCACACAAAGAGGCATAAACATATACCTATGCTGCACGTAATTGTGGGACTTGGGTACTTGGCCCTTGGAGATATCCCCACTACCACAAGTCCTCTAAGTTTTAGGTCATTATCCCACAGGAATACCTATACATATACATGCTTTCAAATACGCATAAGTCATTTCAAATCCTTCAATGGATACCTAGGCATAAAAGCCAAACATTTTTTATAATCATGCATACTTGATCTCAAAGGCCAAATCATAATTCAATTCATACATTTATGCATAGAAATAGCTCATTTATGAAAGTACAAAGTGGTAAACATCCGGAGTTGCTCAAGGATCCAAATCATAGACATATATGTGATCACATTCATTTCATAACCATATTCTCATAAAAATCATACTCATAAATATAGTTGGGTTTAACCCACTTCATAATCTTTATGAAAATCAATGCTCATGTATGCATATGCCATGAATGATATGAGAATAGCACGGGCAATAGAGATTTAAACTTAAATCAACAATATAATATGAAATTCAAGTAAATCCATTAGTAAATTCATATTTAAATCATAGTTTAGATTACCCATGCTTAAACTAAACTTTAAAGGGGACATGCATATTCAAATCTTCATAACATCAATGTAATTGATCATATTAGGGCTTAATTACAATAAAAGCAACAATTAAACTTAGACCATATCTCAATTGATTAAATAAAGAAAAATATAAATGACTCATGTTTAAAGTATGCTTAATTTTCATAAATCAAGTGTAAAGTAGTTTTGGATCTTCACGATTGAAAGGAACCATGAATCAATCCAACATACTTTAGCTAATTTAGAAGAAGCAAGAAACAATTTATCAAAGAAGATGACCCTTCCTTAGCTCCAAGATAATCCTTCAATGACTCACTTGAGAAGTGCCTTTAGATGAGAGAGATTGAATATTCTAAGTTTGAGATATAAATTTGAAGGAGAATAGAATAGTATAGGACCTTTACGAGGTTTAGGATAGGTAAGAATGTCCTAAATGACCCGTAGGAATATCCAAAATTACAAGAAAATCATTGATGAAATGAGTGTAAAAATTTGCTAGGGAACTAAAGCTGGCGTCAGTAAAGACAAAACAAGACCCGAGGGTTTCTTTTACTAATTTAGAGCTTTTTTTGAGTAAAGTAAAGGAATGGCCGCGAAAAGCAGCACCTTACGATGTTCATGACCAATTGGATCCTGACATACCAGTAGGTACCAGAGGAGATCGCTATGATCGTTACTGTATTCGTATCGAAGAGATGCGACAAAGTGTTCGGATCATTGTGTGACCTTACATAGTGAAACTCTTCACTAGTCAAGTTGCGATATGGTGATTCCTTATAAAATTTCTGGACCAATACCCATACGGATACCACAAGATGCATATAGTGTCACACGACCCTTCTGGGGGTTCGTATGTGAGGTTCCTTAGCTAAAATGTGGCTTTCCAGTCCAAGGCTCATCTCACGAGCCACCACACATCCATTGATGAGCCACATAACCTGTAAGCTGCTCAGTGAGGGATGCCTAAGTCTTGAACACAACCATGAACCCAAGCTCACTACACACAACCCTAAAGGCCACCTCTAGGCTCCTCTACATAGCCAGTGAGATGCCACACGACCCGTGGAGGTTCCTTAGTGGTGTCACCTTGGTCAAAATCTTTCACGAACCAAATTCTGTACACTATTAAGGCCTTACATAGTTCAGGTCCTTACAAAAATTTGGCATCTGAAGAAGTTCCTATTGAGATATTGGATAGGTAAGTTAAAATATTAAGAAACATAGATGTAGCATCCATTAACATCCTTTGGAGGAATCAACAAGTCAAAAGTGCTACTTGGGAAGTGGAAGCAGACATGAAGAAGCGATATCCTTATTTTTCCAATCTATTCAATCGTAAGGTAACAAGTTAATCCTATCTAAGGTGTCAAGTCATATAATTCAGCCTTTCTTGTCATGCCGCAAGCACACATACTCAAAATATCATGTTTTGATGGTATTTGATGTATAAGTTTGAGACTTTATTAAAATGATGTTTAAATTGCATTGATGTATTCATGTTGGGCTGGAATTTGTTTAATCACTCTTTTCAAGTGTATTTTCATCACATACAAAGACAAATGTTCCCAAGAGGGAGACATTGTAGCACCTCTTAAGTGATTTGGAATATCATTGTGGTAGATTCCTTAAATCTTGTAATTTCTGTACGTTGTTTCGGCAAATCCAAGTTCATATTCAATTTCAAGAGGAAATTTTGTGTAGAAAAAGGATCTCTCTTGATTTTTAGGTAAACCATATCGAAAACTAATTTTTCTCTTTCTTTTATACTAACCAGCAAAGTATGTGAGCTCTCCATATATCAGATACGGTTCAGGTAGTACGAAAGTTACCTAGATTCATTCCTAGGGCAAAAAAGGAAATTGATCTTTGCACGAAAATGAACAACGGTTGAGCAAGTCCGTATAGCAGTCCCTTTTCATCCATGAACAATTTTTTCTGAAAATTTCCAAATTTGAGTAAGGGAAATTGGGACATACCCCTTATCCTATATATATGGGAATACTAAAAAAATCCACCAATTTTAGGCTTGACATCACTCTCTAAACCCCTAAAATCCTCTCCAAATTCTCCCAAATTCCTCTCTCAGATTCCATGAAGTTTCTTCGGTTCAAGGCTCTTCCATCAAACAATAGCATCAAGGTGATTCAAGAATTCATCAATTTTACTTCCATATATTTTAAGGCCTTAAGGTATATGGGTTCTTTATCTATTGGTTCATCTACCCATGGAGCCCAAAACACCCTTTGAATGAAATTTCTTTATTTCAAGGATCATTCCTTAATGAGTACTTCCTATTATAACTTAAATGCATGATTTATGTTGGAAGCTTTCATTTAATGGTTTAAATATGCATGTACCCTATCATGGTTTTATACTTTGATGTTCTTATGATATTTAAGCTCTGTACGTATTGATATTATGAAAAGGTGTGAAAGATTGTGGGTTTTAAGATGGATCACATGATGCCCTAACTAGGGGCCTTTCTATGACGTTAGTTTGTTATTTGGAATGGTTTATAAGTGATCATGTTTTACTTCGTTCATGTACTTTACACTCGAATTAAATAATTTTGAGCACATACACATATACCCCACCATGTTTTGACTAAAGCTAAATGACAAGCTTCTTATCTTGTTGAAAGGTTTATTACAAGATATGCAAGTGAGAATGTTCTTAATGTTTGAGGGCTAATAAGCATGTTTCGAATTCATGGGAATGTTGTGAAACTTGTGAAATAATATTATGACCTTTTTATGCTATGATGTTATGGTTTGATGAGCAACTCTTATGATGATGTTACGATTTAAGTATTTCGTGGGATGTTGACTTAGAATTGAGAGGCCTTGGTTTGTTTCCATTGTCCCTTAACTACGTTGCGACCATAGGTTGGGGAATTTTATATTGAATGATTAAAAAAAATAATAGCCTTCTTGTAAGTTACTAGCATAAATAATAACCAAAATGGGTAGAGTTCCCATATGACATTTTATTGTATATTGACTAAAATGGGTAAAGTCACCGTAAGAAATTTGTAAAACTCACTCTTGAAAATAGGGAAATTCCCATAAGGTGAGGGATGGCTTACTTTGGCAAATAGATGACTCTTTGTCTGTTGTGGAGAAAACATCGGGATTCCATGTAGTAGCTCACATAGCCTTAATTGTTGGTTCTAGTCTCTTCCCATATATATGCGCTATGTTATGAGATTTTGATTTCCTTCCATGCATGTTTTGACTAAACATTGATCATTTATGTCATATTGAGCTTAGTGTCTTTGTATATGATTATGCATCTTGACTAGTATGGCTTATGATCACTTGTTACATTACATGCCGAATACTTAGTACATTTCTAGAAATAATGCATACTTTTTGCTTAGTACATTTCTAGAAATAATGCATACTTTTTGCCTACATAATCTAACCGATGTGCTATCAAAATACAACACTTTTGATGCATTAAACTTGGAATTTTGCATTTTCAGTGCGATGTTAGTTGTTTTTATATTATATTTGCAGGATTCCAGGGTTGGCCTTGATTTTAGGAAGAAATGCAGCAGTTGCTAATTTTTTGTGTAGTACGAGATCCTTTACGGGCAGTAGAACACCCTACGGATCGTGAAGTGGGTTTTATAGAAGATTCTAGTGAGGGGTTAATTTTCTGAAGTCACTTCTACGAACATGCAGATGGGGCGTAGATTGACTTATGAGTCATAGACCTTGGTTTGTGCCCTGAGGGTTAGATATTGGGACTTTTTAAAGATTCATCAAATGAAAACCCCCTATAGGTTATAAACCACTTTATGGATCATAGAGGGGGTGTTGTATATTTGAAGCCCAGTTTTGCAGTAGCTCTGTAAGTGACCCGGGTTACAGGCCATTGAATATAATACGGCCCATAAAATATTTCGTGAGACGTGCCGACCGAGTTATCCTAATGTGTTTAGGACTTGTCTTTTAAATATCATAAATAGGTTTTAGGTTACTTTTAAGTAGTTTTTGCATAGTACTCAGAAAACTCATTAATTAGAGAGAGAAAAGTGTGAGATAACACTAGAGAGGTTTTTAGAACACTTATACTTTGATTTTATATTTAATCTAGTGATCCTCTTTAAAGTTGGATTTGCTTGTTCTTAATTCAATTGTGTAAGTGCTCTATAATGTTATTCCAATTCATAAGTTTTGCATCTACACAAATCATGAGTAGCCAAAACCACAACTAAGGTTGTGGGAACCATTAAGAACTAATTAAGTGAAACAGGATAATTCATAATTCTTGAAAAGTGTACAATCATGTATTAATTAACTCTCTGCACTTTACATGTTTTCTAGTGGAGGCCAACATTAGAACCTGCCTAGTGTTACTGACTTTACCAAGGTAGTAATGAATAGAAAAAAAATTAATTAACAGGATTCAATTGGTATGTTTTCATCTAATCAACTGAACTAGGCCAAGAAGAGGTTGTTTTGGGACTAATAGGTGAGGGTTAGTAATGCACAATATGGAGATGGGCCATGTACCATATTGAAATTCTACTCTCACCTTTGACCAAAGGGCTTGGTGAACATAACTTACCATCCAACATGCTACACACTAGAAGAGAATTAGGTTATCCGGTGATACTGGGATAAGGAATTATAGGGAACACAATACCCTAGTTTCTCTCCATATTTATTTCACTCTTATATTAGTTAGGGTTATTTTCCATTGATTATTGAAATTATCCCCCTTTGGGAAGTAAGTCCGTTGACTACTCAAATTACAGTCATTGAATTCTCTTGAGTTTACATATTCCCGACCATTACCTTAATTAGGTTCTATTTCTTGACAACGACCACTTTATCTCTAAAAGAAGGTGTAACTTGGACAACGTCATTAACTATCTAGTGTTCAGAGCTCTTATCCATCCACTCTATGTGGCTGATTGTTTGCTTGAAAGGTTGCTTGTGGTGAGCCCTTCATTCCGGGTAAATAACCATTTCTATCATGCTTAAGTTAAGACTTTATTATTTTTTTATCTACTTTTATAGGGTGAGATTGGTACATGTCTTGGCCCCCGTCCTGCTAATGGTTAGAGGTATTGTCGATGTTGTGTTATGTACATCTCTTATGACGCTTATGTATCTATGATGATCTCTCTTTAGTTTATAAGACTTTCTAGCACTAGTAGCATGGTTGCTTTGCTGTTGGTTCGGGAGTTGTGCAGTTTTCCATATTTTGGAATGCCTTATTCCTTGAAAAACTATTTTTTGTGCAAAGTGTCGCTAAACGAACTAAAAAAAAATTCTAACAGTTCCATCAACTCCTAAATGGATAGATTATGTTAGATGCATGGTCGGCTCGAGGACTGAGGCCTTCAGTGTTAGTTTCTATCGAGTTTCGCATTATATCCTTCTAAATAAGCCAACAATTGACATTAGTTAACATTCTTTGAAAACATGGGTAATGCCCGAATATTGTACGACTTCCTTGGAACTTTGTATGACTTCCTTGGAATTGAAAACTATCATTTTTGGAAAGAGTTGGACCAAGTGTTACTTAAAGGGAGACTACACGGGCTGTACAGCTTCACATGGCTCGTGTAACCCTCCGTAATGGTGATTTCGCCAAAGTTTTTCTAAGTATGGGATTTCCATTCCGGACCCTTGTCAAGTGAACTTTGCTAAATGTGGGTTCCAGGGAAAGTACACAGATTGTGTAATGCCATACGGGCCGTGTACCCCTCCTTGAAGTGGTGACGTCCAAATTTTCTATCCGTTTCATTAATGACATTTTCGTAAATTCAATTTATCCTAATGATCTTTTAGCACTTCCCATGTTATCTAAGGGCTCTCAATTGACTTACTCTCTTTTCCTAATACTCACAATTCACTCCTCACATTTTGAATACTCTCAAGTCACTCTTAAGTCTCCTTCAAAGAACTCTTGTGGATTTCAAGATTGGGAATCAAGGAAGGGCTCTTCCTTCACCAAACTTCTAGCTGAAGCTTTTTATTAGCTACGGTATGTGGGATTGATTCATGATCTCTTTCAACCAAGAAGACTCGAACTCTTTTCAATTGATTTTCATGAAATTTTGCTTACATAAAATATGGATTTTGAGAATTATTATTTAATAAATTCAATGGATGTATAGGTTGTACTTTATTTGTAATGTTAAATTACTTTAAACCCTATTATGATGATTTAAAATAGAGTTATGAAGCGATATACATGCATGTCCCTTTTAAAATTTGTTTTGTGCATGGGTGATCTATATTATGATTTAAATGTGGATTTAATTATTGATTTACTTCAGTTTCATATTATATTGTTGACTTTAGATTGAATCCCAATTACCCATGCTATTCTCACATCATTCATGGCGTATGCATTCATGAACATTGGATTTTATGAAAATTATGATGTGGGTTAAGCCCAATTATATTTTATGATATGATTTTGATAAAGTATTGGTTATGACAAGATTGTGATCACATAAATGTCTATGGTTATGGCTCTTTGAGAATTTTGGGTGCTTGCACCATCTCATATATTTGAATGAGCTAGTCTCATAGAAGAGTATCATGATTATGAATTATTGTTTGGCATTTGAGCCAAAATATACATTGATCGGATTTGAAATTACTAGTACCTCTTTGAAAGCATGCATATATATATATATATATATATATATATATATATATATATATATATATATATATATATATATATATATATATATATATATATATATATATATATATATGTATGTATGTATTCTTGTGGGATGCCACTTTAGCACCGATGGATTCAAGTTCTCTCTCTCTCCTTGAAATATGTGCCTAGCACAAGTTATGTGAAAATCCTATCCAAAATGGGAATGCCCGTAAGGAAGGTTACTTCATACGAAATGGGGATGCCCGTAAGGTGAAGTATGGTTTACCATTGGTAAGTAGACCACCTCTTTACCATTGAGGGGTTTTCATTGAGATTCCAAGTAATAGCTTGCCTGGTCTACCTCATGTTGGTTGAGGTCACATCCCCACTATATATGAGCATTATCATGGCATTTCATGCATCATGGATTTCATGGCATGTTGTATGCTACTCTCCTTGGATATATGATTCTTCTTATATTATGTGCCCTTGTCATCTAACATTGAAATGCAGGTTTGGTAAGTCATATGTATTGCATTCCTATATACTTAGTATATTGAAACGTACTAACACATACCTTTGTCTACATGATCTAATCATGTGGGGAACGAGAACTTTTGATCATTCACCGCATGATGTTTAGCTCATATCTGAAGTTTTGCTTGTCGGGTGAGTCCTATCTTTCACAGACAAGCCACCATTCCTCTACCTATGGTGATTTACTTGATTTTATTCTCTTTGAGGGTAACCCCGTGGTATGTCTTGGCCCCCACCTATCTTATGTTTAGAGGCATTGATGGACATCCAGTAACCTCCTTTACGTCTATATGCTAAGTGCTATGATTGGGGTTTATGTTATAGCTTGGTTACTTATTGAATATCATTATGTGTTTTGGCTATGATCGTGCGACTTGATTGCATGATAAGATGTAAAAGATCATAAGTCCCGAATTTCCCCCAAAGCGTGAGTCACACCTACCTGCCCATTAGTCTGTATGTGCTACGTGTTATGTGAATTCATGATAATCCCTTTCCTTATGATATCCCCATAGCGTGAGTCCTACTTTCCCATCCCTTAGAATTATGTGTTTATCATTTGAATACTTTTTCGAAGCGATGATGTGAATTTGGATACTTTGAGGCTATTTTTGGGACTTTTGGGTTCCCATTCGCCATGTCACTCCTAGACGCCAGGTCTGGGTCGTGATAGAGATGGTATCAGAACACTAGGTTTGTAAATGATCATCGGAGTCCAACATGTCGTGTCAAGTAGAGTCCTATTCATGGGTGTGAAGTGCACCATGTCTATGAGTTGGAGTCTACAAAGACATTCTAGGTATTGCCTCACTTCTTTATGCCTTATGCCGTGCTATGGTTCGTATATTTGGTTTTCATACCTTGACGGTGTCATTGCTCCATTTAAGAAGATGCCTTCAGGAAGACCCCACCTAACAAGACTAGCCCCAGCTTATATGGGTCAAGCACCTCAAGGGCATATAGATGAGCCTATCTCTAATGGTGACTTTTGTATGGCCTTTGCTATGCTTGCCTAGGTGGTGAAATCTTAGATTAGGCAAGTTGATCTTCCATGCGATCCCACTCCAGCTTCTAGGGTAAAGGATTTCACCCAGATGAATCCTTCTAAGTTTTGTGGGATATGGATATCTCTAGACTCATGGTGTATGCCGAGTAGATTGTAGGGGAGAAACTCAAGGAGAGGAGAGTACATGATTCTAAGAGGGCCTGATTTGATGGGGGGTTCTCCGGCTCTTGGGGTGGTTTTGGTCTCTTTCAAAAGGGCTAAGGTTCTTGTGCTCGAGTTTCTAATGCTAAAGTGCCTCCTCCTAAGGAATCGATTGGTGGTGGATCATGGTATCCTCCATGTGACAAGTGTGGGAAACCCCACACAGGTTCTTGTTAGAGGAATCTGGGCGCCTACTTTGGGTGTGGTGATAAGAACCATAAGATTGCTGATTTTCCTAAGAATGTTCATAAAGGTCAAGGTGAGGCGGTTCAAGGTGGTCATGGTCAACAGATATTTTCCCAAGGTGTTTCCCAAGAAAAAATAGGTTATATGCACTTCATGCCCGTCAAGAGGTTGAATAAGCTCCAGATTTCGTGACTGATATGTTAAAAGTCTTTGATTTTGATGCTTATGTTTTTCTTGACCTGGGTGCGAGTTTGTCTTTTGTGACTCCTCTGTTGGCTATCATGTTAAGTTTGAATCCAAAAAGTTTTTGAAGGATCCTTTCTTAGTTTATACTCCCATGGTATAATTTGTTGTCGCACATAGGGTCTACAATGGTTGTCCTAATTTTGTGTTACATAAAGTCTTTCCGTGTGATCTTGTGGAACTTGAGATGTTCTATTTTGACGTGATTCTTAGGACGTATTGGTTGCATGCATCATATGCCTCTACAGATTGTAGAACCCAAAAGGTCATGTTCCAACCTCTTGGTGAGCCCGTTCAAGAATGGGAGGGTAGTGACTCCGCTATTAAGGGTCGATTTATTTCCTACCTCAAGGTCCAGAAGATGATCTCGAAGGGGTGCATTTATCATATTGTGATGGTCATGGATGTGGAATCTGAATCACCTACTCATGAGTCAGTTCCGGTGGTTAATGAATTTTCGGATCTATTTTCCAAAGACTTGCCCAGTATTCCTCCCGAAAGGGAAGTAGACTTTGGCATAGATCTTCTCTCGGACACTCAAGCTATCTCTATTCCTCCATATTGTTTGGGACTGGCTGAGTTGAAAGAGTTGAAGGATCAGTTGAAAGACTTGTTGAAGAAGGGATTCATTAGGCCAAGTATGTCTCCATGGGGTGCTCCGGTATTATTTGTAAGTAAGAAAGATGGGTCTATTCGGATATGTATCGATTATAGGCAATTGAATAAGGTGACAAATAAAAATAAGTATTTGTTGCCTCATATCTATGACTTGTTTGACCAACTTCAAGCGGCTACCCATTTCTCAAAAATCGACCTCCATTCTGCGTATCATCTGCTAAAGGTTGGAGAGTGTGATATTCCCAAGATGGCTTTTTGGACAAGGTATAGGCACTTTGAGTTTGTGGGGATGTCGTTTGGCTTAACTAATGCTCCGACCGTGTTCATGGATCTCATGAATTGGGTGTTCAAGCCACTCCTTGATAGTTTAGTTGTTTTCTTCATTGATGATAATCTCATTTATTCCCGAAGTGAGAAGGAACACAGGGATCATTTGAGGTTTTTGCGACAAACCTTGAAAGAGATGACGTTGTATGCCAAGTTTCGCAAATGTGAGTTTTTGCTTACTGAAGTAGCCTTTCTTGGTCATGTGGTGTCCGGTGATAGTATTAAGGTTGATCCGAAGAAGAGTGAGAGCGTGAAGAATTTTCCTAGTCCATTGACTCCTTTTGATATTCGATGTTTTTTGGGGTTGGCTAGCTACCATTGGAGGTTCATTGAAAGGTTCTCATCTATTGCGTCTCCATTGACTAAATTGACCCAAAAGAAGGTTTAGTTTGTGTGGTCAGATAAAAGCAAGAAGATTTTTCAAACCTTGAAGAATCGGCTTACATTGGCACCTATCTTGACTTTACCTAATGGCTTGGAGGGATTTGTGGTATATTGTGAAGCCTTACGGATCGGGTCGGGTTGTTTACTTATGCACATGGTAAGGTAATAGCATATGCATCAAGGCAACTGAAGGTGCATGAGCGCAACTACCTGACATATGATCTTGAGTTTGCGGTAGTGGCTTTAGCCTTGAAAACTTTGAGACACTACTTGTAAGGGGTACATGTCAATGTTTTCACTGATCACAAGAGCTTGCAATATGTGTTCACTCAAAGGGATCTCAAATTTAGGCAAAGAAGATGGTTGGAACTCCTAAAGGACCGCGACATGAATGTTCAATATTAGCCCGACAAGGCCAATGTTGTAGCCAATGCTCATAGTAGGGTATCTATGGTGAGTATGGCACATTTTGGGAGGAGAAGAGGGAGTTGGCAAAGGATATTCGCCGGTTGGTGGACTCTAATGATGGTTGTATGTATGTTCAAAATGGGGCCAAATCTTCAGTGATTGTTAAGGTGAAAGCTTAGTAAGATCTAGATCCATCTTTGGTTGAATTGAAGAAATTAGTTTCCGAAAAGGAGATTGAGGTGGTCTCCAAAGGGGAAGATGGTGTACTTCGATACCAAGACCAACTATGTTTTCCAGATGTGGATAGTCTCAGAAAGGTGATCATGATTGATGCTCACAACCCTCATTATTCTATTCATCTAGGATCTACTAAGATGTATTAGGATTTGAAGGATGTGTATTGGTTGTATGGTATGAAGAAGGACATAGCCAAGTTCGTATCTGAGTTCCCAAGTTGTCAATAAGTGAAGGTAGACCATTAAAGGCCCGGTGGTGTGGCCCAAGACATTAAGATTCCCACTTAGAAGTTGGAAGATATGAACATGGACTTTGTGGTTGGTTTGCCTCGTCCCCAAAGATAATTGACTCCAGTTGTCGTGGATCGGATGAAAAAGTCAGCCACTTTCTACCGGTCAAGACTATTTTTGGTGCCGAAGATTATGCGAGGTAGTATATACAAGAGTTGGTGAGGTTCCATGGTGTGCCTAGGTCTATCATATCGGATCGTGGTACCCTGTTCACTTCTCACTTTTGGAGATCATTTATAAGGAGACTGGGTAAAAAGGTTAACTTAAGCACTGCCTTTCATCCTCAAACTGATGGGCAAGCCGAGAGGACAATTCAAACCTTAGAGGATATATTTAGGGCTTGTGTGTTGGAGTTTAATGATGATCAGCATGACCACCTTCAACTCATTGAGTTTGCCTATAATAATAGCTTCCACGCTAGCATTGGTATGGCAGCGTTTGAGGCCTTGTATGGGAGGAGGTGTAGGTCACCGATGGGGTGGTTTGAGTTAGGGGAAATGGTTTTGATTGGCCCAGATTTAGTGTTTGAGGCTATGGAGAAGGTGAAGTTGATTAGGGAGAGGTTGAAGGGGGCGCAAAGTCGCTAGAAGTCCTATTCGTATGTTAGGAGGAGGGATCTTGAATTTTATGTTGGTGATTGCGTGTATATGAAGGTTTCACCTAAGAAGGGTGTGATGCATTTTGGTAAGAAGACAAAGCTAAGTCCCCGGTACGTTGATCCTTATGAGATTGTTACGCGGATGTAGAATGTGGCTTATTGGCTGGAGTTGCCTCTTGACTTCAGTTCTATTTACCCAGTCTTCCATATGTCTATGTTAAGTATGTTAGTTGGTGATCCTAGCACTGTTGTGCCTTCGGAGGGTGTTGAGGCTGAGGAGAACTTATCTTATGAGGAAATCTTCGAGGAGAGTTTTGATAGACAAGTGAAACGGCATCATAACAAGGGTGTAGCTTCGGTGAAGGTGCTTTGCAGAAATCAACACGTGGAGAGTGATACATGGGAGGCGGATTTGGACATGATGAAATGATATTCTCATCTTTTCCAATCTACTCAAGCATAAACTATTAGGTTTTTCCCCTTCTAAGTGGTCCTAACTCTTTCATTCTTGAGTCTCATAATATGAAATGCTCACATGTGCATTAAAATGATTTTTTTATGTTTTGGATGGTTTTAATATTCTTCGACATGAGTTTTAATGACTTTCTGATTTGAAAATGGCGAATTATGCATTGTACCTTATGTTTGGAAGTTTCATGTTCTAAGGCAAGCCTTTCAAACCTTGTTCTTGTACATTTGGGGACGAATTTTCCCAAGAGGGAGATGATGTAATGACCCAGATATTGTACAACTTCCTCAGAACATGACAAAAGTCATTTTTTGTATGATTTTGACAAAGTGTTACCTCAAGGGAAACTACACGGTATGTGTGAGGTCACACGGCCCATGTGGCCTCTAGAAAGGTGACCCTAGGCCTCAAAGTTTGGTGTAGGCCTTTGATGTGGTGATTAAAACTAAGTTACATCATACTTGGACCCCTCATGGTCCGTGTGAGACTTTATGGACCGTGTGGTGGGCCATGTGATGACCTTGGCTTGAAACCCCACAATTTTAGACCAAGTGTAGTCTCACGGCCCCTCACACAGCTTGTATAGTGTGACACGCCCCATGAGATCGTTCGTATAGCTTTTGGAATGAAAATATTTCTATGTATGGAATCAACATATCGCAACTCATCGTGGGATTTGTTTTTCTAAGGAAGGTGACGTTGTTGGGGTACACAAACCCTATAGCTTCACACGGCTCGTGTAATATACCGTATTGGTAATTTAACCAAAATTTTCATAAGTATGGGATTTCCATTCTTGAACTTCGTCAAGTGAAATTTTTCTAAGTGTGAGTTCCCAGGCAAGCTCACGGACCATGAAGTACCAAACGGGCCGTGTACCCCTCCTTGAAGTGGTCACGTCCAAATTTTCTATCCATTTTATTAATGACATTTTCGTAAATGTGGTTTGTTCTAATGATATTTTAGGACTTCCTATTCTATCTAAGGGCTCCCAAATTGCTCAAACCCAATTCCAAATACGCACAATTCACTCCTCACATTTTGAATTCTCTCAAGTCAAACTTAAGTCTCATTCAAAGAACTCTTGTGGGTTTCAAGCTTGGGAATCAAGCAAGGGATCTTTCTTCACAAAATTTCCGGTTGAACCTTTTCATTAGCTAAGGTATGTGGGATTGATTCTTGGCTCCTTTCAACCAAGAAGACCCAAAGTCTTTTCAATTGATTTTCATGGAATTTTCCTTACTTTAAATATAGGTTTTGAGAATTATTGTTGAATAAATTTAATTGATGTATGGGATGTACTTTATTTATGATTTTAAGTTACTTTAAGCCCTATTATGATGATTTACATTGGAGTTATGAAGTTATGAACATGCATGCCCCCTTTAAAACTTATTTTGTGCATGAGTGATCTATATTATGAGTGAATTTTGGATTTACTTCAATTTCATATTATATTGTAGATTTTAGATTCAATCCCAATTATCTTTGCTATTCCCATGTCATTCATGGCATATGCATTCATGAACAATTGATTTTATGGAAATTATAAAGTGGGTTAAGCCCAATTATGTTTTATGATATGATTTTGATAAGGTATTGGTTATGACAAGAATGTGAACACATAAATGTCTATGGCTATGTCTCTTTGAGAATTTTGGGTTCTTCAACCATCTCGTATATTTGAATGAGCTATTCTCATGCATGAGTATCATGATTATGAATTATGGTTTGGCATTTGAGCCTAAATGTGCACTTATTGGATTTGAAATGAATATTGCCTCTTCGAAAGCATGTATATATATACGTATAGGTATTCTTGTGGGATGTCAAATTAGCGCCGATGGATTGAGGGTTCTCTCTCCTTGAATTACGTGCCTTGCATAGGTTATGTGAAAATCCTATTCGAAAAGAGGATTCCCGAAAAGAAAGTTGCTTCATATGAAATGGGGATGCTCGTAAGGTGAAGTATGATATGATATATTATATGTGAAAATCCTATCCTAAATGGGGTTCCCATAAGGAAGGTTGCTTCATATGAAATGGAGATGCCCGTAAGGTGATGTATGTTTTACCTTTGGCAAGTAAACCACCTTTTTACTGCAAAAGGGATTTCATCGGGATTCTAAGTAATAGCTCGCTTGGTCTTACTCATGTCAGTTGAGGTCACATTCCCACTATATATGATCATTATTATCACATTTTATGCATCATGGACTTCATGGAATATCGTATACTACTCTCCTTGGATATATGATTCTTCCGATATTATGTGCCCTTGTCATCTAACATTGAAATGCAGGTTTGGTATGTCATATGCATTGCATGACCGCATACTTAGTACATTCAAACGTACTAATGCATATTTTTTATTACATGATCTCACCATGTAGGGAACAAGAACTTTGATCTTCCACCACACGTTGTTTAGCTCAGATCTCAAGTTTTGCTTGTCATGGTGAGTCCTATCTTTCAAGGACAATCCACCATTCCTCTTCCTATGGTAATTTACTTGATTTTATTCTCTTTGAAGGTGAGCTCGGGGTATTTCTTAGCCCATGACCTATCTTATGTTTAAAGGCGTTGCTGGAAATCTTGTAACATCCTTTATATCTATATACTAAGTGCTATGATCGGGGATTATGTTATGGCTTAGTTACCTATTGAATATCGTTATGTGTTTTGGTTATGAGTCTTGTGACCTTATTGCATGATAAGATGCGAAAGATCCTAAGTCCGGAGTTGCCCTCATAGTGTGGGTCATACCTACCCTCCCCTTAGTCTTTATGTGCTACGTGTTATATGTATTAATGATAATCCCTTTCCCTACGATATCCCCATAGCATGAGTCCTACTTTCCCGTCTCTTAGAATTATGTGTTTATCATTTGAATATGCTTACAAAGCGATGATGTGAATTTTGATACTTAGAGGCTTGTTTCAGGACTCTCTGGTTCCCATTCGTCATGTCACTCCTAGACCCTAAGTCCGGGTTGTGACAACGTGCTTGAATGTAAATTTTGACATTGTGGTTAGTTCTAGAATGTCAAATTTTGACATTGTGGTTAGTTCTAGAATGTCAAAAATGACCCTTCATTCGGTCCTCAAGGCTTTTGGGCTCATTCTGATCCCCTCAGTGGAAATTTGCCAGGAATAGTCATGAGAGTGAGACCCATAATCAGTAGAAAAGACCTCATATTGGATTTTGAATGGCGCCATTTGTTTAGGCACATCAATATTTGTAGGGTATCATAGTTCATTTGCATTCACGGAGACCTAGATGATTTTCGAGTACCCCGTTGAAAATTAGAAGTTGGGAAAATCAATAATATCAATTGAAAATATGGTGTCAACACTATAGCGTCCTTGGGCTACTACCACTTCCGTTAGGGCAGGGGTGTCGCTATATCTACCCCATGCTCTCTATAGCAGAGTTGCTATAGCGATTAGGGCCTCGCCAAGCCCATCCTTTTTGGGAGCGATTACTGTAGTGTTTACTTGGATCGCTATAGTGATGCCCGAGTGCCTTATAATTTCATGACTTAGTCGAATTTACGTTCACATGTGTACCTTTAAAAATTGATTCCTCCGCTATTTTGGACTCAAAATTGGTAATTCGAAGGTCAAATTTCAAGCATTGGCGATGTTGAAGCTTTATTTAAGGTAATTTTAGCATTTAAGATGTTGTACAATACATTTTTGAGTGGGATTTTGGGTGAATTTGGATGGTAATATCATGAGTTATAGGTGTCTATATTCAGTGATTCTTGGGTCCATTATGGGTGGTTTTCTACGAGGATCATTGTGTGGTTGTTTTTTTTTTAATTCTAAACTCGTTTCTAGTAAATTTTCATGCTATAGCTGCTGCCATTTCTTGATTTTTAGCTAATTTAGATTGAATTAGTTTCCATAATGTTAATTGGACCAAGAATGCCATTTTGTACCACTTTTTGGGGTCAACTTTGGAATTCTGGATGTGGGCCCCACATCTATCATTTTAGGCTTGAAATTATTCTATCGCCATTTTTTGCAATTTTATTGTCGAAATAACCATTGTGTGACTGTGTGGCAACGTTCAAAGGTCATTCGAAAGGGAAAGGCTCTGGCGATGTAAGTTGGAGCACAAATGATCGGCCTATAGGTAGGCTAGGACTTCCCTTTCTTCAGATTGGGCCAGTTAGTGTGATTTCATGTTGAACTAATTGGAATTTCGGCGGGGTATCTAGTTTACTTACCTCAGATGTTAGAATTCTTAAATAGGTCCTATCGATATTTTTTAGGTAATCATAACCATTTATTACATCTTCTTAGATTGAACCATTGTTAGTAGTTGTTTTCCTAGTAGTTATGGGTTATGATAGTATGTGTAGTGTTGAAATACTTGTGGTTGAGTACATTAATTATGAAAAGTAGTGTTTGAACTATAATTAAGGTCCTTTCCGGGTTGGCTTGCCTATCAGTGGGTTATGGTAGGCACTATCACAACCTATGGATTTAGGTTGAGACACTTTGTGTGTTAGCTAGATATTATTGGAGTTTTATATTGGGTTTCTCTACTATAGAAGCTCTAGTGACTAGACTCACTCAAAAGAATGTGATATTTCATTTGTCGAAACAGTGTGAAGAGAGCTTCCAAAAGTTCAACGATTTGTTCACTACTACTCTTGTTTTGGCCTTACCTGAGGAGGTACTTGACTTTAAAGTGCATTATGATGCGTTAGATGTTAGGTTAGAAGCTGTCTTGATGCAAAAAAAGAAGGTGATTTCCTATGCCCCTCATGGTAATTAAAGACACATCAGAAGAACTATCCTACCTATGATCTACAGTTTGTGGCTATTTTCTATGTTTTTAAGTTATGGCAGCACTACTTTTATCGAGTACATTATGAGATCTTTATGGATCATCATAGAATATAGTAAATCTTGAGCCAAAAGGACTTGAATTTGAGGTAGAGGAGGTGGATTGAGCTTTTAAGGGATTATGATTTGACTATCCTATACCATCCAGGAAAGGCCAATGTTGTGGACGATGCTTTTAGTAGGAACACTTCTAGTATGGACACTCTTACAACCATTTGAGTTGAGGAGCGACACTTAGCTAGAGATGTTAAAAGATTGGCCTATGGGTTGGTGCGATAGTAGATTTATGATGATGGTGGTGTGCTTACATTCTTAGAGGCCTGATCTTCTTTGATGGAACAGATTTGCGAGTAACTATTTTAGGATGAGATGTTCCGTATAATTTGAGAAATAATTACTAGAGGTGATGCCAAGGAGGTCGCCGTTGACGCTGATGGAGTTTTAAGGATTAAGGGTTGGATTTATGTGCCTAAGGTGGGTGACTTGATCAGGTTGATACTAGAGTGGCCTCATTGTGCTAGATATTCCATTTACCCAGAGCAACAAAGATGAACCATAACTTGACATAGCACTATTGGTGGTGTTGAATGAAGAAGGACATCACTTAGTTTGTCTCCAATTACTTGACATTCCAGCAAGATAAGTGTGAGCACCAACTTCTGTCATGCCCTAAGCCCCATTAAGGCGGACTGGCACCTGTTGCCGACAAGGCTCGGGAGAACCAACATATAACTATACACCTGCTATGAACATTTAAGAGGTTTCCATACTCAATATGCTGTCAAAAGAAAGTAAACTGTACTAACAAACCAAAAGTAAATGCATAAGACTAAGCCGTTGGAGCCACGATGTCTATAATACGCTATTTGACCACACTTTAATTTACATAGTCTACAAGCCTCTAAGTAGGGAACAATATCCAAATGAGTCGGGAAAGGCCCCGCCTCATGACCAACTATACAATACAAAATATAAGTTCTAAACACATAAGCCCCGAAGCAACCTGGAGCTTAGTAATAGCAGCTGGAAGTCCTGTACTCTTACTGGGGAGATCTAGTAGCTCCTGTACCTGCAGCATGAAATGCAGGTCCCCCGTAAGGGACGTCAGTACGAGATAATGTACTGAATATGTAAGGCAGGAAGTACTGTACATGAAATAAGAACTCAGATGAAATCACATGCTGGTGTGTAAGGATGAAAAGACCACCTTTAGTCATACTGTGGAATCATGTACTTTATGTCTTTTTATTTCTGTATCTTTACTGTATAATCTGTGCACAATATATCATGTAAATGATCAGCTGATCAGTGGTAAATCTGTAATGGGATCGACCCTGGCTAGGTGATTCCTTCACCCCTCGGGCTACCACCCAAATGAGATCGACCCTGGCTAGGTGATTCTTCCACCCCTCGGGCTACCACTCATTTATAAGCAACTGTAAGTTATCTTTTATTTACTTTGAGATGGTTCTTTTGGTGGTCATAACCTTTAGAACTATAGGAATATAGACATGTCACATATGAGCAACCATACAAGGTAATACTACAATGAAAAGAGAGATACACAACTAATGAACCGTATCGGAGATTAAACGACACATAGACTTTGTTGGGTAAGAAGGAACTCAAGTATATTTGGTATCCAAGTACATATGCAGGTTGAAAATGACTATGTATGGGTACATATGAACATGTTAAAGAGTGGGGACACGGTTAGCAGCCATGTCGGAGTTTTGTACGTGCCTTTATATGCTAAGGAAGATTATAGATTTCATGCCAAGTAATAGGAAATCAAGTTGCCTTACATACCTCACTGTACTATGTCGTTATTACCTCGGGGTAGTATGCTTTTCCTCCAAACACTTATCTACAACATATTAGGTGATAAAACTAGTGTTAGTAGCTAATAAACACGTCTTAGTAATCCAATTTCACCCAAAAACCAACATCCGGGCAGCAAGCTCGGAATTAGCACCCAACGAGTATTCTTTCAACATTTTCACTCCTAATCGTATTTTCTAACACACATTCCTATATACATGTCATATCCAGCTATGTTTAGTCCCATAACAGCATTACAGCAACTCATATAATACAGCATACAACAACTCTACACAACACATAAGTAGACAACGCAACATTGTGTCCTTCCGCTACATTTCGACGTCAACCATTCCAAATCCGTTCCAACCTCAACCAAACCGTTCTCAACATATTTACACACAATTACAGTCCTAAACCAGTCCAAAATCAGTCCCTAAGTAGATGAAAAACATGAGACAACAATTCCCAAAAACAGTCCACAAATTCTTACTAATGACCGGAATTAAGACATCATTTAAGAACTTGTTTTTGCGGAAGATACAAGTGGTCCAGCAGCCTTCTTACATCATTACAGATCCAAGACTTGTTAAAAACATACATATAATTCATAACTCAGCCAACCAACAAGTTAAAAGTCTCTTATTTAACAAGAAAAGTGAACCACAAAATTGGAACACATGCTGTCCCAAAATTCCTGCAAAATACAACCAACATATTCTTCATGTTTTTCATGGAAAAATTACACCAAACCATGGGTATTTTTACTTACCTTAACTCTCAAGTATTAGGTTCTCTTCAAGAACCCTAGAAGTGTGTCTTGGATGCTTTAGAAAATGAGGAAAGAGTGCAAGAAGAACTTAGAGAGAAAATCTGAAATTTGGCTTAAGAGAATGGCTAAAAGTTGCTGCTGGTTGCTCTCTTTTATAGGCCTCTTTTGGCCGACTTTCTTTTGGGCTTTTAGCCTTATTTTAATAAGGTTATGGGGCAGCAGCTTGGACCTTTCATTTGGGCCTTATTGGGCTTCAAATGGGATGGGCTTTGTTGCAAACATTTACTCCCTAAGCCCACTTAGTTTGGGCTTTAGTTTTGAAATGGATTGTAATTGTAATTTGGCCCTTTTCTTATCCATCTTGGGCTGCAAATATTGTCCTTTTATGATGCCAAACCATGGGCCCAAATGACATCCTTAACTCAGGGTTTATTCTTTATCGGACTTGAACAAATTCGGTGTTGGGCCTTGTCTCTGTTTACCGAGCTTATTTAAGCTAAGCGCGTAGGTGACTCACCTACTAGCTTGCTAAGTCCCTCAAGCACCTCAATTATTTTACTTCATTTAAGGTTACACTCTCCTTAACTTGGCTTAAAAATTATATACGCTCGGTCATCTTAAGCGCTAGACGTGCATATAGCCCTTTAATCTAAAATTCACGCACCTTTAAAAATATGTGCGGATTTGACCCTGCCATATTATATTTCATCTATGTTGGACTAGTACATGTATGATGTGGGGTGTTACATCCTCCCCCCCTTAGGAACATTCGTCCCCGAATGTAAGCATAATTGAATAGGTTAAACGAACTCACGTGTAAACAGACTTTTGAAAACATAATAAGAATTCATATTCACGTACCTACTAGTCCCTCAACTCTGTATCTTGGACTTCCTCTTTAGCTTCAAATAAATAAGGATATTTAGACCTCATTGCTTCCTCAGCCTCCCACGTTATCTCTTCTACCTGTTGGTTCCTTCAAAGCACTTTTACTGAAGGTATTTCCTTATTCCTTAGCTTTCTAACTTGACGATCTAGGATAGCAATAGGTACCTCTTCATAGGTGAGATCTTCCGTAACTTGCATATCTTCAATAGGAGTAATACGAGATGGGTCACCTATGCATTTTCGAAGCATTGAGACATGAAAAACTGGATGAACCATTGAAAGCTCCTGGGGTAACTCTAATTCATATGCAACTTGTCCAAACCTTTTAATAATCTTATATGGCCCTATGTAACGTGGGCTTAGTTTCCCTTTCTTACCAAATCTAATAACACCTTTCATTGGAGACACCTTTAAGAATACCCAATCTCCTACTGAGAATTCCAGTCCTCTTCTTCTAGTATCTGCATATGATTTGTGACGGCTTTGGGCTGTTTCTAGCCATTGTCGTATTACCTTGACTTTTTCCATGGCTTGTTGGACTAGATCTGGACCAAGCAAGGTGGTTTCACCCACTTCAAACCATCCTATCGGTGATCTACATTTTCTTCCATACAAAGCTTCATACGGTGCCATCTTGATGCTTGAATGGTAGCTATTATTATAGGCAAATTCAATAAGTGGCAAATGGTCCACCCAACTACCTTTGAAGTCCAATGCACACGCCCGCAACATATCTTCAAGTGTTTGAATGGTGTGTTCTGCTTAACCATCTGTCTGTGGGTGGAAAGCTGTACTTAAATTTACTTGTGTCCCTAAGCTCCTCTGGATGGATTTCCAAAACATTGCGGTGAATTGAGCTCCCCGATCAGATATAATGGAGATTGGGACCCCATGTAGTCTAACTATCTCCTTAAGGTATAGCTTTGCATACTCTTCAGCCGTATAGTCACTCTTAACTGGCAAGAAGTGTGCTGACTTTGTAAGTCTATCAACTATTACCCATATGGAGTCAAACTTCTGAAATGAGCGAGGCAACCCAGTAACAAAATCCATATTAATCATATCCCACTTCCATGTTGGAAGCTCTATACATTGCATATAACCTCCCGGCTTTTGGTGCTCTACCTTAACTTGTTGGCAATTTGGACATTGAGCCACAAATTCTGCAAGGTCCTTTTTCATGCCTTCCCACCAAAACACTTCCTTCAGGTCATGATACATCTTAGTTGATCCTGGATGGATAGTATATCTTGAATGATGGGCTTCTTCCGTTATTCTCCTTCTTAGTCCATTTATATTAGGAATGCACAATCTGTTTTGACAGTAAAGTACTCCATTTTGGGTAAGTTCAAAGCCCTTCATTATGCCTTGACTCACCTTCTCCTTAAGTCGCCGTAGAATAGGATCTTTGAACTGTTTTTCCCTTACCTCTGTTATCAATGAAGACTGCAGCATTATGCACAACAACCCCTTCCTTTGGAGTTTCAATGAGGCGCACTCCCAAATTGGCTAGTTGACGTAGGTCCTTAGCGACTCCTTGCCTTACCACGGTCTGATCATCAATATTCACAATTGCCTTGCGGCTCAAAGCATCGGCTACCACATTTGCTTTCCCTGGATGGTATAGTATATCAACATCGTAATCCTTTATTAGCTCCAGCCACCTCCGCTGCCTTAAATTTAGGTCTTTCTGTTTAAATATGTACTGTAAGCTCTTATGATCAGTATATATGTCAACATGAACCCCATACAAATAATGGCGCCATATTTTCAAGGCAAACAACAGCTGCTAGTTCAAGGTCATGTGTCGGGTAGTTTTTCTCATGTGGCCGCAGTTGTCTCGAGGCATAAGCAATTACTCTACCATGTTGTGTCAGTACACACCCTAAGCCAACCCCTGAAGCATCACAATATACCGCATACCCCTTTGAGCCTTCTGGAAGCACTAATACAGGTGCAGAAGTTAGCCTGCTTTTCAACTCTTGAAAGCTCCTTTCACATGCATCATTCCATTGAAATTTGGTCGCCTTATGTGTCAACTTTGTTAGAGGTGCGGAAATAGAAGAAAAACCTTCGACAAATCTTCTATAATAACCTGCCAACCCTAAGAAGCTTCGAACTTTGGTGGGTGTTGTTGGCCTTGGCCAATCTTTCACCGCCTCTATCTTTTGTGAATCAACCCTTATCCCTTCATCGAATACAATATGACCCAAAAATGCCACTGATTTCAACCAAAATTCACATTTGGAAAACTTGGCATACAATTGCCGATCACGAAGAACTTGTAATACCTGCCGTAAGTGATTTGCATGGTCCTCCTTTGATCTTGAATACACCAAAATGTCATCTATAAATACTATCACAAAGACATCCAAGAACGGCTTGAATACCCTGTTCATTAAGTCCATGAAAACTGCTGGTGCATTTGTCAGCCCAAATGACATAACAAGAAATTCAAAGTGGCCATAGCGTGTCCTAAAGGTTGTCTTGGGTATATCTTTTTCCCTCACCCTTACTTGGTGATAACCTGACCTCAAATCAATTTTTGAAAAACATTTGGCACCCTGTAACTGATCAAATAAATCATCAATCCTGGGGAGGGGGTATTTGTTTTTAATTGTCACCTTATTCAATTGTCGGTAATCAATACACATTCTTAAGGTACCATCCTTTTTACGTACAAATAACACTGGTGCACACCAAGGGGACACACTAGGTCTTATAAAGCCCTTCTCTAGCAAATCTTTCAATTGCTCCTTTAATTCACGTAGCTCTGCCGGGGCCATTCTATATGGAGGGATAGAAATAGGTTGAGTGCCTGGGAGTAAATCAATGCCAAAATCTATCTCTCATTCTGGAGGCAAACCTGGAAGCTCTTCGGGAAACACATCAGCAAATTCATTCACTACCGGAACCAATTGAAGAGTTGGTGATTCAGCCTCCATATCCCTTACTCTAACTAGATGACATATACACCCCTTTGACATCATCTTCCTTGCCTTAAAATAGGAAATAAACTTCCCCTTTGGTGCCCCAACATTACCTTCCCATTCAAGGACTGCCTCATTTGGAAAGTGAAAATACAATCTCTTAGATCGGCAATCCACAGTAGCATAGCAAGAAGCTAACCAATCCATGCCCATTATAACATCGAATTCCACCATATCTAACTCAACAAGGTCCTCCCACGTATCACGGTCGCAAACAGTTACAACACAATCATAATAGACCCTTCTAGCTATAATAGATTCACCGGTTGGCGTAGATACTTCAAATGGCTCATTCAATAATTTAGGTGTTCTTTTAAGCTTCCCAGCCACTAATGGTGTAATATATGATAATGTAGAACCAGGGTCAATTAATGCATACACATTATGTGAAAAGATGGACAATGTACCTGTGACCACATCGGGTGAAGCTTCTAAATTCTGCCGACTCCGCAGAGCATAAGTGTGATTCTGGGCTCCGCTGGAGCTAGCTGCTCCTCTACCACCTCTACCACGGCCTGTAGGCATTTGCTGACCCCTACTGAAGGGAGGAACTGACAATGATGATGAAACAGCTGACCCAGCAGGTTGTGCCATATCACCCATACGTCTTCTTGGGCAATCTCTTATCATATGCCCTGGTACACCACACCAATAACAGGCATCTGCCCCAATACGGCATATACCTGAATGACTCCTCCCACATTGTTGGCAAGACTGCCTAGGAGGAATCTGTTCGCTGGCCGAATATCCTGCAGTCCATGCACCTTGTCCCTCACTTCTTTGATTAAACTGATTACCTCTAGGCCTTTGAAGTTGCGGTGGAGCACTGACTGCAGAATAGGAGGATGATGGTCTAGGTGGTTTACTAGGAAATCGGGGCCTAACATCACCTTGGGACGGTACAAACTGCCCTGTAGATCTGGCCCTCTTGGACTGGCCCCTTTCTATCTCTTATGTCCTTCTCCTTTGCCTCTGATCCTCTAGTTTCTGTGCAAATGCTTGCATCCTTGCTATATCCATGTCTTTATTCAATGAAGCAATAGTACAGTCTCTTACCAGATATATATCCAACCTGTCCACATACCGATGAACTCTATCTGCCATAGTAGCAACTACATTAGGAGCATACCTGGCCAAGGAGTTAAACTGGAGGCTATACTCCCTCACGCTCATACCCCCTTGGTGGAGATTCAGAAACTGATCTGCCCTGTTCGCACCATCTGCACCTACAACTGGGCCTTCTTGTCTTTGGCTTTGGCTAGCAACTATGCGGGTCAATAATTGGACCGCATTTCTCAGATCCTGCACAACAGCATCGGCAGGTGGTTCTGAGGGAGTTTCACTACGACCTGGTTTATCAAGAGCTGGAGGAGTTGGAGATGTTTGGCACAGAGACTCTTCTTGGGCCTCATCCCGTCGTCTCACCCGACTGGGCATACCAATTACCACTTCCACCTCCTTCCCCTTGCCTTTGCTTTTCCTTGTTTCAGGCATGCTTACTGTACAAAATAATTTAGAGGTCAGAAATAATCAACCTACAACACTTGGCTCTATGGCACGATCTAAAGAATGAAAAAAAAAGTGACAACTCCTAAATGCCACGTAGCCTCCTGTTTATAAATGTGGTGCACAACACATCCATAAGCAAGACTTTACATAGACATGGCTTTGTAGACTCCCTAGGACGACCCGCTCTGATACCACTTCTGTCACGCCCTAAGCCCCATTAAGGCGGACTGGCACCCGTTGCCGACAAGGCTCGGGAGAACCAACATATAACTATACACCTGCTATGAACATTTAAGAGGTTTCCATACTCAATATGCTGTCAAAAGAAAGTGAACTGTACTAACAAACCAAAAGTAAATGCATAAGACTAGGCCGTAGGAGCCACGATGTCTATAATACGCTATTTGACCACACTTTGATTTACATAGTCTACAAAGCCTCTAAGTAGGGAACAATATCCAAATGGGTCGGGACAGGCCCCGCCTCATGACCAACTATACAATACAAAATATAAGTTCTAAACACATAAGCCCCGAAGCAACCTGGAGCTTAGTAATAGCAGCTGGAAGTCCTGTACTCTTACTGGGGAGATCTAGTAGCTCCTGTACCTGCAGCATGAAATGCAGGTCCCCCGTAAGGGACGTCAGTACGAGATAACGTACTGAATATGTAAGGCAGGAAATATTGTACATGAAATAAGAACTCAGATGAAATCACATGCTGGTGTGTAAGGATGAAAAGACCACCTTTAGTCATACTGTGGAATCATGTACTTTATGTCTTTTTATTTCTGTATCTTTACTGTATAATCTGTGCACAATATATCATGTAAATGACCAGCTGATCAGTGGTAAATTTGTAATGGGATCGACCCTGGCTAGGTGATTCCTTCACCCCTCGGGCTACCACCCAAATGAGATCGACCCTGGCTAGGTGATTCTTCCACCCCTCGGGCTACCACTCATTTATAAGCAACTGTAAGTTATCTTTTATTTACTTTGAGATGGTTCTTTTGGTGGTCATAACCTTTTGAACTATAGGAATATAGACATGTCACATATGAGCAACCATACAAGGTAATACTACAATGAAAAGAGAGATACACAACTAATGAACCGTATCGGAGATTAAACGACACATAGACTTTGTTGGGTAAGAAGGAACTCAAGTATATTTGGTATCCAAGTACATATGCAGGTTGACAATGACTATGTATGGGTACATATGAACATGGTAAAGAGTGGGGACATGGTTAGCAGCCATGTCGGAGGTTTGTACGTGCCTTTATATGCTAAGGAAGATTATAGATTTCATGCAAAGTACTAGGAAATCAAGTTGCCTTACATACCTCGCTGTACTATGTCGTTATTACCTCGGGGTAGTATCCTTTTCCTCCAAACACTTATCTACAACATATTAGGTGATAAAACTAGTGTTAGTAGCTAATAAACACGTCTTAGTAATCCAATTTCACCCAAAAACAACATCCGGGCAGCAAGCTCGGAATTAGCACCCAACGAGTATTCTTTCAACATTTTCACTCCTAATCGTATTTTCTAACACACATTCCTATATACATGTCATATCCAGCTATGTTTAGTCCCATAACAGCATTACAGCAACTCATATAATACAGCATACAACAACTCTACACAACACGTAAGTAGACAACGCAACATTGTGTCCTTCCGCTACATTTCGACGTCAACCATTCCAAATCCGTTCCAACCTCAACCAAACCGTTCTCAACATATTTACACACAATTACAGTCCTAAACCAGTCCAAAATCAGTCCCTAAGTAGATGAAAAACATGAGACAACAATTCCCAAAAACAGTCCACAAATTCTTACTAATGACCGGAATTAAGACATCATTTAAGAACTTGTTTTTGCGGAAGATACAAGTGGTCCAACAGCCTTCTTACATCATTACAGACCCAAGACTTGTTAAAAACATACATATACTTCATAACTCAGCCAACCAACAAGTTAAAAGTCTCTTATTTAACAAGAAAAGTGAACCACAAAATTGGAACACATGCTGTCCCAAATTTCCTGCACAATACAACCAACATATTCTTCATGTTTTTCATGGAAAAATTACACCAAACCATGGGTATTTTTACTTAACTTAACTCTCAAGTATTAGGTTCTCTTCAAGAACCCTAGAAGTGTGTCTTGGCTGCTTTAGAAAATGAGGAAAGAGTGCAAGAAGAACTTAGAGAGAAAATCTGAAATTTGGCTTAAGAGAATGGCTAAAAGTTGCTGCTGGTTGCTCCCTTTTATAGGCCTCTTTTGGCTGAATTTCTTTTGGTATTTTAGCCTTATTTTCATAAGGTTATGGGGCAGCATCTTGGCCCTTTCATTTGGGCCTTATTGGGCTTCAAATGGGATGGGCTTTGTTGCAAACATTTACTCCCTAAGCCCACTTACTTTGGGCTTTAGTTTTGAAATGGATTGTAATTGTAATTTGGCCCTTTTCTTATCCATCTTGGGCTGCAAATATTGTCCTTTTATGATTCCAAACCATGGTCCCAAATGACATCCTTAACTCAGGGTTTATTCTTTATCGGACTTGAACAAATTCGGTGTTGGGCCTTGTCTCCGTTTACCGAGCTTATTTAAGCTAAGCGCGTAGGTGACTCACCTACTAGATTGCTAAGTCCCTCAAGCACCTCAATTATTTTACTTCATTTAAGGTCACACTCTCCTTAACTTGACTTAAAAATTATATACGCTCGGTCATCTTAAGCGTTAGACGTGCATATAGCCCTTTAATTTAAAATTCACGCACCTTTAAAAATATGTGCGGATTTGACCCTGCCATATCATATTTCATCTATGTTGGACTAGTACATGTATGATGTGGGGTGTTACACCAACGGCCTGGAGGTTAGTTCCAGAGGATGCCTATTGGTATGTGGAAATAGAAGAAGAATACTATGGATGTTGTAGTAGGTTTACCCACTACCATTGTGGATCATTTGGCTAAGTCCGATCATTTCATTCCGGTTAAGGATAGATATATAGTAGTGAAGTTGGCTCATCTTTATTTTAGTTAGATTGTTAGATATCATGGAGTACCTACTCTGTTGTGCTTGGTCAGGGTTCTTTATTCAAAACTCATTTTTAGAAGGGTCTATAGCATGGGTTGCCACTAAATTAGACTTAAGTATGGCATTTAAGTCTCAGATGGACGGGCAGTCTGAAAGGACTATTCAACTGCTAAAGAATTTGGTTCGACCATGTGTTGTTGACTTTGGTGCAAGGTCAGACTAGCACTTTCCTTTGGTGGAGTTCGCTTATAGAAACAATTATCATTCAAGTATCTAGATGACTTCTTTTAAGGCAGTGTATGGATGGAGATGTAGATCGTCCATAGGTTGGTTTGATTCTTTTGCGGTGGATAGTCTTAACATGAATGTTCTTAGAGATTCAATGGAGAAAAATTGTCTGATTCATAGTCGATTGTTGATAGCCTAGAGTCATCAGATTGGTTATGTCGATTGGCGGGTTCGATCCTTAGAGTTCATGGAGGGTGACTGGTTTTGGTTGAGGATTTCATCCATAAAGGTTGTCATGAGGTTTGGGAAGAAAGGATAGCTTAGCATAAAGTATATTGCCCCTTTTAAGGTTCTAGAGTGAATAGAAGAGGTGGCCTATGGACTTGCTTTGCCACAGATGATTTCATATTTTTGACTCATTTTGATGTTAAACTAAAAAGAAATATTGCCCTTAGTGTGCTAATAAATCCAATTTTTAACAAATATGCATGTGATATGATAGGAAATGGAGTTAACAGTGCACAAAAGGGAAAGACTTGGTGGAATCCTCGAAAATGACCAAAAGTGGTAAAACACGATGAAAAGTGGTGTCGCCAACATCCTTGGTGATTCGTCAGATGCTCATGGAGATCACTTAACTGTGTAGCAACCAAGATTCCAAGTCCAGTCCAGAGTCAACCAGGATCGATGTCGTAGAGCGTCTCAGTGATACGCCGAATCACACAAGTGATCGCCTAAAGTTGTAGCACCTAGAGCCCCAAAACACTAACATATGGGCCATATAAGGGATATTTTGACGCATCTCCAAATTTAAAGGCAGAGCAAAGAGTAATCATCTAATGTGGCAGTGGAAGAAGTCTCATGAAGACGCACAGGAAAGCAGTCAAGTGCATATTCGGTGTATTGCTGGATTGCTCAGCGATGGTCGGCCTTGACTGCCAAATGGCATATCGCAGCACAAACTCACACTATTTGTGTGGAGTACATAGCAATTTTAGAAAGGACATTGTACATAATCTGTTCATTCCATATCAAAATAATACACTATAGTAGTAGTAGTACATAGAACCTTTTTCTTAAAGTACAAGGGAGGCTAGGGTGTGTAAGCTTTCAAGCATCAAATTCGAGAGGATTAGTTGGTGATAACTATTGATTTGTATTCAATCTTGTTACCCACCAATTCTCTTACTAGGTATAGTAATCAATCTTTAATTTCTAGCATGTATGGCTAAAACTCCCATGTTGGGGGTGTGTTTTTGATATTGGTGTTTAATTTACTTGTTGGGTTGTGATGTCCGGACTTATCGATTGTTGATTTGGGTGAATTTATACCTATTCCTAAGTTTAATGTATGAATCTCAAGGTCGCAAACTTTGGGTTTTGTTTTTAAATCTCTGATTGTACCATAGCTGGGATTATTAGAGTGTGGAATGGATGTAATCGCCAAAAACCTTATGGGGTTTCAATTAATATCCACATCTATTGATTCAATGGTCAAGGTAGTAGGTGTTTTGCTCGACTTCGTAGGCCAAGTGTGTCTTCGGCGATCCGCGTGTGATATGTTAGCTGATTCACGCGAAACACCTATATATCATAGGTGATTTGGATTACAAGAAACCTAGCCTATTCACTGAACATCTATTCATACAGTCAAGCATCTAGACCCATTAGTTAGATTATAGCCCATATTTTCACATCCCTAACATCTTCACTTTATAATTGTTTAATTCGTTAATTAGAACTTGTTAGCAGAATTCTATTTTAATTATTGCGACCCCCTACAATTACCTGGTCCAACGAGTCACTTCCGCCTTGAACATCAATCCCTTGTGGGATAGACTCGAACCTCTAAAGAAAAGTTATTATGCTGATGAAGACCGCCCCTTCTGGCTTTGAGTAGTCTGGTCAAGTGGGTCGAGTGACATCAAGAATGGTGTCATTGTAAGGAAATTGATGTGTTCATATTGGAAGTATTTGTTGAGCTTTGTTCTTGTACTTAGAGTTCTTTTTACTATTTCCGTATTGTTATTGTTGTTGAACACTAGGTGTAACAATGAAGGATGATGGAAGCGTTCATGAGGTGAGAATGTCGGGGACATGAACGAGATGCAAGATGTTAATTGGGATCTGGTTGGAAGCACCGGTGCTATCCAACTACCCCCATTGGATTGAGGAGTTAACTTCCATGTGACAAGCACAATGATGCAACTCCTCCAACTAAAGGGATTGTTCAGAGGGCTCGGCCGCAAAGATCTTAATAAACACTTGAGGAACTTTGTTTATGTGTGTATCCCATTCAACATATGGGGAGTAAACTAGTAGGCGATCCAATTAGGGCTATTTCCATTCTCCATCATTGGAGAAGCATTGAGGTCACTAGTGGAGTTGCCTCATGACTCTATTACTTCATGGGAGGAGCTACAAACTGCATTCCTAAAGAGATTTTTCCCTCCCTCAATGATGATTAATTTGAGAAAGAGTATAGAGAAATTTAAGCATCTAGAGGGTGAGCCATTGCATGAAACATTGGTTCCGATTTTGGTAACCCTTAATTCAGTGCCCTAACCATTGAGTTCCAGTGCACATGTTTTTACAATACTTTTATGTGAGTCTCGATGCTTCAAATAAAAAAGTGGTTGATCAACTAGTAAGCTGAAGTTTAATGACACAATCATTCACTAAATCTTGCAACCTCTTAGATGGCATGACCATAATTAATAGAGCATGGTACACATGAAATGATGTAGTATGTTCAAGCCATAGAGGCCCTACCAAGGAGCAGCTTGCCAAAGATCAAGAAAGGAATTAGAACATGTCCAAGATGTTAACTCAACTTGATCTTTTGACCAAGAATATCATGGGAGGAAATCACAAGAGTGTGAATGCTGCTAGAGCTACCGGAGAGGTGATTTATTAAGGTGCACCATTTGAAGGTGGTTACAATGAAGAATGTCATACATGGGTAAACAAATGGTGGGTTCTCGGCCCAGCATATCAAAGGCCACCCGGGAATCAAGGATGGAACAACAACTCTATGTTGTGAGATCAAGCATGGACTGATCAACCTCAAGTTGGGGGATGGCATAATCATGAGAGAGACAGGTACATTCCACCACATGATAGAGTGAAGGTTGTTGAACCAGTGGTAAATTAAGAGAATCCTCGTATTGAGGATATGCTTTCACGAATTTTGAATAAGGGGGAGGCATCAGACAAGGTATTGAAAGAAATAAAATTTAATTTTTCCCAAATGAGTCAAACTATGATATCTCCTTCGGCATCCATTAAATATTTATAGTCTCAATTAGGAAATATCTCAGCTCATTTGACTCAGCGTCCTAAGAGAGGTCTACCCAGTGACATGGTGGCCAATCCAAAAGGGAATGATCAATAGTGCTTGGCCATTGTTACTCAATGTGGAAAGTTGATCGAAGGCACTAAACCATCACTGGTTGTTGAAGAAGATCTGAATGAGGGAGAAGAAAAATAAGATATGACTATTGTTGAGAATGATGAGTCGGAGGCTCAAGCTATAGATGATGACGATCTCAGCAATCCCAAGAATGATAAGCAAAGAAACATGGGAACAATTCGGCAAAAATCAAGAACATTATCCCAAAAAACTCAAGTCTTGCTTTGAGGAAGAAGGCACCTCATGTCAAACTAAGTCCTATGTTCCCCCAATGGTTGAAGAAGAAAGAGGAGGATGCTAAATTTCAAATGTTTCTAGCTATGTTTAATTCGTTGTCAATAAATGTTCCCCTTGTAGAAGCATTAATTGAAATGCCTTGATATTCCAAGTTCATGAAGGAATTGGTTACAAAATAGAGGACTCTTGAATGTGAGACAATTGAAGTATCTCACAACTGCACTGTAATCCTAACAGAAAAGCTGGTGACTAAGAAGGAAGACCCACGGGCATTCACCATTCCATGCACAATAGGGGACTCAAAGTTTAGTAAAGCTCTTTGTGATTTAAGGGAAAGTATAAATCTAATGCCCCTAGTTATTTTTTAAGAATTGGATTTGGAAACCCCTTCGCCAACTTCAATATAGTTGCTCATGGCTGATAAGTCTATCAAAAGAGTAGTGGGAATTCTACACGATGTGTTGGTGAAGGTAGATGAATTTATCCTTCCTACACGTTTTGTGATATTGTATTGCGAGGTGGATATAAATGTGCCTATCATTTAGGGGAGGCCATTTTTAGATACTGGACGAGCTATAGTTGATGTGGAGAGTGGAGACTTGAAATTTAGATTGAATGACGAGGAGGTTGTTCTCAACATTTCCAATTTTTTGTTATTGGGAGATGATCCAAGGGTATTGTCAATTATGGGTCAATCAGCGGTAGCTTGAGGTGAAGAGGAATGTTTTAATGCTATGACGTTAACTAAAGTGCTACTTAGGAGGAAACTAAAGGTGAGCATTTTACTGCTTTCTAGTTTGAATAATGGGTGTTTAATTGTGCAGGGTTAACAAGAAAAATTGGAGTGGCAAGTTGATAAGGGTGACTAAGAGGCGCCACTCAGTGTATCGTAGAGTCCTATCGACGATGTTCAGTTTGACCACATTTTGGGTTGTGAAGTTACCCTAGAAGTGTTGTAACATTTGGTGAATCAAAATTCCAAATAGTGAATCACCGATCCCAGTTGGCAATGGTAAGTTTTTATCGCACTTCTTGGTGGAAAACAAGGTAAAGTCATTGTGAAAAAGGGCAGTCTTTAGAATGTTTGGCATAGCGCCAAGTGTTCTAGGCGGTGTGGTTCGACATCACCAAATATGTATGCTCACCAGCCTACTTCAGACTTTTCAAATGCCTTGGCCCTTTTACTTTCCAGCTTCCCTCCTTTTCCCTTCCCTCGCATGCCAATACCTTTTTCCTTTTCTTTTCTTTGAAAATTTTCACCAAGAAGTTGAGATTAATAATCAAAGAGAATCACTAAATATTTTATTGTGCCCCACTTTTTAACAGGTTTGATTTCGACACCTTATTTTGGTTTTTTGAAGAAGCCACTGTATTGAGATTGATCAGGGTTTTGATGTGAAAATCTTGCTTAATACTTTGAAATTCTTGAGAGATTCATGTGGGTAGGAGTTTAGAGTTTCCTTTGGACCCTATATTAAATGTTTATATGATTTATTTTGGGTTTTCATATCTCCTCATGAATGTCGAAATTGGGGTTATGAATGAGTTAGGTTGAGTTATGAATGAAGGTTTATTATGCTCATTGCTGCTTTGTTTTTGGGTTTGACCCTTATTCTTATGTGAGCTATGATACATGATTGTACTCACTTCAAAATAGGTGATGATCATATGAATAAGGTCTTGAAATATGCTTACTTGTTGGATTAAGTGCTTCCATTGGCTATGGGTAAAGTCTGTGTAACCCTTGATCTCATTAAGCGATTGAAATTTCCCTATGATACATTAAGTGACATCATTCTTAAGGGTAAGTCGTCATTTGATCGAGTGCATAGCCATTTGAAACCATATGATAGTGATAGCCAGTAGTTAAGCTTGTAATGATTTGTTTTGGTGGGTTGGTATGTGCAAGTATCCACGTGGTCTGTGAAAATTGTTGAAGTGTTCGGTGAATGCGTGAATGGACTTGCCAGCCACAGCAGGTGATGGTCAATTTGGCCACCTAAGTGTACTTGGAAATGTGGCCAACTGGCACACATACTACCTTTTTTTACTGTTTTTCTTGAGAAACTGCTGCAACTTTTGGCAATGAACTGTCCTTATCGCTGAATCAAATCGATGTATCGCACATTGAGCATGAGTATCACCAAATGTAGAAGTAGCCCCAAGTCTAAAATCTTTGTAGAAATATGATGGTCACTTTGACTGCCGAATAAGCTTAGCGATTCATTGAGTATGATATATGGTCTAAATGACCAATATGTTTTGAATATAATTCATATGATTGAATGTTGTGCCTGATTGTTTATCAATGCTTCTCACATGAATGTTGAAGTATGTTATGTAGAATGGTCAAGAGAAAGTATGTCCTACCCAAATCGCCCTTACCTTTACCAAGGAGACTAGCCCAAAGATGCATAAAAATGAGTCTAGAACCAAGGCCCTACATGACACTATCTCACAGGCCTCTCAGAAAGCTTAGGAAGCCATTACCCCATAGTTCTTAAATAGCCTTAAGGCTGAAGGGCACAGGACAATCTTCGAGGAAAAGCAACTATGAACAGAAGGATTGGCTAATCGGTACCCAGAGGTGTGGGAGGTACTGATAAATGAGGATAAATTGAGATAAAAAACATGATCTGACAATCTTTTGTTGATGATGTATGCAGTGCCATATGAATGTGAGCTTAATTTTCTAGATTCACGTGTGTTGTTCTAATTTAGAACTTTTCCTGTTACTCTAAGTTAGATTGTATATTAATTGGACTAGGAAAAGATCATAGGTTATTGTTCTTAATAGTCTACTTAGCATGAAATAACCAACTGAAACTTTGATATATCCCTTATTCCTAATGTTTGAGCCTAGTATGTACCTATTCTTTAAAAATACCTGATTAACCTAGCCTTGTTAGTTGTAAAATCTTGAAATTGGCCCTTTTCCTTCCTTGAACATTGTGTAGCTTGACTAAGGCAAAAATCCTAAGTTGAGGGTGGCTACCAAAAGTGGCCCTGGTTCTGAGGACAGATGTTGTGCACCTCAAAACATGCTAAAAGCCAAAGTTGAGGATGGGTGGTTAACGGGTGAAATAGCAAAATGAGGAGGTGAATTAGTGATATAAATAAATCATGTATTGGTACAAGAAAAACAAGTGATGCCTTAGTTGTGAGCTAAAAAGCAAAATGAACTGTAGATATAAGGCAAAAAGCTGAAACATGCAAAGAAAGCACCCAGAAAAGCTTAAAAATAGGAAAAAGGGAGAGTAAGGTGAAAATAATATAGTTGGTAGGGCAAAAGTGTTGAAAAACGCAGTGTCAAGGAGGGCCTTTAGTCAATATGTCCCCATAATTTCATAACAAAGCCCCTGAGCCTACGTTACAAGCCTTGAAAGTCCTAAAGTGATCCTAATCCAGTTAGTTGAAGGTTGTAATCATGAGTATAGGAGCAAGCCTATGTTATTAGGCATGATGCATCAATACCTTTTGTGAGAGTGAGTGATTTTTCATAGTCCCAAGGTTATACATGAAAACATCATTGAGGGTCATATATGGGACTTCATTCTGTGAGGAAACTTACATTGCATTATTAGTATTAGTCTTGTTCAGTGATTGTAGATTGTTGATACAACCTCGCTTGTCATAGTTGTGTTGTCACATGCACTAGTTTGCATTGGTTTGGTAGATAGCTATGTGATCCTATTTTGAAATATTGGTGTGGGTAACGAAGTTCTAGATTTATGTGATATATGCCATGGGGTTGAGGTCTATGTGTTACTATATTATCTATATAGATTGAGTTTGTCGCTTGAGGACAATCAAGAATTTTAAGTAGAGGGTATAGATGTGCTACCAAAGTACAACACTTTTGATGCTTAAACTTAGAATTTTATGTGTTCTCAATGTGAGGTTAGTTATTTTTATGTGTTTTTTTGTTTATATTTGCAGGATTACTAGTTGGCCTTGATTTTAGAAAAAAGTGCAGAAGTTGTTGATTTTCATTGTTATACGAGACCCTTTATGGGCCGTGGATCATTCTACGGACGGTAGGGTGGTTTCATGAACAATTCTGAAGAGGCACTGTTTTTTAAAGTTTATTCTACGAACATGCAGACACGAGTAGTGATGGTTCGTGCCCTAAGGATTAGATCTTGGGACTTTCTGAAGTTCTTAAGATGAAATCCCCTTACAGGTCATAAATAACTTTACGAGTCATAGAGGGGTGTCATAGAGTTGAAGTCTAAAAATTCCAGCTGCAGAGTACGAGACCTCGATTATGGGTCGTGGAATGTAATACGACCCATAAAACCCTTTCATATGGCATGATGACCAGTTCTCCTATTTTGTTTAGGAGTTTTATTTTACTTATTATAAATAGGCTTTTTAGGTTATTTTCAAAAAAAATTCACCTAGTACTCGGAGAACTCTGTAATTAGAGAGAGAAGATTGTATGACCATATTGGAGAGTGCTTGAGAACACTTGTGTCTGAATTTCATCTTTAACCTTGTGATTCTTATAGAAGTTGGATTTGCTTGTTCTTAATTCTATTGTGTAAGCATTCAATTCCAATAATTCTTGCATCTACACAATTCAGGAGTACCTAAATCCAGAACTAGGGTTGTGGAATCATGAAGAACTAACAAAGTAAAACTAGTTGAATCATAATTCTTGAAAGGTGTATATGCATGTATTAATTAAATCTCTTCGTTTTGCATGTTTTCAGATGGTGGCCAAAATTAGAACCCGCTAAGTGTTGCTGATTGGACAAAGGTAGTAATATATAGGAAAAGAGATTATTTAACAGGATTTGATTGATGTGTTCTCATCTAGTCAACCAACCTGGGCCAAGGGGAGGTTGTACTAGGAGTAATAGGTAAGGGTTAGTAATTCACACTATAGAGATGCGCCAAGTAACATAGTGAAATTCTCTTCTCACCTTTGACCAAAGGGCTTTGTGAACATAACTTACCATCCTGCATACTATATACTAGAAAAGAATTAGGTTATCTGGTTATACTAAGTTGGGAATCACGGGAAACACTATACCATAGTTTCTCTCAATATTGACTTTGGTCATATATTAGTTAGTTTAATTATATTTTTCATCAATTATTGCAAGAAACCCCCCCTCCCCCGGGGCGAAGTAAGTCGGTTAACCATTCGAATTGTGATTATTAAATTCTCTTGATTCTATGTATTCCCTGTGGGTTTAACCCTAATCGTTGTTAGGTCCTAATAACTGATAGCGACCACTTTATCCTCTTAAAAGGAGGTGTATCTTGGGTGACATCATAAAGGAAGAGTAAAGAGTCATAGCCTAATTTTACAATGGAAGAATCCACATGAAGATGCATAGGAAGGCAGTCAAGTGCATATTTGATGCATCACTGGAGTACTCGACGATGGTCGGCCTTGACTGTCAAATGGAATTTAGCAGCATAAACTTTCACACTTTTTGTAAGGATTATATAAGTAATTTCAAAAAAGGACGTTGTACATAATTTGTTGATTCCATGTCAGAACAATACATTATAGTAGTAGTACATAGAACCTTCTTCTTAGAGTACAAGGGAGGCTAGGGTCTGGAAGCTTTTGAATATTAAATTTAAGAGGATTAGCTGGTAATAAACACTCATTTCTATTCAATCTTGTTATCCATGACTTCTGCTACTATGTATGAGAGTCAATCTTTAAGTGTTAGCATGTATGGCTAAAATCCCCATATTGGAGGTGTGTTTTTGATATGGGTCTTTAATTTACTTATTCGGTTTGTGATGTATTGACTTATCCATAGTTGATTTAGGTGAATTTATATCTTTTCATAAGTTTAATATATGAATCCCAAGGTTGCAAACTTGGGGTTTTGTTTTTAGATCTCTGATTTTTCCGTAGTTGGGATTCTTAGAGTGTCAATTGGATATAATGGCCGAAAACCTTCTGGGGTTTCAGTTGATATACACATCTATGAATTCAATGGCCAAGGTAGTACGTATTTTGATCGACTTCTTAGGCCAAGCATTTCCTCGGCAGTCCGCGTGTGATATTTTAGCGGATTCATGCAAAATAGCCATATACCATTTTTTAGATTATTGGCCATATTGGCACATCCCCAACATTTTCTCTTGATAGTTGTTTAATTCGTTAATTAGAACTTGTTAGCTGAACTTTATTTTAATTATTGCAACCCCCAGATCCTACAATTACTTGGTCCAAAGAGTCACTTCCGCCTCGAACAAAGATTCTCTGTGGAATCGATCCCAACCTCTAAAGTTAGGTTATTATGCTGATGACGACCAACCCTTCTGCATTTGAGTTGTCGGGTAGAGCTACATTAGTCACCCAGTCTATCTTCTATGTATCAGATATTTCATGTATCGATTCTACAACATTACATTCTGGATGAATCTCATATGATATCTCTTGATTCGGTGGAGTTTGGTTTAGATTTGACCTATGAAGAGGAGCCAGTGGTAGGTCTAGATAAATAGCTTTAGAAAATTCAAAAACAAGGAGATAGCATTAGGGAAGGTTCAGTGGCGACCTTGGCCCATGGGAGCAGGTTCTTAGGAGTCAGAGTCTAATATGCAGATTCACTATACATTCTAAGAGGATGTTTGGATTTTTAGAAACTTTCGTCTTTTAAGCATTTTTTAGTTTTGGAAGTATTTGGGTATAAAAAAAAGCTTAAAACCACCTTTTAAAGAAGAAAGATACACAAAAAGGCAAAAACCAAAACCCGGGCATTTCCAAGTTATAACATTTGGATTTTAACTTATAAACCACTTAATTACAAGTTATACATTCTCTAAGTTTTTTTATAGGCTAAAATCTCTATGGTCTATAGAAAGGGGGTGGGGGTTGTCAAAGGAAAAAATTAGCGTCTTTGTTACAAGTATTTTACAAGTACAAAATTATGTTGGCTTAATGTAGAAGGTAAATTGATGCTTCTAATAAAAAATACTAAAGAACTCTTTCAACAAAGAGAAAGAAATGAGTTCTAAGTAACATAAACATTAATAGAAATACATACGTTAAACTAATATTCTATATCATGATGAAACTAATTAATTGCTTGATAAACAAAATCAAATTTCGCTAAAAAAATACACAAACGATATTGATGTTCTATCAATTACAAACAAACATAAACAGTAAAATGTGCAAGCATACTATTTTCACAATTCTTGTAAACTTATAGAATTCATAAGATGGTGCATATAGATCTTCAAAATGTGAAAATCATATAGCAACCACTTCCTACTTATCAAGCTATGACTCACTTCTTCTGTGTCATCATCTTGTTCCTTGTTTTCTTCATCAGTTAATATTTCTGCATGACAGTCTGTTTTTTATTAATATGTCCATGGATGATATTGTCTACTTCATTTTTTGGATTGAACCCATCATCTCTAAAAGAAAGACGCATTGTCAAATTTCTCAAAGTTAGAAAAAACTTAGTTACTTCATTTTCTTAAATATGTTGACCAAGTGAGATAAAAAATAACGATCATGATTCTAAGAAAAGGTCCTCCATTAAATAGGATAATGACCTGCAAATTCTTTGTTTAGCAAAAAACTATGTGTGTTGCATTTTTTTTTCATTTGTGTATTTTTGTACTACTACTCTTTAATAGTTGTCTTAACATGAGTTACTTGATCATTGTGTTTGTCATCCAAATTCATAAGGTTGTTCCATGCGTCATCAAAAATGTTTTAGTCGCACTCGGTCATAATTGTGGTGTCCATTGTTTTTGTATTTCTTTGTTGTAGATTTCGTCTTTGGGATTGAAGACTCTTTATTTCCTTGGATTTTATTGATACATCCACAACATTTAAATTTCATAATAAAATCTTTCTAGGAATAATCTAATCAACATGGAACCTTAACATGATACTAAGATTTAAATTTGGTTACCTCGAGGTTATATGAAGTTCAATGAATGAAAATATTTTTTTATAGAAATAATTTAAGGCAAAAATACATTCGTATGATCTTATGTGGTTTACCCCTTCCCCCAACCCCAAATATTTTGAAAGTATTTCTTTTTGTTAGAAGTGATTTTCAAAAAGGTAATTTTTCAAAGTAGTAAATTTCATATGAGTTTGCCTAATCAATTTGCGAAGAAAAGTCTTATAAATATAAGAGCAATATTTGATTCTCAATCCAACTTTCAAAAAAGTAAGAAATATTTAAAAAGTGTATCCACTATAATAAGAAAAAATACTCATTTTTTTGTAGTAGCCTTACCAAACGCTTTGACTCTCTAATAAGTATTTCGTTATTCTGAGAAAAATGATAAAACCAACTATCATTATCACATAAACAACATATAATGTAACATCTTACCATCGATATTATTATTTCATTTGTTTCATGATGAACCTCTACCTTCAATTTTTTTCATTATCTTGTAAAACATGTCTTCTTACATCCCCAATAGATCGACACATACTATGTTTGCTTTCATGGAAGTAAAACTACAACTCGAAAAGAATTTTCTTATATTTCCATGTAGTAATTAAATTTCAAAGTTCTTAAAATCACCATACTAAAATGTCACGATCCAGACCAAGGATCTAGGAGTGACATGGTAATGGGACCCAACAGTCCTCAAAGAAGCCTTAAAGTATCCATTTTTACAATATCGGTTCAGAAGTGCATAAAAATAGTAATCACATAGTTCTAAGGGATGGGAAAGTAGGACTCATGTTATAGGGATGTCATAGAGATAGGGATTAATATGGATTCACATAACTCATAGCACATAAGGACTAAGGGGCGTGTAAGTACGACTCACTCTATGGGGGCAAAACGGGACATAGGATCTTCCACATTCCCAAATTATAACATAATCATATGTCATACTAATCGTAATCAAATCATAGTAACCATATCCAATACATAGTCATAATCATCATCTCTAAATAGCAAGACATAGCAAATAATCGTACAAGAGTTTACATGATGTCCAACAATGCCTCTAATTATAGAATAGGATGGGGGCCAACACATATCTCGGGCTCAGCCTCAAAGTAAATATAACATAAGCAGAAGTATATATGAATGGTGTCTTGTCCTTAGAAGGTAGGACTCACCATAACAACTGTCTCAAATCTAAAATAAACATCAAACAGTGGCTGATGTAGTCTCCGATCCCTACATGGTTAGATCATACAGGAAAAAAGTATGTGTTAGTACATTTGAATGTACTAAGTACGCGGGTGTGCAATGCATATGAGCTTATGAAACCTTGATTCAATGTTAGATGACAAGGGCACATAATATAGATACAGATACATAGCAAATAAAAGTAATATAACAATATGCCATGAAATCCATGATTCATGAAATGCCATAATGCTTCCATATATAGAGGGGGTGTTACTTGCCATAGGTAGATCTTACTCCTCCTTAGGGGAACACCACCCATTTTAGAGAAGCAACCTCACCTTACAGGATCACCACCCATTTCGGAAAAGATTTTCGTATCATTTAATTACCTTATGAGAACAACATCCGCTTCAGGAAGGATTTCCATGGTCATTCACTAACCTTATGGGAATAACACCTATTACGGGGAGTACCTAATGTTACGGGAACAATACCCATTTCAGAAAGGATTTCCATAATATTCAATCACCTTACGAGAACAACTCCCATTTCGGAGAGTACCTTACCTTACAGGAACAACACCCATTTCTAAAAGGATTTTCATAACATTCACTCACCTTAGGGGAATAACACCTATTTCGAAGAGTAGCTTACCTTACAGGAGCAACACCTATTTTAGAAAGGATTTTCCATAACGTTCATAATTATCCATAAAGGGCATAAACATTCGATGCTAGGTCATCATCCCATGGGAATACGTATACATATACATGGTTTCAAAGAGGCATAAGTCATTTCGAATCATTTTCATGCATACTTAGGCTTAAAGGTCAAAGCATTATTCAATTCATACTTTCATGCATAGGAGTAGCTCATTCATAACTACACTTTTATCAAAATCATATACATAACGTAATTGGTCTTAACATACTTCATAATCTTCATAAAATCCAATGCTCGTAAATGCATATGTCATGAATGATGAGACAATAGCATGGGCAATAGTGATTCAATCTTAAATGAACAATTTAATATGAAATTAAAGTAAATCCATAAGTAAAATCCACATTCAAATAACAATTTAGATTGCCCATGCGTAAATCAAACATCAAAGGGACAATGAATATTCAAATCTTCATAATATTCATGCAATTCAACATATTAGGGTTCAAATCAATTTAATATAAAAAATAAAGCGTAGCACATACTTCAATTGAATTTAATAAACAATAATCTTCAAATCTCACATTTAAAGTAAGCTCAAAATAAGCTTAAATTCCATAAATCAAGTATAAAAGAGTTTGGGTCTTTCTTGGTTGAAGGGGATCAAGAATCAATCACACATATCTTGCTTAGGAAGATGAATGTTAGAAGAATTTAGCTTGATGTTGGAACCCCAATTGAATCCTAGCTTGAATTTTGAAGATGAGACTTAGAGAGAATTTTGAGAGTTTGATTTTATAAACTAAGTGTTAGTCTTGAATGAGAGGTTTGAATTAGTGTAGGAGAGGTTTAGGAATGTGGGGAGGGGGGGTTAAAGGTCTTAAAATGCCTAGTGGATGGGCTAAAATGTCAAAAAAAACCTTCAATAAATTGGACTTTTGAATTTTATCTGGAACTTACCACGAGTGGCTTCACGAATCATTAAGCTTCTCAAGGTCCATGAAAGCACATTGTCCCAGCCAAAACAGGTTCTACGAAAAAGGGTATAACTTCTTATTTCGAACTCGGAATAGGGTGAAACAAGATGAGTTGAAAAGATAATTCAAAAGACTTCAATTTTGTAGGTTGTAGGGCATACAATTCATTTTGTGATAAGATATATGACCATTTAAAATTGATCTTCTATCTATTCTTATGAAAATCTTACCCAATAGAATTCCTTTGAACTTGGCTTGCTGTAGGAGACCCATGATGACCCTACACAAATTAAAATTTACTTGGATTAAGGGATTGAAACTAAATTTAGATTGAGCATGAAGGTTCCATGGGAATCCTCCAATTAGAGCTTGAAAATAGGAATCGAAACGCGTTTGAGCGAGTGAATAAGAAGCTAAGTATTAGAATAAGAACGAATAGTAATAAAAGAGTATACACTTATTTAGGGGTCCCATATAGGGGTCACATAGCCCGTGGTTGTGTCCATAAGGTGTCACCTTGGTCAAAAACTTTCCGAAACCAAATTCTAAGCACCATTAAGGTCATACAAAGTTCGGGTCCTTACATAAAAATTTAAAATTAAAATCAAAACGCACATATTTGTTAATTTCTAATTCATGCAAAATATATGATAGTTTAATTTTTATTTAAAGGAAGAAGGAAAGAGAAATTGGTTGACACAAAGTTAGCATTTTCTTGAAAATGACTATCAGTCAATCCCAATCGGCATATATGACATACATAAAAAACCACATTTGTCAAAGGTGTAATAGCCCTCATGTTTTTAGGCCTAGAAAATTAAAAGGCAAGAAATTTGCTAATGGACTGACTCCACTAGATAGACTACGACCCATAAGAAGCATGGGTTTTAGGTGGTCCCGTAGAAATTGCCCAGTGAAAGTAGGAAATTGAAAGAATTCTAAAAGTTGACTTACGTGTTAGCAGACGAGCCGAAAAGAGATACACAACCCGTCCATAGTTTTAGGTGGTCCCGTAGAAATTGCCCAGTGAAAGTAGGAAATTGAAAGAAATCTAAAAGTTGACTTACGTGTTAGCAGACGAGCCGAAAAGAGATACACAACCCGTCCATAGGTCTTGTAACTGGAGCCCCTAAAGAACAAGAATTTTTCCCAAGTTCATAGTTATTTTACGAAGGGTCCTACTGACCGTATCTTTATCCACGGGCCATACTGCATATTTATGGCCTAGGATATGCAAATCCAATAACTCAAATCTTGTGAAACCCTAACCCTTGAGTCAGGATAAGAGGCATAAGTATATCCATGACCCGTAGAAAGGGTTTCATGGACAGCTCCGACAGTTTTTCAAGAAGGGTATTTTCATCCTGTCTTACCCTTTTAAGCTTAAAACCTATCAATTTTTCCCTAATTGAATCCCTACACGTGATTCGTTCACCTCTTTATGCTCAAAATGTTACTCGAATGTAGAACGTAGTTTCAAGAGGGCAGAATCTAGGACTTTCAAGCAACTTCTTCGAATTATTCAAGAAACTAATTCACGCGGGTATGTAAGACCCTCCAAAAGTTACTTTATGTTTGTTTTAGTATCATTAACTACTAGTTTCTACCCAAGATCAAGTTTATAAATTGAGATCAAGATTCCTCCATTCCTAGTTGATTTTATTGAAATACTTCTTCATGTTTTTTTTTGATAAAGATCCCGGTCTTTACTTATTTCTTTACTGAATTAAGTTACTGAGACAAGATTACGTTGTTATTGCTGCACTTGTAGGAACTCTATATATTTCATGAAAAGTTAATATGTCTATAGTTTTGAGTTGAGTTTAAGAAGAATTTAAAGCTTCAGTGTTTACAAGATAGCTGAGTAATAATATTATGTTTCTAAGAAACTTTGCATTGATACAATTTTCAGTCAAAGAAAAGAGACAAGTTGAGAAAAGCCTAGAAAAGCTAGAGTTTGCTAAATCCCAAAAGATTGAAAAAGTATTTTGAAAAATTTGACTCTTAAAGTTATGAGCATTATAGAAGTTATTTTAGGAGTAGTATTGAGCACCAATATGAGTGAGAGTAATAATAACTTGGACTCGTAAACTACGTAACTGTTGCAGTATAGGATTGTACCAAGAGTAGCTCCTTACTTGCAACTGAGATGGCCTAGTTTGGGATGGATCCACTCTCCTAGTTTTCGTCCCTTACCCGTGAAATATATGGAATAACTCTGGTAGCGTGGGAAAGTTGTTGTATCATTACGAAGATCATAATGATGATTTTCGATTAGAGAAACTCTCCAAGCTAAAGTAAACTAATTCGTGAATACAGAATTTCAGCATATGTTGTTCTTTACTTTCAACATACACTTTATCTAATATTTTGTTATCATATTTTGAAATATGTTTTAGCTACTTCTAAGTATAGTGCCTTATCCAGAATCTCCTATTTTGGATATTTTATATGCTCATACTTTCCATGTACTGATTTCTTTTGGACCTGCATCGCCTTATGATTCAGACACAAGTCACAAAGTCCCTTAGCAGATGCTCTGTTGAGGACCACCATTCCGTTTAGCTATTGGTGAGGCCTCCTACCAGTCAAAGCCTTTGGAGTCTTCATCTTTGTTTCAATATTTATTTTCTGTTACGGCTATTGTGGGACTGTCATGGTAGTTGTTCTAGATTTTTTTAGTTAGGAGTTCCATAGACCGAATGACATGAGTTGTTGTTTTTACTTTCAGTTATTGTTAGGATATTTCCTTTTTTAAGTTTTTTCAGATTATGTCAGTATCTCTAGGTCATTATATCTAAGTTCTATCATTTATTATTTAAGTCTTTAGCTGAGTAAAGTAACTAGGCCATGTGATTCTTCTAGGGCCAGAAATGGTTCTGGGTGCCAGCTACGTCTAGGGTGTAAACTCAGGGCATGACAATCTTGGTATCAGAGCATAGAGTTCACATATCCTAGGGTGTCTACAGAACTGTCTACTAGAGTTTGTATTATTTGTGTGGAGTGCAACATCATAAAATGAGGCTACAGGGCATTAGAAAGTGTCAATATCTATTGTTATTCCATTTTGTGCCTCAGAGTTTACCTTTATTTAATTTATTCAAAGTCATGCATTCACATATTGTTTTTTAGATCATGCCTCCAGTAGAGCCACTAAAGCAGCCATGGGTAGAGGATACCCAGCTAGAAAAATGCTAACCAACCTAATCCACCAATTCCTAAGGGACTTAGAGGTCCAGTTGTGCCTATTGAGCAACCATCACAAGCTTACTTCTCTAATGCTAAGCTCTGCCAGACCATCCAAACTATGGCCCAGGCAGTAACCACACAGGGAGGTTGGTAGGGAGAATGTAGACCTGATGGTTCAGATTCCACCAAGGTTTTTGAATTTTTGAGGATGAACCCAACTGAGTTCACAGGGTCTAATGTGAAAGAGGATCCTAAAAACTTCATTGAGGAGCTCCAAAAAGTATTTTAGGTTATGCACACAGGTGATGGAGAGCGAGTTGAGTTGGTTATCTACCAGCTCAAGGGAGTAGCTAGACTTTGGTTTGATTAGTTGAAGAGAGGCAAAGCAGAAGGGTTGCTTTCTTTGAGTTGGGTAGTGTTCGAAGAGGCCATTCTAGGACAATAGTTTCCTAGAGAGTAAAGGCAGGCTAGGGCGAGAGAGTTTTCAAATCTGTTGTAGGAAGCTATAAGTGTGCAGGAGTAAAACTTGAAATTTACTCAGTTGTCCCATCATGCTCCAACTATAGTGTTATACATACACACTAGGATGGGTTCATTTGTATCAGGGCTCTCTCAGATAACTAAGATAGAGGGAAGAAATGTTATGTTAATTGGGGATATGGATGTAGCTTGCTTAATGAATTATGTGCATCAAGTGGAGGAAGAGATGATCTATGATAGGGAAGAGCTCAGATACGAGACGGCCAGGAGATCAGGCTAAGAGGCAAGTAAGAAGGGGGTTGGGAGTGCCAGTCCTTCATCCTTTCAGCCTAAGACATCTGGATCAACACCTTCATCTACTAGTGCACCTGCATCGAGGGTCAGGAATGAGCACGAATCATAGAGCCTTAGAATTCAGGTCAACTAGTCACAAGGGAGTATAGCTTAAGGATTGGCTCATTATCTAGTTTTTTCTAAGTGTGGTAGGTCTCATCCTGAAGAGTGCCTTGTGGGAACAAATGGTTGTTTTAGGTGTGGTTAGGTATGGCACTTTTTGAAGTAGTGTCCTATTGGAAGGCAGAATTTTAGGGATAACAAATCTCAGTAAGTTTCTTCACCACCATAGGGTAAGCTAGTTTAGGAGGGTGCTATATCAGGGATAGGCAGAAACATAAATCGTCTATATGCCATAGCCATTGTAATGACCCGATCTTGGTATAACATTTGTGGTTCTTATATTTTGTTTTCAGAAAGTTTTTTACCAAGGTGACACTTTATAGACACCTTAACAGACCATGTGGCTCACCACAGGCTGTGTGGAGGGGCCATAAGGTGACCCTTTTCCTTTTGAATCAAATGTGGGCCTTAACTTGGAATTTAAGACCAAGATACGCATCACATGAACCCCACACAGTCCATGTGTTACTTTTTTATGCACCGTGTAGAGGCCTGTGTGAAGTAGCCTCTGCCTTAAGAATCACATTTTGGCTGACGCTTGGACCATATGAACCTCTTAAAATCCGTACGCCTTTAACAAGCCATAAGGCCCTCCGTATAGAAGTTAGAGTGAAAATTTTCTAAGTATCAGATCACCATCTCCGAACTTTGTCAAATAAGAACTTTCTTAAGTTAGGTGTCACGAGAGGCCACACAGTCCGTGTGACCTCTACACGGTCTGTGAAGGGCTCCATATGGGTGTCAGCATGCAAATTTTTAAGTATTAAATTATAGTTTCAGACCTTTGATAGTGGAAGTTTTTCTAAGAATAGCCTCACGAATTGGTTTTTCAAGTAAAGTATGGATATCACAATAATGTGATCACATAAATGTCTGTGATATGGCTCTTTGAGCAAATAATGGGTTTCATACACTGAATGTATATGTATGAAGGAGCATGGAAATGAGGTTGGCAGCAGGGAGGGCTATCCCCGAGGATCCTTACTTTTTCCTCATATCTATGTACTTAAAGGAGCTATTCATATGGATGAAAGTATGACATTATGTATGATCTAGCTTTTTAGCCCAAGTATGCATGAATATGAAGTATGTTTGATTTTTAAGCTTAAGTATGCATGATTAAGAAATGTGATTAGGCTATTAGGCCTAAGTATGCATGTAGATGATTTGAAAGAATTACACATCTTTTACAAGCACGTATATGTATATGTATTCTTATGGAATGATGACTTAGCACCGATGGGATTGGAGGCAGGCTGGGCTATCCCCAAGGGTCTATACTCCTTTCTCTTGAACTATATTCCTAACATAGCTTTATGTTTATACCCCTTTGAGGATGAATGATGAATGTTAATGGATCAACCTTTGGAAAGTAGGTCACCTCTTTATCTAATTACAACTCATTTGATCTTATGTCTATTAAGGTCGCATCCCCATTATATATGAAGTATATTCGCAATCATGCATCATGCATTTAATGGAATATTGATATATTATCCTTCTTGTTGTATGATTCTTTCTATATATGTGTCGCTTTTATCTAACATTGAATGCAAGTTTAATGAGTTTATATGCAGTGCATACCTATATACTTAGTACATTCAAACGTACTAACGCATGCTAATGCCTACATTATCTAACCATGTTGGGACCAAAGACTACATTCATCCCCCATTCGACGGCTACATTGGATTTGAGACATTTGTCGTCGTGAGTCCTATCTTCCAATAACTAGCCACTATTCCTCTACCATGTTGCTTTCATTTATGTTAGTTACTTTGAGGGTGAGCCCAGGACATGTTTTAGTCCCCGTCCTATCTTATGACTAGAGGTATTGTCGGACATTTTGTAGACTCTTATGTGTATATATGTTTTGTGTTGTATTTGAAGATAATGATTATAATTATTGCTATCTATTGGATATGGTCATTATGAATTATTTATGAATATTATGGCATGGATTTATATAATAATGTGGAAGATCCTAAGTCTGAATTTTCCCGCATAGAGTGAGTCATACTTACCCTCTCCTTAGTCTTTATGTGCTATATCTTATGTGAATCCATGTTAATCCCTACCCTTATGATATTCCCATAGCGTGAGACCTACTTTCCCGTCTCTTACAACTATGTGTTTACTATTTTATATGCGCTTCTGAACCGTTCATGTGTCCCGTCTCTTAGAACTATGTGTTTACTATTTTATATGCGCTTCTGAACCGTTCATGTGTGAATGGATGTTATAAAGCTTATATAGGGACTCTCAAGTTCCAATTCGCAATGTCACTCCTAGACCCTAGATTTGAGTAATGACAAGCTTTCTATTAAAGCACTAGGTTTATAAATGATCCTTGGAGTCTAACATTCCGCGTTAATTAGAGTCCCAATTACAAGTGTGAAGTGCACCATGCCTTTGAGTGGCAGGCTATGATGGAATTCTAGGAATTTTCTCATTTCTTCATTTCTTACGTCGTACCTTAGACCTTATATTGTAGTTTCCTAATTCTAATGATATCCTTGCAACATTATAGAAGATGCGTCTATGAAGAGCTCCCCTATAAAGACCAACCCCGACTAATGAGGACCAAGTTCCTCAAGGGCCTATGGAAGAGCATATCACTAATAGCGAATTCCATACTGATATTGTTATTCTTGCCCATGTGGTGACTACTCACACTAGATAGGCTAATCATTCACCGCATGATCCCTCTTCAGCTTCTAGAGTTAGGGATTTTACCGAGATGAATACTCCAGAGTTATTATGGATCAAAGGCTGATGAGGATGCTCAAGAGTTCATTGATGAACTCTCTAAGGTGTTTACTGTTATGGGAGTAACTTATGAGGAGAAGGTTGAGCTAGCTGCTTATCAGTTGAAAGATGTGGCTCAAGTGTGGTACAATAAATGGTTGATGTAGAGGGTTTGTTGTAATACTATTAATTGGGAAGAGTTCAAGTTTGCATTTCTGGATCGTTTTTTCCCTCTTGAAGTTAGGGAAGCTAAGATGATATAATTTATCAACCTCAAGCAGGGTGGACTATGACTAAAGTTCACAATCTCCAAGTATGCTCCTATGCTAGTGGTTGACCCCCGTGCAGGAATGCACAAGTATATGTCTGGGATGTCTAATTTTGTTGTGAAAGAATATCATACAGCTATTATTAATTGAGGTATGGACATCTCCATGCACATGAAATATGTTGAACAGATTGAAAGGGAAAAGCACAAAGAGAAGAGGGTGCATGATTCCAAGAGGGCCCCGTCATTGGTTGAGTTGAAGAAGTTGGTTACTAAAAAGAAGATACAAGTTTTCTTTCAAGGGGGAGATGGTGTGCTTCGGTACCAAGACCAATTGTGTGTCCCGGATGTTGATGATCTTAGAAGGGTGATCATGAGTGAAGCCCATAACTCTCATTATTCTATTCACCCGGGATCTACACCAAAATGTACCGTAATTTGAGGAAAGTGTATTGGTGGCATGGTATGAAGAAATATATAGCCAAGTTTGTGTCCAAATGTCCTGATTGTCATGAAGTGAAGGCAGAGCATCAAAGGCCCGATGGTTTGGCATAAGATATTGAGATTCCTACTTGGAAGTGGGAAGATGTGAACATGGACTTTGTGGTTGGTTTCCTCATACCCCGAAGACATTTGATTCAATTTCTGTTATTATTGATCAGATGACTAAATCAGATCATTTCCTACCAATCAAGACTACCTTTAGTGCTGAAGAATATGCAAGGTTTTATATACAATAGTTTTTAAAGTTACATGGTGTGCCTAGGTCTATCTTATTGGATCGTGGCACCAATTTGCTTCTCACTTTTGGAGTTCATTTCAAAGGGGACTTGGTACTAAGGTTAAATTAAGTACCGCTTTTCATCCTCAAATCGATGGACAAACTGAGAGGATGATTCAAACTTCAGAGGACATGTTGAGAGATTGTGTGTGAAAATTCAAGTGCAATTGGGATAATTATCTACCTCTCATTGAGTTTGATTATAACAATAGCTTTTATGCTACCATTGGTATGGCAAGAGATTAGTTCTCAGGTGGGGTGGTTTGAGTTGAGAGAGATGGCTTTGATTTGCTTGGATTTGGTGTTGGAGGTTATGGAGAAGGTGCAGTTGATTAGGGAGAGGTGGAAGATGGCTCAATGTCGCCAGAAGTCTTATTCAATTGTTAGGAAGAGGGATGTTGAGTTTTATGTTACAGATTGTTTGTATGTGAAGGTCTCACCCATGAAGGGTGTAACGTATTTTGGTAAGAAGAGAAAGTTAAGTCCCTGGAATATAGGTCCTTATGAGATTGTTGAGCGAATTGGGAATGTGGCTTATAGGTTGAATTTGCCTTTGGATTTGAATTCTATTCGCTCGGTTTTCCATGTGTCTATGTTGAAAAAATTAATTGGTGATCCTAGTATCATTGTGCCTTTGGAGGGTATTGAGGTTGAGGAGAACTTGTCTTATGAGGAAGTCCTGATTGAGATCTTGGATAGGCAAGTGAAGCAGCTTCGCAACAAGGATGTGGCTTCGGTCAGGGTGCTTTGGAGAAATCTACATGTGGAGAGTGTTACATGGGAGGCATAGTTGGACATGATGAAATGATATCCCATCTTTTCCAATCTACTCAAGCCTAAGGTATTAGGTTCTTCCTATTCCAAGTGGTCTTAATTCTTTAACTCTTGTGTTTCATGACATAATGTACATACATGTCCACAAAAATGATTCAGAAATGTTTTGAATGATTTAAAGATGTTATGATATGAGTTTTATTGACTTTATGATTTTCAAGTGATGAACTATGCATTTTATCTTGCATTTGGAAGTTTCATGTTCTAAGACAAGCCTTTTAGCCTTATTCTAGCACATTCGAGCATGAATGTTACCAATGGGGAGATGATGTTAGGACCCAAACTTAGTACGACCTTTATAGTTGATAGATTTTGGTTTTGGAATGTGTTTTACCAAGGTGACTCTTTATGGGCACCTCCATGGGCCATGTTAACTTGGAGTTTAAGACCAAGGCACGCAACACATGAACCCCACACAGTCCATGTGACACTTTTTTATGGACCATGTGGAGGCTTGTGTAAAGTAGCTTCGGTCTTAATAATAACATTTTGGATAAGGCTTGGACCACATGAACCTCTTACGGTCTGTACACCTCTTCACTAACCGTAAGGCCCTCTCTATGGGCGTTGGAGTGAAAATTTTTTAAGTATTGGATCACCGTCTTTGAACTTTGTCAATGATGAATTTTCCTAAGTAGGGTGTCACGGGAGGGCGCACAGCCCGTGTGACCTCTACAAGGTCCGTGAAGTGCTCCGTATGGGTTTTGGTGTGCAAATTTTCTAAGTATGAAATTAGTGTTACGGACCTTTGCCAATGGAAATTTTTCTAAGAATGGCTTCACGGATGGGTATATAGTTTTTGTGACCTTGTATGGAATGTATTACCTTCCCACGGGACCCCTGGCAACATTTTTCTATCAGTTTAATTAATGGCGTTTTCATAATTATGTCTTCTCTTAAGGGACTTTTGTGACTACCTATGCTATCACATGGAATCCAAATGGGCTATACTCTTATTCCCTCATTCAAATTCATTCACACTTAGAATTATAATCAAGCTCTCTTAAGAACTACTTTCGAAGACTCAAGTGAAGGCTTAGCTTGGGAATCAAGGAAGGGCTCCATTCTTCATCAAATTCTTTTTGTTTCTTCTTGGTGAACTTAGGTTTGTGGGATTGATTTTTGGTCCTTCTCAACCATGAAGACCCCAACTCTTTTACACTTGATTTTATGAAATTAAGATCACTTTAAATGTGGGGTTTTAAGATTATATTGTATATTTGATTTATTTGACATATGGGCTATGTTTTATTGTTGGATCTAAAGTGATTTAATCAAAATATGTTAAATTTCATTGAAATTATGAAGATTTGGATGTGCATGTCCCCTTTAAAGTTTGATTTATGCTTGGGTGATCTTAATTGTGACTTTAATGTGGATTTACCTATGTTTTATTTGAATTTCATATTGTATTATTGAATAAAGTTTGAATCTCTGTTGCCCATGTTATGCTCATCTCATTCATGGCATATGCATACATGACTATGGTTTTCATGAAATTTATTGTGTGGGCTAAGTCCCAATTATGACGATGATGATGTATTCAAGTAAAGTATGGGTATGACAAGAATGTTACCACATAAATGTCTATGATATAGCACTATGAGCAAATCATGGATGTTTTACAACAAAAGTATATGTATGAAGGAGCATGGAATTGAGATTTGAGGTAGGGAGGGATATCCTAAGGGTCCTTACTCCTTTCTCATATCTATGTACATAATGGAGCTATTCCTATGCATGAAAGTATGAAATGAAGTATGATTTGGATTTTTAGCCCAAGTATGAATGAATATAAAGTATATTTGAATTTTAAGCCAAAGTATGCATGATTATGAAATGTGATTGGGCCTTTAAGCCTAAGTATGCATGCAGATGATTTAAAAGAATTACACCTCTTTTACAAGAACGTATATGTATATGTATTCTTTTGGGATAATGTCTTTGCATTGATAGGATTAGAGGATGTTTGGGCTACCCCCAAGGATCCATACTCCTGTCTCTTGAACATTGATCCAAACAGAGATCTATGTTTTTGCCCCTTTAAGGATGAATGATGAATGTTAACGGATCTACCTTTTGCAAGCAGGTCACCTCTTTATACATTGTGGGGAAGACAATGGAGCTCCAAGTTAAGCTCACTTGGTCTCGTGTCGGTAAAGGTCCCATCCCCATTATATATGATGTATTTTTGTATTCATGCATTTTATGGAATATTGATATACTAGCCTTATTGTTATGTTATTCTTTCTTTATATGTTCCATTGTCATCTAACTTTGAATGCTAGTTTAATGAGTTCATATGCATTGCATGCCTACATACTTGGTACATTCAAACTTACTAATACATACTTTTGCCTACATGATCTAACCATGCAGGGACCGGAGACTACCTTCTTCCACCATTTCATAGCTAGATCGGATTTGAGAAATTTGTTGTGGTGAGTCCTATCTTCAAAGAACAAGCCACCATTCCTCTACCAATATTGCTTTCATTTATGTTAGTTACTTTGACGATGAGCCCGAGACATGTCATGACCCCGTCTTATCTTATGACTGATGTGCTGCCTAAATATAACACTTTTGATGCTTAAACTTGGAACTTTGTGTGTTCTCAATATGATGTTAGTTAATTTAATGTGTTTTTATGTTTATATTTGCAAGAATACTAGTTGGCATGATTTTTTTGAAAAAGTGCAGAAGTTGCTGATATTTTGCTGTTATATGAGATCCTTTATGGGTTGTAGATCATTCTATGAGTCGTAGGGTGGTTTCATGAACAATTCCAGTGAGGGGCAATTTTCTGAAGTTTATTCTACAAACATGCAGATGAGTCATGAAGATTTTACGATTCATAGATGATGGTTCGTGCCTTGAGGATCAGAGATTGGGACTTTCTGAAGTTCATCAGACCAAACCCCCTTTACGGGTCGTAAATCACTTTACGAGTCGTAGAGGGGTGTCATAAAGTTGAAGTCCAAATTTCCATGAGTATGAGACCCCGATTTCAGGCCGTGGAATGCAATATGGCCCCTAAATCCATTTTGTATGATGTGCCGACCAGTTATCCAATCTCAATTAGGACTTGTATTTTACATATTATAAATAGGTTTTTAGGTTATTTTTTCGGAAGTTTCGAGAAGTTTTGCTATGTTTTCATCTAGTACTCAGAGAACTTAGTAATTAGAGAGAGAAAATTGAGATTTTTGTCTTTGAATTACATCCTTAAACTTGTGATTCTTATTGAAGTTAGATTTGTTTGTTCTTAATTCTATTGTGTAAGTGTTCGATTATGTTTTCTCAATCAATAATTCTTGCATGTATATAAAGCATGACTAGCTATATCCACAACTAGGGGTTGTGGGAACCATGAAGAACTAACAAATTAAAACTAGATAATTCATAATTATTGGAAGGTGTATATGCATATATTAATTAACTCTCTTCCTTTTGCATGTTCTCTCATGGTAGACAACATTAGAACCCGCCTAGTTTTACTGACTGGACCAAGATAGTAATGAATTGGAAAAGAGATTAATTATTAGATTTCGATTGATGTGGTCTCATCAAATCAACAAAACTTGGCCAAGGGGAGGTTTTACTGGGTGTCACGCCCTGGGATGGTACCCAAGACGTGGCCGGCACCTAGGGACTATTGCTAGTCCACAAGCGAACCACTTGGCCTCATCACATCCATTCAATCAAACAACTCTACAGATCAGCGGAAGTAAAGCAAATGAATGGGCTCATCTCATAAAATGTCTCAAATAATATATATAATAATAGAAGTCTAGTAGAAAGAACGAGTTCACAATCTTAACATCAACGTTTGACTATCATCTATGAAGTCTCTATCACTAATCAAGTGGTGCCAATAAAAGACCCATTGCTACTGAAATAAAAATAAAAGACTAGTCTAGTTATAACTCAAAAGTATGATAAAGTAAAAGTAGTGAACTCTCCTGAATAGGGGAGGCTCACCAATCAGTTAAACGTCTTGGATCTTCAATGATGCACCTGTTGACGATCCCTAATCCCTGTATCAGCATCATAAAATGATGCAGCGCCGAGTAGCGTCAGTACGTGGAATGTACAGTATGTAAAATAGTTGAATGAAACAGAAATCAGTAGAAAAATATGAAGCAATTATTGACTTAGAACAATCATCAAATCAAATCAAATTGTCAAATGTCCATCTATGCAAGAATCAAGAGTAGAAAAGTGACCCATCAACCGATCAACCTCATCAATCAATTCAACTCAACTCAATGGAACTCATCTCATCACATCTCATCTCATCTTGACAAATAGTACTCAAGGTAGGAACTTTCTAGTAGTTTCTCTTATCTGAAAACAATCACTTATGAGTGATGAGTCATAGAAATACGACTATTATGACGCTTTGAACATAACATTTTTCCACATTCTCAAGCAAATATGTTGGTTTGATATGTGTGTTTTGGTACTTTTTAGGAAAATTATAAAGGCATGGAATGATGGATGAATTGCGAGCAAAAGAGCGAACGATAGTTGAAACAGTGGCATACGGAGACCCTCATAGGTCGTGTAGCATAACACTGACTGTGGGATGGTACGTGAAGGGGCTCCCAACGAAAGAAGCTATGAATCAAACCAAGTGAAGGACCACAGGGTCCTTCACGGACCGTGTCATAGTACATGGGTCGTGCACCTCGCCATGACCTTTCACTTGTCATGGAGGAGAAATAGAGCTAGAACGAAGCTAAGGCAAAACTCAGAGGGGCTCACATGGACTGTCGAAGCTGACACGAGCTGTGTTATGTACCGTGAGGTTGACGTGAATTGGAAGGATCACTATCAAAAATAATAAGAATTGTACAAGTGAAGGAAGGTGGTCCCCATCACGGACCGTGTAATCAACTGCAGACCGTGGCATGGGCTGTGTTGATGGACTATCAAGAAGTCGCTCAGAACGTGCGCAAGGAAAGGTTCACAAACCAGCTCACGGTCCATGAACCTCTACACGGGCTATGCCGGTAGGCATAAGAGGCAGGAGCAGTGAAGATTCACGGACCGTGTGACAGTCCATTTGGACCCATACAGCACGTGTGAAGACTCGTACCCATGCCGAAGTCTATTTTCCTATTATGAATTTGATTGGTTTTTCCTTGTGTATATATATTTATTTTATTCCGTTTTAGGGATGGTTAAACCCTAGAGTTAGAGAACAAGTAGAGAACAATATTGTGCCATTACTTAACATTGAATTCTTGTGTTTTGATCATCTCTTTGATGATTGTAACCCGTGAATTCATCATTATATGAATAGTAAGTCAGGTATTATGATTTCTTTGTATTATTGTGGGCGAATTGTATTGAATATGCTAGGCTAAATCCAAAACAAGGGTTGTGGGAACCATGATAATTCAATAAGATAATACAAGCTCGGGTACACTCGTGGGATTGATCATCACATGCATTGTAGCATTCTTCGCTTTAACTTCTCCCTAATGAGTTGACGGGTTAGGGTAAGCCTGTATTTGTTACATGCCCAGGAGGGATGTAGTAATTAGGAAAAGAATTCTACAACAAAAATTTAGGGTTTTTAACCTAGTTTTAGTACTTGAGACCGAAAGGTGAGAGTATTCTGAGATCTAGAACAAAGGTTGAAATTGCATACATTCTGAGACTGGAAGGTGATGAGTGAAATATATCTAGGAAAGACTTGAAGGAGAACTAGTTTACTTTACCAGTTTGGTTATCGTATTAGACGTCATGGGGAACAAAACCCTAGCTTCTCATTAATTGTTTGAAATCTAGTATCAACATCCTCATTAGTCACTTTATAATAGGAACTTAATTGAAACATCGTAACCCCCCATTTACTTTATGCAACTTTATTTTGGGAATAGAATTTACATCTGAAAAAGGGTGCCAATAGAATCATTCTCACGCTTTCCTTGTGGGATCAACCTCAACTCTTGTTGAGTTATATATTTTACGAACGACCGCTTTACTCTTCCTTTTGAATAGTAAATTTGGGTGTATCAAATTTTGGCGTCGTTTCCGTGGAATGTGGCGAAGAAATAGTCTATTAGTTTCTACTTCTAGTGTGTACGTCTAGTCCCCAATTTTACTTTAATTTCTTGTTTTTGCTTATTATAGGGAACCAACATTGCATGCCAAACACCCGAACTAAGCATGAAGCGCTTATTCCCTACGACCCTGAACTCACCAAGTCAATTCGCATAATGAACACCCAAGACCGTGAAGCAGCAAAGCAGAGGGAGTTAGTTGTAAATCCTGCAAACAAAGGACACGATGGGTTGGGTGAGGATGACCTCACTGGTAATATGGTACCACCAGCGGCACCACTTCGACAGATGCCACTTGTACCACCATAGCAGCAAAAACCCTCTGTGAGGCCTCAAGGGCCCCAGTATCCTCAAGTAGTGAATGATGATGATGAGGGTGCTGGGACCACTATGGCGATAAAGCTGCCACCTCTGCCTGCTGGTGTCATGGTTACTATCAATAGCACGATGCTGCAAATGTTGCAGTTGAAAAGGACATTCAGCGGAGCCATCACTGAGGAAGCAAATTAGCATCTGATGAATTTTCTTGATAACATGTCAGACATCAGAGATCCCAGGAGTCAGTCAGCAAGCGCTGATGCTGAGATTATTCCTATTGTCTTTATTAGATGAGGCGATAAGGTGGCTAAATGAGCTCCTTTATGATTCTATCCGTACTTGGGGAGAATTAAAAGAAGCTTTCTTACAGAGTTTCTTCCCCGCTTCAAGGCAACTAAAGCTCAAAGACGAAACTGGATCTCACAAGCAACTGCTAAATGAAGCATTGTCCAATCTGAGATAGAAATTCAAGTAGTGCCCCAACTATCATCTCACAGATGAGCCCTTCAAGGCAGTCTTCTACAGATCCTGCAACTTTTTAACTAAGCCCCATTAATGCAGTATGCAGAGGGTCATACATGTCTAGAACGTTCCCTAATATCGTGGTGATCTTGGATCAAGTAGGGAAGAACAATAGGGCATTGTATACCAGAGATGGAGACTGCTCTGCGATAGTCTTTGAGATGAGTGTAGAACAATGAAAAAATGAGAAAGAGCGATATCAAGACATGGCCCATATGTGGACCCAGATAGACTTGCTGTCGAAGACGCTACTTGGTGGAGGCACAGGAAAGGTGAAAGTTATGGACACACTCCCTAGGTATGATGTTCAAGGCTACAACTATGATGAAGAAGCTCACTTTGTGGGCAGTCAGGGGGTTACCGGGCTTTCAACTCTAGTAATTAAGGTCGGAACTATGGTCGTGATGACTACCAATGGAACTAGTAGAATAGAGATGGCTATAGAAATCGGGATTGCCTAAAAGAGGGTGGCAGAAACTCGAGGCGAGAGGAGATGATGGCAAAGGTCCTTGACAAGGTGGATTCCATCGTGGTAGGGGTGCGAGATGTGAAAGGAGAGATGTCCAATATGCGGCAGTTGGTAGACTCGCACTCCACCTCGATCAAGCAACTAGAGCAACAATTTTGGGGCAACTTTCAGCTTTACTAAATCAAAGGAAGGCTGGGGCACTTCCCAGTGATACTATGCAGAACCCGAAAAATGATGGCCACTACATGGCGATCACCACGAGAAGCGGTAAGGTACTTTCTAAACCTTTTCTTGCCAATAATGCAGGTTATGATAATGTAGACGGCAAGATACCTAGCCCTGTGGAGTTGCATGATGATGATGGGGATGACGAGATTGACGCAGCACCAATAGAACCATAGGTTGCTAAAAAGGCAATAGATATGGACCAACCCACTACTCCGTGTTTACCAGCCATCCCGAAGCCACCACCACCATTCCCACAAAGGTTGAAAAAGAAGGCTGAAGATGGCAAGTTTTAGAATTTCTTATCTCTGTTGAAGGAGCTTTCCGTGAACACTCCTCTAGTAGAAGCACTTGAAAAGTTGCTAAGTTACGTTAAGTTTGTGAAAGACTTAGTCACCAAGAAGACCACAGCCACGATTGAGCCGACTGACAATCTTCATCACTGTAGCACCATAGCTACAAGGTCCTTGGTAAAACAAAGGGCGATCTGGTGGGCTTTCACTATCCCGTGCACTATTGGATCCTGTGATTTTGCACGGGCCCTCTGTGACCTAGGTGCCAGCATAAACTTAATGCCGCTAGAAGTGTATCAGCAGTTGGGCTAAGAAGCCCCAACACCCACTACCATGCAGCTACTAATGGCAGACAAATCAGTAAAGAAGCCCGTGGGAATTTTGTGTGATGTGTTGATTCGAGTTGGCGGTTCATCTTCTTGCAGACTTTGTCATCCTTGATTGTAAAGTGGATTCGAGGTTCCCATCATCCTCAGAAGACCAATTTTGGCAATTGGCAGGGCACTAGTAGATGTAGAGCATGGAGAACATACTTTCCAAATTGAATGCCGAGGAGGTAAAATTCAGTGTCTGTGCTGCCATTAAGAGTCCTAAAGAGTTAGCGTGATGTCTATCATGGATGTAGAGGATGACTATTTCTATGAGATCCCACTTGAGAAAAAGATGATCATGGATATGCTGGCTGCATTACTGATAAACTTTCCAGAAGATGTTGTGGATAGGTACAATGACACTCTGTACAGGGCATGGGAACTAGACCATTTGTCCCCCGGAAGCGAGACTTGGACCTGAAGGAGGAGCCTCTTGCTGTGGAGCTCAAGGAGCTGCCCAGCACTTAAGGTATGCATTTTTGAGCACTAATAACACTCTTCCTGTGATAGTGGCTGCAGATCTTCAGAAGGACCAGGGAAGGCATTGTTGGGGGTCCTCCAAAAGATTAAGAGAGCTATTGGTTGGACCATGGCAAACATTATCGGGATTCCTCCAGGGATCTGCACACACAAGATCAAGTTGGAGGATAATTGTATGCCTACTATCGAGCATCAGCAAGGCTCAATCCAACCATGCAAGAGGTGGTAAAAAAGGAGATTATCAAGTCTAGATGTTGGGGTGGTGTACCCCATATCTGACAGCAGATGGGTTAGTCTAGTACAATGTGTCCCAAAAAAGGGGGGCATGACGGTGGTGGCTAATGACAAGAATGAGCTTGTCCCTTTAAGACTTGTCACGGGGTGGCGAGTGTGCATGGACTATCGGAAGCTAAATAGATAGACTTTGAAAAATTACTTCCCCATGCCCTTCATGGTCCAGATGCTTGATAGGTTTGTAGGTAGAGGGTGGCATTGCTTTATGGATGGGTATTCGGGTTACAACCAAATATTAATCACCTCGGAGGATCAGGAGAAGACTACCTTCACTTACCTTTATGGGAAGTTTGCCTTCAAGTGAATGCTATTCAGGCTCTGTAATGCCCCAGCCACTTTCCAGCGTTGTATGATGTCGATCTTTTTGGACATGGTGGAAGACACCCTCGAGGTATTTATGTATGACTTTTTTGTGGTAGGTAAATCCTTTGACGACTATCTATTGAATCTTAGCAGGGCATTGCAATGTTGTGAGGAGGCTAACTTGGGGCTAAATTGGGAGAAATGCCATTTCGTGTTCAAGGAGGGGATAGTCCTTGGACACAAGGTTTCGGATAAGGGCGTCGAGGTTGATAAGGCGAAAATTGAGGTTATCGAGAAGTTGCCACCTCCCATATCAGTGAAGGGGGTCCAGAGTTTTCTTGGGCATGCAGGCCTCTACCGCAGGTTTATAAAAGATTTCTCCAAGGATGCACATCCACTGTGCAAACTATTGAAGAAATATGCTAAGTTTCAGTTCGATGATGCGTGTCGGCATGCCTTTGAGAATCTAAAGCAAAAGTTGATTTCTATGCCCGTCGTAGTTGCACCTGACTGGGTTCCCCAGTTTGAGATGATGTGTGATGCATGCGGAATTGTTGTGGGTGTTGTGCTGGGGCAAAAGCGTGAAAAGGTCTTTCATCCTATTTATTATGCCAGCAAGACTTTGAATAACACTCAAAGGAATTATACCGTGACTGAGCAGGAGTTACTGGTTGTGGTGTTCGCGTATGACAAGTGTCGAGCCTACCTATTGGGCACAAAGGTGATTGTGCATACAGATTATGCAACACTAGGGTATCTCATGGCAAAGAAGGATGCTAAGCCGAGACTAATCTGATAGGTACTCTCGCTGCAAGAGTTTGACTTCGAGGTGCATGTCCAAAAAGGCATGGAAAACCAGGTGGAAGACCACCTGTCAAGGTTAGAAGATGAGTTAAGAGCAAAAGATTGGTTGAGCATCAATAAATTTTTTTCCGATGAGCAGGTATTGGCAGCTTTTGTTGACTTAATCCCTTGGTTTGCTAAGTTTGCTAAGTTTATGGTGAGCGATATTATGCCTGAGGGCCTTAACTCTCACTAGAGAAAAAAGTTTCTTCATGATGTTTGCAAGTGCTTTTGGGATGAGCCACACTTGTTCCGAACATGTGCGGATGGGGTCATTAGCGATGTATACCGGAAGCAGAGATGTTGAGCATCATGGAAGCCTGCCACTCTTCCCCAGTGGGGGGTCATCATGGTGGTGCCAAGACAATGAAAAAGATCTTACAATGTGGATACTACTGGCCCACCATAAGATGCCCATGACATGGTGTGAGGTTGTGATCACTGTCAGCGCCAAGGCAACATCTCTAGACGTCAAGAGGTGCCAGTGACCCCTATCTTGAAATAGAACTGTTCGACGTATGAGGCATTGATTTTATGGGTCCGTTTGTGAGCTCCTATGGAATGAATTACATCTTAGTGGCGGTGGACTACGTCTCCAAATGGGTAGAGGCAATAGCATTACCAAACAATGAAATCAAGAGTGTGGTACAGTTTCTGAGGCGGCACATATTTGCCAGGTTTGGGTCACCCAGAACTATCATTAGTGATGGGGGCTAACATTTCTGCAACAAATCCTTTCGTGCTATACTAGCTAAGTACGGGGTGCGACAACATAAGGTCACAACATGTTACCATCCGCAGATGAGTGGGCAGGTTGAAGTGTCAAACAGGGAGATCACAGAGATGCTGACCAAGTTTGTGAATTCCACAAGAACGGATTGGGCTCGTAAACTCGAAGATGCGCTATGGGCATACAGGATGGCTTACAAGACCCCCATTGGTATGTCTCTATTATCAATTGGTGTTTGGTAAGGCCTGCCATCTGCTGGTGGAATCGGAGCACAGGGCGCTCTTGGCTCTAAAAGCCCTAAACATGAAGTGGGATGAGGCAGCCAATGCGAGGCTTCATTAGCTCAATGAATTGGATGAATTTTGTCTCCAGGCTTATGAGAGTGCAGCACTGTAGAAAGACAGGATGAACTCCCATCATGACAAGCATATTGCACAAAGAAGTTTTAATGTTGGTGATAAGGTTCTACTGTACAACTCAAGGTTGAGGTTGTTTCCGGGTAAGCTGAAATCTAAGTGGTCTGGCCCATACAAGATTACTCAGGTATTCCCTCATGGTGCAGTAGAGTTGGAAACTGACAAAGGGCATCATTTCAAAGTTAGTGGGTGGTGAGTTAAGAAGCATTTGGGTGCTGCAGATGAAACCTCAGCTATTGACGTCTTACATCTTGTTGAAGTCTAAGTAGTCAACACAACCACGTTGAGCCGTGATGTTAAACCAAGCGCTTAATGGGATGCGGCCCATCAAACAAAAAATATGTGTTTTAGGTCATGTAATTCATTGTTGTTTATTTTTGGTTCTAGGGAGGTATCAATATTGTGGTGAGAAGCGTGAGCATACACGTGGTTGAATGGTGTGACATAAAACACAGCGATCAACTGGAAAAGAAGAGCCACACGAGAGCCTACAAGGCACGTGCAAAGACAGACGGACCGTCTCACAGATCGTATGGTGCGTGGTCCTAGGTAAGTGCTACTATATTTAAAGGCTGGGCACACAAACTACTCAGACGGTCCGTGAATCATTGCATGACTCGTCTAGTTTTTCGGGGGGTGTGCTGGTGCCAAGTAAGATTTTTCAATACTAAGTCTAGCCACATGGTTGGCCTCCACGGACCGTCTCACGTTACACGGACCATGTGACCACCCGTTTAGGTGACACGTCAGGTAGGGTATTTATACCCTCTTTCCCCACTTTCACTTTTATCTTTTTACTCTCACCCTCACATCTCTCATGCCAGATCTTTCCCTCTCACCCCACACGAAAATTCTATCTCTTTTGGCACGATTTGTGAAGCACTTTCACGATCTCTAGCACCTCCCTTGGGCGATTTTCTATTGTTCTAACGTTAAGTCTCACTTGTCAAATAAGTTTTCTAGCTTTTTTTCTTCTTTTTTCTTTCTTTTAGTTTAAATTATCTTTAGTCCTTACTCTATGTGTGAATCTATGCCTAAATACGGTCCATTGTGTTGATAGAATACACTATGGTGTACAATTTATTTAGATTTTATGTTGGGTTAGATTAAAACGCCATTGTTGAACCTTGTATTCTTGAACATGGAAGTTTTGTGATTTTGGGGGTTCTATAGTGAAAATAATGATGTCTTGTGTTCTGTAAGTGAGTATGATAGTAGATCTTGTGTTCTATATGCCAATTTGCTTGAATGAATGTGGATTTTTATGCTTTGGGGCTGACTGGGGATGACAAGGTATTCCATGGTGCGTTACACAGACCGTGCTATCCTACATGGCTCGTGTAGTGGTCTGTGTCAAGTCACATGTTGCCCCTATATTGAGTACCTTTCACGACCCTTTCCACGGACCGTCTGATGCTACACGGGGCATGTAGTCATCCGGGTCAGGTCACTTCAGCAATCAAACTGCTAAGTCCAATACACGGGTCTTACCACCAACCGTGTAAGGCCCTCCGTTCGAGTTACCTTCGTACCTAACGGTTTATGGCATTGATCACTATTAGTTTCCACATGCATCTTAGTGCAAAATTCCCTATGATAGATAGGATGATGCCACTCTTAAGGGTTTTGGTCACTTTCATAACACAGGGGAAGTCTACGTACCTGTTAGTGAGTCGCCCTGCTTATTTCGACATGCCTAACTGTTGCATTCTCCATGGAATTTGCAAACACGATAGGTCCCCGCCTAAGGTCATGCCAGCCTAGGGACGAGCGTGAGTCACGTCTCTGCCATTTTATTACTGAATCTACTAGTCAGCACCAGGGGAATGACTCAGGTGATGACTCCTCGGGAGGGTCCGAGGTATGTTTCACTGGCAATGTCTCCCCTAACTCCACTCGCACTACAAAAGCTCGTGCAGCTGGCAAACCTATAGCCCCCCAGTTTGAGGAAGGGCTTCCTAAGGTAGAAGTTGAGGGGGATGATGATATCCCAGAGAAGGATGAAGAATCAAGCACACCTAAAGTAGTCGAGCACAACGCAAAGGATGTGTACGACATCTTGGCCCTCCTTGACAGTGACGATGAAGTCACACACCATGCGGTTTCTCGGACATCAGACCTTGAAACTGCTAGGTGGCTTCTTATGTTTTTGTGTAGACGATGAACAATCCCTGGTTCAAAGGAGATATATATGAATAGACAAAATAAGGGCTCCGGGGGATACCAGCAACGGGCCATCATCCCTGAGATGCGGGTCCTCACTTGTGAGACCCCGTGTTTCTCGTCTTCCATTATATAAATAGTGTGGCGTTGTATAAGGAACATGTGATTTTTCCTAGTACCTTGGGACAATAAGGCTGCGAATCAGTGGTAATATCAAGGTCCTAAAGTTTTAAGCCAAAGGAAATACCCTAAATGCACGTTCGGGATTAAAGAAATGACCCGATCGGCACCTCGGCCTTTTTGGAAGGTTTAAACTAGGTCTAACTTTTTGGATGGAACTAAAAGTGTATACTTTGCTAATAATGGATTTTCAAAAGCTATTTTGATAGCACAAAGGTCATACATTAAGTTTTCAAATCAAGAAAGTTACAAGATAAAGGTTGGCCAAAGTTACCGTAAGTTTCTTTATGAAATCCTTCTTAAATTTAGGTCAAATGTATCAGGTCATATCTCCAAAACTATAAGAAGTTAGAAGGTCCATGAACTATCAAATTAAATATCTATGAGTCTATCTTGCAACGCACAAAACTGCGCATCAAACCGACCTCAGAATAAAGAGTTATGACCATTTTACCGAGACTGCCCGAGCTGTAAACCGGGCCATAGGTCGGGTCGGGTTGACCCGACTTAATGTCGGCTATTTTGACACTTTAAAGCTCAAAATTAAGCCATTTTCGTCCCAAACCAGTGTGGAACTGAAGAGAAATCTCCCAAAGGGTTCTCTAAGTTATTTAGGTAAGTTTTTCGCATTTTTACCGTTAAAATTCGTCCCCGTGCCTAGAAATGTGTGTGTTACGCTTTGCAATTGTTTTTCCCTCGTATTAGCTGTATTTGGAGCTGTTTTTAGGCTGTAAAAAAAGTGGTGTTCTTGCTGGTATTGTTGATTTGCAGCTGGTGTGTTTAGGTAATAATTCTAGAACTCTTTTACGGTCATACTTACAACGTTTTACGGACATTTCCTCGCGTAAATGCTCCTTGCCGAATCTGTTCATTAATGCTGAATATTTTTACTGTTTATAGGTTTCTTTAAGCTGCATATATATAGTCGTTGCAAAGCTTAGTACGTAAGGAATAACTTTTGTGAAGGAACTTTTGGCAATCGGACGTTCGTTGGAGAGGTATGTTAAGGCTAAGTTCCGTCCCTCCTTTTAGCATGAAATCCGGGAAGTTTTCCAAAACATCAAATGTGATATCTTAGTATTCTGTTGCTAGAAAGACCTTCTGTGAAAGGCATTGGGATTGCAGCTGAGTTATATTCATCATGGTATTAGGTTGAAATTCCATTCGTTCGCTTAAATTGGACATTCAATTTCTATATATTATTTTGTCGGTTTCCTGGCTACCTATTCACATGTCCAAGGTGTTTCTCTTCTTGGTATAGTGCCATTAAAATAAATGTAGAATGCAAAGGGAATGTAGTATTCAAAATCAGTCCTTCCTCCATACAAAAATATAATTGAACAATTTAACCAATAACGCGATGGTTTCCAATATTCCCCAGTGAAATGCTCCCGTCTAAACTACTAAGGCGCTTGATCCTGTTTAAATACATTCTTTTACTAATTGACATGGGACCAAATATAATCATTATGTAAATCACCTTTATGAATATTTTCAAAGGTAAGGCTTCACTCTAAATATTGGGTTAAGTTCCAAAACTTGTTAAAAAGGACATGTATGATTCCACGAGCCATATGTATATGTTATGACAACGATTATGATGTTATGAGAATAAATGTACCAGTGAGCCAAGATTGGCCAAATGACAATGACTATGATGCTATGAGAATAAGTGTACCAATGAGCCAAGATTGGCTAAGTTCTTGCTATGGCTTACTATGTGCATTAAACATTCATATCATACATTGCACATGCATAGACTTCGAGCTATAATCAAAGGTATGGGGCCTATTTGCCCAACTATATATGTATATGGTACAGATGGCCACAGGTCGGCAGATATGATGCCGGTTAGCTACCGGAAAGGACCACCAGTGCTAGCATTTGGTTGGGTATGTCATGCATTTGTATCTATATATATGTATTCATGACATGTGACACTCGAGCATACCATGCATTTTTTTTTCACTAGGTGGTGGCTTGTTGCCCATTAAGGCTACTTAAGTCTTGGTTACAGGTGGTATTTCTATTAACCTTTTTACTACGATTATCTATGATTTTACTTCCTGCCTTACATACCAGTACATGTTTATTCGTACTGACGTCCCTTTGCCTGGGGACGCTGCATTTTATTTTGTGCGTGCAGGTTCAGATAGGGGTTCTGATTTACCCCTCCACTAAGAGCCCCATTCAGCTATGAGTTGGTAAGCTCCACCTCTTCCTGGAACTTTCACAGGATGTTTACTTTTTTTGTATAGTTGGGTATGTCGGGGCCCTGTCCCGACAGTGTTAGTGATTCTCATAGAGGCTATTGTGGACATGTTATTGTGGGTTGGTCCTTTTGTGTCTTGCGGTCTTGAGTCATAAGATTGGCATGTATATATGGTATGTGCCTGTACCTCTGTGGTGGCAGCCTTGTCGGCTAGCTAGTACTTTATCGTTTGGGTTTACTTATCGTGATGTACGTGATTTACAGTTGACCAGGTCATGACTTAAAATGTCTAGGCTTAGTCTTTCAGACGTTATGCTGCCCGATTTTCTTCTGCTCCCTATTTAGTTCACTAGCATGTTTAGTGGCTTACCCGACCAATAACGGTATCGGGTGCTAGTCGCGCCTCCCCTCTCTTTGGGGCGTGACATCGCTGATCAACTGGATAGGGTTCCAGAGATCAAGGATGCATTTGAGGCATACCAATTTGGGTGGATGGTGCAATCGCCCAGCTACTATAGGGCCGATTTTATTGTTGAATTCTAAACCTGCTATGCTGCCAGCCTATTAGACTCCATCCAAGGTAACCAATCAAAGAGAGTGAAGAGGTAGCTGCCCTATAAATTGTCCATGCGGGAGCATGTCACGGTGCATGGGAGCAGGTAGATATTTTAGAGACTACTATCAATAGGTCTCTATTTGGGCCAGACTACCAAGCCCCGCCGAATGGCTTATTCGTCACCAGACATCTGAGGATCACTGATGAGGCCAAAATGTCCAACCCCACTTCACGGGCCACACTACGCAAATGGATTGTGGAGTAGATTGTTGTACAAGGAGCTGAGGCAACCTAGGTTTCAAACCCTAAAATTCCTATTACTAAGGCATCTCTCACATTTGTTGCAAAATTTTGGTGGTCGGTGGTGCGGGCCCGACTAAGACCCACAGCTAATGACAACACACTCTAACCTTCTCATGCTTCGTTGATAGCGTGCTTGATTTCGCAGTATGGGATTAATGTGGGTCGGGTCATTACCCTTGAGATGCAGGATCGAGCCTTATCAAACAGAGCATGTATGTCATTTCCATGCCTGATTCGGGTATTTTGTAAGCAGGCCCGTGTCCCTACCACACACTTCTTGGATCAAAAGATAGCTCCTAAGCGCATGCTCAAACATTGCTATGCTTAAAGATGTTCAGAACCCGCTGATGCACAATAGAGCATGCAGGCTGGGGTTGTCTGCAACATTTCCACACGTGGCTCCACAGCAGCCCTTGTCTTTAGAAGATCACACCACTGCCCCAAAGTCAGGTATGGCTTCTGAGCAGCCCGAGGGTAGTGGTGCAGCTCCTCTGATGCAACAAGGGTATGCGTATGTCCCTTATGAGTTTCTAGTTAAAGTGGTGACCGACCAATGACAAACACGTGCAATTGTTGACCAAATAGTCACACGAATGACTCAGGTGGTGCAGTCTCATGTCCAGCAGGCGGAGGATCATCTCCAAGTGGAATTGCTAGGCCAAATCAGCAACTTAAAGGATCAGGGCAACACCTCTAGAGGGATACTTCCATGAAATGTTTGGGAGTATGTCCAACGATTAAATATCCAAATTGGTGCAGACTGTGAATGACATGAAGGCTCAAATTGCCCAGCTAACCACCTAGTATAACCGCATGGCGCCAGCTCCACCTCAAGATTCTTTTATGTCACTTTTTAATTCCCCAGTGGATCCAGTTTTAGATGATGTATGGGGCATTCCGCATGCGCCAACTGCTGCCCCGGTGCAACCCACGGAAGCACCCAAAAAGAAAGGACAAAGGTAAGCGATGCAGCAATCGAGGCAACCCTTCGCAAGGTCCACCACGCGAACAACAGCACAGGTTGTGCAAGGACATGAGTGCCCAACACTGAGCAGCTACAGAGTAAGAGAAGAGAGAGCGGCTAGCACGCGAGGTAGCTAGGACAGGAGCCTCCGACAGCACCGTTGGACCGGATATGACTTTTGATGACAGGGACCCAGCTGGTGGGTCTGACTACGATGACCTGACTGACGCCAAGGGCATCCCAGATATATTCTACTCCCGCTCTGTGCTTTATTTTTCATTGTGGTGCGATGAGGATATTACACAGTCTTTTTGAAGGGGGTGGGGCATCCTGCCCCTTGAGAGTTTTTTTGGCCAGATTTCTTTTCTCTCAAGTTTATTATCTAGTAGAACTGGCATGTTTAGGTCGTGATGTTTGATCCTCTTATAAATACATTTGCTTATAATTGTTTAGGATAACCCATGTTTTGAGTTGAGTATTACAAATGTTGAAAAAAGCTTATGTATGCATGTATCCCATCCTGACAAACGGTTATACATTATAGAAAGCATGTTATGCATTGTATGGTTGGATTATTTATGAATGAAGTGTGACTAGGTTGATTAGTACTAATTAATGTAAGAGATGTGTTGTGTGCGTGTGAGCATGTTTGTTTTAAATCAGGCAGCACACTCGTACACTAGAACTTGCCTCGTTAGTCCCACTGAACCAATTGAATGACTAAATTAGGATGTGATCTTAGGCCCATTTTGTTGAATAGTCACTTAGCCTAAAAACATCCAGCCAAATGAAGTTGCCCATGTTGAACCAAAAAGTCGAGCCTGAATAGACCCTTTCTTTCATACACCAAAGCACTTTCCATATCTGTATATAAATTTTACGTTGGCCTTGGTCTCTCCAAGGACATTGTGAACCTCAGTCTAGGCCAAAGGCTTAAGTTGAGGTTGTCTTATACTGGCCCTGGTCCTTTAAAAGACATTTTGAACCATAACCAGCCTAAGTTGAGTGTAGCTATTGTGGAGAAAAGCAGAAAAATATGTGAAGTGAAGAGCTGAATGAAAGAGGGGAAGAAAATTGGGAGTGAAATTGGAAAAAAAAAGAGAGAAAGAGAGAAAGAAAGAGAGGAAAAAGATCTAGAAAATTACTCCCAAATGGCATAGAAATTAAAAAGTAGGAGGCAGTAGGAATTGAAGACCGAAGCCAACTGGCATAATCAAAGTAATGTCCTTGAGGGGCCGATTAGTCAATTGATCCTAAATGTATCCAACCCTAACCCGAGCCTACATTACAAGCCTCAAAAGTCCTAACGTGATCCTAGGATGGTCATTCGAGAGTTGAGGTGGTGAAAGTAAGGACAAGCATATGGTCGATATTGGTGTGCCTACTGAAAATCATTTGTGAGAGTGAGTGTTGCATTCCAGTCTCGAGTTTATATATAATTTGTTGAGTGTTCGGGACTTTTTTGTAGTGAGGGCACTATCTTTGCACTGGTTGGCTGCTTACACAACTGATTCATCTTTGTTCCCGATCATATGAGGGCTGACTGTACATCCAGGTTGCCTACATTAAGTTGTGTGAGTCAGTTTGGGGTGTAAGCATATTCAAAGCACGGTTTTTGAGCATACATAGTAAGATTGGAGGGTTACCCAAAAGTTTGATAAGGCACTTGTATATATGAGTTGTTTATTTGACTCGTCATTGCTTGAGGACAAGCAAACGTTCTAAGTTTAGGGTGTTGATAAGTCATCGAAATACGACTCTTATGACGCTTTGAACATAGAATTTTTGCACGTTCTCAAGCAAATATGTTTGTTTGATGTGTGTGTTTTGGTACTTTTCAGAAAAATGATGAAGGCATGGAACGACAGATGAATTACGAGAAAAAGAGCGAAAAATAGTAGAAAAGGTGGCATATGGAGACCCTCACGGGCCGTGTAGTATCGCACGGACCGTGGAAGGGTACGTGAAGGGGCTCCCAACGAAAGAAGTTGTGAAATGAACCGGAGGCCTTCACGGACCGTGTCACGGTACACGGGTCATGCACCCTGTTGTGACCTTACACTTTCCGTGGAGGAGAAATGGAGCTGGAACAAAGCAAAGGAAAAACACACGAGGGGCTCACACGGACCGTCGAAGCTGACACGGTCTATGTCATGTACGATGAGGTTGACGTAAATTGGAAGGATGATCATCGAAAATAATAGGAATTTTACAAATGAGGGAAAATAGGGTCCGTCACAGACCGCGTGATCGACACAGACCGTGGCGTGGGTCGTGCCAATGGACGATTAAGAAGTCGCTCAGAACACGCACAAGGAAAGGTTCACGGACTGGCTCACGGTCTGTGGACCTCTACATGGGTCATGTCGGTAGGTGTTAGAGGCAGGAGCATTGATGACTCACGGACCGTGTGACGGTCTGTTTGGACCCACATAGCCCGTGTGAAGACCCGTACCCATGCCGAAGTCTATTTTCCTATTTTAAATTGGATTGGTTTTCCTTGTATATATATACTTATTTTATTCTGTTTTAGGGGTGGTTGAACTCTAGAGTTAGTGAACAAGCAGAGTACAATATTGTGCCATTACTTTACATTAAATTCTTGGGTTTTGCTCATCTCTTTGAAGATTGTAACACGTGGATTCATCATTATATCAATAGTAAGTGAGTTATTATGATTTCTTTGTATTGTTGTGGGCGAATTGTATTGAACATTCTAGGATAAACCCACAACTAGGGTTGTGGGAACCATGACAATTCGATAAGATAACACAAGCTGGGGTAAACTCGTGGGATTGATCATTGCATGCATTGTAGCATTCTTCGCTTTAACTTCTCCCTAATAAGTCGACGCGTTAGGGTAAGCCCGTATTTGTTGCATGCCCAGGAGGGATGTAGTTATTAAGAAAGAATTCTACAACAGAAAATTGGGGTTTTCATCCTAGTCTAAGTACTTGAGACCGAAAGGTGAGAGTATTTTGAGATCTAGAACAAAGGTTGAAATTGCATACATTCTGTGAACGGAATGTGATGAGTGAAATATATCTAGGAAAGACCAGAAGGTGAACTAGGTATTATCTAACTTGTTTGATCTTTTATGTGCAGTCATGAATGAGTTTAGCGTACCAGTTTGGTTATCATATTAGACGTCATGGGGAAAACAACCTTAGATTCTCATTAATTTTTTGAAATCCAATATCCACACCCTCATTAGTCACTTTACAATAGGAACTTAATTGAAACATCGTAACCCCCCATTTACTTTATACAACTTTATTTTGGGAATAGAAGTTACATCTGAAAAAGGGTGCTAATAGAATCATTCTCACGTTTCCTATGGGATCGACCTCAACTCTGGTTGAGTTCTAATATTTGATCAACGACCACATTACCCTTCCTTTTGGAGTGTAAATTTAGTTGTATCAATGAGCCAGTGAATGTAAAAATGTCAAGCTGATGTTGCCACAGCCGTTCCAAACTTGCCAGGTAGGGAACGAACCGAATTCACTAAGGGAAACAACAATCAACTAAGGCCTCTCTTACTATAAGTGACTTCTAATCAATAAGGAAACACAATGTAGTGTTATGGTTCTAATCCTCACCTACGTTTGGGGATGTAGTTTGATGAGTGCAAGTCGAGCTAACTTTTATTCTTTCAATGCTCGATGCTCCTTCCATGACTCAATGCTCAAAAAACCATCCATCCAATCAACTCATAGGAACTTTGGCCCTCTCATCAATCAATCTAATAGGGGTTTTAACCCTCTCATCAATTAACATCTCATAGGGACTAGCCCACTCATCAATCAATCTGATCAATAACTCGAGATTTAGAACAATCACTAGGGAACAATCGGATAGACACATCGGTGGAGTTCATTTACAAAGACTCATAAAACTATTAAATTTTATCAACTCATCATCATTCTCTCATCACAATCACAATCATAATCAACAATCTCAACTCAAGGCTCTTGACTTAATTCTTAAGTTCATTATGCATTCTTCCAAAAATAGTCATGTAGGGTTATACAATTCTTCATGAAAATGTTCAATTCAAGAAAAAAAGTTTATAAAGATCATCAACATAGGGAAAACATGAGAATTTAAATAAGTTTTCAAGAAGAACCATCAAGGATCATGTATGTAGGCTCTTTTAACCAGCAACTCATCTATAACCATCTATGGGGTACATGAGAGTTCAATCTCATGATTTAAGTTTAGCCTTACATACTTAGGATGAATCTATCAACGATGACCTTCAAGAATTCTCCCTCGAATTCTTCAATCTCAAGCCCTTGTCCTCTTTCCTCAAGGCCTACTTATTTTGGATTATTAGAAAAGGACTTAGAATGGGATTTTAGACCCTTCTAACGTCAAAAAAACCAAATTAGATCGTTTATAGAGTTTAGGAGAGGTTGGGAATTGATCAGAATACCCCCCACAAAATTTAGAAATTTTTCATCTCGGAATAGCCCAGTCCGTGTCACGGATTGGTCGTGCACAGGGTTTTTTCTCCAAAAAGAATCTAAAGACGTTTTCCCAATCCCATTAAAAACGTTTAGAATAACATAAGTCTAGGTCCGCTACAGAGGCGTGAAACGCCTCCATCATGCACTCTCCCTATTTTTCACTTCGGATAGAAAAATTACCTTTTGATTTGGTCGCTCTAAAAATTGACTGAGACTATTTTCCCACATAATTTTTGAGTTGATCACAAATCTAGCCTCAGGTTTTCCATACCAGCATTGGAAGTTGTGTTACGTGCATTCCTCTCCTCTAGGGGTATTTTGGTAATTTTACTGGCCGTTACACCAGGACTAATATGTAAGGGTTAGTAATGCACACTAATAAGATAGGAAAGTCGCACTGTGAAATTAATAATCTCACCTTTGACCAAAGGACTTGGGGAACATAACTTACCATCCAACATGCTATATAGTAGAAAAGAATTAATTTATATAGAGATACTGAGTTGGGGAATCATGGGGTACACAATGCCCTAGTTTCTCTCCATATTGACTTCTCTCTTATGTTAGTTAGTTTATTTGTAGCTTTCATCGATTATTTCAAGAACCCCCCCCCTTTCGGGGAAGTAAGTCGATTACCTATTCGAATTTCGATCATTGAATTCCTTGAGTCTACGTATTCCTTGTGGGTTCGACCCTAACCCTTGTTAGGTTCTATTTATTGATAATGAGTCCTTTATCCTCTAAAAAGGAGGTTTACTAGGCAACATCATGATTTTGGTATCATTACCGGGGAATACGGCTAGACATATTGAATTCATAAGTAATTCAGGTGTTATTCCTTAGTTCCCCTATTTTACTTTTGTTTGTTGTTTTTGTTCTTTTTAAGGCTGTAAGTGTAGTGTATGCCCAACACAGGTAGTAAAGGCAATCCATTAACTCTATTTGACCAAGAGATCTATAAGACAACGCCAATAACATGGCCAATGTAGCTTTGAACAGGAATAACAATGAGGATGCTGAGAATGAGAACCAATCTCCTCTAAAGGACATTGCTCCATAGCCTCAAGATTTTAATACCAATGCTTACCAGTGGAATCAATACATGTTGAATCTTATGGTTATGGAGGCAGTTGGAGCTATTGTATTGCCACCACTACTGGTATACACAAAGTTTATAGTCTCGAGTGGGTTACTTCAGATGTTGCAGAATCGTGGGCTATTTCTTGGCATACCCTCGAAGGATCCTCATTGCCACCAACACAATATGGTATTTGTCTGCAAGAGTGTAATGAGAACATAGAATCTGTCTTGGGATGATGTGGAACTTCGTGTCTTCCCATTATCTCTTACGGGAAATGCAACATTATGGCTATTGGAGCTCCCGCAGAGAATTGATCACCAGTTGTTATGGCTATCGGAGCTCCTGCAGAGTTTGATCACCAGTTGGGTAGACTTGCAGAAGGCCTTTTTAGAGGGGTACTTCCCTAGATCGGAGAAGCTCAAGTTGAAGGACCAGATCAACAATTTTGAGCAACTTCTTGGTGATTCAATCAAAACTACGTGGGATTAGTTCACCAAATGTTTGAGGAGTATCCCAGACCACAAGATAGTTGGTGATGCCTTGGTAGAGATCTTCTACCATGCCCTTGATGAGAATATTCAGGCTTGTATGGAAACTATCATGGGGGGCATGTTTTTGGATCAACCATTTGCACAGATCGCAGAGCGAATGGCTAGAGTGTTCAAGACTAATCGTGCATGGCAACAGAGAGACAGAGCATCCACTAAAAGTTCATGTGATGTCAGTGTGGGTCAAAAGCAAGCCAGAATCAATGAAAAACTCATGCAACGGCTTTCCCAGATTCGCATAGGTATAGAGGTGATGATCAAGCAGAAGCAAGAGCAAGTGAACGCGGTGGTTCATCAACCTCCACATGCACCCATATGTGATGAGCCTTATTATTATGAGGACGCATGTTTTTGTTGCGGATCAGATGGGGATTTTCTGGACACACACCCAAGGGTCCAATCAGGATTTTGGCACCAAGGACAAGGAAACCAAGGTCGGAACTTTAACAGATATTAAGCTTACGGGGACAATCGCGAAGGATATTATGATAGGAGTAGGGGTCCAGAGAGAGATGCAGATGGGGTCGTAGAGAAGGCTTCAGAAATGGTCCTTATGTGCCATTACATAACCGCGGCACTAGCACAAGCAGTTCCAAAATTGAGGAGATGTTTGATCGCCTGTTGAAGAAAGTTGAGACACAGAATGAGACTCTAAGGGGCATGAAATCTAAGATTTCTAGCATTAATCAAAAAAATTGAGTCTTACTACGTGGCTATCAAACAGCTTGAATGATAGTTTGGTCAAGTGTCAACTCAACTTACTCAGTAATAGAGGGGTATGCTGCCTAATAACACACTTCAGATTCCTAAGAATAAAAGGCAGTATATGGCGGTTACTAGTCGGGGTGGCAAGAGCACCATTTATCCTCCCATGCCAACTGTTGAGGAAGATGTTTGAGGGAGATGTTTGCGTCCAAGGATGTGATGATAGGAGATGATTGTTGCAAGGATGGGGTGAGTGAAGCTTCTGATGCACCACTAAAGTTGAAGCGCATTTTGAGGCCTCCTCCTCACTTACCTCAAAGAATCAAAGAGAGGGAGGGGGAAGGAAAATTCAAGAACTTTCTCTCCATGCTTATATAGCTCTCTATCAACATCCCTCTCATATTGAGGCATTGGAGAAGATGCCAGGGTATGCGAAGTACATGAAGGACCTATTCCCAAAAAGGCGCACTGTGAGTCAAGACCTCTCCCATAATCTTCAACATTGCAGTGTTATTGCTACAATGTCTTTGGCTCAAAAGCAAGAAGATCTCGATTCCTTCACCAAATCCTGCACTATTAGAGAGTGGAGTTCGTAAGTCACTATGTGATCTAGGTGCCAGTATTAACCTGATACCCCTTGCGGTCTACAAGAAACTTGGATTGGGACCCCTGTTCCGACGAGTATGCGGTTGTTGATGGCAGATCGCATGGTGAAAAAGCCTGTGCAGTTGCTATACAATGTGCTAGTCAAAGTTGAGAAGTTCATATTCCCCGCAGACTTTGTGATCCTAGATTGCAAAGTCTACTTTGACGTCTTAATCATCTTGGGAAGACCATTCCTAGCGAATGCGCGAGCACTAGTGGATATGGAAGCCGGTCAACTCAAGTTTACATTGAATGACGAAGAAGTAAACTTCAACATCTATAAGTACACGAAGCATCCAAACGATCTGAAGAACGAAGCCTGGGCAATTAGTGATGTTTGTGTAATCAATTAGACCAAGTTGTGTCGCGACATTAAATCAGGTGCGACTTGGGAGGCAACCCAAGATCTTTGATGTGATAGCGTAGTTGTAGGTTTATTTTCAGCTTTTGGACTCATAAGTAGCTTATTTTGTTGTATTTTGATTGTAAATTTGGACATTAGGTTGGTTGTATATAGGATAACAGTGTGTTCTATGAAGAATATGCAGGTACAGGGCTAAGCCAACTATTTTTGGCTGAAAAGAGGAATAGAAGTGTCTTTATGAGTGGTTCTACGGGTCTTAAATCAATTTACAACCTGTATACCATCTCATAGAGATTTACAATGGGAAAAAATGTTTTGCACTCCAATACAAGCCAACTTTACCTTCTGTAGATCAAAAACTACAAGTTGTGAATGGGGCTCATGGACCCCAGGTAAGTTCCTTGAAAGTTTTCTAAGTGTTGAGGATTCTACAGCCGATTCTATGAGTCGTAAAACACTTTACGACTCATAGACTGGTCCATGTAACCTAACCCTAAAAACTAGGGTTTTGATGTTCAACGAAACTATTGTTTACATGCCACAAACACTCTACGTCCCATAATCGAGTTTTCGTAGAGTCCGGACCCATTATTTTTTCAGTTGACCCGGTGAAGGTATAAATAATGGGGTCAAATTATTTTGACCCAATTCTTAACCTTAATTACAAAATTAACCCGGCCAACCCCTCCCCTTCGTAAATCTAACCACTGGTTGCAGCCGTACACATATTTTTTGACGAGTTTCGACAACCTAGGGTTTAGTGCCTAGACACCTCCTTCATTTTCTTCTACTTAATCATATATGTTTGTAAGTTTTTGGTTACTTCAAAACCTTTAATTTGCCTTGTTTTGTATGATTGAATTAGGACAATGTGTTGGGTATGGTAGTTTATCCACGAAATCTATGTTTGAATGATATGTGTTAATTGTATTTGGGTTGCCCATGTATGAATGTTTGTCTAATTCCAGAATTAGGTACTTATGGCTTGTTTGAATGTATAGAATAGTTTTTGGGTGCCTATTGACCCATACACCATGTCTAATAAGTTGATTTTGTTTGTAAATGGGTGGGTGATGACATAGGTGCATAATCTTGTTGAAATCAATCATAATTGGTCGGAATCGTAGGGTAAATATGATTAAGCACTATCGATTGGGTATATGTGTGTAAAAAATATTGAGGGTAATGTTTGTGGTTTGGGAATCATGCGAGTGTGTGCATTTTTACTTCGATATTGATAGAATAATTGTTGAAAAAGTCAAATGGGATCCGTTGTGATGGGCTTAGAAACTCAAGTGACTGAGTTTTCTTGCTTACAAGTGGCTTTTACGGCCTGTGGATCATTCCATGAGTCACCCCTCATGAAAAATTCCAGAAACATAGAGTTTCTGAGTCTCCATCATCCTAGGAGTTAGCAGGTATGAAAGAGTCCCCTCTTTGTCTGTCTTTCCGAGTCTAGTAGTCGTAGTTCACTTTATGATTCATAGATATGTCTCGCAGATTCTTACCCAGAATAGATTCATTTACTAGAATTTTCTACGACTCAGACTATGACTTGTAAACCCTTTAACAAGTTGTACCTTGTCTCATAGACTTTTCAATAACAAAAATTATTTGAACCCCTATTTTACGAAAATGCTTTACGGCTCGTAGTATCAACTACGAACCATAATGATGGTTTTGTGTAACCCTTCTACAACCTGATTCAAATTGTTTTGTGATCCAATTTGTTTTTTATAGGTCTAACCATGATATGTATATGTTTATGTTTCAGGTACTATGGCCCCTAAAGCCAAACGAGATGGGATCACGGCCTTACAGATGAGGCTCAAAGATGAGCGTTCTGATGATGTATAGGTCCCTACTCCGAGTAGATCATCACAGGACCTTGGAGTTACTCCAAACGCAGAGGCAGATCGACTACTGACTAGAGCTACTGCTAGGGATGGGCATACTTAGGCTCTTATTGTTTCTACTCCCCAGTCTGATGAGCGAGGCAACGACTGGAGCAATTATATGTAAATGAATCTATCTATAGAGGAGTGCAGCTCTATATCAGGCTCTGAGGAAGGTTTAGGGATAGAATCTTTCGCATTACCTTGATCATTATCTCTAGATGCCCTTACTAGCCACTGGTGCATGGAGAGCATGCAGGAGCTGTATGTGGAGGGCATGCAGCCGACAGAGTGGAGCTAGCAGCCCTCTCTGTCTATGAGGAGCCCCTACTCGTCTAAGATAGACTAGATAGTGTCCCCGGTCTCCAAGACACGATGACTAGATACAAACTCTAGTGGCTCACACGTTCACTTGGACAATACTCCTTGACCATGGTTCAGGAGTTTTATGCTTCTTATGCAACCACAATTCAAAACACTATTCCCGAGGGGAAAAGCCCCTTCCTCAGTCTAGACTGACCGAGACGAGAGTGAGAGGCTGGAAGGTGGATATATTAGAGGCCACCATCTGTAGTATATTGTCTGGACCAAAGTTCCATGTCCCAGATCTACAGCAAATTTTGACTGCATAGTGGGACGGTTGTGCGACCCTCTAATTATGAGAGATCCAGAGAGATGAGCTACTTTGATGAGATGGGTGTCCAGTTTTATTGTTTAGCAGGGTCCGGAACCTTCATGGGTTGCCACTCACTCGGAGCATATTGTCAAGGCTTCACTGAGTTTCCTTGCCATGTTCTAGTGGGCAATTGTTCATTCATGCATCCGGCCTACACTTGCTAACAATACATTGCCATCGGAGCATGTGGTTTTTTTTGCTAGCTTCTTCGCTGTCTATGATATTGATTTGGCCTGCCTCATCGCCAAGCAGATTCATAAGGCCGCACTGAAGAGGTCATCCTCCATCACATTCCCATGCTTGAAATATAGGCTCTGTCTAGAGTAGAGGGTGGAGATTTTGCATCAGCTGGACTAGTTGATTGAGGCCCAACGTACATTAGATCCTAGCCTGATCAAGGCTGAAGAGAACCCAGTGGCACTACAGTGAGAACAACCTCCACCTATGCCTGAGATGTTCGCCCCAGTGCCACCGCATGTGGGTTCAAAGACTGCCACCACTACTGTTGTTGCTATTGAGGAGAGACTACCATAGCCCGAGGAAGATAAGAAGAGGTGGCCCACCATTTCTATTCCTGCACCACAGGCCACGTCATCTTAGTTTGCTTCAATGACATGGTATACATGTCCATTGCATTTATATAGGCCCCGGCACAAAAGTTATCACACGCCGAGTTGCAGTTGACTCAGCTTGTTCATCAGATCAGTCTATGAGTCTGCTAGGCCATTTCAGACTCAGAGGGTCGGATGAAGGCATTCTTGGTCGCTACTATTCAGGAATATATCTCTTTTGTGGATGCTCGCATTGACGCCTTTAATGAAGATTAAGAAAGGCCTAGCCATTAGATTTTTTAGCCATTCAAATGAAGATCCAGCATCTCCGAGCTGACATGACAAAGCACTCGCAACAGCATTTGTACTACCATCGACTACACCTTTGGTGTTGATGGTTGATCTATTTGCTCCTGATGAGCCCATTCAATCTTTCCACAAGAAGAGACCCTGTACAGAAGATGATGATCGAGATAAGATACGCTTGCATGTGAGGCTTACAAAGGAAGAGGAGCTTGAGCTTGTTTAGAGAAGATCGAGACAAGAGAAGGAGAGACAACAAGCTCGAAAGTATTAGCGCATGAGGGATGTTGGCCCCTCCAGACAGAGTACTGCTTCTGAGCAGTCTACCCGCAAGAAGAGGGAGGCCAAACTCTGCCACACACAGGCGCTTAGGCGCCCAGGTATGTTTTTTGACCCCTATATGTTTTATTTTTCCTTGATTTTGTGCACTGGGGACAATGCACATCCTTTTTGATGGGGTATGAGTAGTTATAGGCCTCACTAAAGTCTGAGTAGCTTATGTCCATAACTACCCCTATTTGTTGTCCCGAGTTTTCTTGTATGTGTTCTTTTTCCCCGTTGATATTTAATTTTTAATGAACCAGCATATCTAGGATGTTTAGATAGTATTTGTAGCATATAGTACCAATATTTGTGGCATATAGAATGTTTGTTGTGTTTTGTTTGAAAAATGATACCAACAAATATTAATTTTTATTAGTAGTTAGATAGGAACCATACATGTTTAGGTGTATGACAATGTTTGTTCTGATAAGTGATGATAAATTGAGATAAGAAGTGTGATCTGAGAGTCTTTTGTTGATGATGTATGCAGTGCAATGTGAGTGTGAGCTTAATTTGGTACATTCATGTATTTTGTCCTAATTTGGAACTTCCCCTATTACTCCAAGTTATATGGTAGATTAATTAGATTAGGAAAGGATCTTAGGCCATGGTTTTTAATAGTCCACTTAGCCTAAAATGACCAACTAAAACTATGATATATCCCTTGTTCCTAATGTTTGAGCCTAACATGTAGCTATTTTTTGAAAACACCTTATTAAGCTAGTCTTGTTAGTTGTAAGATCTTGAAATTGGCCCTTGTCATTCCTTGAAAATTGTGCACCTTGATTGAGGAAAAAGCCTAAGTTGAGGGTGGCAACCAAAAGTGGCCCTAGTACTGAGGATGGATATTGTGCACCTCAACATAGGCTAAAAGCCTAAGTTGAGGGTGGTTAGTGTAAGGGTGAAACACAAAAATGAGGGGCTGAATTAGTTATATAGAGAAATCATGTACCGGGTGCAAGAAAAATGAGTCATGCCTTAGTTATGAGCTAAAAAGACAAATGAAGTGTAAAAATAAGGCAAATAGAAAAATGAAAAGAAAGCACCCAGAAAAGCTTTAAAATAGGGAAAAGGGAGAATAATGTGAAAATAACAGAGTTGGTAGGACAAAAGTATGGAGAAACACAGTGTTACGGAGGGCCTTTAGTCACTATGTTCCCATAATATCGCACCAAAGCCCCTAAGCCTATGTTATAAGCCTAGAAAGTCCTAAAATGATCGAAGCCTAGTTAGTTGAAAGTCTTAATCATGAGTATAGGAGCAAGCCTATGATATTAGGCATGGTGCATGAAATTTTTTTCTGAGTGTGAGAAATTTTTCATAGCCCCAATGTTATACATGAAAACATCATTGAGTGTCACATATGGGATTTCTATCTTTGAGAGCACTTGCATTGCATTATTAGCACTAGACTTGTTCAATGATTATGGATTGTTGATAGTACCTCACTTTTCGTAGTTGTGTTGTCATATGCACCAGTTTGTATTGATTTGCTAGATAGCTATGCGTTCCTATTTTGAAAAGTTGGTGTGGGTAACTGATTTTGCGATTTATGTGATGTATGCCATGAGGTTGAGGTATGTGTGATACTATATTATCTATATAGATTGAGTTTATCGCTTGAGGACAAGAAATAATTTTAGGTTGAACGTGTTGATGTGCTGCCAAAATACAATATTTTTTATGCTTAAAATTTGGAATTTTGTGTGTTCTCAATGCGATATTAGTTGTTTTTATGTGTTTTTGTTTTTATATTAGCAAGACTATAGGTTGGCCTAGATTTTGGGAAAAAGTGCAGAAGTTGCTGATGTTTTATTGTTATACTAGACCCATTAAGGGTTGTAGGGTGGTTTCGTGAACAATTCCAAAGAGGGACTATTTTTTGAAGTTTATTATACGAACATGCAGATGAGCTGTAGAAGGTTTTACGATTCCTAGATGATGGTTCGTGCCCTAACGATCAGAGATTGGGACTTTCTGATGTTCATCAGACGAAACCCCATTACGGTTCATAAATCACTTTACAAGTCGTAGAGGGGTGTCATAGAGTTGAAGTCCAAATTTCTAGCAGCTGAGTATGAGACCCCGATTATGGATTGTGGAATACAATACGGACCTTAAACCCCTTTCATATGATGTTTCAACCAGTTATCGTTAGGACTTGTATTTTACTTATTATAAACACTTTAGGCTATTTTTCGGAAATTTGAAGAAGTTTTGCTAAGTTTTCATCTAGTACTCAGAGAACTCAATAATTAGTGGGAGAAATTTGTGAGATTATATTGGAGAGTCTTTGAGAACACTTGTGTTTGAATTTCATCTTTAAGCTTGTGATTCTTATTGAAGTTGGATTTGCTTGTTCTTAATTCTATTGTGTAAGTGTTCAATTATATTTTTTCAATCCATAATTCTTGCATCTACACAAAGCATGAGTAGCTAAATCCACAATTGGGGTTATGGGAACCATGAAGAATTAACAAAGTAAAACAAGATAATTCATAATTCTTGAAAGGTTTATATGTATGTATTAATTAACTCTCTTTGTTTTGCATGTTTTCTGATGGTGGCAAACATTAGAATCCACCTAGTGTTACTGACTGGTCCAAGGTAATAATGAATAGGAAAAGAGATTAATTAATAGGATTCGATAGATGTGTTCTCATTAAAATCAACCGAACTGGGCCAAGGGAGGTTGTACTAGGACAAATAGGTAACGGTTAGTAATGCACACTATGGAGAAGGGCCGAGCCGCATAGTAAAATTCACCTCTCACTTTTGACCAAAGGGCTTAGTGAACACAACTTACCGTCCTGCATGCTATACAATAGAAAAGAATTAATTATATGGTGATACTGAGTTGGGGAATCATGAGGAAAACAATACCCAACTTTCTCTCCATATTGAATTCTCTCTTGTGTTAGTTTGTTTAATTGTAGTTTTCGAATTGTGATCATTGAATTCTCTTGTGTCTACGTATTCCCTATTGGTTCGACCCTAACATTTGTTAGGTTTTATTTCTTGAAAACGGCCGCTTTATCCTCTAAAAAGGAGGTGTAACTTGGGCAACATCAATGACAAGAGGAATTGTCATACATCTTGTACACTCTTATATAGATATATGTTATGTGTTGTATTCGAAGATTATGATTATGATTATGTCTATCTATCAAATATGGCCATTATGAATTGTTTATGAGTATTATGGCTTGGAGTTATGTTATGATGTGGAAGATCGTAAGTCCTGATTCGTCCCCATAGTGAGTTATATTTACCCACACCTTAGAATTTATGTACTATGCGTTATGTAAATCCATGTTAATCCCTATCTTTATGATATCCCCACAGCGTGGATTCTACTTTTCCATCACTTAGACTTATGTGTTTACCATTTCATATGGGCTTTTTGGATAAATGATATGTGAATTGATGCTATGAGGCTTATTTCAAGACTCTCGGTTTCCCGTTCGCCATGTCACTCCAAGACCCTAGGTTCGGGTCATGAAAGCCACCAAACAAGAGTAGGAGAACTCACCATATGTGGTTAATGGTGTGCTAAAAGTTTTTTACTTATGATGTTTATGCGTTGTTAGACCAAGGTGCCACATTCTCATTTGTGACTCCCTATGTAGCCATGAAGTTTGAGATCAGTCCAGAATGTTTTCTTGAGTCTTTTAATGTTTCAACTCCTATTATAGAATCTATTCTAGCCCAAAGAGGAGTTGTCTAGTGTCAGTTTACCATAAAGATACCATACCTGACCTAGTTGAGTTAGACATGGTAGATTTTGGCATTATTTTCGACATGGACTGGATTCACGCTTATTATGCCTTCATAGACTGTAGAACCAGGGTGGTTATGTTTCACATTCCAAATAAGCCAGCCTTAGAATGGAGGGGTACCTCAGCTTTGCTTAAGGGTCAATTCATCTTATATCTCAAAGCCAGAAAATCAATTTCCAAATGGTGTATGTACTATCTAGTTAGAGTAAAAGATACTAGTGCTGAGACATCATCTCTCCAGTCTGTTCTAGTTATGTGTGAGTTCCCAAAAGTCTTTCCAGATGATCTACTTGGAGTCCCTCCTGACACGAAGATAGATTTTGTGATAGACGTCCTCCCAGATACTCAGACCATATCTATTCCTCCATACTTTATGGCTCCTTCAAAGTTAAAGGAGTTGAAAATACAACTGTAAGACCTCCTAGATAAGGCTATTATTTGACCAAGTATCTCACCTTGGGGTGCTCCAGTTCTCGTCGTGCGTAAAGAGTTCTCTTAAAATGTGCATAGATAACTGCCAGTTAAACAAGGTCGAAATAAAGAATAAGTATCCTCTTCCCAGAATTAATGACCTGTTTGACAAACTCCAGGGTGCTACTTGTTTCTCAAAAATAGACCTCAGATCTGGGTACCAACAACTCAAATTTAGAGAAAGTAGCATTCCTAAGACAACCTTCAAAACTCGCTATGGTCATTATGAGTTCTTGGTCATGTAATTTGGACTGACAAATGCATCAGTGTCTCTCATCGATCTAATGAATAGGGTGTTGAGGTTGTACTTAGACATGTTCATCATTATATTCATATATGAACCTGATCTACTCTCGTAGTAAGGGGGAGTATGCTAACCATCTTAGAATTATTCTTCAGATCCTTAAGGACCAATAGTTATATGCCATATTTTCCAAATGTGAGTTTTGGTTAGCATCTGTGGCATTTCTAGGTCATATATTCAGGTTAATTCTCAAAAGATTGAGGTTGTAAAGAACTGTCCAAGGTCTATAACTTTAACAAAGATCAGGAGTTTCTTGGGTTTGGCAAGATACTACAGGCATTTTGTAGAGCGGTTTTCTTCTATCTCAACTCCTTTGACTAAGCTAACTCAGACTAAGGTTAAGTTCATATGGTCTAAAGCTTGTGAGAAGAGTTTCCAAGAGTTAAAAGATAGGTTGACTACAACTCCGGTCTTATCCCTATCTGAGGGAGAAGATGGCTTTGTTGTGTACTTTGATGATTTCAAAGTTGTTTTGGGATGTTTATTAATGCAAAAAGGCCAGGTGATAGTATATTCCTCAAGACAGCTTAAGACTCGTGATCTTTAGCTTGTTATCTTGGTGTTTGCTCTCAAATTCTAAAGAAACTATCTTTACGGTGGGCACGTGGAAGTATTTATCGACCATAAGAGCTTTCGGTATGTATTCAGTCAGATAGAGCTGAACTTGAGGCAGAGAAGATGGTTGGATCTGTTGAAGGACCATGACATTAGCATCCTCTATCACCTAGGTAAAGTTAATGTAGTTGTTGATGCTTCTAGAAGGATTACCATGGGGGGCACTGCACATATTGAGGATGGAAAGAAAGAACTAGCTAAGGAAGTGCATAGACTTGCATGCTTGGGAGTACACATTGAAGATTCTAACAAAGGTGGTACAAGTATAAAAAAATGGGGTCGAGTCATCCTTAGTTGTGTAGGGGAAAGAAAAGCAAGACCAGGATCTCATCCTCCTTTAGTTGAATGAAAATGTTCAAAAACAGAAGGTATTAGTGTTTGAGAAAGGGGGAGATGGAGTCCTGCGATACCAAGGTAGACTATGTATACCAAGTGTTGATGGCCTTAGAGACAGGTTTCTCGCTGAGGCTCATAATGCCAAATACTCTATTCACCCAAGTGCAACAAAAATGTACAGAGATTTACAAAAGGTTTATTAGTGGGGTGGCATGAAGAAGGACATTGTAGAGTTCCTATCCAAGTGCCCAAATTGCCAGCAAGTTAAGGTGGAGCACCAAAAGCCTTATGGTGTGGCCCAGAATATTGAAATGCTAGAGTGGAAGTGGGAGATTATTAACATGGACTTCATAATGGGCTTACCACAATCTTATAAACAACATGATTTGATATGGGTCATAGTAGATAGAATAACCAAGTCCACTCACTTTCTACCTATCAAGACAGCTGATATAGCTGAGGACTATGGAAGACTTTACATAAAGGAGATCATTATATTGCATAGTGTTCCCATATCCATCATTTTAGATAGAGGAGCCAAGTTCATAGCACAATTTTGGAAGTCCTTTTAGAAAGGGCTTCGTATGAAAGTGAATCTTAGTATAGCCTCCCATCCCCAGACCAATGGAAAAGTGGAGCAAACCATATAGACTCTTGCAGATATGTTGAGGTCATGTGTTATAGACTTCAAAGGTAATTGAGATGATCACTTACCCTTGAAAGAATTTTCCTATAACAACAGTTTCCAAGCTAGCATAAAATGACACCATATGAGGCCCTTTAAGGTAGGAGATGTAAGTCGCCTATTAGGTGGTTTGAAGTTTGTGAGGTTGGATTGATAGGGCCTAATTTAGTCCATCAAGCTATGGTGAAAGTGAAAGTTATGCAAGAAAGATCAAAGACAGCCCAAAGTCGACAGAAATATTATGCCAATGTTAGAAGGAATGATTTGGAATTTGAGGTAGGTGATTGGGTGTACCTCAAGGTTTCATCGATGAAGGGAGTTATGAGATATGGGAAAAAGGGAAGCTTAGTCCTTGAAATATTGTCCCATACAAGATTATTAGGAGGATTTGTAAGGTAACATACGAATTAGAATTGCCACCATGTTAGATGTTATTCATATAGTATTCCATATTTCTATTCTTAAGAAGTGTTTGGGAGACCCTGCACCGGTTGTACCTATAGGGAATATTAGAGTCAAAGACAACTTTTCATATGAAGAGATCCTAGTTCAGGTACTAGCTCGTCAAGTTCAAAAATTGAGGACCAAGGAAATGGCTTTTCTTAAAGTGTTGTAGAGGAACCAGTTTTTTGAGGAAGCCACTTGAGAAGCTAAGGCAAATATAAAGCTAGATATCCTCAACTATTCATGTCTTCAAATGACGAGCATGAAGGTAATATTCCTTATTCCTATCATTGAATTGAGATACATCCTTAAATATGAGCAATAAGTTATTCAAATAGCTTCTTGTTGATAAACTAGTCCATGAATAGCAAACATGCTTATTTTTATACCAATCCCATCTTCATTCTAGGACAAATGGTCCGAAAAAGGAGATACTGCCTGGAAAATTGAAAGACAAGAAATTTATTGATGGTTTAACACCACGAAACAGACTACGACCCATAGGAGGAACAACGAGTTGCAGGTGGTCGCTTGGAAAGTGCCTAGTGAAAGTGCATAATTGAAAGAATTTTGATAGATAACTTACGTGTTAGCAGAAAGAGACCCACGACCCATATGTGGAAGCCCCGAAGAACAAAAATTTTGCCCAAGTCTAAAGTTAGTCTACAAAGGGTCCCATGGCCCGTAAGTTTATCCACTAGACATACTACATGTTTGTAGCCTAGGATTTGCAAATCCAGTAAGTCAGATATTGTGACAGCCTAACCTACAAGGCAGGATATGAGTCGTAAATAGAACCATGACCAATAGAAAGGTTTTGTGGACAGCTCCGACAGTTTTAACGAAAGATATTTTCATCCTTTCTCACCCTTTTAAGCTTGAAACCTATCCGTTTTCCCCTAATTAAACCCGTACACCTGATTCATTCACCTCTTTACGCTCAAAACTTTACTCCAGCATAGAATGTAGTTTCAAGAAGGAAAAATCTAGGGCTTCGAAGCACCTTCTTCAAATTCTTCAAGAAACTAATTCCCACTGGTATGTAAGGCCCTCCAAAAGTTATCCTAAATTTGTTGTAGTATAATTAACTACTAGTCTCTACCCAAGATCAAGTTTATGAGTTGAGATTAAGTTTTCTTCATTACTAGTTAATTTCATTGAAATACTTGTTCATGTATTCTTCTTGATGAAAATCATCTTTACTGATTGCACGATTAAATTAAGCTACTGAGACAAAATTATGTACTTATTTTTGCGTTTGTAAGAATCCTATATATCTCATGAAAAGCTATTATGTCCGCAATATTGAGTTGTGTTTAGAAGTATTTAAAGTTTTTGTATTTACAAGATGCCCGAGTAATAAAATTATGTTTCCGAGGCACTTTGCATTGATACAACTTTCTAGTAAAAGAAAAGAGATAGGTTGAGAAAAGTTTAGAAAATCTAGAGTTGGCTAAGTCCCATAAGATTGAAAAAGTATTTTGAAAAATTTTACTATTAAATTTATGAGCATTATAAAAATTATTTTGGGAGTAGTATTGAGCATCGATACGATTGAGAGTAATAATAACTTACACTTGTAAACTACATGGCCGGCGTAGGATAGGATTGTACCAAGAGTACAACTCCTCACTTGCAACCGAGATGGCCCAATTTTTGATTGATCCACTCCCCTAGTTTAACTCCCTTATCCTATCGAAGTATGGAATGGTTCTAATAACGTAGGCAGGAAGTTGTATCATTATGAAGCTCATAGTGATGGTCTCTTGTTAGAGAAAATCCCCAAGCTAAAGTGAAATAATTCTTGCATGTAGAGTTTCAGCATATGTTTTTCTTTACTTTCAGTATACACTTTATCTATTCTTTTTCTATCCTATTTTGAGACAGGTTTCAGCTACTTTTAAGTATAGTGATTTATCCCAAGTCCCCTGTTTTGGCTATTTTATATGCTCGTGCATTCCACGTACGGATGTCCTTTGGACCTACATCATTTTATGATGCAGATGTAGGTGGCAGAGTCCCTCAGCAGTTGCTCCATTATGGACTAGCATTCTTTTTAGCTATTGATGAGGCCTCCTACTAGTATTTATTTTTAGTTGTTGTTGTCGTTGGCCTTTCATGGTAGTTGTTTTAGATTTTCTTTGTTTGAGGTTCCTTAGAGTAAATGACATAAGTTGTAGTTCTTACTTTCAGTTACTATTGGGATATTTCCTCTTGATCAATTTGTTCATATTATTGCAGTATCTCTATCTCATTATATCTAAGCATATCATTTATTATTTAAGTCTTTCCCTATGTAAAGTAGTCAGGCCAAGTGGTTGCTTGGTGCCAGAAATGATTCTATGTGCTGGCCAAGTCCAGGGTGTAAACTCGGGGCTTGCTAGAAGATACTTCTAAAATCATCATTCTGAACAATAACATAAATGGAAAATAAATAAATGCGATTATATTTTAGGAAAGTAGTGAGATTTGACATTCAAATAGCATAATAAAATAACTTATTTTTACCGTTTCACATTTTCCATTTGACGTTGTCTCTTTTCAGCTTCACATCAATGTGGCATGTCATAATATTTGTGGTTAAGTCCATAAGTATTACTTGCCTCATCTTCATTCTATTATTTGAGTCCATAACAAAATAATTAAACACTATGACCTCTCCATAAAATAAACATCCTCTTACAATTCTTTACTATAATAAGTGTATCTTAATGGAATCGACTTTTCATACTATACTATATTATATATTTTCTAGTAATTTTTAACTCTAATAATATTAATAAATTATATACACATGAGGTTTCCATGTGAAGATATAGTGAAACAAAATTTATTCAAGAAAAGACCTCAAGAAGTATAGACGAAAAGAAGGTGAATAAGGGTCAAATTCTAGGTGTATGTACAGATATTTAAATAATGAACATAGAAACTATTTTTTAATATAGATGTGGAAACAATTAATATAATTAAATATGTTTAGTATGCTCTGTTGAAAATATAATAATGTCATTCCCTATATTTGGACATTTTTCAAAATTAAAATCTGGTCAAATATTATTTATTGTTAGAATATGTAGATAATTTAGCAATTTCTCATAATTAAATATTCACATGAATATAATTAATGGATTATCAATAAGAAAAATGTTTAATGTGTCGTCAAATTACAATAACACTTATTGACCCTTTTTGTCACGACCCAAAATCGTGTCTTCACTAAAAAAGAATAAAATAAAGCAGAAACAACTCATATAATATAAGAATCTCCCAAAACATGGACACACGAGTACAAGAACATCTAAGGTAGTATGATAGCATTTATAGAACTGGAATAAGTGAAATAGAAAGTTGTCTCATAATATCTTATACAAGTCTGAAAGAAATCAATAAAGAGAACCTCAAAGATCTAAAACGACCCGAATTTGAACCTCAGCGGTGAGATCTAGATGGAAGCATAAAAGTGTAACTAGAGTGATCAACTACCTTGTGCCAGTCCCTATTCTCGATCTACAGAGAGGAACAATGCAGGGGTGAGCACACCAAAATGTACCCAGTAGGTTCGACCAACTGGGTAAGAGAAATTCAAACAAGTATGCAATAACGAATAATCTTATCCCTGTATCTAAAAAGATTAGTACAGAGATAAATGAATACAAGATAATGAACTAAGGTATCTTCAAGCACCCATGGTACCATACTTAAACAATGTAAATGAAATGCATAACTCATCAATCCATATGCCAAGTATCTTTTAAAAGACAACTACCGTTATCCGACTGGTGAACCTGGTTTAATAGTAGTACCAACTAAATAATTATGAATGCAACATAAAAACAAACACAAAACTGATGGTGGAAAAACTCCTTGCTCAAGGGAGAAATAACAACTACCCACACTTATAGGATTTCAACAACTTCGCTGCTTCAAAACTAAGTAAATGTCAAACTTACAAACTCGCAACTCTCAACTCACCAACCTTCACTCACCAAACTAGCAACAAACAAGAGCCAAACCCACTCCCAACAATAACTCTCACCAAATAAAAGGCTTGTTCAGGAAGACTATCAAATTCTCCGGAAAGGATCAATTGAAATTCTCGAATTGTTTTTGCTAGACTAACATATTTCCCAAGAGAACCGGTAAATGCATCTTCTACGAAAAAGGGTTGTGATAAGAAACACTCAATATTTTGCATTCTTGCTACGAGTAAACGATCTTCTTCAAATAATTCATCAAATCAAAGGATAGCTATAACATCATGAGGATCTTTATAATGTTGTAAAGCTTACTTAACTCTTTGGGCGATTTCGTAATGTTCCTCACCAACGATCTGAGGTCGAAGCATGGTTGAAGTTAAATCTAAAGGATCTATTGCTGGATAAATGTCTTTAGCAGCCAATCCTCTTGATAGTACGGTAGTAGCATCTAAATTTGCAAATATTGCAGCAGGAACAGGGTCGGTCTAATCCACGGGTACATAAACTGCTTGAATGGAGGTTATGGACCTTTCTTTGGTAGAAGTAATTCTTTCTTTTAAAGAACCCATTTCCGTATTTAGGGTCGGTTGATAACCCACAGCAGAAGGCATTCTACCCGATAAGGCCGATACTTTGGATCCTTCTTGGGCGAAACGGAAGATATTGTCAATATATAGAATTAAGTCTTGCTCATTAAAATCTAAGAAATATTGTCATAGTTAGGGCAGTCAAACCAACTCTCATACAACGCGGTTCATTCATATGACCATAAACTAGGGCCTCTTTTGATTCTACAATATTTTCTTTATTAATCACTCCAGATTCTTTCATTTCCATGTAAAGATCATTTCCTTCCATGCCACTATTCTTAAACAGCTTGGAGCGGGCCAAGAAGATCTTATGAAAATTGAACATTTTTGTAGCGAAGATATAAAACAGATATTGGGCAATTTAGAAAAATATTTTGTAATTGATTTAGCAAAAAATAAGTTTTAAATCTTTTAGACTGACTTAGTGAAAATAGATTGAAAAAGCACAATTTAGCACAATTAATATTCATATATTAAAAAGAAATTCATAATTAAATTGAATAGATGTATCTAGGGAGAATTAGCTTTGAAGAAACTATTCCCTAGATACACATGTCGCGTTAATTCACAATTAGATCAATTACAAAAATTTAAAAAGACCTAAAAAATGATTCCAAGAAGATTGCAATTACTTGAACAAATAAGAAAAACTTAACTCTAGATCTTGCATGAGTGCTCTCGTGCCTGTGTCTCTTGCTCGAAGAATTGTTCTATTTTTTGATTTGCAAAACCTGCAACTACTAGGGTTAATGATTTCTTATATAACTAACCCTAGAGTTGTTCCTTGCTTGGACTCCTTCTTTGAGTAGGGCACGCGCACCATTCCCTATAGAAGTATTATTTTGATTCTACTTTCTTATTGAGTCCTTTTCAGATCCTATTTCCTTATGTAACACTCTTGCTCCTAGTAGGATTCTGCTTCTCGATACCGGGTGCAGCAACCTGAACCTAGTTCTATTTGTCATAATCAAAACAACATAGATGAACCTTCAAGATCCTAACGAATTCCCCCTTTTTGATGATGGTAAAAATGTGCCTTCCTAATACACCTACATAACACACACTACTTCCCCCATTTCACATCACAAAAAGAACAGAAATAACCATGAAACAAGGATAATTAACAAAGGCATAAGCATAATAGCCAGTAGTTACACTAGGCACAACACACAAAAACTAATCATATTAGCAATCCAAACACAAGAGTAAGCACAGTAAAGCAGAAATAAAGCATAGCATCCATCAAACAAAAAGCAGGTAAGCATCAAGCCTACCTTAGTCCACAATAGTCAAAATATACAACAACAACAGCAACAATATACCCAGTGGAATCCCACAAGTGGAGTCTGGGGAGGATAAAGTGTACATTGACCTTACCACTACCTCATAGAGATAACGAGGCTATTTTTGAAAAATCCTCATCTCAAAAATCAAGCCGCATAAGTAGAAGATACTAGATATGCAAAAAAAGGGGAAAGAAAGGAGAAAGGGAAAACAACTAGTAATGAAAATGATAAAGTAACAAATACAAGATGGATAATGACACCATAGGATATAAAGACATGACTAATCATATAGATCTACTATACCACTCAACCAGACATCAATTTACCCCTACTACCCTATTATCCTTCTACCCAAATACGGGACCTCCATACCTTTCTATCTGAGGTCTTGTTCTCGATGAGCTAAAGTTTTGCCATATCTTGTCTAATCACCTCTCCCCAATACTTCTTTGGTCTACCTCTACCCCTCCATGTAACCCCTAAATCCAGCCTTTCGTACCTCCTAACAGGAGCATTAGTACTTCTCCTTTGCACATGTCCAAACCATCACAGTCTCGCTTCCCTCATTTTGTTAGCCAAAGGGGCCACCTATAACTTCTCCCCAATGGTGTCATTCCTAATATTATCACTCCTGGTGTGTCCACACATCCATCTCAACATCCTCATCTCCATGACCTATATCTTCTAAACATATGTGTTTTTGATAGGCCAGCACTCCACCCCATAAACAAAGATGGTCTAACCACCATTCTGTAAAACTTACATTTATGTTTAGGTTGTATCTTCATATCACACAATACTCCTGAGGCAAGTCTGTATTTTCCCCATGCTGCCCCAATACGATGTGTGACATAATCATCGATATCGCCACATCTCTAGATGGACCCAAGATATTTAAAGTTTTATTTCATGGAATAGATTGAGTGGAAATCTTCACTTCAATGTCTACTTCATCCATCAGAACACTAAATTTGCACTTCAAATATTCTATTTTTTGTTAGCTTAGTTTAAACCCTTTGGATTCGAAAGTATGTCTCCAATAGTCAAAATATGCATAAAAGAAAAATGATAGTTTGGAGTAACATCTAGGAGACAATAAATTAAAAATCCAACACAAGGATAGAGCCTAGGGATCAGGGGCAAAGAAAGAGGGAATAGAGCCTACAAGTTTCAGGAGCAAGGTGACCCTAGCGTTATGATCCTGCTGCTGGAGAAGGAGCTGATCCTTGAGGTGACCAACTAACTCCCCTAACAGATCCTTTAGTTCATAAATTTACACCTGAAGGCAAACTTGCTCAGCCCTAGCTGCCTGGAGGTCGAGCATCATCTATGACATTGGACCTGCACCTTTTGCAGTGTAGGAGCAATAGGAGATGCATGTAAGAAATCGCTCTCTAATACCATCGTCCTATCAATCATATCTTTCTTAGTTAGAGGATGGCCCACACTCAGTGGTACCTTGAACTCCTTGAAGATGAAGGTCAGGAGATTCCCAAGAACCTTCAGAGCCTGGTGCAGGATCAATGACCCTAGCCATATGCTTTATAATCAATGAGGGCAAGTCCATAGGTTCTTGGTGATCAATGGCATGGGTCAGGCCGATGTCCCTAAAAGTCACCTCATGGTGACTCTCCTCTCATGGTAGTATGTCATTGTGCACCAGCTCAAAAAGTAACTTCAGAAATGGCGGCATCTCTCCTTTAGAACCTAGCATGGATTATCAGTCACACGTCCTTAAGTAAATTTAGATGTAAGAACGCATTCCTCATCTCTCTTCCATGCATACTCAGCCAAACTAACAGAAGGAATTTTCAAGATCTCCCCCAATCGTACCTTGTCAAAGACCAGTTCTACCCCTGAAAACTCGAAGTGGCAACATTATCCTCCAGAACCGACAATTTAACATAAAATTCCACTACCTCCTGCTCAAACATCATTAGGTCAGTATTAATTAACAGGTGTAGCCACCCTTGTGTAGCCAACTTTGGACACAATTTATCAACCAAGGGAAATTGTTTAATCTCTGGATGAATCACCAGACCCTGTAGAATCGCTTGGGCTTAAATAAGTCTATTTCCCCATAGGCAAAAACTTTTAACATACTTATTCACTTTAAGGGGAACGGGATAATGAATAGGGGAACTAGGTGTGGGAGACCCCCCTGGAGAAGAAGAAATTCGTATAAGCAAGGAGGGGGTGAAGGGAGACTTACCATGGCAAGACCTCTTCCGACTTGGCCCTTCCAAGTCTTGAGCACTGCTCCACCTTTTGTTGCATATCATAGGGCCACCTAGGCGAAGGGGATGGTTCTTGTTTGATGAGACTGAGATCTAGGGCGGTGTATAGCCCCACAACGGACATATGCAAAGGTCACTCTTCATTCAGTCGAACTCCTCCTCAAGCGGCATTTGAGACTGAGGAGAACAAAGAGTAGCCAAGGGAACAAGAGACAATGGTTTAGTAGAAGAAGACAGAACTTCAGGGTTTGGGGTTGAGGAAGGGAAAAGGGGGTACTGTTAGAAGAGAAGGAAGAAGAGGAGGGTTCATCGGTCAGTCGTTGGTGCTGGGAATAGGAAAATTGACATGACTTTTATAGGGTTTTGGGATTCCCAGCAATAAACGTAAGGGAGAGTGGTAAAGGTTTGGTGACGACAACGGAGTGAAAGATGGATGTGAAGAAGTAGGGGTACTGGTGGAGATGGGAGGGGACTAGTGGTTGGTGGTAGCAAAGTGACGGTGGCAGATGGGGGTAGTGATAGCGACTTGTAGTAGGCGAATGAAGGGGAGGATGAAGGTTCCCCCTGAGACAATTCTTCATGTGGAGATGGGGCTGTAGCATTGGAGCCGATGTCGGAGAAAGAAACAAGGGCCATTTTTTCTTCTATAGTTCAATGGAAGCCTTTTGGTCATGAGGGAGATTTCTTGAAAAGGATATGTTCATACGGTTATATAGGGCTCTAATTTAAGGGGGTGTAGGGAACTTGAAGGGGTGGTATCGAATGATTGGTGCGACATTCCTGACACTCTGAATCGACATTTGAAATCCTAAAAGTAATGATCATTGGTTTTAAGTCAGCAAGATTCCTACCAAAAAAATAAGTCAACTGGAGTTCTTATAGAGGGACCAGGTTCTCAAGATAGTGGCTCCTGACATCTTCTTTAGAGGTGTGCACATATCAACAAGTTATGGACATACAGAGGTAGAAGCATACCTGATTCATAGATGAATAGACCAGCTTCTTTTGACTTTGTTGTTTTACTCCTATTGTGGAAACTAAGGGTAATATCAGTAGTTCCCTGTGAGGGATTCCATGTGCTACCAGATAGTTCCTGAACCTTTACACAGCAATAATGATCACTTAGTTCACAGACTACTAAAATTCAAAATGCATTATCAAGACTAGAGAAGATAAGGTTTAGGTTCCCATGATAAGTCCTAGATGAAGTCGATTGAGCTCAAAGTAGTCTCTAGACAATGATTTGGTGATGATATCAACCACTTGGTCCTCCTTCTTGAAGAAAACCATTTCAATGAACCCCTTTTCTACATTATCACACCGAAAGTGGTTCCTGACATCAGTATACTTAGTACATTTGTGGTGAACCAAGTTCTTTGCTATGTTCACTACACTAGTGTTATCACACATGATAGGGATGCAGTCAACTTTCACTCCAAAATATAGAAGTTACTATTTGATCTAGAGACGTTGAGAGCAACAAGAAGCAACAGCCACATACTCAGCCTCAATAGTAGATAAAGCAATTGGATTTTGTTTCTTTGTTGCCCAAGAGAGTAAATAGGGTCCAGAAAGTGTGCCATTCCACAGGTTCTTTTTCGATAAATGAAGTACCCAGCATAGTCATTGTTGAGAAATCTTACAAAGACAGAAAGATCTGGTAGGATACCAAAGAAACACGTTCATAGTTTCTTTGAGATATCGCAGGATTAGTTTGACGGCCTTCAGATGAGACTCTTTGGGTTATGACTGAAATTGAGTGCACATGCTTACACTAAACACAATGTGAGGCCTGCTAGCAGTTAGATACAAAAGCAACCCAATCATCCCTCTATACTTGGTTTCATCTACCCCAGTTCTTGCTTTGTCAATGTCTAGCATTGTTGTGGTCACCATGGGAGTGTCACTAGTATTTGCATCAGACATCTAAACTTTGTGAGTAGCTCTTTAATGTACTTCCATTGATGGATGGAGGTAACCTCCTTTTTCTAATGAATATGAAGGCCTAAAAAGAAGCTAAAGATCATGCTTATCTCAAATTTGTTGCTCATAATCTTTGCAATCTCTACTCCAAGGGCCTCATCAATTCCTCCAAAGATGAGGTCGTCAACATAGACCTGAACTATGAGGACATATTGGCCGTTATTCTTTAGAAACAGAGTATTGTCAATATTTCCCCTATTGTATCGATAACTTAATAGGAAACTAGACATTATATCATACCTGGCTCGTGGTGCCTTCTTTAGTCCATACAATGGATTGTATAGTTTGTACACATAGTTTGGGTGCTCATAGTCTTAAAATCCTTAAGGTTTCTTCATGTATACCTCTTCCTACAGATACCCATCGAGAAAGACACTTTTGATGTCCATCTGACAAAGTTTGAATTCCATATGAGCTGCAAATGCTATCAGCATTCTGATGGCCTCAATGTGTGCCACAGAAGCAAACGTCTCATCGTAGTCAGCCCCTTCTTCAAGATTGTATCCATGAACCATGAGTCTGGCTTTGTTTTTAGTGACTACACCTTGATTATCTATCTTCTTTCTGAAGACCCATTTAGTGCCGATGATTGAGTGGTGTTGAGGAGGGGGAATCAGGTGTCAGACTTTACTATGCTCAAACTAAAGAAGTTTTTCTTGCATTGCGGAGATCCATTCGTCATCCAGAAGGAACTCTTTGAAATTTTTAGGCTCTACTAGAGACACTTATGTAGAGAAGGTATACATGTTCTTAAGCCTTTACCTAGTGGATATACCTGAGTCTGAAGGAGTTAACAAATTTTCTATCGCACCCCAAAAGAAGGGGAAGTGTGACTAGCACTCAACACTATTCTTGGTCGAGTAAGTCGCTAATCATAGTGGTTAATTAAACTAGGGGACGAAAGATCGAGTCGCATAATTTCTGAAAAACTAATCCTGGACTGTTTAGTCATCATGTACATCAAAATAGGCAAACCAAAATGATAAAGTACTAGCTAGTCGACAAGGCTGCAACAATAGAGGTATAGACACACACTATATATATATGCCAACCCTATGAATAACATGTCCAAAATAGCCTTTAAGAGAATCACTAACACTGTCAGGGTAAGGCCCGAACTATACCCAATTATACAACGAAAAGTAAACATCCTGTGAAAACTCCAGGAGGAGGTGGAGCATAGCAACTCACACAGTTGAAGTGGGCTCCTAGAGGATGGGTCGATCAGAGTACCTACCTGAACTTCCACGCATGAAATAAAATGTAGCATCCCTAGGCAACAAGACGTCAGTATGAATAAATATGTACGGGTATGTAAGGCTAAAAGTAAAACCATAGGTAATTGTAGTAAAAAAAGCAATAGAAATACAACCTGTAACCAAAACTCAAGTAACCTTAATGGCTAAAACTCAACCTCCTAGTGATCAAATATGCATGCTATGCTTGAGTATCGCATGTCGTGCATTCATATATGTAGATGCAAATGCATGACATACCCAACCAAATGTTAGAAATGAAGGTCCTTCCTGATAGTTAATCGGCATCATATTTTCCAACCTATGGCCATCTGTACCATATACATATATATAATTATTTGGGAAAATAGGCCCTACACCTCCGATTATAGCTCAAAGTCCATGCTTAACGTGCAATTTATGCTATGAATATTGAATGCACATAGTAGGCCATTGCAAGAATTTAGCCACTCTTGGCTCATTGGTACACTTACTCTCATAACAACATAATCATTATGATTTAGCCAATTATGGCTCATTGGTACACTTATTCTCATAACATCATCATCATTTTCATAGCATATACACATGGCTCATGGAATCTTATATGTCCTTTGAATCACTTTGAGAACTTACTTAACATTTAGAATGAAGCCTTAACTTTAAACAAGTTGATGAAAGTACTTCACATAATGTTTATACATTTCCATGTCAAATAGTAAAAAAAGTATTTAAAAATAATCAAGTGTCTTAGTAGTTTAAATAGGGCATTATACTAGAGATTATTAGAAATCAATGTGCTACTTGCTAAGTTCTTCAAATATGGTTTTAATATGGATGAAAGACTGATTATGAATGCTACATTTCCCTCGTAATCTGCCTTTATTTTTCATGTCACCACATTAAAAGGAGCAATACCTCAACATATGGACAGATAGTCAGGAAAATTGATAAATTGATATATAGATATTGAATGTCAAGTTTAAGCGAACGAATAAAATATCAACCTAATATCATCCTGAAAATTACGCAACTGCAATCCCAAAGCCTTTTATAGAAGGTCTTCCTAGCAACAGAATAGTAAAATATAGCATTTGATGTTTTGGAAACTTCTCAGATTTCGTGCTAAAAGAAGAGACGGAGCATAGCCTTAACATACCTTTACAACGGACGTCCAAATGCCCGAAGTTTTTTCAAAAGGGTTATTCCTTACGTCCTAAGCTTGAAAACCTCTATATATATATATATATATATATATATGTAGCTTACACACACCTTTAAACAGTCCATAATAGATTATTAATGACCAGATTTTCCATATAGCATTTATGCGAGAAAAGATCCGTAGAACTTCATAAAAATGATCGTAAAAGAGCCCCATGATTATTACCTGAACACACAAGTTGCAAACAAAGAATAACTAGCAAGAACACACTTTTTTAAAGTCCAAACACAGCTAATAGGAGGGGAAAACAATTGCAAAGCATAAGGCATGCATTTTTAGGCATGCGGAGGAATTTTGGTAGTAAAAGCACGAAGAACTTACCTAAATAGCTTATGGACCTTGTAAGAGATTAATCTTTAGTTTCTCTACTATTTGGGAAAAATGGAAATATTTTGATCTTTAAAAGGTCAATATCTAGGTACGCTAGACCGAACCCGGGCATGACCCTTTTTCCTGCACGGGTAGTCACGGTAAAATTGCAATAATCTTTTTATTCCAAAGTTAGAATGATACGCAGTTTTGTTAATTGAAAACTAGAATTGTACTCCTTCAATTTTATAGGTCATGGACCCCCTAGATCCTTATATTTTTGCAAATATGGCCGGTTACATTAGACCCAAATTCATGAAGGATTTCTTAAAGAAGGTCACGATAACTTTGGCCATCCTTTATCGTGCAACTTTCTTTATTCCAAAACATAACATATGACATTTGTGCTATTAAAATACCCTTTAAAAATTCATCATTAGCATATTATACACTCTTAGTCCCATCCAAAAAGTGAAACATAATTTAAACCTTTCGAAAAGGGTGAGATGCTACTCGAGCTATTTCCTTAATCCTGAACGTGTATTTAGGGGATTCCTATGACTTAAATCTTTAAGTCCTTGATATTTCTGCTGGCATCCTTATTATACTTTGGTTCTATCAAAAATCATATATGTCTTATATAACATGCCACCCTATATATATTATAGAAGACATGAAATGTAGGGTCTCACATTTTCTAATGAATAGGAACTCTTATGCTTCCAATTATGACCTTGATCATCTTGAATTGGATCGACATGTGCTATAGCTGAGGAACAAACTCTATGAGACATCAATGCCCTAGAGTTTCCTGCTCCATCAAATGTACATGGCCCAGGTTCCTCCCTTCTTCCCTGGATATTTGGGGTTGAAGTGGGAGGTAGAGCCCATTGAGTTTGAGAAGCGATGGCACTAGAATTTCCTCCATCTTCATCATCCAAGTCTCTTTTGTGATTTGGCATCCCCGGTTCATGTAGCTGCTCCTGTAAAACTTTCTTGGCCACTGATTGGCCTCATCAAATATAACATGTGCACTTTCTTCCATACATTTTGTTCTTTTATTGAAACCTTTGTATGCTTTACTTTGTGTAGAATATCCCAGGAAGATTCCCTTATCACTCTTGGCATCAAACTTCCCCAGGCATCCTTCCCATTATTGTGCGCATAACACAAACAACAAAAGGAACGAAGACTAGCTAGATTAGGTTTTTTTTGCCTTTAAATAGTTCATAAGTGTTTTATTTAAAATAGGGTCTAATCATGCATCTGTTGATGAGATAGCAGGCAGTGTTCACAACTTCAGCCTACTAGCTCTATGGAAGGTTGCTGGCTATCAGCATGGTTTTAGATATGTCATCAAGAGACCAATTCTTCCTTTCCACCACCCTATTTTGTTGAGTTTTTCTAGGAGCGGAGAAGTTATGGACCACTGCATTCTCAGTTAAAATCTTTAGAACTTAGAGTTCTCAACTTCTGTACCATGATCTGTTCTCAAGCTCATCAGATGACAATTAAATTTCTTTTGAACCATGTTAACAAACACAGTGAATATATCAAATATTTCATCCTTAGATTTAAGGGAAAACATCTAAGTAAATCTGGAGTAATCATCCACAAGTAAGAAAACATACTTGTTACCTCCTCGGCTTTGCACTCGCATTGGTCCACAGAGATCCATGTGAACTAGTTCTAGGAGTCTGTGAGTGCTTACAAAACCAACTGGATGAAAGCTGCCTCTGACATGTTTTCCTTGAGCACACATACCAAAAACTTGATCCTTATTTACCTTACCTTCTGGTAACCCTAGAACCAGTTTCTTGGATGTCGGTTTGTTTATTGTCGAGAAGTTAGCATGACCTAGTCTTTTGTGCCGTAAGATAAATTCATTGCTCGTAGCTCTGAGACATTTCAGCACAGGCCTCTCTGGCCCTCTAATATCAACCATGTCCACATTTCTGTGCCTTTTCCCCAGAGTATAAGATTCTTAGAAGTAGAGTTTCTCACTTTGCACTTAGATGCAATAAAAAGAACATTTCCCTTATCGCACATTTGAGAGACACTCAAAAGGTTGTGCTTTAATCCCTCCACATAGTACACATTGTCAATACATCGGGAAGTCAATGGTCCTACCTTTAAAATTCCTTTGTTTTCACCTTGCTTTCTATTTCCAAAGCCACATTTCCCCCTTAGAAATCTTTCAGTAGAAGGAAGTTGCATTTATCTCTTGTCGTGTGTCTAGAGCATGCACTATATAAGTATCGCTGCTTCAGCTATCCTTCTACTAATTCTTGCACAGATTAGCAAGGGTAAGTTTTGGATACTCAGATCCCCTTGGGTCTCTTTTGGTTGTAAAACGATGAATAAGATCACATATTGCCTATCTTCGTAGGTTTTGTTCCCCCTACCGATCCTTTTAAATTTTTGTAATGACTTGATTGGTCAATTTTTTGGTATTTTCTATGAAATTTACTATTTTACCCTTTTGTAAGTTGCTTTGCGTGTAATTTGAACTATTTGAATGGTTAGAACTGGAATCCTGAGTTTTAAAAGTTGAAAATATAAATTTTGACATTTTGGAGGCTTATGTTATTGATAAAAGTGAGTTTTTGTGTTACTATGAGTTTCAGAGGTCGTATCGGGAATCCGTTGATTCCATTAGCCCCAAAATGTTCAAATAGAACTACAAGAAGCTGTAGAACTAAATGTGGAGTTAAAATGAGGTTTTTAGGCCTAAAGTTGTGATTTCATAATTTCTTAAACCAAAGTTTGACTTTGGTCAACATTCGAAGTTTGGAAGCCCCAATCAAAATTTTAATAGTTCTAGTAGTTCGGATGGTGAAACTAATGCTAAAAATGGTCTCAACATAATTTGTGAAGTTGTCGGGGGCAGCTTTGGTATTTTGAGTTTTAAACTATTTTATTTGACTTGAAATTGGTAAATGTAATGTGGAGACCTCGCAATTAAATTCTGATGATTCTGTTGAGTCCTAGTCGTTGTTTATGTTATAACTACATATGAAATTTGTGAAATTCTATTTTCAGATGAGTTCTGAGTACCTATTCCGAGTTTGGTTAAACTTGTGTTTTTGTTGGTGAACAATTTCAAGTGGATAGGCATTTTCTTCTCTGCGTTCGCTGAAAAGCCTCCACATTCATAGAGGTATTGGGAGCTTTGCACTCTACGTTCACGGGATAAGCTCCATTTTTGCGGACCACTCTTTTATGCCTGAACAACATTAATTTTGAGAAACACCAATTTTAATCCATATTTGAAGTTCTAAGCTTTTTGTGGTTATTTTTAAGAAAAATTTTCGATGATTTTTGTTGGGTAGGTGATGTCTCCCAAGCTACACCTCCTTTTTTTAGGCTAAAGTGGTTGTTTTCAAGAAATAGAGCCTAACCAAAGTTAGCGTCGAACCCAAGGGAATATGGTAGTCTTAGAAGAATTCAATGTTGCAATTTGGGGTTATTAACAAACTTATCTCTTCAAAGGGGAGAGGGGTTGATAATAAAAATGAAATTAATACAAAACTAAAAACAAGTGTTTAAACCAATATAGAGAGAAACTAGGGTATTGTGTTCCCCATGATTCCCTAATTTAGTATCATCAAATAACCGAATTCTTTTTTAGTGTGTAATATGCAGAATGGTAAGTTAAGTTCACCAAACCCTTTAGACCCGACGAGAGGAAACTTTCACTGTGTGATTTGGTCTATCCTCGTAGTGTGGCATTACTAACCCTTGCTTATTGTCCCAGTACAACCTCGCCTTGGCCTAGTTCGGTTGATTAGACGAGAAACATCAATCAAATCCTACTAAATAATCTAACTTCCTATTCATTACTACCTTGGTCTAGCCAATAGCGCTAGGTGGGTTCTAATGTTGTCCACCACTAAAAAACATGCAAAACGAAGAGAATTAATTGATACATGCATGCACACTTTTTAAGAATTGTGGATTATTTGGTTTTACCTTTTTAGTTTTTCATGGTTCCCACAAACCTAGTTGTGGATTTAGCTACTCATGGTTCGTATAGATGCAAGACTTATGAATTTTAATAACATAATAGAGCACTTACACAATTGAATTAGGCACAAGAAAATTCATGCTTCAATGAGAATCATAAATATGTAATTAGTAGATGAAATTAGAGTGTACAAGTGCTTCGTAAACTCTCCAATGATTTTCTCTATTGTATCTTACTATTTTTTGTGCCCTCTTCTTTGGAAAATAACCTCATTTATAATGTTTAAAATAAAAATTTAAAACAAATAGGACAACTGTGTCGGCACGCTTCATGAGGTGCATTTCGGGCTATAAATCACTAAATGGCCCGTAGTCAGGCATTTGTATGTTGTTGCTTTAATTCTAGACTTGTCTTCTATCAGATGCCTCTACGGCCCGTAAAAGGTTCTACGGCCTATAGGTGATTTCGTCTGATTAAATTTCTACAAGTCTTCACTTTCTGATCCTCAGGGGTACGAGACTCGATCTACAATTCATAAAGTATTCCACGACTCGTCTACATGTTTGTAGACCAAACTTGAGAATTCCACCCTTCACTAGAATTGCAAACGAGACCTTCTTTACAGTCCGTAGAATACTCTACGTCTCGTAAAGGGTCTCGTGGATCCTCAAAATTAGCAACTTCTGCATATTTTGGCCAAAATCAATGGCAACACTAAAATCCTGAAAAATAAACACAAAAACACATCAAACCTACCAACATCGCATTGAGAGCACATAAAATTCCAAGTTTTATGCATCAAAAGTGTTGTATTTTGACAGCACATCAACACCCTCAACTTAAAATTATTGCTTGTCCTCATGCGACAGACTCAACCCATATAAGCAGCATAATAACACACAGACCTCAATCTAATGACATATATCTCATCAGACTTAAGCACAGACACCCACACCACTTTCCAAAACAGAATCAGATAGCTATCCAGCAAACCAATACAGACTAATGGGTGTGATAATACAACTATGACAAGTAAGGTAATATCAACAAGCCAAAATCACTAAATAAGTCTAATTTTAAAACAATGCAAATGCAAGTTCCCTCACAGAAAGAAGTCCCATATCTCACTCTCAATGATGTTTTCATATAGAATCTTCGGACTGTGCAAAATCACTCACTCTCACAAAAGATATTCATGTATCATGCCCAATACCATATGTTTGCCCTATACTCATGACTAAGACCTTTGGATATTTGGACTAGGATCACTTTAGGACTTTTAAGGCTCGTAACGTGGGCTCAGGGGGCTTTGGTTGATGCTTTGGGAAAATAGTAACAAAAGGCCCTCCTTGACACTGCGTTTTTCCACACCTTTGTCCTACCACCACTGTTTTACCACCACTGTTTCTTTCATTCCATTCTCCCTTTCTCCTATTTCAAGCTTTTAATTTTTTTTGTGCTTTCTTTTCATTTTTCAGCTTTGTGCCTTGGTTTTACACTTTATTTTTTTTAGCTCATAACTAAGGCATTACTAATTATTTTTGCATCCAGTATATCTCTTTTCCCATGTATCACTAACTTTCCTCCTCATTTTGTATTTTACCCTTGCACTAGCCACCCTCAACTTAGGCTTTTAGCCTGAGTTGAGGTGCACATTATCCATCCTTTGGAACCAAGGCCACTTTTGGTAGCACCCTCAATTTAGGCTTTTTGCCTCATTAAAGGTGCATAATGTTTAAGGAAGGACCAAGGCCAATTTCAGGATTTTACAACTAATAAGGCTAGGTCACATAGGATTTTACAAAGAAGAGGTACATACCAGCCTCAAAACATTAGGATCAAGTGATATTCTGCACATTTGGTTGGTCATATAGGCTAAGTGGCTTATTTATAAACAATGGCCTAAGATCCTTTCCTAGTCCAACTAACATAAAGTCTAAATCAGAGTAACAGGGAAAGTTCTGAATTGAAACACAAGACATGAATTTAGCAAATTCAGCTCACACTCATATGGAACTGATTACATTATCAACACAGACTCTTATATCATGCTTTTTATCTCAATTTTATTCTCATTTATCAGAACAAGCACTGTCAACACACTTAAAAAGGCATGGTTACTATCTAGAATAACTAATCAAAAATTTGGTGGGTATCTTTTTTCATAAAAAGCGCACAAAAATACATATATGCCACAGGTATAAGTACTATATTCTACCAATACTACCTAAACATCCTAAACATGCTAGTTTAATGGAAAGTGAATACCCATGGGGAAAAAGAACACAGGCAAGAAAACCCCTAGGATTCAAAAATTGGGGCAGTTATAGGCCAAGGCTACTCAGATTTCACTTAGGCCCATAACTACCCACACCTCATCGAAAAAGAGGTGCATTGTCCTCAATGCACACAATTAGAAAAAAACAAAGTACTGGCATCCAAAAACATACATAGGTCCCTAAGTGCAAGTGTGTGGCTGAGCCTGAAAATCCTCAACCTGCGTAATGGCCTCCTCACCATGATCGGAGGGGCCAACACCCCTCACCTGCTCGAGCATACGATCTTGTCATATCTTTTCCTCCTGCCTCGACTACCTCAACACAAGCTCGAGTTCGTCCTGCTCTGTTAGCCCGACATGTAATCATACAACATCTAGATCATCATTTGAGTGGGGCCTCTTCCAGTGGGAAGGGTTTTTAAGCTCCTCAGGAGCAAATAGATCCACCACTGGCATCGGGAGTGTAGTCTCTGGCAATGATACGGTGCTGCCAACGCTATTGTCCTGTTAGTCTGGAATCACTAGATCTCCATCTGTATGGTCATCATATCTGCTGGTCGAGCCATGCTCAGGCTCTACTAGACCCGCAACTCGAAGGCATCAATATAATTATCCACTGTGGAAATATGGTCCTAAATAGCAGCGACCGTCTATGCCTGCATGAGGCCCACTGACTTTGTAATTACCTGGTAGACCCAGGGGCTGATCTACTAAACTAACTGAGTCAACTAAGACTCCACATGTGACAATCTCTGCGTCATGGCATGAATAGATACTATGGACACGTAAACCATGCTCGCGAATATTGTTGTGATAAAGTGGCCTATGGTGCAGGATTAGTAGTAGTGGGTCCCCTCTCCTCCTCAGCCTCGGTCGGTGAGGGCCTCTCCTCTGTGACAACAGCAGTGGTGGTAGTGGTTAGAACCTCAGATGGTGTTGCAAATATCTCCGGCATGGGAGTTGGCTAGTCCGGTGCTCGCAGAAGTACCATCGGGTTCTCCTCAACCTTAATCAACCTGGCATCCAAAGTATGTTGGACCTCACGAGTCCAATTGGTGTAGGCTCTCAACCCCCCACTCTAGACAGAGTTTGTAGATCAATCATGGGGAAGGGATAGAGGTAGACCTCTTCAAGGATGCCTCGTGTATCTACTCGGCAATAAGGTGGGACCAATCTATATCATAGCAAGCCAAGATGGTGGCAACAAGCACTACACGCTACCGCATCAAAGTGTTATATGCAAATGCCGGTCGGATACGTAATGTGATAATTACCCATCAAACTTTGGTGGGGAAATTGAGAGAAGCCTTCACAATAGGCTCGGAGTGAGTGGCTACCCATGCAGGCTCCAGACCCTGCTCAGTAATCAAACCGGCCACCTATCTCATCAAGTCGGCTATGTGATTATGGTCTTTCATCATACCCAAGTCCCTGGTCTGCCCCACTCTATGGTCGAACTCTGCTGTGTATCTGGGGGCTAGGAACTCCAGCCCCAATAGCAATTGGCAGATGGTGGTCTCCGAGATTTCCACTTATTGGCTCCTCACTCTAGTCTGCGTCAATCTGCGCTGAGTAAAGGGCTTCTTTCCCTTGGGAAGAGTGCTCTGAATAGTGGTTATATAAGATGCGTAGAACTCTCTTACCATGGTAAGGGAGTACTTCCCAAGTGATTTGGTCTTCCACTCAAGCCCATATCATCTGATAGTGCCCTGGAGACCAAGGACACTATCTACTCCGATTGAGATGACCCTGGGCTCCTCATTAATGGAGCAGGTTGGTTTTCCCTACTCTGTGGTCTGCACGTCCTCCGTGTATATGTCCTGCATGCCCGCGACTTGTGGGAGCATCTGGGGGTGATGTTGATGTCTGCGATGGGCAGAGGACTTTGTCCCGAAATCATTGCTGAATCCTAACTGTGAGCTTGACTCCTCTCTTGACAGAGTCATCCGAGTAGAACTACTCTTGTCGTGGTCTCCCTCGTCATACAAGGGAGTACACATAACAAGAGATTAGGTCTGCCCAAGTCTGGCAGCAGCCCGTGTGTATGGTCTGTCTGCATTCGGGTCAAGTTAAATGCTTAGTTCCTCGAGTGATCCACTAAGTGAGGGTCTGCTCCTACCCTAAAGTCCCATCTCTCAGTCTCCTCTGCATGGACTTGATCTCCTCGTGTTTTGACTTAGGGGCCATAGTCCCTGAAAACATACACAATTACACAACATGGTTAGCCCACAGATCAAGAAACAAACTGCAAAAACATCTTAGATTTAATTGCAGAAGGGTCTAATAAAGCACTTCTACGGGCCATAGATGAAACTACTAGTCATAGAAGGCTCTTGCAAATATAGTGTTTATATTCTTTGTTTACTCAAATGATATCTATAAGACTAGGTATGACTCGTAGAAGGCACTACGAGTCGTAGATGATTCATGTGTCTAAATCTTTTGTTGGTAGGGATCCACGAGTCTTGTCGACGAGCCATAAAACATTTTATTACTCGTAAAAGGTCTTGTTTGATGGATACTCAAAAACTTCAAGTTTCTGGAATCTTATACGAGGGGCAATTATGACTTGTGGAATGTTCCACGAGTCGTAAAAGACCCTCCTAGACCAGAAAATTCAGTAAACTAAGTTTCTAAGTCTATCAACATGGACCCCATAGAACTTTTTCAACCTATTCCAGGATCAAAGCAATAACATATACCCCACATGATGCACAACACAACACCCCATACCGCCATATGATAATTTGGCCATATACACCATCGAAAATTATTAAACATGCTTTCTAACCCTTCCGACCTTATATGAATGAACTAACATCAAAAACATGAGCCCATTCCATCACACACAGAATTTCATCCACACAATCAATTTATTTCAAATGGTGAGTGATTACACAAGTGTTAAACACATACAACAAGGAAACTACACCAAATTCCCACCCTAAACACATGTCCAAGTATGAGCAATCACAATTAAATTATCAAACATATATATTTTAATAAATAGGTTTGTGTTTAAATTAACCATACCCGATAAAATTCTCAACCTAGCCATACAATAATTGATAAATTAATGGTGTTTAAAGGATTAAAAACTTACCAAATTGAGTGATTAGATTGTGGGATTTGAAGAAGGTAATGAGACACTGGAAACCCAAGTGTGCAGGAAAAGGTCGCTAAAAAAGGTGGTGGTGCTGTTATTGATCATCGAAAAGATATGGGGTGGGGATTGGGCGGGTAGATTTTGTAATTAAGGGAAGAAATGGGGTAAAAACAATTTGACCCCATTATTTATAATATGACCGGGTCAGTCAAACATTGATGGGTCCAGACTCTACGAAACCCTGATTAAGGGCCATAGAGTGTTTCACAGCCTATAAATCATGGTTTCGTAGAAATTCCAAACCCTTGTTTTGAGGACTGGATTTCATGGACTAGTTAATGAGTTATAAATTGAAGTATGACTCGTAAAGTTGGTCGTAGAGACCCTAACACTTAGTAAAAAACTCAGAAAACTTACCTGGGGTCCATGATCCCCATTCATGACCCCTAGTTGTTTCTACTGGCAGTAAAGTTGGTTCATGGACTCGAGTGCACAACGTTTTGCTAACTAGAAATTTCTATTGGATGGTGTGTAGTTCGTAGATTGATGTAGACCCGTAAAACCAGTCATAGAGGCACTTCTTGATGCCTTTTCAGCCAAGGATGACTGACTTAGCCATGTACCTGCACATTCTTCATAGAACACACTATTACCCTATATGCAGCCAGCGTAATGTCAAAAATTACAACCAGAATGCAAAAAAGAAAACTACCTACAAGTCTAAAAACTATAAATAAACTACAATTACAATTATTACATCAAAACCCTTGGGTTACCTCCCAAGTAGAGCTTGATTTATTGTAGCGGTACGACTTGCACAACATGCTTACTCACACATCCCCAATCCTTATTCTTCATATCATCTGTCCTCTTTATAAAGTGAGAGATATTGAAGACAACTTCTTCATCGTTAAATCTAAATCTGAGTTGAACACCTACCATATCCACTGGTGATCGACCATTGGCTAGGAATGGCCTTCCCAAGATGATAGGGACATTGAAGTAGACTTCACAATCTAAGATCACAAAGTATGTAGGGAATATGAACTTCTCAACCTTAACAAGCTCATCATACAGTATCCCCACAGGCTTCTTCACCGTGTGGTCAGACATTAATAATCACATACTCATCGAAGTAGGGGATCCGAGTCCTAGCTTCTTGGAGACTACAAGGCGCATCAAATTTATGCTGGCACCAAGATCACACAATGCCCTTGCAAACTCCATATCTCCAATGGTGCAGGGTATGGTAAAATCATCAGGATCATCTCATTTTTTAACCAAGGACCTCGTAGCAATTGCACTGCAATGTTGAAGCTCTTTGGAGAGCTCCTGACTCACAGTGTGCTTCTTCGTCACCAGGTCCTTCATGTACTTCGCATACCCTTGCATCTTCTTCAACGCCTCAATGAGAGGGATGTTGATGGAGAGTTGTTTCAGCATGGAGTGGAAGTTCTTGAACTTGCCTGCCTCCTCCTTCTTTTTAATTCGTTGAAGGAAGGAAGAAGGAGGCTTGGGAATGGGTTTCAGCCTTTGTGTGCCGCATCTGAACCATCACTTACCCCATCCTTACCATGATCATCTCTAGTATCCACATCTTTGATCTCCTATCGAACATCATCTTCATTTACCGGCATGGGAGGATTAATGGTTCTCTTGCCACCATGAGTAGTAACCACCATGCACTGCCCTTCATTCTTGGGATTTTGAACTTTTTTGCTAGGCAGTGTACCCCTCTGACACTAGTTTAGCAGAGTTGACACTTGACCAAACAGTTTCTCAAGTTATTTGATGGCAACAAAATGAGACTTGATTTTCCTATTTATACTGGAGATCTTAGATTTCATCCCCCTCAGAGTCTCATCCTGTGTCTCAGCTTTCTACAACAGGTGGTCAAACATCTCCTCAATTCTGGAACTACTAGCACATGTGCTACAGTTATGTGGTGGCATATAAGGACTAATTTTGTAACCATCTCTGCGGCCTCAATCTGCATCTCTGTCTTGGACCCGATTCCTATCATAGTACCCTTCGTGGTTGTCTCTGAAAGCTCCATCTTGATTAAAGTTCTAACCTTGGTATCCTTAACCGTGGTGCCAATAGTCCTGATTGGACCCTTGGGCGTAGGTATAGACACCCCCCATCTGATTAGTAATGAAACAAGTGTCCTCCTTATAGTAGGGATCATCATACATGGGTGCTCATGGAGGTTGATGAACCACTACATTGACTCATTCTTGATTCTTCTTCATCATTACCTCCATACTTGTACAATTCGAGAAAGCTCATGCATAATCTCTTTATTTATTTTAGCTTGCTCTAAACCAATACTGACAATACATGAACTCTTGATTTTGATTTGTCCCTTTGCCCCCATGCACGGTTGGTCTTGACCACTCGCTCCATCCTTTCAGCGATCATTGCAAATGGTTGATCTAAGAACATTCCCCCCATAAGGGTATCAAGTGCAGGCTTGACCATTCTCATCCAGGGCATAGTAGAGAATCTCCACAAAGGCATCATCAACAATTTTGTGGTCCGGGATACTCCTCAAGCATTTAGTGAACCGCTCCCATGTAGTACTAATAGAGTCACCTGGAAGTTGCTCAAAGTTGTTGATCTGATCTTTCAACTTGAGCTTCTTCGATCTCGGGAAGTACCTCTCCAAAAAGGCCCTCTGCAACTCAGCCCACCTAGTGATCAAACTCTACGAGAGCTCAGACAGACATAGTGTTGCATCACTATTAGAGATAATGGGAAAACATGAAGTCCTGTAGCATCCATAGATAGATTATGTGTTCCCATTACACTTTTGCAGACAAATGCAACATTGTGTAGATGGCTATAATGATCCTTTGTGTTCCCATTACACTTTTGCAGACAAATGCAACATTGTGTCATAGCTATAATGATCCTCTGATGGTAGGCCGTGAACAACTCAAGATTCTGCAGCATTTGAAGCAACCCACTCGAAACCATGAACTTTGAATCAACAGGTAGTGGTGGTAACACAATGGCTCCAATCACCTTCATAGCCATAAGGATTAGCCAATATTGATTCCACCGATAAGCTTTAGCATTGAAGTCCTATGTTGTGGAGCAATGTCTTCAAGAGGAGGTGGGTTCTCATTGTTGGCATGCTCATCCTCATTCTAGTTCAAAGCTACAATTATCGCGTTGTTGGCGTTATCTTGGGCCATGCTTCTCTGTCTTCTCTGGAGCTCTAGGTCAAACGGAGTCAAGAGTATGCCTCAACTTCATGTATTGGGCATACACTACACATATACCCTAAAAGAAAACAAAAACAACAAAAAACATAAAATGAGGGAAATAAGGATAAATTCCCAAATTACTTGAATTAAACAAGTCTAGCCGTTTTCCCTGCAATGGCACAAAAATCTTAATGTCACCCAAGTTAAACCTCCTTTTTGAGGCTAAAGAGGTCACTTTCAAGATATAAAATCTAACCAAGGTTAGGGTCAGACCCAAGGGAATTTGGTAGAATTAGAAGAATTCAATGTTTAAATTTAGGGTTATTAACCAACTTATCTCCCCAAGGGGCGGTTGATAATAACTAATGAAATTAATATTAAACTAAAATAAGTGTTTAAGGAGAAACTAAGGCATTGTGTTCCCCATGATTCCCTAACTTAGAATCACCGGATAATCGAATTGATTTCTAGTGTATAGCATCCAGAATGATAAGTTAAGTTCACCAAACCCTTTGGCCAAGGCGAGAGGCAAATTTCACTGCATGATTCGGTCTATCCCCATAGTGTGACATTACTAACCCTTACCTATTGTTCTAGTACAACCTCCCCTTGGCCCAGTTAGGTTGTTTATATGAGAAACATCGATCGAATATTATTTATTAATCACTTTTCCTATTTATTACTACCTTGGGCCGATCAGTAACACTAGATGGGTTCTAATGTTGGCCACAACTAGAAAACATGTAAAATGAAGAGAATTAATTAATATATTCATGCACACTTTTCTAGAATTGCGAATTATCTTGTTTTACCTTGTTAGTTCTCCATGGTTCCCACAACCCTAGTTGTGGATTTAGCTTCTTATGGTTTGTGTAGATGCGGGACTTATGAATTTGAATTACATAATAGAGAACTTACACAATTGAATGAAGTACAAGAAAATCTAAACTTCAATGAGAATCACAAGGTTGTAATTAGAAAATGAAATTAAAGTGTACAAGTGTTTCTCACACTCTCCAATGTTTTTCTCTACTATATGTTACTATTTTCCTTGCCCTCTTCTCAAAATAAATAACCTAAAAACTAATTTATAATGTTTAAAATACAAATCCAAAACAAAATAAGACAATTGGGTCAGCACGCTTCAGAAGGTGCATTATAAGCCATATAGTGATTTACGGCCCCTAGTCAGGCTTTTGTACTTTGTTACTTTAATTCTGGACTTGGCTCCATGACAACCCTCTATGCCTAGTAATAGATTCTACAGCCCGTAGGGGGTTTCATCTGTTAAATGAACAAGTCTTCACTTTCTAATCATCCGGGTACAAGACTTGATCTACGACTCGTAAAGTGTTCCACGACTCGTTTGCATGTTCGTAGACCAAACTTACTAACATTGCATGTTCGTCTGCATGTTCGTAGACCCAAAATCAATGCCAACCTTGAAATCTTGCAAAACAAACACAAAAACACATCAAACCTACTAACATCGCATATAGAAGACACAAAATTCCAAGTTTTAAGCATCAAAAGTGTTATATTTTGATAGCACATCAGTAAGTGTTTCTAACACTAAACTAATCATTTTCTATAAGTTTTTTCTTGGTTTTATCTTTGATTTCATGAAATAAAACATCCAACATTGGAGATTTTTGGACTATGATTTCCAAACGTTAACCATCAATTTCTCCCTTAATTTAAGCTCAATTTTAATGGAATTTTCACCCACGAACTCTAAATTTCAAGTAGAATTCGATTATAAAATCAATTCCTAGATTTGAGACTTTCAAAATTTAGCCCTAATTTTGATGATTTTGCCCCTAAACCTAGATTATGCCAACACCAGTAAAAACAAATGCACCTCTTGATGTGTAGCATCCATTTTTGATAGTGTTTGATCAATTTGAGAATCATTTGGGAGTTTGAGTTGATTGAAAGCTTGTGCGAGTGCGATTTTGACATCGAGGTAGGTTTGGCTAAACTTTTTGGGATAATATTTGAGTTATTGAGCATGCTTATGTGATAATTGTGAGATATAGATTGAATTAGGAGCCAATAATATGATATCATTGAATTTGATTGAAATATAACATTGGTTATATTGAATATTGAGCAAATGGCGATCCTATTGATTGATTGAGATGAAATCATGTGAGTTGAGATAATTGGTATATCATTATGATAACATGAGACATGAGATAACTTCTAGATACAGTTGTGATTAATTGATGATGACTGCGGTAAACCTAAAAATCATGAGCATAATAGGAGGTTCCCGTGGAGTTTGATTCATAATAGCTTGATCATTGATGAGATAGTAATAATACGAGATATTGATGTCCTAGTGGTAATAATTGATATACATGGTATAGATGTATAATGTTATACTGCATTGATACATTAGTATGAACCTATCTTATGTGACTAGTGGCATTGTTGTGAACATCTCTTATACTGAACTGGCGCATTGGTATGCACGAATTTTATCTCTGATTGGGTTGCACTGATATGCACATGTGTCATATATGACTGATTGAATTGGTATGTACACATTTGATACCATAATGGATATATTCTTATGCACATTTATCACTACATTTACATCATTTGAGATATTATGATGAATATTGAGACAGTGGTTATGGCCTGTGACTCCTCAAGATACTTTTGATTATGGTCTGTGACTCCTTATTGTACATTTTAGTACATGGCTTGCGATGCCTCCGGGTTCTATCGTGTAGCTTTGACTTAATAGATGTGTATATCCGCCCTACGATAGTCTTGATTTCACCTCATACATGGTCTACGATGCCATTGCATTCATGCATAGTATTTCATTGCATCATTGGACCAGTTACCATCTATAATTGCCATTATTCATGACTTTCCTGTATTGTGTACTAACCCTTTTGACGGAGGTAATAAGATTTTTCATTATTACATACTTGTTCGATTTCTTTTACCCAGTTAGTTGAACATACTGGGTACATTTCGGTGTACTCACCCCTACTTTGTTTCTTCCCTATAGATCGTGCACAGGGTTCAGGATAGGGGAGTTGATCATTCCATCTAAGTATTATCAATACCATCTGGATCTCAGCAGTGAGGCTCAAACTTCGAATTATCATGGACCTTTGGGTCCTCTTTTTATTTTCTTATTTTTCAGACTATGTATTAGATATCATGAGACAATATTGTATTTTCTTTGAGACAGTTGTACTTACCCTTCAGTACTATTTAGATGCTCTTATACTCACGACTCTAGATTTTGGGATTGTTATGTAATTTTGAGATGATTTCTGCTTTATTTCCTCTTCTTTAAGCTGCGATCCATTTTAGGTCATGACATGTTTGGGATCACAGCTCTGGGTTCATTGGGCTCGTGAGTCAAGAGCAGGGTGTCTAGTAGTGTCTCGCGGATTGGTGTGTAGACGTCCGCACCCATCTTCGAGAGGGTATGAGATACTTGTTAGGAAAATGTTTTCACATCTTGCTTATTTGTGCATTCCTTTGTATTACCCATTTTGAAAGTATTTAATCTACTCCTTCTATGCAAGGATGTTGGGTACCAGATATCATCCATCAGAGGGAGACCCAGAGGCAACCTATGTGGCTCCCACTTGAGGTCGGGGTAGAGTTCGGGGTAGGACCAGGGGCAGAGGACATGTTAGAGGAGCAGCTCCACCTAGAGGGAGGACTATATCGGCTTCCCTAGAGCCAGTTCTTGAGCCAGATAGGCCTATGGATCCTATTTCACTGCCCTCAGTCCGAGAGACTACACCTTCGGTTCAGGAGTTACTTTGAGGGTATTGGCTAGATTGGAGGGAGCTCTTCCAACCCCAGCTACTGTTGAGATATTGATTTCTACCACATTGGTTGGTCCTTCTAGTGCTCTGCCAAAGTTGACTATGATTCATAAGGGTCCTTCTTCAGCTCCAGTAGACTCTCTTGTGGCTGTTATTACTCCACATTATGCATCTAGACCAAGTTCGGGTACTCAGTTTCAGAATTTGGTTGTTGCTCCATCTATTGCACCTCCCTTGTTTGCAATGCCACCATCTTCTACCTGCCCACCCATATCCATAGTAGAGTAGAAGAGATTTGAGAGGTTTGTGTGGTTAGCTCCACCATGATTTGATGGCACTCCTAGTGATAAAGATTATGATTTTCTATCGAATTGCCAGGACCAATTAGCTAACTTGGTTATTCTTGAGTTGCATCGGGTTGCCTACACTTCATATCAATTTACCAGTCTTGCCAAGGAGCGGCAAAGGTTATTGGTAGCTTGTTGACTTGTTGGATCTCCATCTATGACCTAGGGACAATTCATAGAGATATTTTTTGAGAGATTCATACCCTACAGCCTCTGAGATAGCCGTGGAGATGTGTTTGATAGGATACAATAGGGATCTATGTTTGTTTCTAATGATGAGGCTAGATTTCATATTTTATGCAGATATGTCGTGTCTAATATTCCTACTGAGTCCCAGAGGATTCGCTCGTTTGACAAGAGCTTGGTAGGGTATCTTCAGGAGGCTACAACTTTCTTGGTGTTGGTTGGAGGTACTTTCCAAAGTTTGTGGATCACGCTCGTATGATAGAGCATATCAAGCAGCATAGGTAGAGGTGTGGAAAGAGGTTCCATCGATATGGATACTTTAGTGGGAACCCGCCACGAGACCGAGAGATTCAGATGCAAGGTCATCATGCTGGGCAGTTGAGGCAACTCTTCTATCTTCCGATAGTGTTGATAGATCTAGATCTACTCAGATGGATAGTGCACCCAGGCGTGGTGGCTTTTTAGGGCAGCCATCTCTAAGACAGGACACCAGGGCTTGTTATCATTGTGATGAGATTGGGCACTTGGCTCATTGTTTTCCTCACCATGATGCTTCTTCCCAAACTATAAGTTTTTAGCCAGCTCGTCCAGCTCTAGCACCAATACCCTAGGACACACTTTAAGCTATGATAGGTGGTTCTAGAGGAGTTTGTGGTATAGTGAGAGGTGGTACTCGTGGTGGTCCACAGGCTAGTGGTGGGCATCGAGTTGGCTATGCTATTCCACATAGAGATGAGGTAGAGGCATCCAATGTAGTTATCGCAAGTATAGTCCAAGTGTCTAACCATTCGACTTCAGTTTTATTTGATCCAAGATCTATTTATTTGTATGTGTTGGCCTATTTTGCTTCTAATATAAATATTACGTGTGAGCCACTTACCAAACCTATTTGTTTTTCCACCTTGTAGGAGAATCTTTGTTGTGCATTAGTGTATCAGGGTTGTGTTGTGACTTTTATGGGGAGAGATAATGTTGTTGATCTGATTTTGTTGGATATGATTTATATTGATATGATTTTGGGTATTAATTGGTTGTCACCTTATCATGTTATTTTGTATTGGCATGTGTAGGTGGTCACCCTATCTTGCCCTAAATTGCCTCAGTTGATGTGGACTAGAGCACTTAGTTCCATCCTAAGAGCGTCATTTCTTATATGCATGCTTGTCGGCTAATAGAGAAGCAGTGTTTGGCATATTTAGCTCATCTTTGGTTGTTTCTTAGGAGCCTCCATCATTGGAGACTACCAGGGTTGCTAGAGCGTTTAATGGATTGATTTCCAACTAATTTTCCTGGTGATCCTCCAGATCACGATATTCACTTTGCTATTAATGTGGAGCTGGTCACTAAGCCCATATCTATTGCTCCTTATCGGATAGTAGTGGCTAAATTGAAGGAGTTAAAGGAATAGTTGGAAGATTTGTCGAAGAAACGTTTTATCCATCCAAGTGTATCTCTCAAGGGTGCTCCTGTATTATTTGTTAAAAATAAGGATAGCATCATGCGTATGTGTATTGACTATCGTCAGCTTAACAAAGCGACCATCAAGAACAAATATCCTTTGCCTTGAATTGATGATTATTTTGACCAGTTGCAGGGTGCCTCAGTATTCTCCAAGATTGACTTGAGGTCCAGTTATTGTCAGTTGAGTGTTTGGGAGTTTAATATCCCCAATTCAGAACCCGTTTTAGGCATTATGTATTCGTGGTGATGTCATTCAGATTGACTAATGCCCCGACTGCCTTCATGGAGTTGATAAACTGAGTGCTCAGGCCCTATTTAGACATCTTTGTGATTGTGTTCATAGATGATATCTTCTTTTATTCCAAGAGGGAGACACATCATGTTCAACACTAGAGGGTTGTACTCTGAGATTGAGGGAAGATAAGTTGTATGCTAAGTTCTCAAAGTGCAAGTTTGTCTTGATTTGTTGCATTCCTTATCCATGTTGTGTCAAAAGAGGTTATTATGGTCGATCTGGCCAAAGTAGCAACTATTCGTGAGTGGGAGGCCTACTTCTGTGACCGAGATTCAGAGTTTTCTTGGTGTAGCAGGTATTATTGGCGTTTTATTCAGGGTTTTTCATCTATAGTAGCCCCTTGACCAGATTGGCTCAAAAGGCTGTAGCATTTCAATGGTCGGATAATTGTGAGGTGAGCTTCCAAAAGCTCATAGAGTTGTTGACTTCAGCACCTATTCTTGCTTTACTCAAGGAGGGAGTTCCATTTGTGGTATATTGTGATGCTTCAAGTGTGGGTTTGGGTGTTGTATTGATGCAAAAAGGGAAAGTGATAGCTTATGCTTCTAGACAGTTGAAGGTGCATGAGAAGAACTACCCTACCCATGACTTGGAGTTAGTTTCAGTTGTGTTTCTACTAAAATTGTGGTGACATTATCTTTATGGGGTGCATTGTGAGATCTTTACCGATCACCGGAGTCTCAGGTACATCTTTTTTCAGCCTAATCTTAACATGAGACAGCCTAGGTGGTTGGTGTTACTTAAGGACTATGATATCTCTACTCTATATCTCCCCGTAAAAGCCTATATGGTAGCAGATGCTCTGAGATGGAAGGTTACTAGTATGGGGATTTTGGCATTCTTGAGGGCTGAGGAGAGTCCCTTAGCTCTGGAGGTTTAGTCACTTCCAAGGTAGATGGTCCATTTGGACATTTCTCCTCCTCGGAGTATTTTTTCCTTTGTTGAGGCTAGATCTTCTTTGCTTGATCAGATATGTTCTCATCAGTTTGATGAGCCTACATTATGTCTGATTCAGGACAAAGTGTCGAGAGGTGAAGCCAAGGTGGCTATTACAACTTTTGATGGTGTTTTGAGGGTTAATAGTAGAGTTTTTGTGCCTAAAGTTTGGAATTGGGTAAACTTGATATTAGATGAAGCCCGTTATGCTTGATATTCCATTCATCCCGGTGTGGCTAAGATGTATCATGATCTTAAATAGCATTATTGGTGGTTTAGCATGGGGAAAGACATAGCCAAGTTCGTTTTAATTGTCAATAGGTGAAGTATGAACATCAAAAGTTTGATGGATTGATGCAAAGGATGACTATTCCCGAGTGGAAGTGGGAGAGAGTGACTATGGACTTTGTTACAAGTTTGCCCATGGCCTTGGGCAAGTTTGATTCAGTTTGGGTGGTTGTTGATCGATTGACCATGTCGACACACGTTATACCGGTGAAGACAACTATAGTGTGGAATAGTTGGCTATATTGTATATCCCGGACATTGTCAGATTGCATGGTATGCTAGTGTATATAGTATTAGATAGAGGGTTTGTGTTTGTTTCTCACTTTTTGCGGGTTTTACAACATAGTTTGGGTGTTAGAGTGGATTTGAGTTCCACTTTTCACCCTCAGACTGATGACCAGCCAAAGCGCACCATTTAGGTGTTGGGGGACATGTTTAGGGAATGTATTTTGGATTGTGGGGTACGATGGGACCAAAACATACCATTGGCAGAGTTTACATATAACAAAAGTTGCCATTCCAGTATCCAGATGGTACCCTTTGAGGTTTTGCGTGGCCAGAGATGTAGATCACTGATCAGATGGTTTAATTCAGGTTTAGTTGAGGTGTTGGATGTAGATTTGCTTCAAGATTCCATGGACCGTGTCTGTCTGGTTTAGAGTAGAATTTTGACTGCCTAGAGTTTCCAAAAGAGTTATGCTTATTAGAGAGTTAGGCTTCTTGAGTTTTGTGTGGGTGATAGTGTTTGGCTGAAAGTTTCACCCATGAAGTGTATGATGAGATGCGAAAGGATGGGCAAGTTTAGTCCCAGGTTCGTTGGCCCTTTTGAATTTTGAGGAGAGTTGGTCAGGTAGCCTATGAGTTAGCTTTACCTCCAAGACTATCTTTTGTTAATCCTGTTTTCATGTTTCTATGCTCAGCCGGTACATTGCAATTAGTCCCATATGATTTATTATGAGTCAATTGAGTTGTGTCCAAATTCGTCCTTTAAGGAGGAACCTACAGCTATATTAGTCAGGCAGGTCCAGAGATTGAGATCCAAAGATGTACCTTCTGTGAACGTTCAGTAGCAGAACTATTCTATTTATGTGGCTACTTGAGAGTTGGAGTCTGATATGCGGGTCAGATATCCCAGCCTCAATGAGGCTTCAGATACCCCTCTTTTCACCCCTCGTTTCCTTATGTTCGAGGACGAACATTATTTTTAGTGGTGAATGATGTAATGACCTGATTGTTCAATTTTGGCATGAAATTTACTGTTTTACCCTTTCATAAGTTGCTTTGAGCCTAACTTGAACTATTTCAATGGTTAGAACTGAAATCCTGAGCATTAAAAGTTGAAAATATGAATATTAGCATTTTTGGAGGCTTAAGTTATTGATAAAAGTGGGGTTTTATGTCATTCTAAGTTTTGGAGGTTGGATCGAGAATCCATTAATTGTTTTAGCTCCGTAATGTTGAAATTGAACTATAAGAAGTTGCAGAACAAAATTTGGAGTGAAAATGAGTTTTTTAAGCCCAAAGTTGTGAATTTTAGTCGGTTGAAAAATCAAAGTTTGACTTTGGTCAACATTAAGTGTTTGGAAGCTCGGATAAAAATTTTGACAGTTCTAGTGGTTCCAGATGATGAAACAAACGCTAAAAATGGTCTCGTCATAATTTTTGGAGTTGTTGGGGGCAGTTTTAGAATTTTTAGTTTTAAACTAGTTTATATGACTTGCATTGGTAAATGTGTCATGAAGACCTCAACATCAAATTATGATTATTCTCTTGATCCCGGAAAATTGTTTCTTGTATGGATACATATAAAGTTTGTGAAATTCTGATTTCAGATAAGTTCTGACTACCTCTTCCGAGTTTTGTTAAACTTGTGATTTTGCTGGTGCACAGTTTCTAGTGTAGGGACATTTTCTTCTCCACATTTGTGGAGAAGCATCCATGTTCATGGAGGTTTGGGGGCTTTGCACTCCGCGTTCGCGGAGCACTTTTTATGCCTAAACTGTTTTAAACTCGAGAAACACCATTTTTAATCCATTTTCAAACTTCCAAGCTTCTTGGGGCGATTTTGAAGAATGGTTTTAGAAGAATTTTGTTGGGTAAGTGTTTCTAACATTAAACTAATCAATTTCTATGATTTTATCTTGATGTTGTCTTTGATTTCATGAAATTAGACACCAAAAATTGATGATTTTTAGACTATGTTTCCCAATCTTTAACCATTCGTTTCTCCTTCTATTTAAACTCAATTTTAATGGGATTTTCACTCTTGAATTGTAAATTTCAAGTAGAACTTGATTCAAAATCAATTTCTTGATCTGAGATTTTTGAATTTTAGCCTTAATTTGACAATTTTTTCCTTAAGCCTAAGTTATGCCAATATGGGTATCAAATTGCACCTCTTCATGTGTCTTATCCATTTTTGATAGTGGTTGATCAATTCAAGGATCATTTGGGGGCTTGAGTTGATTGGAAGCTTGTCCAAGTGCGGGTTCGGCATCATTGTAGGTTCAGCTAACCTTTTTGGAATTGGACTTGAGTTATTGAGCATGCTTATGGCGATATTTGTGAGATGTAGATTGAATCAGGAGCTTATAACATGATATTATTGAACTTGATGGGAATATAACATTGGTTATGTCGAATACTGAGCAAATGGTGATCCTATTGATGAATTAAGATGATATCATGTGATTTGAGATAATTGGTATATCATTATGCTAACAAGGATCATGAGATAACTTCTAGATAGAGTTGTGATCTATTGATGATGACTGGGGTGAATCTAACAATCATGATCCTTATTGGAGGTTCCAGTGGAGTTTGATTCATAATAGCTTGATCATTGATGAGATACTAATGATATCAGATATTGATGGCCTAATGGTAATAATTTTTATACGTGGTACAGATATATGATGTTATACTACACTAATGCATTTGCACCTACCTTATGTGACTAGTGGCATTGTTATGTACATCTCTTATACTGGACTGGGTACATTGGTATGCACAGAGCATATTTCTGGTTTGGTTGAACTGATCTGCACATATGTTATATATGATTGATTGCATTGGCATGCACACATTTGATACCTGAATAGATGCATTGTTGTGCACATTTAGCGCTGCAAATCACATTGAGACAATGGTTATGTCCTGCGACGCTTCGAGATACTTCTGATTATGGCATGTAATGCCTTATTATATATTTTAGTACATGGCATGCAACTCTTAGATATTGAGAATTCAAATTGTAGAAAAAAGCCTTGAATCACAAACTTTAATACTTTCTTTATTTTAATGCTACCTGACACGCCGGCATGGTGCGTGACGCGCCGGCGGACGGAGACAGACCGCCGGACCAGTCTCAACTTGGGCGCTCAGACGTGGCGCATCTTCCTATTACTAGCACACACCTATCCATGCCCTCCATTTCAAGCGAATCGAACCCTAATGCGGCGATCATTGAGGCGATTTCTGAAAAGGAACTGGTTCGGGCTCAGAAGATTATTTCCCTAGTTAACTTGGGACAAATTCAAATAGTTTCAAGGGATAACGATGACACCGGCAATTCAGGCGCCGGTGATGGCCCTCAAGCGAAAATCGTGCAACAAGACTCACACCAATCGACTCCTGGGAGCAAGGGGGACCTTCTAATCACAAATGCCCCAAAATTTAATGTACCAACTGAGGAGAATTTGGGAGTTAGGGTTTCAAAGGTGGGTGATACTGTTCCGGTGGGTTTCGGTGGGCAAGATGTATACCAATCGATTCATGGGAACAAGGAGAACCTTCAGGACCCAAAAGCCCCAATTCTCAATGAGCCAATCTCAACGAATTTGGGAGTTAGGTTTTCACAGGATCATGCTGTAATTCCGACCCAATTGAGTGAAGACCCGACTAAATTAATTAAGTGGGTTCCAGTCACCACTCAATCAACTCCTTCAGGATCGAATAGAGGTGTCATGACAGGCTTGAAGGATACCAAAGCACCATCTGTGATCCTAGGGAAAGCTCAAGGCGAGAAACAACAGTCCACCAACCCAATTGTTAATTCTCCTGTCCCCCAGCAGACAACCAGGGTAGCTAACCAAATACCTCTGAAAATTTCTTCCAATTTTGACATATACCATCCCCAGAAAGCCAAGAACCATACCTCCAATGAAAATGCCAGACCCAAAGTCAATATACTTCCTCCATCCAGCACCAAAAGTCAACAAATTCCTTGTGAACCAGCCCCTCCTACTATAATCCAATCCTTTGCCACCAAATTAAGAATGAACCAATCCAAAAATGAGAACCCCATCAGTATCACCCCTCCCAAAATCACCACTAAACAGGGCCACCCAGCTGTTATTTTTAAAAAGGATGAGTTTATGGGCAAGCTGGCTGATAGGTGTAAATATACTCTTATTGGGAAGTTCACTAACTCTATGCCCAGAATGGAAGTCATCAGGAGAAGCTTTATTGCTCAAACCCAATTGACAGGGGGTGTCAAGATTGCCCACTTCAACTTAAGACACATTTATATTGATCTGGATAATGAAGCAGATCACATTATGGTTTGGACAAAACAAAGGATGTTTATTGAGGGACAACTCATGAGAATCCAGATATGGACACCCACATTTAAAGCTGAGGAGAAGACATCCATTGTACCAGTTTGGGTGACATTACCTGAACTCCCTTGGCACTGTTACTATATGGAGGTTATCTCTGCTCTTTTGGCTCCCATTGGCAAGGCCTTGTATCTAGATTCTGCATCCATACAGAAGACCAGAGGGAGTGTGGCCAAAGTGAGGGTCCAGATTGATGTTACCAAAGACAGGCCACAACATGTGTGGCTTGGCTTTGATGAGAATGATATCTCAGTTGGGAAATGGCAACTGATTCAATATGAGGACTTACCTGAATATTGTGGACACTGCAAACATCAAGGTCATTCCATCTCCAAGTGTTTGATTAAAAAGAGGGAGGATGAGAATAAACAAAAGAAGGACTAGGAAGATGCTGCAAAAACCAGTGATCAAGGAGCTCCTAAAGTTCAGAAAGGAGATCAGGTGGGGATACAAGCAAAGGGTAATGGGGACATCAAAGATAAGGAGACCAGCAGAAACACTCAAAAAGAGGAGCAGTGGCAATCCCAAAAGAAAAAAGGAGGCAAGAGGAGACAGGCAGCAGCTCAGGCTCATGTAGCTAAGGCTACTCCAGCTCAGTTGAATCCTTTAAATGACCCAGGTATTGACTCAGACCCTTTGAGGGTCATGAATGTTCCAAATAATGTGGAACAAGCCCCCAGCCCTCCCTTTATTGATTTGGAGAAGAATGATGTTGATAAACCCCTCTCCCACAGTCCCCTTGCTGGTCTAGTTTCTGGTGGGTGGAAGGAAGGACAGGAGAACATTGTTAACCTACAGGAAGGGGCCAAAAAAGGGGGGGATTCAAATTTTGACACCACTTTCAAAGATCAATCATTTGCTCCTAATGTTGTTGTTGAGAAGATATCTGAACCTGCTGAGGGAGGAATGGGAGGTATGGCCAAAGATCTTGGTTCTTTTGCCAGCTCCAGTGGAACCAAGAGTAAAAATAATCCCAGTAAGAAAAGAAGAGATGCATTGAAGAAAAAACAGTCCGAAGTAGAGGGGGTCATTTCTGGATACAAGGACAGAACCACCTCTGAATGTGCTCAGGATGTGGCTACTTGCAACAATGATGATTATTGGGTGATTAACTCTGAAGATGAGATGGAGGATGATTCTTTCCTTGTGGAAGATAAGGAGGAGGCTGATGGGGATAACCTCAACAATGTTCTTATTCTTACCAATGATTGTTCTGTCCAAGAGGAGATACAACAACTTAGCCAAGAACATGGCCTCTCACCCAGAGGATCAAACCAGTTAAACAGACATGGTGTCCAACACAAGGTTAAGCACCCTACTACCTCAGGCAGGCCCAACACAAGGCTCTTTACTTCTAGATCCTCCCAATGATTAACACAATCATTTGGAATGCAAGGGGTATTCAAACCCAGGGAGCAATGGAAAGACTTCAGTCCCTCAAATCAGTCCACCATCTGTCTATGATTGTGATCCTTGAACCTTTCTCGGCCAATATTCATCTCAATCATTGTAGAGTCCAGCTTGGTATGGCTAAGGCTGTATCTAATATCAATAACAAGATTTGGGTTTTTTGGGACCAAGAGGTTACTTGTAGCATAGTGGAACATGAGGAGCAGCAAGTGACATGCCAAATCCAATATGATCAGCTTCCTCAGAATTTTATTTTCACCTTTGTCTATGCCAAGTGTAGGGATGCACTGAGAAGACCCCTCTAGGAAAGGATGTTGCAATTTTCCAGCAGATTTAAAGATATTCCATGGTGTGTGGTTGGTGATTTCAATGCGATCACTGCCACTGATGAGAAGTTAGGTGGCATTCATTATGATATGAGGAAAAGCCTGGAATTCATCTCAGTTATTGAAGGCTGTGGTTTGGTTGACATAGGCTTCAGTGGGCAAAGGTATACATGGTGCAATAACAGGGGAGTGATGTTCAGGATTTGGAAGAGGCTTGACAGAGCTATGGTGAATGATAAATGGCTTGATGTGATGCCCCAAACCTCTAACACTCACTTACCCTCAGTGAACTCAGACCATTGTCCACTACTCCTAGAAATGAGCACTAAAACAGATAACATCATCAAATACTTCAAGTTTTTGAATTGCTGGGTTGAGCAACCTAGTTTTTTTAAGACTGTCCAAGATTGCTGGCAAAAGAATTGCACTGGTGATCCTATGTGGATATTTCATCAAAAGCTGAAAAGAGTTTTTACTTCTCTTAGCAGATGGTCCAGGGAACAATTTGGGGACATTTATGCCAAGGTTAAAGAGTATGAGGAGAAGATCAAGAAGGCTGAAGAAGACATGCTTATTCTGAACTCAGATGCTGCCAGATGTCATCTTCATGGTCTTAATGCTGAATACATTAGATTTCTTAAGCTTGAGGAATCTATTATGAGGCAAAAATCTCAACTCCATTGGTTTAAAGAAGGGGATGCAAACACTGGATACTTTCATGCTTTAATGAGAGGCAGGAGAAGGAGATTGTTCATTCACAGAATTAAAGATGATGAAGTGAATGGTTTCAGGGGGAGGATGATATTGCTGAAGCTGCTTGCAGTCATTTTCAGCATATTTTTACTGGAGATGCTAAGCCTATTGATGAGGATATACTTAACTGTATTCCTAAGATGATCTCCCAGGACCATAACCACAGTCTTTTGACTATGCCTGATATCCAGGAGCTGGAACAAGTAGTGTTTTCCATGAGTCCACACTCAGCAGCTGGTCCAGATGGTATGAATGGCAAGTTCTTTCAAGCTTGCTGGGAGATAATCAAAAATGATCTCCTGGCAGTTATCCATTCTTTCTTCAGGTGGCACACTATTCCCAGATATTTCACCCATGCATGCTTGGTGTTATTGCCTAAGATTAAGAACCCTAACATGCTCTCTGAGTTTAGACCCATCAGCCTGAGTAATTTTGTAAGCAAGGTGATATCAAAATTGCTATGCATGAGGTTGTCTCCTATTTTGCCTTCTCTTATTTCACCAAACCAGACTGGTTTTGTCAAGGAGAGGAGCATTGCAGAAAACATTATGCTTGCTCAGGAGATTATTCACAGCATCAAGAAGCCAAACATTGGAGGTAATGTAATTCTGAAATTAGATATGGCCAAGGCATATGACAGGGTGTCCTGGACTTCATTTGCATGGTTATGAGAAAGATGGGCTTTGATGAGAGGGTCATTGATATGGTCTGGAGAACCATGGCCAACAATTGGTATTCAGTCATAATCAATGGCTCAAGACATGGTTTCTTTCACTCTACTAGGGGGCTCAAGCAGGGTGACCCCCTTTCACCTGCATTGTTCATTATGGGGGCTGAGGTGTTATCTAGATTGCTTAACCAGCTGCACCATAATACTCTTTTTAAGGGTTTCTACATGGAGAAGAATGGCCCACAGGTTAATCATTTGAGTTTTGCTGATGATACAATTATCTTCACCTCAGGTAGAAGTAAGTCACTGGATCTCATCATGAAAACACTTGCTTTGTATGAAAGTGTTTCTGGTCAGCTGATTAACAAGAGCAAAAGTCATTTCATTGTGCTAACTCATACCTTCAAAAGATCCATTACTAGGATCAAACACATCACTGGTTTTGTTCAGAAGAAGGCCCCCTTCACCTGCTTGGGTTGTCCATTGTACCTGGGCAGACAGAAAATAATCTATTTCTCTGAGATGGTCTCCAAGGTGGTAGCTAAAATTTCTGGGTGGCAGACTAAACTTCTCAGTTTTGGCGGTAGGGCTACACTCATTAAACATGTCTTACAGTCGCTCCCTATTCATATTCTAGCTGCTGTTTCTCCTCCTGTGACTATTTTGAGACAAATTCAATGCATTATGGCTGACTTTTTTTGGGGTTGGCTGGATGAAAAAAAGAAGTACCATTGGTCTTCCTGGAAGAACTTGAGCTTGCCTTATGAGGAGGGGCGCATTTGAGTGAGGATGCTTACTGATGTGTGCAAGGCTTTCCAATTTAAGCAGTGGTGGGTTTTCAGATCTACACAGACTTTATGGGGTGATTTCCTAAAAGCAAAATATTGCCAAAGGTCTAATCCAATCAGCAAAAAATGGGCCACTGGAGATTCTCTTGTTTGGAAGTATATGATGCAAAATAAGCTCAAGATGGAACCCCAGATTATGTGGACAATTAATTCTGGGAATTGCTCTTTCTGGTGGGACAACTGGCTAGGAGTGGGGCCTTTGGCTCATTTCAGAGAGATCAGTAGCAGACTCAACAATACTAAAGTAGCAGCTTTCATTCAACATGATCACTGGAACATTGACCTGGTTCAGAACTTGGCTCCTAGTCAGCATGTGGATGCCATTCTTGACACTAAAATTCACAATCAATATGGGGTTCCAGACAAGGCTATTTGGAAGTTGAATCCGGATGGGGCTTTCACCATATCCTCTGCCTGGAACATGATCAGGGAGCACAGGGCAAAGGGTTTCATCAACAAATGCATCTGGCATAGGAACATCCCCTTTAAATATTCTTTTCTTTTATGGAGGGCATTAAGAGGCAAACTACCTACAAATGAAAAATTAATTCAATTTGGCTATGAACCTAAGGCATGTTGCTGTTGCTATAAGGCTGGTGCAGACACTATTTCTCATATTTTTGTCACTGGACACTTTGCAAAGTATGTCTGGAAAAGTTTTGCAGGTTCTTGTGGCATCAACAGTGATCCTCTTCCTTTACATCAAATCATTGTGAGGTGGTGGCAGCATAAACACAAGAATGAGGCTCACAAGATGCTTTTGCAGGCTCTTCCTATATTGATTTGTTGGAATCTTTGGAAAAACAGGTGTGCTGGAAGATATGCTGGCAAGAAATCAAATATGGCTAGAGTGAAGTTCTTGATCAACAGAGACATGCACTTTCTAATGCAATCAGTGTATCCCTACATTGATTGGCCTGTCAACTGGAATGATATGGTGCAGTGTGTTGAGGGATGCTTTCATAACATCAAAATCACACAAGTACTGTGGTGTAAACCACCAGAGCAATGGTGGAAATTGAATTCGGATGGCAGTGCCTTAGCAAATGGCAACATGGGGGCTGGGGGTATCATTAGAAATTCAAAAGGTGATCTACTAATGGCCTACTCTATTCCCCTTGGCATAGGTTCTCACAACTTGGCTGAAGTGTTGGCTGCCCTGTGGGGTTTAAAAGGGTGTCTACAGCATGGTGTTAGGAGGGTGGTGTTGGAAGTTGATTCACAACTTCTATGCAAATGGGTTAATAAACAAGTAGCAGCACCTTGGCATATTTTGCAAGAGCTAACGAGCTTAATGGAACTTGTTGGTTCACTTGATGAGTTCAGATGCATCCACACTTACAGGGAAGCTAATGGCGTGGCTGATAGTTTGGCCAAACACAGTCATTTTTTGCATACTCCTACGTACTTTCATGAGGTGCTCCAGTTACCAAAGAATTCAAAAGCTCTCTATCAGTTGGACACTCTTCAGATGATGAACTTCAGAAGAAGAAGATGAAATCCATCCAAAAACCACCTTGACGTTTGTTAGTTTCTCTCTTGTATATCGTCCTTTCTTCTTTGTAAAGGGAGAGTCTCCCTAGTTTATTGCGTTCTTAGAATACATGTACTGTGAGGAGTCCTCACATAGGTGTTTTCTCAGTTATGCTCCTTGTTTTAGATCCGGGGAATTGTTAGGTGACTTTAGAAAGTTGACTGACTTGAGATCCGACCTAGATTGGAGGTGAGGTCTATGTCCCCCTCCATTTTTGTACTTGTTTTATTTCATGTATAATAAAGCTTGGGGTGATGCTCAACCCCTGAAATTAATTAAAAAAAAAGTACATGGCATGCGATACCCCCGGTTCCATCTTGTATCTTTGGCTCAATAGATGTGTACATCGGCCGCACGATGGTCGTGGTTTCACCTCATACATGGCCTACGACATCATTGCATTCATGAAAAGCATTGCATTGCATCATTGGACCAGTTATTATCTATAATTGTCATTATTCATGACTTTATTTTATTGTGTACTAACCCTTTCGATGTAGGTGATAGGATTTTTCATTATTACATACTTGTTCAATTTCTTTTACCCAGTCGTTTGAACCTATTGGTATATTTTGGCATACCCACCCCTACTTTGTTTCTTCCATGTAGATCATGCACAGGGTTCAAGACAAGGTAATTGATCATTCCATCTGAGTATTATCAAAACCATCCAGATCTAAGTGGTTAGGCACAGATTTCAAGTTACTGTGGATCTTTGAGCCCTCTTTTTATTCTCTTATCTTTCATACTATGTTTCAAATATTATGAGATAGCATTGTATTTTCTTTAAGACAATTGTACTTACCCTTCAGTAAGGTTTAGATGCTCTTGTACTCATGACTCTAGATTTTGGGATTGTAATATGATGTTGAGACGATTTCTGCTTTATTTCCTCTTCTTCAGTTAGGATCCATTTTGTGTCGCGATACTTTTCTTCCATATGTCTTATTCAGATAGGTGAAGCTACTGTTAAAAGCCTTTGTATTTTTGTTGCAGACATCTCTAATGTGACCTATCTTACCATACAAGGTGCATAGGATGTTAGTGTTATCTATGCTCTCTTTGGGTTCTTTTATTTTGAACCCGATTCCATACTTGGTGGTAGACTGACCTTGTTGCATATCATCGAGCATGGAGGAGGAACTGTTCAGCTTCATTTTGGCCTCTAACTTTGCTTTGGTATGATCGAGCACTTTGAGAAGAGCTTTGTTTCTTTTAAATAAATTCATTAGTGCATTCTCAAGCTCTTTTGCCTTCTCTTCCAAGGCTAATTGAGCCTGTCTAATAACATTTTTCTCCTTTCTGGAGAACTTGAGGCTGTAAATCTCAATTTGGAGTTTATGGTTGACATTTTCAAGGTTCACATTCTCAATTCTCCACTGAGCATAGTCCTGAAGAAGATTTTCCTTAGTGTCACAGATAGTCAAATAAGCCTCATTTAAAACCTGTGACAAGGATTCAAGCTTTTCTTAGAGTAGGTATGAATATTAACTTTGACTTGTTCGAAGCTTACCTTGATGTCCAGCATTGATTTGTCCTCATCAAAAGAACCTACTCTGGCCATCAGTGCCTTGTTCTCATCATCACACCCAACCTTAATATCGAGGTTGTCTGGTTCAGTCTCAACCATAGTTCCTGTTTTTCCTTGTCGCTCCCATCATTGGATTCTTCTATGGAAACAAGTGCAAGGAAATCATACTTCTCAGTCCTTCAATAGACATGAAGGACTATTTCTCTATCGCATCACCATCAAATTCCTTGCCAGAGTTGTTTACTAGTGCCGCAAGTGCCCTTTTCACATACAAATTTCCCTCTTGATTTGTCATCCTCCTATCCTTGAGAATGTATGGTTCAGTTCAGGATTCCTTGGCCTTCTCATGATTATTTTTCTTGTATTCAAGCACCTAGAGAGGGCAGAACTTGATGAAGTGGTCAGGATTTCTGCACTTGTGACAACGTTGATCCCGAACATCCTTGTTCGTGTTTCTCTAGAGAACCCTTCTCTGACCTCTTGATCCTTTCTGCAGCACTGTTTGAAATCTTTTTTTTATTAGGGCGATGTTTTCCTCTTCGTGGTCCTCCTTCTCAATGGCCTCGAGAACCAGGTTCTTATCTTTCCTCTTGTTATTCAGCTCCTTCTACTGGTTCATCTTCAATGTGTAGGATAGAAGTGTTCCCATCAACTCATCCATGGTAAAAATGTTAAGATCTCTCGCTTCAGTGATGGCCTCTACCTTTCTCTCCCAGCATTCAGGCAAGACACTTAGTAGCTTTCAAATGGATTTTCATGTAGGAATGATTTCATCTATTGAGTAGATCTCGTTCACTATAGCAATGAATCTGGTACACATGTCTTGTATAGTTTTACCTTCCAACATTCTGAAGAGCTTATACTGTCTGTTGAGATTGTCGATTTTGTCCTTCTTGACTTGGGTGGTTCCTTCATGTTCTATCCAAAGAGTGTCCCAAATCTCTTTGGCATCTTGACTGGCAGAGACTCGGTTGTACTCATTAGGTCCAACGCCACAAAGTAGAATCTTTTTTTCCTTGGCATTGTTTTGGATTTCCAGCTTGTTAGATACATCCTATTCAACATATTCCTTAGGCACCCAAGTGTTAGGAGTAGGACCATTGTTCATAGGAATCGTTGGTCCATCCAGGATGACGTTCTAGAGATCTAGGCTCTCTCCAACTATGTTATCGATCATTTGATTCTTCCACCAGCCATAGTAGTTTCCATTAAATAGTGGAGGCCTGGTTTGAGAAACACCCTCTTGAGAAGTAGATGGAGCTGCCATTGTGCTTTTCAAGGTGGTTAGCCTTTATTTGAAATGACCTGCTCTGATACTAATTAAAAAGACTACTATCATTATCCTACTAGCGAACTTGGTTTGATAATAGTACCAACTGAATAAGTATGAATGCAACACTAAAACAAACAAAAAAATTATAGTGGAAAAACTCCTTGCTCAAGGGAGAAACAACCACTGCCCACACTTGAGGATTTCAACAACTTCACTACTTTAAAACTAAGAAATATCAAACTTACAAACTCGTAACTCTAAACTCACAAACCTTCCCTCACCTAACTAGCAACAAACGAGAGTCAAACTGACTCTCAACAATAACTCTCACTAAGAAAAACAATCTCTGAAAATTATTATGACTAAACAAAGATCCCAAGAAGATTGCAATAACTTGTACATACAAGAAAAACCTAACTCTAGATCCTACTTGAGTGCTTTCATGCCAGTTGCTCTTGATCGAAGAATTGTTCTGTTTTTCGATTTGAAAAAGTTGTGACTACTAGGGTTAATGATTGCTTATATAGTTAACCCTAGAATAGTTCCTTTCTTAGACTCTTTCTTTGAGTATTGCGCATACACCTTTTCTTGTAAAAGCCCTATTCTGATTATGGTTCCCTATTGAGTTTTTCAGATCCTATTTCCTTATGTGACACTCCTGCTCCTAGTAGGGTTCTTCTACTCGATGTCTGGTGCAGCAACCTGAAGCTGGTTCTATTTGTCATCATCAAAACAGAATGGATGAACTTGCAAGATCCTAAAAGTATAGCAACCTTGCCACCTACCCATGGTTAAGGTAATATCATAATGCCTCAACCTTGCCACCTGCTTGTGGTCAAGGAGTATCATAGTTCTATGTCCTTGCCACCTGCCCATGGTCAAGGGAATATAAGATGTGTATCCCACCCTTGCCTCCTGCAAGAATAAACAGGTTGGTACCAATGTGGAGTATAATACCCTTGCCTCCTACCCGGGTCAAGGGACGTCACAAGTAACATACAATAGATGTGAACCAATGATACAATCCAGAAATGCATATATATAGACTGGCGTCAAAGCAGGAATACTGATACATGAATTTTATATAACCATATTCACATAAAGAATAATGTGAAGAATCTCAGCTAATGCCCAAACCATCATCGTGTCTAATATCAACAGTCATGAATATGAACAACACTGGACCTTACTTGTCCTAATTATGCAAGAATATCAACAACGCCATACCTTATTCGTCCTAATTATGCAAAAATATCAGTATTGCCAGACCTTACTCGTCCAAATTATTTTAAGAATATTAGTAATTTCATACCTTACTCATCCCAATGATACAAGAATATCAATCATATTGAACCTTACTCGTCCCGAATATACATATGCATCTTATAGTATCTCAATAACCATCAATTATAACATAAATTACCCAAATGGTCTCACAAGTCTCATATTATCACATTTTATCCCAATTCATCATGATCCAGAATATTTCATCTTAGTTCATCAATGGAATCGAAGTTTACATCATGATTTGGCTCAACCAAAATTAGAATACCATTAATATACCATCATATCAACATATTTACTCATGAATTAGTCTAGATCTTACAACTATCACATGATATGATCAATAACTCAAATCCAATCCCAAAAGGTTAGTTAAACCTACCTCAATGCTGAAACCAGACTCGGACAAGCTTTCAATCAACTTAGTCCAAAAAATAATCCTCAAATCGATCCACCATTTTTAACAATAGATACTATGTATGAAGAGGAGCATTTTGATACCCATATTGGCATAGACTAGGCTTAGGGGCAAAATGGTTAATTTAAGGGATAAAATCCGAAGTTTCCAAATCTGAAAATTAACTTTAAAATCAAGTTCTTTATAGACAAATGGAGTTTCTGGGTTAAAATCCTAGTATAATTAAGCTTAAACTGAATGGGAATTTAATATTTAAAGTTTCGCAACCATAGTCTAAAAATACCCAATTTTGGACATTCCAATTCATAAAATTCAAGACTAAATCAAAATAAAACTTATGAAAAATGATTAATATAGTGTTAGAAATACTTACTCAAGTTAAACATTCGGAAACCTCTTCTAAAAATTGCCCAAAAAGCATGATAGACTCTCGAATTTTTAAAACTGAACAGTGAAAAACCACTCCACGATCACGGATAAATAACTGCAAACGCATAGCGGAAAGGTCACAAGACCTCTATGAACATGAGATCCTGTCCGCAAATGCAGAGCACAATAGCCCAAGACCTCCGTGAATGCGGAGGCTTCTCGCAAATGCAAAGAAGGAATGCCCCTGCACCAGATATCAGCAAACCAAGTCCAATTTCCTACACGTAATGGACCCTCGAAACTAATCCAGAATAAGAATTTCACAAACCACTTATGTATCCTTACCAGAAATAGTGATCCAGACTCAATGGGATCATCAAAAATCAATTTCAAGGCCTCCTCACCACATTTACTAATGCAACCTGATAAAACTAGTTTAAAGCTCAAAATACCAAAACTAGCCTCTACAACTCAAAAAATTATTACGAAATCATTTCTAGCGTTAGTTTATGCATCCTAAACTACTAGAATTGTCGGAATTTTGATCTAAGCTTCCACTCTGAATGTTGAATAAAGTTAAACTTTGATTCTGAAAATGACTAAAATCACAACTTTGGGCCTAAAACCTCATTTTAACTTTGTATTCTATTTTGTAACTTCTCATAGTTCACTTTCGACATTTTGGAGCTTATTAAATCTATAGATCCTTGATCCGACACCCAAAACTCAGAATTGTACAAAAACTCACTTTTTCAATAACTAAAGCTTCAAATAAATGTCAAAACATATATTTTCAACGTTTAAAACTCAGGATTTTAGTTCCAACAATACAGTTAGTCCATGAAAGGTCCAAAGCAACTTACAAAAGTGTAAAATAGTAATTTTCAAAGATAAGGCAAAAATGACCGACAAGGTCATTACATCATTCACCCCTAAAAATAATATTAGTCCTTGAACATGAGAGAAAGAAGAGTACCTGAAGCCTCAAAAAGGCTAGGATATCTGGCCCGCATGTTAGACTCCAACTCTCAACTAGCCTCATTAATAGAACAGGGTTGCCATTGAACCTTCACAGAAGGTTCATCTTTTGATCTCAATCTCCGGACCTGCCTGTCCAATCTAGCTATAGGGTCTTCCTCGAAGGACAAATCTGGACCCAACTCAAAAAAATTATAAGAGATCACATGGGACTCATCAGGAATATACCGGTGAAGCATAGAAACATGAAAAGCATGATGTGTTGATGATAATCTCGGTGGTAAAGCCAACTCATGGGCTATCTCACCAACTCTTCTTAAAATCTCAGACGAGCCAATGAATCTAGGACTAAGCTTTCCCCTCTTACCAAATCTCATCACATTCTTCATGGGTGAAACTTTTAGCAAAATACTTTCACCAACCAAGAACTCAAGAGGCCTAACCCTTCTATCAACATAAGTCTTCTAGAAACTCTAAGCTATCAAAAGTCTACTCTGAATCAATCGTACCCATCCATGGCATCTTGAAGCAAATCAACACCCAACACTTTGGTTGAACTTGAATCAAACCATCTGATCGGTGATCTACACCTCCGACCATACAAGGCTTCGAATGGTGCCATCTAGATGCTCAATGATAACTATTATTTTATGCAAACTCTGCCAATGGTAAGTGTGGGCCCCATCGGGCCTCAAAATCAATATATAGGCCCTAAGCATGTCCTCCAACACCTGAATGGTGCGCTCTGACCAATCATCAGTATGAGGGTGAAAAGCTAAACTCAAATCCACTCCAGTTCCCAAACCATGCTGTAGAGCCCGCCAAAAGTGCAAAATGAACACAGACCCTATGTCTGACACTATAGACACCCCCATGTAATCTAACAATGTCTCAGATATTCAATCTAGTCAGCTGCTCGGCACTGTGGTTAGTCCTCATCAGTAAGAAGTGAGTTGACCTGGTTAATTGATTAACAACCACCCAAACTGAATCAAACTTTCCCACGACCATGGGCAACCCTATAACAAAATCCGTAGTCACTTTCTCCCACTTCCACTCGGGAATAGGCATCTTTTGCATCAATCTACTGAGCCTTTGGTGATCATACTTGACTTGTTGGCATTTCAAACACCTAGTTATAAACTAAGCTATGTCCTTCCTCATAAAAAACTACCAATAATGTTGTTTTAGATCATAGCACATATTTGCCACACCCGGATGGATAGAATATCTAGCACAATGGGCCTCTTCTAATAGCAATCTCACCTAATCCTCAACTTTTAGCGCACAAACTCTACCACTTATCCTTATAACACCATCAGAATCAATAGTAGTTGTCTTGGCTTCACCTCTTAACACTTTTTCATGAATTATGCACAACCTGGGATCCTCAAACTGATCAGCACATATCTGATCAAACAAAGAAGATCTAGCCTCGACAAAGGCCAACATACTTTGAGGAGAAGAAATATCCAAATGAACTATTTGTCTAGCAAGTGACTAAACCTCAAAGCTAAGGTGCTCTCCTCAGCCCTCAAGAATGCCAAACTCCCCATACTAGTAGTCTTCCAGTTCAAAGAATCTACAACCACATTGGTCTTCCTAAGGTGATATTAAATAGAGATATCATAGTCCTTAAGCAACTCCAACCACCTACGATGTCCCATGTTTAGATTAGGTCGAGAAAAGATGTGTTTGAGACTCTGGTGATCGGTAAAGATCTTACAATGCACCCCATATGAATAAGGTCGCCACAACTTCAACACAAACACAACCACAGCCAACTCTAAGTCATAGGTAAGTTTATTTCTTTTATGCACCTTCACCAGTCTAGAAGCACAGGCTATCACCTTCCATCTCTTCATAAATAAACCACCCAAACCTATGCTAGAAGTATCATAATGTACCACAAATGGGACTCCCCCCTTGGGTAAAGCAAGAACAGGTGTTGAAGTCAACAAATCCTTAAGCTTTTGAAGATTGCCTCTCAAACATCAGACCACTGAAATGCCACAACTTTGTGAGTCAATCTAGTCAGGGGGCTGCTATAGAGGAAAATCGTTGAACAAAAATATCGATACTACCTCACTAAACTAAGAAAGCTCCGAATCTTAGATACAGAATTAGGCCTAGCCTACTCACGAACCACTGCTATCTTAGCCGGATCAACCATAATACCCTCTTTTGACAAATATAGCAAAGAAATGCAATAGACTCAAGCCAAAACTCACACTTTGAGAACTTTGCATACGACTTCTCTTCCTTCAATCTCTGAAGTACAATCCTCAAATGTTGAACATGATCGGCCTCACCCTTGAATAAACCAAAGTATCCTTGATGAACACAATCACAAAGATGTCCAAATATGTCTTGAACACTTGGTTTATCAACTCCATAAAAGTAGTTGGGGCATTAGTCAACCTGAATGACATAACCACGAACTCATAAAGCCCGTAACGGGTCTTGAAAGCTGTCTTTGGGACGTCAAACTCTCAAATTATGGTGATCGAACCTCAAGTCAATCTTGGAGAAACCTGAGGAACCCTACAACTTGTCAAAAAGATCGCCATTGCGAGTCAAGGGATATTTGTTTTTGATGGTCACTTTGTTAAGCTGATGGTGGACAAGACACATACGTATAGTGCCATTATTCTTTTTCACATATAATATAGGAGCTCCCCAGGGTGATATACTTAGACAAATGAATCCTTTCTTCAACGAGTTTTCAAATTGTTCCTTTAACTCAGTCGGGGCCATCTGGTAAGAAGCATCAGAGATAGGCTTAGTGCCCAGCTCCACATCAATAGCAAAGTCAATATCATGGTCCACAGGACACTAGGAAAATCAGTCAAAAATACATCTATAAACTCTCTAGCAACCCTGATAGTCTCCAAATGATGGGGACTCCTGAGAAATAACCTGAACAAGAGCTAAATATGCCAAACATGAGCTTAATATGCTATCCCTTCCACATCAGCCGACAAGCATGCATATACAAAATAACACCCTTAAGATAGGAACTAGATGCTCTAGTCCACATAAATTGAGGCAAGTCGGGGCAAGATAAGGTCACGATCTTCGCATGACAATAAAGAATAGCATGATGAGGCGATAACTAGTCCATACCCAATATCACATCAAAGTCTACCACATCTCATAATATCAGATTGGCGATAGTATCCCTCCCCATAAAAGTATAGCAAAACCCTAATTCACCACTAATGATTAACCCACTGGAGTGGAAACACAAATAGACTCGGCAAGAGGCTCACATATAATATCAATATCAGAAGCAAAATAGGCTGACACATAGGAATACGTAGAGCCTTGATCAGATAAAACTGAAGGTGAATAATGGCACACTAGAACCATACTTGTGATGACTGCATCAGAAGCTTCTGCCTCGACTCTATCTGGGAAAGCATAGCAAACTCTACGACCACCGCTAACCTTTGGGCCTCCATAGGCTCCACCTCTCCCTGTACCATGAACTCCTCTAGTACCTCCCTTCATGCCCTGAGAAGTGTCTTTCGCTATTGTATGAGGTCCTGAAATCTGAGTAGGAAACACTCGATGTGGACAATGGTTGGTGAAGTGCCCAACCTCATCACAAATATAGCAATCCTTGGGGTCTCGCCCTTGAGATGACTGTACCAAAGAACCACAACGTCTACTTGAACTAAGGGAGCTATCACGGCCTATCAGAGTAGGCCTACTCCTGTCACCACTGTCGGATGCTAGAAGAGCTGCCTAAACTGCCTGGCCCAGAAGGCCCTGTCTCAGAAATCCTCTATCATGAGGCGTGAGTTCACCAAAATGACCATGCTGACAGAATCTCTTCCCGACACCCAATCGATCATACCTGATGCGCTCTATCATACGAGCGTGATCTATAACACTATGAAAAGTGCCTCCTGGAAAAACCAAGGAAGCTGTAGTGTAATGACCCGTTAGGTCATTTTGAGAATGAGTCTACACTTTTTCATAAAAGATCCTCTTCGTAAATTTAGATTGAAAATTTTAGGTTGTTCAGTAATTAAAATTTAATTGATGATTAATTTTAGATAATTGATTTATTAAATTGATAATTTATTTAAATATTCTATATCACTTGAATCATAATTATTAAAATAGAATTAGTAAAAATTTTTGATGTTAATACTTAATTAATCTTTTTTTTAAGAAAACAATTAAGAAAGAAAGAAAAACATAAAATAAAAGGGACAAGGGCCGACGCCCAAGTCCTGAAATAGAAAACGGAAGCACAAATCAAACAAAAAAAGAGACAAAGAAACCCTAAATACGCAAAAAAGAAAAGGAATACAGGAAGAAAAAAAAAGAAAAAGAATAGAGGAAAAAATATAATTTTCATCCCAAATCATCAAGGTAATTATTCTCATTTTTTTTATTTAATTTTTATGAGATTATGAATAAATTTTTAAGGTAGAAATGTGTACAAGTTATGCTAAATTAAGAAAATACAGCCCTAGAGTTTTTACAATAAAATCTTGATTTTTGGGTAAAAATAACGATCTATTTTAGTTGAAATTTAACGTATGAGTTTATTTCATTATTGGTAAACATAATTTGAAAGAAAATTTTAGACTTGAATTCGAGGGCTCAAGGTGGCCTTTTTACCCGATATTTTAGCTGAAAATAAGTATAGCAATATGGGTGTCATTAGATTCGTATTCTTATGTAGATTGTGCATTTGAACAGATTTTGATCATCCGAAAGTATTACAATAGACTCAAGTTCTGAACAGATTATTTTATTACTTGAGGCAAGTGGATTTCTTGACTCTTGTTAAATGTATAGAATCGTGTATTTTTTTTATTATTTGTGGTTGAGATTAATGGGACCTCGTGATGGTTTGGTTGTTCTTAATGAATAATTCTAATGATGAAAAAGGGATACTAAAAGAAAACTTGTATATATATTTATATATGATATATCGGGAATGATTTGAAAGGTTTACTAATTTATTGTTGATGTTGTATCATGATTGTGTTGTCACAAATTGTGCTTTGTTAGATAAATGGTCACCTCCTCATTAATTATGTAAACATGTCTAATCGCATTGATGTTGAGACAAGATTGTGATAAAGGTTATAGGAATTGAGATAGAATAAGAAACTAAAGAGGATGTACCATTTCAAGGCATGGGTCGATGCCGCAATGGATACTATGATTCAAGAGTAACACGTTGTGATGGATACAATAATTCGAGGGTCGTGTCACAAGTTGTGATGGATACTATGCTTTGAAGTTCATGTCGCACGCTACGACGGATACTATGATTTAAGGGTCATGTCACACGCCACAATAGATACTATAATTCGAGGGTCGTGTCGCATGTTGCAATGGATGCATGGACTAAAAGTCCCCCATGGGCCCCAGACTAAGAGGTAGCGGGTTTGTATCACTAGGTCAAACATGCATCATTACACTAGATATTGCATTGCATTACACATTATTATCATTTTTAAACTTGTGAGTGCCTTTTGTTTGGAACTTGTGATGGATGAGCTTGATCCTTATGTTGTTGATCTATAAATATCGGTATGGTTATTGAGTTATATGCTATGTACATTGTGAACTATTAGGTTAGGTTGATTTTATGCAGTTTGTAGTTGTGGAGGTTAGATTGGAGAGTTAGTAGTACCCGTATTCTATATTATTTGACTTTGTGTTTAGGAGTTCACTTGCTAGGTACCGTGTGGTTGATACTCACCCCTTGCTTCTATATTTTTATAGGTTATGCACTCGGATCTTTGTGATACTCTCTCTTCTCTTCTTATCCGAGGCTTTCTGTGGAGATTAGTAAGGTAGCTATTTATCATCTCAACGAGTCCTCCTTCTTCTACTTATGATCTTGTTCTACTTTAGAAACAATATCATTCGAGACTTGCATTTTTCTTTCAAATCTATTGTAACATATTAGAGGCTTGTGCACGTGATAACTAGGTTTTGAGGGTTTTAGTTTACTTGACTTGTTAGCCATAGTTAAACTTCTATTTTATGATCCTTCCCCACATTTTTATCATTATAATAGGATTTTAGGCTGACTTGTTTTGGTCAGATAAGACGAGTGTCATGACGTCCATTTTTGGGTTTTGACAGATGGTATCAGAGCACCAGTTTCATAAGTCTCATGTATGTATAAGCTAAGTCTAGTAGAGTCTCGAGGATCGGTATGGAGACGTCTATACTTATCTTCGAGAGGCTATGAAGACCATTAGAAAACTTCCTTTTGTTTATTCTTTCTCCATCATTCGTCCTTGATTTGGTGCAATTCTTACCACTTTATTTCATTCTCTCTCACCTATAGAGATAATTCGTACTTGGTTCTTTATGTGAGTAGTTAAAAGGTTGTATGTAGCTTAAATATTAGATCTAGTACTAAAGTGTAACTGATATACTTATAAAAAAAGAATATGTAGTTGAATTTAAAATGTTCGGTGATTAGAAAAGGTTGAGTAAGGTGATGACTCAATAATGCACTTTGAGGATATTTGAGTGATGAAGTCAACAATGATTTGAGGGATTTCATGAAAGTGTTATCCTTTTTGGGTTAATTACCATCAACAGAAATAATATTCATATGGTATATATGATATCTGAAGTGGTTAAACAATTGAAAGTAGAATGTTAAAGGGATGACTAGATAATAAATTTTGTAAATCTCTAAATTACTATTACTAAAGTTGTCATAATATGTATGGATTTCTTAGATATGATAAGAATGATGTTATGCCAATTGAGGCCAGAATCTCTATTATAATTTCATAGATCGAATGAATATCAAGAAGGGTCATGATACGACTATCACCACAATACCAATGCTTACTAGATTAGAGTTATAGAGTGTGTTACTTTTTCTAGCGACTGGATTTATGAAAATAATGTATATTACTTAGGCTAGAGTCATGATGGATTGAATAATGTTTTATGGTTATTTGATGGGCAGAAGTATGGAGGCTAGTTGGTATTACTTTCTTAGTAGGTACAATGAGTTCTAGTGGTGGATCTAATGTGCTTTCACGATATAGTATTAGTGGTATATGAAAAAAAATATGTCGATTGTCAAGTGTGAATACTAACTACTTAAGGAGTTATTAGTGTATTACAGACTCATTTAATAAGATTTAATATAGTATTCATCTTTGAGAAATCAACTTATTTATTACTCTGAATGGTTAGGTTAAGCATTAATTATGAGAAAGAATTTAGTGGTGGATCTTTGGTACAAGTAATGCATTTAGTAGTGAGGTGTATTCAAGGGATTTTGAATGAGGACTATTGATCCATTATAAGATCCAAAGGAGTAGTTTAATATCAAAATGATAAGTAGATAATATCAAAATGATAAGCTTATGAGTAAGGAAAGTCCTGGCGAGTATACTTGTGTGAAACCAATTGAGAATTTTAGTAAGAAAGTGTATAGAAAATCGAGTTAATCCTTTAGATTTGATTGATATAATAGGGTTAGGTGTCATATCAATATTGAGGTTAACCTTGAGATGATGGAAATCGATTTAGAGCATAATGGTAATAAGAGTTTGTGATGGATTAGGATCAAGATGAAATCATATGATAAGGATTTTCAATTGCGTGAATTCAATATGGTAAACACAATTTGTAGATATCAAAAATTATGTTTGCTGTTATTTGATGAGTAACTTGATCATAAAAAAATATGTAAAAATGTGTGAAGATACCACTTCAACAGAATTGAAAGGTGATAGAAACATAAATGAATAAATTAGTGAGATGTAGGGACATTCACTTTTATGGTAAAGGTAAAAAATGTATTTTTTGATTGACTAGAGAATTGAATTTAAAGCTATGTGATTTCATTTGTTTTGCTTTGGTTATAGTGATAGTGTTACGTATCACTGATCTGGGTCAAAAATCTGTTGGATAACATTTGAAAAAAAATATATAAATCTGTATATGTGCACCTTGATATTTGGACCCGGACCTAAGGTCTAGGAGGGACATGGCGAATGGGAACCTGAGAATCCCCGAACAAGCCTCAAGTCCCATATTCACATCATCGATTCGAAATTATATATATGAATAGTAGACACATAATTTTAAGGGACAGAAAAGTAGGACTCATGCTATGGGATGAATAGGGATAAGAGATTAACATGGATTGCCATAGCACGTAGCATATAAAAACTAAGGGGCGAGTAAGTATGACTCACTCTATGGGGGAAATACGGGAATGACTCACTCTATGGGGGCAATACGGGACTTAGGATCTTCCACATTAAATCATACATACTTATCATAAATCCCATAATCAATCCATAATAGCCATATCCAATAGATAACCATAGTCACAAGGTCCAAATACAACACATAACATACAAATCTGACAAGAGTCTACAAGATGTTGAACAATGCCTCTAGTTATATAATAGGACGGAGGCCAAGACATTTCCCAGGCTCACCCTCATCGTAAATAGAAAAACAGAAACAACATAAGGTAGATAGATGGTGGCTTGTCCTTGGAAGATAGGACTCACCACAACACTTTCTCGAATCCGTCTAGCCATCAAACGGTTGATAAAGGTAGTCTCCGGTCCCTTCATAGTTAGATCATGTCAGCAAAAGTATATGTTAGTACGTTTGAATGTACTAAGTATGCGGGTATGCAATGCATATGACTTACCAAACCTGCATTCAATGTTAGATGACAAGGGCACATAATATAGAAAAATGTTCATATCCAAGAAGAGTATATAACACTATGCCATGAAATCTATGATGCATGAAATGCAATAACGCTAATATATACATTAGGGAAGTGACTATAACCGATAATTCAAACTCATGCAAGCTATTACATGAATTAGTTTGACGTAGATCCCCCATTGATAGAAGAAGATTACTTGCCAAAGGTATTCTACATCACACCTTACGATCACATCTTTTCGGTGTGATGGATACCTTCTTTACGACATCACTATTTAGAAATATTTCCATATCAAAACATATCATATCATATTAAAATGTGTAACCATTCCGTATGACCCAGTTTTTTCGGTAGTGGATACCATATATCTGTGTTGGCACATACTTATGGGACTTGGGTACTGGACCTTTGGAGATAGCCCCCTCCCACAAGTCTGCTCGGTGCTAAGTCAAATCATCCCACAAGAGTAATTATATATATATATATATATATATATATATATATATATATATATATATATATATGTTTTTAAAAGAGGCAATAGTCATTTCAAATCCTTTTAGTGCATATTTAGGCTTAAAAGCCAAACATATTTCTTATACATTCATAATTAGGCACAAAAGCTAAATCATAGTTCATAATCAGGATTCTCATGCATCGGAATAGCTCATGCATATATACGGAATGGTGCAAGCATATACGATCACATTCTTATCATAACCAATATCTTATCAAAATCATATAGATGAACATAATTGGCTTCACCCACTTCATAATTTTAATAAAATTCAGTGTTCATGAATGCATATGTTATGAATGAGATGAGAATAGCATAGGTAATTGAGATTCAAACTTAAATCAACAATACATTATGAAATTCAAGAAAAGACATAAGTAAAATTCACATTTAAATCATAATATAGATTACCCAAGCACAAATCAAGCTTTAAAGAGGACATCCACATTCATAACTTCAATGCGATTCTTCGTGCTAAGGCTTAAACCACTTTAAAATGAATAAATAAACATAGGTCATACATCAATTGAATTTAATAAACAATAATATTGAAACCCCATATTTAAAGTAGCTAACATTTCATGAAATTAAGTGTAAAAGAGTTTGGGTCTTCTTGGTTGAATAGGACCAAGAATCAATCCCACATACCTTAGTTAACCATGAAGAAATAGGAAGAAAGTTGATGAAGAAGAGACCCCCTTTACCTTAGCTTCAAGCAATCCCTCAATGTTCACCTTAGGAGAGTTCTTAAGAGAGAGTTTGAAATAATTCAAAGTGTAAGAATGAATTTGAATGAGAGAAATAGAGTTTAGGTCATTTGGGGGTCTTAGGATATCATAGGAAGTCATAAAAGACCCTTAGGAGAAGCCATAATTAAAAAAAAACATTGATGAAGCAAAATAACATTTCTTGTTAGGGGTCCCGTGAGAAGGTCTCACGGTCTGTACAAGGTATCATGGATCGTGTAACCCTCCCGTGAGACCACACATAGCCAAATCTCATAAAATGATGCATAGACAGGCTTTACAAAAATGGACATAACTTCTTGATCTGAACTCAGAATGAGGTGAAACTGGATGCATTACAAAGCTAATTTAAAGTGCTCAAATTTGATTGGTCGTGGGCCACCCAGTTCTTTTTGTGCTAAGAGATATGCCATTAAATGTTGACCCTTCTATCATTTCTTGTGAAAATCTTAGCCAATGGAAGTCCCTTGAACTTGGCTTGATGTTAGAGACCCATGATGGCCCTAAACAACATAAATAAGCTTGAATTGAGGGCTTGAAAGTGAATTTATCTTGAGCTTAAAGATTCCATACTTAGAAAAAGTCAATGTAGGCATCTGTATGGTCAGTTATGCGGGTCATACCAAGCCTTATGGTCCATGTATTCCTCCGTACCACTTCACTTAGAAAATTCTTTACGATGAAGTTCCGAGATGATGATCCAATACTTAGAAAATTTCCACTCCGGCACCTATACAGGGAACCTCACGGACCGTGAAAGGCCATACGGTCTATGAGACGGTCTGTGTGACATGACTTGGCTTCAAAACTGTGAAATTTCAAGGCCAAGGCTACCACATGGTCCGTGAAGCCTCACACGGCCTATGTGGGGTCCATGTATGGTATGCCTTTGTCCCAAACTCCATGTTAAAGACTATAAACCCCACATAAGGCAAAGGGTCAATTCAAGGAGGCAATAGTCATTCCAAATCCTTTCAATTCATAGTTAGGCTTAAAAGCCAAACATATTTCTTATACATTCATAAGCGGACTCAAACGCCAAATCATAGTTCATAATCATGATTCTCGTGCATAGGAATAGCTCATGCACATATACGAAATGGTGCAAGCACCCAAAATGCTAAAAGAACCATATCATAGACATTTGTGTGATCACATTCTTGTCATAACCAATATCTTATCAAAATCATATAGATGAACATAATTAGACATCACACACTTCATAATTTTCATAAAACTCAATGCTCATGAATGTATTTGCTATGAATGAGATGAGAATAGCATGGGTAATGATGATTCGAACTTAAATCAACAATACATTATGAAATTCAAGTAAAGACACAAGTAAAATTCACATTTAAATCATAATATAGATCCCTCATGCACAAATCAAGCTTTAAAGGGGACATGCACATTTCTTACATCATAAGTTCAATGTAAATCTTCATATTAGAGCTTAAATAACTTTAAAATCAATAAATAAAAATAGTTCATACATCAATTAAATTTAATAAAAAATAAAATTAAAAACTCATATTTAAAGTAGCTAAAATTTCACAAAATTGATTGTAAAAGCGTTTGGGTCTTCTTTGTTGAAAGGAACCAAGAATCAATCCCGCTTACCTTAGTCAAAGAAGAAATAGGAATAAATTTGATGAAGAAGAGACCCCCTTTTTCCTTAGCGTCAAGAAAATCCCTCAATGTTCACCTTTGGAGAGTTCTTAAGAGAGAGTTTGAAATAATTCAAAGTGTAGGAATGAATATAAATGAGAGAAATAGATTTTAGGTCATTGGAGGTCTTAAGATAACATAGGAAGTCATAAAAGACCCTTGGGAGAAGCCATAATTACAAAAAAAAACAATTAATGAAGCAAAATAATATTTCTTGCTAGGTATCCCATGAGAAGGCTTCACTGTTCGTTCAAGGTCTCATGGACTGTGAAACCCTCCCGTGAGACCACATTTAGCCAAATCTAAGAAAATACTACACAAATAGACTTGACAAAAACAAGCATAACTTCTTGATCAGAATGAGGTGAAACTAGATGTATTGGAAAGCTAATTCAAAGAGCTTCAGTTTGATAGGTCAAGGGCCACCCATTTCTTTTTGTGATAAGAGATATGACCATTCAAATTTGACCCTTCTGTCGATTCTTGTGAAAAGCTTAGCCAATGGAAGTCCTTTGAACATGGCATGATGTAGGATACCAATGATTGCCCTAAACAATAGAAATAAGCTTGAATTGAGGGCTTGAAAGTGAACTTAGATTGAGCTTGAATATTCCATACTTAGAAAAATTCAACGTAGGCATCCATATGGTTGGTTATACGGGTCGTACCAAGCCTTACAGTCTGTGTACTCCTCTGCACCACTTTACTTAGAAATTCTTCATGATGAAGTTCTGAGACAGCGATCCAATACTTACAAAATTTCCACTCTGGCACTTATACGAGGAACCTCACAGACCGTGAAGGGTCATACTGTCCATGAGATGGTCTTTGTGACATTCCTTGGCTTCAAAACTATGAAATTTCAAGGCCAAGGGTACCACACGGTCCGTGAAGCCTCACACGGCCCGTGTGGGATCTATGTCTGGTATGCCTTAGTCCCAAACTCCACAAAGCCTTAACACCCCACACAAGGCCAAGGGTCACTTCAAGAAGGCTTCACATGGTCTATATAGCCTCACATGGACCATGAAGGCTTCCATGAGGTGTCAACTTGGTCCAAAAACTTTTCAGAACTAAATTTTCAAGCTCCATTGAGGTCGTACAAAGTCCAGGTCCTTATACTTGAATATGGTAATAAGTACTTTTTTGTGATTTTGAGTATGGTAATTAGTATATAAATTTTTTTATAAGGGACAAGCTAAGGCCGATAAAGAGGTGATCACTAAAAAGTTAAGATATATGAATTCATAAAGATCTCAAGTTATCAACACTCTAATAGATAAAGGAATTGGGATACAAGTCAAAACAATTATTCAAGTTTTTTATTATTAGTCTACAATGACGGCGGGGGAGCAAATCCAACTAGAACAAGTCACATTGGGCTTAGGGATAATCAGGCTCGAACTGATAACTTCCACTACATAAAGGTGACACTCTACCGTTGAATTATATCCCTTCCCCGCCCCATCGAGAAATAGAACTGCCTAATCTTAAGTCAAAGGGTTGGTTTTGTATTTGTCAAGATATGAATTGGTTAGATAAGAAATATTAGATTGCAATGAATATTTAGCATTTGGAGGAACTTGCATGTGGCTTAAGCCATAAATTTAGTTTTTTTTTAAGTACCCCAAGAAGTGATCCACTTAAAGTTTTGTTTTAGAGCATGAGATAAAATTTTCTGTGCTGTTGGTCATAGAATAAAGTTGATAAGTTAGTTAGCGAAGGAACCAGAATTAATATATAAAAGAGTTCAGGTTATCTAAAAATTGTGTCATAGGAAGAATCTAAAAAAAGTGAAGGAATAAGACCTCCTGTATAAACCCTTGGTTAGGAATTAAAAATTTTACTAATTTTTGCGTTCTGCTCAAATACGACCATGCAATGTGTACTTTTCCAGCACGGATTTACTAGAATTTTATTAGTGACTTTTATGAAGATTGTGTTTTGATTCGAGTGAAAAATAATGATGTTTGAAATATGCAACATTTTTATATTGGTCTAGATTGTTCATTTATGATAGATGATTTATGGGGTCGTTATAATATAGACCTATAGCTCTACATGATTATTGAGGATTTTAAGGGGATTGAAATTACTCTATTGATGGGACTACATAGATTATTGTAATGTGTTGCATAGACACTTGATGATGACTAGAGGTTATGTGACTATGGTATGCTGAATTATTAAGGTTACTAAATGTCTCTAAGTTTTGAGATTAGGTATATGATGATTTGAATGGTAGTTAAAATTTCATATGTAAAAGGTTGCAAGGAATTAATACTGACTATGATTAAATAGCTTTACCTCGATAAGGAAGTGCTATCAAATTTTATATTAGTGCTATTAATCTTGGGCATGACCCGTGTCTGTCATGGAATGTTTAAATGAAAAAAGAGAGAAATACATAGTTTGAAATATTTGGAGGTGGTCGTATGTTGCTAATAAGACTTTTTGATAGTAGTGATGATTTAAGGGTAAGGTCAATGTCAGGTGTGATTATAATGTTTTCTTAGTATTAAGAGTATTGGCTTTAATGGAATACCATAAAGAGTATGTGGAGTTTGATAAATTGAGTATGTATACGATTATATTGGGGACCAGATAGGTTGACTGTGAGTAGCAAAAGAAATTCAAAAAAGATGGGGTTAAATGGATGAAAACGTTTGACAGAAGTACTATAAAAGGAGTATCTTGTATGATTCGACCTAGATTTTGTGCATTCTTATGTGATTACCTACTTCATTATGGGCATAATTTAGAGTATTCCTCCTTCCCTATTTCCACTCGTGTCTTCACTTTTGTAGATGGATCCTTAGCGGTGGATCGGGTGAACCAATCCTGCAACTTTATCTTTGTAAGATAGGATATTTATGCATACTTGATTATTTCGATTATGACAGAGTTAGTATTGTTTGGGATGGTTGAAGTATACAAGTGGTTTTACACATATAATGTTTCTTATGTGGATTTATAGAAGAGCTAACATGAATACTTATAGTTGTCCAGCAGTCTTAAGATTCATCTCGTCGTTGAGGTTATATTCTGTCTATATATGATAGAATATGAGGCATGTTAGTTCTAGATCTATTTCTCTTAAGGGTTATTTATAGTCACAACTATTGCTCTAGCATTTTTGGCGGTTGTTAGAGCATCTATGTATTTTGGTGTATTGTTCGCTAAGTGGTCACTTAATCTTTCGTTGGGTCAGAAAAATTCAAATCTCTATGATGAGTATCCAGTGTCTAAAGATCACACTTTATAAATTAAGTTCGTTGAAAGATTTGATTGTGAAAATGAAATCTTAACAAAACCTATGATGGTTTCTGCATTAGGAATATGGGACGGTTGATTTAGGTTTGCTTTTGATTATGGCCAGTATTAATTTAGAAGTTTATCATGGTTATGTGAGAAATGATGTATCCTAATTGTTGAGTTATGATCTAGTGAATTGTTATTCAGATTGGGTTCATGGGTTAGTCTGTGGTTGAAAGTTACACCTGAATTATAGATTTGCCAAAGTATGATTCGAAAGTTCAGTTCTTAATGGTTGATTTTGATGGAATGATCTTAAAGAGGAGCTTACCTTCCTCCTCCTTCTTTATGTTCGAGGAAAAACATGACTTTTAGTGTTAGACAATGTAATGACCTACTAAGTCATGTTGAGAATGAGTCCACACTTTTCCATAAAAGATTCATTTCCTAAATTTAAATTGAAAATTATAGACTATTTAGTAATTACAATTTAGTTGATGATTAGTTTGACACTAGTGCATAGCGACTGATTCTGATGGGATTGCAATATTTCTTGGTTCTGGGTATCAACTGTTTGCCGCAAATCAAAATTTTTTCTACTTAAATTTATTCTTATATTTACTCTCAATATTTTACTTGTGTGCAAGTTGCCTAATAATATTGTTAGGGAGAAGTAATTTGTTAGGGAGGGGTAATTTTTTTGTTGTTTTGAGTTTTATTGTTGATTATTAAATACTGTATATGTCCCTAGCATATATTTCTTGATTTGTTTCTTCTTGATCTTTGTAGCTTAGTAAGTTATTAGTTCTTAGTTTAGTGGCGTCAGGATCTAACGGTGGATTACGGACATATCATCGGTTGGGGTCATAGGTAAGGGGTAGGGGTGGTAAGAGGGGCATGGGAGTATCTAAGTTAAGGGTGGGATCGTGGAATATAGGATCACTTATAGGGAAATCCATAGAGCTAATGAAGTGTCTTAAGAGGATACATAATAACATAGCATGTGTTCAGTAGACTAGATGGGTAGGGACCAAAGCTCGGGACATAGACGGATTCAAATTATAGTACTTGACTGATTCTAGGGATAGAAGTGGTCTAGATATTCTAATAGACGAGGACTTTAGGAAATATGTGGTGGAGGTTAGGAGATTTAACGATAGGATGATGTCTATTAAATTTGTGGTTGGTAGATATGTAATGAATGTGGTGAGTGTCTCTGCACCCCAAGTGGGCCTGGATGAGGAAGTCAAAAGGATCTTTTTGGAAGACTTGGATGAGGTTGTGAGAGGCATACCAGAGATGGAAAAACATTTCACTGGGGGAGACTTTAATGGTCATATTGGGGCAACCACTAGCGGGTTTGAAGATTTCTATGGAGGCTTTGGTTTTGGAGAGAGAAATGGAGGTAGGACGTCTCTCTTGGATTTTTCCAAAGCCTTTGAGTTACTTATCCCTAACTCATGTTTCCTGAAAAGGGAGAATCACTTGATTACCTTTCGTAGAACAGTAGCTAAGACTCAGTTTGATTACTAACTTCTCCGAAAGAGCGATAGAAACCTTTGTAAGAATTGCAAGGTTATACCGAGTGAAATTATCTCCACTCAACATAGTCTTCTAGTGATGGATTTGGAGATAAAGAGAGAAAAGAAGAAGGTTATTAATGCCCAACCGAAGATTAAATGTGGAGGCCTGACCCCTGCCCTTTCAGGAGAGATAGAAGAAAAGTCGGGTAATTTAGAGGCTTGGAGTAGTGGCGAAAATGTGAAAGATATGTGGGACACTACTGCTGGTTACATTAGAAAGGTAGCTACCGAGGTACTAGGGGTTTCAAATGGGGCCTTTGGTGGATGTTAAGGCAATTGGTGGTGGAATGATGAAGTTCAAGGCAAAGTGAAAGCCAAGAAGGTTGCTTATACGAAGTGGTTGGAGTGTAGGGACGAGGATGAAAAACAAAGGCTTAAGGAGATATATAAGACGGCTAAGACAGAGGCAAAAATGGTGATGACGAGTGCTAAGACAACAGTGTTTGAGCGCCTATATGAGGAGCTAAGTGATAATGGGTGGGAAAAGAGATTGTATAGGCTCACTAAGGAGAGAGAAAGGAAAGCTCGAGACTTGGACCAAGTGAAGTGCATCAAGGATGAGGACGGTAAGGTGTTGGTGGATGAGACTTCCATTATGCTAAGGTGGCAAGCTTACTTTCATAAACTATTAAACAAAAAAGCACATAGAGGTATTGAGCTGGGTAAGTTGGCACATTCCAAAAGTCATTGAGATTTTGGTTATTTCAGGAGGTTAGAAGTTGAGGAGGTTAGACATGATATTAGTAGGATGAAGTAAGGGAAGGCTATCGGACCCGATGAGATCCCGGTGGAATTTTTGAAGAACATGGTCAAGGATGGCATAGAGTGGCTGACTAGACTGTTCAATGCTATTATGAAGACTGCCAAGATGCCTAATGAATGGAGGAAGAGTACAATGGTCCTATTGTACAAGAATAAGGGTGATATTCAAAACTGTAACAATTACAAGGGTATCAAGTTGTTAAGTCACACTATGAAGGTTTGGGAGAGAGTGGTAGAAATGAGGGTGAGAAAAGTAGTGTCTATCTTAGAGAATCAATTCGGATTCATGTCAGGATGGTTGATTATTGAAGCAATTCATCTTGTTCGGAGATTAGTGGAGAAATATAGGGAAAGAAAGAAAGACCTTTATATGGTGTTCATTGATCTCGAGAAGGCCTATGAAAATGTTTCGAGGGATGTCCTATGGAGGTGTCTAAAGGAAAAAGGTGTCCAAATGGCATATATTAGAGTGATAATGGAAACGTATGACGGAGCCAAAACTCGGGTAAGAACGGTGGGGGAGACTCAGAGTATTTTCTTGTTGAGATTGGACATTATCAAAGATCTGTGTTGAGCCCTATTCTATTTGCACTAGTAATGTATAAGCTGAAATGGTCTATCCAAGTGGAGGTCCCTTGGTATATGTTATTTGTAGATGACATAGTACTAATTGATGAGACTCGGACTAGAGTTAATGATGGACTAGAGGTTTTGAGACACGCTTTGGAATCCAAAGGGTTCAAATTGAGTCGAACCAAACTTGGAGTGCAATTTTAGTGTTGCGAGGGATGAAGCAGATACTGCTGTGACGCTTGCCACTCAATCTATCCCTAAGGGAGATAATTTTAAGTATCTTGGGTCCGTCATCCAGAGTAGTAGCGATATCGACAATGATGTCACACACCATGTTGGGGCAGCATGGATGAAATGGAGGCTTGCCTTAGGAGTATTGTGCGATAAAAAGATACCACCTAAGCTTAAAGGCAAGTTTTACAGAATGGTTGTCAGACCATCTTTGCTATATGGGGTGGAGTATTAGCTTATTAAAAATTCATATGTTTCAAAAGATGCAGATTGCGGAGATAAGGATGTTGAGATGGATGTGTAGACATACCAAGAGTGATAGGATTAAGAGTGACATCATCCAGGAGAAGGTAGAGGTAGCTCCTGTGGCTTACAAGATGAAGGAAGCAAGATTGTGTTGGTTTGGACATGTGCAGAGAAAGAGCATCGATGCTCCTGTTAGGAGGTGCGAGAGGTTAGATTTAGGGGATACACAGAGGTGTAGAGGTAGGCCGAAGAAGTATTGGGGGGAGGTGATCAGACCAGATATAGAGAAACTTCATCTCACAAAGGACATGGCCTTAGATAGAAAGGAGTGGAGGTTGCGTATTAGAGTAGACGGCTAGTAGGTTAGTAGGGGTAGGTAGGTTAGTAGGGGTAGGTCGATATATGACTTGGTGATAGTAGGATAGTAAGAGTAGTGATGTCTTTAAATCGTGTGTTGCCATTATATTTGTTTACTTTTAGCGTATTTGCATTGCCTTTATGTCTTGTGTTGTCATTTTCTGTTTTGTTATGTTAAATTTATTGTATTTGCATACTATCATGGGCTTTTCCTGTTCTTTCCTTTTTCTATATCTAGTTTATTCTTCTTTTAGATTTTTGAGACAAGGGTTCTCAAGAAATAGTCTCTCTACCTCTATGAGGTAGTGGTAAGGTACGCGTACATTGTACCCTCCCCAGAGCCCACTTGTGGAATCCCACCGGGTATGTTGCTATTGTTGTTGTTGTTGATGATGATTAGTTTTAGATAATTAATTTAATTGATGAATTCAATTGATAATTTATTTAAATATTCTATACCACTTGACCCATAATTATTAAAATAGAATTAGTAAAATTTGTTGATTATAATTAATCTTTAAAAAAAAAGAAAAAAATTTTAAAAAATAAAATAAAATGACCTGGGGTGGCGCCCAAGTCCCACAACAGAAAGAAGAAGCATGAATCAAACAAAAAAAAGATGAAGAAACCATGAAAACACAAAAAAGAAAAGAAATACAGGAAGAAAAAGAAAGAAAAAGAAGACAGGAAAAATTGGAATTTTCATCTCAAATCATCAAGGTAATTATTCTCATCCTTTCTATTAAATTTTTATGTGAGTATGAATAAATTATTAAGGTAGAAACGTGTATAAGCTATGCTAAATTAAGAAAATATAACCCTAGGGTTCTTAAAATAAAATTTTGATTTAGGGGTTGAATAACGATCCATTTTAGTTGAAATTTAACTTAATTTATTTATTATCGGTAAAAATAATTTGAAAGAAAATTTTATATTTAAATTCGAGGACTCGGGGTGACTTTTTGACCTGATTTTTTAGCCAAAACTAAATATAGAAATATGGGTGTCATTAGATTCGTATTCTTATGTAGATTATGTATTTGAACAAATTTTTATCATTTAAAAGCGCTATGAAAGACTCAAGTTCTGAAGTAATTATTTGATTAATTGAGGCAAGTGAATTTCTCAACTCTTGTTAAGTGTATACAATCATGTATTTCCTTGTTGATTGTGGTTGAGATTAATGGGACATGATGATTGTTTGGTTGTTCTTATTGAATAATTCTAATGATGAAAAATAGATAATAAAAGGAAACTTGTTTATATATTGATATGTGATATATCGGGAATGATTTGAAAGGTTTGTTGATTTTGTATCATGGTTGTGTTGATGCAAATTGTGCATTATTAGAAAAATGGTCACCTACTCATTAATTATGTGAACATGTCTAATCACATTAATATTGAGACAACATGGTGACAAAGGTTATGTGAATTGAGAAAGAATAAAAACTAAAGAGGATGTACCATTTCGAGGGACATATCGCACGCTGCGACAGAAACTATGATTCAAGGATCTTGTTGCACGCTGCAATGTATACTATGATTCAAGGGTCGTATCGCACACTATAACAAATATTCTGATTCAAGGGTCGTGTCGCACACCGCGACAGGTACTATGATTCGAGGGTCGTGTCGCACGCTGTGATAGATACTATGATTCGAGGGTCATGTTGCACATTGCGATGGATGCATAGACTGAAAGTCCCCCATGGGTCCTAAACTGAGAGGCAGCGAGTGTGTGTCACTTGGTCAGACATCCATTATTATACTTGATATCGACATTGTATTGTATTACACATCATTATCATTTATAAACTTGTGAGTGCCCTTTTATTTTGGAACTTGTGAAGGATGAGCTTGACCCTTATGTTGTTAATTCTAAATATTGGTATGGTTATTGAGATATATACTATGTACATTATGAACTGTTAGGTTGGGCTAATTTATACAGGTTGTGGTTGTGGAGGTTTGGTTGGAGAGTTAGGAGTACTTGTATTATGTATTATTTGACTTTGCGTTTAGAAGTTCACTTGTTGCGTACCGTGTGGTTGGTACTCACCCCTTATTTCTATATTTTTATAGGTTATGCACTCGGATCTTTGTGATACTCTCTTTTCTCTTCTTATCTGAGGCTTTTTGTAGAGATTAGTGAGGTAGCTATTTATCATCTCAGTGAGTCCTCCTTCTCCAACTTATGATCTTGTTCTACTTTAGAAACAATATCATTTAAGACTTGCATTTTTCTTCAAATCTATTGTATCATATTAGAGGCTTGTGCACGTGACAACCATGTTTTGGGAATGCTGGGCTACTTGACTTGTTATCCACAGTTAAATTTTTATTTTATGATCCTTCTGTATTATTATCATTATAATTGAGTTTTAGGCTGACTTATCTTGTGGAATAAGATGAGTGTCATTACGTCTATTTTTTAGGTCATGACATGTAGCTTCCTGAAGATACCCTCCCAATCCCTTAGAAATCTTTGAATCCTCTCGATGTGTGGAATCTATCTTTCTAGTCAAAAATTGACATAGAACCGTACTATAGTCTATTAAACTCATCTCGATGGCTGTCTCAGAGGCTATATGTCACAAACCTCTCCAAAAATATCTTTGTGAACTGCCCCCAGGTCATAGTTGGAGATTCGAAAGGTCGACGAGCTACAACTAACCTCCACCACTCCTTGGCGAGATTGGTGAACTAGTATGAAGTATAGGCAACCCTATGCGACTCAAGAATAGCTAGGTTATATAATCAGTCCTAGCACTCCAACAGAAAATCATGGGCTTTATCTCCAGGTGTGCCATCGAACCGCAGAAGAGCCAACCACAAAAACCTCTTAAAGCTCTTTTGCTTATCTATGGACATGGTTGGGCTGGCAGAAGATGGTGGCACCATAAATAAGGCTGGTCAATAGATGGAGCAATAGCTAGAATCTAGAACTGAGAACCCAAACTCATCCTGGATGTCTGCGGCGGAATCATAGTTGTCATAGAAGAATCTACTGGAATTGAAGAAGGACCAACATGAATTATGGCTTGCTCAGACGGAGTTATGGAAGGACCAATTGGTATTATAGAAATCGTTACATCAACAGTAGTTAGGGCAGGAGGTACTCCCTCCAATCTAGCCAATATCCTCATAAGTAAATCCTGAATTGAGGGTGTAATCTCTGGGGCTGAGGGCGGTGGAATAAGATCTGCAGCCCCACCGGCTCATAAGTAGGCTCTGTAGAAGCTGATCTAGTGTGGCTCCTAGGTGGAGCTACACCTCTAAAAATGCCTTGGCCCTAGGCCCTATCAAGAATTCTTCCTCGACCTCGAGTAGGAGCCATATTGTCATGCCCCAGGAGGGTACCCTTGGCGTGGCTGGCACTCAGAGACTATTGCTAGTCCCCAAGCGAACCACTTAGCCTCATCACATCATTCAATCAAATAAACTCTACTGAACAGTGGAAAATATAAGTAAGTAATGGACATATCTCATCTAAAGTCTCAAAAGAATATATAAAATAATGAAGGCTAGTAGAAAGAACTAGCTTACAACCTCAACATCAACGTTCAACCATTGTCCATGAAGCCTCTATCACTAATCATGTGGTTCTAATGATAGATCCATGGCTACCCAAATCAAAATAAAGGAAATAGTCCAATCTAACTCTAAAGCATGGTGAAATATTAATAGTGGATCCTCCGGAGTAGGGGGCCTCACCAATCAGCTGAGAATCTCAGATCTTCAACGGAGCGCCTATTGATGATCTATAGTACCTTCCACTGCATCATAAAATGATGCAGTCTAGAGTGGACATCAGTACTTGGAATGTATTGGTATGTAAAATAGCTGAGTGAAACAGAAATCTGTAAAACAATACGGAAACGACATTGACTCAAAATAAACATCAAATTACACCAAATAGTCAAATGTCTATCTATGCAAGAATAAAGAGTAGACAAGTGACTCATCAATAACTCAAACTCATCCATCATCTCAGACTCATCTCCAAGGAGCTCACCTCCTCTCATCTCATCTCATCTCATAGGAGCTCACCTCCTCTCATCTCATCTCAAAACGCATCTTAGAATCTGAATACTCAAGGTAGGAAATTTATGGGAGTTTCTCTTATGCGACAATAATCACTTATGATCCAGTGAATGTACAACAATCACGCTAATGTTGCCACATACGTTCCAAACATGTAAGATAGGGAACACCCAAAAACCATAATAGCTCCCCTAATATGGAGTCACAACTTAATAAATCCTCTATTGTTTCAGGGACTCTTACTCTCGAGGGAACCATAATATATGTGATGGTTCTATGCCCCACCTATGTTTGGCGACGTAGTTTGATGAGTTCGAGTCAGACTAACTCTCCCTCTTTTGGTGCTCGATACTCCTCCCATAACTCAATGCTCATAAAACCTCCATCTCAACCAATATTATAGGGACTCGTTCCCCGTCAACGACTGGTATCTCATAGGGGCTTTAACCCTCTCATCAATTAACCTCATCAATGATTCAAGATTTACAACAATCATTAGGAAGCAATTTAATAGACACATCGGTAGAGTTTATTTATAGAGACTTGTAAGACAATCCAATTCTATTATCTCATCATCATTCTCTCATCACAATCAATAATCTCAACTCAAGCCTCTAGACTCAATCCACAAGTTCATTATGCATGATTTTCAAATAATTATGTAGGGTTATGCAAATTCTCAAGAAAATGTTTAGTTTAAGAAAACAAATAGTATGATGATCATAAACATAGAAAACATGTAATTTAAATAAAATTTTATAAAAAACCATTAAGGGTTCATGCATGTAGTCTCTTGAACCATCAACTCATCTATGACCATCTATGGGGAACATCTATGGGGAACATTAGAGAACAATCCGATGTTTTAGTTTAGCCTTACATACCTGGAAAGTTGATCTTACAATTGAAATTTGATGAATGATAGCCTTCTTGGAGAAAACCCTCGATCTCGGTAGTTCTTTTAAAGTGAAAGAACTTAGAAAGACATTGCTTGAAGGGATTATCTTTGATTCTTGAATTTTTTATTTAGAATCTTCAGAGTTCTTGATGAAGAACCCTAATTCTTGAAAGAGAAGAATCAAGGAAACCTTTCTTAGAATTCTTGAATTCATTTTCTTGAAACCCTAAGTTATGATTTAAGACTCTATTAGAGATTCATGAATGATGAAGAAATTTGGGTTGGGCAGATTGAAATTTATGAAGAATATCTTACCTTGATGATGAATCTTGAAAGCTATCCCTAACTTGATAATTTTCTTGATGATTCTTGAGCATTTATGTTTAGGAGAGAAGACGGGGGTTTTAATTATGAAAACTCACGTTTTATGCGTTTTCGGACCTTATATAGACTCCCAAAGGTTTTAGAATGAAAGTACCATCCAAATAAATAAAAGGAAATTATTTAGCTTATCCAGAAAGGGTTCGCAAAAGGTCCACGACGCGGAGCTGTCGCAGATCTTCAAACAGCTCTGCAGGTCTTTAGTAAAATGTCCATAACTTTGTACTCCAAATTGTGATTAAGGCGAAGTAAGATGCATTGGAAAGATGATGGAAGGATCTTTAATTTTATAATATTATAGGTCACCTAACTCATTATACTTTAGGAGATATGGTCATTTGAAGTTGACCCTTCTATCAACTCATATAAAAACTTAGTCGGTAGAAATTCTTTGGACTTGACTTGATGTAAAAGATCCCTTATGACTCTAAATCACATCTAATATACTTTAAATACTTAGGAATAGATCCTAGCATGTATATACAACCTAAAAGTCATTGATCCATATAACCTTTATAAAATCTTACATCAGAACGGCGATCTTTTATCATCTCCAATACTATTCCCACACTAAGAAATTGTCTTTAACATTTATTCTCAATTAAGAATCATCAATTAAAATCTTATATCATATGAAGGATGACTCGTTCTTAGCTTAGAAAAATATTGGGGTGTTACATTATCTCCCCCTTGGGATCATTCATCGTCGAATGATGGGTAAAGATGGACATCAAGGCACGAATAACAATCAAAGCTCCTCTCAATACTCACTCAATCCATCAAACTGTCGACGCCTTATCAATCTCAATAATCTCTATTTAGACTCAAGAATAGCTATATCAACTCAGAAATAGACAACTCAATTCAAATCAAGAGTAAGGACATTACCTCCAACATTTTCATCAGAATCAAGAACTCTCATTCTCTCTTTAATTCTTGAATCTCAAGCTCTTCTCCTTTTTTCTCAAGCCCTAGTCTTGTTCAATTGTTAGAAAAGGACTTAGGATGGGGATTTAGCCTCTTTTTATGACAAAACGATCTAAGTAGATTGTGTATAGAGTTTAGGAGGGGTTGGGAATTGACCAAAATGCCCCTCACAAAATTTAAAAAATTTCAGCTCGAAAAAGGCCCAGTCCACGACGCAGACTGGTCGTGCACTGCGTATTTTCAGAAAAAGTCTTTGAACGAGTTTTCTCAATCCTGTTGACAATTTTCAAAAAAAAAATATAAGTGTAGGTTCGCGACACAGGCACGACGTGCCTCCATTGCACACCAACACTATTTTGCGTTTCAGATCAAAAAATTATCTTTTGATCAAGTCGCTCGAAAAATTGACCGAGACCATTTTCCCACTCAATTTTTCGTGTTGATCACAAATTCGGCCTCAGATTTGAAATACAAGCATTGGAAGATGTGTTATGCGCATACCCTACCTCTAGGAGTATTTTGATAATTTTACCAGGTGTTATGTCATTCCCTCTTGGCTCTCAAGGTCATTACTCTAAGTTTGTGGATCAATTCCCTTCACTAGGATATAAGTACATATCTCTACACGATCATAGAATCACTATCCACAAGAATATCTTAAACTTTTTGGTTATGCTATAGTCACATATATATATAACTAGCCACTAAGGCTCTCTTCAAAGATACCACTCTTAGCTTCCTCTTGTCTCTATGGAAATCTTTCTATATTTGTTACTCTTATTGGCATATATAACTACTCTCCATAACCCTTACAATCTAACCTTTTCTTTTGCATGCTAACGTTCAACTTTCGTGCTCCCATAAATTCATTTCTATAAGACTTAAACTATAATGGATACTCATCATCACCTATCTATAAGCCCCAATCAACTGAGTTACTCGGGATAAGGAATACTTACATCAACCTACTCCACATTGACAACACAAACATGCTACCTGAATTCTTATAGTAGTCATGTCTTAGAGCTTTACACATCTTTACACAATCATGGGTACACGTCTCAAGCCTCTTCTTATCTATTGAGCTATCCTCATCTCGCTTGCCTTACCTAAGTGGCAATTGTACCCTGCCTATAGCATCACTCCCTCACAAATCAACGTCTTCATCTTCGAATATACACTATGGTAAGCCTCTTAGAGCAAATCTCTAACTAAGAATATCACTCTCATAATGTTGTTTCCTCTTAAACACTACTACTCAAAATTCAAGCTTAGGGTCTAGTGCTAATATGTGAATCTATCACACACCTCTATAATACCAACTTACAAGTACTAGGTAAAAATTTAGGGAACATAAGCCCACTAAGATCTCATAGCGAGTATTCAATCACACATCCCTCCCTCACAACTCAGTACCATTCACCTATTCAATCATATCTTCTTATCTGACTAAGTTCATAGCTCGATAAGTCTCATGAACTCTCAATTAAAACTCATAAGCCTAATTTAAATCTATCACATTAATAGCACTCTTTTCCCGTATTCAACATCTACACTTCACCCTTAATAGTATGAATACTACAACACATCAACATAATTTCCTTCTAGTTTAAGCACACTCTACCACATTCTAACAACAACTCTTCCTCTATACCTCATCATGAAAATCATAGTGTACTTATGACTCTTTCATCAAACTTATGGCAATCGACTCATTACCTTATTACTTACCTAATAGGTACGTAACTCTAACTACAAGCCTCAATTAGCCATCACTCTTGCTATCTTGCCCCTTTCTTTCCATCATCATCCTTCTAATTTTAGGATGAGTCAATTCTACTCAGGGTTTAAAAGGCCTCACATCTCACTCTTAGGTGGTAACAACTAACTCTTCAGAGATATAAGTTTCCTCTCTCATGGGTCATGTCAGAAGCAAGTTTTGGAAAAACGATGGTCTGGGTACATCTAGAGCTAACTCAAATGTATGATTCATATAGGTAATAGTGCACTCTTTCTAGTCAATCGACTTAGCACACTAGTTGGCTTCTCTTAAGCCTGGTGCAGTCTCTCTATCATGATTACTTTATCGTAAAGGATCCCATCTATAGAAGTTTGGACATTATTGTCTCTATCACCTCATAGATGAGCCATAGTCGAAAGGTTTAGAGCAAGGCACGAATCATTGTAGATTTCTTAGGCAAAAGCTCTATCGCACGATTCAGAATATGAAAGAAAGGAAACTTTTCCTAAATGTCCTATAGCCTCCAAGTTATGGATGTGGAGCTCATCACATCAATAACAATGACTCTACTAGATACGACTTCATAGACTCCCTAAGACACTTGAACTCTGTGCTCTGATACCATGTTTGTCATGCCCCGGGAGCGTACCCTTGTAGTGGCCGGCACTCAGAGACTATTGCTAGTCCCCAAGGGAACCACTTAGACTCATCACATCATTTAATCAAATAAACTTTACTGAACAGCGAAAAATATAAGTAAGCAATGGATACATCTCATCTAAAGTCTCAAAAGAATATATAAAATAATGAAGTCTAGTGGAAAAAACTAGCTCACAATCTCAACATCAACGTTCAACCATCATTTATAAAGCCTCTATCAGTAAGGTGGTGCCAATGATAGATCCATTGCTACCTAAATCAAAATAAAGAAAATAGTCCAATCTAACTCTAAAGCATGATGAAATAATAATAGTGGATCCTCCAGAGTAGGGGAAGCTCACCAATCAACTGAGAATTCGACATCAATACTTGGAATGTAGTGGTATGTAAAATAGTTGAGTGAAACAGAAACCGATAGAACAATATAGAAATGACATCAATTCAAAATAAACATCAAGTCACATCAAATAGTCAAATGTCTATCTATGCAAGAATAAAGAATAGACAAGTGACCCATCAATAACGCAAACTCATCAATCATCTTAGACTCATCTCAAAGGAGCTCACCTCCTCTCATCTCATCTCAAAACTTATCTCAGACTCGGAGTACTCAAGGTAGAAAATTTATGGGAGTTTCTCTTATCTGACTTATGAGCCAGTGAATGTACAATAATCACGCTGATGTTGCCACAGCCATCTCAAACTTGCTAGGTAAAGAACGCTCAAAAACTATATTAGCTCATCCAAAATGGAGTCAAGACTCAATAAGTCCTCTATTGTTTCAGGGACGGTTACTCTCGAGGGAACTATAATATATGTGATGGTTCTATGCCTCACCTATGTTTGGCGACGTAGTTTGACAAGTTTGAGTTGGACTAACACTCCCTTTTTGGTGCTCGATACTCCTCACATGACTCAATGCTCATAGAACCTCCATCTCAACCAATCTCATAGGGACTCGCTCCCCGTCAATGACCGGTATCTCATAGGGGCTTTAACCCTCTCATCAATCAATCTCATCAATGACTCAAGATTTACAACAATCATTAGGAAGCAATTGAATAGACATATCGGTAGAGTTCATTTGTAGAGACTCGTAAGACAATCCAATTCTATCAACTCATCATCATTCTCTCATCACAATCAATAATCTCAACTCAACGCTCTAGACTCAATCCCAAGTTTATGATGCATGATTTTCAAATAATCATGTAGGCTTATGCAAATTCTCATGAAAATGTTTAATTTAAGAAAACAAATAATATATTGATCATCAACATAGAAAACATGTAATTTAAATAAAATCTTAAGAAAAATCATCAAGGGTATGACTATCTATGGGCACATGAGAGAACAATCCCATGTTTTAGTTTAGCCTTACATACCTGGAAAGTTGATATTACAATCGAAATTTGATGAATACTAGCCTTCATGGAGAAAACCCTCGATCTCGGTAGTTCTTTTAGAGTAGAAGAACATGGAAAGACATTGCTTGATAGGATTATCTTTGATTCTTGAATTCTTGACTTAGAATCTTTAGAGTTCTTGATGAAGAACCCTAATTCTTGAAAAGAGAAGAATCAAGGATTCTTTTCTTAGAATTCTTGAATTCATTTTCTTGAAACCCTAAGTTATGATTTAAGACTTTATTAGAGATTCATGTGAGATGAAGAAATTTGGGTTGGGTAGATTGAAATTTACGAAGAATAGCTTACCTTGATGATGAATCTTGAAAGATATTCCTAACTTGATGATTTTCTTGATGATTCTTGACTGTTTATGTTTAGGAGAGAAGGAGAGGGTTTTAATTATGAAAACTCACGTTTTATGTATTTTTCGGACCTTAAATAGTCCCCCAAAGGTTTTATAATAAAATTACCCTCCAAATAAAATAAAAGGACGTCATTTTGCCTATCTAGAAAGGGTTCGCGATAGTTTCGCGATGCGGAGCTGTCGCGGATCTTCAGACAGCTCTGCAGGTCTTCAGTAAAATGGTCATAATTTTCTACTCCAAACTCTGATTAAGGTAAAATAAGATGCATTGGAAAGCTAATTCAAAGATATTTATTTTTATATATTATGAGTTACCTAACTCATTATACCTTAGGAGATATGGTCATTTGAAGTTGACCCTTCTATCAACTCATGCGAAAACTTAATTGGTAGAAATCTTTGGACTTGACTTGATGTAAAAGATCCCTTATGACTCTAAATCCATCTAATATACTTCAAATACTTAGAAATTGATCCTAGCATGTATATACAACCTAAAAGTAATTAGTCCATATAACTTTTATAAAATCTTACATTAGAACTACGAGCCTTTAACATCTCCAATACTATTCCCACACTAAGAAATTGTCTTCAACATCTATGCTTGATTAAGATCATCAATTAAAATCCTATATCATAAGAAGGATGACTCGGTTTTAGCTTAGAAAAAATTTGGGTGTCACACATATCATCTATCTTGGGCTCTCCCACTGATCATTGGGATTTGGTAATCGGCATCTGCATAGAAGGAGTAGATTAGACACTTTTAAAGTAGGTAACACAAAGAAAAGCAAGATATGAAAGTATTTCACATCAAGTGCCCTGAGGATAGGTGTGGACGCCTACACACCAATCCACAAGACTCAATAAGACACCCTGCTCTTGACTCATGAGCCCAACGAACCTAGAGTTCTGATATAAAACTTGTCACAACCCAAAATTGAGTTACGGCTAAAGAAGAATAAAATAAAGTGGAAACAACTCATATAACATAATAATCTCCCAAATCCTGGAGTCATGGGTACAAGAGCATTTAAGGTAGTACAATAGCATATATATAACTAGCTCAAGTGAAATAGAAAGTTGTCTCATAATAACAAATATGAGTCTAAAAGAAAGCAATAAGAGAATCTCAAAGATCTACGACGACCCAAAGTCTAAGCCTCACGAGTAAGACTACATGGAAGGAGAATAGCTCAACTAGAGTGATCAACTACCCTATATGGGTCCCTATGCTTAGTCTGTAGGGAGGAATAAAGTAGGGGTGAGTACATTGAACCCAGTAGGTTCAACCGACTGGATAAGTGAAATTGAAACAAGCATACAATAACAAAGAATCCTATCCTTGCATCCAAAAAGGTTATAACACAAATAAATGAATACATGATAATGAGCGAAGGAATTCTCAATAACCCATGGTACCATACATCAAATAATATAAATGCAATGCACATCTCATCAATCAATATGCCAAGTGTTTCACAGCCTTGCCACCTACTAGTGGTCAAGGTAACATCAGAATACCTCAACCATGCCACCTATCTGTGATCAACCAGTGTCACAGTGCCATGTCCTAGCCACCGGTCCATGGTTAAGGGAATATAAGATATGAATCCCACCCTTGCCTCATACTCAGTTTAAGGGGGTGGTAGCAATGTGGATCATAATACCCTTTCCTTCTACCCGGGTCGAGGGATGTCGCAAGCAACAAATAATAGATATAAATCAATTATACAATCCAGAAAGCATGTACATATAGAATGGCATCAAAGCAGGAATACCAATAAATGAATCTCATATAATCATATGCACATAAAGAATAATATCAAGAGTCTTAGCTAATTCCCAAACCATCGTCATGTCTCAGATCATCATAATTAAGTTATTTGGAACAAAAGAGAACTACAGTTAACTAGGTTGATGAAATCGATTTTAATTTAAACATAGTTTTATGGATGCTAATGTAAACTCTTCAAATAATGGAAAGAAGTTTGTCTTTTGGTCACACGAGATGTGTTCAGAATAGATACAAAAGAGACTTGAAATGTTTGCTATGTACATCTATCATTCTACTTATGAGGTGTGATTATTGTTTAATGGATTCTACATTATGGTATTGAAGGTGATAATATTGTAGAAGAACAAAAAGAGGATCACTCTTCAAGAAGTTTCACAACATATGCTGAATCGCTGATATCAAACATGTTTGTAAAGCTCTGTCAATTGAAGATAATCGTTTCAAGTCTGAGCTATCAAAGGATGGTCCATTTTTCTCTTTTTTCTGATATGACTCCATTTCGTACTAGTGAAAAAGAAATCATAAGAAAACTCTTTTTTGACATTGTTCCAAGTCTTCTGCAAAAATGCCAGTAGGGACAAGGTGACAGATTCATGTGTCAAATCTGGAGAGCACTTGAGCAATTACATTAGCAACTTGCCTTTGGAAACTCTTGTTGCTACAATTTGTTATCTTTCTTTTTATTCTGTCGGGGTAGAGTCCAGAACCTAAATGATGGGGAAAAATCAAATGGACCGAAATAAATGTGGAATAAAAAGTTACCAATCCACAAGATTATCTTTAGAAGAATAATAGAGAAAGAGCTTCCATGGTTTACGTTTGTAGTTCTCATGTGACTAATAAATTTTTGGAGCGTCAAATTTTTTTTATTTTTTTAAATAATAAAAAAAGTTGGCCTTGCATTAATGAGTCAAGGGTGCATACTTTGGAGTTTGGCATACCAAACTTGAATCTTTGGTGCTTAAGGAGCATCTAGTAAAAGGTTAGCCTATATAAAGGCCAGTGGAAGTTATTGGCTAAGAAGCTAAGGAGGTTCAAAATAAGATTAGCATCCTTTATTCTTTTTTATCTAAGGTGGCCAAATTCATTATATCCAGATTTACAGGGCCCTTAACAAGTCTAGGAAGATTAGCATAGGAGTTGAATACATGGTTGTGTGGTTCAAGGTTCACAGGGTAAGCCACCATGTGGTAAGTGCAGCAGATTATACTTGGGGAGGTACTGTGAGGGAAGTGATACATGTTTTAAGTGTGGCCAATTGGGTCACTTTTAGAGAGATTGTCCAAAGTGGGCTGACCAGCTCAATCCTCTACACCAGCCCCACCAGCTAGAGAAAATCAGAAAGGTGCTACGTTAGGCGCAAGCGGAGCTACAAACCGCTTGTATGCCATGGATAGTCACCAAGAAGAACTCCTTAGATGTTATGACGGGTATGTTTCGAGTCTTTACTCTTGATTGCTATGTTTTGATGGATCCTAGTGCCACATTGTCATTTGTGTCTCCTTATATGGCTAGTAGATTTGATAGAACTCCTAAGAGTCTTCTTGAACCCTTTGAGGTTTCTACTCCAGTTGGTGAGTCTATTCTAGATGAGAGAATCTATAGAGATTGTGTCGTGTTCATCCATTATATGGATACTCTTGTTGATTTGATTAAGTTAGAGATAATTAATTTTGATGTGATCCTTGGCATGGATAGGCTTCACACCTCTTATGACTCCATTGATTATAGAGCCCGAACCATTAAGTTCCAATTCCCAAATGAACCAGTCCTAGAGTGGAAGGGTGATTCTGTTCCACCTATGGGTAACCTTATTTCCCGCCTTAGGGTAGAAAACTAATCTCAAAAGGTTATATCTATCACCTCGCTCGAGTTAAATCTGATGATGTTGAGTCTCCTACTCTAGAATCAGTCCCGATTATGAATGAGTTTCCTGAAGTGTTTCCTAAGGATCTGCCTACGGTCCCTCCTGATAGGGAGATTGACTTTGGAATTGATGTTCTCCCCGATACTCAGCCTATCTCAATCCCACCTTATAAGATGTCCCCGCTGAGTTCAAAGAATTGAAAGAGCAATTAAGAGATTTGTTAGAGAAGGGATTTATTAGGCCGAGTGTTTCTCCCTAGGTTCTCCTATCCTATTCGTGCAAAAGAAAGATGGGTTTCTCAGAATATGCATTGATTATAGAAAACTAAACAAGGCCACAATAAAGAATAAATATCCTTTTCCCAAGATAGATGATCTGTTTGACCAACTTCAGGGTGCCTCGTGCTTCTCAAAGATAGACCTCAGATCTGGTTACCATCTATTAAAAGTAAAGGAATGTGATATTTCAAAGACAGCCTTTAGGACTCGATATGGCCATATTGAGTTCTTGGACATGTCTTTCAGGTTGACAAATACGTTTGCAGCCTTTATGGACCTGATGAATAAGGTATTCAAACAGTATCACGATATGTTTTTAATCATATTCATCGATGACATTTGGTGTGTTCGAGAGATGAGGAGGAGCACGCCAATCACCTCAAAACTTTCCTCCAAATTCTCAAAGACCATGAGTTGGATGCAAAGTTTTGAAATGTGAATTTTAGCTGAAGTCAGTGGCTTTACTAAGCCATATTATTTCGGGTGATGGTATTCGAGTAAACGCCCAAAAGATTGAAACAGTTAAGAACTGGCCTAGACTGACCTCTCTAACTGACATAAGAAGTTTCGTGTGGTGGGTAGGCTATTACTACAGATATTTTGAGAGATTTTCTTCCCTATATTTGTCATTGATGGGACAGAAGACTTTGTGATATATTGTGAAGCATCAAGAGTTGGGTTGGGTTGTGTGTTGATGCAGAGAAGAAAAGTGATATCCTATGCTTCTAGACAACTTAAGGTTCATGAGGAGAACTATCTAACCCATGACCTTGAGTTAGAAATGGTGGTATTTGCACTTAAGATTTGGCACCACTACTTATATGGAGTGCATGTGGATGTGTTTACTGACCACAAGAGCCTGTTGTATGTCTTCAGTAAGAAAGAGCTCAACCTGCGGCAGAGAATATAGTTGGAGTTTCTCAAGGAATATGACATGAGCATTCTTTACCACCTAGGTAAAGCTAACATTGTTGTTGACACTCTTAGTAGGTTGTCAATGGGTAGTACGGCCCATGTTGAGGAATGAAAGAAGGAGTTGGCTAAGGAAGTGCATAGATTGGCTCGATCGCGAGTTCAACTCGAAGAGAATGATGAGGGAGGAGTTAATGTTCAGAATGGGTCTACTTCATCTTCAGTGGCAGATGTAAAAGAAAAGCAATACCAAGATCCTGTCCTACATCAATTGAAAGAAATTATCCACAAATAGAAGGTGATAGTCTTCACCAAAGGGGGAGATAGTGTGTTGAGATACCAGCGTAGATTATGCGTACCAAAAGTTGATGGTGTTCGAGATAGAATTATGGTTGAAGCCCACAGCTCTAGATATTCTATTCATCCTGGCTCTACAAAGATGTACCACGACTTGAGGGAGGTCTATTGGTGGAATGGAATGAAGAGAGATATAGTTGAGTTCATTTCCAAGTGCCCGAACTGTCAACAAGTTAAAGTTGAGCATCCAAGGCGATGCAGATTGGCTTAGAACTTTGAGATTCCTTAATAGAAATCGGAGATGATCAACATGGACTTCAATACCAGTCTACCAAGGTCTCCAAGGCAATATGATTCTATTTGGGTGATTGTGGATAGAATGACCAAATCAGCTCATTTCTTAGCACTTAAGACGACTAACACTATAGTAGAGTATGCCAAGTTGTACATCCATGAGATTGTGAGGTTGCATGGAGTTCCTTTGTCCATTATCTCAGACAAACAAACTCAATTCACCTATTAGTTTTGGAGATCTTTTCAGAAAGGATTGGGTAATAAGGTGAATCTAAGCACTACTTTTCATCCTTAGACGGATGACCAAGAAGAACGTATAATTTAGACCTTAGAGGACATGTTGGGAGCATGTGTCCTTGACTAAAAGGAAATTGGGATAACCACCTGCCATTGATTGAATTTGCATATAACAATAGTTATCATGCAAGCATTCAGATGGCTCCCTATGAGGCTTTGTATGGGAGAAGATGTAGATCACTAATTGGGTGGTTTGAGGTTAAAGAAAATGAGTTGATTGGACCTGATCTTGTCCATCAATAGATGGAAAAGGTAAAGGTTATTAAAGAACGGTTGAAAACTGCACAGAGTCACCAGAAAACCTATACCGATGTGAGAAGGAGAGTCTTAAAGTTTGAAGTGAGTGATTGGGTATACTTGAAGGTCTAACCTGTCACGCCCCAAAAAAAGGGGAGGCGCGACTGGCACCCGATACCGTTATTGGCCGGGTAAGCCACTAAACATACTAGTTAACTAACCTTTGGACCAGAAGAAAATCGGGCAGCATAATGTTTAGAAAAACAAGAAACTAAGTCGGGACCATTTAGGTCATGACCTGGTCAACAACAGATTATGTACATTAAGAGAAGTAAGCCAAAATAATAAAGTACTGGCTAGCCGGCAAGGCTGCCACAACAGAGGTATAGACACACACTATATATACATGCCAATCTGATGATCGGAGACTGAAGGGTACAAAAGGACCAGCCCATAATAACATGTCCACAATAGCCTCTAAGAGAACTACTAATACTGTCGGGACAGGACCCCGACTATATCCAGCTGTACAACAAAAAGCAAGTATCCTGTGAAAGCTCCAGGAAGAGGTGGAGCTTACCAACTCACAGCTGACAAGGGCTCCTAGTGAAGGGGTCAATCAGAGTCCTTACCTGAACCTGCACGCACGAAATAAAATGCAGTGTCCCCAGGCAAAGGGACGTCAGTACGAATAAACATGTACTGGTATGTAAGGCAGGAAGTAAAATCATGGATAACCATAGTAAAAAGGTTAATAGAAATACCACCTGTAACTAAAACTCAAGTAGCCTTAATGGCTAATAAGCCACCTCCTAATGATAAAAAAAATGCATGGTATGCTCGAGTATCGTATGTCGTGAATACATATATATAGATGCAAATGCATGACATACCCAACCAAATGCTAGCACTGGTGGTCCTTTCCGGTAGCTAACCGGCATCATATCTGCCAACCTGTGGCCATCTGTACCATATACATATATAGTTGGGCAAATAGGCCCCATACCTTCGATTATAGCTCGAAGTCCATGCATAACGTGCAATGTATGATATGAATGTTGAATGCACATAGTAAGCCATAGCAAGAACTTAGAAAATCTTGGCTCTTTGGTACACTTATTCTCATAGCATCACAGTCATTGTCATTTAGCCAATCTTGGCTCATTGATACATTTATTCTCATAACATCATAATCGTTGTCACAACATATACATACGGCTCGTGGAATTATACATGTCCTTTTTAATAAGTTTTCCCTTGCATTCTACATTTATTTTAGTGACACTACACCAAGAAGAGAAACGCCTCTAACCTATGAATAGGTAGCCGGAAGACCGACAAAATGATATATAGAAATTGAATGTTCGGTTTAAATGAACGAATGGAATTTCAACCTAATACCACCGTGAAAATAACTCAGCTGTAATCCCAGTGCCTTTCACAGAAGGTCTTTCTAACAACAGAATAGTAAGATATCGCATTTGACATTTTGGGAAACTTCCCAGATTTCGTGCTAAAAGGAGGGACGGAGCTTAGCCTTAACATACCTCTCCAACGAACGTTCGATTGCCAAAAGTTCCTTCACCAAAGTTGTTCCTTACGTCCTAAGCTTCGCAACGACTATATATACGCAACTTAAAGACACCTATAAACAGTCAAAAATTCAGCATTAATGACCAGATTCGGCAAGGAGCATTTACGCGAGGAAATGTCCGTAAAACTTCGTAAAATTAACGGAAAAGAGCTCCACAATTATAACCTAAACACACCAGCTGCAAACCAACAATACCAGCAAGAACACCACTTTTTTTACAGCCCAAGAACAGCTCCAAACACAGCTAATATGAGGAAAAAATAATTCCAAAGCGTAAGGCACGCATTTCAAGGCACGGAGACGAATTTTAACGGTAAAAATGCGAAAAACTTACCTAAATCGCTTAGAGAACCCTTGGGAGCTTTCTCTTCTGTTGTAAACTTGTTTGGGACGAAAATGGCTCAATTTTGAGCCTTAAAGAGTCAAAATAGCCGACATTTAAGTCGGGTCAACCCGACCCGACACATGACCCGGTTTCCAGCTCGGGCAGTCTCGGTAAAATGGTCATAACTCTTTATTCTGAGGTCGGATTGATGCGCGGTTTTATGCGTTGCAAACTAGACTCATAGATCTTCAATTTGATAGGTCATGGACCTTCTAACTCCTTATAGTTTGGGAGATATGACCCAATACATTTGACCCAAAGTTAAGAAGGATTTCTTAAAGAAAGTTACGGTAACTTTGGCCAACCTTTATCTTGCAACTTTCTTGATTCCAAAATTTAATGTATGACCTTTGTGCTATTAAAATAACTTAAAGAAATCCATAATTAGCAAATTATAAACTTTTAATTCCATCTGAAAAGTGAAACCTAATTTAGACCTTCCGAAAAGGGCGAGGTGCCACTTGGGTCATTTCTTTAATCCCGAATATGCATTTAGGGTATTCCTTTGGCTTAAAACTTTAGGTCCTTGAAATTACCACTTGTTGACAACCTTATTATCCTTAGGTTCTATACAAATTCATGTATGTCTTATATGACACACCACCCTATGTATATATAGAAGACGGGGAGCACGGGGTTTCACATAACCCATGAAGGGTGTCATGAGATTAGGGAAGAAGGGGAAATTGAGTCCATGCTATATTGGTCCCTATCAAATTGTGAAGAGAATTGGGAAGGTTGCTTATGAGTTAGAGTTACCTTCAAAGCTAAACGTGATTTATCCTGTATTTCACGTCTAAAAATTGAAGAAATGCTTGGAAGATCCTTCCTTGGTAATCCCTGTTGAGAGCATTGGAGTGCAGGATAGCTTGTCTTATGAAGGTATTCTAGTCCAAATCCTTGATCATCAGGTTCGCAGGTTGAGAAAATCAATTTGTTGAGGAAGCCACGTGGGAAGCTGAGGAAGATATGAGAGCTAAATACCTGCTTTTATTTGTTCCAGATAATGAGAATGTGGAAGGTAATGTCCTTATCCTTGACTTAAATTGATTTATCTATCCCTAAGTTGATTTGTCTATTCATGAGTTTGAATAGAGAATGTCTAGATTGTTGGGTCGATAGTTGGACTAGTTGATTGAGTATTGAGAGGAGCCCTGATTGTTATTCGTGCCTTGATGTCTACCTTTACTCTTCATTCGAGGATGAATGATTCCAAGAGGGAGATAATGTAATACTTGGTAAAATTACCAAAATACCCCTAGATGTGAGATGTACGCATAATGTATCTCTCCAAACTCCGTTGGAAAATCTAAGACCAGAATTACGATCAGCATGAAAATTGTGTGGGGAAAGGGTTTTGGTCAATTTGTAGAGAAATCAGATTAAAAGATAATCTTTCGATGCGAAATGTAATTCCAGAATAAGTGTGTGTCAAGCCTGCGACGCGGACTGGCTGCGAATCAGAACTTAGATGTGATCCCAATATTTTCTATAGGATTAGAAAACTCGATCAAATAATTTTTAACGAAAACCCAAAAATTCACCGCGAGCTTTTTTTTAGTCTTTTCATGAGGGGCATTCCAAACTTTTCTCAACCCCTCCCAAACATAAAACATGATCAACATAGGTCGTTTTGAGTGTAAAAAGGGTTTTAGTCCACATTCCTAAGTCTTTCTAAGCTTCTAACAAAGACTACGGCTAAAGAGAAAAGAGGAGAGCCAGAATTCAAGAGGATTGAGGAAAATTCGTACGATATTGATTGTCAAAACTCCATACCAGGTATATAAGGCTAAACTAAAACATGGGAATGTCCTTCCATGTGTCCTCATTGATGGTAATAGAAAGATTGTGAGCATATTGAGTCTCCATGCATGTTTCTTGAATTCTTTCTTCAAAATTATACATTATATGTATTTTTATATGTTGATGATCATCACAAACTTAACTTACTGAATAAATGTTTTACACGATTTATTTTCATAAGTCCTATATGTCACTTTGTAAAAGAATGCATGAATGAATCTAGGGATTGAGTCTAGAGCCTTGATTGAGAATATTGATTGTAATTGTGATGTGAGCATGATAATTGGTTGATAAAATTTTATGGTCCCATAAGTATTCATAATTGAACTTTAGAGATTTGTCTAATTGACTTCCTCCTAATGATTGATCTAAGCCTTGGGCTATTGAATGAGAATTAAGTTGATGAGATGATTGATATGATAGGCTGGAAGGCCCAATTGAGATAGAGTTAATGAGATGATGAGAGTCTCTGTGAGATTAACTGAGATGATTGATTGAGATGGACGGTCTTATAAGCATTGAGTCTTGGGAGGAGTATCGAGCACCGAAATGATTAAGAGTAAATCCAAATTGCACTCATTAACTATGTCGCCAAGCGTAGGTGAGGATTGAACCATTTCATCAAGGTTCCTTTTGAGTTGAAGTCTGTGAAGGAAATAAAGGACTTGAGAGACTAGATTCCCTTGTGAATCCAATTCGTTCTTTACTTGGCAAGTACAAAATGGTTGTGGCAACATCAGTGGGATTGTTGTACAATCACTGCTCATAAGTAATTATTATCAGATAAGAGACACTCCCAGATAGGTCCCACACTGATAGTACTCTGAGTTGATTTGATTGAAGGATGTCGGATTAGGTATAGATTGGTCATTGTCTACTCTTTATTCTTTCTTTAGATAGATATTTAACATTCTGATTGAGTATCTTCTGAGTTAATGTTATTTTATATTATTCTGCCTATATCTGTTTCATTCAGTCATTTTACATACTCGTACATTCCATATCCTGATGTCCATTTGGACTGCATCATTTCATGATACTGAGACAGGTACTAGAGATCATCAACAGGCGCTCCATTGAAGATCTATTGCAGTCAGCTGAGTTGGTGAGCCTCCTTTACTCCGAAGGATCCTCATTTTATTTTCATCTAGCTATTAGAATCAAATTTTAGACTAGCTTTATTTTTGAATTGAGGTGGCCATGGGTCTGTCAGTGGCACCAATTGATAGTGATAGAGGCTTCATAAACTAGAGTTGAATTGTTGATTGGAGATTATGTTGAGCTAGTTTCTTTCACACTAGCCTTTTTTTATATGCTCTTTGAGACTTAGATTGTCCTCCTTTTATGATTATTGTCTTCTGTTAATTTGTTAAAAGTGCTGATTGAATAAATGTGATGAGATCAAGTGGCTCGCTTGGGGACTAGCAATAGTCTCTGAGTGTTGGCCACGTCAAGGGTACCCTCCCGAGGCGTGACACAGAGAAGCCTACATCCTGTAAACCATAAGTCTAAATTGTTATTCAAGTTAAAGGGTCTCCCTCCCAGCTTTTTCATTGCACATGTGGTTGAGTTGAAGTCTCCAATTACACCCCACGGTTCCTGTATCATTGTTGGGGTAATTTTTAAATCATCCTTGAGCTACATTCTTTTCTGTTTTGTACACTTAGCGTAAACAATTGTGAAATAAAAATGAGTAGGAATTTATTGAGAGTAAATTTTACATAAAATATATTGTTCTTCGTCTTGCACAAGGTTAACATTTACTTGGTCAGGCCTAAAGATTCAAATTTTGTTGATATTCTTGAAGCAGTAGTTGTATATGAGTTTTCTCCTAAACGCATCAATCTTTTAAGGGCCTATCATCGATTACTGTAGAATGATCATTGGAAGATTGTTGAGTCTCTAAAGGGATCTCATGGATTCTATCCCCCTAATATTCCACGATACTGTGATAAACATTAAAAATAATAGACTCATAAACCTTTGTTGGCTCCTGAGTTTTGCCTTTTTTTCCCGTTGGTTTAGAGTGTTATCAACAATCTCTTTTCTTTTGTATACCCTTTTGGTGAGAGATTGTTGTAGAATGTGACTGCTTATTGGACTTGTTGCGTTTTATCATAATCCACAAAGTCTATAGTTTTATCATAACCTTTGTCTATATCATCATTTGGCTTGTTTCCTTCAATGCCAACTTGGTCATTTCCAGGTCTTCATCCCTAGTGTTTCTCTCGGGTCAAGTATTTGGATGTTCATACTAGTCCTGTGCTCGTAAGAGTTCATTGTTTTCTCCTTGGCCTTGTTCCTAGTAATTTTATTTGTAAGGTCTGGATCAAGGCCAAAATTTGATTTCAGTACTTCATTTTCATAAGCTATTTCCACTTCTTTGGAGATGACCACCTTATTCTGTGGGTTCTCTTTGCTCGATAGTGTTTACACTCATCTTTAACTGAGATTCTGCTTCTCTTTGTTGTTCCTCCTGATGTTTGGACAAGTCTGCTATTTTAATACTTTTATTCTTTCTGTACATTGTCTTTCTGCTGCTTTGTTATCTCCCTTTTGTTAATCATGCTTTTGATGTGATTTGTGATCTTGTTGATGAGAATTTGCCCCCCTCTCCTTCTATCTGAGATTTAGTGATCTCCATGCCATCATTTTCTTCTGTATGATCTCATCCCTTTGTTGGTGCATATGGCTTTGTAGAGAATCTTTGTAATTTTGCTACTATCCTTATCCTTTCCTTTCTTCCTTTCTTCTACCTGCCATTCTTTATCTTACAATTTTGTTACTTCCTTTTTTTTCTTATATTTTAATTGATTTCTACAATTTCTTTAAGATTGTGAAAAAATTTCAGGAAAAATATTAAATTGAAAAACATCATATATATTCATGTCACATTCCATGATTGACTTATTCTCATTTATTTGAAACTTAATTCACTGATCAATAACATATTATTTTTCCTACGTCGTTAGCATCATATTTCTTTTCAAATTATTTCATATTTTCTTGACAACTTTATAAATAACAAGTAATCAAACAAAGAATAAGTCATATAATTTAGCAAATTTTCTCTTATTAGTTCTTTTATCTTTTTCAAACTTCTTTTTAGCAGCAACATCAATAATCACAATAACGGTAGAACCAATAGTAGTGTTAGAGCCATCAATATCCATATAAGGTAAAAGAAATTCATTCAACCCATCTTTTATTTTAATAGATCACTCATATTTTCTAAATAGATAAATATGTGTTGATCTATTTTAAGAGATCATACAATTATGGTCAAAATGAGTTAAATATAGGTACATATAGACCCATAGATTCCCCACTCATAATAAAAAATTCTTAATTGCACTAAAAAAAATTTCGAGTTCGTGATGTTTTTTATTTTTCTTAAAAATATTTGGGGGCGAGAGAGGGGGTAAGGGGATGGGGTAGGGTGGAAATGTGGGTGGAGTGGGGGAGGTGGCGAAAAAATTTAGCTTTTTTAAATTTATTATTGGAGTGGGCAAAAATACCAAAAAAATAAAAAACCGAACCGAACTGAACCAATTTGGTTCTTCGATTTTTCGATTTGGTGTTGGTATTCTTTTTTTAAAAGTTCAGTTTTTTAATTTGGTGTTCGGTGTAGGGGTCTCAAAACTTCGTTGCAACTAAGAACTAAATTTTTATTTTTAAAAAATCAAAAAAATTATATAAAATATTAGATCAAAAAATAAAATTATATATATATATATATATATATATATATATATATATATAATTTTATAATTTGCTAAAATAAAATTTTTTTAAAATTGAACCAAAGAACCTAATGCCCACCCTCTAGATGGTGGTAGCGAGTCGGGGGAGAGGGGGTACGATGGAAATGGGGTGGTGGGGTGAATTACTTTTTGTAGAATTTTTGTTTATAAAAAATTGAGGTCCAGAGGGGCTTGGGATGAAATTTAATTTCCTTTTTTTTTATTTTTTTTAAGTATTTGGGGTAGGGAGTCCGGTGGGGCTTGAGGATGAATCTTTTTTTTTTAAATGGTGATAGGGTGGGTTGCAGGGGACGGCTGACGGGCTTATATGGTGGGCAAAGTTTTCTTGATATATTCTAATTTAAAAATTGGGGGTGATAGATGTGCGGGTAGGGTGGGGATGAGTGTTGGGGGTGGGGTGGGAGTGGGTGGGTGATAGGGTCTGGAAGTAGAACAAATTTAAATTTTTTTATGAAAGAATAATTTTTTCAAAAATAATTATTTGGGAGTTGGGTTGGGGTGATAGGGATTGAGCATTAACAATTTAGCTTTGATTTAATCTTTTTGGCTTTAAGAGAATAAAGTGAGTTGGAACCATTTTTAACCAAACCATATTTGACCAAATCTATATTTACCCATATTTTATATGGATGGATTGTGATCCAATCCATTTTGGCTCAGTCCATATTCAATCCATCCAAATCCGATCCAATCCACTCATATGTCACCTCTAGTCGTGACAACTTGATATAAACTTGTTCTTGAACTTTACTTGAATTCAAGGGCTTTCGGGCTTGTTCTTTAATTTGAATTTGTTCTTGGGTTTGATCTTGAATTCAATGGCTTTTAAGCCTGTTCTTGAACTTGAATGATTCAACATTTGAATTCTTGAACTTGTAGAGACTTTTGTGGTGTTTGATCCACGAGTTCTCTTTAGTTTCTTGTTAGAATTCTTGATATTCCTTTGAATTATGAAAATCTCTATTCATAGTTATAGAATAGAGGAAATTTTAAGAAAGACTTCCCTTCAACCAATCAGATTCAAGTGATGTGGCATACTGGACTTTAATGAAATAGGCTTATCATTTTGACACATAGCATGATCCTCTTGGCTTCTTTGTTTAACTTCGCATGCCACGACATTTGAACGTAGCGCCAAGATGCGCCTCTAGGATGAAATGATATTGGGTTTATTAAATTGAGCTAATTTATTATAGCCCAAATCAATTAACTTGGATTTTAATTAAATCCATATTTATTGGACTTAAATAATTAACTCAATTATATTAGTTCATAATATATATTTGGACTAATGTATTCATGAATTTGATATAATTCGAATCATTTTAAAATTTATATTTAATAAATTTTAAATGATTACAAATGTCCCTTGCTTCAAGTCTGGTCAGAATATTTGATCCTTTAAAGACTAGGCTTGAAATATTAATTTAATATTATAATAATATTTGTGTGTAGAAAAGGAAATTATTTCCAACTTTACCTTATTTGAAAGAAAAAAGTTTGATCTCCTTTTTTTTCCTTTTATTTTCTTTTTCCTTTTTGCTTTCCCTTTTTTCTTCTGCCTTTCCTTTTTTTCTTGCCCTCTTTTCCACTTTCTCGTGGTCTTCAAACCATTTTTGTCTTTTTTTTTCCTTTTCTTCTTCTCTTTTTTTTCCTTTCTTTCATTCATTCTTTCTTCTTTTTTTTCTTTTTCTTTTTGACAGCACCCTATAAATAAGGGTATGTTTTTTCATATTTTTCAATCAAATTTGAATTTCAATCCTTAGGTATCTTTGTTGAGGTATGACTTTTTTTTATATTTCACTTTTCTTTGTTCGTCCCTTTTTGTAGGTAAAGGGAGCAATATTTGTGTTTTGTTGAGTCAATGATGCAAGAATTTGATCTTCAGGTGTGAAGAGATGTATGTAACATCCCCGCCTTGAAATCACCATTTCAAGGTTTTACAATATTCCAAATGCTTAGGCATAAGGCGTGAAGGGGTGTGTTTAACATCCCTGCCATGAGATCACCAAGTCGAAGATTTACAAGAATCCAAATGCTTAAACATAAGGCGTGAAGAGACCATCTTAAGGTATGAAGAGATAATGTTTGTCCACCTTAAGGAATGAATATTTGGAGATTCTTTTAAAGATAAACCGACAAAAAGGGCTAGCTTAAGATACAAAGGGACAAATTTTGTCTACCTTAAGGCATGGAAAATCAGAGATCCTTTTAAGGACAAGCCCGTGAAAAGATCAGCTTAAGGTGTAAAGTGACGAATTTTGTCCACCTTAAAGCATGGAAATTTAAGGATCCTTTTAAGGATAATCCCGTGAAAAGGCCAGCTTAAGGTGCAAAGGGACAAATTTTATCCACCTTAAGGCATGGAAATTTAGAGATTCTTTTAAGGATAAACCCGTGAAAAGGCCAACTTAAGGTGCAAAGGGATAAATTTTGTCTATCTTAAGGCATGAACATTTAGAGATCCTTTTAAGAATAAATCCGTGAAAAGTCATCTTAAGGTGCAAAGCGACAAATCTTTTCCACCTTAAGGCGTGACAATTTAGAGATATTCTTACGACATAAAGGGATGGATACTCGTCTTTATTCTAAGAAAGACAATTTAAGGGAATCCTCATGATGCAAAGATATAGTTACTCATTCCTACCTGAAGAGATGTAAATCTAAAGGTCGAGGCATGAAGGTGTCAACTTTCAAATGCGACAACTTTAAAGAATTTGACTTGCAGACATGGTGGATATGAAACTTCAACTTTAAAAAGAAGAGAATTTAAAGACTTCAATATGCATACTTAATTGATTTGAATACTTTAACTTGCAAAGTCAAAGAATTTGAGACTTCAACTTGCAGTCTTGAAGAATTCAAAGACTTCACCTTGCATACTTGAAGGATTTGAAGACTGTGAAGTCTTTAAAGACTTTGTTTTGCATATTTGAAGGATTTGAAAATTTCAACTTGCAAAATTGATCAAATTAGAAAACTTCAACTTGCAAACTTGACCAAATCTGAAGACCTCAAGCATGATATTGAAATAGCTCGCCTTCCATAGGGATTTTCCCCCAGAAAGAATCAGGTGGGAACATATAGTTTTTTGACACTCATGAAACTAAACTTAGAATATAATTTGCGCCTACGTACCTCAATGAACAGGACCAAGTCACAACGTAGTTCTGGGGAAGTGTTCTTTTATTTGCCTAGGTCATCCTTTTCTAGATTCAACCTAGTGAACAATTTTTTGGTGTCCTAACTTTTTTCGAGGCCTCCACTTTTAAGATTTTCAACCCAATGAACATTTTTTAGGGTGTCATACAAAATTTATACTCCTAAGGGCCAAGAATATCTCGACTTGATGATTTTGCTCAAATTTAGTAAGCTTTGAAACTTCAAGACTTTACTCGAATTCGAGCATCAAAACTTAAAAACTTCTCTTGAATTTGAGGAGCTTTGGAACTTTAGTCTTAGCTCAAATTTGATGAGATGCATTTTTGACTCGTGCATCAAGGAGCATTTTGACTTGAAGAGTTTGCTCGAATTTGAGGAGCTTTGTGACTTGAATATTTAGCTCATATTTGAAGAGCTTCGTGATTATTTTCACTCATAATTTGATGATCTTTCAGTTTAGAGGTTAAACTTAAAATTAAAGAGCTTCACAATATGAAGGTTAGCTCAAATTTGATGAGCTTTCTTACTTAGAGTTTAGCTCAAATTTGAAAGCTTTCAAACTTAAAAATTTAGCAAAAGTTTGAAAAGCTTTGTGGCATACAATTTAGGTTTATGAGTATTATAACTTATAATTTAAGCTCATGCGATATTCTCATGTGTTAAAGAACATTAAGACATACATAGACTCTTCAAAGTCATCTTCAAACGCAAACTTGCCCCCGCTTTGGAGTTCTTCTATATCTTCATCTTCGTGAGGCCCAAAGACAAAAGAACATTGATCTCTTCTTATAGTCATGCTTAATACCATGTCATGTGCATGAGTTGCCAACTCTTCAAATGTATTTAGGGCTTAATCTTTGCAAGATATAGAGAAGATCCCATTTCATTCTTTGGATGCACATTCCAATGTTAGAAGTTTCACTGAAGCGAACTTTGCAGTTGAGGCTCAAATTTTTGCAGCGATTAATAGCTCATCTTCACATTGGCAAACCTTCGTAAGTTCGATCATACTAACAACATGTCTGGGCTATAGAAACGATTGAGAAACTCTTGCTCTAACTGTTCCCAACAATTTAAAGTACTAGGTTCGAGATTTGTATACCAATCAAAGGCATTTTCTTTGAGAGATCGAACAAAGTGTTTGATGAGATAACCACCACAGCTTCTAGCATCATTGCAAGTATCAATAAAGTGTGTTATATGTTGTTTTGAATTTCCTTTGTCATCAAATTGTTGGAACTTAGGAGGTTGATAGCCCTCAAGCATCTCCAAGTTATCGATCCTTTGCGTGTAGGGCTTTGCATATATGAGAGAGAAATTAGACTAGGACTCAGATTATCTTTGATAGTCTCTATGATTAAGTCCTTCAATTGATCAATAGGAATCAAACCTTCAGTAGAGAGAAGAATCTCTTTGATCTTTGTTTGCTTCATGCAAGACTCTTCTTTGTCTTGAAAATAATAATCAAGAAAGAAAATATCACAAAAATTATAGTATTTGATTTTAATATATGAGTGTTATAATCTCTGTAAATCCTCTGATTCACCTTTTCAACTATAAATTCAATGGCTCTTTAGCTTGACCTTGAATCTTATGAAACTTGATGGATTTGATCTTGACTTGTACTTGAATTCAAGAGCTTTTAGGCTTAATCTTGAATTTTGTGGTCTTGATCTTGATTTATGGATTCGATGAACTTGATATGGACTTGAACTTGATATAAACATGTTCTTGAACTTGTACTTGAATTCAAGGGTTTTTGGGATTGTTCTTGAATCTTGAACCTGTTTTTTAATGGGTTTGATCTTAAACTTTGAATTTGCTCTTGAGTTTGATATTGAATTCAAGGGCTTTTAAACCCATTCTTGAACTTGAATGATTGAATGTTTAAATTCTTGAACTTGTAGAGAAAGTTTTTACGTTTGATCCACAAGCTCTCTCTAGATACTTGTTAGAATTCTTGATGTTCCTTTCAATTATGAAAATCTCTATTTAAAGTTGTAGAATAGAGAAATTATAATAGGAAACACTTCCCTTCAGCCAATTATATTTAAGTGACATGGCATATTGAGTTATAATGAAATAGGTTTAATTATTTGACACATGGCATGATCCTATTGACTTCTTTATTTGACTTGGCATGCCACGTCATTTGACACGTAGCACTAAGATGGGCCTCTAGGATGAAATAATATTCAGCCTCATTTGTTGTAGCCCAAATCAATCAACAATTTTAATTAAATATGTATTTATTGGACTTAAATAATTAACCTAATTATATTAATCCATAATATTTATTTGGACTATTGTATTCATGAATGTGATATAATCCGAATCATTTTAAAATTTATATTTAATAAATTTTAAATGATTATAGCTCCATCAATTGACGCAGCAACTAAAGCACATACAACATTTTCTTAATATCTTTAAGCAATTGTTGAAACACACTCAGTAATTTATGCAAGACTGTTGAAACATATTCAGGAATTGTTGCAACAGCAGCTAGAGCACCTGTTAAAGTATTGTGGAGGAACCAATTCGTCGAAGAAGCCACATGGGAAGCTGAGGCTGATATGAAAGCTAAATATCATCACCTATTTGTGTCTTCCAATTATGATCATGAAGGTAATATACCTTATTCCTATCATTGTGTTGAGATTCATTCATAAATATGAGTAATAAGATACTAGATAGATTCTTGTTGATAAACCAGTTCATGAGTAATAAATCTATGAATATTCCGCAGTTTCAGCTTTATTCGAGGACGAATGATCCCAAGGGAGAGATATTGTGACACCCACAACTCTACCCTCACATTTACCTATTTTCTAGGCCTTACTTTTATATGTGGGAAGCGTATTAAGGTCATAAAAGACCTCTAGTACATAGTCGAGTTCAAAACTTTCCTATAAATTGAGTTTCTAGCCTTAAATTATGCAAAGGTCAACTTTAGATCATCATAACTCTTAGCACATAAAGAATCGGATATCCCATAACCTACCAAATGAAAGCCCACTGAATTAGCTTTCCAATGCAACTGGTTTCACCTTATTTGAAGTTTGGAGTCAAAAGTTATGGTTTTTTTACTGGAGACTGCCAGATGCAGAGTGCATCTATGAAACCTCTTTACGGGCCGTAAATCAAAGTACGGCCCCTCTGCTAAACCATGAGAAAAAGTCCTGAAACTTCCAATTTTTAGTCTCAGGGTTTACGGACCAATCTACGGGTCGTAGAACCTTCTACAGGCCGTAAAATGGGCTTGTGAAAGTAATCCAAAGACCCTGAAAATTGTCCAAAAGTTTACAGAAGGGTCCCTACGGGCCGTAGAAACTTCTATGGTCGTAGATGGCCTCGTGGATGACCCGATCAACAATTTTAAAGAGGGGTATTTTTGTCTTTTCTCACCCTTTAACCCTAAACTTGTGAGTTTTCACCTAATTAAATCCGTAGAACGTAATCCTGCAAATCTTAAATGCTCAAACACTCTCTAAACTCATAAGGTAGTTTCAAAAGGGAAAAAGCTAGGGCTTTCAAGAACCTTCTTCAATTATTTCAAGAAACTAATTCCCTAGATATGTAAGGCCCTCCAAAAGTTATCCTACGTATGTTTTAGTATCTTTAACTACTAGTCTCTACCCAAGATCAAGTTTATGAGTTGAGATTAGGTTTTCTCCATTACTAGTTAATTATATCAAAATACTTCTTCATGCATTTTTCTTGATAAAAGTCATGGCCTTTGCTGATTTCACTACTAAATTAAGCTATTAAGACAAGATTTACAATTATTGTTGTATTTGTAAGAACCCTATGTATTTCCTGAAGAACTATTATGTCCACAGTTTTGAGTTGAGTTTAAGAAGTACTTAAAGCTTCCGTATTTACAAGATAGCTGAGTAATAAAGATTGTGTTTTGAGACACATTGCAATGATGCAAATCAGTCAAAGAGAAGAGACAAGTTGAGAAAAGTGTAAGAAAAGTTAAAGTTGGGCTAGTCCCAAAAAATTAAGAAGGCATTTTGAGAACTCTTACTCTTAAAGTTATGAGCATTATAAAAGTTATTTTCGGGAGTAGTACTAAGCACTGATACGGGTGAGAGTAATAATTATTCAAACTTATAAACTATGTAGCTAGCGTAGGATAGGATTGTACCAAGAGTACAACTCCTCACTTGCCACTGAGATGGCCCATTTTTGGGATGGATTCATACCCCTAGTTTTCATCCCATACCCTAGCAGAGTATGGGATGTCTCTGGCAGTGTGGGCAAGATGTTGTATCATCATGAAGCGCATAGTGATGGTTGTCGGTTAGAGGAATTTCCCAAGCTAAAGTAAACTAGTTTCTACATATAGAGTTTCAGCATATGGTTTTACTTTAGCCATGCACTTTATTTATTACTTATTGTCACGAACTTAGAACTCAAGCTAAGACTTTCATGCAGCACTTGTTGATTTGCTCACGATTCTTTCACAATCTTGTAAATACAAGTAAGCCTTTCAACTTGATCGCTTAGGGAACGCTAGATCAAGAAGACTAGAGAGCTTTTAAGAAGACTTGTATATTATATTGGAAGATTGCTTACAATTCTTAGATTGATGCCTTACAAATGAATGGTCCCTCTATTTATACTACTCCCTAGGGGCTTGAGTACAAATAATATTTACTTTTTAAGTCCCTCAATAATTATACATTAGTCCCTAGTTCTAGAAGTCTCTACATATCTAGATATTTCTAAGACTTTCCAAGACATAACTACATTGTTCAAGAATCTTCTCCAAGTCTTCTCAAGATTTGTCCATATTATTCTAGAGTCTTCTAGGAGCTTCAAGCTTTATCTGCAATGTTCTAGAGTCTTCCGGAACCTCTCTAAGACTCTAGTTTCTTCTCCTTGACTGTAGATTCTTCCTTCTTTTTATGGAAGATTAGAGGGTCGTGACACTCTCCCCCACCTAATATTGTGATGTCCTTGGCGCAATGTTGTTGTTGGTACTCCTAGTCTTTACCTTTGGACTGCTGCAAGTCTCCATGTCGTCCCTCTGTGCTCTTCTCTAGAGTTCTTCTCTTTTAGCACCAAAGGAGCACTACTGCGGTTGGTTATCCCTGTTCCTGCTTAGCTTCCTTTGGCGGCTTCTCTTCCAACGATTTTTCCTCTTGGCGGGCGTGGAACATAATAATGGAGGCCCTACCTTAATCTCTTCCACATATTGCAAGGCCAATAGTTGAACTGGTCTCTCTGACTTGGGCATCTTGACTATAAGTACCATGCAGGAACCTCCTCGGTCCATGACAACGAGTTGTTGGAGGTATGGGTCGATCACTGCGTAGCACCTCTAGAAAAATGCTTGCCCAAGGATTATGTCGAAGATATCTATCTATGTGATATGAAAGTTGGTCTTACCATGCCACTCCCCCAACACTATATCAACTCCCTGAGCAACTCCACACACAGGAGTCATTGGCGCATTGACCATCCTAAGTTGTATGTTACTTGGATTATACTTCAACCCTAACTTGGATGCTGCAGACTTAGTCACGATGTTAGCCTCTGCGCCTGTGTCAACCATGGTACAAGAAGGTCGTCCATTGATCATGATGTCCACGTACTGTGTACTATACTCCTTCGGCTTCTCTGGCTGCTTTGTGATGGCTCTGCATAACCTAATCACACCTACCCAAGTTGTGCCTGATTCTTCCCCTGATTCGAGTGCCTCTTCTTATGCCTTCTGCTCCTTCCGCTCCCACAGTATGGCACCAAGGCTCTTCAGTTCAGGGCAGTTCTTGCAGTTGTGCGGCCCCTGCATATGTAGCACTTAAGCTTTTTTTCAAGTTGTGTCTTGCCCTCTCCGCTACTTTGTCATTTGAACCTCCTATTATCAGGCCTACGGGTGTCATGATGCTTCGGATATGGCTCTCAACCCTTGCCTTTACCACCATCTCCCCCACCTTGGTCATGACTACCTCCTGACTCCTCTTCTCGATCTCTGTCTTGCCTGTCATGCTGAGAGTCCGTGAAAGCCTCTGCCTGTTTGATAGCCTCGTTGATGGTCCTAATCTTTCTGCGGTCTAGCTCCGTCCTGGCCCAATTCTGTAGGCCTTCCATGAAGTGGAACATCATATCTTCATCTGTGAGGCTAGGAATCTGAAGTACGAGAGTAGTAAACTCCTTCACGTAGGCCCTCATGCTACTCGTCTACTTCAGCTCCCTAAACTTTGGCTTCACCTCATAGATGACGTTGTTCGGGGAAAAGGCCTTCTTGAACTCATTTCGAAACTGTTCCCACATGTTGATGGCGCATAGCCCCTTCCCTATTTTCGACTCCTTATGTTTCCACCATAACATGGTCACCTCCGTTAGATACAGCATGATTATGTTGATCTTTGTCTCGTTGTTCCTCACCTTGTTACACTTGAAGTAATTCTCCAAGTGCCATAAGAGTTTCTCCACTTCTTTCGTGTCACAGATGCCTTTTAAAATAGGTGGCTTGATAGCCTCAATCCTTGCCTCCCTTTCTCCAGCCGGTGTAGCATATCTCCCCTCTTCTATGAATTTCTCGAGTTCCTTCACTCTAGCACTCATGGCCTCCAATATGCCTATGAATTTTCCCTCCGGGGTAGTGACCCGGATCTCTAAGGAAGTGATGATCTTCCTCAACTCGTACTTCACCGCCTGACGTCTGCCCAACTCTTTCTGAATGTTATCATTCTTTTCAAGGGTGAACTCCTCCAAGGTCTAAAACTTGCCATCGAACTAATTCAAGCGCTTGCCTAAGAACTCTACTGCTTGCCTGGCACCATCTACCCTCGCGACCTATCCCATGTCGAGCATGACATTGGCGGGTTCCTTGCCTCAGTCATCATTGCTCAACTCAGCGACCAAGAATGAGTGAGTTGTTATGGCCTCGCTCAGTGTCAGTCCGACCTGCACCTCCTCAACCTTCTTGGAGTTTTTCTTCCCCTTGTGTTTCTTGCCAACATCCAGCATAACGTTGGCGGTGTTGGTAGCGTCAAAGTCTCCTCAGCTTGCCATTGTTTCCCTTAGTATAAACCTGCTCTGATACCACTCTGTCACGGATTTAGGACTCAAGCTAAGACTTTCGTGCAGCACTTGTCGATTTGCTCACGATTCTTTCATGATCTTGCAAATACAAGTAAGCCTTTCAACTTGATTGCTAAGAGAATTCTAGATTAGAAAAACAAGAGAGCTTTTTAAGAAGACTTGTATATTACTTTGGAAGATTGCTTACAATTCTTGGATTGATGTCTTAGAAATGAATGGTCCCTCTATTTATACTACTCCTTAGGGGCTTAGGTGCAAATAATATTTACTTTTCAAGTCTCTCAATAATTATACATCAATCCCTAGTTCTAGCAGTCTCTACATAAGATATTTCTAAGACTTTCCAAGACATAACTACATTGTTCAAGAATTTTCTAAGTCTTCTCAAGATTTGTCCATATTATTCTAGAGTCTTCTAGGTGCTTCAAGCTTTATCCGCAATGTTTTAGAGTCTTTTGGAAACCTCTCCAAGACTCTAGTTTCTTCTCCTTGACTCTAAATTTTTCCTTTTTTTATGGAAGATTGGCGGGTCGTGACATTATTCCATCCTATTTTGAGATATATTTTAGTTACTTAGAGTATAATGCCTTATCTTAAGTTCTTGATTTTGGCTATTTTACATACCGTACATTTCATGTACTGATGTCCTTTGGACGTGCATCATTTTATGATGCAGACGCAGGTGACAAAGTTCCTAAGCAGATGCTCCATTGAGGACCAGCCATTGGTGAGGCCTCTTACCAGTCAGAGGCTTTAGAGTCTTCATTTATATTTCAGTATTTATTTTCAGTTGTGGTTGTCGCGGGCCTGTGACGATAGCTGTTTCAGACTATTCCATTAGAGTTCCATAGACTGTATGTCGGGGGTTTTAGATCTTATTTTCAGTTATTGTTGAGATACTTCCGCTATTTAGTTTATTTAGATATTTGCATAATCTTTAGCTTATTATATTTAAGCCTTTCATTATCATTTGAGTCTTTCGCTAAGTAAAGTAGCCAGGCCAAGTGGTTCGCTTGGGACCAGAAATGGTTCTGAGTGCTGGCCATGTCCAGCGTGTGAACTCAGGGCGTGATAGAAAATTTATATCTTATTGCAGAAATATCGAAATCATGATCCATTTAATTTTTTAGAATCTAGGCTCATAAATCTACAACATATCCAAAAATTAATGTCTAAATCCTTCTCAATTGTTGGGAATTAATTTTTTGTTTTGCTTCTCCAGACCTGATTGTTTTTTACAGCTTTATGGAGTCTCATCAAAACGTCTATATCTTGGTGTAGGAGCATCCATATGAAGAGAGACTTGATTCAATAGAAAAAATACTTTGTGTTCTACGACATATTCAAATATCAAAGACAAAATACTTATTAATTGATGAGAATTGATTTTTGAAGTTGATCTCCAATCTATCATTATTTTTTACAGATTTTAGAGTTCCACAAAAGCGTCCGTATCTTGGTGTATGAGCGTCCGAATGGTGAACGACTTGATTCTATTAAAAAAATAGACTTCAATGTCTATAGCATCTCCAAATATTAAAGCCAAATTTCTTATTAAAAGACCAAAATTAATTATTTTTTTTGTAAAATTAGATACACAATCAACTTTGGTGTGACTTTGGACGACACTCATGAATTCACTTCTTTGTGTTTTCGCCGAAGAGATGCATGTTGATTGCCCTATTGATTGAGACTTCCGTCATCATCCACATAGAGAGAAAAAATATAAAACTTTTACGCCAGTAGGATCGTAGTGATCATGACATGCGGGGGAGCATGTGCCACACTTTTTACCATGTCGATTTGAAGCTTCGTGTTGTTAGCACCGTATGGCGCATCACCTTTTTTTATTAATTTTTTTTATAGATTTACAATAGACCATAAACAGTATCAATATCAAATAAAACAAACATGAAGGGCAATCCAAAATTAGCGAGGAACCACTTGGTGGTTGTCGGAACTTTGACAACGAGCCACACTTAACGCATTTTTTAAGCAATTGTGTCTTTGGTGGTGATGAACACATTTGATGCATCTTTTTTTTTGGAGTTGTGTCTTTAGCAATGCACCACACTGTGTGTATTCTTCTATAGTTGTGGCTTTGGCGATGAATCACATTGTGTGTCTCTTTTTCTGTGGTTGCAGCTTTGGCAATGAATCATACTCAGTGCATCCTTCTTTATGCTGCGGCTTTGATGATGAATTATACTTTATGTCTCTTTCTCTTGGATTTCGGCTTTGGAAAGAATGTAGTATGCCCTAGTTTTGGAGAGCAACTACTTGATACATCAACTTCACAAATCAAACTTCAATATGCCCCTATGATGAAGATAGAGGCCCGTTTATGACTGCATCGTTCCATAAAATATTTGAAGTGATGGTGTTTGATGAAGAGATGATGCAAACTTTATAGACACATTTGAAAGGAGTTGGCAAGTTACCTTTTGGCATCCAATCTCATTTTTTTTCTTCCTACTTAGATTCATTGTACAGGATGACACATTATTCTTTTTCCTTATCATTGCTGATGTATAAATACTCTTGCAATTTTTTAAAGCAATAAAATATATTTACTCTATACTTAAATGCAAAACATGTGAGCTTTTCTCTAATTTTCTTAGATCACCTATTTTGAGGTTTTCAACCTAGTGAATTTGTTTAAACTCATGTGGACCAACAGTAATAACTTAAAGATTTAACTCATTTTATGGAGCTTTTGTCTCTTGAAGACTTAGCTCGAATTTGAAGAGCTTCGAAACTAAAGACTTAGTTCAAATTTGATGAGCTTCATGACATGCATTTTAGGCTCGTGTGTCGAGGAGTATTTGGCTTGAAGAATTTTCTTGACTTTGATGAGCTTTGAAACTTAAAGATTTTGGTTGAATTTGAAGAACTTCGTGATATGGAGAGTTAGATCGAATTTGTCAAACTTTGCTTGAATTTTAAGAGCATCACAACTTGAAGACTTAGTTCGAATTTGATGAGCTTTATGACATGCATTTTATAGAATCTTCAATTTCAATTTTGGTGAAAGGTTGTCCTCGTCCTCAATATTATGCACATTTTCTTCATAAGGCTCAAAGTAGAGTAACCCTTGATCTTTATCTGTGGTGATACTCAATTCTATATCATGAGCACGAGTTGATAGTTCTTCAAATGTTTTAGGTTTTATGCCTTAGATTATGTAGAGAAGATCCTAATGCATACCTTGGGTGTATATTTCGATCCAAGAAGTTTCACTAATGTGATCTTTGCAGTTAAGGCTCAAGCTCATCCAAAGATCAATGAAGTCAATGACTTGCTCACTATTCCTTTGGCAAGCATTGGTAAGCTCTATCATGATTATAGCACGTCTTGTGTTATAAAAACGCTTAAGGAATTGTTGCTCCATCTGCTCCCAACTATCAATGGAACTAGGTTCAAGATCTATGTACCAGTCGAAAGCGATTCCTGTGAGTGATCAAATAAACTGCTTAACAAGATAATCATCATATATTCCAGCATTATTGCAAGTTTCGACAAAGTGTGCTACATGTTATTTCAGATTCCCTTGTCGTCAAATAGCTACAATTTAGGAGGCTGATAGCCAAATGTATCTTTAGGTTATCATTTTTTGAGAATACGGCTTTACATATGTGAGTGGAGATTTAGATATAGACTCTGATTTATCTTTGATAGTCTCTATGATGAAGTCTTTTAATTGGTTAACGAGAATTAAGCCTTTAGCAGACACTTGAAACTCCTTGATTGTTGTTTCTTGTTTTGTGAAATACTCTCTTTTCTCTTGTGTTTCATGAAGCTCTATACATAATCGAGTGAATTATCCCTCCTTCATATTCTCTATCATATTTGTCAACTTGGTAATTTGGGTGTCGTGACCTTTGATGTATTTTGATAGGCCTTCAACCGCTTTCATCAAATTTGCAAGTTGTTATTCTATGGTGAAAGTTTCATTACCATCGCTTGCACAACCATCATCATCTTCATGCATGAAGGGATCATTAGACTGACAGGGTCGTTCTTGTGACAGTCTTAGTCGATCCAAAGTTCTTTCTACTTCCTCGGCGATGTCTTTCCCTTTTTCTAGAACATACAACAACAACAACAACATACCCAGTGAAATCCCACAAGTGGGGTCTGGGGAGGATAAGATGTACGCAGACCTTACCACTACCACATAGGTAGAGAGGCTGTTTCCTGGAAACCCTCGTCACAAAAACCCATCAGCAGAACACGCTAGATACGATACACAGGCAAAAAGAGAAGAGCACATAATAATACCTAGATACAAGATAGTAAACATATAAAGGCAGATAAATAACATATAAAAGACAGACAATTACCACTCCTTCCTATCCTCCCTATTAGCCTGCTATTCTAATTCTCGACCTCCACTCCTTCCTATCTAAGGTCATGTCCTTGGTGAGATCAAGTTTCACCATATCGTTTCTAATCACCTCCCCCCAATACTTTTTTGGTCTACCTCTACCCCTACGTATAGCTCCCAAATCTAATCTCTCACACCTTCTAACAGGGGCATCAGTACTCCTTCTCTGTACATGTCCAAACCATCGCAGTCTCGCTTCCCTCATCTTGTCAGCTACAGGGGCCACCTCTAGCTTCTCCCTAATGACCTCGTTCCTAATCTTATCGCTCCTGGTGTGACCACACATCCATCGTAACATCCTCATTTCTGCGACCTGCATTTTCTGAACATGTACATTCTTTATTGGCCAACACTCCACCCCATACAACAAAGCAGGTCTAACCACCATTCTGTAGAACTTACCTTTGAGTTTAGATGGTATCTTCTTATCACACAATACTCCAGAGGCCAACCTCCATTTTGTCCAAGCCGCCCCAATACGATGTGTGACATCATTGTCGATATCCCCACTACTCTGGATGATAGACCCCAGATACTTGAAGCTTTCCTTCTTGGGGATAAGGTGAGCTGCAAGTCTCACATCAATGTCTGCTTCCTCCCTCGCTACACTGAATTTGCACTCCAAGTATTCTGTTTTGGTCCTGCTCAGTTTAAATCCTTTAGTCTCCAAAGCGTGTCTCCAAACCTCCAACCTATCATTAACTTTGGTCCGGGTCTCATCAATCAGTACTATGTCATCTGCAAACAACATACACCATGGGACTCCCTCCTGGATAGATCGCGTCAGCTCATCCAACACCAAGGAAAATAAAAAAGGGCTTAGCACAGATCCTTGGTGAAGTCCCATCTGAACAGGAAAATATTCAGAATCTCCTCCCACCGTTCTTACCCGAGTTATGGCCCCGTCATACATGTCCTTTATCACTCTAATATATGCCATTGGGACGCCTTTCATCTCCAAACACCTCCATAGGACATCCCTCGGGACTTTGTCATAGGCCTTCTCAAGATCAATGAACACCATATGAAGGTCCTTCTTACTTTCCCTGTATTTCTCCACTAATCTCCGAACAAGGTGGATCGCTTCAGTAGTCGACCGTCCTGGCATGAATCCAAACTGGTTTTCTGAGATAGAAACTACTTTTCTCACCCTCATCTCCACCACTCTCTCCCATGCCTTCATAGTATGACTCAACAACTTGATACCCCTGTAATTATTACAACTTTGAATATCACCTTTGTTCTTGTACAGTGGGACCATTGTACTCCTCCTCCATTCCTCCGGCATCTTAGCCGTCTTCATGATAGTATTGAACAGTCTAGTCAGCCACTCTATGCCATCCTTGACCATGCTCTTCCAAAAATCTATCGGAATCTCATCCGGTCCGAGCGCCCTCCCTCTCTTCATCCTACTAATAGCCCTTCTAACCTCCTCAACTCTGAACCGCCTGCAATAACCAAAGTCTCGATGACTTTCGGAATATGCTAACTCGCCCAGCTCAATATCACTATCTCCTTTTTCATTTAAAAGTTTATAAAAGTAAGCTTGCCACCTTTGTTTAATAGAAGTCACATCCACTAACACTTCCCCCTCCTCATCCTTGATGCACTTCACTTGATCCAAGTCGCGAGCTTTCCTTTCTCTCGCTTTAGCAAGCCTATACATTCGCTTGTCCGCGCCTTTATCACTTAACTCCTCATATAGGCGCTCAAACGCTGCTGTCTTAGCACTCGTCACCGCCATCTTTGCTTCTGACTTAGCCGTCTTATAAATCTCCTTAAGCCTTTGTTTTTCATCCTCCTCCCTACACTCCAACCACTTTGTATAGGCCACCTTCTTAGCTTTTACTTTGTCTTGAACCTCTTCATTCCACCACCAATCACCTCGACGTCCCCCAAAGGTTCCTCTCGAAACCCCTAGTACCTCAGAGGCTACCTTTCGAATGTAACCAGCAGTATTGTCCCACATATTATTCACATCTCCACTACTACTCCAGGCCTCTAAATCTCTCAACTTTCCTTCCATCTCAAGCGAGAGGGCAGGAGTTAGACCCCCCCATCTAATCCTCGGTTGGGCATAGACAATCTTCCTCTTCTTTTCTCTCTTAATCTCTATGTCCATCACTAGAAGCCTATGTTGAGTGGAAATACTCTCACTCGGAATAACTTTGCAATTCTTACAAAGGCTTCTATCACCTTTTCGTAGAAGTAGGTAATCAATTTGAGTTTTAGCTACCGCACTCTGAAAGGTTATCAAGTGACTTTCCCTCTTCTGGAAACATGAGTTAGCAATAACTAACTCAAAGGCTTTGCCAAAATCCAAGAGAGACGTCCCCCCTCCATTCCTTTCCCCAAAACCAAAGCCTCCATGGACATCTTCAAACCCACTACTGGTAGCCCCAATATGTCCGTTAAAGTCTCCCCCAATGAAAAGCTTTTCCGTCATTGGTATGCCCCTCACCACCTCATCCAATTCTTCCCAAAAGAGCCTCTTGACTTCCTCCTCTAGACCTGCTTGGGGCGCATAGGCACTAACTACAGTCACTACATGCTTACCCACCACCAGTTTAATAGACATCATCCTATCGTTAAACCTCCTAACCTCCACCACATAATCCCTAAGGTCCTCATCTACTAGTATACCTACACCATTTCTGTCCCTAGAACCCCCCGAGTACCATAACTTGAACCCGTCTACATCCCGAGCTTTGGTCCCTACCCATCTAGTCTCCTGAACACACGCTATATTAATTTGTCTCCTCTTAAGACACTTTACTAGCTCTATGGATTTCCCTGTAAGTGTACCTATATTCCACGATCCTACCCTTAATTTAGAATAGCCCGTGCCCTTCCTACCACCCTCACCTCTTACCCCCGACCCCAACCAACGACATGACCTTACTCTACCATCAGATCCGGACGCCACCAACTACGAACTAATACAACAACAATACAACCCAGCAGTACAATATCACACAATACAATAGCAACAGCAATAATGTAGTCACTAATATAAGAAGTAAATGTAACAGCAAAGTATCACAGAGTCAAGAGTATTCAAGCAAAAACAGTAGCCAACACAAAATTCAAGAGCAACAATAGACAGCAAAAAACGGAAACAAGAGTCTAGAACAGTGAAGAATGAAGCAAGAGTCTAGAATAATAGAACAGAGTCTAGGAAATGTTTATGAAGGAAATTCGCAAATGAATTAGTGTAGTCAAGAAGTAGAAAAATGAGGAACGATAGAACCTGGGTTGTTTTTGAAACAGATGTCGCCGGAAAATAGTTGCCGGATTTTCTGGAAGCTGTTTCTGGCCGGAAAATGGTTGTAGATCTGAGATGTCGTCGGAATCTTGCTTTGACTGAATCTTGCGATCTTGATGTCGCCGGAAATTGCGCCGGAGTTACGTCTGCGTCGCCGCCGTCGTCGTCGTCTCCGTCGGCTTCGTCGTTGTTCGCTGCACTCGCTGGAACTGGCGAACGGTTGGCAGTAGAGTATGGTGATCGAGATCTAGGGTTTCAGAAAGTGATTAACAGAGATGATTCCTGTAATCTAATTTTTCACAGGAAATTAGCTGCTGCTTCTTCTTTCGTCTTTTCTTGATTGCAAGTCAAATCCTTCTGAGCACTGACCGGTCTGAGTTCGCCGGAATTTCAATCGGAAAAATAGATCGCCAGTGGAAACTGAACAAAATTAATCGATTCCGGCTTCTGAAATTGCGTCGGAGCCCAAATCCCTTCTAAATAGCAAGAAGTCACTTAGAAGATTGAAGAGAAAAGTGAGAAAGCGGCGAGGATACGCAGAGATGGAGAAAAGTTTTCCAACTCACAACTTGCATGGCAACACAAAATGATATCAAGTACTAATCAAAAGACCTTAAGACTAGGAGAAAAGAAATTGCACAAATTAGGACAAACACATATAATATCTTTTTCTAGAACATACAGAGAGGATATTTCTTCTTTTGGAGAAGACAAATAACAAACATGAGATGATTTAGGTGGTGCTTGAAGCTCTCGTTGTCCCAACATTTTGGCTTTATTCCTAATTTGGGCCACAATCTCCATGGCAATTTTCAAGCCATTTGCGGAGTCAATATCCTCAAAAACATTGGATTTAATGTCGATGTCCATTGCATCCATATTGATGATTTTTTATAAATTTAAAGAGATCAAAATTTGAATCCAATAGTTTTTCTTTGTGGATGCGGTTCTCGAGTTGACCTTCTTTGAAGTCGTCTTGATGTTCTTGAATTATTTTGTTTTTAAAGAGAAGAGATGAGAGGTATAGATTGTCCCACTGGGCGTGCCAATTTGTAAACAACTAAGTTTCGTTCCTAAAAAATAACAATCAAGAAAAAAAAAATAAAGGCAAACATTGATATTTATATTTCAATAATTTGTACGAAGATTACAATCTTTATAAAATCTAATGAAAAAGACGTAATCCTCTGATTCTTCTCCTCACGATCATCGACTCAAGAGCTTTAATTTGTTCTTGAATTGAAGAAATATTTGTTGAAACTTCACTACGAATGTGGAGTCAAGCTTTAATCAAAATCACGAAAATATGGGAACTCGCGGCTTACAACTTGGAGACGAAAAGTCCTTTGAATGCGGAAGACTTGTGGATCACCACTAAAGAGCAGAACTTTTCTATGTATTTCTCTTTTTCTTGTTCATCTTGTTCTTCCTTTTTTTTTTTTTTTTTTTTTTTTTTTTGATCTTATGAAGACCCTATATAGTTGTAAACTAGGGATTGGAGGTATTTTGGTCTTCAATTAATTTCAGAAGATCTTGGGCTTGAAAAACATGAGTTGGGCTTGTCTTGTCAACTTAATGGACTGACGTAAATATAGTTTGGACTTTATTTAAGTCATATAATTTTAACTTAAATATTAATTCAACCTCATTAACCAATAATTTGACTTGGTCAATGTATCATGAATTTAAGATTTCATTCACATTTAATATGGATTGATCAATAAAATTTCGCTGTCTACACCTATGTATGTATAATTTTGTTAAAAAGAAATGTTGACATATAGTGTATTTTAAGTTTGTTGACATATTCAGGTAATTTATGGTCTTAAATTGTATAGGGATTTTTTTTCCCTAATTTTAATGATGTTAAAATATGGGACAGGCCATATTTAAAATACCAAAATGAATAATTATGGCAAATTTAGGAGCCCCTTTATCTATTTGACCTACAAACAATAATTCCAATAGAAACTTTTTTTTCCTTGTTATTTAACCCAAAAAAATAATCTTAACAATACAACTACTTTTAGGAGACTTAATTTTCTACCGTTGCAACAAATCTTGGAACAAAATAAAATTTTAGAAGACGTCTATCTCAAATAACCTACTTGTATTTTTATTTTTTTGTTATTAGAAATCATATTCATACTCAATAATTAAATGATAATTAAAGAAAAATAGACAGAAGATAATTTTGTCTAAAGAAAATTTTTTTAATAAAGATAAAAAGTTCAAAGAATATTTTAAAGATTACTCTTTCAATCATGTTCAAGTTTTCACAAAACTAATGCTCTCTAGTTAATAATTATGAGAAAATGACTAAAATGGTCATTAATATAGGATAATGCTTTATTTTAATCTTAATATATCTCACTTGATTGAAATGATCCTTAATGCATAACAAAAGTTGTTCAAAAAAGTGAGAAACTTGGTTGTAGATTCCATGAGCTTACAAAATTCACCATTGTTGTCTTCTTTATTAGCTCCAAAAAGAAAATTCATGAAATATAACATCATTGTCTCTATTTTTTTAAACAAATTTATTATTTCGTCTTTGCTTAAAACATAAATTTTTATTAGGTCAGTAGAACAATATTTAGGAATGCAAAAATAGTAATTTTGTTGAAAAAAATAGAGAAAATTGTGTTAAATTTTATGTTCTTTCTTTAGGGCTAACAAAGAAAACAATGGTTGATTTGTTAAGCTCATTGGGATCTACTAAAGACCAAAACAAAGCATTACATATACATTAAAGACCATTTTGGTCATTTTCTCTAATAATTACACTACCAGCAGATTAGAGAGCAAAAGGTGAAAGATATAATAACACTACCATGGTACGAAACAAAATGCCTCCAGAAGAGAGCAAAAAGGGAGAAAAAGAAATTAAAATAAAAAAAGAGCTCATCTATCTATTGATGCCATATTCCTAATAGTTTAGACCTAAAGAGAATTTGGTAAATGAGGCCTCTCCCAAAATGACTTAAGGTTAACTACAGATGCAAGCAGCAATCCTCCCCTACAACGTCAGGTATGAAATAGTACAAAAAGTTAACAATAGATAAATGGACATCTCCGAGACTAACTCATGTTGTGCAGCAGAAATGCTAAATGAATCAGGCAAAAGAAAAAAATCCACAGAAACAATAACAAAAAACATCTGGTTATCTGTTGTTGGATTACTTCCTCGATTTCTTCTTGGAAGATTTGGATGAAGCCTTTGATTGCACAGTGCCTGCATTCTGAGAGGCTCCTTTTGGATTAGCTGGCTGGTTTGATTTCATATCGCTGCTGCTCGCCGCATCTTTAGCCACTGCACCTTGAGAACCTCTAATTTGAGCTGCTCTCTTATCCTTTCTCTTTGGTCTGTAAGTAGACCTCTCCCTCTTGGGAAGCCACCTCTCTGGATCAGGTGGAGGTCCTGGATTAGCTGGGTCAAAGCCCTTTGGATATTTTGGCTTTCTCTTCCTCTTTTTCTTCGCCTTATCCTTACTCTTCACTTCGTATGTTTCTGCGGCACCAGCAGTCAAACCTTTCTCGGCATGCTTGGCACCAGAAGTTTTCTCCAAACTGTCGACATCTATTGCTTTCAAACCAGGTAGTGGTTTTAACTGCTTCTCATAAGCTTCGGCTTTCTCAATGTCACTATGGGCTGCAGTCTGGATTAATCCAACTAAAGCCTCAATACTTCCATGGCTTTTCACTAGCTGCTCATAAAGACGTGCTGCCTCCTCTTCCCTTCCATGCCTGAGCTTGAAAGCAGCAGCCTCCTGCATGATGGTATTGAGTTTATTGTCTTCAGTCATGGCATTTAACCACCACTTGATTGCGGAATCAAAAACAGCATCGGCACCATCAGTATCTCCAGCCCGTTCCTTGAGAGAGACAATGGTGGCAACAGTTGCAGGTTTGTGCTGAATGTCAGGTATTTTCGCCAAGGAATCGGCTGCAATATGCGGATGGCCAGCAGCTGCAGCAACCTGAGCCCTTGCAAGCAGGATAACCTTGGACCTGTCAGGAAACTTATCTGCATACTGTCCAAGTATTTCTTCAGCTTTAGCAGCCTTGTTCTCTCTCACATGTACAGCAGCTTGAAGAAGTACAGGCATCAAGCTACCAGGGAACATCCCAGGCAGCGCGCCAACAAGTTCTCTAGCCTGTAATGATCCAATGACAAAAATAAACATTGGAAAGAGACTCTGGAATAAACAGTAGAAGTTGGATGTCTATTCATGGACCCCCTTGTTTCTAATGCATCAAATGTTCAAAGGAGAACCATAGCAAAAAGATGAAATCTGACAGACAATATACCTGATCCATCTTATTAGAATGAAGTAGCAGCAGCACCCTATTGGTATATATTGCTTCCCTTTGCTTCTGTGAGAGCTTCAAGTCCAGTCCACGAGCAAGCTGGAACTTCTCTGGTCCATCACTTTTCTCTATTAGCTTATCAAGTTTCCTTAGGCCATCAGAGACATCTTTAGGACCCTTTAAAGCAATGAGATTATTTATTGCCACTGCAAGTGAAGACTCGTCGGCCAAATTTTTTTTGACAAGATCAGTATAAGATGCAACAGCCTCTTGGGGGTTCCCTAGAATCTGGAGAGAGAAAGAAAAAAGCAATTTGCATAATTGCAACTTATCAAAGCAAAAGAAGACTACTCAAACACATGTCATAAGATAATTTACCTGTTGTACATATGCAATTTGAACAGCTATAGGTGCCAATTCAATTTCAACATCATCATCAGCTAAATTCTCTTCCATTAGTGTTTCCTGACCAATTCTGTAATTCCACTATCCACAATAAGATATTCATTGTTCTTTTATATTTTCATTTCATTCATGCAAAAACTGGAAGTTCCACAGAGACTTGCAAAGAAGTGGAAGATTTTACCACATTCGATTTGAGATTTCTAAAAGTGCATAAACTTTAAAAAGACAAGAAGAGAAAATTTCATTTTATGATTCTTCCAAATGAATAGACCAGAATGCAGTTTGTCCCTTGTCACATCTCATTAAAAGATATTCCAGTTTGCCCTGCAATCTCTGGCAGCAAATAATAAACTGCATTCAATTCTACAAGATATATAATGAGTAAATCATCCTACAAAACACAATGTATAATTTACAGTGTCATATAAACATGCCCCCTGTTTAAGAAACAACCCCCTCCCCCCAACAAACCCCAAACCAAAATTTAGACATTAAGACTTGAAATGGAAAGACAAGTAACAATGCAAAGGAAAGACAAGTAACAATGCAAAGACACAGAAGCATTATTTGCATGATCCTGAAAATTGGAATAGCTAAATAAAACTTCCTTCTTGTATAAAGAATTGTAAACTCTATTTACATTGGACAAATAAGAAGATATACAAGCATTGCAGACATTTGAACCCCCAACATACAAACACTTCTGACTGTAATGGCACATCTTTTCAATTAGACTAGTTCTAAATTGTCAGCCTATTATTGCTTAAGGGTTAACAAACCAAGAAAAAGTCAAACCAAATAAGAAAATAAAAGATTCATCGTGACAAAAATATACCAATAGCTAAAGTAAGTACATCTTGATGCCAACTTAAACCCTCCAAAATAACTTCCAAGCAAAGAAAATATCTGATGCTTCTTTACTGGTCATAGATTGTGCATCATCAAGTATTAAGAAAATGGATAAAAATCATACAAATAAAACAAGTCAGAACTAACTGTATCTAATTCTTCCATGGTGTTATGAAGAGTTTATTAGAGGCAAACTTGCCTTCGAGCTGACAATAACAGTTGTTCTGCATCTTTGTACTTCTCCCTTTCAATTAAAGAGCAGGCAGTGTTGTAAGCCAATTCAAAACTGCTAGTTGCTTTAACTCTCAGTGAATCCAATGTTCCCTGCACTTCAGAAGACCTTCCAGCAGAAACCAGACCAGCAACAAGATTTATCTCCAAGGAATCTATAGTAGAGTTCGGGAGCTTTTGATAAATATCAACAGATGCCCCAATCTTTCCTAAACGATACAAAATCTGAGATTCCAACAGCATTGAATTGGTACTTCCTTCTTGTCCCTTCAAGGACTCTAAAGCCGCCTCCAATTTATTTTGCCGATATAAACAATATCCCTTTTCAAAGACAGCATGACAATGAAAAAGGGGAAATTTTAATGACAGAAACAAATTCCAGAATAGAAGAAAAAGGAACTTATTTTTCTTTTCACCAGGTAGAGGAGATACATGGTAAACATAAGGCAAATATATGAAATAATTTGCATAAAGATGGGTGCTGGAACAACCCAAAGCTAACTTGGCACTGAAAAGAAGCTTATGAAATAATAAAAAATCCCCTGCAGGAAAGATCAGGGGCTGATGACTGTTCGTATATTTCCTATCCTACTTCTTAGTAGGAATTGCCCATGCAAGGAAGCCGTAAGGATGTTTCAGTTATAATCATATCATTCATGTACACAATACGAGACAAACAGATGAAAACGTCGATTCCTCACATCCGGAGAAATTGAGCTTTGGTAAGTATCCTAACTAGCTTAACAACATACGTTGTACCTCCTTCTCTTTCACCTCTTCTCTTTTCCCAAAGAGTGATAAAAACATGCCATGAGGGGCTTCTCAAACATCATCCTAGATTTGGAGTTGATTGACCTACTAAAAGGAGCACAGTACACCTGGTCAAGAGTGGAGGAGCTTTCCCAAGCCTCAGGAATTGACAGATTTTTAATCTCCCCAGAATGGAGCGAAATCTTCAAAGCCATTAAGCAGCATGACATGCCCATGGTGTTCTCAGATCATAAGTCAAAACTGGAAAGTGGGGATCGGGTAGCATTATCTTCATATTTTAAATTCGAGATTATGTAGTTACAATCTGACGGTTTCATAAATATGCTGAAAGAATGGTAGAACTCTTATACAGTTATGGGCACCGCAGATTTTATGTTCCCACAAAAGCTAAGGAACCTGGAAGACATTACAAGATGGACTTGAGAAGGTTTTGGCAAAATTGGAACTCAAAGGAGCAAAGCTTTAGTAGAGCCAGAGAGACTTGGAGCAGATTGCAGAACATAGAACTCACACCATGATCAGAAACTGAAGTCTCTGAGCCTGAAATTAGAATTGAAGCAGATGCTGGAGACAAAAACTCCAGATGCCCATGGTTAAAGGAAGGTGATAAGAACACAAAATTCTTTTAGAGAATGGCTAGCTAACACAAAAGAAGCAACACCATTGATAAATTGAAAATAGGGAGAGGATAACTGATGACAAGGGGTTGATCAAGGAAGGTATTCAGGATTACTACCAGAAACTGTGCACAGAGACAGAATCATGGAGAACCTCAAGTGCACTTTGATTTTAAGTTTTTAAGTGTCTTATACTTTGATGTTGTCCTCATTTTATTTTTCATTAGTTTGCACCGAAAAACCATTTTAAAACACCGAATAAAACCGAACCGAATTTGATAAAAACCGAACCGAACCGAAATATTTCGGTTTGGCATATGGTGCAAACTTTTTCAAAACCGAAAATTGAAAAACTGAACTGAAATTTGCTAAAACCGAACGCCACCCCTACTCAAAGGTAAGTTCTATAAAATGGTGGTTAGACCGTCTTTGTTATATGAGGTGGAGCGCTAGCCAGCCAAAACCTCACATGTTTAGAAGATGCATGTTGCGAAGATGAGGATGTTGAAAAGGATGTGTGGACATACTAAGAGTGACAAGATTAGGAATAAGGTTATTTGGGAGAAGGTGGGAGTGACCTCTATGGCAGACAAGATGAGAGAAGTGAGAATGAGATAGTTTGGACATGTACATATGAGGTGCATCAACACTCCAGTTAGGAAGTGCGAGAGGTTGGATTTAGGCACACTGAGGGGTAGGGTAGACCAAAAAATATTGGGAAGAGATGATTAAACAGGATATGGCACAACTTTCTATCACCGAAACATGACCTTGGATAGAAAGAAGTGGAGGTCGTGTATCAGGGTAGAAAGTTACTAGGGGTAGAATATTGTCTAGCCTTGTTATGGTTTTTAGGTTTGTCATAAGGTTAGTCAAGCTATTATGGTTGTATTGTTACTGCTCTTCAATTATTCTACAACTTTTATTGTTCATTCTTTGTAGAATGGATATTGCTCTTCGTTTTAGCTGTTCTTCTATATCTATTATTTTCTTCTTCTATTTGGAGCGGATACATCTAAGCCGAGGGTCTTTCAAAAACAACCACTCTATCTTCCTGAGGAAGTGGTAAGATCTACGTACACTCTACCCTCCCTAGACCCTACTTTGAGGGGGTTCACTAGATATGTTGTTTCAACTATAAAATTCATAATACTCCTGTGGTTTTGGGGAGGGAGGTTGGGTTTCTCAAAATGGTCGTCGGGAGACCTTCTCTCCCCTTTTTTGTTCATTCTAGCAATGGAAAGGGAGCTAACTCAAACGCTAGCAAAGGTTAACGAGCTCTAATGGATTCAAGGGTTCCGGGATGGCAAGAATCCCTCCACCACCATCATTGTTTCTCATTTGCTCTATGTATATGATACTTTGATTTTTTGTGGAGCAGACCGTCCACAGTCTCAACATTGCTCTAATGGTCTTCGAGTCTATCTTTGGTCTACATATCAATATTCTCAAAAACAATAGTTCCAGTAAATGATGTCTCCAACTTAGAAGAGTCAGCGGGCATACTCAGCTGCAATATGGGCTCTCTCCCTACTGCCTACGTGGGATTACCAATAGGTGCTAAACTCAAATCAGTAAAGATAAGGAATGGAGTTACTGAAAGAATGGAGAAAAGGCTTGCAACATGGCAGAGTCAGTTCCTGTCTCTAGGTGGTAGACTCATTGTAATCAACGTTGTCCTTGATAGTATCCCCATTTACATTATTTCTCTATTTCATATGACAAGTTCAGCCATAAAATACTGATAGACAACCTCAAAAGAAGGTTCCTATGGGAAGGAAACAATCAATTTCACAAATGCTCTTTTATAAATGGCAAAGTGTGACCCTTCCTAAGTCCCAGAGAGGCTTGGGGATCAAAGATTTGAAGCTTCATATTACTAATGAAATGCCTACAGAGGTTTACCCAACCTGAGGCAGGTTATTGGAAGGACATTATTGTTGCCAAATATGATGCTCAAAACCACTGGTATCCCAAGAGATGCAGTGAAACCACATGGATTTTAAGTCTGGAAACACATTAGTAGCCTAATGATGAATTCTCTCAAAAGATTAACTTCAAAGCTGGCAATGGACTCAATGTCAAATTTTGGGATGATTTATGGCTTGAGAACACTACAATGAAGGTCTCTTTTCCAAGACTTCCAGATAGCTAGCAACAAAGATGCAACTAGAGTCTAGTTTTCAGAAGAAACCTACAGGATTGGGAAATCAATGATTTACTCATCCTCCTTGGAGCTTTGGAAGAACACAATCTGGACACTACCTCCCAAGTTAGGATCCTACTGGGAAACTCTAAGAAGGGAGTGTACACTATGAAAGAATATTACAAACAAGGATGCTCTCAGAAATAGAATTCTTGAAGCTTGGCCTTGGAAATATGTTTGGAGGACTAGATAGCCCTTTAAAATTAGTTGCTTCACCTGCACAACACTCCATAGGAAATGCCCGACACAAGACAATCTCAGAAAAAGAGGTATCATCCTTGTCAACAGATGCTTCTTTGGCAAGCGTCAACCACCTCTTTCTGCATTGCTCAGTAACAGCTAACATTTGGCATCTATTTTCTCTGTGCTTGGACTCTAATGGGTCACGCCCCGCTCCATCAAAGATGCCTATGAAAGTTGGATACTCTGGAGAGTTGATGAAACCATCAAAAGGATCAGGAGAATGATCCCAGCAACAATTTTTTTGTGTATTTAGACGAAAAGGAATAGCAGATGCATTGATGGAATTTCAACTCCTACAAGTACTCTAAATGCTAGATGTCTAGTTAGTATGTTTCGTTGGCATTTTCGTTCCCCTGTACAGAGTGTTGACAAATTTTTGGATTTTATTAGCTCCTTGACCCTGAGTCCTGACTTAGTAGTGGTCTTGGGGTTATATTTTGACTTATTTTTTCCAGGTTTTGGTTAGTTTTTAGCTTCATACCCTGAAGCCAACAGTTAGATGCTTTGTAAATCTGCATCCTCTTGATGCCTCGTTCATACAATTTATTTATTTCACCAAAAGAATAGAGTAGTGCTTTGGTGATTTTGAGTACTAAAGAAATATACTCCCTCCGTCCCAAATTACCTTTACCTGTTAGTATGTCCCAAGAAAAATGACATTTTTCTATACATAGAATAATAACTTTGAACTTCTAATTTTACCCTTAATAAGACCATTTATAGCCACAAATATCTATGGCTTGTTTTAGACCACAAGTTTCAAAATTGTTTCTTAAACTCTGTGTGCAATAAAAAATCACATAAATTGGGACATAGGAATTAATATTGTAGAAGTGTTGGTTGGGGCAAGTGACAGGGAGAATGTTGTAATGTAGAATGACTTCGGCCCAATAATAGGGAAGCCAGTTTTCCACCCTCAAAAGAAAATATTTTCTCAGGTAACAAAGACCACAAGTAACTTCTTCAATGGAAAATTTATGTCATACCAAACTTGCCTTAGCACCATTTTCCAATTCAAATGTCAAAGCAAAACCAAAATCTCTAGATATATATGTGTGTGCATAATTCCCTTTTTTTTCAGTCACCTTCAAATTATATATATAGTGCAAAAGGCATTACCTTAAAGAAGCTAAGATCAACAGAAGCCTTTTTGCTACAGTCTTTAATAGCAACCAATGCTTCTTCTATAGAATCTGCTTTCACTAACGCCACCACTTTACACCGTATCGCGTCCTCATCGCCAGGGGCAGCCGCAAGAACTTCAAATAAAGATCATCAAATGCTTTATTTGGACTGATACATTGCAATATTACATACAGATGAAATTATAACTTAAAAGGAACTAACTTTGATCAGAAACTTTGACGGCTTGCTCATACTCCGATCGTTGGATGTGGCGATTAAGCGAAGTGAAGAGATCTTCAATTGATATAGCAGGGGTTGCTGCTGCCTTTGCTTTCTCTTTGGGCTTAGGAGCCATATCTGAAGCAACTTCCCAGATCCTCTCCTTGGTTATTGAGGATGAAGAAAACTAAACACCATAATATGTTGAAAAGAAGATTACATGAAGTACTGGAAATTAAAGAAGAAATAGTGAGGCAATAACAACTCTTCACTCTCAAACCTCTTTAGACAAACCATTAGAACAGACGCCATAGCATATTTTATCAAATGGTGGTAAAAATATCTTATATTCATTTGGTAGACATATGAATAACAGACCTTACAGCTATGACACTCAGACAACTTATCTCTAACCATGGAAAGCGCTAAATGCAAGAACAACTAACACAGAGAGTCGACAGTTTATGAAAGAGGACAGAGAGGGAGGGGACAGGAACAGGGAACTCGACTTAAATAGTAGAAGAATACATAGGTTACTGAACTCTTTACAAAGTAACTCTACAGTAACAAACACATACAAGCAGTGAATTCAAAATCCTTTAAATTAATACCCAACCTGATCAAAGGTTTAAGCCATCATTCATTTCGTTTATAAGAAAGACAGAGAAAAAAACAGGGAGCAGGAGATGTTATTGTATAGCATTTAAAAAAAGTTCAAAATTGACTTTACACTCACAATAACATAGCAAATTCAAACAGGGAACTAAAGATAGTAAACTAATATATATTAGGATGCATAAGAGCTATGATATAAGCTTTCATTCATGCAAGCTTAGCTCTTTGGAGAGTGATAAAGAGCAGCCCCAAAGGTAAGCTATTTCTCACTTAAACAGGCCCTCGATTGGCATTGAGAACCAATGAGTTTGTTGGTTGATAAACCGCACTAACAGCTTTTAAACTCACATCGAATTCTGGTTGCAAGCAGAGATGACATTTCAGCCACAAATACAGACTTCCGTAATACAAGAGATAGAAACTTAAGAACCAATAGAACTGAATACAACATTTTTAGATTACACTTTTTATATAGAAGAATACATGAGTTGCATCTCGAGCTATGTGTGTCAAAAGAGGGCAATGAGAAAGAAACCAACAGCCATATAACATGGATCTCGAAAGTGGGTAAGGATGATATATTAAGTAACTAGGAGCATATATTCCATACAAATTTATGATTTCAACTAAGTAAAAGATCAAAAAAATCTAACTATCATAAAACAAAATAGAAACGAGCAGCAACTGATTGAAATGCATCCAAACAAATGATTCAATAGTGAAAAAATTAAATAGAAGCTAAAATAGGCTAATCTACAGCACAAAATACAAAACTTAAAGCACACAAGCTGATTTCATTGAATTGAAATCGAAGCAAGGAAATAAAGTGCTGAAAAAGGATACGATGAAAGGAAATTGACCTGATTCTGCGAATCGAAGGAATCGAGGGGCTAGGGTTCGTTGTTGATGGTGCGTTTGGTTGAGAGAGAGAGGAGCGTGTTTAAGTGCTGTTGCGCGTCTGAGAGAGTGAAAGATGGAGAGCAATATTGGTGAGTGAGGCGCGTGTATGCTGAGTGTGACAATATTGGGAGAATAATGGTTATTTTGTGAATGGCAAAGCCCAAAAGATGGCAATTTAAGACGAATTGAACTATTATCGCACTTTTATTTTTTTAACTTATGTATAGACTACTAGCAATAACAAGGTGACCAGAATGAACAAAGTATTCACTATGGAGGATAGATGATTTATTTGATCAATTGCAAAAGCTACTTACTTTTTTTCAAAATTGATCTCCGTTTTAGCTATTATCAGTGGAGGGTAAGGGAGTGTGACATTCCCAAGACACCCTTTCTGACAAGGTATGGTCACTTTGAGTTTGTGGTGATGCCTTTTGGGTTGACCAATGTTCTGGCGGTGTCCATGGACCTTATGAATCGGTGTTTAAGGTCTTACCTTGATGATTTTATGGTGGTCTTCATAGATGATATTTTGATCTACTCTCATAGTGAGGAAGAGCATATGGATCATCTGAGGGTAGTACTTCGGACCTTCAGGGATGAGCAATTATTTGCGAAATTCAGCAAATATGAGTTTTGATTAAAAGAGGTGGCTTTCCTTGGTCATGTAGTCTCCAACAATGGTATTAAGGTTGACCCAAAGAAAATTGAAGCGGTAAGAAATTGGCCTATACCACGGTCTCCTTCGAATATAGGAAGTTTTCAGTGTTTGGCTGGGTATTATCGGAGGTTTGTTGAGGGATTTTCATCTATTACTGCACCTTTAAACCCAAAAGAAGGTAAAATTCCAATAGTCAGACCAATGCGAGAGCAGTTCTCAGACCTTGAAGGATCGTCTTACATCGGCTCCTATTTTGATATTATCAGAAGGTTTGGATGAGTTTGTGGTGTATTGTGATGCTTTCTGTGTTGGTTTGGGTTGTGTCTAATGCAAAAAAGTAAGGTCATAACATATGCTTCAAGGAAGCTAAAGATGCATGAACGGAATTATCCAACCCATGATCTTGAATTAGCAGTTGTGGTGTTTGCTTTGAAGATTTGGTGTCATTATGTTTATGGGGTGCATGTTGATATATTCACTGATCACAAGAGTTTACAATATATGTCCAGTCAAAGAGATCTAAATTTGAGGCATAGGAGATGGCTTGAACTCCTTAAGGAGTATGACATGAGTGCGGAATATCATCCGGGCAAGGCAAATGTGGTAGCTGATGCTCTTAGTAGACCATCTATGAATAGTGTAGTCCATGTAGATGAGGCCAAGAGGGAGTTGGTGAAGGATGTGCACCGTTAGACATGTTTAGGAGTTAGCTTGAGTGATTCCAATGAGAGTGGTATCCATGTGCTAAATGGGGTTGAATCATCAATGATAGTTGATGTCAAGGCAAAATAGGACCTAGATCCAACATTAGTTGACTTGAGGAAAATGATTGCCGAAATAAGATAGAGGGTTTCTCCTAAAAGAGCGATACCAAGGCCAGTTTCGTGTCCCGAATATAGATGGCCTAAGAGAGGTGATTCTGGAAGAGGCTCGTAACTCTCCATATTCATACATCCGAAATCTACCAATATCATCCGGGCAAGGCAAATGTGGTAGTTGATGCTCTTAGTAGACTATCTATGAATAGTGTGGTCCACGTGGATGAGACCAAGAGGGAGTTGGTGAAGGATGTGCACCGTTTGACATGTTTAGGAGTTAGCTTGAATGATTCCAATGAGGGTGGTATCCATGTGCTAAATGGGGCTGAATCATCAATGATAGTTGATGCCAAGGCAAAATAGGACCTAGATCCAACATTAGTTGACTTGAAGAAATTGATTGCCGAAATAAGATAGGAGGGTTTCTCCTAAAGGAGCGATACCAAGGCCACCCGAATATAGATGGCCTAAGGGAGGTGATTTTGGAAGAGACCCGTAACTCTCCATATTCCATACATCCCAGATCTACCAAAATGTACCGAGACTTGAAGGAAGTATATTGGTGGAATGACATGAATAAGGATACAACTAGATTTGTAACGGGATGCCCTAATTGCCAACAGGTGTAGGTGGAACATCAAAGGCCCAATGGCCTAGACCAAGACAAAGAGATTCCTATTTGGAAGTGGAAAGATGTGAATATGATTGCCGATTGTCCTAAGAATCCCCACAAAGGTCAAGGTCTGGCGGCTCCAGGTGGTCAGGGCCAACAAAAAGATCCCTAAGCTGCTTCCCCAAGGAACAACATGTTTTATGCACTTCATGCCTGTCAAGATATTAAGGAAGCTCCGAATGTCATGACCGGTATGTTAAAAGTTTTTTATTTTGATACTAATGCTTTCCTTGACCCGGGTGCAAACCTGTCTTTTGTGACTCCTCTGTTGGCTGTTACGTTTGGTTTGAGTCCCAAAATTTTGAAGGATCCTTTCTCAGTTTATACTCTCGTGGGTGAGTCTGTTGTTGCACATAGGGTCTATCGTGGTTGTCCTATTTTTGTGTTGCATAAAGTCTTCCCATGTGATCTCATGGAACTTGAGATGTTTGATTTTGACGTAATTCTTGGGATGGATTGGTTGCATGCATTATATGCCTCTATAGACTATATGACCTGGAAGGTCAAGTTTCAACCTCTCGGTGAGCCTATTCTTGAATGGAAGGGTAGTGAATCCACTATTAAGGGTCGGTTTATCTCCTACCTCAAGGCCCAGAAGATGATCTCCAAGGGGTGCGTTTATCACATTGTGAGGGTCAAGGATACGAAATCCTATATACCCACTCTTGATTCTGTCCAATTGGTGAATAAGTTTTCGAATATGTTTCCCGAGGACTTGCCCGGTATTCCTCCAAAAAGGGAGGTAGACTTTGGCATAACTCTACTCCCGGATACTCAACCTATCTCCATTCCTCCTTATCATATGGCACCGACTGAGTTGAAAGAGTTGAAGGATCAGTTGAAAGACTTGTTGGAGAAGGGCTTCATTAGGCCAAGTATATCTCCATGGGTTTCTCTGGTGTTATTTGTAAGGAAGAGGTATGGATCTCTTCGAATGTGTATCGATTAAAGGCAATTGAACAAGGTGACCATTAAGAATAAGTATCGGTTGCCTAGGATCGATGACTTGTTCGACCAACTTCAAGGGGATACTCACTTCTCAAAAATGATCTCCGTTCTAGATATCATTAGTTGAAGGTTGGGGAGTGACATTCCCAAGACGGAATGAGGTATGGGCACTTTGAGTTTGTACTGATGCTATTTGGCTTAACTAATGCTCTAGTCGTGTTCATAGATCTTATGAATCGAGTGTTCAAGCCATTCCTTGATAGTTGTGTGGTTGTCTTCATTGATGATATTCTCATTTATTTCCCTAGTGAGCAGGAGCATATGGATCATTTGAGGTTGGTTTCACAAACCTTGAGGGAGAAGAAGTTGTATGCCAAGTTTAGCAAATGTGAGTTTTGGTTGGGTGAAGTAGCTTTTCTTGCTCATGTGGTGTCTGGTGAGGGTATTAAGGTGGATTCGAAGAAGACCGAGCCCGTGAAGAGTTGTCCTAGACCATTAGCTCCTTCAGATATTCAGAGTTTTCTGGGATTAGCCGTCTATTATAGAAGGTTCGTTGAATGATTCTCATCTATTGCGCCTCCATTGACTAAATTGACCCAAAAGAAGGTTAAGTTTGTGTGGTCAGAGGAATGCGAAAAGAGCTTTCAAACCTTGAAGGATCAGCTTACATCGGCTCCTGTCTTGGCCTTACCAAATGGCTTGGAAGGATTTTCGGTGTATTGTGATGCCTCACGGATCGGGTTGGGTTGTGTGCTTATACAACATGGTAAGGTAATAGCATATGCATCAAGGCAATTGAAGGTGCATGAGCATAATTACCCAATGCATGTTCTTAAGTTGGCGGCGGTGGTTTTTGCCTTACAAATTTAGAGACACTATTTTTATGGGGTTTATATTGATGTGTTCACTGACCACAAGAGTTTACAATATGTGTTCACTCAAAGGGATCTCAACTTGAGGCAAAGGAGATGATTGGAACTCCTAAAGGACTACGACATGAGTGTTCAATATCACCCTGACAAGGCCAATGTTGTAGTCGGTGCTCTTAGTAGGCTATCTATGGGGAGTGTGGTTCATGTTGGAAAGGAAAGGAGGGAGTTTGCAAAGGATGTTCATTGATTGGCTAGGTTGGGTGTTAGGTTGGCCGACTCTAATGATGGCAGTATCCATGTTCAAAATGGGGCTGAATCTTCAGTGGTTGTTGATGTGAAAGCTAAGCAAGATTTAGATCCATCGTTGGTTGAATTGAAGAAATCCATTGTTGAAAAGGAGACTGAGGTTCTCTCCTAAGGGGGAGATGGTGTACTTTGGTACCAAGACCGATTATGTGTTCCAGATGTGGATGGCCTTCGAAAGATGATCATGAGCTAAGCTCACAACTCTCATTACTCTATCCATCTGGATCTACTAAGATGTATCGGGATTTGAAGGGGGTGTATTTGTGGCATGGTATGAAGAAGGACATAGCCAAGTTCGTATTCGAATGTCCAAGTTGTCAACAAGTGAAGGTGGAACACCAAAGGCCCAGCAGCTTAGCTCAAGATATTGAGATTCCCACTTGGAAGTGGGAGGATGTGAACATGGATTTTGTGGTTGGTTTGCCACGGACTTGAAGGCAATTTAATTCCATTTGGGTTATCATTGATCGGATAACTAAGTCAGCTCACTTTCTATCGGTCAAGACTATCTATAGTGCCGAGGATTATGCAAGGTTGTACATTTAAGAATTGGTGAAATTACATGGTGTGCCTAAGTCTATCATATCGGATCGTGGTAGCCAATTCACTTCTCACTTTTGGAGATCATTTGAAAGGGGACTTGGTATTAAGGTTAAATTGAGCACCATCTTTCATCCTCAAAACGATGGCAAGCTGAGAGAATAATTCAAACCTTGGAGGACATGTTGAGGGCATGTGTGTTGGAGTTCAAAAGTAATTGGGTTGACTACCTTCGACTCATTGAGTTTGCCTATAATAATAGCTTCCATGCTAGCATTGGTATGGCACCATTTAGGGCCTTGTATGGGAGGAGGTGTAGGTCACCGGTGGAGTGGTTCAAGTTGGGGGAAATGGCATTGATTGGCCCAAATTTTGTATTAGAGGCTATGGAGAAGGTGAAGTTGATTAGGGAAAGGTTGAAGGCAGTCCAAAGTCACCAAAAGTCCTATTCAGATGTTAGAAGGAGAGATCTTGAATTTCATGTTGGCGATTGGGTGTATGTGAAGGTTTTGCCTATGAAGGGTGTGATGCATTTTGGTAAGAAGGTTTTTCAATATGAAAACGAAAAAAAACAAAAAAAAATGAAAAATCAAAAGGTCGAGGCAAACTAAGCCCCCGGTATGTTGGCCCGTATGAGATTGTCGAACGGATTAGGAACGTGGCTTATAGGAGTTGCCTCCGGACTTGAGTTCCATTGACCTGGTCTTCCATATGTCTATGTTGAGGAAGTTAGTTGGTGATCCTAGCACTATTGTACCTTTGGAGGGTGTTGAGGTTGAGGAGAACCTATATTATGAGAAAGTCCTGGTGGAGATTATGGATAGACAAGTGAAGCGGCTCCGTAACAAGGATGTGGCTTTGGTAAAGGTACTATGGAGAAATCAAAGCATGGAGAGTGCTACGTGGGAGGCAGAGATAGATATGATGAAGCAATATCCCCATCTTTTCCAATCTACTCAAGCCTAAGGTACTAGGTTCTTCCCCTTCTAAATGGTCCTAATTCCTTCATCCTTGAGTTTCATGACATGATATGCATACATGTCCACGAAAATAATTTTTATGATGTTTTTAATGATTTGAATATGTTTTGGTATGGGTTTTAAAGGATTTATGATTTTCAAAAGATGAACTATGCATTGTACCCTGTGTTCAGACGTTTCATGTTCTAAGTCAACATTTCAAGCCATGCCGTTGCACATTCAGGAACGAATGTTCCTAAGGGGGAGATGATATAAGGACCCGAATTTTGGAATGACTTTTTCGGACTTTATAATGTCACCCCATGAGAAAAATTGACCAAGTGTCACTTCATGGGAGGTCCACACGGCTCATGTGTGGTCATACGGACCGTGTGGCCTCTAGTGAAGGGTACTTGGCCATAATTTCGATTATGGGAACTTTACAGGGAGTTTCGGGCTAAGGCACATCACACCAGAATCCCACACAGGCCGTATGGTGATTCACGAGCCATGTGGTGAGCCATGTGATGGCCTTGCACCTGGAAAATCAAGAAACAAGGCCAAGTGTGGTCACACAGCCACCCATACGATCCGTGTGGTGTATCACAGGCCATGTGGCCCACCGTATAGCTCACGACGTGAAATTTTTCTAAGTATGGAATCACCATCTCATAACTTTGCATGATAGAATTTTTCTAAGTATCGTTTCACGGTCCTTGACACGACCCGTGTAGTGTCACACGGGTCGTGTGACCGTACATGTGAACTTCCTCCGCGCTGAAAATTCTAAGTATCGGACTTCGCAAAAATTTGTCTAAGTATCATCTCACGGGCACTGTTCATGACCTGTGACGTATCTCACGGACCATGTCAGTGCCAGTGAAGCCAGGACGACCCAATTTTCATCCATTTCATAAATGGCTTTTACGTAAATATGATTTATTTTATATGTGTTTTATGGCCTTTTCACCTATCTTAGACCCCTAAATCAACTGATATCCTTTTACTTTAATTTATTCTCATTAGAAACATTCTCACTCTAAAATAACTTTAATTTCCAGGTCGTGACAGGGACATGTCTGTATTTAATGGATACTTAGTCCTCTAAATAGGAACTTATCCGACTTTTGCAGTCCACTCCTACGCTTGGTGCCGTAGTTATTGATTTCGAGTGGGACTTACTCTCACTCAATTCGATGCTCGATACTCCTCCCATGACTCAATGCTCATAAGACTCCTCATCTCAATTAATCTCAACGAGACTCTCATCATCTCATTAACTCAAACTCGACTTTAACTCATCTGAATTAGTCTCGTAGAGATTCTCATGATCTCATTAACTCAAACTCTAAAGTCCTCTATTACTTTCAGGGACTTTAATTCATCTCAGTTAACTCAATTCTCATTTAAGAATTCAAGGACTCAGATCATCATTAAGAAGAAGTCGATTAGACAAAACTCTAGAATTCAATTATGAATACTTACGGTACCCATCAAACTCTATTAACTCATTATCATGCTCACATCACAATCACATTCAACATACTCAAGAAAATGAGAACATGCATGTGTTAAATGCATGATTTGTCTTGACTATCTTTTCCAGCTTCTCAGCAAACCTTTAATTGAGGTTTTCAATAATTTATTTAAGGCAAATTCAATTGATTTTTAAGTCCTAAATTTTAGGTACATGATCCACACAAGGGAATGCTCCTATTTAATAACCAAATTTCAATGGATTTTCAAGTTCTAAATATTATAAAAATAATTAAATGATTGCTTTGTCTAATGTAGTATCTATTTTCAAATGGATAAATTAGGCGAACGACATCTTTATTAATCAATAAATTAATGTGATTTGGTCCAAATGACATTTTACTTCAACGAATGAATAGAAATTCTGTAGTAATGTTTAATTGGCTCTTTTAACAAATTATTTAAGGTAAAATTTTAAAGTCCCAAATTTTAGGTATATAAAATATTTAATAACCAAATTGAATGTATTTTAAAGTCCTAAATAGTAAGAAAATCATTAAACGATCATTTATCTTAAGAGTAAAAGATCTATTTTTAAAGGATTAAAAGAAGTACATTATTGTGCTAAGAACTTTCTTGTAAAGTATACTCATTTTTACGTTGGTTTACTCAATTATCTATATGGGCCAACAAATTGAATCCATAAAATAAAGCAATATATACTTCTTAGAAGAATTTTCATAAATAATCTAAATTTGAAATTTAATATGGTCAAATAGTTATATTTTACATAACTACACAACATAACCTTGGCTATGTGATCTGGAGAGAAGGAGAGAGGCGAGCGAGATCAAGAGAGGCGAGTGAGATCGAGAGAGGAAGGAGAGAGGCGAATTATATATGTATATTTGTCAAATTGTATGTGTATCTCTCAAATAATTGTATATGTGTAATTAATATGCATATATATTTGTATATCTCGTAAGCGAGGTTGGGAGAGGGAGGAGAAAGGCAAGCGAGATTGAGAGAGGGAGAAGAGAGGCGAGCGAGATTGAGAGAGGGAGGAGAGAGGCGAGCGAGAGTGGAGAGAGGCAAATTGTATATGTATATCTGTCAAAATAATTGTATATATGCAGCTGGTATACTTTTGTAATTGTATATCTACAAAAAAATTACAGAGAGAGGAGAGAAACGAGAGGCGAGAGAAAATAACAACAAAATCCTAACTATAGCTATAAATTATAATTTTTTCAAAATATAGTTATATAATATAATTATGCTATTTTTCCTACTTTTTACCGATAGCAATATACTTCTTAGACGTGTTTTAGGTGTATGTTCTCATTTTGACGTTTTGGCAGCTCCATTGCGATTTTCCTTTTTTATTTTCTCCGATGAAATATCGTTTTGGCTCCAAACTTTGCTTTTAAAATTAAATTTCTCTTTCAACTTTTAATAATAACTAGTATGTGTGCCCGCGCATTGCGTGGATATTTTTAAATTAAAAAAAGTTCATCGAAATCTCGAACATTGTAATGAATAATTTGATATCTTCTATTCTGATATAGTTTGACATATTATCGTTGCTTCTATAAAGTCAAAATAATATATGCATAACTATTTAGCAAAAGAATAAAATAACTAACAATTTAAATTCTTATGCTTAGCCCTCTCACTCTTAATCTCTTTTGCTTGTACACTTGAAATAACAACTAACCAATATATTTTACATTGATCACAATATTAATCTATTAAACTTTTGCAACATCTCATTATTGCAAATGTAAATTAAGTCTTTCTAAGGAATCAAAGGTCACTATTTATTGAATTAAAAATTATCAAAAAAAATATATATATATACTACTAAACTAACAAAGTGAAAAGTTAAAAATAACTATACCGAAGAATACTTAATATACAAATGAATAGTTTCATGTGATTTTTTTAGTAAGTATAAATTAAAAAATATAAGTATTTATTTGTAAAATATCAAATGAATAAAGAGAATTTATCTTTCATGGTATAATAATTTATAGAAGATGAATTGTACAAAATAATTTTCAAGGTAAAATATAACGAAGAAAATACTCTTGTGGTTACTCTTTATCAATCTAAAAAAGACCATTTTTTTTAAACTAAAAAATATCTCAAAAAGAGAATCATTTTATATTTTTACCATTATTATAATTTAACAAAACATAAACAAACTTTTATATTAAAAAATATAAAACATTTGTTGAAAAATAATCTGCAAGCATAAATTATTAGCATGTAGAAGTGAAAAGTTTTACTTTTAATTTGTAATCTTATCCAAGGTATTAAATTTTAATGAAAATGTATAATGGTGAAAGTGATTGCTTGTGTTTAAATTTTAAAAGATTTACATAGGAATAAAAGATAATAGTAATGGATGAATATCATTTTTCAAAAATTAATGTGGCTAATTTATTGAGATATTTAAGGTCAAATGGTTGTTTGGTTTATGTATTAATTTAAACATTCAATCTGTTTTATTTAAGCATTAATGGTTGGTCTTTTAAGTTAGTATAGTAGTAGTAATTTAAATTTTTTGACGGTAAATTTAAATAAAAAATAAAATTAAAACCAATATATATATCGTAGTTCCATAATTCATGGCTAGTAGGACTATTATGGGAAGTTTTAAAACTTCTATTTACTTGGACATATCTTTATTTTTAAAAATATTAACGCATAAGTAATTCCTAGTAACGTGTAAAAGTGGGGAAAAAAGATGTATTCATATATTTGTTTAACTTAATATTTTTAATTTTAATTCGTTTATCATTCAGTTTTTTTAATTTAAAAGCAATAACAAAGTTATCTAATTTACTATCAAATCAAAAATTTAATGTGAGAAAATTAAAACAAATAAGAAATAGTTACTTGGATACTTAGAAAATTAATTCATGTCTTAAATGTAACAATTTATTTAGTATGTATTTTTTTAAGGAATTATTTTTAACTTAAATTTTTTTAAGTTTATTTATAATTAGAAGTGCTATGGGAAGTTGTAAAACTCCTATTTAATTGGATACACGTGGATTATTAAAATTAAAATTAAAGATAAACTTGTCTAGGAAAAATTGTTGGATGCATTTATTTAAAACATAACATTTATTATTTAAATTTTTTCGGCAATAAGTTTTAAAATACTTGTATTTTTCAAAATTAGCAACTTTTTAAAAAAAAATATTAATTCGTAAGTATTTCATAATTAATTTTTTTCAACGTGTTAAATATGGACATAAGATGTATTCATTTTTTTAAACAACATATTTATTATTTAATTTTTTGGCAATCAATTTTAAAATTCATTTTTTTAATTTTAATTTGTTTGTCATTCAGTTTTATAATTTAAAAATAATAACTAAATGTAATTAATCGTTAGAATAAAATTTTAATTTGAAAAAGTAAAAATAGTTTCAATGTCAGAGTAATTAGTAGGAGTTTAATAGAAAATTGTACAAATTTCTATTTACATGGATACAAACTTTTTAGAAAAAATAAAGATAAATTCTCTTTTAAAAATTTTAACTTTTTAATTCATAACTTTATTAATTTAAAGAAAATTCATTTGTTTAGTAATTAGAAGTTTTTAAAATCCCTATTTGCTGGGTATGCGGGGTTTTTTTTACTGTGTAATTTTTTTTAAAAAATAAATAATATGCTTCTTTTTCATAATAAAAATTCTAAATACACATAAGTTGTAAGCAATTTTAAAAGTGGAAATTTAATTTTAACTCTTCAAAAAAAATGGGAAAATGGGTAATGGGGAGTGGAAAGTGCAAAGAGGTTATTGTGGTGTTAATTTATTTATTTTAATTTTTTGACTTAAATTAATGTATTAATGGCACCACTTTTTAGTTTTTTTTTATGTGTGTTTGTATTTTTTATTTTTATTTTTAGATGTTGTTAGCGCAATGAAAAATATTTTCTTTTGTGCCAACACATATCAATTTAGTAAGAGTGGATAACGTTTAGATTAATTTTAATTTAAATAATAAATAATGAATTTTGAGTTTTTTTTATGAGTTTGATTTATAAATAAATAAATATTGAAGAAGAATAATCTATTTTACAATTTTCAAAGTAATTATTCTCTAATTATATTATTGTAGATATATACAGTTCGACATAGTGGCTAATAATCTTAATCAAAATATTTGAAATAATTTAATTGTTAAAATGAAAAAAACGCAGAGAAAATTGGAGCGTTAGAGTGAGAATAAAAGCCGTTGAAAATTCTTCATTATTTTTTCGTTTACATTTTTACGGAGAGAAAAATTCAGTTGTCATTTTTAATTTTTCCTTAATTCAATTAATCAGATTACAATTTTTATTTTTTAATCTCTAAAATACTTTATTATGTTATTTGTAATTGATGTATTATGTCATTAATAAGCATAAATACTGTACTAATATTATATTAAATTTATCGTATTCTTATATTTATATCAAAAGGATAATCTTAATCATGAAATTAATTTATAAAATTATTCATTAGTCATTATATGTATCATTAAGTCTACATATATGTTTATTAAGGAGGTAAGTTATGTATACAACAATATATACGTGACATACTAATACACTTTGTAGTATTTTTTTTATATTATCTGTCTTACTAAAAGAACTACGACAACTATACTAAAGAATAATTAATTATACGTAAATATATCCAACACAATTTGTTTTTGAAACAAAAAAATAAGATGATTTTTTTTTTGAAAAAAATCACATGATTGTTGTAGTAAAGATATAATTTGAGGGTTTCTCTTTCTTCGACTATATAAATTGTCCTGTACAACAATGTATAATGTTAAATAGTTAATGCATTTTCATCGAAAATAAAAGAAGAACAATAGTGAAATTAAATATACAAAGAATTTACCTTTTCACGAGTTGTAAGAATAAATACAACCGTGACAATTCATTGAAAAAATTACAAAAGGATGAAGGTATGAGGAGTTATTTCTGTAGAGATTTTTTTAAAATCTTTTGTAGAAACAATGCATTGTTTAATTTATTGGAGAATACAGTAGTTGAGTTTTTGGGAAAGAAGTTAGTAGGTGGATGAGGGATTTTAGGAGTGGTTTTGGGTAGTCGATTTTTTGGGGGGTCTTTATCCTTTTTTTTATTGGTTTTATTTTAACTGACCTTTCACTAATCTGTTTTTTTTTAATCACATTTTAGATTGTTTTTGTCAATTGATATTCTTAATTTTTGTAGTGATACCATGTATCAAGTTGGCTATAAAATAAAAATTTAAATAATTTAAAGCTATTTTAAAAAAACTTACAAATTTAACTTTTTATGCTACCTTGTAGTAATTTTTAATTATAAAATATAATTTAATTTTTTTTAAAAAAATCAAGTATTTTCATTGTACTGTACTGTCATATTTTTTGTATCTCTTATTATATATAGATCGATATAAATTTTTTTTTGATTGTTTTCTTTTAAAAATAAGTCAATGTGGGATACAATTGATTTTTTTTTAATTCTGAATTTTTTATATATTAATATTTTAAAAAGAATTGTGTCTCACTGTGGGTAGTAATGGTGCTTGATTACTTAAGAATGAAAAAAATATTAAAAAACACTTATCATATTTTCTCCATATCGATGGTATTACAATTTTTAATATTTTATTTTGTGATTAAGTAATTAAATCTTAAAATAACAACTATTAATAACTAGCCCAACTAATTGTGTATCCTTAAACATGTGGCTTATTCTTTAAATGCCACTTGGCTTAATGTGGTGGTTTTATCCTCTCCTTTTAATAATATATAGATAGATTTTAACTGACCTTTCACTAATCTGTTTTTTTTTTATCACATTTTTTAGATTGTTTTTGTCAATTGATATTCTTAATTTTTGTGGTGATACCATGTGTCAAGTTGGCTATAAAATAAAATTTTAAATAATTTAAAGTTATTTTAAAAAACTTACAAATTTAACTTTTTATGCTACCTTGTAGTAATTTTTGTAAAATATAAATTAATTTTTTTTTAAAAAATCAAGTATTTTCATTGTACTGTACTGTCATATTTTTTGTATCTCTTATTATATATAGATCGATATAAATTGTTTTTTTATTGTTTTCTTTTAAAAATAAGTCAATGCGGGATACAATTGTTTTTTTTAATTCTGAATTTTCTGTATATTAATATTTTAAAAAGAATTGTGTCTCACTGTGGATAGTAATGGTGCACAATTTGATTACTTAAGAATGAAAAAAAATTTAAAAAACACCTATCATTTTTTTCCCTATCGATGGTATTACAATTTTTAATATTTTATTTGTGATTAAGTAATTAAATCTTAAAATAACAACTATTAATAACTAACCCAACTAATTGTGTATTCTAAAACATGTGGCTTATTCTTTAAATGCCACTTGGCTTAATGTGGTGGCTTTAACCTCTCCTTTTAATAATATATAGAAGATTAAACCCCCTCTTCATCCTAAATAAATTTTTAAAATGTCTATTATACCCTTCACCATCTATATTTTTTTTTAAAAATCTCTTTAGAAATTATGATATTTTCATTTACTTCAATTCATGTAACGAATTTTTCATAAAAGCACAAATATTATTTTTTGGACAAAAAGGGTGAAAAATATTACTAATTAAGTATATAATCTACTGATTTTTTATAATAAATTAAATGGAAAAGGCATAATTCTCCACTGAACTTATTTACGAAAAGTCAGTTAAACATATAAATTATCATGATGATCTATTACACATATTTACTACTTAAAAATGAATTTATTTAACCCCTCACACTGACATGCCAAACTAAAAAAAATAAAATATAATAATATGCGCGTCATATAATTATTAAAGTAAAAAAAATGAAATCCCTCTTAGCCCCTCTTCACATCTCTTTATCTTCACACCCCACCCTCCTCATCTTCTTCACATTCCATTAAAGCTTAGATGGACCAATAACATGAAGCAACTCAAAAACAAGTTGCTTGAAAAATATAACTCTTTTACTCTTAAATCTCCCAGCACGAATTATCAAAATAGTACTAAATATAATACTTGATCTAAGCTTTGTGGGTTTTGATTTGTGTTTGTTGACTAGGGTCTCTTTATTTTATCGGCAGGATAAATTTTGGAAATTTCTTAGTCATCGAAGCTACGGTGGACTTTGTTGAGTGAAGTTGAGTGAATAAGATGAGAGACCGATTGAAAAGGGTAAGAAAATTATTTTTCTATTATCCCTATCTTTTGTGGAACCTTCAGGAAGAACATAGAAAAAGAAAAAAAACATATGTCCAAATTTGAAAAATATTTGCAACTAGCAAGCCGCAAAAAATTTGCTCATAGTGAAGTGATAAAGCGGAAGCTCTATTTCCATGCCAATCAATGGAAGAAACTTAAGCAACTTTCTTGTGGTACATTTTGGAATAAAAGAATTCTTCCACTGCACAAATCAACTCCAGATTTCAGACAATTTTTTTAGCAGCCATTGTTGAAAGTTTCTTCTTTGCAATTTTAATGAAGAAGATATAATTATTAAAGAATTTTAATAATTAATTAGGAATTAATTAGTATAAATATAGTTATTAAAAGAAAAGTTAATTACTAAAGAAAACAAAACAAAAAGGATGTAAAAATTATAACTTCTAAGGTGGTGTTGATGTGTCAGTGAGAGTAATACACCACATACTGTGAGAGAGATTTTACACTTCTCGGGGAATATTAAATTTACTTTTAAGTAGTAAAAATGTGTAATAGATCGTCATGATAATTTAAGCATGTAATTGACTTTTCGAAATAAGTTCAAAGGAGGAATATAACCTTTCCCCTTAATTAAATTAGGGAATAATTTTATTAATAAAAATAATCAAAACTCTAATATTTATTTATACAAGTGAAAATAGCATAAAATGATAACTATAAAAATATATTTTCGATGCAAAAAAGATGCATCTGATATTCTAGCTTCTCTTTGCCTTCAACATGATTTGTAGCATATTGATAACTAGTACAGGCCATGATATTGTTGCAATGTAAAATTAGAAAATCAGAATCATAAAGTAGAGATCTATTATATAAATCAGCCACATATTTGGAAAGAAAGAAGAATAAATCGACAGATAATCAATAAAATAATTGTATAAGCATAGACAGTTTCTTTACATCACATAAGAAACTTCTGAACAAAACGATTTTTTCATATATTTGACTTTTAAAATCAATAAATCTTTTCATAAACTGTTGATGCATTGGAATAGCTCAGATTATGACTGATCAGGATTCAAGATTATCAAAATTCTTTCATATATTTGACTTTTACAATTATTTTTACTTAATTTTATTTGATTGATTTTTTCAGTTATTAAGAACAATAGTTTTATTATTATGTAGAGAGTATTAAAGTTGTCCGAAATTATATTAGTTATTGCCTGAAAATATAGATCATCATTTCTTATAGCTTGAAATTGTTTATTTTGTAGGAGAAAAAGAATTATGCGTTATAGAATTTACGACTAGTATTTAACAATTAAATTTTGGAACATTACATGATTTTTCCATTTAAATCAACTTTTGTTACAGAGGAATTAAAAAAAAAAAAAGCAGTACATGTAATATAGCAAACAACAAAAAAGGTGGTGTGTGTTATGAAGAAAATGTAAAGAAAGGTCTTTGAAATTATCCTTTATATTATTCAATCTGCATGGTTTAAGAATAGGACGATATACTCATAATTGACTTTCAATTACAATTATTACTAATTTATTATTAATTTGACACGCGCTCTATATTACTTCACTTTACTTTATTATTATATTATTTCTCTTATATTAGAAAGAAGCTTTCAACATGGGTACATATATGTCAAAAGATTAAAAAGTAAGGATATAGATGTCATTTAGTTGATGCTTTACCCTACGTGTCTTGCACTTTGCATCTGAGAAGGCACGTGGAAACACACAATGGTGACAGTGCCAATTCTGCTTCTGAGTTTAAACCGACATCAATTTCACCAAGTGACAATCTGAGGGTAGAAAATACACCTCATTTTTCACTCTGTGTTTATCTTCCAGGTGAAAAATCTTGTTCCTTCTCCAGGTAAATTTGCAATCATTTAGTATTTGCTTCTTTAGAGTTTTCATGTTGCCTCTTCCATTTTGATTAGTTGTATTTCACATTTTCGTTTTGTTCTTCTTCTTGCATTTGAAGATATTGTTGGTGTTCAATTTTGTTCATGCTTTGGGTTCAATTTGCCCTGTGCTTTCGGACAGGTTTGGGATTTCAAGTTTGTAATTTTTATTTTTATTTTGAAGCTTCTTAGTTGTTGTAGGAAATTGCTGTAAAATTAGGTCTTGGGCCTAACTCACACCCCAAAAGCTAGCTCAAAGGAAGGAGGATTGCCCAAGCCTTATAAAGAGTTCACCCATCTCATTATCCACCAATGTGGGACTTTTGTCATTCCTCAACACCCCACCTCACGCCTAGTAGCATCTAGTGCGTGGACAATTCGGGGGTCCAACATTGGGTGAGATGGGTCCTGCTCTGATACCATGTAAAATTAGGTCTTGGGCCTAACTCACACCCCAAAAGCTAGCTCAAAGGAAGGAGGATTGCCCAAGCCTTATAAAGAGTTCACCCATCTCATTATCCACCAATGTGGGACTTTTGTCATTCCTCAACAATTGCTTTATTGTTAAGTTGACATTTCCAAGATTGTTCTGTAGTTCTATAGGGTCTTACCTCATATACTTAATTGCATGAAAGTTATCTTTGAAATTCCGTGGTGAGGCTGAAGCTGAGGCGTTTGGGTTGGGGTAAAGAAGTGTATGGAATTAGAAATCATTATAGCTGGACTATTGAAGTGAGAAATTTCCATTGCTCCAGCTTCTCTAAGACAACATTCTTCTCTCACATCCTACCGATTTCACTTCTAACTTGACAAAAGATGTTGCTTTCCTCTTTCATTTCCTTGGCTTTTTTGTTGATTTTATTGTCATCACCTGTGACGCCCAGTAAATTTACCGAAATGCCCCTAGAGTGAAGGTACGTGCGTAACGCATCTTCCGGGGTTCGTATGGCAAATCCGAGACCGGATTCGTGATCAGCATGAAAAATGGAGTGGGAAAATGGTCCGGGTCGAATTTTAGGACGACCCGATCGAAAGATAAATTTTCGATCCAAGTCACAAAACAGTGACTGTCCGCGACAAAGGCGCGACGCGCACCTGCCGCGGAGGGACACTTATATATTTTTCCAGATTTTCGACGGGATGGAGAAAACTCGTTTAAGAATACTTTTTCCAAAAATACACAGTGCGCGATAGGTCCGCGTCGCGGACCGTGTAAATTCCGAACTGAAAATTTCTAATTGATTTCGAGGGGCATTCCGGTCAATCCCTAACCCCTCCTAAACACTAATACACGGCTAGTAAGGTCGTTTCTACACGAAAAGAGCCTAACAAAACCTATTCTAAGTCTTATTCTAAAATCTAACAAGGCTAGGGCTTGAGGAGAGGAGAGAAAGGCTTGGGGTGAGGAACACGAGAAGAGAATCCTCGACATCACCCGGTTGAACAGTGCATCACAGGTATGTAAGGCTAAACTAAAACATGGGATTGTTCTCTCATGTGCCCCATAGAGGTCATAGTTGAATTGATGATTGAAGGGTCTACATGCATGATTTCTTTGATGGATTTTCTTGAAAATTTTATTTGAAATTACATGTTTTCTATGTTGATGATCATCATACTATTTGTTCTCTTAAATTGAACACTTTCATGGAATTTGCATAACCCTACATGACTATTTTGAAGAGCATGCATAATGAATTTAAGACTTGAACCTAGAGCCTTGCATTGGGATTGTTGACTGTGATGATGAGTTGATGAAATCTTGATTGTTGTATGAGTCTCTATAAATGAACTCTACCGGTGTGTTTATTCACTTGTTTCCTAATGACTGTTATATACTCTTGGGTCATTGAGAAGGTATTGATGATAGGGTTAAAGTCCCTATGAGATGTTGATGATAGGGTTAAAGTCCCTATGAGATGTTGATGATAGGGTGAAAGTCCCTATGAGATAATTATTGAAAGGGCCAAGGTCCCGGTGAAATATCAGTCGTGGACGGGGAGTGGGTCCCTATGAGACTGGCAGTCGTTGACGGGGAGTGAATCCCTATGAGACTGGTTGAGGTTGATTTATGAGCATTGGGTCGGGAGGAGTATTGAGCACCGAAATGAGCAGGAGTGAGTCCCACTCGAACTCATTAACTACGTCGCCAAACGTAGGAGAGGCTTAAACCATCACATACATACATATGGTTTCCCTCGAGGTTTAACAGTCCCTGAAAGCAATAGAGGATCTGTTCAGTTTGATTCCATGTCGGGTATATTGATATGGGATCCAGTGTTCCTTACCTGGCAAGTTTGGGACCACTGTGGCAACATCAGGGTGATTGTTGTACATTCACTGGCTCATAAGTGAGTGTTGTCGGTTAAGAGAAACTCCCGGGAAAATTCGTACCTTATTCTGAGTCTAGATGAGATGTGATGAGAGGGGGTGAACTCCTCTGAGATGATCCATGTGATGAGTTGAGACTTTGATGAGTCTGAGATAATGATGTGTCACTTGCCCACTCCGTACTTTTTCGCAGACAGGCAAGCTGGCGGTTAATGTGATTATGATGTCTATTTTGACTTGATATTATTTTCCATATTTTCTACCGGTTTCTGTTTCATTCAGCTATTTTACATACCAGTACATTCCAAGTACTGACGTCCACTCTGGACTGCATCGTTTTATGATGTAGAGGCAGGTACTAGAGATCATCAACAGGCGCTCCGTTGAAGATCAGAGATCCGAAGTTGATTTGGTGAGCCTCCCCTACTCCGGAGGAACCATTATTTTATTTCATCATGCTTTAGAGTTAGGATTGGACTATTATCTTATTTTGTTTTTGGGTAGCCATGGGTCTGTCATTGGCACCACATGATTTAGTGATAGAGGCTTCATAGATCGGTGTCGAGCATTGATGTTGATATTGTGAGCTAGTTCTTTCTACTAGCCTTCGTTATTTTGCTTATATTCTATTGAGAACTTTAGATGAACTGCGTCCACTGCTTGCATATACTTTCCGCTGATCAGTAGAAGTATGATTGAATGATGTGATGAGACTAGGTGGTTCGCTTGGGGGCTAGCAATAGTCTTCGAGTGCCGGCCACGCCAAGGGTACCCTCCCGGGGCGTGACATCACCATTACTCATCACTTTCAATTCCTTTAATACCTACAATGTTGGCATCCTCATATTTCCCCTCAAAATCCTTGAAATAATCTATTTGAATCCTCATTGCCGAGCTCTTGAGTGAATAGCATCTCCATGGAGAAGTTTGGTTCTCGACTCCTTGTAACTTTACCTGAAAAATATTTCATAACTGACTGTCCATCATAGCTGAGTATGAGCTTACGGGGGATGAGCATAAGTTGTGTTAGTGACGTGCTTAAAGCCTTAAACATGTATATTTTATGATGTAATATGATTAAAGATGATGTGCTATGCAAGTTATCTATAGTATATTTTGAAGTTGAGATCTCACAACATTATCCTTATGCACAGAATAATTGCTTTGCACACTTTAGATGTAAACGTGTTGTCTTGGATTAGGAATTCTGAAAAGGATCGCTGAAATTGAATTCTAAGTTTTCAAAGCGCTAGCGAATAGGATCCTTTGGCTTTAGGAGATTTGAAGCTTAACTTTCTCTTCCTCCAACGGAGAATAGCTCTGCTGTGAATATTGATTATGACCTTCTCTAGCTGCACCCTCGGCATATATACGCCCTGCAACAGGTTTGTGATGGCTATAATAGAACAAATCCTCATCTTCACTGCCACTCATGTTTCCATAGCATGATCCACCACCAACAACATGAGTTTACCCGAGGAACTTGCCAAGATATCCTGGCCAACTGTCTGAACCTCTACTATCCTAATGGTTATCATCTCGCTCTTTCCTTTTCCTAGAGTATCTACCTCTTCCATTATTCCCTCCATTATTCAATAAACACATTTTGATTGGTACTCTACTCCATCATTTCTATCTGTTACAAGGAATTTTAATGTTTCCTTGAAAAAGTTATGAATTGCTTGAAAAGTATTAACATATCAGATATAGGATAGTTCCAAAAAAAACTATGAACGAGCACGTGATAAGGACTAACAGTTCGATGGAATTTATCTGAACTTGGTGAAAGGACGATAGATTCATCACTGTGATCAACCCTAGAATTAAGGCCATCAATAAAAGCCTTAAGCTTGTCAGCATCAGAATTGCCCGCAAGAGATCTGAAAGATTTTATCTCAGCCACATAGCTCCAAATTATGCTCATATACTCAATTGCATGAAAGTTATCTTTGAAATTCCATCGCCATTTCTGTTACCTTCCTTTGATTTTCCGTCTTTATCATCCAACTTATTTACCCCAAACTTAAATGCCTGTACACCATCTTTGCTTATTTCCTTATGGTGAGGATGCACCAGAACTCGATACCAGATTATCCCTTCTCTTTGAATCCTCCAGTAGGTATCCTTGTATTTTCAGAACAAGCTTTTTCCGTTGTAAGGCGGTCCATAATTAATTGAGGCTGACAGCTAGGAATGTATAGATTCTTTAGACCAAAGCAAACTACTATCTTCGCAGTTATAAACTAACATAAGCATCAAAATCCCTTGGTGAGATCTTGACCAGTTCTTTGCTAAAATTTGACATTTTTAGCATAGTCTCCTATTTTCTGAACTGTAATGATATGGCACTTTGAGGTAACTCAACCCCAAAGGTTATCACATGAGGTGAAAATTGCTCAAGTCTTTATACGGAGACCACCAGTTCATGCCCCAATTAATAAGGACTTTATCCCACACTTAACACCCTCTTCACGTAAAGATATGACACTTGGATCTTACTTAACTCTAAAAGTTACCTCATGAAGGAGTATTTGCCCAAGCTCATATGTGCAGTCCACGAGTCTATTTCCCAACCACCGTGGGATTCTAACTCACTCTAACGAAAACTGTACTTAACAACAACTACATAGCCTCAGTGATCACCTACATCAGTTCGGGAGATGCTAAGTATGAAGGTATGATAATATATTAAATCATACTCTTACATGAAATGCGATGAATTTAATTGGTGACTCTGGCTGGAAAATCCCATCTTCCAACCATCTTTTTGGTCGAAAATCCTCAGCATCATTCCCCCAAATGTAATGCATTCTCCCCATTGTATAAGACATATAATAAGCCTCATCTCCTTTTCTGATGTGTAAGCCATCGGGAAGAACATCATCTACATCCGCGCACCTACCATTCTGAATATCAAAAAATAACATGTCGCATATGAGATATAGTCACAGATAGATACAAAAGAGTAGAAATGACAGATTTTTCTTGGTTTTGGTTATCCATATATTTCAGTTTTATGGATGGAAGTAGTACCACTAGGACAACAGAGTATAACCTCAAGGTCTCTGTCAATGTTGCATGAAGATAATGCATTTTCTCGAGGACTTCTTCTGTAATACTTGCTACAAGATCATCCACAATTCCATTATCCTTCATGTTATTACCAATAACTTCTCTTATTTCCTCAACAATCTTTACTTGGATCAAGAAGTTCTTGCAAAGCACATGGAAAAGCTTCTCGGGTAAAAATCAGGTCTACCAAAATCATAGAAAGCTTCATATCAAAGATGGAGATTTCGTGCCTTCATATTCTTTCTTTCTTGATATAAAAGATTAAAATCATGCACAGCCAACTAGAGATAGGTGGTGAAAGAGACAGATTCAGCTCCAGCGATCATTGAGTATAGCAATTTAAGAACTGTTGGTACATAAGTTCCTATAAGTTGATTCAATGACTTTGATGACCCTTTTAAGAAACACAAATATTTGTGCCCCTAAAAAGACTAAAGTGCCAAAAACACATATAAAGTACCCCATTTTTTCGAGTTTCATATCTGAACTATCAGATATGCAAGTTTCCTACTAATGGTGATATTTAGGTAGGAAAAGAGAATAATTGATATTTGAATGTGTTTTGATAAATATTTGGTGATAGTTCAGGTAGGAAACTCATACACCTGATAGTTCAAGTATGGAATTTTAAAAAAACAAGATATTCATCATACCCAGTGAAATCCCACAAATGGGGTGTGGGGAGGATAGAGTGTACACAAACCTTACCACTACCTAATAGAGATAGAGTGGTTGTTTTTGGAAGACCCTCGGCTCAAATATATTAGTCCAAAGGCAAAAAAATTTAAAAAGAATGAAGATTTATTCACCTGATGGCCAACATCCCATATAATTTTATCCTCAGGAGCATAAAAAACATGATATAATGCCACAGTTAAATCCCCAACACCTAAACTTGAACTCAAATGACCTCCTGTTTTTGCCACTGAATACACAATCTCTGCTCTTAGTTCTGCAGCTAATTGTTCAAGATCATGTTTTTATTCAAAAAAATGCATACAAAAAATGAATTAAGTAATCCGAAAAGGGCTTAATTCTTAATTGTTTGATTAGGAATTTACCTGTTTGGCTAGGCTCTTCAAATGTATTGGATAATTGGTTGTGTCCAAAAATGGTGTAGGTGGCTTTTCTCCTGAAAAATCAATCTACAAACAATCTTTTTTCTTCTTACTTACTATCTTTCTATTGATTTCATCTGAGCCATTCACAGAAGCTTTAACAACAAACTGAAACAAAGACATTTCATGATTAGTCAGATCAGTATGTTTCAAATATTAGATGACTATATCAAAAAAGCATAATTTACATAAACATTTGAGTAACTGAAAACACGGACATTTCAAGTTTAGTTGGACCAATACGTTCCAGATACTAAATGATTATACCCAAAAATATCATATCATAACTTCACATAAGCTTCTCCAAGAAATTGAACATGGACATTTCAAGATTAGTCGGACCAGTGCGTTCCAGATATCAAATGATTATGCCAAAAAAGCTACTCCCTCCATTTCAATTTATTCATCTTACTTTTCTTTTAGTCCGTTTAAAATAAAAATGTCTCTTTCCTTTTTTCTGCAACTCTCTTTAATTTCGACTTTATACATGAACAAAGAACATTTTGATATATTCCACGTATCTTTGATTACTAGGATATTTAAGATTACTAGGGATCAATGCATTCCAGATACCAGATGATATCATAAAAGCTAAAAAAGAACATAACTTTGCATAATCTTTTACAAGAAACTGAGACAACCATTCCAAAATATGTGGGGCTAAGTGATTTTTGGTTTAGAAAAGGAAACTAGACAAACTTATACAGAAAAGCTACAAAAGATCACAACTTAACATGAAAAGAACACAAAATTTTCCAAGAAAATCAAATGGGGTATCTTATTTACTCACTTTATTCCTTGTGAAGTTGTGAAATCTTGGAGTTGTCAAATATGGAGAAGTATGCAGACTATTGGTGGTTAATTATCCCAACTGTTTGTGTTTTTTGTAATATATAATTCATTTACCAGTTTCATCCAAAGAACATATTTTTTCCTCAACCAACTGCAAACTTGTTCGAGCTCTCCAAAAATATTGCCGCACCCTATTCGATCCTTCGAAAATACATTCAACACACATTCAATGATATTTTTAAAAATCCGGATCAACATAGATTGCCACACTAAATTCCCCACAAATGCAACATTTAACTTTCTACAACATTTAACATTCGAATCACCAAATTTCTTTAGCAAATAGATTTTCTCCCAAGAGGCCAAAGCTACTTTAATTTCCTCTATTGGTCAGTGCTTCCCCATAATTTAGTAGGTGTAGGGATTATACGTACATATCTTTTACTTATTCAATTCATCCACTTTGTTTGATGAAAAGATGAAAGAAGCTTCTCCATAAAACCCGAAAGTTGAAGCTTTTACTTTATTTCTGTAATCAATGAAATAAAAGCTCTTTAATTTTGAATGATAGTTAATCAATACTCAACATCTGGGCTCTACAGGGAATTAAGACAACTGGTCGTCAATTTTTTCGTTGTTTTTGGATAATTCTGATTAGCTGATGTATTATTGTTGTTGCGAGAGAGCTTTAGGATCACGTGACATTTAGTTGATCATTCAGTATTTTCAGTATATTTTCGGTTGTGCTAATGGGCATGAATAATATGGAATCCACGCTTAGCTTCTCCTTCTGCAGTTATGTGTCTTGGTTATTTGGAAGTTACTGGTTATGTTCTCGAGAGAGGGTGCACTTATAAAGTTTATTTCTATTTTAGTCTTTGATACAGAGGAGTTGTTGGGAAAGAGATTAGGGAAGTTTTGATACTTGATGCAAGGATTATTATTTTTGTGTGGATTTCACTTTGCAGTCTTTGACCTTTAGATGTTGTTGTAAGAAATTAGGTATAGGTGTTCTTGAATTTCTTGTTTGAGCTCACCATATGTTTTACAAATAAGTAGTTTAGCAAGAAGCTCCTTTGTTTGTCCACAATCATTCCCTGTATTGAAATCAACTTTTATGATGAATTTTGCTATTTGACTTAGATAAGGAGATTAATTTTCAAGAGTTCGAATCTAAGTTTATTTTAGTTATGTAAAAGCACACATAGCATGTTAGATACCAAGACATACCTAGCTATCATATTTGGCTGGGTGTTATCTATAGCCATATACCTCTGTTACCTAATGTACTATTTGCTCTTACCATACAGGAACCAAAGAACATTTCGGCCCCAAAAAAATGCACTCTTGTCAACAGTTTTTAACTACAAGTATGTGCTACAATGCTTGTTTCTTCCTATTATATTGATTCTTACTTTTCTTTTTGTATTATTATTTACAATGTTCATTAAGTTCTATAAAACATAATTTCATTTGTGATTACTATTTTGGATTATTAGAAATTTACTTCATTATTTTAGTCAGATAAAGAGCAAAAAAGATATATAGAAAATCTCTCTCACACCTTCAGGGTAAATAAAACGTTCTTCAAATGTCGAACAACGGCAATAAAAGTGATTTGAACTTTGGCAAAACTCATGTTGATAAAAAGGCTAGACGGCGTGAATTATACAAACTAAAACAATCTGAAAAGAAAAATGTCTTGCTAGTCCAAGCACGGACAATTTCATTCATCATGAATAGTCGCTTCGCTGATTCTAGCACCAGCGACACTATGTTACCTAACATACAATGCCCTGGAACTACATCAACTTCAGACCAACAAAGTTCTATTATATGTAAGATAATTAGATAGCTTATAGTGTACCATCATATCTATCCATTAAACATATCTTTAATCAATAACTATATCGTGCAGGATGTAATTCTACAAAAGTTAATTACATCGACATTGCCTATCCAATAATAAATTATAGTATTCCAAAAACAGTTCCTCAGTGTAAATATTGCGCTGCGAAAAGATTTGAATATGAGACACCAGTATTTTGTTGTGGTAATGGTGTTGTGCGGTGTATTTCACATCAAATACCAATAGCTTTACAAAATCTATATTTAGAAAACACTAATGAGTCGAGACAATTTCGAGCTTATATTAAAACCTATAATAACATCTTTGCCTTCACATCTCTTGGAGTTAATTATGACAAAGAACTAGTAAGAAAATATAAAGGTATATCCACCTTTCGAGTTCAACAAAAAATGTATCATTTTATAGATGATTTAGTTCCAGCTTCTGAGAAAGGAAGAAATTTGCAACTATATTTCTTCGATAGTGAAAATGAGTTAAAAAATCGACTAGCATGTTCAAATAAACTGAATGAAAGTATTGTCTAAAAATTGATTAAAATATTAAAAATTAATCCATACTCCATATTCTTAAAATCATTAATAAATATCCCACAATTAAGTGATTTTTATATTGCATCTGATGCTGATTTGGATCAAAGAATATATAATTCGCCAACTGCATCAAAAGTTGCCAGAATATGGGTAGAACAAGATACTCAAAATTATATTCACATGCCACATATTCGGGTATATACAAATAGTAATAAAAGCCAATTGGTAAATTATTACTACTGTTGTTATGATCCACAACAGTATCCATTATTGTTTCCCTATGGTCAAAATGAATGGCATTGTGGTATCACAAAAATTGATCCTTCAGGTACTTCCTCATCTAGACAGAGATATTGTGAACATGAACAAATGCCAAACGTAACAAATATGGCTACAATTGATGGTTTTTTTGCTATAGAAGTTGAAGCCATGCAAAGAGGAAAACATAAGAGAAATAGTGTCTCCTGTTGTGAATATTATTGTTACAAACTCCAAATACGAGATGAGACAAATATAATTCTACATTCAAAAATATTATTCCAATAATACATTGTAGATCAATGGATAAAAATTGAAACTCAACGATTAGATTTTACTTCTTTCAATCAAGATTTATTCAAAATTGATGTGTTAGGAGGATTACTAGACGTTATACGGAAAGGTGAAAGAGATGCTTCACAAGTAGGTAAATGTAGATTTCTCCCACTTAGCTTTACTGGAGGACCAAGAGATATGCATAGACGATATATGGATGCTATTGCATTGGTTCAGCATTTTGGAAGACCTGATATATTTTTAACTATAACCTGCAATCCCTCTTGGCCAGAAATTAAACAAAATATACTAGCAACTGATGAAGCACAAAACAAACCTGACTTAATCTGTCGGGTATTCCGTGCAAAACTAGAAGAACTAAAAATGATTTATTGGAAAAACATATATTCGGTAAAGTTACAACATTTATGTACACAGTAGAATTTCAAAAACGAGGACTTCCTATTGCTCATTTTTTAATAATACTTGATGAAAAATTCAAGTTACTTACACCTGAAGCTTATGATCAATTTGTTTCTGTGGAATTACCAAATCCTAAAATAAATCCTTATCTATATTCACTTGTTACACAACACATGATTCATGGACCTTGCGGTAAATTAAATCCAACAAGCCCTAGTATGAAAAAAGGTTAATGTAAATTTAAGTATCCAAAAGAGGATTCTAATGAAATAACAAAAAGCAAAAGTTCATACCTATTTATAGAAGACGTAACATAGGAAACTATGTAGAGATAAGAAAACATCTTCTTGACAATTTATGGGTTGTCCCGTATAATCCTTTTTTATTATCTAAATATAATTGTCATATAAACGTAGAGATTTGTTTAGATATTAAATAGTTAAATATATTTATAAATATATATATGCAAAGGACACGATAAAATTGCATTCCAAATTCATGCTACTGATACAAATACGAAAATTGATGAGATAAAAGAAATCAATCAGCTAGATGGGTTTCTGCGCCTGAAGCAGCATGGCATATATTCGCTTTCAACATCAATGAAATGTCTCCAAATGTATACCATCTTCAATTACATCTTGATGGACAACAACTTATTTCATTCAAATACTGATAAACAATCCAATGATTCAAAAAATAATGTTACCTGAATTTTTCTTAATGAACAGAATAAATGACACCGTTGAAAGATTAAACTTACTATATTGAGAATTTTCTGAATATTTTGTATGGTCAACAACAGACAAAATCTGGACACTTCGTAGACATGGATATGCTATTGGACGTGTTGTAACCTGCCATCCTACCGAAGGAGAAAGATATTATCTTAGATTACTTCTAATGAATATAAGAGGGCCAAAGTCATATGAAGATTTGCTAACAGTAAATAACAAACTTTGTAGAACATTTAGAGAATCAATTGAAAAAAGAGGATTATTACTTACAAATAATAATTTAATAGAATGTATGTCCGAAGCAATAGATTATCAAATGTCAGCAAATCTCAGATATTTATTTGCTATGTTATTAGTCTACTGTAACCCAAGTAATCCAAAAGAACTATGGGAAAAATTTGAAACTTCTTTGTCAGAAAGATTTTGTGAAAATTCCAAATATCAATAAAAATGAATTTCGTTATAAAGTGTTAATACATATTAATAATATTCTTCATTCAGTTGGCCGCGATATTAATGAATATAAACTAATTTCAAAATTAATTAAAGCATCTGCACTAGCAAAAGAAGCCAAAGATGGTTATTTTGAAAGAAACATTATTGTCAATGAAGATGATCTACTAACAAAACAAATTAAATGTTGCACAAAAAAAATGCTTACAATATAATTTTAGATAGAATATTTACAAATAAATCTGGTGCATTTTTTATAGATGGTCCTGGAGGAACTGGTAAAAGCTTTTTATATCGTGCTTTATTAGCAACTGTAAGATATAGAGAATTTATAGCTTTAGCAACTACAAGTTCAGGTGTCGCAGCTTCACTTCTTCTGGGTGGTCGAACTGCTCATTCTCATTTTAAATTTTCAATCAATATTGATGAATAATTAGTTGTAACATAAGTAAATAAAGTTCTTTAGCATCCTTAATTCGTGATGCTAAACTTATAGTATGGGGTGAGATTTCAATGGCCAAAAAATAAGTAGTTGAAGCTTTTGACTTACTTTTGAAAGATCTAATGGAAACAAAAATATTATTCGGTGGAAAGGTGGTTGTTTTCAGTGGGGATTTTAGACAAACTCTTCCTGTTGTTCGTAGTAGAAAAAGAGAAAATTTTATTTTTGAAAGCTTACTTTACTCTCACATTTAGAATCAACTTGAAAAACTACAACTATTAGAAAATATGCGTACAAAGACAGATCCAACATTTTGTAAATACTTAATGAGAATTGGTAATGGGACAAAAAAAAATCAATAATGGTAAAATTGAAATTCCTCGTTCTTTTATCGTTCCATTCATTAACGAAAAAGATTCATTAAACCTTTTGTTTAAAGTTATTTATCCAAGTTTACAAACTTCTTGCTCAAATATTTCTTTTATCACTTCTCGTGCTATTTTAACAACAAAAAATGACTTTGTCGATGAAATATATAACATTTTGATTACTCAAATTTCCAACTACGGAAAAAATATATCTAGCTACTGATGAAACTATCAATCCAAAGGATCAAAATGAATATGAAGACTTGCTACATACTTTGAACCCTGTTGGTTTACCTCCTTACAAATTAATTTCAAAAAGAAATTGCCCAATTATGTTACTACGAAATTTGAATCCTTCCGAAGGTTTATGCAATGGTACCCGCTTAATATGTAATGATTTCACATCACACATTATCAGCGCCACAATATCCAACGGTGATTTTAAAAATACACATGTATTCATTCCAAGAATACCACTACTAACATCAGAAGATGAAAAACTACCCCTTCCATTTAAACAGATACAATTTTCAATACGATCATACTTTGCAATAACAATCAATAAAGCTCAGGGCCAGACTTTAGATTTTGCTAGTATTTATTTGCGTGAACCTGTCTTCTCCCACGGGAAATTGCACGTTGCATTATCAAGAGCTCAAAGTTCTAACAATGTTAAAATACTAATAAGACCACCCACAACTGATAATAATGATGACAAATCTACATATAACATGTTTACGATGAAATTATTAAAAAAACTTTTGGTTAAAATTATCTTACCACTCTCAATAGGTAAATTGAATATTATACTTTATTTAATCTTACATTCTTTTACTTTATACCATTTTCTCTATAAATGATATTAAATTATGTTCTATATTTATTTGTTTTGATTCCCGGTTTCAGCTATGACAGAAAGACTTAATATCAACAAAATCACTCCGAGCTCAGAAGAATGGACTTGTAAAGTTTAGGTGGTAGATAAAGTTCATCCCTGAAACAACAAAGAGGGAACCAAAAGATATCAACTCATGATTGTAACACCCCAATTTTTTTTTAAGCTTAAGACCGAGTCATTCTTCATATGATATAGGATTTAATTGATGATCCTTAATTGAGCATAGATGTTAAAGTTAATTTCCTAGAGTGGGAATAAAATTGGAGTTGATAAATAATCTTTTACATCAAGTCGAGTCCAAAGAATTTCTACCGACTAAGTTTTTGTGTGAGTTGATAGAAAGGTCAACTTGAAATGACCATATACTAATGATTTAGGTGACACATAATATATCAAATTAAAGATCTTTGAATTAGCTTTCCAACGCATCTTATTTCGCCTTAATCCGAATTCAGAGTAGAGAGTTATGACCATTTTACTGAAGACCTGCAGAGCTGTCTAAAGATCCGCGACGGCTCCGCGTCGCGGACACATCGCGGACCCTCTCTGGATAAGCTAAACGATGTCCTTTTATTTTATTTTGAGGGTACTTTTATCCTAAACCCCTTGGGGGTCTATTTAAGGCCCCAAAACGCATAAAACGTCAGTTTTCATAATTAAAACTCTCTCCTTCACTCCTAAACAAAATCGCTCAAGAATCATCAAGTTAAGGATAGGTTCCAAGAGTCATCATCAAGGTAAGCTATTCCTCATGAATTTCAATCTACCTAACCGGAATTTCTTCATCTATTCGTGAATCCCTAATAGAATCTTAAATCATAACCTAGGGTTTCAAGAAAACGAATTCAAGAATTCTAAGAGAGGATTCCTTGATTCTTCTTTTTCAAAAATTATGGTTCTTAATCAAGAACTCTAAAGATTCTAAGTCCAGAATCCAAGAATCAAAGATGAGCCCTTCAAGCAATGTCTTTCTAAGTTCTTCCACTCTAAAAGAACTACCGAGATCGAAGATCATTCTCCAAGAAGGCTAGTAATTCATCAAATTTTGATTGTAATATCAACTCTTCAGGTATGTAAGGCTAAATTAGAATATGAGATTGTTCTCTCATGTGCCCCATAGAGGTCATAGATGAGTTGATGATTGCCGAGTCCACATGCATGATTTCTTTGATGGTTTTTCTTGAAAATTATATTTGAAATTACATGTTTTCTATGTTGATGATCATCATACTATTTGTTTTCTTAAGTTGAATGTTTTCATGAGAATTTGCATAACCCTACATAAATAATTTGAAAAGCATGCATAATGAACTTGAGGATTGAGTTTAGAGCCTTGAGTTAAGATTGTGATTGTGATTGTGATGAGAGAATGATGATGAGTTGATAGAGTTTGATTGTGTTATGAGTCCCTATAAATGAACTCTACCGATGTGTCTATTCATTTGATCCTTAATGATTGTTCTAAATTTTGAGTTATTGATGAGATTGACTGATGAAAGGGTTAAAGCCCCTATGAGATACCGATCGTTGACGGGGAGTGAGTCCCTATGAGATTGGTTGAGGATTGATATGGAGGTTTTTTGAGCATTGAGTCGGGAGGAGTATCGAGCACTGAAATGGATAAGAGTGAGTCCTATTTGAACCCATTAAACTACGTGGCTAAGCGTAGAAGAGGTTTTCCTCTTGAGTTTATGTCCCTGAAAGCAATAGCGGACTTGATGAGTTTTCTGACTCCATATTGGGTGAACTGATATGGTTTTTGATTCGTTCTCTACCTGGCAATACAGAACGGCCGTGGCAACACCGGCGGGATGTTGTACAATCACTGGCTCATAAGTGGTTGTTATCGGTTAAGAGAAAATCCCATAAATTTCCTACCTTACTCTGAGTCTAGATGAGATGAGAGGGGGTGAGCTCCTCTGAGATGAGTTTTGAGATGAGATGAGAGGAGGTGAGCTCATCTGAGTTGAGCTTTGAGATGAGTTTGAGACTATTGATGAGTCGAGTTATTGATGTGTCATTTGTCTATTCTTTACTCTTTCATAGATGGACATTTGATTATTTGATGTGATTTGATGTTTATTTTGAGTTGATGTTGTTTCCATACTTTTCTACCGGTTTCTGTTTCACTCAGATATTTTACATACCAGTACATTCCAAGTACTGATGTCTACTCTGGACTGCATCGTTTTATGATGTAGCGGCAGGTACTAGAGATCGTCAGCAGGCGCTCCGCTGAAGATATGAGATTCGAAGCTGATTTGGTGAGCCTCCTCTACTCCGGAGGATCCACTACTTATATTTCATCATGCTTTAGAGTTAGATTGGACTATTTCTTTTATTTTGATTTGGGTAGCCATGTATTTTTCATTGGCACCACATGATTAGTGATAGAGGCTTCATAGATGATGGTCGAGTGTTGATGTTGAGATTGTGAGCTAGTTCTTTCTACTAGCCTTCATTATTTTATATATTCTTTTGAGACTTTAGATGAGATATGTCCATTACTTACTTATGTTTTCCGCTGTTCAGTAGAGTTTATTTGATTGAATGATGTGATGAGGCTAAGTGGTTCGCTTGGGGACTAGTAATAGTCTCTGAGTGCCGGCCACGCCAAGGGTACCCTCCCGGGGCGTGACAATGATATTACAAGATGAAGAGATTTTTTTATTCCATTTTAACTTATGTATACTTTTATAATCAATAATATAATAGAGTCATGATTCATTGATAATAAATGACACACACCTGCTTTTTTCGTTCCTATTTGAGACTAAACGAATGCAGTATTCTACTATTTTTAATGATTTTGTGACTCACCGAACAACTATATTACTGCTCATATATATGTGTACTGAATTTGGCATATCTGATAAGGAAATGCTGAATTGGTCATATAGATTAATAAATTTAAACAAGAGCAGGAAGCTTACATTGTTGCATATTGAAACTTAAATTTAAATTTGTAATGTTACGATATCTCTGAGAATGATTATTTCATCAGCTTGCACACTTCTCTGTACTAACCGTCTTAAGGACGTCTTTTTAACCTTACTAGCGAATTTAAACCTTGATATTCAATATATATTAAATTCTTTGAATATCAGTAACTTCTTCCTTGATTTTGAAATTCTTGATTTTCTTTCTATATAAGACCTAATAAATGAAGTATTCTATTATTCTTAATGATTCAGTGAGTCAAATTATACTACTTGAATTGAAACAAAAATGTTGGAGAAATGTTTAAGTTGTTCATCTGATATTTCAACTCCATTATTTAGATCAGTTGCATCAATGACATTTTAGATATCATTCTATTTCACATAACCATATTCATACACACACACACACACACATATATAATATCTATGTGTGTGTATACTCTATTAAAACTTTATTAAATTTTCTACAGGAAACTCAAATACAAGCTGTCATGTGCGGTTCAAATATCACACGTTTTGAAGAGGCATTTGTTCCTTTCCAAACATATTTGGTATCTACAGCATTTGTCCGCGAATCAATCAGAACATATGGAGAACCTCTTCACCAGTTCTTTTGGACTTTTGATAATAATATAATGGTTGAACCAATAAAAGAGGTGATACCTGCTGAAAGCCATTGGCACCACCAACACAATCATGTGACAGCTTTGACTACCAACCGATAGGCTTTGATTTTGGTATTTACTACATTATACCTATCATGAATACATAATTTTTTTTAAATGACTATTCCAACTTACTAACAACTATATATTTGCTACAAGATATTCTTGCCATCGTTGTTAATGGAAGTCCTCCATCATATGCTACATGGAAACAAAATTCAAGAGTTCATTATCATTGACCATCAGTAAGTACAATTTATTTTTCAATTCTTCTTTAAAAATAAAGATTTTATTTCAAATCATAAACCTAACTTGTCTTGTATTCTTATTATTATAATCATGAATATCTTTTTAATATGTATAAAGGAAAAAGCCAACGAAACTCACCCTTTGGGAAGAATTCATCGACCTATATGGAAACAAACTTCTACATGAAGATTTTCCAGTAATCCTTGCCAGAAAAGTGGCCAACCAAAATCAGCTTCAGGTAAACTACACATATATTTACAATTTTTTCATTCAAACAACACATTCTACACAAACTAACACCAACTATTCAACTATATGTAGACCTGGCAAATAGATTTGGTACAACAATTTGTGTCAATCCTCCATATCCACAGGCCATTAAACTGAAAACATGGTATTCAAAATAGATTTCTTTCTATAAATAAATGTTTTTAAAAAAAAGTTAACATTTTCTATTTATATACAGGTGCAATGAAATAAAACCACAACTCAATTCATACATGAAAAAAAGCATTACAACCACAGGATCCCTTTTGTTTGTTCCATTTGAAGAAGACATCATACCTGTCGAAAATATCCAGCAACAAGCTTCGGTACATATATCACTTAAATCTTAAAATCTAATTTATGAATTAAACTCTAAATAAAATTAATCATTCCATGTATTTGTGAAGGAAAACACATTTCACGTGCAGATTCAATTGTCAATACCAAATAAAAATCAACAATTCTACATTTTATTTTGCTCTGATTGCAAATAACTCTTTCCATGAAGTTGGTGTCAAAGAAGATTCTATTGTGCAACCTGTCGTCGATCAACACATCTTATGCCCAAGTATTGCTTAACAAATCTCTTTTTCTAATGAATTCCAAACAACTCCATATGATAAAAGAAAGTATTTTATTCACTATATGCCCTAATCAAAGTTAAATGATTACAAATGATTATATATTAGAACCCAAACAGATTCTGTTGTAAAATTTTGAGATACAGATTGCCAGATGCTTAAATTATGTGCCAATCACTTTTTTTTAAGTATATCTTAGTCACTAAATTAGGTCAATGAAGTGCATATTTATAGTCTAATTTAGCAGTAGCAAGAAGTTAATGACATAAAACTTGGTGGTAGTAGTTTAATTGTAAGAGCAAAGAATGTAGATATAGTTTTTCCCAACACCTACCTGTTTAGTTCACATCTACATGCTTACCTCTCCATCTCTATAAATCCTCCTTCCTTATTCTGATCTATAATGTTGTAAAAGAAAATGTTGAAATACTATTGAGGTCTTCTGTCATATATTCAGCTAAAGTTGAAAACAACTGGAATGCAACGTGACATACCCGAAAGCCCTTAATGTTCCAAACATCAAATATTTTCGCAGGTAAAAATTAGTAAGATAGTAACTAGATGAAACTATCTAAAAAGAATAACCAAGAGATAGAGGCAATAGTGTTAGCAGCACCTGCAACAATCCAATGAGGAACATAAGATAAATATTAAATGAATGGCAATTGGCGTTGATATGTGAAATAGGTTCTGGATTATTATTATTAATATCTTGATATCATTATGTGCAAGGTTAAGAATTGAGATACTGATGCAAGTTTTTCCCTTCTGAATAGACCCTAAGTTTTACTGAACCTGTTGAATGGAAAATCAACTCTTTGAATAGGTGATGCTGCTCCTCTCCTTTAGCAAATATCAGAAACAAAACTTGGTACTTTGTTCCCTCCTTTATGTGTTAATTATCTCTCTTCTTTGTTTTCCAATAAAAGAAATTATTCTTTACCTTATTTTTATGCTTTTTGCTTGCATTGGTGATTCTTTTGTTTATGGTGATGTAGATTTTATTTTTGGTTCTAGCAAGTATGCTTCTTTGCAGATTTCTCTGATTGTGCTTTGGGGTTTATTTGCATGCTTAGTATTTTTTATTCTTTTATTTGTAGATTGAGTCATATTTGTTAAGGCCTGCAAATAATTATCGAATTGATTAATTTATAGACAGTATAAAAGGGACCATAAGATCTGTACTATTTTATTTATAGAGCCATTTTCTTTCGATAACACTTAACATTCAAATTTGTTTCTCCCTTTCTGTTCCTTAGTTGTTGATACTTTATAAATTTTATCTACATAATAGATGTCACTTTGAAGTTACTGTCCAAGATGACACTTGTTCAGCAATAGCTATAATATCAGTCAAAATTAGAGAAGAAATATTATCTCTCACAGCAGCAGAAATCCATGACATTCGCTGTGTTAAGATAAAACACTCTGCAAATACTTAATTTTCATCAAAATACTGCATCACAACCTTTTGTACTACCTTAAAAAATCTATCTCTCATAATTTTTTTTTAATCTTTCAGAAACAAGCACTACCACTCACAGCAGTACACCACAAGCTGCTAGGGAAAAGATTGATTGTTTAAATAAAGAAGCTATTTGCAAAAAGTCAGGATACACCTTTAGCAAAATTATTGATCATGTCAATCAATGGCAAAGAAAATCCTAACAACCAGCCATCACCAGTCACAACAACAGTCCCTCCAAAAGGCAATAAACGCAAACTAAAGCAAATTATGACAAAAGAAGACTAAGAGGTATTCTTTACATAACGAATAACACACCACATTTTAATTCCATTTAAAATCTCTTCTAATTTACAATATCTCCATTAACTAATCATTCTTCCCTTTTCTTATCAATCAAATATGTTCTATGCTTGTGAAATATGATTGGCATCACCTTTTTGTCTACTCAACTAGATGTTGATGTTGTTCATAGTATAAAGTTTGGTTGCACACCAGGTACAACTCAAATTATACTTAAAAAAAATTCAATTATAAAATTTTAACTAATCACCACCTATATGTACTAAAATTCATTTTCCTTGTCCACACAGATACTTTTTGTCTTGCTGATGAACGCTGGGAAGCAGGTAAATTGAAGCTCTATATAGATAGTATAAAATCTGAACAACCAATGTAAATAACTATAAACCAAACATTTGCCAATCATATATATCACCGAAAAAAAGTGAAAAAGACATTCTTTTTTTAGATGAACTGAAACAAATAAGGTATCGTATTTTAAATTTAAATTTAGTTATATGAACAAGAGTGTAAAAATAACCAAACATATTTGTCAGGATTGGGTGGCGCCCGAAATACATTTACTAATACTAATATATATATATATATATATATATATATATATATATATATATATATATATATATATATATATATATATAAAGGGAAAAGTGTATTTAAATTAGAAAAAAAATAAACATTTTACTATTCAGAAATTTTCGATGTTTGTCGTTACGTGGAATAATCCTACAAAGAGAGATTTACACTCTTGTTAGCACCTATTTTGTAAAACTTATCCACACTTAATTTTTTTTACACGAATTAAATAATTTAATCATAGTAGCTAAGTTAAAACTTAAAGTGATGATAACTATCATGTAACTATGATTAAGTGATATATATATCATTGATTTGATATAAACACAACTCTATCAGAAAAGTGCAGAGTCAAAGTCAAAGTCAAAGTCAAAGATATGAAGAGTTTAATCTGAATGTCATTAATTTAAAAAAATAAAATATATATATAAAATTAATTTTTAATGTATATCCAATATTAATATAATGATTTTTTTATCTTAGGAATTATTCTTTGAGTATTTAACTTATGTACACTACTTATACAAGAATTTTATAATTTTCTTTCAAAATTATACATTAATATGCGTAAGCAATTAAATGAAAATACGTTTTGTGTTATGAATAGTATTGAAGTAGACATCTGACCTCAGATTTATCATCATCTTCTAGATCTGAATCTCCAACTGCCATGAAAGCAGTTTCATCAACATTTTCCGTGTCTGAATCCTCTATTCCTAATCCCCATGCATCCATCATAGCATAGTCTTCCTTCTCCTTTTGTTTAGCAGTTTTTTCTTTCATCTTTCTTTCAACCCATTCCTTTTTCCACTCACTTTCCCATAGGGACACTGTTTAATGTGGTGATCCATTTTTCCACACTTGTAACACCCTTATTAATCCCTTTATCAAACCATTTCCTGCTACCTGTGTCATCAGACCACCTTTTGCTGCCTGTTTCTTTCCTGTCTTTTCCTTTCCTATTTTTGAGGAATTTTTTGAAATTTTTTGCAAGAAAGGCTCTCTGATCCTCATCTAGGTCAGATTCCTCATCATCAGAAGCTGCCCTAAGGGCTAGTGACTTCTCATCCATGGCTACTTCTCTCTTTTGATCTTCCATGTTCATCTCATATGTTCTGAGATTTTCAACCAGCTCATTCAATGTCATGGTTTCAATGTCCTTAGCTTCCCTAATGGCAGTGACTTTTACATCCCACTTGGCTTTGGGTAAAATTCTCAGAAACCTTGTCCACTTGTTCCTCAGTAGTAAAAACCTTCCCCAAAGTGCAAGTTCATTGATAAGAAGTGTAAGTCTTGTCGTCATGTCTTGTAATGACTCATTTTCCTTCATCTTCAAAGTTTCATATTTAGTGAATAGCATAGCCACCCTGAATTTTCTAACCTAAGTAGTTCCTTCATGTGAAATAGTAAGGGCATCCCAGATTTGCTTAGCTGTAGTACATTTTGGGATCCTGTTATATTCATCTAGACCCAGACCACAGACCAAAATGTTTTTGCCTTTAGCATTTTTCCTTAATGCTAACAGATCATCAGCGTTGAAATCTCTTCTCTGTTTTGGCACTTGTTGATCTTTCACCGTTTTCATAGGATTGGTAGGTCCCATGATAATTCTATCCCAGAGTTTGTAGTCTTCTCCTTGAATGAAATCTTCCATCCTAGCCTTCCACCAACAGAAATGTGTTCTGTTGAAGAGTGGTGGCCTCACAGATGATTGACCTTCTCCATGACCAAAAGGTGGTGCAATATTCATCTTGATCAATTCTTAGGAACTAGCCTTTAACAAGAAAACCTGGCTCTGATACCAATTGTTAGATTTGCACACCCTATGGATTTGCCTAATCAAAGGAACAGGTTTGCAGACATGTTTCAATAAAGCAGAGATAAACGAGAATGTAGTGTTTTTATGTGGAAACACCTGGCTCACAAAAGGTGAAAAACCATGACCTGTACTTCTACAGGATTTTCTCCCAACTTCACTAAATCAATATGAGCCTCCAACAAACGATTATAAATCCTAGTAATCTAAGACTTCAACACAACTTCACCAACTTCCTAACTCCACACAAACCTCCCTAGGCTTATGTTCCCAACATCTTCAAGTTGCCCCCAACTTGAAGACTAAACAAGCTCTCAGTTTATAGACTACTGAGATAACATACAGACTCTAGCTACAACTAAAGAACAATTTCCTAAATGATGACTCAATAAAGAACCAAACCCAATAACTGTTTCATGACTCTAGACTTTATTGACTTCTTTTTCTTTCTTTTCATCTGAGTGCTTTCTGAGACTTGAGAACTTCTTTTTACTATTATCTTCTTGAGTTCTACTTGCAGTTAGACTCTCTTGATATCACTTTGTAGAATACTCCTTTTTTAGCTTGAACTCTTCTTGCTTTATTAGAGTTCTACACCTTCTTGAACTCTTTCTTGCTTTATTAGAGTTCTACACCTTTTTGAACTCCTTCTTCACTTTAACTCTTCTGTAATGCCCGATAAAATTACCAAAATACCCCTAGAGTGAGGATATGCGTGTAACGCATCTTCTGAAGCTCGTATGGCAAATCCGAGACCGGGTTTGAAATCAGCATGAAAAATTGAATGGGAAAGTGGTCTCAGTCGATTTTTAGAGCGACCCGATCGAAAGATAAATTTTCGATTCGAATCAGAAAACAGTGACGGTTTGCAACAGAGGCGCGTCGCGGACCTGTCGCGGAGAAGCACTTGTGCGATTTTCAAATTTTTCGACGGGATGGAGAAAACTCGTTCAAAAATATTTTTTTAAAAATACCCTGTTCGCGATAGGTCCGCGACGCGGACCATGTATTTTCGGGCTGGAAATTTCTAAATAATTATGAGGGGCATTCCGGTCAATCCCCCACCCCTCCTAAACTCTAATACACGACTAATAATGACATTCCTATGTGAAAAGGGTTTAAAAACCCTCATTCTAAGTCCTATTCCCTAATCTAACAAGGCTAGGGCTTGAGGAGAAGAGAGAAGAGCTTGTGTGAGGATTCGAGAGGAGATCCTAGACGTACTCGGTTGTTAGCCGCATCACAGGTATGTAAGGATAAACTATAATATGAGATTGTTCTCTCGTGTGCCCCTTAGAGGTCATAGATGAGTTGATGATTGAAGGGTCTACATGCATGATTTCTTTGATGGTTTTTCTTGAAAATTATAATTGAAATTACATGTTTTTTATGTTGATGATCATCATACTAATTGTTTTCTTAAATTGAATGCTTTCATGAGAATTTTCATAGCCCTACATGACTAATTCAAAAAGCATGCATATTGAATTTGAGAATTGAGTCTAGAGCCTTAAGTTAAGATTGTGATTGTGATTGTGATGAAGAAATGATGAGTCTAGAGCCTTGAGTTGAGGTTGTGATTGTTGATTGTGATTGTGATTGTGATGGGAGAATGATGATGAGTTGATAGAGTTTGATTGTTTTATGAGTCCCTATGAATGAATTCTACTGATGTGTCTATTCATTTAATCCTTAATGATTATTCTAAATTTTGAGTTAATGATGATATTGATTGATGAGAGGGTCAAGGACCCCATGAGATGATGGATGAAAGGGTTAAAGCCCTTATGAGGTACCGATCATTGACGGGGAGTGAGTCCCTAAGAGATTGGTTGAGGATTGACATGGAGGTTTTATGAGCATTGAGTCGGGAGGAGTATCAAGCACCAAAATGGGTAAGAGTGAGTCCTACCCGAACCCATTAAACTACGTCGCCAAGCGTAGAAGAGGTTTCCTCTTGAGTTTATGTCCCTGAAAGCAATATCGGAGTTGTTGAGTTTTCTGACTCCATATTGGGTGAGCTGATATGGTTTTTGATTCGTTCTCTACCTGGCAAGTACAGAACGACCGTGGCAACACCGGCGGGGTGTTGTACAATCACTGGCTCATAAGTGGTTGTTGTTGATTAAGAGAAACTCGCATAAGTTTCGTTACCTTACTCCGAGTCTAGATGAGATGAGAGGGGAGGTGGGCTCCTCTAAGTTGAGTTTGAGATGAGTTCAGACTATTGATGAGTCTGAGTTAATGATGTGTCACTTGTCTACTCTTTATTCTTGCATAGATAGACATTTGACTAATGATGTGATGTTTATTTTGAGTTGATATTGTTTCCATATTATCTACCGATTTCTGTTTCACTCAGCTATATTACATACCAGTACATCCCAAGTACTGATGTCCCCTCTGGACTGCATCATTTTATGATGCAGAGGCAGGTTCTAGGGATCGTCAACAGGCGCTTCGTTGAGGATTTTGAGATTGCAGTTGATTGGTGAGCCTCCTTTACTGCGGAGGATTCACTCTTTTATTTCATCATGCTTTAGAGTTAGACTGGATTATTTTCTTTTGTTTTGATTTGGGTAGCCATGGATTTGTCATTGGCACCACATGATTAGTGATAGAGGCTTCATAGACGATGGTCGAGCATTTGATGTTGAGATTGTGAGCTAGTTCTTTCTAGTAGCCTTTATTTTATATATATACTCCTTTGAGGCTTTAGGCATGATGTGTCCACTAGACTTATATTTTCCTGCTATCTAGTAGAGTTATTTGATTGAATGATGTGACAAGAGTTAAGTGGTTCGCTTGGGGACTAGCAATAGTCTTCGAGTGCCAGCCATGCCTAGGGTACCCTCCCGGGGCGTGACAAACTTAGTATCAGAGCATAGAGTTCAAGTGTCCTAGGGAGTCTATGAAGCCGTGTCTAGTAGAGTCTTGTTTATGGGTGTGTTGTCGACCACATTTCATAAGCAGGAGGCTATGGGACATTAGGAATGGTTACACTTCTTTCTTTTTCCAATTCGTGCGATAGAGTTAAACTCTATGAAAACTATCTTCTTATTCGTGCTCTACACATGCATAATCGACAATATGCCTCCCAGAAGAGCTGGCAGAGGAAGGGGACATCCTGCCAGGCAAGCTGTTAATCCACCTGAACCCCAAGTACCCGAGGGGCCCGTGGACCCAGCTGTCCCTGTTGAAAAACCCCCTCAAGATGAGGTTTCCAATGTTGAGTTATGCCAGGCTATTCGAGCTCTAGCCTAGGCTGTTGCGGTACCTCCACTGAGACAAGGAGCGGGCAAGACTGGACACTCATGACACCTCTAGAGTCCGAGAATTTCTACGGATGAATCCGCTTGAGTTCACGGGGTTGACACCTACCGAAGACCCCGAGAACTATGTAGAGGAACTTAAGAAGATGTTCCAAGTGATGCACGTGGATGATGCTGATAGGGTTGAACTGGCCGCTTACCAACTTAAGGGTATGGCCAGGTTGTGGTTCGACCAATGGAAGAAAGGTAGGGGAAATGATGCTCCGCATGTGACTTGGGCAGTGTTTGAGAAGGCCTTCTTGGGACGCTTCTTCCCAAGGGAGAAAAAAGAAGCTAAGGTGAGGGAATTTCTGAATCTAAAACAGGGCTATATGACCGTGCAGGAGTATGGCTTGAAATTCACACAATTATCTCGCTATGCTCCGGACATGATTGCAGACATGAGGGGAAGGATGTGAATGTATGTCGATGGGTTGAATAGAGGACCCAAGAGGGATAGTAGGGGAGCGATGCTTGTGGGTGATATGGACATCGGGTGACTGATGACATTTGTGCAACAAGTTGATGAGGAAAAGTAGCAGGACAAGGAGGAGTTCAGGCGCAAGAAACCCAAAACATCTAGCTATGAGGTTGGAAGGAAGGGCAATGGTAACCGGTTTCCAGCACCATCATCTGCTAGTGCACCCATGCCTAGAATCAGGGATGATCAGAGGTTCCAGAATGCTAGAGCCCATGGTTCCCAATCGCAAGCTAGTGTATCCCAAGGATCGCAGGGTAAACCGCCATGTAGTAAGTGTGGCAAGTTGCACCTGGAAAGGTGTCGTGAAGGGGATAATGGGTGCTACAAATGTGGCCAAGTGGGTCACTATCAGAAAGACTGTCCGCAACGGGCTGGCCGAGCTCAATCCACTACATCGGTCCCACCAGTTAGAGGGAACCAGAGGGCCACTACGTCAGGTACGGGCGGAGCGACAAACCACTTGTATGCCATAGGTAGTCGCCAAGATCAGGAGAACTCCTCAGATGTGATGACGGGTATGATTCGAGTCTTTACTTTTGATTGTTATATTTTGATGGACCCTGGTGCCACACTGTCATTTGTATCTCCTTATGTGGCCAGTAAATTTGGTAGGACCCCTGAGAGTCTTCTTGAACCCTTTGATGTTTCTACTCCAGTGGGTGTGTCTATTCGAGCTGAGAGAGTCTATAGAACTTGTGTAGTGTCCATCCATCATAGGGACACTCTTGTTGATTTAAATGAATTGGAGATGGTTGATTTTGATTTGATCCTTGGCATGGATTGGCTCCACGCCTGTTATGCCTCTGTTGATTGTAGATCCCGAACTGTTAGGTTCCAATTCCCAAATGAACCGGCTCTAGAGTGGAAGGGTGACTCTGTTACCCCTAGAGGAAAGTTTATCTCATATCTTAGAGCCAGGAAATTGATTTCTAAAGGTTGTATCTATTATCTTGTGCGAGTGAGGTCAGACGATGTTGAGTTCCCAACTCTTGAGTCAGTTCCGATTGTTAATAAATTCCCGGAAGTGTTTCCTGACGATTTGCCCAGAGTCCCTCCTGACAAGGAGATTGACTTTGGGATTGACGTTCTACTTGATACCCAACCTATTTCGATCCCACCTTATAGGATGGCCCCCGCTGACTTAAAAGATTTGAAAGAGCAACTAAAAGATTTGCTAGAAAAGGGCTTCATTAGGCCAAGTGTTTCTCCTTGGGGTGCTCCGGTCCTATTCGTGTGAAAGAAAGATGGGTCCCTCAGAATGTGTATTGATTATAGGCAACTGAGCAAGGTCACAGTAAAGAACAAGTATCCCTTCCAAGGATAGATGATTTGTTTGACCAACTTCAGGGAGCCTCCTGTTTCTCTAAGATAGACCTCAGGTCTGGCTACCATCAGCTGAAGGTGAGAGAGTATGACATACCAAAGACAGCCTTTAGGACTAGATATGGCCATTTTGAGTTCTTGGTCATGTCCTTTGGGTTGACGAATGCACCTGCCGCCTTTATGGACTTGATGAATAGGGTGTTCAAACTATATCTTGACTTATTTGTGATTGTATTCATCGACGACATTCTGATTTATTCAAGGAGTGAAGAGGAGCATGCTAATCACCTCACAGTTGTCCTCCAAACTCTTAGGGACCATGAGTTGTATGCAAAATTCTCAAAGTGTGATATCTGGCTTAAGTCAGCAGCCTTCCTGGACCATGTTGTTTCCGGTGAGGGTATTCGAGTGGATGCCCAAAAGATTGAAGCGGTTAAGAACTGGCCCCGACCGATTACTCCGACTGACATTCGAAGTTTCCTGGGGTTGGCAGGCTACTACTGCAGGTTGTTGAGGGATTTTCTTCCCTATCCGCGCCATTGACCAAATTGACTCAGAAGAATGTCAAATTTCAGTGGTCCGAAAAATGTGAGAAGAGTTTCCAGGAATTGAAAACAAGGTTGACTACTGCGCCAGTCCTAACCTTACCTGATGGAACCGAAGACTTTGTAATTTATTGTGATGCCTCAAAGGTTGGATTGGGATGCGTACTAATGCAAAGAGGGAAAGTGATAGCCTATGCTTTCAGGCAACTCAAGGTTCATGAAAGGAACTACCCAACCCATGACCTCGAGTTGGCAGCAATAATGTTTGCACTTAAAATCTGGCGTCACTATTTGTATGGAGTGCATGTGGATGTGTTCACTGACCACAAGAGCTTGCAGTATGTTTTTAGTTAGAAAGAGCTCAACTTGCGACAGAGGAGATGGTTGGAATTACTCAAGGATTATGACATGAGTATTCACTACCACCCAGGTAAAGCTAATGTTGTTGCTGATGCTCTTAGCAGGTTATCAATGGGTAGCACAACCCACGTGGAGGAAGGAAAGAAGGAATTAGCCAAGAACGTGCACCGGTTGGCTTGATTAAGAGTTCGACTCGAAGAAAACAATGAAGGAGGAGTTAATGTGGAGAACGGGTCTGCTTCCTCGTTAGTAGTGGAAGTGAAGGAAAAGCAAGACCAAGACCCAGTCATACTCCAATTAAAGGAGGACGTCCATAGACAGAAGGTGATGGTCTTCTCCAAAGGGGATGGAGTGTTGAGATATTAAAGTAGATTGTGTGTTCCAAATGTTGATGGTATTCGGGACAGGATCATGGTGGAAGCCCATAACACTAGATATTCCATTCATCCTGGCTCCACCAAAATGTACCACGACTTAAGGGAAGTCTATTGGTGGAATGGGATGAAGAGGGACATTGCGGAATTCGTTTCAAAATGCCCAAACTGCCAACAAGTGAAGGTTGAACATCAAAGGCCATGTGGATTGGCTCAAAACTTTGTGATTCCGGAGTGGAAGTGGGAGATGATTAATATGGACTTTATCACTGGTCTGCCAAGGTCTCGAAAGCAACATGATTCGATATGGGTGATCATGGACAGAATGACTAAATCAGCTCACTTCCTGGCAGTTAAGACAACCAACACTGCGGAAGAGTATGCCAAGTTGTACATCCAGGAGATTGTGAGGTTGCATGGAGTTCCCTTGTCCATCATCTCGGACAGAGGAGCCCAATTTACCTCCCAGTTCTAGAGATCATTCCAGAAAGGCTTGGGTACTAAGGTGAATCTGAGCACAACCTTTCATCCCCAGACGGATGGTCAGGCAGAGCATACAATTCAAACGCTTGAGGACATGTTGAGGGCTTATGTCCTTGACTTCAAGGGGAATTGGGACGATCACCTACCACTGATTGAATTTTCATACAACAATAGTTATCATGCGAGCATTCAGATGGCTCCATATGAAGCTTTGTATGGGAGGAATGTAGATCACCAACTGGGTGGTTTGAGGTTGGAGAATCTGAACTGATCGGGCCTGATCTTGTTCATCAGTCGATGGAGAAGGTCAAGGTCATTAGAGAAAGGTTAAAAACTACCCAGAGTCGACAAAAATCTTACACTGACGTAAGGAGAAGAGATTTGGAGTTCGAAATGGATGATTGGGTGTACCTGAAAGTATCACCTATGAAGGGTGTCCTAAGGTTTAGGAAGAAAGGAAAGCTAAGTACGCATTATGTTGGACTCTATCAAATCGTAAAGAGAATTGGGAAGGTTGCTTACGAGTTGGAGTTACCTTCCGAGCTAGATGGAGTCCATCCAGTATTCCATGTATCGATGCTGAAGAAATTCTTGGGAGATCCCGCCTTGGTGATCCCTGTTGATAGGATTGGAGTAAAGGATAACCTATCTTACGAAGAGGTCCCGGTTCAAATCCTTGATCGTCAGATTCGCAAGTTGAGGAACAAAGAGATAGCCTCAGTCAAAGTCCTGTGGAGAAATCAATTCGTTGAAGAAGCCACATGGGAAGCTGAGGAGGAGATGAAGGCAAAATATCTGCACCTATTCGTGCTAACTGGTGATGAAGATATTGAAGGTAAAAATCCTTACTCTTCACTAAGCTGATTGTTCTATTTTTTTTTATGTGACTTACTATTATTAAGTCGAGAAATGAATGATTGAATTGAGTGCGGAAATGAGCCTTGAGTTTATTCGTTCCTTAACCCCCATCTTTACTCATCATTCGAGGATGAATGATTCCAAGGGGGAGATGATGTAACGCCTGGTAAAATTACCAAAATACCCCTAGAGTGAGGGTATGCGCGTAAGGCATCTTTCGAAGCTTGTATGGCAAATTCGAGACCGGATTTAGAATCAGCATGAAAAATTGAGTGGGAAAGTGGTCTCGGTCGATTTTTAGAGCAACCCGATCGAAAGATAAATTTTTGATCCGAATCAAAAAACAGTGACGGTCCGCGACAGAGGCGCGCCGTGGACCTGTCGCGGAGGAGCACTTGTGTGATTTTCAAATTTTTCGACGGGATGGAGAAAACTCATTCAAAAATGTTTTTCCAAAAAATACCCTATTCGCGATAGGTCCGCGTCGCGGACTGTGTATTTTTCGGGCTGGAAATTTTCAAATAATTATGAGGGGCATTCCGGTCAATCCCCCACCCCTCCTAAACTCTAATACACGACTAATAATGACGTTCCTACGTGAAAAGGGTCTAAAAACCCTCATTCTAAGTCCTATTCCCTAATCTAACAAGGCTAGGGCTTGAGGAGAAGAGAGAAGAGCTTGTGTGAGGAATTCGAGAGGAGATCCTAGACGTACTCAGTTGTTAGCCACATCACAGGTATGTAAGGCTAAACTATAATATGAGATTGTTCTCTCATGTACCCCTTAGAGGTCATAGATGAGTTGATGATTGAAGAGTCTACATGCATGATTTCTTTGATGGTTTTTCTTGAAAATTATATTTGAAATTACATGTTTTCTATGTTGATGATCATCATACTAATTGCTTTCTTAAATTGAATGCTTTCATGAGAATTTGCATAGCCCTACATGACTAATTCGAAAAGCATGCATATTGAATTTGAGAATTGAGAATTGAGTCTAGAGCCTTGAGTTAATATTGTGATTGTGATTGTGATGAAGAAATGATAAGTCTAGAGCCTTGAGTTGAGGTTGTGATTGTTGATTGTGATTGTGATTGTGATGGGAGAATGATGATGAGTTGATAGAGTTTGATTGTTTTATGAGTCCCTATAAATGAATTCTACCGATGTGTCTATTCATTTCATCCTTAATGATTGTTCTAAATTTTGAGTTAATGATGAGATTGATAGATGAGAGGGTCAAGGACCCCATGAGATGATGGATGAAAGGGTTAAAGCCCCTATGAGGTACCGATCGTTGACGGGGAGTAAGTCCCTAAGAGATTGGTTGAGGATTGACATGGAGGTTTTATGAGCATTGAGTCAGGAGGAGTATCGAGCACTGAAATGGGTAAGAGTGAGTCCGACCCGAACCCATTAAACTACGTCGCCAAGAGTAGAAGAGGTTTCTTCTTGAGTTTATGTCCCTGAAAGCAATAACGGACTTGTTGAGTTTTCTGAATCCATATTGGGTGAGCTGATATGGTTTTTGATTTGTTCTCTACCTGGCAATACAGAACGGTCGTGGCAACACCAGCGAGATGTTGTACAATCACTGGCTCATAAGTGGTTGTTGTCGGTTAAGAGAAACTCGCATAAGTTTCATACCTTACTCCTAGTCTAGATGAGATGAGAGGGGAGGTGAGCTCCTCTGAGTTGAGTTTGAGATGAGTTGAGACTATTGATGAGTCTGAGTTAATAATGTGTCACTTGTCTACTCTTTATTCTTGCATAGATAGACATTTGACTAATGATGTGATATTTATTTTGAGTTGATATTGTTTCCATATTATCTACCGGTTTCTGTTTCACTCAGCTATATTACATACCAGTACATCCCAAGTACTGATGTCCCCTCTGGACTGCATCATTTTATGATGCAGAGGCAGGTACTAGGGATCGTCGACAGGCACTTCGTTGAGGATTTCGAGATTGCAGTTGATTGGTGAGCCTCCCTTACTCCGGAGGATTCACTCTTTTATTTCATCATGCTCTAGAGTTAGACTGGATTATTTTCTTTTGTTTTGATTTGGGTAGCCATGGATTTGTCATTGGCACCACATGATTAGTGATAGAGGCTTCATAGACGATGGTTGAGCATTTGATGTTGAGATTGTGAGCTAGTTCTTTAGACTAGCCTTTATTTTATATATATACTCCTTTGAGGCTTTAGACAATATGTGTCCACTAGACTTATATTTTCCTGCTATCCAGTAGAGTTATTTGATTGAATGATGTGACAAGAGCTAAGTGGTTCGCTTGGGGACTAGAAATAGTCTTCGAGTGCCGGCCACGCCTAGGGTACCCTCCCGGGGCGTGACATCTTCCTTCACTTGTGACTGCTGAACCAGAAACTTTCTTCAGCTTATTTCCAGAAACTTCATCCTTTCCGCTTCTTGTAGTATTCTTTCTCTCTAAGACAGTGCCCTGAATAACCTGATAAGTCAACAATTTTCATTGTCCTTTGTCCATCATCAAAACTGTGTTTAACCCAACAATGTGGATTTTTCTCTAAATGAAATTTCCTTTTTTCTTTCCACGTCACTCAAATCCCCCCCCCCCCCCCTTCTTTTTATTTCATTTTTTTTATCAAATAAATTTTTCCTTTATATAATTTCCTACTCATCACTTTCTATATTTTTTCTCTCTTATACTCCCCTACTGACCTTTTGTCTTCTCTTTTTTCCTTCTAGGGTTTCATTATTTTTCTTCTTTAAGGATTTTCTTGATTTTAGCTCTTGGTTTCTTGGATTTCTCACTCCCCCCCCCCCCCACCCACACACACATGGAAGCTCAACATGATTAAGAAAACAATGGATCTTGTGAAAAAGGTCCTTCTTCGTCTTCGAATAACTTTAAGGTGAAGATAAAAATTCCAAAACTCATGAAAGACGAAGATACAGATCGAGGATGTAAATAATTTTTGTGATGAAATGAACTTGTTTACGAAGCAAAAGGAAGATCATATATGTTGTGAGTGAGGCAAAAGGAAGATTTGATGATGGGGTTATTGCTATTTGAACACGTGTACGTACTATATTTTTTTTAGTAAACCACAAGTGTATCAGCTAATACACCAAACCACTAACTGTGGTTCTCCTTACGTTACTACAAAATAGAAACGGAAATCAACAAACAAATTTTGTCATCTTATAAATCAAATAAGTGGCTACAGGCGTCTAAAAAGAATGCTTTTAAATATTGTATTCCCCTACACTTTAACCCAAAATATAGAGAGGCACAGCTAACCCAACTCGAAAGTCAACGCATAAGTTATTTTTATGTACTCTTGATAAAACAATAATCATTCTTATATAGTTGGATATTTTTTCACTTACGCTTTTCTGACCAATTTTTATAGTGTAAGAAGGGCATAAAAGTTAAAGACTTGTGGGAGAGCTTATTACAAGACCAACTGAAGAATAAGTTGAATATCATGTATTAGTAGATTTTAAGTTGCTCACCCTCCTCTCAGTGAAAAAGGAAAGTAAGACTGACAAGGACATGTTGATATTAGAACCATAAATCTGTTTGAAGTAAGTAGTATGCTACATTGATAGTATGTGTTGTTCCTATGAGATGTAATTTACTTTTTGGGCATATGACTATAAGAATAGCAAAAATAAAACATTAGAAAGGAAGGAATTGCTTTTGATATTAAAGTGCAGTGCAGGTGAATAGTAGTCAATGGACTGCACTTGGGTGAAGGTCTTTTTAAGACATTGCTCGGATAAGTTTGTAAAGAATTGAAACCATGTTTTTTGAAACATTTTTTTGTTGAAAGCTTTTCTCGTACAAGTTAAATAGTCATCTTTTTTATACCTTTCTCTGAGATGGGACAAGTAGAAGTAGGTCCAAAAAAAAATCTGCAGTTATTCTCTTGTATATTGTTAGCATGAATTTTATATGTGAATGATGTATGGTACTTTTGAGCTTGATATAGTGACATGAGGATTTTGGAAATATACATATATATATTACCCATATTGTGCTGAGTAATGGTTTGTTCTTTTCCTTGGGTATATCCTTGCTTGGAAGCATTAAGTTCCATATTGTTAACAAATTCAAGAAGTAGAAGCAACTACAATTTATGAGAAGAGTCAAAAAATGCGTGGGGAAGAACTCACGTTTGTCCATTATGATTCATTGTGCTTGCACATAATCAGCTGACAGGGGTAGAAAGAGAAACTTTAAAGCTTAATTACAGAAAACTCTAGAAATGATGAGCCTAAATCAAAAGCTTTGTTCACAGAGAAGTGCCAAAAGGAGTGAATGATATGAAAAGGCATTGAAGTGTGTCCATGTAATAGAGCACATTAACAATTCTTATTTGAACTCTTTTATTATGTCGAAATTTTCATTATCCCCAACGATACCAGCGATTGGATTTCATATTATTGAACCTTTTGTCAGTAGGTAATAGAAGTAAAAGTTTCATACTTAATCGAAAATTCTGTTAGGAGCGTCATTCCCAAATAAACCCTATAGTGTATAATTCAGATCAAGTCAAACAACTAAATAATCTTATGACTATTCATAATAGGTGATGGTTGTTGCGGTTCTACACGAATTTTAGAATGCTTGATAGATAAGAGTTTCATATTTCATTTCCATAGTGGGATTCAATTCACTATTTTAGCTTTACCTAGGTGTGTTGCTGTTGTAGAGAACAAGTACATGAATGATGATCACTTCCCAGAGATGTGATGCTCACCTCTTCTGATTTTCAATGTGATGTTATTAATGAACAATTGCAATAATGGCTATTATGTATTTAAGCTATAATTTTGATCAATTATTGAACATGATTTTAATTTAATTAATTTTGTTATTTTAATTTGGGACTTTTATATAATTCTATTCTTAATTGTATAAATTCAAAATTTCTATTTATAAATGATTTGTTTTACATTTGATTTTTTAAGTTTTGAAAAATATGTAAGTGTATAATTTGTATATACTTACCTTGTTTGTCTACTAGCAACTGAAGTTTACAAATGCACATCTAAAACATTTCTAAATGTATAAATATAAAATTTGTATATGCTTATCTTGTTTGTATATTGAAAAGCGAAATTTACAAACGAAAATATCTATAGCAAATGAAATTAAAGCTATATAAAGCATAATTAGACAAACATAGTTAAAATACTTATGATAGCTATTGCAAATTTTTCTCATAGCAATTTAAATACTCTAGCATTGGGCTCGTGCTGAGCACGGGCCTTGCCAATCTAGTATGTATATATATATATATATATATATATATATATATATATATATATATATATATATATATATATATATATATATATATATATATATATATATATATATATATATATATATATATAACAACTCATTCTCTAACAGGAAAAGCAAAGACCTCATCTACCGCATCAACAGGTAATCTCGCATCTGAGGTCTTCTGGTCTCTGGTAAGCCTTAGGGAAGCTAGAACTTCTCCGAGATGTCGAAGTGGAACTACTAATGGGAAGCTATTGAGTCAACCTAGAGCAAGATCGACTAAGGGAAAGAACCCCCGCTTATTGGAGCTTTGAGTAAAGAATCTTATCTGAGGAATGCCTGCAGATGTAGGAATTAAGCCTCTCGGGGAACATTGACATACGATCTTTCTGGATTAGGGAGCAGAGTATGAACCTGAAACCAATATGAAAGAAAGTCATCAAGCAAGATAGCAAGTGTGGGAAAAGGCTGACGCGACGGGAAAGCGGCCACTAGTTACAAAGTGAACATAAGGTATCGAGAGGGCTATCACAGTCAGGTGCGAATTTCTTACCTGCAATTCTTGGTAGAGCTTATTTATGATTTCGTGCTGAACCCGATAAACGAACAAATAGGTGGTCTTTTTGGAAATGTTAAACAAAAGTTTTCCCCTCACATCTCGGTCACTTTTACTTTTTCGTTATTTTGTAATTCCCAGGGTATGATACCTTATAGCTTCACAGTTACAAGTCATTTTCTCATTACTTTGGCTCTCTCATTTTCGATTTTTATTGGCATTACTATAGTGGGATTTCAAAAAAATGGGCTTCATTTTTTAAGCTTCTTATTACCTGCAGGAGTCCCACTGCCATTAGCACCTTTTTTAGTACTCCTTGAGCTAATCCCTTATTGTTTTTGAGCATTAAGCTCAGGAATACGGCGACCAGCAAGTTTTCCAAAAGCGAACTGAATGGAATTGTTACTTTCCAAAAATCTTGCTTCAAATCAAAGAAAGAAGGTCTATTTTCCCATGTAGTTCGTCGGTCAAACCAACGATTCTCTTCTCAAAGTAATAGAGAGTCTTTTTCTAGTTAGACTTATATATATATATATATATATATATATCAAGACCCCTTATCATCATGGGCCCAACATATATTTTTTTTAGTAAAAATTATAGGGATCTCATATTGTTTTACCATAATTCTCCAAAATCCCAACTCTTTCCGAAATTACTAAAGATTCCGACTTTTACCTATTTTTAATGATACTTAATAGTAATCGTTGATACCTAAAACTGCATAACTGGATTTTGATGGTTATTGCGCTAAATTAGGAACAACAACTTCACCTTCTGTTTTTGTGATCCCCCAATTACCGCTTAACGTTCCAGTTGTATCAATCAACCCAAAAGAAGCATTACAATCTGTTATGTTCAAAATTCAAAAACACCATAGGAAGTGAAACAGTCCAAACAAGAAATATTGCATCGCTATTTAAAAAAACTGCCAACCATGAATATCTCGATTTTGATCCGTCACTAGTGGAATATGAGAATCTGATGTAGTGTACATTGGTTATAAAAGTGACGGAATTGTTGTAGGTGAGAATATCTCTTTTGTTAATCTCAGAGCCGCAATAGTAGCAGTACTGGATATCAATGAACAAATGAAGAGAATCGATATTCGATACATTGTTGAAGGTAATGCATTTTTGATTTGTATCCCCAATGACATGGGAGTGAAGTTGTATTTAGAAATAAAGAAGAAGGAACCTAGGTTTGGTGTGTATCCTTTGTGCATGGATACCAGTGATGTAGAGGGTATCGATGTTCTGATGATCGATGCATCAACTGGAATAGTTGAACAAGATTCCATGGTTTCTTGTTATTTGCCTGAGGTTGACGTATCAAACATAAATTGTGACTCAACAAATGTCGATGTGAAGGTGAAAAATATGTACAAGGACAAAGCGACGTTAGTTGATATTATGGCGAGATATAAAGTGCATAATGGATTCAACTTCAAGGTTAAAAGATCTGACCATGAAAGGTATGAAAATTTTCCAGTAATTTAAGTCGTATATCAGTGAGTGAAATATTTTGGTGCATCAAATTTTGAATTGTTCTAGTACATTTAATGTTGCTTGAATGTTTTTTTTTTGTGTGTGTAATTTTTTTAAAAGCTGAATGCTTTCAATTTTATATCCAATTGTTGCAGCTATGTGTTGAAGTGCTTTTTTGACAACTGTTCCTGGAACCTGAAATCATCAAGTCGGAAGAATACAAAATTTTTTAAAATAAGATAATTTAACGATAGACATACGTGTATGATGAGGGAAAGGTTGTGAGTTCGGAGTCGTAGGGAATAAGTGTTTCACCCTTACTTTGGGTGTTTGGCATGCAATACTGGTTCCCTACAATGAGCAAAAACAAGAAATAAAAGTAAAATTAGGGACTGGAATTACACACTGAAATTAGCAACTAATAGACTATTTCTTCGCCCCAGTCCCCGGCAACACGCCAAAATTTGATACACCCAAATTTACACTCCAAAAAGGAATAGTAAAGCGGTCGTTGATCAAACATAGAACTCAACTAGAGTTAAGGTCGATCCCACAGGGAATGCGTGAGAATGATTCTATTAGCTTTCAGATGTAAATTCTATTCCCAAGATAAAATTGCATGAAGTAAATAGGGGGGGGGGGGGTTTATGATGTTTCAATTAAAATCCTAATATAAAGTATCTAATGCGTACATTGATTATTGGAGTTCAAACAGTTAATGAGAAGCTAGGGTTGTGTTCCTCATAACGTCTATTATGATAACTAAATTAGTATGGTAAACTCATTCATGATTGCGCATACAAGATCAAACAAGTTAGATGACACCTAGGTCACCTCCGGTCCTTCCTAGATATATTTCACTCATCACCTTTCAATCTCAGAATGTGTACAATGGTAACCTTTGTTCTAGATCTCAGAATACTCTCACCTTTCGCTCTCAAGTACTTAGACTAGGTTAAAAATCCCAAATTTCCGTTGTAGAATTCTTTTTCTAATTACCACATCTCTCCCGAGCATGTAACAAATACAGGCTTACCCTAACGCGTCGACTCATTAGGGGAGAAGTTAAAGCGAAGAATGCCACAATGTATGCGATGATCAATCCCAAGAGTTCACCTCCAAATTTTGTTATCTTATTGAATTGTCATGGTTCCCACAACCCTAGTTGTGGGTTTAGCCTAGCATATTCAACACAATTCGCCCATAACAATATAAAGGAATCATGATAAATGACTTACTATTGATATGATGAATTCACGTGTTACAATCTCCAAAGAGATGATCGAAACCCAAGAATTCAAAATGTAAATAATAGCACAATAGTGTTCTCCTCTTGTTCTCTAACTCCAGTGTGCAATAATAATTAAAAATGAAATAAAACAAATATATATATATATATATATATATATATATATATATACAAGGAAAAACCTACTCTAATTTAAAATAGGAAAATAGACGTCGACATAGGTACGGGTCACTACACGGACTGTGAGGGCCCACAAGGGTCGTGAAATGGTCTGTGAGTCTTCACTGCTCTTATGATCCCCTGCGTAGGCACGGCCGGTGTAGAGGTTCACGGACCGTATACCTTCCCTTAGCAACTTCTCATCAACACTTTAATCCTCCATCTTCACGGCCCATGTCACGGTCTGTAGTTGGTCACACGGTCCATGACGGTCCCCCGTCTCTCTTCACTAATACGATTTTTGTTATTTTCGATGGTGATTCTTCCAATTTAGATAAACTTCATGGTATGTGACATGGCCCGTGTTAATTACGACGGCCCGTGAAAGGTCTCATAGAGTTTGCCTTGGGCTCCATTCCAACTCCTTTGCTCTTCACGCCAAGTGTGAGGCCACGAGCGGGGTTCACGGTCCGTGTAATGTGGCACAGTCTGTGAAAGCACCCGTGTTCCTTCACTTGGTTTAATTCACAACTTCCTTTGTTATGGGCCAATTCATGTACCCTCCCACGGTCCATGTGAGGCTACACGGGCCGTGAGGGTCTCCGTATGCCACTACTTCAACGTTTTTTCGCTCTTTTTCTTGCACTTCACCCATCGTTCCATGCCTTTACCATTTTCCTGAAAAATAATAAAATACACACATCAAACCAACATATTTTCTTGAGAACGTGCAAAAATTCTATGTTCAAAGCGTCACAAGAGTCGTATTTTCATGACTCATCAATAACAGAGACAAGTCAAAAAAAGTATCAACAGTCAGATACATACCCCAAATGTAATAGGTATCAATTTGTCCTAATTGATACTATGTGTGTCAACGATTAGATATCAAATATACCTATTCAAAACTATGGAGAAACATATGGAAGTCCAGCTCCAACAAAGGTTAAAGGCTTTACTTGGTTGGTGGCTAAGAGAGCATGGCACTAGGAGTCTTCAAGAAAAAGAGGTCTATTATAACAAATGGAATCAATAATGATTTGGTTTTATATTGCACATTCACAGCTCAACTATGGTCCTATTCCTCAACATAACAAAGACAAGTTGAAAAAAGTATCAACGGTCAGATGCATACCCCTAATGTAATAGGTATCAATTTGTCCTAATTGATACTATGTGTGTCAACGATTAGGTATCAAATATACCTATGAAAGGCTTGGTGCAAAATGAGGGCAGTCAAAACTATGGAGAAACATATGGAAGTCCAGCTCCAACCAAGGTTAAATGCTTTACTTGGTTGGTGGCTAAGAGAGCATGGCACAAGGAGTCTTGAAGAAAAATAGGGCCATCATAACAAATGGAGTCAGTAATCATTTGTTTTTACATTGCACATTCACAGCTCAACTATGGTCCTATTCCTCAACATAATAGAGACAAGTCGAAAAAAATGTCAACAGTCAGATGCATAACCCTAATGTAATAGGTATCAGTTTGTCCTAATTGATACTATGTGTGTCAACGATGAGATATCAAATATACTGTAATGTAATAATTTATCTCTTATGTATAAGAATCAACAGTCAGTTGCATAAGCCTAATGTAATATGTATCAATTTCTCCTAATTAATACTAAGATGTGTTATTTCAATTTTTTGGGAAAAAATTTCGTATTTACCTTTGGCAATGGTGGGCGGGCAAGAGAAGATTGAACTTTACTTTTCCGACTTGCATGTCGTTTCCAACTTGGGAATCTTGAAGTTGATGCTACATCCTTCAATAGTTCTTCTTTTGTATGTGCGATTTTATTGACCGACTCGCCGCAACGGTTGTACTCATCAACTTTGGCTGTGTCGGCGTCTTCTACACTTCAATTTTGTTTTGGGTAAGACCCAAACTAAAAGATGACAACGATTCTATTGTTGAGTGATGAAATTGCAGAAAAAAATATTTTGAAAAAAAAAATAAAGAAGAATTTGATGAATGCGGGTAATTGCAAAAAGGTGGAAGATGGTGGAACGATGGAAGACGATGAATGTGAGTAAGGGAGAGAAAGTAAAATTTGGAATATGGATTTGAAATATATGTTTAAATGGAAAAACATTAACTTAAAGGAGAGAGAAATACAAATTAAAAAAATTGAAATCCGTGTTTAAATGGGAAATATGAGAAATTAAAGTCTAATTGACATTGATTAGACTCCTAGACAATAAACTAGGAGTAATTATAGCTTTTTATGAAAAGACTGATTCTTTAAGTATCAAAATTAAAAGGATAGTGATAAAAAATTGGAATTTTGGTAATTTTCATAAATGGTAGGGAATACTAAAGATTTTGGTAAATAAAGTCTTTTGTAATTTTTGCTTTTTTTTATCTTAATTTATATAATATTGATAAATTTTTTAATACATTTTAAAACTTTTTTTAATTATTAATTATTGTAACTTGATAATTTTATGGCATTTTTTAATAATATATGTTACTTACTATGTTCGAGTTTATGTTGCAAATGTGAAATTTTGAGAGTCAATCAAACTTTTATTTGCATTTAAAATATTTTTAATTGTTAATTGTTGTGATTCATAGTATATATGTTACTCTTTCCGTCTCAATTTATGTGGCTTCAAATTTTTTATATGTCTTTTAAATTTTTAAGTTAGTAATATAGTAATTTATTGTACATGTTTCGTCATTTCAAATAATATATGTTACTTCCTCTATCTCAATTTAAATTGCTAATTATTGTTATTTATAGTATTTTTCTTAAAAGAAAAATATTAATTACTGTAATTTATAATATTTTTTTACATAAGTTTTCAATATACAACATATTAAAAATAGTTAAAATGATGAATAAGAATAGAACTAAAAATAGTTAAAATGATGAATAAAAATAGATGAAAGCATACGCAAACAAACTTTATTGGAAAAGAATTGATAAGAAAAGAAAATCACAACAAAAAGAGTCATTATTGTAGAGAAATATTGTATACATTTGTCAGGCTTTTATATATATATATATATATATATATATATATATATATATATATATACGTGGTGGTTCCACAAATCACAACCTTTTAAAGCAGGTAACTCTTGGTTGTCCTTGTTACGTCGGAAAATGACTTCGGGTTTAAAAATTCGATTTAAGACTTAATTGATTTAAGTAAAACCGAATCTTTAAAAATTAGAGTCGCCACTTAATTTTTTAAGGAAAAATCAAGAAAACCGATTTAAAATTATTTTTTAAAAGAATTAACAGAAAAAATCCTTTTAAAAATCCAAAGAAGGGTTCGGGTTCATATTTCTATTTCGGGAAGGTTTTACGCACCCGAAATATCCGCTAACACGCGGTTATCCGACGATTAAATAATTTTGACTAACTTTAAAATATTAATTTATACTCTTAATTAGAAAAAGGTTTAAGTAAATATTTAAGGATTAGAAAAAATATTTAAAATCTTATTCAATTAAAATTAATCTAAGTGAACCATTTAAAAATAATTAAGCAAGAAAACCTAATATCAAAGTCTAACCAAATTTTATTTAATTAAAGGAGTTGACGAATTTAATCAAATAATCGGAATTTTGAAATCTTCTAAACTCTAAGTGTTTAAAAGAAGAAATGTATATATACTTTCAAAAATATTTTAAGGAAGAAAGTAGTTGAAATATTTTAAGGAGTATTTTAAAACCTACTTTCCTAAGAGTGATTTTTATAGCCTGGAATAAATCGTGACATAACATGGATGGCCAACTTTGGGGAAATTCAATTAGATTAAAACTTATAAAATAAAATCGGAGTTAGAACAAATAAATATAAAGAGTAGGGCAAATATCACAAATAAAATGTAAGTAAAAATTGATTGGAATGACTTGGGCCTGGGCAGGCCCAATCTTCAAACCTGCATGATTAATATATTTTAAATTTGGGCCTGCCCATTCCCTTTTTAAAATTGGGCTTGCCCAATTCTGAGGATCTGCTACTGCCAATTGGGCTAAGGCCCAACACCATTTCACTGCCAAAATATTAGGGCCTTTAGCCCTTTCCCTTTTGGGTTTAATCTGTAGTATACACTGGTTGTATACCAGTGTATATAACCTGCATGTTGGTGTGTATACACCAACTTTCGGCCTCCGGAACCTGTATAATTGACTCCCCGGCTTGCATTTATACCCCGATGCCATGAAGTGGGTGGATCGACTCGAGAGAGATAAAATTTGGGCCTCCGTGGCCCAAGGAAAGCAAAAATGGAGTCCTCAATGGACCCGAACATTTGTCCATGCAAAGAAGTAAAGATAAGGAGAGTAAAAACTCATGGATAAATCCGGACCAATGAAAAATATACGAATGCAAGCAAGGTTTAAAGCAAAGAAATCACATAAGCAAGAACACATTTAGGCTTTAAATAATTACTTACTACTAAATTCTTCTAAAATAAAACTCACTTGAGACATCCACTTGGATCCAACTAAATAACTAATAATCTCTAGAATGCGAGACAAACCGGATATTGTATTTCACAAGGTCGACATACAATTCACAACTTACATGACAATTCCAAAAGACATCAAACACTAGTCAAAAGACTTCAAGACAAGAAGAAGAAAAGAACAAAATGCACAAATTTGAGGCCAACATACGTGATATAAAACAACTATATAGAGAAATATTAACACATAACTATTACAATATGATAGCAAAATTCAAGTTATATATATGTTCATAGACATATCCCATATATATAGCATATACATATGCATACATAAGTATATATGTAGACATACATGTAGCCATAACAACCAAAATACCTTTGACTTATAGATATTTATACATTTTTCGTAGAATTACACATACACATAGATATACACATAAAAGTGGCAATTATATATATTCATAGATATGTACACATATGTATAGCATATATACGTACATACATAAGTATATATATAGAGATATACATAACCATAGTAACCAAACGACTTTACAACTTATATACATTTATAAGCATAAACGTAGAAATACACATATATGTATGTACATACATAAATATGGCAGCCCAACAGTATAACCGGACAATATTCAAACTGTATACACGTGTTTATATACATATACGCAGATATACATGACATATGTACGTATATATAGCTGCATATACACTGTGATACGACTATACTTACCATATAACCAAATAACTTTCCAAGTTATACATACATATACATGTGTATGCTGATATATACATGATATACAGCAGATATCTAACAAACCAACACATATATTCAAACATTCTTCAAGTTTTATACATACATATACGTATATATATCTTAATATACATAGATATACAGCAAACAACCGCCAAAGCAAACATATATTTAGACATTCTTCAAGTTTAGACATACATACGCAGATATACAGCAGTATACAGCCTTCCAAACTAATATATACTCAACCATTCTTCAAGTTCATACATATATACGCAGGTATACGGCATCTAAACTAACATATACTCAACTATCTTCAAGTTTTGGACATATATACAAAGATATACAGCGTCTAAACTAACATATACTCAACTATCTTCAAGTTTTATACATACATATGCATATACGTCCTCATATACATAGATATACAGCAAAACCAGCCATCAAAATCAACATATATTCCATTATTCTTCAAGTTTTATACATACATACGCATATACGTCCTCATATACATAGATATACAGCAAAACCAGCCATCAAAATCAACATATATTCAACTATTCTTCAAGTTTTATGCATACATACGCATATACGTCCTCATATACATAGATATACAGCAAAACCAGCCATCAAAATCAACATATATTCAACTATTCTTCAAGTTTTATACATACATACGCATATACATTTGTATATACATATACATATACAAATATGTATACCCACAATGTCATACCAACAACATACTTTAAAAATGGTTCAACATTCGGATTCAAACATGTATATTGATTCGAGTTGAAGGGTAAGAAACTCAAGAATGTTACCTGTTGGCGGGCAGCGAACGGGACTACGAACTTGAACGACACCACCTCGACCAAACTACGAACGCAACAAAGCTGGTCTACAAATTGTACCTGTTCCGAGAAATAGCAGCAAACTACTTCTCACTGACTCAAGAAATATTTTTCGCAAACTTAGAAACGAGTATTACAAAATTTCCAGAAAGAAAAAAAAAATCTCCCAAAAATTTCCAGGAAGCCGACCCCTTTCCTTCCTGAAATCTGAACCCCAAAAATTTCCCGAATCCGAAAATCCAACCCCAAAAATCCGAACCCCTTTGGCAGCCAACACAGGGAGTATATATAGCCATGTAAATTCAGGGCAAATCCGACATTTTGCCCTGAATTCGAATTCCAAACGGAACCCCTTACGAGGCTCACATCTCAGCCGTCGATTTGCATCGACGGCTCAGATGTGAGACACGTGGGAGGTCCCTGATGCGCAAGTACGAAGAAAGAGAGGAGAGGAGGAGGTGTTTGACCAAGAAATGGCCAAAATGGCCACTGTGGTCGTTGCTGCCATTACTGGCCTTCGCGACTGTCTTCTGGTTTTTTTTCCGCTTCGGGTTGGGGTTTATAGGGAAGAGGAAACGCGTGGGTTAGGGAGATTAATGGTTTCTTGGCATTTTGCCAAGAAAACACACTGATAATGGCTGAATTTTGGCTGCCATTTTGCTGGTTTTCGTTTTTGGGGAAGGGGAAGAAGGAGACAAGGGGTTGTGGGTTAGGGATTTAATTAAAAAGGTTGGGCCAGATTTATTTTTTAAGGATTGGGCTGGAGTTATTTTTTAAGAATTGGGCTGGAGTTATTTTTTAAGAATTGGGCTTGGGGAAGGGACTTTGGGCCTGAGTTAATTTAAAAGATTTAAAAGAAGTAGTGAAAAATTAAGAAATAGACACTTAAAATACCGACTTGACCCGTTTAAAATTAATCGATTAATTCGACCACGAAATTAATATAAATTAATTAAGGAGCTTTTAAATATTAACGACTTAAGAACAAAGTAAAGTATTTAACGATAGAATCTATTTGAGAAAATATTTTAAACATAACAAAAATTAAAAGATTTATATAATACGCGATATGTAAACATGAAATTTATATAATACGATAAAAGTAAAGTAAAGTAATACACAATAATATAATACGAACAAATAAAGTAAAGTATTTTAAGACAAATATATATAATAAGCAACATATAAACCTAATAAAATTGAAAATTCAAGTATTTAAATCTAGAGTTACTTGAAAAAATATTTTTTGCATTTTGAAAGCTAATTAATTCAAATCGCTAAAATTAATAGCTCGATGATTAATTTGTACTGTGGAGGGTCAAAATTGGGTGTCAACAGCTGTCCCTTTCTTTGGGCATGATCGATGAAAACGATTGTGGACAAAGAAACTTGACCAATCCAATTTTGAGCCGACCACATATTCATCTCGTGGAAGGGTCTTGGCACGGCTATAGGAAATTGTGGCCGGACCCCGGTTTCGGGTTTCCTACATATCTCAGGTTACATGAGAATTCAGGCCACTTGTAGTTCGAAACGCTTGATTTTAACGCACGATTTTGAAAAATTCAAAAGCTATCCAATATCGAATTATGGAGAAATCGAGATGCTTGGGGTGAGATTTTGAGGGTAAATGTTAGAATACAGCCGAGTTTTCAAAGTTGAGCCCGCCTACATATCCTTGGACTTAGGAATCAGGCTGCTTGTAGTTCGACTCTATCGGTTGAAAAGGAAATCTCTTATTCGAGACAACCTCTGGTTCAGGAGGAGTGACAAACAAAACGAATTATGAAAAGAAGCTTGCAACCTCTTAACCATAAATGTGGTGCACTTCACACCCATAATTAAGAACTTACACGGGCATAATTTTCAAAAATCTTGGTACATTGTCACTCAGATTGGAAACGTTGTGTCCAGTGAGAGTTGAGATCATCTAGATGCGAAACTGAAGACTACGGACTCAAAGAAAATACCCACATGCCTTCTGATAGGGGTGTGGTTAGATTGTGGTGGTAGTCGTTTCTCAGCTCGTGTCCGAAGAGTTTGACATTCCTCTCCAGACTATGTCCCAGTTCGCTGCTAAGATAAAGTTCCACGTTGTGCTGCGTCCCATTTGATGACGTCCACACCTGTGATTCGTTTTGAGAATTCATCCTTTCGGATGCTCTCGATGCCACTTATAAAACTGTTAGTAAATAATCATAAATACAAAGATGATGTCTTTTACCATGTTTGACATGTTCTTCTTTGCAATTGTGATAGATAATGAGTTGATGCGGGGTGGTATGGTAATGACCTTCTTGGCAATAAATAGTGTAATCGCCCTCTCGGCGATGAATATGTGATGGCCTTCTTGGCGATAAATATGTGATCGCCCTCTCGGCAACTTGAAAATAAAATAGCATTCTTGGTAACGAATATGCGATGGCCCTCTCGGCAGCTTGAAAAATAAAATGGCCCTCTCAGCATTGAATATGTGATGGCCCTCTCGGCGATGTATATGCAATGGCCCTCTCGGCAGCTTGAAAAATGGCCCTCTCGGCAATGAATATGTGATGGCCCTCTCGGCGATGAATATGCAATGGCCCTCTCGGCGATGAATATGTGATGATAATTTTCCAACTGTAACGGGGTGGATGGCCCGATAATCTTCCAACTGTAACGGGGTGGATGGCCCGATAATCATCCAACTGTAACGGGGTGGATGGCCCGATAATTATCTTGGCAATAATATAAATATAATGATCATTCTCGGTGATGATATGCATATGATGCTCCTCTTGGCAATAACATAAATATGATGATAGTTTCGGAAATAAATCGACAACGATATGCAAAGATGCTCCTCTTGGCGATAATATAAATACGGTGATAATCCATGGAAATAAATTGAGGATGATATGCGTAGATACTCCTCTTGGCAATAATATAATTATGACGATAGTCCTGGAAATACATTGGCAACAATATGCATAGATGTTCCTCTTGACAATAATATAGCTGTGATAATAGCCCAACTGTAACGAGGTGGACGGCTCGATAATTATCCAACTGTAACGGGGTGGACGGCCCGACAATAATCCAGCTTGATTCAGCATAAGGTCCCTGAAATAGACAAATAAACTATGCAAACCACTTATGGGGTGGCTAACCCAACAAAATCATATGTCAAGGCCCTCGAATAAACAAGTAAGATTCATAAACCACTTATGGGGTGGGCAACCCCAAAAAATCTAGAATATTAACCCTCACATGGTCAACAAACACGTATGCATATATAGATACGTGACGATTATCCTAATGGACAAAGCAGAAACCATATCGACATGTACATTTGTCACGGTTATGACTACCTCGTTTAAGAGATAGAACAATCGAAGTGAGATGGCTGAATTCCTTTGCACAAAGATTAAAGCCTTTCTCATCTTTTTCTGAAAAACTCAATAAACTTTGAGTTTATCGCACGATATCTTTAGCCATTGCTGAAGACTTAAATGACTTGTAACCTCAATTGTCGCGAAGACATGTAATCTTCAGCGTCTATTGATTCGATAGACCTTTTGCTTTGTCCTCGCAACACTTTCGTAGTAGCATCATCTCCAGATTTGACATTGGTTTTTTTCAGCATTGTCCCAACTTTACTAGCATAACCACCTGCAAAACTTGAGATCAAACGTTAACAAACATAATAACGTAAAGTCTACACTTAAGATAAAGTATGAGATTATGTCATTCATCTATAAAGATCAGGTCATGGTAAACTTAGCGGTGATCTTAATCATGACTTATCACTACTTGATTTTGCTCCTTTGCAAATCTTGTAGTCTTTACACACGCTCCGTATCCGGTGATGCTGGCTTGATTCTTTTGAGCTTTGAAAAATCCATCAAACTTGTGTCTAATTACTGCAAAATATAGTGAAAGTCATTAGAAATCACCTTGACATAATATAATTAATTGAAGATAAGATGAGATGAGAAATCGTGTGATTAATTATGTTGAGGCCATGGTGTATGTAAGTGGCGCCTCATGCTTGAAAGTTTTGACATCATCATTTCTATGATTTCATTGTTCCTGCATCCAAAGAAAAATTCTTAGTTTGAGAGGCGAATTGATCTGTGTTGATCTTCCGATTGTCCGTTCTCCGCCTCGTCTTTGACGGACCATCCCGATCTCAGACGAATACATTCAGCTTCTGACACAGCTCTTGTGACGTATCACGATTGTCTTTGAATTTCTGATTAGGTTGAGATTTCCAAGGTTGCTCTCAAATTTCTAACGACACTCGATGATCTCAAAAATTTCTGTCCCAGTTACATGTCGTACCAAATCACTAACTTGTTAGAATTTTTGAGATCTTCTCAAAAATTCTGTCCCAGTTGAAATTTCTGATGCCCCAAATTCCATCTTGTTGGAGACGTGCCTTTATGTTCAGAATTTTTGAGTTCCTCTCAAGAATTATGTCCCAGTTTTCTTTATGGGAATATGACCGAACCGTTGTGGCGCCTACGTATCCCGTTGAGGCAGGAATCAGGTCAAACGTAGTTCCCCTCTCGGGAGATAAGGAAAAATATGAATTTTAATAAGAAAATGACCGAGGCCGACATAGGCCGCCTACGTATCTCATTCTGGAGAATTCAGGTCAAACGTAGTTCAAAACATGGAAATGAATACAAGTAACATAGTACGTTACAGGGGAAGAAACAGAAAATTCTTCATCTTCACACGTAGTATTTTTTCAACAACATCTGAATTGACTGGTTTTGGCCACTCTTGACCCTCCATCTTTGACAGAATTAACGCTCCTCCTGACAGAACTTTACGAACCATGTACGGCCCTTGCCAATTAGGCGCGAACTTTCCTTTGTACTTGTCTTGGTTAGGAAAGATACGTTTGAGGACTAGTTGCCCAACCTTGAATATATTTATATGTTTGACACATTTCATCTCCCAGATTCACTACTTCCGTCTCATCCAGATTGGGCTTATCCCGATTCTCAAATTGTCTTAGTTCCTCGGCAAGATGTTCGGGGACCATGGTTCTTTCGTCACAGATACCAAGCTCATTGTCAGCCCCCTCATTTTGTTCGTCCATCTTTTGACATGACATGACGTTGGCAAATTTAAATATATTTATATGTTTGTTTGGCTTTAACCGGGGAAGGAATCTCTGTAAGCTTTCGATCTAGTAAAGTAAGGATGATCAGCTGGTTTTATCAACACAAATCAATTCTTATCACCTGCAAGAAAAATTACTCAAAGGCAGATATGTCAGTGTCTTTAGATTAACAGGTTATACAAGATACCACACACAAGTCAACAAACACGCAGTCGTTGCTTTAGTCGGAAAAGACTAACCCATTGGTCCAGGATACACGACAAACGGGCCAACTTCGCCTGTATGATTTGGAAATGGTGTATCTCAGTATTCCGGGTTTTTCTTTTGTCTGTGTGATTTTTCTGAGGTGGGAAAAGTAAGATTTCGAGGGTATTCTGAGGTTGGACTTTGTCGAGAAGTTGAGACTTGAAGAATATTTGGTTATATTTCTGACAGTAGTCGGGGTTCGCTTTTGGCGGCTTATTTGATATATATATTTATTTTGGCAAGAAGTGGGCTAGAATTTCCGAATAAACAACATTATCACATAGATCAAATAAATAATAGATATCATAGAAATAGTTATTGCGCGTCCTAGAGAGCATGTGACCCTTTTATGCCAAGGGTTGGCCTATCGATTTGAAGGATGTATACGTCATTTTAAATATCTCGTTGTTTCCCGAAATGAATTTCATAAATAAATACATTACAAACATTAACTAATAAGGGATACATCTTCTGGGGAAAAAGGAGGAAAAAGTGAAAAGTACAAAAACTTCCCACGCAGGGGATAAACTGAATATACGGTGATCTTGTTTGACTTAAGGTCGTATCTGCTCCTTCCCGGACGTGGTGTTCAACCAGACACGGAGAAGATCCGGAGTCTTGATAACCATGTCAAATTTCGGAAATTGAGTACCCAACTACAGGAAAAATCGTATCTTTAGAAAAATAAAGACAAACCCCCGGGCCCACGAACAATGATTTATTTAAAAAAACGTATACATCCTTCAAAAACAGACAAAATGATCGTTCAGTCGGGCCGGAGGCCACTTTGAACTCAAGGTGGGCTACTAATGGGCCCGATACCCCCTTGGATATCGGGTCGACCTAGGCCAATGCACCTACAGGGTTTTTGGTTTCGTTCTATCCTAGGTATCTAAGAGTGGGTTTATTTTTTACTGTGAAAGGTGACCCGAGCGGACAACCCGGGCTGGGGAAGTTAACGACCGTCGACCCCGCAAGATCGACTTATTTCGTCAGGGTACCCCGATGGACAATTTGGACTAAACGGCTGCGACCCGCATAACCGTCGTTTTAGTGGAAAATAAAAATAAAGTTGCCGGGTGGCAGAAAATGCTATGCATGAATGACATTTAAATAATTAAAAACTTAAACCATAACATTTAAATAACTAAAACTTAAACAAATAAAGCACAAACAAACAAACAATCATTTAAACAATTAATAAAGTTAGTCAAAATATCTAATCTAATGGTTAGAACCTAATTAAAATCCCCAGCGGAGTCGCCATTTCTGTTACGTCGGAAAATGACTTCGGGTTTAAAAATTCGATTTAAGACTTAATTGATTTAAGTAAAACCGAATCTTTAAAAATTAGAGTCGCCACTTAATTTTTTAAGGAAAAATCAAGAAAACCGATTTAAAATTATTTTTTAAAAGAATTAACAGAAAAAATCCTTTTAAAAATCCAAAGAAGGGTTCGGGTTCATATTTCTATTTCGGGAAGGTTTTACGCACCCGAAATATCCGCTAACACGCGGTTATCCGACGATTAAATAATTTTGACTAACTTTAAAATATTAATTTATACTCTTAATTAGAAAAAGGTTTAAGTAAATATTTAAGGATTAGAAAAAATATTTAAAATCTTATTCAATTAAAATTAATCTAAGTGAACCATTTAAAAATAATTAAGCAAGAAAACCTAATATCAAAGTCTAACCAAATTTTATTTAATTAAAGGAGTTGACGAATTTAATCAAATAATCGGAATTTTGAAATCTTCTAAACTCTAAGTGTTTAAAAGAAGAAATGTATATATACTTTCAAAAATATTTTAAGGAAGAAAGTAGTTGAAATATTTTAAGGAGTATTTTAAAACCTACTTTCCTAAGAGTGATTTTTATAGCCTGGAATAAATCGTGACATAACATGGATGGCCAACTTTGGGGAAATTCAATTAGATTAAAACTTATAAAATAAAATCGGAGTTAGAACAAATAAATATAAAGAGTAGGGCAAATATCACAAATAAAATGTAAGTAAAAATTGATTGGAATGACTTGGGCCTGGGCAGGCCCAATCTTCAAACCTGCATGATTAATATATTTTAAATTTGGGCCTGCCCATTCCCTTTTTAAAATTGGGCTTGCCCAATTCTGAGGATCTGCTACTGCCAATTGGGCTAAGGCCCAACACCATTTCACTGCCAAAATATTAGGGCCTTTAGCCCTTTCCCTTTTGGGTTTAATCTGTAGTATACACTGGTTGTATACCAGTGTATATAACCTGCATGTTGGTGTGTATACACCAACTTTCGGCCTCCGGAACCTGTATAATTGACTCCCCGGCTTGCATTTATACCCCGATGCCATGAAGTGGGTGGATCGACTCGAGAGAGAGAAAATTTGGGCCTCCGTGGCCCAAGGAAAGCAAAAATGGAGTCCTCAATGGACCCGAACATTTGTCCATGCAAAGAAGTAAAGATAAGGAGAGTAAAAACTCATGGATAAATCCGGACCAATGAAAAATATACGAATGCAAGCAAGGTTTAAAGCAAAGAAATCACATAAGCAAGAACACATTTAGGCTTTAAATAATTACTTACTACTAAATTCTTCTAAAATAAAACTCACTTGAGACATCCACTTGGATCCAACTAAATAACTAATAATCTCTAGAATGCGAGACAAACCGGATATTGTATTTCACAAGGTCGACATACAATTCACAACTTACATGACAATTCCAAAAGACATCAAACACTAGTCAAAAGACTTCAAGACAAGAAGAAGAAAAGAACAAAATGCACAAATTTGAGGCCAACATACGTGATATAAAACAACTATATAGAGAAATATTAACACATAACTATTACAATATGATAGCAAAATTCAAGTTATATATATGTTCATAGACATATCCCATATATATAGCATATACATATGCATACATAAGTATATATGTAGACATACATGTAGCCATAACAACCAAAATACCTTTGACTTATAGATATTTATACATTTTTCGTAGAATTACACATACACATAGATATACACATAAAAGTGGCAATTATATATATTCATAGATATGTACACATATGTATAGCATATATACGTACATACATAAGTATATATATAGAGATATACATAACCATAGTAACCAAACGACTTTACAACTTATATACATTTATAAGCATAAACGTAGAAATACACATATATGTATGTACATACATAAATATGGCAGCCCAACAGTATAACCGGACAATATTCAAACTGTATACACGTGTTTATATACATATACGCAGATATACATGACATATGTACGTATATATAGCTGCATATACACTGTGATACGACTATACTTACCATATAACCAAATAACTTTCCAAGTTATACATACATATACATGTGTATGCTGATATATACATGATATACAGCAGATATCTAACAAACCAACACATATATTCAAACATTCTTCAAGTTTTATACATACATATACGTATATATATCTTAATATACATAGATATACAGCAAACAACCGCCAAAGCAAACATATATTTAGACATTCTTCAAGTTTAGACATACATACGCAGATATACAGCAGTATACAGCCTTCCAAACTAATATATACTCAACCATTCTTCAAGTTCATACATATATACGCAGGTATACGGCATCTAAACTAACATATACTCAACTATCTTCAAGTTTTGGACATATATACACAGATATACAGCGTCTAAACTAACATATACTCAACTATCTTCAAGTTTTATACATACATATGCATATACGTCCTCATATACATAGATATACAGCAAAACCAGCCATCAAAATCAACATATATTCCATTATTCTTCAAGTTTTATACATACATACGCATATACGTCCTCATATACATAGATATACAGCAAAACCAGCCATCAAAATCAACATATATTCAACTATTCTTCAAGTTTTATGCATACATACGCATATACGTCCTCATATACATAGATATACAGCAAAACCAGCCATCAAAATCAACATATATTCAACTATTCTTCAAGTTTTATACATACATACGCATATACATTTGTATATACATATACATATACAAATATGTATACCCACAATGTCATACCAACAACATACTTTAAAAATGGTTCAACATTCGGATTCAAACATGTATATTGATTCGAGTTGAAGGGTAAGAAACTCAAGAATGTTACCTGTTGGCGGGCAGCGAACGGGACTACGAACTTGAACGACACCACCTCGACCAAACTACGAACGCAACAAAGCTGGTCTACAAATTGTACCTGTTCCGAGAAATAGCAGCAAACTACTTCTCACTGACTCAAGAAATATTTTTCGCAAACTTAGAAACGAGTATTACAAAATTTCCAGAAAGAAAAAAAAAATCTCCCAAAAATTTCCAGGAAGCCGACCCCTTTCCTTCCTGAAATCTGAACCCCAAAAATTTCCCGAATCCGAAAATCCAACCCCAAAAATCCGAACCCCTTTGGCAGCCAACACAGGGAGTATATATAGCCATGTAAATTCAGGGCAAATCCGACATTTTGCCCTGAATTCGAATTCCAAACGGAACCCCTTACGAGGCTCACATCTCAGCCGTCGATTTGCATCGACGGCTCAGATGTGAGACACGTGGGAGGTCCCTGATGCGCAAGTACGAAGAAAGAGAGGAGAGGAGGAGGTGTTTGACCAAGAAATGGCCAAAATGGCCACTGTGGTCGTTGCTGCCATTACTGGCCTTCGCGACTGTCTTCTGGTTTTTTTTCCGCTTCGGGTTGGGGTTTATAGGGAAGAGGAAACGCGTGGGTTAGGGAGATTAATGGTTTCTTGGCATTTTGCCAAGAAAACACACTGATAATGGCTGAATTTTGGCTGCCATTTTGCTGGTTTTCGTTTTTGGGGAAGGGGAAGAAGGAGACAAGGGGTTGTGGGTTAGGGATTTAATTAAAAAGGTTGGGCCAGATTTATTTTTTAAGGATTGGGCTGGAGTTATTTTTTAAGAATTGGGCTGGAGTTATTTTTTAAGAATTGGGCTTGGGGAAGGGACTTTGGGCCTGAGTTAATTTAAAAGATTTAAAAGAAGTAGTGAAAAATTAAGAAATAGACAATTAAAATACCGACTTGACCCGTTTAAAATTAATCGATTAATTCGACCACGAAATTAATATAAATTAATTAAGGAGCTTTTAAATATTAACGACTTAAGAACAAAGTAAAGTATTTAACGATAGAATCTATTTGAGAAAATATTTTAAACATAACAAAAATTAAAAGATTTATATAATACGCGATATGTAAACATGAAATTTATATAATACGATAAAAGTAAAGTAAAGTAATACACAATAATATAATACGAACAAATAAAGTAAAGTATTTTAAGACAAATATATATAATAAGCAACATATAAACCTAATAAAATTGAAAATTCAAGTATTTAAATCTAGAGTTACTTGAAAAAATATTTTTTGCATTTTGAAAGCTAATTAATTCAAATCGCTAAAATTAATAGCTCGATGATTAATTTGTACTGTGGAGGGTCAAAATTGGGTGTCAACAGTCCTGACTGCTTGAGTTGCTTGCTTTTGTTTCTTTATCGTATAAGGCTTATAAAGGTATTTTATGGACTTTTTAATTGATTTTTTTAGATTATATTTCTTTAGCTGCTTCGACTATAATATTTACAATATTACCCCTAATAAGACTTTAACTGCGATTTTACTATATCGCCTCGATCAATCCTGATGTACTGCCCAACCAATCAGAATCGCTAAAGCGGGCAGCTCTCCGCCGATCTGCTGTTTGAGCTGTCTGCTTCTGCACCTTTATCATATAGGACCTATAAAAATATTTTGTGGACTTTTTCATAAAATCTTTTTATGATAGCTGCTTATTGACGCATCTGCTTCAGCTGCTTAATTATATTTATTTAACTGCTTCGACTATAATTTTACAATATTACCCCTAATAAGATATTTTGCCAACTGTTTCAACTGTGATTTTACTACATCGCCCCAATCAATTATTTTAAGTCATGTAAATAGTGAAATTAGGGTAGACAAATATCTTTTTAAACCGAACAAATAAAATTATTTAACTATTTTGATATCTTCCGATTATTACATTTGTGTCAAAAGAAATATATATATACCAAGGTGTTTATGTATATTACTTAAAATGATATAAAAATTACTATAGGTCGCAATAATTGTCAATTAAAAAGTTTAGTTCTTGAATTTTATCTGTAGAAATGTGAAAGCAGACAGTTCTCCGCCAACATACCTGCTTGAGTTGTCCTTCTACTCCTTTATCATATAAGACCCATAAAAATATTTTATGGACCTTTTGATTAAATCTTTTTATGGCAACTACTTATTGACGCGCTTGCTTCAGCTACTTGATTATATATTATAGCCGAAACAGCTAAAAAAATATAATCAAGCAGGTGAAGTGTTACATAAATCAAGACAAAAAAAATGTGGGCCATTGCTTGGTTAATTTTTACCAAACTAAATATTGTCTACATTTTTATTAATTGCTCCAATTTAATTTAGCAAAAAACTTAAGAAAATTTATAAATTTTGTGATATTAAATTAAAGATACGTCAAATTATTTGACTCCAATGAATCAATAATATTTTTTGATCTTGTGATAACATGTCACATGGAAAGTCAAATTTAAAAGTTACCGAGAGAGAGACTCTTTTTGAAATAAATTTTAAAAAAGGACAAACAAATTAAAATAAACAAGACATCATATTTTAATTCAAATTTAGTCATACGAATGAAAATATCAAAATAATCAAATATATATATTTAGATGTCTGGACAACTTTTACTAGTTTTACTTAATAGTGATGAGAGAGAGAAAAGTGGCAGGGCAAATGGAGTCCACAACAGCTCTTATGACCTAGGTAAAGTGATACCTAAAGGGTCAAATATGCTCTTATACTAGTGAAAATAGTTTAGATATACTCTTCGTTATATTTTTGGACTAATATACCCTATCTTGTTGTATTTTTGGGCTAAATATACCTCTTCCATTATATTTTGATATTGTTTTGCCTTTGTAACTAACAGAAGAACACATGAACGATTAGTAGCGGATCTAGGATTTCAACTCAGGGTTCGAAACATAAAAGTATAAATGTGCGAATAAATGATAAAATACAATTTCCAAAGGAAATGCAATATACTTTCTAATATTATTTCATTACTTTTTTTTTTTAAAAAAAGAAGTGAAATATTGGTTTGGGTTCCCCAACGTCGAAATTAAATGAAAAGAGGAATAATTAAGAGAAGCTAAAAACAATGGTTTAAGCGAGATTTGAACTCTGAGCATGAGGGCTCATTTAAAAAGAGACCTATCACTGTATTATGACTTTGCTTATTGTTTAGGAGTTCAAGTTTTATATATCCGAAAATATAGAAAATTTATCTTATACACAATGTAATCTTTTGCCGAACCCAAACTCGAACCCCCCTCGCCCCACCGTAGGTCCGCACCTGTGAAGGGTCAGAATTTATAGAACACATTCAATTAAAATTATACTCCTATCTGGAAATGTATCACCTCCTACAATAGCTAGCTCCTCCTTCTGTCCATTACGCGGGAGCCGCAACACACTTCAATTTGTCTATTTTTTTCTTAACCTCAATACTATACCATTTCTCATCCTCAATACTTTGTCAAAAACCTCAATATGCTGCCATTCCTAATCTCTCGACAATCTCAATTCATGGGTACAAATACAAATGTTTCTCTATATTTTATTCAACTTCACATCTAATAAGTAGCTGAAATTAATTTTTGTGAATGGAATATCATCTTGGTACTCAGACATGGAATTGAAACAACAAGAAAACTATTGGGATCAACTCCACATGATCAATTGTTGATAGAAACGTCTGATTCATTTGTTGGGTTGTTATTATTCATGCTGTATTTTGTTAATGACAAGGAGTTTCACAACTTTTTCGCTAAAGATTGTATCTTTCTTCATTTATCAAGGGCGTTATGGAGAGAGTATTGTGAAGGACTTGGCTTATGATTGGCCAAGACGTACAACTATGGGTATAGTTTAAATTGGATTTGTTCGTTAAATCTTCACCCTCCACCTATTTTTCCGTTAGTTACAAGGATATATTAGTGTCAAAGTATAATACGAGGGGTATAGTTAGTTTAAAGTATGACGATACGGTATATTTAGCCCCAAAGTATAACAAGAATATACTTAAACTATTTTTAATAGTATAGGCGTAGATTTGCCCCTTTCCGTAAATAGTAATATTAATAGTAATATTACTATTTAAGATGATTATTTAGAAAATGTAAAAGTAAGCAGCACTCCATCTACATGTATACTTATGTTACTTGCTTATTCTTCTTTATCATATGGAATTCATAAAAATATCTCGTGCGCTTCATTGTTTATTTTGCGATTACTCCATTTATTTTTTATTTATTCATTTTAAATTTTATATCTCTTAAATTAATAATTAATATAAACATTTGATCTTAATTTTTACAATAATTACAATATAGTTTTATACATTGGTGGTTAGATCATCTCTACTATATGGGAAGGAGTGCTGGCCAATTAAAAACTCATATGGTCAGAAGATGTAGGTCACAGAGATGAAAATGTTGAGATGGATGCGTGGACACACCTGGGGAGATAAGATTAAGACTGAGATTATTCGGGGGAAGTTAGAGGTGACCTCTATGGCAGACAAAATGAGAGAAGCGCGACTGCGATGGTTTGGGCATGTGCAGAGAAGATGTGTTGATACTCTTGTCAAGAGATGCAAGAGGATGGACTTAGGGGTTACAAGAAGGGTAGAGGTAGATCAAAAAAGTATTTTGGCCGGCGCGGGGGGGGGGGGGGGGGGGAGGTGATTAGACAAGATATGACACAACTTCGTATCACCGAGGACATGACCTTAGATAGAAAAGAGTGGAGGTCACATATTAGGGTAGAAAGTTAGAAGTTTTGGTTTATAGTAGGTGAGTAGTCATGTCGTTATATAATGTGTTGTTATTGTCCGTCATTTATTTTGTTACTTTTATTGTCACTATATATTTTCATTTTTTGTCCATTCTGGTCGTTTCATATTTAGTATTTTCTGCTTTTGGGGGTGATTTTGAGATGAGGGTCTTTCGAAAACATCCTCTCTATCTCTATGAGGTAGTGATAAGGTCTTTGTACATTTTTTTCCTCCCCAGACCCCACTTGTGAGATTTTCACTGAGTATGGTGTTATTGTTGTATATTAATTACTATATATTAATCTTACTGTTTTAAAAATCATTTGAAATATAAGTAATTAATATTAAGCATAAATTTAGGAGGAAAAAAAATCTCTCGACAATTTAAAAAGTTCTATTGTAGCAACTGTTTTTTTTTTTCTGTTGACATGGAAAACAAAAAAAGTTGTTGATTTAGTTGCTCATTTCTTTTCACTCCTAGGTTATCTATTTGGCTGTAAAAATTATGGTTTACATTTTTTCCGAATAAATTTTACTTTACTTCAAATTTGTGTTTGACATTGAAAATCCAAAATAGGAATATATATATTTTTATTTATATTATTTATTTGCATTTTAGGCTTTGATCAATTAATTGTGTGTAGTATTATAATTTGAGAAAAATTGTAGCGTATACTAGTATAATAGGTGTTAATATCCTACATGTAATTCACATATATTTGAGATACATTGTTTTTCTCTCATTTTTTTTTCCTTCTCTTATTTTATATTTATATTTCACAATTTTATATATCTATATATCTAATATCAATTTCATGAGTATAATCGGTAGAATAAGAAATGGAAGACAAACATAAATCTAATTATGTATGTACAATGTATCAATTTCTACAAGTGTTTCTATGTATTTAATATTCATTTTGAAAGTAGGTATTTGACTATATATACATACGCTAGTAGTAATTTCTACAAGTATATTTGTGTATTTAAAATCAATGTCAAAATTATAAGTGTATATGTATTCAGTATCAATTTTATCTAATGCATCCCATATGAATTTGATACATATAAGGTCTAGATACAAATATGTAATATAAAAGATACACGTATTTGATATCGAATGTGCACTCGTAAGTTCATCTAATAAGCTAACATAAAAAATTGTACAAATATAGCAACTCTATTTGTGCATAAATACAGATTTAGAAAAAGAAGATACTCAAAAAAGTACCTAAATTTACTGCAACAATATCAATGAAAACCATTACAATTTTGGAATATCAATAATAATGCCATCTTTGGTGACTTTTGAAAATAAGTATTTGCATTCTGGAACAACATATTTTATGCAATCACTAGAAAATTGCATAACTTGTTAAAATCATATAAATATACGATGAATATTTGCTTATTATGTGGTTTTCCTTCAATTTTTTTTTTAAATTTATACATTATTATGCATAAATATAATTTTCAATCCTCAAATCGTAGATAATTCACAGCCCATTCCATTTCAACTTAGGATTCTTTTTGACTAAAGAGATAGGAGTAGTATAATTATAAAAATCCTTGTGAAAATAAAAAGTAACCGCCAATCCTTATTAATTTGTGTAAAATCCCCTTTGTATTTATAGTCAGAATCCTACTAAAAAACAATCACAAAAGCACGATGACAGAGGAGACGCAAACCCCAATCTCCACCATGCCGGAAAACTCCGAAGAACTCCCTACAACCACCACGAAAACTGCTGCCAAGAAGAGTAAAAAACTTAGCCTCATCCCTCTCATCTTCCTCATCTACTTTGAAGTTGCCGGTGGCCCTTATGGAGAAGAACCAGCCGTTCAATCTGCTGGTCCTCTTTTTGCGATCCTCGGTTTTCTCATATTCCCTTTTATTTGGAGTGTACCTGAAGCTTTGATTACTGCTGAATTATCAACTACATTCCCTGGTAATGGCGGTTTTGTCACGTGGGCTCATACAGCTTTTGGACCCTTTTGGGGTTCACTTATGGGTACATGGAAATTCTTGAGCGGTGTTATCAACATTGCTTCTTTTCCTGTTTTATGTATTAGTTATATGGAGAAGCTTTTCCCAATTTTCTCTTCTGGGCTTCCAAGATATTTGGCTATTTTAGTATCTACATTGTTGCTATCATTCTTGAACTATACTGGTTTGGCTATTGTGGGTTATGTTGCTGTTGTTCTTGGGATTGTATCACTTGCACCATTTATTATAATGTCGTTGATTGCAATTCCAAAGATTCAACCTCATAGATGGATAAGTTTAGGGCAAAAAGGGGTGAAAAAGGATTGGAATTTGTTCTTCAATTCTTTGTTTTGGAATCTCAATTTTTGGGATAATGTGAGTACTTTGGTAGGGGAAGTTGACAACCCCAAAAAGACTTTCCCTAAAGGACTTTTTGCATCAGTACTTTTAACTTGTTTTGGTTATATAATCCCACTCCTAGCTGTAACTGGATCAGTATCAGTTGATCAAAGGGAATGGGAAACAGGGTTCATGGCGAACGCCGCGCAGATGATTTCTGGTAAATGGTTGAAATTTTGGATTGAAATTGGGGCTATACTATCATCAATTGGATTATTTGAAGCTCAGCTAAGTAGTTCTGCTTTTCAGCTTTTGGGTATGGCTGAATTAGCCTTTTTGCCTAAATTCTTTGCTTTGAGGTCAAAATGGTTCAACACACCTTGGGTTGGGATTCTATTATCAACAGCAATTTCACTAGGTATGTCTTATATGAACTTTACTGATATAATCTCTTCAGCTAATTTCTTGTATAGCTTAGGTATGTTTTTGGAATTAGCATCTTTTCTTTGGTTGAGAAGGAAGTATCCATTGATCAAAAGGCCATTTAGAGTGCCAATGAAGATGCCAGGATTGATGATTATGTGCTTGATTCCAAGTGTCTTTTTGGTGTTTATAATGGCTATTGCAACCAAGATTGTGTTTCTTATCAGTGGATTGATGACTGTTGGAGGAATTGGATGGTACTATTTTATGAAGTTATGTAAATCCAAAAAGTGGCTTAAGTTCTATGATCATGTGGAAGAGCCAATAGTGGGATGACTTGGATTTAGAATTTATTATTTTCAATTATAATGTATAGACATAAAGGTAGTTGGAAGATGGTTGTTGCCTTGGGGAGCATCTTCTTTATTTTTATTCTCAACCTATTTTATACATTTATATAGAAATTTAGAAAAAAATAACTTGGGAAAACTACAAGCACTTCATTGGGAAATTTAAAGACATTATTCTTTAGGAATCCAAGTATATCTTCATATTTCACTGATGAACATATGTTTCGTAAAGATTTAACGAGCTCTCTTAGTATAAATAAAGAACAAAAACAAAAACAAAGATATTGTAGAATAAGTTAATCAGCATAACCTTCTTTTGTTTTTTATTATATCATTTAAAAGAAAGGCTTAATTTAAATATTTATTTGATTAATAAAAACAATCTTGTTATTGTTGTATTTTATTAAATTTATTATTATATAGCAACACAAAATATCATTTTATATAATTGCATCATTGTTTTTTTATTTTCCTTCAATATTTTGTCTTGTTTATTGCTTAATAATTTTATTTTATTTTTATCTTATGTTTTTATAACAATTTTATGTCAAATCCTACTTTTCTCATATATTTTTCCTTCAAAGCTTTAAAAAAAAAATTTCCTTATCAGAGGAGAGTATTATATAACTTGAGAACAAGTACAAGAGACGAGAGAGGGGTTTGACCTTACGTTAACTACGATTAGGGTAAACAAAATCAAATAAAAAATTACACCAAACTATAAATAGATTTAAATCGAGAAAAAATTTTGACTTAATTTGATGTTGGAAAAACAAAGATCGACTATATTTGAATTAGTTTGATTTTAAATTTAAAAAGTTAATTCGAGATCAAATAAATTCGACATTATATGTAATTCAAAATTGATTCTATACATAAAAGTATTTACTTTGATATAATTTATGAATACTTTTTATACTTTTTCATAATTTTTATTTTTAAACATATTATTTCAAGTTTGAAGTAGAATTTCGAATGATCCAATAAAAAATTATGGTCCATAGATATTGGTGACTCTAACAAAAGCTCAAATCAAATCTATACTAATGTTAACAAAAAAATCAATTCAACACTAAGAATAACAATATGTTGATTATTTTTTTTAATTTTATATTGGTTTAGACGGACTAAAATGCATAACCTAATAATAATTTTTCTTTAGTGTTACTCATGTAATTAGTACTTATTAAACATATTTTAATATGTTTTAGTAACTTTATGACTTAATTTAGTGATTGTTTTCCTTATGACTCATTTATTTGTAATATTTATTTTATTTTATTATTATTTTTTATTGAATATTTTAGTGTCTTTCCTCATATCATATTTTTGTGGTTTTATTTTAAAAAACATCTTAGATGGTTGTATTTTGGTAGGATTGGAAAAATATTTGAACCAGAAGTTACTTATATGTTTATGTGAATATTTAGCTGGAGAATCCAAAAAACCTCAATATTGAAAAATCTGAATTTATAAGTTTGATTTAATTCATAAAATAAGAATTTGACGTCAATAATTTGATTTGATATTTAAAAAATTCAAATCATATACACTCCTAATTATAACACAAGGATAAATTTTATCCTCTTGAAAAGAGGTATAAAGAATAGTATCTAGGGATTAAGAATTGGAAGCCTAAAGAGTCACATTTTGAAGCAAAAGTTCCAAATGGACCACTTAATTTGGAAATTAATCAAAAGTGACATATCATGGGTCCACCCCAAACGCCGTGTGTGAGCCCTTTTTTCCTAAATCGTTTAAATGGAAGGAGGTCCCTAATTTTTATTGTATTTTCAAATCGTGCATTTATCAATGAGTTGGGATGTGCAATGTGAAAGGTTTTGTTAGTATAAACATCCAAAGTTGAGATATGCAATGTGAGGTTTGCTTCTTTTTTTCTTTTCTTGTTTTTTTTTTTTAAAAAAACCCAATAAATCTTAATTTTGATATTTGGACATAGAAGTTTTACTCTTGTTTTTTAAAATAAAACATATATATTTGAAAATTATATAAGAAACATTATAAATTATAATAAATTAACAATTTAAAATATTTGAAAAATATACACAAAAATTCTAGCAAAAGAAAAATTGATTGACTCTTTAAATGCTAATTAATTTCAAGATACCAAAAACTACATAATACTCTCTACGTTCCAATTTATGTGGCACAATTGAAAAATTCAATACTCAATTAATTTTTTCTTCGATCGAAATTTCTTTATGTCTTGTAAATATTTTAAATTATTAATAATTATGATTTATAATATTACTTATTGTCACAGATCGGCCTCTCATGCCATGATGACGCCTGCTAAATCTCACCTACAGGCAAGCCATCCCATACCAATGGTACCTGTCCTAATAGCTAAATAGCTAACAACATACAAAAGAAGCCAACAACAACTTATCCCCCGGACCTAAAAGTCAACTGTACAGAGCTACTATAGACTCAAAATAAAAATATATACATGTCCATATAGATAACCAGAATAAGCTCCTACATATACAAGTCAGACTATAAGGTTTCAAGATTTTACATGCAATTCCTCTCAAATTTTGCCTAGGTTCATGAAATTCAATATGGGTTCCTTTAATGATGATTGCAATTAATGTTATTCTTCTTGATTATACACAATTTCATCCAAATTACATGATTTAAAGTTTATTACTTGTGATTTATTACTTGTGAACCCATGCTCTTACCCTAGTTTTAACTACAAGTTATGATCATGAATTGATAAGGTTCTCAAGAGAGCTTCATGAAAAAATGAATTAAGATTTTATGATACTTCTCTAGGATTTATGACTGATTTGGGGGGGGGGGGGGGAGGGGTTCACCTAAGCATAAATTCATAATGATGAATAGAAAATACTCACATTACATGAATCATTATGAAATGAGCTATTCTATGATGAAGACTTTATAAAATGGACTGATAACTAATTATTAACTTTCCACATGTTGACCTTTATGAATTATGATAATTATTCTATTAGGATTTGACTTAGCATCGAGTAGACTTTAAGCTGGGGGTTCAACCTAAGGGGTCTCTAGTAGCAATCTTTAGTCCCATAACTACGTGCCACCGTAGAATTTTGTCTTATAAACTTGCTAGTGAATTCACATATAGCCCATGCTATGACTTGTGTTATGGGGTACAACCCACTTTGGCAAGTAATCTTTCCTTTCTCCGGTATAGGAGCAACATTAAAACTCCATGTTATAGCACAGGGTAGAGCCTACTGACCTATCCTGAACCATATCCGCGATGCACTAGTGTCACAGGCCCTTTTGGATTAGAATTTTTAAAAAAAAATTATTTCACGATCTGCTTGACCTAAAAATCCACCAAGGTCATTTTTACATTTTTTTAAATCATATAATCAATTTTCAAACACTTGGGATTTTCACGAAATCATCTCATTTTCTACTAGTTAAGACTTCTTATGGTGATGAAGATTATGCAAAGATGTATATCTGAGAACTGGTGAAACTTTATGGTTTGCCTTTGTCTATTATTTCGAATTGTAGTACTCAATTCACTTCACATTTTTTCAAGCCATTTTCAAAAGGTCTTGGAACCAAGGTTAAGCTAAGTACCATTTTTCACCCTTGAATCAATGGACAAGCTGAGAAAATGATTACATTGAAAGATATATTGCGGACATGTGTAATTGAATTCAAGGAAAATAGGATGATCACCTACCGTTGATTGAGGTGCAATGGTTACCATGCTAGTATTCAAATGACTCATTTGAAGCTTTGCGTGGTAGGAAATATAGATCTCCAGTGAAATGATTTGTAATAGATGAACTATCCTTGACAGGACCCAAATTGATTTTTGAGGCTATGAAAAAGGTGAGGCTTACTAGGAAAAGGTTGAAGGCTACCCAAAGTCGTCAAAATTTATATTAGGATATAAGGAGAAGGAAACTTAAATTTGATAATGATGATTGGATCTACTTGAAAAGTCTCTCTAATGAAGGGTGTGGTGTGTTTTGGTAAAACAGAGAAGCTTAGTCCCCGGTATATGGGCAGATAACAAATTTTGAGACGTGTTGGTAAGGTGGCCTATGAATTAGATTTTCCATTGGAATTGGCCAAGGTTCATCTGTTATTCTATGTGTCATTGTTGAAAAAGTGTGTGCGTGATTCTAGTTCCATTGTACCTTTGGAGAGTGTGAATGTTGGGGAGAATTTGACTTATGAGGAGGTCCCAGTGAAAATTCTAGACTAGCAAGTTAGAAGGTTGAGAAACAAGGAAATGACATCCATCAAAGTGTTATGGAGGAATCAACAAATTGAAAGTGCTACATGGGAAGCAGAAACAGACATGATGATGGACAAGATCCAAAAAGAAAAAAAAGTGGAAGAGAGGAAGGTGGGGTAGGGTGGGGTGGTCGGGTTTGGGGAGGGGATGAGTTTACAAAGTAGAGAACTAACTCCTTTTTTATTTTTAATTTATTATAAAATTCAAAATCAGGTCAATCATATGAGATCATATATAAAATTGTTTTAACGAAGAAGGCTTAAAATACCCTTAAATTATGAGATTTGGTACAATATTTTTCTCCATCCACTTATATGTGTGGGTTGTTAGAATAAGGGTATTGTTTAGCCAAAAGGTTAACGTCAAGGGTATTTGGGGGCTGAAAGATGGATGGGGGTCGCTTTGTACCATTTCCAATAGTTGAGGGGCAGGCCCTTCTCAATTTTTAATATAATCGACTAGCATGTGTTGACACCCAATTTTGACCCTCCACAGTAGAAATTAATCATTGAGCTTTTAATTTTGACGATTTGAAATAATTAGCTTTCAAAATGCAAAAAATATTTTTTAAAGTAATTTTTAGGTTCAAATCTTTTAATTTTGATTATGTTATGTTTATATATTGCATATTATATATTATACATATTTATTTCAAGTATTAATAGTTGAGTATTATATTTCGGTTAATTTTTAAAAATTCTCAAATAGATTTTATCTTTATTCACTTTGTTAATTCAATTATTTAATTATTTTAAGTTGTTAATATTAGAAAACTCTTTAATTAATTTATATTAATTCATCTCGTGATCGGATTAATTAATTAATTTCAAATTAATTACATTTAAATTGGTCGTATTTGTAATTAAATTGACTAATTTTCAATCCATTTCTAACCCAATTATCCCATTTCCAACCCAGTCTTTCCTTTGGCTCAATTTTACCAAAACCCAATTCTAATCCTAAACCTAATACCCAAAGCCCAAATTCCCAATCCAATTCTTTTTTTTTAATCCTTAAAGACCGCCCCACCTCCTAATCCCTACCTGACCCGGCCCACTCTCACCTACCCTCACTTTTACACGCCCCTGCTCCCTCTCTTCTCTCTCCCCGCTTCTCTCTTCCCTTTCTTCTTCTGAAAATACCAACAACGACAGCCCCAAACCTAGAAAAAGCAACCGTGGCCAGGCGCCATTTTTAAGCAAAACGAGTCAAACTCGTACCTCCCCACCCTTTCCCTCGTCCTTGCGCGTCAGAGGAGCCCCCGACGTGTCTCACATATGAGCCATCAATTCAAATCGATGGCTGAGATGTGAGATTTGTGGTGGGATTCCCGTTGAAGATTCAAATTTGACTTAAAGGTCGAATTTACCCCTGTTTTCTACCCGTTTTTTGCCCTAATTTTTGGGTATTTAAACCCCACTTCGTTCACTGTTCAGGGGGAATTTTTTGGGATTTTTGGGGGACTTTTCTTTTCGATTTTGGGGGTTTTGGGTCGGATTTTCTTTGGACTTTTGCTTCCAGTGAAGCCGTCGGCTTCTCCAGCTTTTCCGACGCCAGAAATCGTTAATTCTAGCTCGTCGTCTCAGTTCCCTGCCCTTTAAAAGGTAACACTTCGATCTTTCCGTGATTCTTTACACTCGTGTATTGTTGTTTGGTGTTGGGATGCTGGTTTTTCATTGAGCGTCGTGATTAAATTTGGAGTTTGTCATTCGTTTATGCTACCGTTCTGTCCATGTTTAAGCAGCTTTGAAACTTGGCTTAATCGTATGTTCGAGTTTGGTTACCAGAAAGTTCTCTGTTTTTAGCTTTGAAGCTTACTCGCTCGATTCCGTAACTTTATATATTGCACGAACTTGTCTACATCTGCTTATTGCCTTGATCTGATTTAGATTATATTTACCTCTCCTTGTTGTCCTAAACTGGTAGCCATGGAAGATCTTAGTTTGGCGTTTGTTTAGCTTTCTTTTCAAGTTATGTTTTTTTTTTTCATATGTGCTCTAATCCTAGTACCAAGATATATTCTCAATTTGTTGTTAACTGGTATGCACCTAGCCGTTCTGCATATCCCAAGGTTTAACCTAGTATGACATTGAATTGGTTAACTTGATAAGGAAATATATACGGTTCGATTATTCTATTAGCTATCACCGGAAAGAGTTAGCTATTTCATTGTTGATATTTATCAAATTTTTACTGGTTTGAAACTAGGAAGAAAGACTTTTGGTACATGAATGGCATGTTTGGTGTTGTGTTTTAATCTCAATGTTTGAATAGAGATTTGCGCAATGCTTTTTTTTTTTTCCAAATATATGCTTTTGTTCAAAATATGGATGAGTTTAATGAAGTTTTTTTGGGCTTATGAAGCAATGTACTTTGTATGAATAGACTCTGTTAAGCATTTGGGATTAGTACTTATATATTTTTACCTTTTTGTTGCATGTAACAATCGTTAGAGTCCGTTTTGGACCTCTTCAGCATATCTTTGAGTCGTTCCTCGTCGGAACAATATACGCGTTCGAGAATATGATAAACTACAGGTTTCCGGAGGCCAAAGAGGAGACGTATACACTGGTATACACTAGTATACATTTTATGTATACCACAGAGAAAACAGAGCCTAAAGGCTGGTCAGATTTCTAATGGGCCTGGCAGGTCCAATCCTATTAGAACTAGGACAGATGGAAATTGGGCTTGCCAAAGCCCAATTTTTATTTTATTTCTTTTGTTTATTTTATGTTTATTTGTGTTGTTATAATTGTTGTTTGTTTCTAACACTAACTTTAGTCTAACATTATTTTATATGTTTCAAATCTAATTAAAGTTCTACAAAAGTTAGCCATCTATGTTATTTTCACGTCTTTGAATTTTGGTGTCAAAAACCTTTTTTTAGAAGTTTAGATTTCATAGATTATTTTTAAAATACTCCAAACATTTTCTTTAAAACAATTTATGAATATTTTTATAACACTTAGATATTTTAGGGGATCTTCAAAATTATAGTCATCTAGCCTATTTCATTAATTCCCTAATTAAGTAAACTTTGGGTAGATTTTTATATTATATTCTTCTTGATTATTTTAAAGTAGTTTTACTTAATTAATCTTAGTCGAATAAAATGTGATTAAGATTTTAAATGTTCCATTTTCCTAATCTTTAAATACTTGCTTAAACTTTTCTAATTAATAATATATATTAATATTTTTAAAGTTAGTCAAAATTACCTAATCGCCGGATAACCGCGTGTTAGCGTCCATTTTGAGTGCGTAAAACCTTCTCGGAATGGAAATATGAACCCAAACCCTTTCTTTGGATTTTAAAAAGATTTTCTCTGTTAGGTCTTTTTAAAATAATTTAATTTAATTGATTTTCTTGATTTTTCCTTAAAAATTAAGTGGCGACTCTCTAATTTCGAAGATTCGATTTTACTTAAATTAATTGAGTAATAAATCGAATGTTCGAAACTGAAGCCATTTTTCGCGATAACAACGTGTATTTAAATCCTTTCGACATTAATAGGCAATCTAAGTCTGATAGGGGTAATTGACAATTCAGTTAATTTTGACCATTATTTTTATATATGTAATAATGAGGGGAGGTCAACTTCAAGTTTTCCAAGAACTAGGGCACTCAGGTCAAATTTAAAATAATGAACCTTCAACTTCAAATCTCTATTTATAACAATTTTGAAAATAAGATTTTTTTTCTTAAAACAAAAATAAAATTTCCCTTTTTTTTTATCAATAATTTTTTTTAAAATAGTTTGTTATTAATTTTTATGATCGGTTCATTTTTCTATATATTCTGTATAATCAATAAGAAACTCTTTTTTCTTTACTATTTTATGTTAAATGAGATCAAAGGAAAGAAATTAATGAGCAGAGAATTTATATATATCAAATGGAGGAAATAATGTGGAAAATAAAATCAAATTCCTTTATACAACTACGTTGTTGAACAATATTTGTAGTGACTCATCGCAGCTTGCTAGCAAGTCTGTTTTGGGACAAACCTTATAATCCTTATTAATTACTGTTTTTTTGAAAATTTCTATTTATCGTATATATTTATTCTTGAGGTATTTGGCAGGCAGAAAATACAAGTATTAAACTTTAACTGTTCATATGAATTAATATATTAGACTAACATGTCAGAGTGTTATCGCAGTAAACGACTATCATTCCTTAGATACTCCAAGTCACAATCTGTATTGTCCTTGAACCTAGACCATGGAAGGTTGGTTATAGTCCCATTCTATTAGTAAGGTTCATAGACCACGGGTCTTTCCCAAGCCAGCAAAGAAGAAGGTAGTCTAGGACGGTATGTATATTTATCTTCTAATTTTAATATATTGCATTCTTCAAACATAAATGTAAGATATTTATTTAGCTACGAAAGCACCTAGTGAAACTAACTAAAAGATGGTCCTTTATACCCTTTGCTTGTGCTAGAGAAGCATAATCAAATGGCACATTTTTAATTGGTAGTTAAAATACATCTAGAAATTGAAAACTTGTGAGAATTTAAAATTAGAAGTATGTAGAAAAAAGTTGAAAGTATTTAAGAGTTCTTACAACTAAATGAAATATTTTGAGTGTTATGTGTGTAATATGAGACACTGCTTGGTATCAGATACTTGTAATATGAATTTAGATACCGATTCTAAATTCATTATAACTATCAAGTATATATATGCTTACCAAAAAATTATCCAAAATTAACTTCATATACATTTGTATTTTTAATGACAATAAATAAAGTAAATGGTCAACAAAATCTGTCACAACATATTTTCTCACTTGACAAAACGTTATGTTGTGCTTAATGTCAATAACCAGAGTCTTGGATCTCAGTCATGATAAAGTAACAAAACAGTTAAAAGGTACATACACTATGATTATCCTCTATAAGGAAGTTTGCACCTCATAAAATCAAAATAAGTAAGAAATCATAATTGCTTAATTGAACTTTGATTGATCATCCACTTAATTGGTTTGACCTCAACAAGCAACTCACTATACAATGATCCACATTCATCATTTATATAACTGTATATTTTTACTTTAATGTATAATTATTTGCTGAAACTTTATTTGAATAATATTGATATCATTTATAAAATTATGCACTCAAAAGCTAGTAATTGTAATAAGAAGCGTCTAATACATACGCTCATCTTTACTTAACAAATCACAAATATAATGTAATTGAACACCTAAGAGTGTGACCTAGTCGTCAATGAAGTGGTTTGAGTACCACAGTTCGTATCAAATAATTAGGCATTCAAGCTAAAACTTAGATCTGATCTTTAAAGAAAAAATACCACATTTCCCACGATAGAAGATAATACTAGACAACAAGATAATCCATACAACGTAATTCACATAGTAATAATAATTATATTTATTCTTCATTTTCAATAATATACATGCACATACTTTGGCAAAGCACAGCCAATGCTAACCTAATACATACAAAAATATTATGCTCTGAAAAACTTTAGACAGTGATATTGACTGTCTATTTCTTCATGCTGATCTAGTAGAAGCAATGTCTTCTGTGGTAGGCAATTCCAAGAACTATCAGGGTATATTCAACATGATATTATATGTCTAACACTGAATATGATGACTAATCAACTTGTTAATATGGCCTCCTGATTCATTAGGATTCAGCTCAGTCTAGGCCTCCTGACATCATCCACCTCTTTGGATAAAAAGTTTGTAGGCATCTATTTATCCTTTGCAGGTAAGAAATAACGAGTAATACCCAAATCCCTTTTCACTGTATTAGGTCGCTTCTGAGGCCTGAGCCATGCCTGTACCTCTTCTTGAATTTGTTTTGGTAACTCGTTCAAGACATCCTGGTCAATCTCATCAATGTCGTAACTCCAGGCAGGCCTTTTCAGTTTAATCTGGCTACAAAGATGAGCATCGACACTAGACTCACCTCTTGCATGCGAATTTTCTTGAGGTAGTTCACTTTGATGGTCTGTTCAATATTAAATATAAATCAGAAACCTAATACTCCCTGCTTTAAACTTAAAAATGACATCCTTTTCCATTTTAGATCCCTAAATGTTTGAATACATTACACAAATAATTTTTAGCTTATATTTGCTCCATTTCATCTAATATGATGGTATTTGATCGTGCAAGAATTTTAATACATTAGGTTGAACTATCCATTATATTAATGATGGTGAATGAAAAATACTTAAGTAATGGTTGAAAAGTTAGTTTGATAGAGAAACATCACACCAAAATCAAAAGTCCAATAGTTTAAATATTTGAATTCTTGAAAAAATGTGATAGGTGTAAAAATATGGAACAATCTGAGTTTTTATTCCAAAAATGAGTAAGTGTCAACAACTTTTAAAGCTTCAAAATCATTTAACTATTTAAATTTAAATTTTGATGTACTATTTCGCGTACTATGCTCATTATGATCATTATGTTCTACTATGCTCATTAAATTTAAATTTTGAGGTCACAAATTTGATGTACTATGCTCATTATGATCTAATTGTTCAACAATTACTTCAATATAATCTTCAACTACCACTAAGTCAAATTAACATCTTAAAATCATGTTCAGTCGAACATGATCATGTAAAACAACAAGGGAAAGGAAAAAGGGAAAGCTAATGGAAAAGGAGCACACTGGCTGGTGCATCTGTTACCTCACTTACCTGACAATGAGGAGGATTCGCTCAGCGTACTAGTACTAGCATGTTCTACCTTTAAGAGAGAGCCAGAGTGTTGACTTTGAAAATATCGCGAGATTGTTGACATTCCCTGATATAACAACATCAAAAAGAAGCTGAAAGACAGTTTTCTGAAGCAATCAAAACAAAGATTACTTTCAATATTTTTATGAAATGGAGGTTGGGGCTCTAGAAGTGTTTGGGATAGCTCATATTTTACGAGGGATGCTTACTTATGAATCGAATCATATTAGAGCTCGCCAGGAAGTACTTGGTACCATAATCATTGGGGGAACAATACCTAATTACTGGGTGCATTTACTCCTGGCGATTGTAAGGCATCAACTCCAAATTTGGTGGTCAAAATCTGAAAGGGGTATATAAGGCATCGACTCCAAACATGGTGCTTCACAATCTGAAAGGGGTATAGATGAAACTGATACCACTAATTCAGTGGCTGAGATAATTGATGACTGCTTTGAATGTGTGCATACCTTATATACTTTTATATGTGAAACATTTATAGCAATGGATAGAAGAAGAGGAAAGATCTCTTTGATAATCTTTTCTTTTTCCATAAAGTACGATCTCCTTGATAAATGTTCTAATGCTTGTCTTTTCTAATTTGATATAATGTTAGATCATAGATATATGATCCCTAATCAACCAACAGAGATCCATCAGCCTCATGAAAATTTATCTTTTGAATGGTCTTATTACTCAAGTACTAAGCTTTACTAGGACATACATACTCTGCAAAGCAAAAATACTTGAACAAGGTAAGTGCAGAATGGAGACCAAAATCTGACTACTCAAACAATCTGTCATCTTAAAGTCGAGGAATAGCAAAAAATTGCAGTTCATAAGAAGTGAAAAAGCAACAATATTGGGAAGAACAATGGGGAATTAAAAAAAGTTAAACGCATTTAAAGAAAGCTAATTTGGTAAGGAGAAACCCAGAGAATACAATCAATATGCAGCTACAATCCATAAGATAAGTACTTTGTATAGAATGAAATACTGAAATGGAGTTTGAAACCTTTACTTTATTCGACTTCCTCTTCCCTTCCTCCAACTCGAAACTATCTCTAATCTTTTCAGTAAGGTAGTCCCTGCTTGATTCAGTCTGATCTTTCTCCCATCCCCGGCATGCTTCAGCATCTAAAGTAGCATTGAAAAGTAAAATGAAAATGAATATGGGAAAGACACATAAGATTAAGAAAATACTGACCAAAGTTTTGGCTTTTAGAACAAATAGGAAGTACCTGGTGAAGAACATACTGAAGTCTCTTTATCTGGCAGCTGCTCAGATGGCCCAAAAAAAAATTACTGAATGTTGAAAGACCAGGTCTCTTAAATAATTTATAGCACGAAAGGAGGTCATAGTACTGAAATTGTTATAAATGACATCCCAACTGAGTAAAGCAGGCTACTGAGATAACAACTGGTGTATTTGGTTTGCGTCCTCTTTCTTTATTTACAGTGACACTTATGTTTCACCTTTTGTCTTCCATCCTTAGAAGAAGAGGCTAGAGGAGTTTTAAGATGACATAAGAAAGGGTTCGCGCATCATGGATGAATGAGGGAAAAAAAGGTAGTCCAAGAGAGTTGGATTCGGGTAGATAGCTGGAACATAGGCACATTGACAAGGATGTCGATGGAATGAGTGAATACTCTAAAAAGGGAGAGAGTGGATACTGTATGCCTTCAGGAGGGTAAAAGGCTAGAGAAATAGGGTAACACAGGCTATAAATTATGGTATTGTGAGAAAGATAAAAAAAGGAATCTAGTGGAAATTATTATGGAACCGAGACTTAGAGATAAGGTTGTGGAGCGAGTTGGGGATACAATTATTGCAATAAAGCTTATATGGGGGAAGGAGACAATTAATGTTATCAGTGCCTGTGCTCCACAAATAGGACTAGAATTAGATACATCAGCTAAAGCTAAGTTATGGGAGGATAGAGTAATATTACTTCATTCAAGAATTTGAGGGGATCAACAAAGATTAATGGGGGGAGATCTAAATGGCCATGTAGGTGGAGATAGTGATGATTTTGATGATTTTGAACAAGTACATGGTGGTTTTGGTTATGGTACTAGGTATAACGAAGGGAAGACTATAGAATTTGCCTTAGATTATGATTTAGTGATAGCCAATTCATATCTTAACAAAAGGGATTCTCGCTTAAATACTTAATTACTTATAAGACTTTAGGTAACCATAGTCAAATAGACTTTATCCTTACAAGAAGATGAGATAGAAGCACATGCAAGGACTATAAACAAGGGTATTCCAGGAGAAGCAATGACCTCCCAATATAGGTTAGTATTATTAGATGTAAAGCTTATGAATAGAATAAGAAAAGTGATGATGTACAAACAACTGGGAATTAAGTGCATTATATTGTATGCTCTAGAGGCTCCATGGACATATTTCGGGTTTGTAAATATTGATGGGTAATCATACTGTGTCATGTCATTTTCTTATATTTATGTTGAGGTCTATCAACCATTATCAGCTTATATGCTATGTGTTACAACTTCATTATTCGTTGCATGATGGTACGGGGTTGGCCAAAGTCCTTTTGCATGTCTGTAATGGTACGGGAAATGCTCGATTCTCCATTATGTATATATTTATGCTTAAGGGAAATGATTACGGTTGGTTCCCTTAGTGACAGACTAGGGTACAAGGTGCAAGTCACATGATCCCAGGAATTGGGGCATAGAGAAATTAGTATCAGAACACTAGATTCTAGGTGGATCCTAAAGAGTCGTGAAGTTGTTGCTAATAGCCTATCTTATCGATGTTTTTGCAACACCCTTATATGTGAAGGTTACATCTTGCAAAAAGTCACATGTACAAACATTCTAAGCAAGATCATGCAATAGAGTTATACTCTAGGATAAATTCAAATGCTTGTGTTGTTACCCGATTCTGATAAAAGGTTCATACTCGTGCTTTCAATGTTAATAAGAGGCCCCCAACTGTTCCTGTTGTGACATTCTAATGTGGTGATGCCCGGGTGGGCCAAGGCCAGCACAGAGGTCAACCCCCGATTAATTGATGTTCAGCAAGCACATACTACTTGAGAACAACAGTAGCTATATCCAACAGCCGTAGTAAGCTACTTTAGTCAAACAGAGGCAATAGACAAACTAGCATTCCCAAACCATCTCCAGATAACCCTACTTCATTTGACGTACAACTTTGCCCACAAGTTTAAAATATTGCAAGGAGTCAACAATAACGGTTTTTGGTCCATACTCCTAAGGATCTATTTGAAAAGTCACAAGTTTAGTGACACAATTAGATTTTAAAAATTTTAAAAATAAAAGTTAATCTTCAAAACTAAACGTTAATGTTTGACAAATATATCCATACAAGAACTATGACTAAATTTTATTCATTACAAGGTAAACAAGATACATTTATTTTTAAAAATATAATATTAAACAATTATAGATTGGTAAACTAATATTGTAAAAAAATTGATACATGATTCTCAAAAAGAACATGTGAAATGAATTAATTAACAAAATGTCAACTAAGCACACATTTTGCAAGAACATCATGTACTTCATGTTTGACAAAAATCAATATTTACAACCATAATTTCATGATATGGTTAATAAAAAATTAGAATAACAATATAGCTAAAAGAAATAAGAAAAATAAATAAAAATAAATTATGAGAAATTGCATGGAAGCACATGGAGTAACGGTTAAAAAACAAGTAAAGAAATGAAAGATAAACGAATGTAAAAATAATAATATATTTAAAAATACAAAAAGAATTTGAAAAGTAAAAATGAATAAATAAATTAAAAAAACAATAAACTAAATAGAAAAAAAATTAAAAATCTTGTCACTTCACCATGTAATTACCACCAATTTTCAAATCCCCTCGAGACTTAAAAGAGTGTAACTACTCGCGCTCAATTACATGTCGATCAAAGTAATTACTTGATCATACACACACCAAAATTGGGTAATTACATACAATTACACTCAAATGCAATTATTAGGTGGCTTTCCAATTAGGCCTTAAATACATTTTTGCTTATATATAGCAAAGCCTAATATGACACTTCCATCACCTGGGTTATAGGAGGATTGAGCGACCTTTAAAGTTCTCAAGCCAACAAGTGGTTTGTGCTCTGGTGCCTTCCCTAATGTTGTTGCAATGCTTTTTATGTACCCCTTACTCAATTACCAAACATATTTAAAATCTAATATGTCAAAATTTTAGCAGTCAATGAAGATTCATCTAACTGACCCAGACTAGTTGAGACCAAATTGTAGTTATATATTGAATTTTCCGCTAAATCAAGTCATGACTAAAAGATCTCCATTTTGTATCTATATACGTTCTTCAGGTGCATATAGTTTCAATCGTAGGGGAGAAGTACACAAAAAAAGCTACATCAACTGAGGTTGTTTGCTTATGATTCACTTTCCACCAAGCAAAACACCCACGGAACATGCTTAACAATGATTTGGACACTTCCCATGAACATTGTCTCTTAAAACTTTGGTTACGTTATGATATCTTATAAACACTTCCCACAAGGTCAACAAGTTTCTTGAAGTATTAGATTCAACTACATGCATAGAGAAAATATAGGCACGTGCTGCAGATAATTGCATTTAAAGCAAATGAACAATAAAACCATCAGGAGAAAAGGTTAGAGGTGTAAAGAAAATACTTCAGCATCCTATGCATGCATCAATAAATCGATCGAGGATACCTATTTCCCCCCCTCCCCCCACTAGCTCTTCAAAATATAGCATAACTAATATTCGAAACAATATGGATTGTCTGAATCAGGATATGGGAACATTATGTTGCACGTATGATGTTCTTGTATTAAACCAACGCAGATGAAATAACGAGAATGACATCAAACCTTTTTTTTACACATGTCCTTGTCCTCTTCCTCTCTGTCCAGTGGCATGGAATGTTTAGCTTCTTCATATTCGCCATGACATGCTATCCATGGCTCTATTGATTGCAATGTCAGATGACCTCCACTTTCTAGACAGTTCTCTTCGAAATTTCGATTTCAAAAGGTAAGACAATCAATTAAGAAAAGAACAAAAGAAAAATTAAGGTAGTAACTATCAGGCCATACAACCTGAAGGTGACAAAAGTGGAGCATCTTGGATAAGTTTTTCACTGGATAGTTTAACTTGAAGGCAAGTTTGCTCTTGGTTGTGAAAATAATTCATAATAGAACGTGTACCCTGCCAAATGACTTAACTATAAGAACTTAATACCATGACACTAAGCAAATGCAAGAAGTATAATGCCAAATGTAATGACAAAGAAGTCTCAGTTAAAACTAAGCAACAGAAAGCCTTAAACTCAAAGCAAGATTCTGGATGACATAAGACATTTCAAGAGGCTTTTTATACGATCCACTTTCATGTCAAAGCTTTCTTAACTATCAGAATTGCTAGGCAGAAACAAGCATTGAAAGAGCAAAGTTGGAGCTCTTCATTAGTAGCACCACTCAGCTGCACTTGACCCATTTAAAATACCTTATTTAGCTACAGAAGTTTTTCATCCTTTTGTCGTTAAATAACCTTGAACTAACTGAACTCCGTGGCCATTTGGACGTTAATTGTGATTCTAATTCACAATAAACAGATCTCGTGGCACTTCCTCTTGTTTATTTGATCCTTATAGACCTAAATCCATCCAAGATTATCTGTTTGTTTATCTTTGCTTCCTAGCAACTAAATTTATTGCTAACTCAGTGAATACATGTGATGCAGTTCACCTTAAAGGAACTTATATCACATAGGATATCACATATTGCATAAATACTCATTCGTTCAAGGTTATGTTTTAATAATAGTACATTTCACAATATAGCTGCTTCAAAATTCTGAGCATATTCAAACTGCAAAATAACCAAGGAAAATAGAATATACTGTACATAAAAGAGGCTGCTTCAAGTTAGAATAGAGTTTCATATTCACTTGCAACAAAGTAACCACAACAGAACAGGAATTTTTCAGCAATAATGACACTGCAGTATGCTGGATATTCATTTGACCAAGTTCATCAACTCAAAAATAATTGCTTTTTGAAGTAGAGACCTGTCATGAACCTATAAGATAAGTGGCATATATGATCATCAACAAGCGAATTCAATTTGGATGGAGACATGGAGTTCAGGACAATCAACTAGAGAAAGCAAAGCATCAGAAAATAAACTGTAATACAAGTTAAACATTTACTGATATCCAAACTGCAACATAAAACAAGCAATCAAGAAAAGGGATTTATTATGTCAAGTATTAAGTAGTTGTGCAATCCTTTTCTCGTATATCTTCTCAAGACAAACAAAAACCATTGCAATTAGTTTCCATTTGCTTGTCCGGTACACATCTCAGAGGCTTATACTGAAAGAACAAAACAACAACATACCCAGTGAAATCCCACATCTCTGAAAAACCCTCGACTCAAATGTATCTGCCCCAAGTAAAAGAAGAAAACAATAGTAGTAGAATAATTGAAGAGAAATAATAGCACAACTATAATAGCACGACTAATCCTAGACACCTAAAATCATCACAAGGAAAGACAATAACCCCTACTAACCTTCTACCATAATAGATGACCTCCACTCCTTTCTATCAAGGTCATGTCCTAGGTGATATGAAGTTGCGTCATATCCTGTCCAATCACCTCTCTCCTACACTTTTTCAATCTACCCCTACCCCTTTGTGTAACCCCTAAAATCCAATCTCTTGAACCTCCTAACTGGGTCATCGACACACCTCCTCTGCACATGCCCAAACCATCTTAGTCTCGCTTCTCTCATCTTGTCTGCCACAGAGACCACCCCCACCTTCTCCCGAATAACCTCATTCCTAATCTTGTCACTCCTAGTATGTCCACACATCCATCTCAACATTCTCATCTCCGCAACATGCATCTTCTGACATCTTCTGCAAAGAGGCTTATATTGTAGACCAGAAAAAATTCTATGGAGATGTAAACATTGGATATATGTAAATAGAAGAGGATGAATGTAAGGGGTAATAGTTACAAAGCAACTTAGAACATACTGATGGTATCGCTACTATTTTGTTGGCTGAAACAGAAAGACTAGTTATTCCCCACCCACTGTTTTGATTTCTGGAGATCTTCACATTGTGAAGGCCAAGATATTCTCGCAATCCTGCTTGAAACAGGCTTAGGGCATCTTCCTTAATCTTGGATGTCCCATACCTTAGTGGACACGATTTTGATGGGAATTTCTTGAATGAATCCGCATCATTTGACTGCACAGTACAGATTTAAGTATGCAAATTCAGGAAATTTTCTAATTTCTTACATAAGAGATTTGCAAATATTCATGTCATCATGGGGGAAACATGACATAAAAAGCCAACCTTGTATGCGTGAGCATGTAGAGTAAGAGTATGTGCGATGCGCTTATTCTGCTCGAAATCAGACTGAAGACGTTCACTAAGTTCTTCGCACAGCTCACCAAGCCACTTCTCAACCTAGAAACAAAGCGATAACGTAGAAGGAGTCCATTTTAACTGGTAAATAAAACATTTAGTAACTCAACAAAACTCAGTTATAGCTATAAACAAATAGAGTGTAAAAATCAAAACATCATTGCTTCTACTTTTCCCTAGATCAGTTATGTCTTAACTTATAAGAGTAAGATAGATCAGCGATCACGCAGAAGATGGGTGTTCAGTTTGAATAGAACTTACAGAAGCAACAGTTTTAAGAGCTCGAGGTCCAGGAAATGTCTTTCCTGATCCATGACTGTTGGGAAGAAGGCGCTCCTTGACCTCTTCCCCACTAATGCCCCTTGCTGTATTCCATAACCAGGAACTGTGCAAGTTAAGCACAACAAAGTCAGTAGGTTATAGAGGGCTATCGGATAGGACTATAACTAAAGAATTAAATCTGAACACCAAAACCTATTCTCACCGGCACTTCAAATTTTAGTTAACCCCATTGTAAGGGAAATTTATGTTGATTACTCACAAACTAAATATTTCAGTTCTTATTATTGAAATCTTATAATTGAATCAACTGAATTGTGAGGAAATGTACACATATTAAGAAAAACATTCAATGACATAATTTGAACCATAATTTCCACTATTGCCCTTTGTGAAATCATAAGTGTAACTTTGTAAGTAGTGTAATTATCTCTTATAAAATATAAAACTACAATAAACGAAAGGGCAAATCTAGAAAAAAATTTAAACATCTATCTTGAACTTTGAACAATGAAAAACCTCAAAAACTCAGTTAAGATGGAATAGAGAGAGTACTTGGTATTCCATCCATCCAAAAAAAATGATAGGGTATGAAGATAAGTGTCAATCACCTTATCTAGTATATTAGATCATTCATTTAAAAATATTTTTGTAAAAATAACATGTCAAAGAACTCCATAAAACTCATTCATTTCTTAATATTTTTGCAAACATTGTACATATTCAACAAAACATAAGAACCTTGTATCATGATTTTTATAGTTAAGAAATGCTTTTAGGATGTTCAGAAAATTATGACATAAAAAAAAACTGTTTGACTCTACAGATAATAACAATGGCATTATCATGGGCATGGAGGGAGCAATATGAATGCTTACCGAAAAACTAACCTCTCATACAACAGGCAAAACACCATAATGAGGTACAGTTAATTTCCTATGCTACATATGAAATAAGTTAATTGTCAATTTGTTCATGTGTGCATGCTTTTTTTTTCTTTTTCTTTTCTGTTGGTGTCATGTTATTAATATTTGATATCAAGCCTGTTCAACTTGCTAGTACTTACCATAGGATGTTAAGTGGTTACTTAATGTATTTTTTCTATTTCATTGAACATGCCAAATATTTGGTCACTCAACAATTGTAATTTCAATTTCAATTATTGAATAAAGTTATCAAGAAATAACATTTTCAGAATGATTTCCAATCAACTTCACTAGTTTATAATTTCTATCAAGATATTAAAAGACCTTATTGAACAAGTAAGAACTATTTTCAGATTAAAACATAATTGACCGATCTGATCACGAAATTCCAAGTAAGTGTCCTACGCTTTTTCTATACACATCAAAAGATTTAAGAATAAGCATAAAAATTACAAAACTGAAGTAGACATGTATATCAGCTCAGGAACATAACAGAAGAAGTAACAGCAAATTGATGTGTTTAATTGGACAAAAAGCGAAAGCAAGGTTATCAGTATAGTCATGTTTCAAAAGACCTATTTATCTTTGTTTCTTTAGGAGAGAGAAAAAAATAATCTAGGGGGTGTTTCGGTTAGCTTAAAAATTGATCATACTAGCTTTTAATTACTTTTAGCTTAATAGCTGCTCAAACCAAATACCTTATATTATAAGACTACAGATACGAACAATTCCACTTAAAATTAGAAGTATGACAATAATCACTTAAGCATAGTGAGGTCATCTATCTTGAGATGGAACAACAACAACATACCCCATGGAATTCCACAAGTGGGGTTTGAGAAAGGTAAAATGTACGCAGACCTTACCAGTACCTCATGGAGGTAGAGAGGTTGTTTCCTGGGAACCCTCATCTCAAGAACCCATAAGTAGAATAAACTAGATATGAAAAAAACGGAACGGATAGCAAAGGAAATAGAAATAGCAACTAATAACGAAAAGCACATGATAATCTGCAAATACGATAGTAATAACATATATAACACGGCTAAAGACAACACAAGATATAAAGGCACGACTAAACCTCCTATCCTACTAAAACCCAATGGCCAGACATCACCTAATCCTACTAACTTATTAACCTGCTACTCTAATTCGCGACCTCCACTCATTCCTACCTAAGGTCATGTCCTCGGTGAAATCAAGTTTCACCATATCTTGTCTAATCACCTCCCCCCAATACTTCTTCGGTCTGTCTCTACCCCTCCGTGTAGCTCCTACATCCAACCTCTCGTACCTCCTAACAGGAGCATCGGTACTTCTTCTCTGCACATGTCCAAACCATTGCAGTCTCGCTTCCCTCATCTTGTCAGCCACAGGAGCCACCTCTAGCTTCTCCCGAATGGTCTTATTCCTAATCTTATCACTTCTGGTATATCCACATATCCATCTCAATATCCTCATCTCCGCAACCTGCATCTTTTGAACATGTAAATTTTTTATTAGCCAACACCCTCCATACAGCAAAGATGGTCTAACCACCATCCTGTAAAACTTACCTTTGAGTTTAGGTGATATCCTCTTATCACACAATACTCCAGAGGCAAGTCTCCATTTCATCCATGCTGCCCCAATACAGTGGTGACATCATCATCGATATCATCACTACTCTGGATGTTGGACCCAAGATATTAAAATTTTCTCTCTTGGGGATATGTTGAGTGGCAAGCCTCACATCCATGTCTGCTTTATCCTCGCAACACTGAATTTGCACTCCAAGTATTTGTTTTGGTCCTGCTCAGCTTGAACCCTTTGGATTCCAAAGCATGTCTCCGAACCTCCAATCTATCTTGAGATGGAGCGATCATAAAATTCCATATTTTCATTCTTTTTTAATTTACAGTTTTAGTAATTCAACTAGTGGACTTCTTCCCTAAGACACAGTGTCAGCCCCAACATGGGCATGATAGACATAGCAAAGATTTACGAAGATTAACAACACATCTGACTGTCTGAGACTGAGAATAGATTATCACCCAGTATTTACTCCATAATATTCTTGTAGCTTTTCTTCTGAAAATTGGAGCAGATCCCCAACAGTGTTCACACCTAAGTCAATTTGCAAAGAAGTTCCAAGTTTTCCCCCTAGCTGTTTCCTGTGAACAAATTGTGCCCCACACCATGTTAAAAAAGAATAAAAGTTTTTAGAAGAATAAACAAGCCAAAAAGTACCATTTACATTATAGAAACTATATGTCACATCACCGTAGAGCAGTCAACGGAAAAGACTGAGAATTAGAATATAAAAAAGAAAAGAGTTCAACTTCAATAAAATCAAGACATAACTAAACATCCAGCATACTAGTAACTACTCAAAAGGTGGAAACAAGATGCCAACAAAGGATTTCCGTGCAAACCCCTACATCTTTTTTATAGGCAAAGGTCCAAGTAATTTGCTGATGGATGTGAAAGGCACCACAGTCTGCTGAGCAGGTTTATTCATTCCACTTGCAAGTTTGGCCAGCATCTGCTCACAATTTCATACTCAAGTTACTAAAAACCTTCTTCAAAAATATATCATCAAATATATATTTATGTATTTCTCATTTAGACAGAGAATTATATCCCCTTTCATGTTGTTACAAAACATTAAATATTTCCACCTTATTATGAGCAATGCCTGCAGAACAAGTGAACTCAGTCTCTTCTAATACTTGCAGCCGAAGTTCTGCAACAATAAAGGCTCCACAGGCTAACAACTTATCACGGGGACTAGCATCAGTTCTGGTGAGCCAATGTCTGACCTTCTCTTCTCTGGTATCAGTATCAACCTGTGCAGGAAATTAAGTCAGCAGATATCAGCAAAAACACGAGGGATAAAGATAAATAAAAATAATAAATATAACAGAAAGAAAAACAAACTTTTAAAAAGTCAATATAAAAAAAAATTGTAACACTACTGTGCAGAAGTCCATCGTGTGATGCACAGATGTCGGCGTGCAATATATATCTTCTCATTTCCAGTACTATCATCTCAATCATAATAGAGTTTATTTTATTACTTCAATACCCTAAAGTAATGTTGCTGTTGAATGCTATTATTATATCACACTAAGGTTTCTGACCTCATGCACCCAGGGGGAGGGGGGGAGGGGGGAGAGAGAGAGAAAGAAAGAAAGAAAGAAAGAAAAGCTGCTTTAAATGACACCCACTTCCTCAAGACCCAAAACATGTGATTTCACAACTTCTTCACTGATAGTTTCGAGGCACTCAGGAGGATTATCTGCCAACATTGCTTCAGCAGCTGTAGTGAGATCCAAATACACTTCATCAATTGAAGCACGCTCACATCGGCCTCTTCTAGAAAGTATGGCGACAACCTGCAATTATATTATGGAATGGTTATCAGCAACATTATTCATTCAGAGAGCACAATGATAGTTTTCAGTAGCAAAGGACCTCTGAGCCGGCATTCCTGTAAGCACTAAGATCAGCTTTACCACGGGCAACTGGGACTTGAACAAGATGAATCTCCGGACAAATTTGTTTTGCTTCATCACCTCGCATTGAGCTTAAACATGTAAATATTTCAGTTCTCATGTGTTTGCTGAATATCAACTTCTCCAAGAATAACTAGTTAATTACTCATACAACCATAGTTACAGACTCACCGCTTCACCCCAAACTTACGAGCCTCATAACTGACAGCGATCAGTCCTCCACCTTGCCAAGAATTGTACTGTACAACAGCAGTGGGTTGACCTCTTAGACTTTGTTGCTTTCGCTGCTCCACTATAGATACATAGTGTAACCAGTTAGCCAGCCTATACAGATGATATTATGGCATAACGAAATTGCACAGCAGAAAGATAATTTCACAAGAAAAAAATGGAAAGAAAAAAATGGTAACATCACTATTATTATTAAAATAAGGTGACAGCACTATTTTATTAATATATGATAACATCACTATCTCGTGATCATAACAGAAAAAACACTTCTTTTATAAATTACGGAACATTCTTAAAACTCAAAGTGAAAGGCAAGTATTTTGAGGCTGGTAACTTTATACTACATATATCCACAGGTATACTACATGTTGTTCCGCTGCAAAAAAGAATTACATCTTACAGTAACCTTGAGCTTAATCAAACTTTGCCATCCCTATTCCAGCTACTTAGAACTCTTTTGATGCTTCTTTGTTTCACCCACCTAATTCCCTTCAGGCAAATGAACATTCTCCAAAGCTGCTCAGTCTACTTACGATGCAAGAAGAGAGAGTTAATTCTCTCTGCTTGCTCTCCACACAGAGTACATCTAGAGGCTAACTGATAACCTCTTTTGTTCATATTTTCATGAGTCAGAATTGCTTCTTTTGTCAACAACCAGAGAAAGCAGTTTTCTTTGTAGGGCACCTTTGGTTTCCAGATCATCCTCTATGGACAGTCTGTCTCCTGATCTGCGGTCTTGTTGAGTACCTTATATACTGAATTCACTGAGAATTGGCCTTGGATGACACTTTTCCAAACAAGTGAGTCCTTCTCCTCAGTAAGATTGTTAAATTTAACTACTAAGTACTGGAATTCAGCTACCTTCTCTATTTCCCAGCATTTAGGTGTCGCCTTTAGGAACAAATTCCAGCCTTGACCAGTCCACATTGTGGCCACAGGGGCCTGTTGTTGACATAACATGTATAGTTTCAGATGAAACTGTTTCATAGGTGCTGCTCCATTCTATTTGTCCTCCCAAAAGGAGGTGTTTTGTCCATCTCCACTTCGATTCTGGATCTGGAATACAACATAGGCCCGCAGGGGCCTGATTACTCTCCATACCGTGCAGTTGTGTGGAATGTTAACCAGTATTGTCATCCACTTGTCCTCCATGCCAGACTTTGCTGTGATGACATCCTTCTAAAGCACATGATGTGGCAAATTTCCACAGCCATTTCAACATGAAGCTTTGGTTCTGCTTCCTTAAGTTCCTGATGCCTAGGCCACCTGCATTCTTGTTCACTATCAATTCCTCCCATTTAACTAGGTGGAACAACTTTTTATTTTCACTGCCTTGCCAAAGGAAATTGCTCCTAGAAGTATCAATGCTCTTAGATGCACTAGTAGGCTTTGGAAATACTTGCATCATGTAGGAAGGTAATGCATCAAGGACACAGTTAGTCTGCCTCCCAAGGAAAGGTGCCGACTTCTGCAGTTGGTGAGTTTATTTTCACATTTCTCTAGGACCCCAATCCAGATACCTTTGGACTTGCTTTTGGCTCCCAAAAGCATACCAAGGTAAGTGGTTGGTAGTTTCCCAACCTTGCCTTCTAACTTACTGGACAAGCTTTCTATCCCTGCAACAGAGTTGATAGGACGGATGAAGCTCTTTCCCGGTCAATACAGAGTCCTAATACTGCTTCAAAATGACAAAAATAACCCTCAAAATCAGGATTTGTTCTGCTTCTGCTTCACAAAACACCAAGGGTGCCATCTGCATATTAGAGGTAAGTTACCTCCAGGTTGTTCAATTCTACTGCTTGGAAGCCTCTGATCCACCCTTTTCCTTTGGTTGTGTTGATCAAGTTGCTCAACCCTTCCATGGCTATGATGAACAAAAAGGGGGATTATAGGTATCCCTGTCTCAATCCTCTCTACAACAACATACCTAGTGTAATCCCGCAAGTGGGGTGGGAGAGGGTAGAGTGTACACATACCTTTCCCTACTTCGGGGAGGTAAAGAGCCTGTTTCCGAAAGAATTTGGCTCAAATGCAGCAAACCAAAGTATTTTATGGGAAAAAGAGGATACAACAGTAAGGAAAACATGTCAATTAATAAGGGGACTAATAAACAACATCTTGAGAAAAGAAGTACAACAGCATACCCAGTTAAATCCCACTCAGTAGGGTCTGGAGAGGGTTGAGTGAACGTAGACCTTACCACTACCTTGTGAAGGTAGAGAAGTTGTTTTTGAAAGAACCCTCAACTCAAGTGCATCAAACTCAAGTTGAAGAAAAAGAAAATAATGAATAAAGCATGACAATTAATACGAGAAGCATTGTAATCCCCACAAGAAAGAAACAACAATAACAGCAAAATAGTGTGATAATTAATACACAATAAAAGACATGGCAAGAACTACAAGAACAGAACTAGTACTATGACATCAGTAACAAGCCTAAGCCTTTGCAAGGCAAACTATTAACCTTATACACGATTTCCAATCTTTCCTATCTAGAGTCCTCAATAATATGAAGCTACACCATGTCATGTCTAATCACTTCTCCCCAATACCTTTTTGGCCTACCTCTGCGTCTTTGCATACTTCCTACTAAATTAACCTCTCACACCTCCTCACGGGGAATCAAGGCACCTTCTGGTTACGTGTCTAAACCATTGAATCTCGCTTTTCTCATCTTGTCTTCGACAGAGGCCACTCCCACCTTCTCACGAATAACCTCATTCCTAATCTTGTCGCTCCTAATATGGCCACACATCCATCTCAACATCCTCATCTCCACAACATACATCTTTTGAACATATGAGTTCTTAACTAGCCGGCACTCCACCCCATATAACAAGGATAATCTAAACACTATTCTGTAAAAGTTACCTTTTAGTTTAGATGGTATCTTCTTATCATACAAGACCCTAGAGATGAGCCTCCAATTCATCCAAATCACCCCAATGCGATGTGTGACATCATTATCGATGTCCCTGTTACCTAGATTATGGACTCAAGATACAGTCTGTGTGGCAAACCTTACTTCCACGTTTACTTCATCCAATACATCATTGAATTTACACTCCAAATATTTTATTTTGGTCCGACTCAACTTGAAACTTTGGACTCTAAAGTTTGTCTCCAAACCTTCAACCTAGCATTAACTTTGTCCTGTGTCTCATCAATTAGTACTATGTCATCTGCAAATAACATACACCATGAAATCACATTCTGAATAGACCACGTCAACTCATTCATTATCAAGGCAAATAGGAAAGGGCTAAGAACTAATCCCTAATGTAGCCCCATCTCAACTAGGAAGCACTCCGAGTCTCCTCCCACCGTTCTAACCCGAGTCTTGGCTCCATCATACATATCCTTTATAGCCCTATTATACACCATCGAAACACCTTTAGCCTCCAAACACCTCCATTGTACTCCACATTAATTCATCGGGCATTTTTGCCGTCTTAAAAGTAGCATTAAACAATCCAATCAACCACTTCATACCTGCCTTGCATGTGCTCTTTCAAAATTCCATTGAAATCCCATTGGTTCTGATCGCCTAGACCTACGCATCCTACAAATAGTACATTTAACCTCTTAAACCTTGAAACACCTACAGAACCCAAAGTCTCAAAGCCTGTCGAGTGCGACAATTCATCCAACACAATATCTCAAACCCCTTTTTTCATTTAAGAGTTTGTGGAAGTATGCTTGCCATTTTTGCTTAGTAGAGGCCTCTTTCACCAACACCGTGCCTTCTTCATCCTTAATGCACTTCACTTGATCCAAGTAGCGAGCCTTTCTCTCTCTTGCCTTCGCGAGCCTATACAATTTCTTATCCCCACATTTGTCACCTAATTGGACATACAAGCGTTCAAAAATTGTCGTCCAGCTATGTAAATGCAACCTTCTTTGCTTCCACTTTTCCTTGGACTTCTTTATTCCACCACCAATCTCCTTGATTGCCACCAAAGTTATCTTTCGATACCCCTAGCAGCTCTATAGTTGCATGCAATGCAACCAGCTATATTATCCCACATATTGTTCACATCCCCGCTATCACTACAGGCTCCTATACCACTCAACTTCTCTCCCATAACCCATGAAAGAGCATGAGTCAAGTCACCCCATTTAATCTTCGGTTGGTCATATAAGGTCTTCTTACTCCTACACCTTTCGAGCTCCGCGTCCATCACCAAAAGCTTGTGTTGGGTAGTAAGATTCTCACTCAGAGTAGTAAGATTCTCACTCGAAATTACATTGCAATCTTTACATAGACCTTTATCGCTCTTCCTAAGGAGTAAGTAATCTATCTGGGCCTTAGCTACCGTGCTATGAAAGGTAACCAGTGGTTCTCCCTCTTCAGAAAGCATGATTTAGCTATTACCAACTCAAAAGCTTTAGCAAAATCTAGAACCGAAGTTCCACCTCTTTTCATCTCCCCAAAACCAAAACCTCCATCAACATCAACGCCACTAGAAATAGCCCCAATATGACCAGTAAAATCTCACCCAATGAAAATCTTCTCTGTATTTTGTATACCTCACACAATCTCATCCAAATCCTCCTAGAAGAGCTTTCTGGCCTCCTCATCTAGGCCTCGCTGAGGCGCATAAACACTAATAATGTTCAAATTAAGCCCGCCAATGACTAACTTAATCATCATCAACCTATCATTGATCCTTCTAACCTCCACCACTCGCTCCATAAGATCATCGTCTACTAAAATACCTATGCCATTTCTATCTCTCGAGCCACCTGAGTACCATAACTTAAACCCGTCCATGCCTTAGTACATATCCATCCGGTTTCCTAGACGTACGCTATATTAACCTCCCTCCTCTTGAGAATCTTCATTAACTCTATGGACTAGCTTGTCATCGATCCTATGTTTATGACCCTACTCTCAGCTTAGAAGGATCCATAACCCCTTTACCAATACTATCCCTTGCCTCTAGCCGAGATCAAGGACATGATTCTAGTCCACCATCTTTCACCAGAGCCACTAGAAAGATGTCAACTACTTCGAGAAAAATCTTAAAACTACTAAATTAGGTTTATAACATGAAGAACCAAGTAACAAGCAAGTATGCTAGAAAATCAGAGAATGCAAAAAGAAAAAGAAAAAAGATGAAGCCCTAGGCTGAACTATACTGTCAATCAAAAAATCAATTGAAGCAATAGTCTGGACTATACTATAGTCTAGAAACAAAAAGAATAACATTGGAAATACACTAAATTAGTAGAAATAGCTATTATGGAATCCTGAACAACTACTATTTAAGAATTTCAAAAATTTCTAGTAGAAGATCACGGCAAGAAAGCAAGATAGACAGAAACCAGAGGTATTCCCAATCAACTGAAAAAGATGGCTGAACTTAGAACAGAAACACAATACAATTTGCAAGCCTGAAAATCTTGCATGACACGTAAAGAGGGAAGAGGTAGAGCCTGGAGTGCAAACTATTGCACGGAAAATGGAATGTAGAAAGATGCAACCTGGTTCGTCTTCTACTGAGTTGTGTCGGAACAAAAGTCTATGTGTTCGCATAGCTACTATAAATTCTATCGCTACCACCTATGAAGAGGTCGTTTCACAGGCCAAACCAAGAAAGCCTTAGAGTTCGTCCACTCCTGTAGCACTGCAATGAAGATCGGCGCCTTTGCAAAGTCGTCGGAGATTAGATCGAAGACACTAGGATGAGATGGTGTGAGAGAGAAGTCGTCGGAGATTAGATTGAAGGTGCTAGAGATGAGATCGGTGCGAGCCACAGAAAGAAGTCGTTGAAGATGAGATCGACGTGAGAGAGAAGTCACCATGGAAAAAAGTAATAATACAAAGAAATAATGTGTTGACTTAAAATACAATACATGTACACGACTAATACTACTACAGACATTGGTCACTAAAAATACTACTACAGACACAATGTTCCCACCAAGCCTAAACCCACTGAAAAGCGAGTCAAAGTTCAATTACCTACTTTCTACTCAAATTTGTGACCTCCAAATCCTCCTATTTTAAGTCATATCCTCGGTACACTGATGCTTTTACACGTCTTGTCTAATCACCTCTCCCTAATACTTATTCAACCTACATCTATCTCTCCTCATGCCAACTATATCTTTATCTCTCACAACTCTAACCTAGGACATTTGCGCATCTTTTCTTCACATGTCCCAGTCATCTCAATGTCGCTTCCCTCATCTTTCCCACCACAGAGGCCACTCCCACCTTATCCCCGAACCCTCATTCTTAATCCTAATCTCTCCAAGTAAGCCCACACATCCATCTCAACATTCTTATTCCTGCAACTCGCATTCTTAATGAGCCAACAGTCCATCCCATACAATAAAGTTGGTCTCCTCTTTGAGAAGCAAAAACCCTAATAAGTGCTTTGTTGATTACGATGGAGAATCTCACATTGCCAATACAGTGTTTGATCCAGTTGATCCACATAGGCGCAAAACTCATTTTCTTCAACATCAGGATAGAGTACAGAAAACAATAATAAATAATGATGGATATTAAAAACAAGAACTACAGTTTTACCACTAGTACAATGGCAAACATAAACCATCCAAAACAAGACAATACTATACTACCTACTAATCTTCTACCCCAATATATGTCCTCCACACCCTCCCATCTAAGGTCATGATCGGTAACCTAAAGCTGAGTCATATACTAAATCAAATCAATCGAATGTTTTTCTATTTTCACAAGTCATATCCTTCGTAGACTTTTTAATAAACCATTACATAGTTTCCATGATAATTGAAGGTGTTCAAGAGAATAAGGACCTAATCATTGATTGAAGTTGTCCCGAAGGCCTAAATATCTCATGATACATGAAGGCGTAGTGAGTATACATATCATAATGGAAGCAAAAGACCCAGTTAAGTGATATCAACTAGTTAGAGTTAAGGTTTAGTCAAAACAGTACACTTACTTTACTTTAAAGTTAGCTAAGAGCTTTTTAAGTTTGTCCAGAGATATGTATGTAGTTAAATTAAAATAGAAGAAAATGTCTAGTATTAGAAGTCAAGTTATTTAGCATTGGAAAAAAATGGGTGCCAATAGAGCAAAATGGATAGTGAGGACTCAACAACTAACACCAACTAACTTAGGAATAAAAAACAGTTATTGTTTTCTGACAAAGATATACAGTTTTAGTGGGTTTATTAATATAATGAAATGTCTTGAAGGGGAGTAACTACCATTTTTAACTCAATCAGTGTGCGTTTATTGCAAAATAAGGTTGTGCAGTTACTGGTGGAAACACTCTGTTGTACTAATGATCCTACATTCTGCTATTCTGTCATCAGGCAGTCCTACATATCCATGCTTCTTTTTACTAAGCAGTTTGGTTTACTAACGAAAATATACTTCTATTTTAAGTTGTGCTAACAATTCGAAGTATAAAGAGGACCATGAAATAAGGGTTAGATAGTAACAGGATGCACATTTGCACATCATAATATTAATTGACAAACCTCCTCAGAGTGTTCAGCTTTAAACAAGAGTATGCTAATGTAATTCAGGAGAATATACAATGCGCTTTTTAAATTTTTTCACCATTCTTCGCAAAACTGGGTCATCTTATGACTCGAATGAGCAACAAATCAGTGATAGCCTAAAAGGTCCATTCCCATTAGAATAGTGGCTTTCTCATAAACCAGTGATAATTGTCCAACAGCTATCCAGTCACATACACTAAATTACTCAAAATGCAAGAGTGTCAAATGTTGTCATGGCTAATCAACTTAAGTTAGAATTCATGCAGACTTCGCGAAAGATAGGGCATAATGAAAGAAAAAGATCTATACAGGCAATACCAATAAGATGGGGGTATAATTTAGTCATGTTCGTATGTTTGCTTTAGGTCTTCTACTCTTTAGGAGTCTTTTAACCCTAATAGAAAATATAAAGAATTTCTAGTACTTTTAACCCTAGGAAACAACCTCTCTACTCCTATACGAGGTAGTGAGAAGGTTTGCGTACATTTCTACCCTCCCCAAACCCCACTTGTGGGATTTAACTGGGTATGTTGTTGTTGTTGTTGCTTGCTTGCTTAATATGAATTTTAATTGGGGGTCGGTGAAAATTCATACAGCCGAACCTAATATGTTTGGAACAGATGTGCAGTTGTTGTTTGTTGTTGTAGAGCATTGACAATAAAGACTTGTGAGCTATCTCTTGGGCTACACCAATATTTAGCATTTTATATATTTTTGACATCTAAAGCATTATTTATAAGAACATCCAACATCTTTTTTTAATGATAGTGTTGTCCAAGTCGACTTATGTGCATCTCGATTATTCCACCAATGCAGGTAGTATGGAATCTACCCATGAAGAATAGGAATATGACAAGAACTTTTTTCTTTTTCAATAAAAGAATTCCAGAAAGAAAAAGTCTTCTCATCTGCCTCAGTCACTTAGTGTGAAATTAAACCTAAGACGTCATAATTCTCCTCCCACTTCATAGGCCACACGCCCTTGGTGCAAGAACATCCAAATCCTTAAACCAAAAAATATCAGTAATTTCGTACCAACTATAGAAGAGCTACGGAAAAAGTAATCTGGCTAAAAATAACAAAACTTTAAACGAACATCCTCGAGGGAGTATAGGCTTCACGAGTGGAGGCACAACTTTAGGTATAGCTTTGGCTCAAACTCAGTATTTATGTTTTAAAAATACTCACTTGATACTATAAGTAATCTAACTCGAACAACAGCAACAACACCATAGCCAATATAGTCCCACAAAGTTGGATTTGGAGATGACAGAGTATAAGTAGACCTGCTCTCCCTCAGAGGTAGAGCTCCAATATACCGTCAGCTTAAGATAAAAAATAGTCTAGAAAAAGAAGTAATAAAAATAAAGGAAACATCAGATACCAATAAAACAACATTGAGCAGCAGAATGATACTACAACAAAATAATATTATAATCAAACTACAGAAACAACATATAATAACAGAAATCTAAGAACAAGAAACAAGAGTAATAGTACGACTACTAGAACAGACACCAAGCCAATTCACTCATACCTACTAGAATGGTCAAAAACCCATGAATTAAAAATCTTGGCTCAGCCTCTAATGGTCTTATAATTGAAACGCACATCATGGGGTCTTGACATACCTTATTATCACAACAAATCATAAAGCAACTTTCTGTTTAGTAGATTTTCGTTGGAAGTCCATAATTATGATTTCTCAAAACGGAAGTGAAGGGATTCTACATATTAGTGTCTAGTCTGCATATGCCCCAATATCAATAGACAAATTATTAGTGTGATATGAATCACAAAATTAAAAGTAGAACCTTGAACGTAGAAGCAATCCATGTCGACGTGAGCAATAACTCTAGAATCCGATAACTCAGGTCTTGCCACCGGCATATCTCTCTCGCGACTCCTCAATCGTCTTCTCCTAGTAATTATTTTCCCACCAATTCCCTTTGAAATTTATACTGCAATATATAATTTTCGTCGGCGCTCTTTATGTATATTTATTATTTTTCAGTTAATTAAACACGCCTCCCTAAAAGTTATAGGTCATAGTGAATGGAGAAATTTGATAGAGTGAAAAAAAGGTTTCTAATTAAAAAAAAAAAGTTGATAAGTTGATTAAGGTCAAGTCAAATCTTCTGTTAATTAGGGGATTAAGTTAAAAAAAAAGTTGAAGTGTAATTTTAGAACTTGTTAAACTTCTAAAAATTACAACATATCACAAAAGGTGGGATAAAAATAGTCATTTCTAAAGGTTGACTAGGCGATAATATTTGAAAAAGTTAAAATCATTTTAACTCCCCGTCAGTTATTTTTTATTTTAACTTTTTCAACACCCCTCTCTTTTTAAAAATTCTCTCAAGAAACGATGCAGCAACGATTTAGCAACTCAATAGTAACTCACAATAAATTTATTTTTGTATTCTTTTCTTCTTAATTCACCTTTTTCGTCGTCTTCGTCATCACTGTGAGATTTTAGAAGGTAATAATAAAAAAAAAAAACTTCTTTTTTCATTTCGTTAGGATTTTTGCATTTTTAGAATGAAAATTTTGTTTTAAGTTTTAAAAAAAGAAGAAAGCATGGATGTTAGGTTTTTATGTTTTTGTTGAAGTAAAAATAGTTATATAGGTTAAGAAATAAAAGAAGATGATATATTTCATTTTTGCATGTCCTAATAGCACTCAACAGCGTACTTGTTGCCCTGGTATGACATATTGCTATGAGTTTTTACATATTTTGTTATTTTGTTGCCCTGGTATGGTATATTGTTATGGGTTTTTACATATTTTGTTACTTTGTTGCTCTGGTATGGTATATTGTTATGGTTTTTCTTTTTTTTTTTTTACATATTTTGTTGTTGTAAACAACAAATGTGTGTATATTCGTTGTTGTTTGTTGTTGTTATTGTTTTGGTCGTTTCTTAATGGTTGGGTTGTTGTGCTTAAAAAATACATTGTTGTTGCATAATTTAAGTACATATGTGATTGAATCACACATATGTCGTATGAATAGTTGAAGTTATTCTGAAATTAGTACAACAACTAGTGCAACAACTGCCAAAACTAGTGCAGCAACTGGTACAACAACTGCTAAAACTAGTTCAACAAAAGTTGAAACTAGTGCAGTAACTGGGACAACAACTGCTAAAACTAATTCAACAATTGCTGAAACTAGTGTACTAACTGACACAACAACTGCTAAAACTAGTTACACAATTACTTAAACTAGTGCAATAACTGGTACAATAACTGTTAAAACTAGTTCAACAATTGTTGAAACTAGTGAGTAACTAGTACAACAACTACTAAAACTAGTTCAACAATTGTTGAAATAACTATTGAAGCACTAACTAAAATTTTATGTAACAATTGCTGAAGTTATTGCTTCTCAACTTCAATAGCTGGGGCAAGCTAACATAAAATGTGTTAACAATTGTTGATGTTGCTTTAGCAACTTAGTGAATTATTTTTTTTAATAAAATTAACTTATTTACTTATTTGATTATCTGCTTTAATTTATTTTTTCTATTTGTTTTGAATGTTAATTAATGGCTTCTTGTTTTATATCATGTGGTGTAGATAAATGACCCCCAGAAAAAGAAAGACAACTACGAAAGCCCCAGCTACTGGAGATAGAGATGCTATGGTTACTGGAGTTCCAACAGATAGAATATCTAGAAGAAAGAGAGTTAAGACACAGAGGCAAATAGAAGCAGAAGAAGTCTCCAAAAAAATAGTACCAACAAACTATCAACACTTGTTGAACATGCTAGTATTATTTTTGAAAGCAAAACAATATCGAAAAGTCAAGAAGAAAATATAGAGACAAGATGTCAAGAAGAAGAAGAAGAAAGAGGAGGAGATGCTACAAAAGGAGGGGGAGAAGATAATGTAAAAGAAAGAGGAAGAGGACGAGGAGGAGGAGGAGGAGGAGGAGTAGGTGAAAAAGATGTGTCATTAAGAAATGATGATAATGATACAGAGAATGATGAAGAGGATGAAAGAATTGATTTTGAACAAAGAACAAAACTCTGACATGATCAATCTCTTCAAGAGGAGACGGTTGATTTTGTTGAGTCCTCTCCAACTAGACCTTCAGGTGATGACACCCCAATTAAGATTGTTAGATATCCTGATTACAAGTTTGTGACCATGATGGATAAATATCCATATTTGACTAGTTCTATTAATGTAAAGTCCAGTACGAAAAATTATAGTGGTTTTAGAAAAATGCTAAAGTCAAAATTTGGAAAAAAATTTCAAGTCTACTGCATTGGGAAGCTATTTGGATCTGCCTGAGAAGATAACTCACAGTTTCTAATGAAATTGGTGTCTGAACTTCTCCGACGTTGAATTCTAAGCTAGCGTACACAAGAAATTTGGATAAATTTTTGTGGCATGCCTCTCCATTTTGGCATGAAAGAATTTGCCTTTATGATTGGTTTGTATTGTCATATCAAAGAAAATTATGATTTTGAAAAATATCGTCTAAGGTTAAGGATAGACGAGCAAAAATTATTGAGTTGGCAGGATAAACCTTTAAGAAGGATGAACTGATGGACTTCTCCAATCTGATTCGATTTCAAGAGATGTCAAAACATCTCTGTGCTTGGTTTATTTTGTACATTATATTCTTCTGAGGAGAGATCTAAACACAAAGACCCCGACTGACATGGTGTTGCTTTCAGGCGATAGAAAGGTCTTTTGTGCCAGTGCATGGGGTTGTGAATACTATGAGCTAACAATTGAGTACCTGTTGAAGGTTGTGGACAAAGAAAAAGACAAGAATACCACTAATTTGTATGGTTTTCCATGGGCATTTATGGTAAATTTTATCTTCTTTAAAAAAAATTGGGTCCATTCATCATAATTTTGATCATATTGCTATGTAATTATCTTATGTTGTCACGCCCCGGGAGGATACCCTTGGTGTGGCCGGCACTCAGAGGCTATTGCTAGTCCCCAAGCGAACCACTTGGCCTCATCGTCACCTCATACTCAACAGCGGAAGAAACTTCCTCAAGGAAAAGACTTAATATAATTAAAGAAATCAAGTCTTTATACAAAATGTTAATTTCCAACAAAGAAGAGTTGGAAAAAATAAATACATAACATCCTCTACTCAGCGTCTATGAAACCTCTAACTCAAACATCTAGATGGTACCATGACAAGCCATGGTTACCCAACTCAAGGAAAATAAAGTACAACTCAAGCTAGATGATAATAATAAGGAAATCCTCCGAAAACAAGGAGGTCTCACCGATCAGCTGAATGCGAATAGATCCTCAACGAAGCGCCTGTCGATGATCTCTAATACATGCCTCTGCATCATAAAACGATGTAGTCCTAGAAGGGGACATTAGTATTTGGAATGTACTGGAATGTAAAATAACTGAGTGAAACAGAAACAAGTTGAATAATATAAGAATAACATCAACTCAACATCATACTCCATCAGAATGTCAAATGTCTATCTAAAGAAAGAATAAAGAGTAGACAAATGACCCATCAATATCTCATCAATGCATCATCAATACATCATACTCACCTCAAGGAAACTCAACTCAACTCAACTCAACTCGACTCGACTCAACTAAACTCAACTCAATTCAAGGAACATCAACATCAACTCAGCTTAGGGAACATCGACATCAACTCAACTCAGGAAACTCGACTCAAAACATCACATCAACATCAACATCAGAGTTCTATCAAAATGGAACCTAACTGGGAGTTTCTCTAACCGACAACCATCACCTATGAGCCAGTGATGATACAACGAAGTGATGCTGTTACCACATCCATCCAATACCCTGCTCGGGGTAAAGGACATAACCTTAGTGGATCCACAAAAAAAACCTCAGTCCTCATTTGGGACAAGATAGGAGCCATCCGCATTGCGGTTCAATCCTCTCTTCCTACGCGGGCCACATAGTTAATGGGTTCAAGTGGGACTCACTCTTACCCATTTCGGTGCTCAATACTTCTCCCAGAACTCGACATGCTCATAAAACATCAACCTCATCAGTCCCATAGGGACATAATACCTCATCATCAGTCACATAAGGACATGATATAATACCTCAACATCAACATCGATCCCAGAGGAACATAGTATAAAACCTCAACATCAACATATGTCCCAAAGGGACATTGTATAAAACCTCAACGTCAACATCTGTCCCATAGGGACATAGTACCTCACCTCATAACATCAACATCTACATCCGAACTCAAGATACTCATTTAGTAATTAAATCTCAATGCTAAGACATCATAAAACATCATTCTCATCAACATCATCATCAAGACTCTCACCAAATGTGAAACACAATCACAACATCACAACATCATCATCGTCAAGGCTCTAGACTCATCCCCTAAGTTCATTATGCATGCTTTTCAAATAATCATGTAAGGTTATGCAAAATCTCATGAAAAATGTTAACTTCAAGAAAACAAATAGTATGATGATCATCAACATAGAAAACATGTAATTTCAAATCAATTTTTCAATGAAAAACTCTCAAGTATTCATGCACATATACTTTTCAACCATCAACTCATCTTTGACCTCTATGGGGCACATGAGAGAACAATCTCATGCTTTAGTTTAGCCTTACATACCTGGAAATTTGATATTACAATCGAAATTCGATGAATACTCATTTCTTGGAGAAAATCCTCGATCTTGGTAGTTCTTTTAGAATGGAAGAACTTGGAAAGACATCGTTTGAAGAGATTCTTTTTGATTCTTGACTTCTTGACTCAGAATCTTTAGAGTTTCTTGATGAAGAACCCTAATTCATGGAAAGAAGAATCAAGGAATCCTTTCTTGGGATTCTTGAATTCACTTTCTTGAAACCCTAAGTTATAATTTAAGATTCTATTAGGGATTTCATGACTAGATAGAGAAATTAGCTTAAAGCTTATGAAGAATAACTCACCTTGATGAATAACCTTGAAAGTTAATCCTAACTTGATGACTTTCTTGATGATTCTTGAGCGTTTTATGTTAGGAGTGAAAGAGAGGGTTTTGACTCATGAAACTGACGTATTATGCGTTTTGGGACCTTAAATAGACCCCCAAAGGCTTTAGGATAAAAGTACCCTCAAAATAAAATAAAGGAACGTCGGTTAGCTTATCCAAAAAGGGTTCGCGATAGGTCCGCGTCGCGGAGCCGTCGCGGACCTTCGGACAGCTCTGCAGGTCTCCAGTAAAATGGTCATAACTTTCTACTCCAAACTATGTTTAACGCGAAATAAGATGCGTTGGAAAGCTAATTCAAAGATCTTTAATTTGATATATTATGGGTCACCTAACTCATTTGAAGTTGACCCTTCTATCAACTCATACGAAAACTTAGTCGCTAGAAATTCTTTAGACTTAACTTGATGTAAAAGATCCTTTATAACTCTAAATCACATCTAATATATTTTAAATACTTATGAACAGATCCTATCATATGAAGGATGGCTCAATCTTAGTGAAAAAAAAAGTTGGGGTGTTACATATGTAGTATTGGGCATTTGAGGCCATTCTCTATCTCCAAAAGAAATTAAAGGTGGTTTCTACTTTGGTAACCTTGCCACGACTCATTAGATGGATGTCAGCAATCAATGATCATTCTATCAATGCTCCTAACTTGTTTAACCCCCTCGAGGATTCGGTAAGCCTCATTAATTGACTAATTATTTTAGTTAGTTGCTGCAGTTATTTGTAGAAGATGTTGTGATTTTTTACCAATTGTTGTTTAATTACTCAGCAGCTGCTAAACAAACAGTACATGTGATTGCTACAAAATTACAAGTTGAAGTTATTTACAATAATTGTTGTTAATACCTCAACAATTGCTTTTAAATGTTTCAACAGCTACAACAACCTCTCAACAAATGCTAGATGACTACTGAGAAATACACTATAAAAATTGTATTTATCTTCAACAATTGTTGCAATAATTTCAATAGTTGTTGCTTAATATTTCAGCAGTCGCAGCAACATCTCAACAAATGCTAGCTGATTGCTGAAATACATTATGACAATTGTATTTATTTGCAACAATTATTGCAAATATTTCAACAGTTGTTGTATCTAACTACTGAAATATATTATAGAAGTTGCAGTTGATTACAACAGTTGTTAAAAATATTTCAACAATTGCTAATTATTGTCGTTGATTTTATTTTATCTAATCATATTATAAATTTTCTTCATATATGTAGATTGTTTATCCATGGTTAGTGCCTACACCCAGTGAGATGGAGATGAAGTTTCTTACTGGATTTGTACCCTTGGACTTCATGAGGATGGGAAAATTGAAAAACTAGAGAAAGATTTAGATAGTTGTGCGGCCATTAAAAGAGATCCTTTAATGGCTATTGATATGCGTGGTGAGAAAAGAGAAAGGGCACTTGATATTGGTAGTGGCAGTGGTGTTGGTGGCAATGGTATTGGTGGAGGAGGTGAATTTTCTCCTTTTGTTCCTAGTGCTTTTGGTAGTGGTAGAGAATTTTCTCCCACTGGTGAGAATGTTGGAGTAAATCCAACAACTCCATTCACAGAAAATAGATTTTCTACAGTCGATGTTGATACACCTATGATGCCTATGCCTCTTTGTGCCTATAAATGTGATACATGCGCCAAAAATGTAAATTTGATGCTTGAGAAAATTGAGTCTGTGGAGAAAACTCTAAAGAGTTTTATCAGCAGGAGAAGTGTTAGGCCATCTAGAAACATTTAAGTTATATATATCGGCTAACAAGCAGAGGAGAAAGCAAATTTCAAAGGCACTAGAGAGTGCTAGAGAAAAGAGGGTTATCAGGTCTCCTCTTATTGAGATGACAACAATCGAGCGGCAACTGGTAAATATCTACAAGCATGCAAAGAATGAATCATACAAGAAAAATCAAAGATATCTTGAAAACTAAAGATCGACAGAAAAAACTCTACACAATTCATGAATTTGATTTTGAAGACTTTGAGATCATGAACAATATGCAAAAGTGGTGGGAGGATCAGGTAAGTTCTAATAATTTTAATTTTATTTTATTATTATGGTGTGTCAGCAGATGCAACACTTGCTGCAATAGTTTTGTCTGTTATTGCAACAATTGCTTATTCTTCTGAAGCAATTATTGTTGCAGCAGATGCAATAATCATCTTAAATGGTCTCGTTAATTCCTTTATTGTTGCAGCATGTAGATGAAAATATTTTTCTTAATACGTCTAAGGCATATTGAATCCCCCCAACATTATGATCCAAAAGATATAATTCTTGATCTTGATTTTCCTAATTACTTCATGAGTGTGTATGAAGCATTGGTCAAAGAGAGTTCGACACCGAGCAATGTCTTTTTGAGGAAATGGTTTGAGCAATATATGTTTGATGATTATTATTTGGATTATTGCAAAGAGGGTCGACCATTTCTTGGCGGTGTCCCGTGGAGTGGTGCTAAGAGACTTTTTACTGTCTTGAATCTTGGAAAAAAGCATTTTGTTGCACTTGAATTTCTTATCAAGGAGGGAAATATTAATGTGCATGATTGCAACGGGGGTGTTTATTCCGATGAGAATTTTGTGGTAGTCATGATGTCGATAGTGGAGTTGTTTCATAGATTTTTGAAGCAAAGTAAAATATTTGATCACTTTCCTAAGAAACTGTTGACTACAGAATGGGACTTTGAGAGGTTGGAGAATTCTCCAAAGAATGATTCAGCTGCAACTTGTACTTCAAGTTTGTCACGCCATAGGAGGGTACCCTAGACGTGGTCGGCACTTAGAGACTATTTCAGGGATACCTTATCACGAGGAAACACCCACCTTAATGGTTCAATCCTCTCCTATGTTTGGCGACGTAGTTAATGAGTTCAAGTTAGACTTACTCCCACTCCATTTGGTGCTCGATACTCCTCCCAAGACTCAATGCTCATAAAACATCAATCGAATCAATGAGTCTCATGAGGACTCATATCAATCCATCAATCTTTCAAGAGTGAATTAATTAATCACGTCGGAGGACTTTCAATTTAGACCAATCTTTTAGGGTTCAATCATGAAGACTCTTTGGACTATCAATTTCTATCAACCTATCATCATGCTTACATCACAATTATAATCATCATCTTTAAATCAAGGATCTAGACTTAATCCCTAGGTTCATTCATGCAAATAATATTCTCAAATCAAGGCTCTAGACTCAATGCCTAAGTTCATTCATGCAAATAACATTTTCAAATCAAGGCTCTAGACTCCATTCCTAGATTCATCCATGCAATCTTTTATCAAAGTATCTAGGGTCTTATGAAATAACTCATGTAAAAATATTTGTAAAGTAAATCAAGCTTATGATGATCATCAATCATGTGAAATATATAAAATATACATATATATAATTACAAAAAAAACTTTCGAAAAACATACATAGAGACTCAATACTTTCACAATCTTCTTATTACCATAGATAGGGGCACATGAAGAAAAACCCCATGCTTAAGGTTAGACTTACATATCCGGATGAAGGTAAACAATCAACTTGGCATGAATCCAACTTGAATTCCTCGAATCCTCACTCTTTTCTCTTCTTTCTTCTCTCTTCTCTTTAGCCCTAGGTCTTTTGTTAGTTTGTTAATAAAGGCTTAAGAATGGGTTAATAACCCTTTTTATGCCTAAAACAACCTATTTTGTTTGTGTTTTAAGTTTAAGAGAGGTGGAGAAAAGTCTGGAATGCCTCTCGCAAAAAACTGAATTTGTCCTTCAGCCTACCAAGTCTGTGGGGGGTTTTGTCAAAAATTTTATGATTGAGTTTTCTAATCCCGTAGAAAATATTGGGATCACATCCAAGTGTAAGTCCAAGATGGGGACATGTAGTGCACTTTTCTAGAATTGTATTTTCGCATCAAAATATTATCTTTCGATTCGGTTGCTCTAAAAATCAACCAAGACCATTTTACCACACATTTTTTCATGCTGATCACATTTCTGGTCTCGAATTTGCCAGCGGAGTTTGGGAAGACGCATTATGCGAGCGTCTCTTACGTAGGGGGTATTAATTTTTATCGGATGTTACATTATCTCCCCCTTGGGATCATTCTTCCTCGATTGAAGAGTAAAGATGGACATTAGGGCACGAATGACAATCAAGACTAGTCTCGACAATCAATCAACCAATCAAACTGTGAGACCCTGTGTTTCTCGTCCTCCATATATATATAAGGTGGCGTGTCACATAAAACATATACGATTTTGGATAGAACCTAAGGATAGTAAGGCTGCCAACAAGTGGTAATGTCAATGACCTAAAGTTTTAAGACAAAGGAATACCCTTAATACACATTTGAGATTAAAGAAATGGCCCGAGTGACACCGCACCCTTTTCGAAAGGTTTAAATTAGGTTTCACATTTCAAATGGGGCTAAAAGTGTATAATTTTGTAAGAATGGATTTTTAAAAGTTATTTTAATAGCACAAAGGTCATACATTAAGTTTTGGAATAAAGGTTGGCCAAGGTTCCCGTAAGTTTCTTTAAGAAATCTTTCTTAAATTTGGGTCAAATGTATCAGGCCATATCTCCAAAAGTACAAAGAGTGAGAAGGTCCATGGCTTGTTAAATTGAAGATCTATGAGTCTAGTTTGCAACGCACAAAACTGCGCATCAAACCAACCTCAGAATATAACGTTATGACAGTTTTATCAGGACTGCCCGAGTAGGAAACTGGGTCATGGCTGGGTCGGGTCAAGCCCAACTATAAGTCGGCTATTTTGATATTTTAAAGCTCAAAATAAACCATTTTTGTCCCAAAATAGTAAGAAACTGAAGAGAAATCTCCCACAAGTTCTCTAAGTGATTTAGGTAAGTTTTTTTGCGTTTTTACCGTTATAATTCATCCCCGTGCCTAAAAATGCGTGCCTTATGCTTTGCAATCATTTTTCCCTCCTATTAGCTGTGTTTGGGGCTATTTTTGGGCTGTAAAAAAGGTGGTGTTCCTATTGGTTATTCTTGGTTTGCAGCTGATGTGTTCAGGTAATAACCTTGGGCCTCTTTTACGGTCAATTTTATGAAATTTTATGGACATTTCCTCATGTAAATACTCTGTGCCGAATATGGTCATTAATGCTAAATTTTAGACTATTTATAGGTGTTTTTAAGTTGCGTATATATAGTTGTTTCAAAGCTTAGGACGTAAGAAACAACTCACGTGAAGAAACTTTGGGCAATAGGACGTTCGTTGGGAAGGTATGTTAAGGCTAAGCTCCATCCCTCCTTTTAGCACAAAATCTGGGAAGTTTCCCAAAATGTCAAATGTGATATCTTACTATTCTGTTGCTAGAAAGACCTTCTGTGAAAGGCATTGGGATTGCAGCTAAGTTATTTTCATGATGGTATTAGGTTGAAATTCTATTCGTTCGCTTAAACTGGACATTCAATATATATATCATTTTGTTGGTTTTCCTAGCTACTTATTCATATGTTCAAGGTATTTCTCTTCTTGGTGTAGTGCCATTAAAATAAATGTAGAATTCAAAAGGAATGTAGTATTCATAATCAATCCTTCTTCCATACAAAACTATAATTGAAGCACTTAACAAGTAATGCATTGATTTCCAATAATGTCTAACGTAATGCCCCTATTTAAATGACTAAGGCACTTTATCCTGTTTAAATACTTTCTTTTACTAATTGACATGGGACCAAGTATAAGCATTATGTAAAGCACCTTTATGAGCACTTTCAAAGTTAAGGCTTTATTCTAAATGTTGAGTTAAGTTGTCAAACTTATACAAAGGACATGTGACATTTCACAAATCCGGTGAATATGCTACGACAATGATTATGATGCTATGAAAATAAGTGTACCAATGAGCCAAGATTGGCTAAATTCATGCTATGGCCTACTATGTGCATTTAATATTCATATTATACATTACACGTTATACATGGACATTGAGCTATAATTGGAGGTATAGGCCTTATTTACCCAAATGATTATATATATATATATATATTATATATATATATATATATATATATATATATATATATATATATATATATATATATATATATATATATATATATATATATATATATAGTACAGATGGCCACAGGTTGGCAAATATGATCCTGGTTAGCTACCGGAAAGGACCACCGTTGCTAGCATTTAGTTGGGTATGTCATGCATTTGCATCTATATATATATATGTATTCACGACATGCGATACTCGAGCATACATGCATATTTGATCACTAGGAGGTTGCTTATTGGCCATTAAGGTTACTTGAGTTTTGGTTACAGGTGGTATTTCTATTACCCTTTTTACTATAGTTACCTATGGTTTTACATTCTACCTCACATACCAGTACACATTTATTCGTACTAGAATTTCGTTGCTTGGGGATGCTGCATTTTATTTTCAGCGTGCAGGTTTAGGTAGAGACTCTGGTCGACCCTCCACTAGGAGCCCACTTCAACTGTGAGTTGGTGAGCTCCACCTCTTCCTAGAGCTTTCACAGGATGCTTTTAGTTGTACAATTGGGTATAGTTTGGCCCTGTCTCGACAGTATTAGTGGTTCTTTTAGAGGCTATTGTGGACATGTTGTTGTGGGTTGGTCCTTTTATGTCTTTCAGTCTCCAGTCATAAGATTGACATGTATATATAGTGTGGGCCTGTACTTCTGTTGTTGCAGCCTTGTCGTCTAGCTAGTACTTTATCATTTTGGTTTACTTATCTTGATCTACATGATTTGTTCTTGACCAGGTCATGACCTAAACAGTCTGTGCTTAGTTCTTTTTAAACGTTATGTTGTCCGATTTTCTTCTGGTTACTAGTTTAGTTAACTTGCATGTTTAATGGCTTACCCAGCCAATAACGGTACCGGGTGCCAATCGCGCCTCCCCTCTCTTTGGGGGATGACAAACATGGTATCAGAGCAGGCCGTGTCTTTGGGAGTCCATAATGTCGTGTCGAGTAGAGTCTTGCTTATGGGTGTGTTGTGCACCACACTTATAATCAAGATGCTATGAGGCATTTAGGAATGGTTACCTTTCTTTCACTTAATAAATCGTGCTATAGAGCAAAGTTATAGGAACATATGAAATCTTAATTGTGCTTTGTGATTTGTTTTATTTGTAAGACTGTCTATATTCAGGAGATGGCACAACATGAGGTAGATATGGATCCGAGAGAAGGTACCAGTTGTTCTTTGCTGGGTCAGGCAGATACACTCTGCGTTGAGGCATGCAGAGAGCCTCCAGTATCTATAGTACCAGATTTACCAGCATCTGTAGAGGGTCAAAGAGGTCCAATACCCCCAACCCTACCAGAGACTCGGGAGCAGGGTATGAGAGATATTGTTTAGCTACTGACTAGGATGGTTTCTATTCATGAGAGATAATTAGAGGTGAGAGCAAACACCAGAAAGGATCAAACAGAAAGCTCAAAGGTACGAGAGTTTTTTCACTTGGCCCCTCTAGTATTTAGAAGGTCCAATTCCACTAAGGATCCATAGGACTTTGTAGACCATATGTTTAGAGTATTGAGGGTGATACATGCCTCCATTACTGATGTAATGGAGTTGGCTTCTTTTCGACTACGTGATTTCGCCATCTTGTGGTATGAGGCGTGAGAGAAATCCAGAGGGCTTGATGCTCCGCCAATAGAGTGGGAGGACTTCTATGAGGCATTTTAACCCATTACTTACCACGGGAGGTGCAGGAGGCCCGTCTTGACCAGTTTATCTTTTTGAGGCAGGGGGATATGAGTGTAAGGGAGTATAGCCTTAGGTTTAATTCTTTGGCTAGGTATGCACTAGATATTGTATGTACCATGAGTGCCAAAGTTCACCATTATGTGGAAGGTTTTGGGGATCATTTGATCAGGGACTGCAGGATAGCCTCGTTACAGGATGGTGTAGATATTTTTCATATTCAGGCTTTTGCTCAGACTACAGAGGAGCTTTCTCATTGGATTCGGGATACCCGTAAAGATAAGGAGAAAAATAAGAGGGCTCTTACTATGAGGTCTTATAGGGAGCCACAAAGTGATTTTAGGCCTCCTTTTCACCGATATCCACCTCCGTTAGTGGGTAGTTCCCCGCCGCAGATACAGGGCCAGTTATTTGATCGTTATATTTAGTCAGGGCTGGGGCAGAGTTCACACCAGCCTGAGAGCCGTCGATAGGAGCGCTCTACACAAATGAGACAACCTACTCCTCTCCAAAATGCGATAAGCTTCATAGTGGGCAGTGTAGGAAAGGTTCAAGTGCATGTTACCATTGTGGGCAAATAGGAAATTATATTAGCCTGTGCCCGAGGTTAGGTAGAGGTACAACAACTTACCCTTCAGGATCCACTGCAACCTCTTCATCCCCTATACGTGCTCCCCGACCAGATCCACAGCCTACTCAGGGTCCTGGTAAGGGGAGAGGTAGAGGAGACAGTTCAGGTTCTACTGGTAGACAGAATCTCTTTTATGCACTCACATGCCGACAAGATTCAGAGGCATCTCCAGATGTGATCACAAGTATATTGATGGTACATTCTCGTGCTATTTATGCACTGGTAGATCCTAGCTCTACATTTTTATACATTACTCCATTCATTGCTGGTAAGCTTGATATGAGACCTGAGTTATTGTCGGGGTCAGTTAGGGTACCTACACTAGTTGATGACTCAATTATAGCTAGTCATGTCTATCGAGGTTGTACAGTGTTAATTAATGAGCGTCCAACCTCTGCTAATTTAATTGAATTGATTATGCTAGATTTTGATGTTGTTATTGGTATGGATTTGTTGGCAACTTGTTATGTTAATATTGTCTGTTGAGCAAAGCTAGTCCACTTCTATTTTCTGGTTGAGCCAGTCATTGAATGGAAAGGTAATGTTGCCTCGCCCAAGGGTAAGTTTATTTCATACCTTAGGGCTCGGAAGCTGATCGCTAAAGGTTGTACATACCATTTAGTTCATACTAGGGATATTGATAAGGAGTCAGTGACCTTTCAGTCAATCCCTATTATGAAGGAATTCCCGATGGTATTTCCTGATGAGAAAGGGAAACTGATTTTGCTATAGATTTGCTCCCAAACACGCAGCCTATATCCATTCCTCCCCACAGAATGGCTCCTACAAAGCAAAGGGAATTGAAGGAACAACTGAAGGACTTACTTGATAAAGGCTTTATTAGGCCAAGTACATCTCAATGGGGTGCTCTAGTGCTCTTTGTTTGAAAGAAAGATGGCTCCCTACGGATGTGTATTGATTACAGATAGCTAAATAAAGTTACTACCAAGAATAAGTATCCTCTTCCGTGGATCGATGAGTTATTCGACCAATTGCAGGGTGCCAAATGCTTTTCAAAGATTGACTTGAGATCCGGGTATCACTAGTTGCGAGTCAGGGATGTTGATATTCCAAAAACAGTATTTAGGACGAGGTATATACATTTTGAGTTCCTTGTCATGTCTTTTTTGGGCTTACAAATGCCCCAACAGCTTTTATGGACCTGATGAATCGAGTCTTTAAACCATTCTTGGATGAATTTGTGATCGTGTTTCTTGACGACATCTTGATATATTCACAGTCAGAAGCTGAGCATGTAGATCACTTGCATACTATATTACAGACTCTCCAGGACAACAAGTTATATGCTAAATTCTCTAAATGTGATTTTTGGTTAACTTCTGTAGCTTTCTTGGCCATGTTATTTCAGGTGATGGTATCAACGTCGATGGCCAGTTGCAGCAGTAACGGCCTGACCGAGACCATTGAATCCGACCGAGGTCTATAACTTTTTAGGCTTGGCAAGATATTATAGGAGGTTTTTTGAGGGATTCTCCTCTATCTCTGCACCACTAACGAGGTTGACACTTAAAGAAACTAAGTTTCAATGGGCTGAAGCATGCGAACGGAGTTTTCACAAGTTAAAAGAAAAGACTTACCACCGCACCTATCTCAGCTCTTCCGAATGGAACCGAAGGCTATGTTGTATATTGTGATGCCTCAAGAATTGGCCTAGGTTATGCTCTTATGTAGCATGGTAGAGTTATTGCATATGATTTCAAACAGTTGCAAAAGCATGAGCAAAACTATCCTACCCATGATCTTGAGTTCACTGCGATTGTAGATGTCCTAAAGATTTGGCGACGTTATCCATACGGAGTTCATGTTGATATTTTTACCGACCACAAAGCCTTCAATATTATTTAAGTTGTTGGAGTTGAACCTATGACAAAGGAGGCGACTAGAATTACTAAAAGATTATAATGTTGACATTTTGTACCATCTCGGTAAAGCTAATGTTGTTGCTGATGCACTTAGCCGGAAGTCCATGGGGAGTCTAAGCCATATTGAAGCTGATAAGATTGAAATGACAAAAGACCTATGTCAGCTAGCTAGTTTGCAGGTGCAATTAGTAGATACAGAGGATGAAGGTGTAATTGTTCAAAATATAGCAGAATTTTCCATTGTTAATGAAGTAAAATAGCGACAACGCGAGGATCCTGAGCTTAGAACACTGAGAGAGTGCATTTCCCAACACTAGCATCCTTCATTTGAGCTAACTGGAGATAGAGTCCTTAGGTACCAAGGCCGTTTATGTGTGCCAGATATCGGAGAACTCCGTGCCATGATTCTTTCTGAGGCCCATTATTCTAGATATTCACCCCACCCTGGAGTAACAAAATGTATCAAGACCTTTGATAAATTTTTTGGTGGAATGGCATGAAAAAGGATATTGCAGAGATGGTAGCCCAATGTCCCAATTGCTAGCAAGTTAAAGCAAAACATTAGAGACTTGGAGACCTAGCTCAGTATATTGAGCTTCTACAATGGAAATGGGACATGATAAATATGGACTTTATCACTGGTTTGTCTTGTACTCCACGCAGGTATGATTTTATTTGGGTAATCATTGATAGGCTGACAAAATCTGCTCATTTTTTACCAGTAAGAACGACATATTCAATGGAGGATTATGCTACGCTTTACATTCTAGAGATTGTTCGCCTTCATGGAGTTCCATTATCTATTATCTCTGATCAAGGGGCTCAGCTTACCGCACAATTTTGGAAGTCTTTTCAGAAGGGTCTGGCCACTCAGGTGAATCTCAACACTGCTTTTCATCCACAAACTGATAGGCAAGCAGAGCGTACCATTCAGACCGTTGAGGATATGTTACATGCTTGTGTGCTAAATTTTAAAGGAAGCTGGGATGATCACCTACCTTTTATTGAGTTTGCTTATAATAATAGCTTCCAAGCTAGTATTTAAATGGCGCCTTATGAAGCACTATATGGGCGAAGATGTAGATCACCGATCGGTTGGTTTGAGGTTGGGGAGGCAAAGTTGCTAGGCCCTAATCTAGTTCAGCAAGCAATGGACAAAGTGAGACTTATTAGAGATGGATTGCAAATAGCCCAGAGTCGGCAAAAGTCTTATACAAATGTTCGACGATGAAACTTAGAGTTTGATGTAGAAGATTGAGTCTTCTTGAAGGTATCACCTATGAAGGAAATCATGCAGTTTGGAAAGTTAGGGGAGCTCAGTCCTAGATATGTTGGGCCGTATAAGATTATTCGAAAGATTGGGAAGGTCACATACGAGCTTGATTTGCCTTCAGAATTGGGGGCAGTCCATCTGGGGTTTCATGAATCGATGTTGCGGAAGTGCATCGGAGATCCTTCGCGTATTACTCACATTAAGGATATCCACATTGCTGAAAACTTGTCTTATGATGAGGTGCCAGTGGCTATTTTAGATCAACAAGTGAGAAAGCTTTGGAATAAAAAAATGGCCTCCGTGAAAGTATTGTGACGGAACAACAATATTGAGGAAATGACTTGGGAAGCGGAAGAGGAAACGATGAAGAAGCACCCCCAGCTATTTACAAATTAAGGTGAATCATATTCTAAAAGTTGGCAGTCATCTTTCTATAGTAACTTAAATTTTAAATGAGTTGGGAGCATAGTTTATATGGGTCATCACAGGATAGTTATACAAAGCTTAGTAATTAGAATTTTTTTAAAGTTGATTTATGGATTGGAGGGATAAAAGGTATATCCTCAAAAATCACATTTTAAGAGATAGTAGTGCAACCAATATGTTGTCTAGATACATTCACGGACGAATGTTTTTAACGGGAGGAGACTGTGAGACCCCATGTTTCTCGTCTTCCATATATATATATATAAGGTGGCGTGTCACATAAGACATATATGATTTTGGATAGAACCTAAGGATACTAAGGCTGCCAACAAGTGGTAATGTCAAGGACCTAAAGTTTTAAGCCAAAGGAAAACCTAAATGCACATTCGAGATTAAAGAAATGGACCGAGTGGCACCTCTCCCTTTTTGGAAGGTTTAAATTAGGTTTCACACTTCGAATGGGACTAAAAGCGTATAATTTGATAATAATGGATTTTTAAAAGTTATTTTAATAGTACAAAGGTCATACATTAAGTTTTGGAATCAAGAAAGTTGCAAGATAAAGGTTGGCCAAGGTTACCATAAGTTTCTTTAAGAAATCCTTCTTAAATTTGAGTCAAATGCATCAGGCCTTATCTCCCTAAATACAAGGAGTGATAAGGTACATGACCTATCAAATTGAATATCTACGAGTCTAGTTTGTAACGCACAAAACCGCGCGTCAAACTGACCTCAGAATAAAAAGTTATGACAGGTTTACCGGGACTGCCCAAGCAGGAAACTGGGTCATGGGCTGGGGTGGGTCAAGCCCAACTATAAGTCGGCTACTTTGACATTTTAAAGCTCCAAAATGAACCATTTTTGTCCCAAAACACTTGAAATTGAAGAGAAATCTCCCACAAGTTCTCTAAGTGATTTAGGTAACTTTTTTGCATATTTACTGTTAAAATTCGTCCCCGTGCCTAGAAATGTGTGCCTTATGCTTTGCAATTGTTTTTCCCTCCTATTAGCTGTGTTTGGGGATTCTTTTGGGCTGTAAAAAAAGGTGGTTTTCCTGCTGGTTATTCTTGGTTTGCAGCTGATGTGTTCAGGTTATAACCTTAGGGATCCTTTACGGTCATTTTTACAAAGTTTTACGGACATTTCCTCGCGTAAATACCCTTTGCCGAATATGTTCATTAATGCTAAATTTTGGACTGTTTATACGTGTCTTTAAGCTGCGTATATATAGTTGTTGCAAAGCTTAGGACATAAGGAACAACTCTTATGAAGAAACTTTGAGCAATAGGACGTCCGTTGGGAAGGTATGTTATGGCTAAGCTCCGTCCCTCCTTTTAGCAAGAAATCCGCAAAGTTTCCCAAAACGTGAAATGTGATATCTTACTATTCTGTTGCTAGAAAGACCTTCTGTGAAAGGCATTGGGATTGCAGCTGAGTTATTTTCATGATGGTATTAGGTCGAAATTCCATTCGTTCGCTTAAACTGGACATTCAATATCTATATATCATTTTGTCGGTTTTCCCGGCTACTTATTCATATGTTCGAGGCGTTTCTCTTCTTGATGTAGTGCCATTAAAATAAATGTAGAATGTGAAAGAAATGTAGTATTTATAACCAATTCTTCTTCCATACAAAACTATAATTGAAGCACTTAACAAGTAACGTGTTGATTTCCCATAATGTCTAATGTAATGCCCCTATTTAAACGACTAAGGCAGTTGATCCTGTTTAAATACATTCTTTTACTAATTGACATGGGATCAAGTATAAGTATTATGTAAAACACCTTTATGAGCACTTTCAAAATTAAGGCTTCATTCTAAATGTTGAGTTAAGTTGTCAAACTTATCCAAAGGACATGTGAGATTTCACAAATCCAGTGTATATGCTACGACAATATTATGATGCTACAAGAATAAGTGTACCAATGAGCCAAGATTGGCTAAATTTATGCTATGGACTACTATGTGCATTTAATATTCATATCATACATTGCACGTTATGCATGGACATCGAGCTATAATCGGAGGTATGGGGCCTATTTGCCCAAATGATTATATATATATATATATGTATGTATGTATACGGTATAGATGGCCACAGGTTGGCAAATATGATGCCAGTTAGCTATCAGAAAGTACCACAATTGCTGGCATTTGGTTGGGTATGTCATGTATTTGTATCTACATATATGTATTCACGACATGCGATACTCGAGCATACATGCATATTTGATCACTAGGAGGTTGCTTATTGGCCATTAAGGTTACTTGAGTTTTGGTTACAAGTGGTATTTCTATTACCCTTTTTACTATAGGTACCTATGGTTTTACATTCTACCTCACATACCAGTACACATTTATTCGTACTAGAATTTCGTTGCCTGGGGATGCTGCATTTTATTTTCTGCGTGCAGGTTCAGGTAGAGACTCTGATCGACCCCTCCACTAGGAGCCCACTTCAGCTGTGAGTTGGTACGCTCCACCTCAACCTGGAGCTTTCACAGGATGCTTACCTTTTGTTGTACAGTTGGGTATAGTCGGGGTTCTGTCCCGACAGTATTAGTGGTTCACTTAGAGACTATTGTGGACATGTTGTTGTGGGTTGGTCCTTTTGTGCCTTTCAGTCTCCAGTCATAAAATTGACATGTATATATATTGTGTTCCTATACCTCTGTTGTGCAGCCTTTTCAGCTAGCTAGTACTTTATCATTTTGGTTTACTTATCTTGATGTACATGGTTTGTTGTTGACCAGGTCATGACCTAAACTGTCATGGCTTAGCTTTTTTTAAACGTTATGCTGCCCGATATTCTTCTAGTCCCTAGTTTAGTTAACTAGCATGTTTAGTGGATTACCCGACCAATAATGGTATCAGGTGCCAGTCGCGCCTCCCCTCTCTTTGGGGCATGACACAAACTATCGACCAATCAACAATCTAGACGATCGCTACTCAGACTCAAGAATAGACAAATCAACTCAAGTTAAGGCTAGGATATTACCTTCAACATTCTCACTATCAGGCACAAATGGAATATCAAAAATCAATAAATATGAATCATTTAAACATCTCCATAATCAGTTGTTTGAATCCTGGAAGGAAGTCATCAACTATGATCGAGAATGGGACCATCGTGATATATATGACTCTATGGATACTCTCAAGTTCAACGCTTTGTCTCAACTATGCTCCTGTTTATGGCATTACACTTCATCAATTTAAGCTTATAGCTCCTATTCAACTCACTGCCTAACCACATCTCTTATCCCGTTCACGCCTAACTCTAAGTCCTAAAGTGCTAGTCCTAGGATGATCATACTTACACCAATCTAACCCCTCGAAATCTATGTTTCATATCCCCATAGTGACCTTTACTTAGAGAATATTTCTCATTCTCATCACTTTAATACACTCACATAATGGGGACCACTTATTCAAGCCTATCACTCTAACCAATTTATGGCTTCTTTAAGGTCAACGTCACTTGAGAATCTTCAGGCCTACCATAGCATATTTACACCCTCAATCGCATGAACTCTTATCATGAGAGACACTAATATTCTTTTACCTATCTATTAGACTCATCAAGATTTCTCTAACTCCTCCTCCACGTCTACAACATTAAAAGGAAATAGTATCACATCATTATCATAATCAAGAACACTCATTCTCTCTCATCAACTATCACTCTTCTACTATCGTTAACATTTCTATCAAGACTGGAAAGCAAGATCATTGAAAAGGCTTGGAATGAAAGATCATTAGCACGATTCAATCGAGAAATCTTATCTAAGAATCATTCTTAATGAAGTACGATCTCCGTCGTCTATCTAGACTCATTCTGAGTTCACATGACTATAAATAGTGTAAAACTCTGATCACATCTTATTCAATGTAAGACTGGAAACTCTTAGATCCATGAAGTAAGATCAAAATTGTTGAACAAAGTCATTGCCTCTCTTTCTCGAAACTCAACATGAACGAGAATCAATAAGGGGTACATGGGACTAGGCCATGGGCATGGCGATCATGCACCAGATGAAAATAGAGTGCACCTCAATTGAAGTATAAGGAATATATGAGATGGCAAAGAATTGATGTCTCATCTTAATCAACCCATCACTATCGAAAGCTCGAGATCTACTTTGGTTCATCACCTTATCATCTCCCCCTTAGCTCAAAGGTCATTACTCTAAGTTTGCAAATTAATTCCCTTTACTACGCTTTAAGTACATATCTCCACAGGGTTGGGGAATCACTTCACTATCCACAAGAACATCTCAAGCTCTTTTGTTATACTATAGTCAAATATATAGAATAACTACTAAGACTTTCTTCTAAGATACAACTCTTAGCGTCCTCCTATCTCTATGAGAATCTTTCTATACTTGCTACTTTTATTGGCGTACATAACCACTTTCCATAACTCTTACAGTCTAACCTTTTTTTTTTTGCCTTCTAACACTCAACTTCGGAGCTCCCATAAATTTAATTGTATAAAACTTAGACTATAAAGGAAAACTCATCATCATCTATCCATAAGCCCCAATCAACTTAGTTACTCGTGATGATAAGTAATGCTTACATCAACCTATTCCACATTGACAACTCAAATATACTATCTAAATTCTCATAGAGTCGTAACTTAGAGCTTCACACAACTTTACACTATCATGGATACACATCTTAAGCCTTTTCTTATTTAATGACCTATCCTCAACTCACTTTCTTACCCTAGGGGCACTCATACCTTGACCATAACATCACTTTCCTTACAAATCACCGTCTTCATCTTGAACATACACTATGGAAATGTTTTAGAGAAAATCTCCAACTAAGACTATCACTGTCACAATGCTATCTCCTCTTTAACACTACGACTCAAAATTCAAGCTTAGAGTCTAGTACTAACATCTGCATCCATCACACACCTCCCTCATATCATACCAATGTATAAATACTATGTAAAAATTTGAGAACATGTGCCCACTAAAATCTTATATCGAATACTCAATCAACAAATCCCCTCCTTACAACTCAAGAGCTATTACCCGTTCATTATACCTCCTTATCTAGCTAAGCTCAGAACTCTATGAATTTCACAGGGCTCTCCCTTTAGCATCATAAGCCTAGTCTAGATCTGTCACCTTAAAAGTACTTTGTTCCCCTATTCAACATCTATACATCACCCTCACTAATACGACTACTATTACACATCAAAATAATCCTCTTTTGAGTTTGAACACCCTCTATCACATTGTAATAATAAATCTTTCTCTATACCTCATCATGAAAGTCACATGGTACTTACTACTTTTTCGTCAAAACTTATGGAAATCGACTCATCACCCCATTACTTATCTAATAGAGAATAACTCTAGTTACAAGCCTTAATCAACTATCACTCTCACCATCTCATCCTTTCCTTTCCATCGTCATCATTCTAGCTCTGGAATGAAAACTCTACTTATGGTTTACAAGACCCCAAGTCACATCACACTCTTAGCTGGTAACATTAATTTGTAGAGACATAAGTTCCTCTCTCATGGGTAACATCAAAATAAAGTCTCGGATAAGAGAGCTTGGGGTGCATATCGACTAATTCAACTGAGTTAATCATGGTATCTCTGTGATAGGTTGGCATAAAGCAATCTCTATAGACCTTCTCAGCTAGAATAATATCACCAACAGGAGTAGATACACTGAAGGGTTCAGAAGGACACTCGGGAATTTTATCAAATCCATTAGCCACATAAGGAGACATAATCAATGGGGTATACTAGAATCTATCAAAACATAACAATCAAGAGTAAAGACTCGAATCATACCTGTCACAACATTTAGAGAGTCATCTAGAGAGTCTTTCTGATCTTGGCGACCATCTATGGCATACAACTAGTCTATGGCCCTACTCGTGCCAGAAGTAGCATCACTCTGATTTTCTCTAACTGGTGGTGCCGGTGTAGAGGCTTGAGCCTTTTTGGCCTACTTTGGACATTTTCTCTGAAAGTGACTCACTTGGCCACACTTGTAACATCCAGCACTCCCTTCACGACATTCTCCCAAGTGATATTTGCCACACGTGCCACAAGGTGGCTATCCTTGGGAACCTCGAGCCATACTAGCCTGTGACTGAGATCCCTAAGCTCTAAGGAGACCCTACTTGAAAGCGACTCTTGTTCCTATTCCTCCTTGGCCTCTTAAACTCAGCTGGATTTATCCTCAAGAACTCATGGACCCTAGATGTATTCAGAGCATCCTACCCGCTTGCTCCCTATCTAGCAACAAGTGCTTCACAATCTGAGCCAAAGTCTGGATGGCCTGGAAAAGCTCCACATTGCTGATGTCAGCCTGTGGCGGCTACATGGTGGGGATGGATGGGCCTATAGGTTCAGCCTGATTCTGGGGCTCAAGTTTGTTAGCATTCTGTCTAGCAGATGTCCTCTTTCTTTATAGCTCTTCTTGGGAGCATGATTACAATTTTGTAAATATGTAACACACGAATTAGAAGAGATTAGAGTTTAATGCTATCACACGAATTGGAAGACGAAAGAAGTGTAGAAAAGCTCCACATTGCTGATGTCAGCCTGTGGCGGCTGCATGGTAGGGATGGATGGGCCTATAGGTTCAGCCTGATTCTGGGGCTCAAGTTTGTTAGCATTCTGTCTAGCAGATGTCCTCTTCCTTTATTAGCTCTTCTTGGGAGCATGATCACAATTTTGTAAATGCGATTACACACAAATTAGAAGAGATTAGAGTTTAATGCTATCGCACGAATTGGAAGAAGAAAGAAGTGTAACAATTCCTAATATCCTATAGCCTCCTGCTTATAAAGTTTGGTGCACGACACACCCATAAACAAGATCTACTAGACACGGCTTCATAGACTCGTTAGGATACTTGAACTCTGTGCTCTGATACCAAGTTTCTCACGCCCCGGGAGGGTACCCTAGATGTGGCCGGCACTCAAAGACTATTGCTAGTCCCCAAGCGAACCACTTGGCCTCATCACACTCACTCAATCAACATATTTAACAAATCAGCGGAATACTATGAATAGAAGGCGAATAATCTAAATATATAAACGTCAGGTCAACTCAATAAGACTAGTATGAAAGAAACTAGTCTAAAACAAATATTCAACTCAAAACGTATCACGCTCTAGTCTATGAAGCCTTTGTCAATTGTTCAATGATGCTAATGACAAACCTATGGCTACCTCAATCAAGATAAGAAAATCCAAAGTCTAAATCTAGGCTAGATGAAAATATAAATGAGAATCCTCTGGAAGCAGAGGAGAGCTCACCAACTCAGATGACTGCAATAGATCCTCAACAGTACGCTTGTTGATGATCTCTAGTACTTGTCTCTGCATCATAAAATGATGCAGTCCAAATGGACGTCAGTACGTGGAATGTACGAGTATGTAAAATGACTGAATGAAAAAAATATAGATAGAACAATAATCAACACAGAAATACTAAATCAAAAATGTCAAATGTCTATCTAAAGCAAGAATAAAAAGTAGAAAATAACCCGTCAGTCCAATCCAATCCAATGCAATCAGAGTACTATCAGTGTAGAGCTTTTATGGGAGTTTTTCTTATCCGACAACAGTCACTTATGAGACACTGATCGTACAAAAATCCTGCTGATGTTCCCACAACCTTTTAATACCTTACCAGTGTAAGAACAAATCAGACTATAGTAGATGTGGCAATAGTGTCCTCTATTGTTTCAAGGACACCTTATCACGAGGAAACATCCGCCTTAACAACTCAATCATCTCAAACGTTTAGTGATGTAGTTAAATGAGTTCAAATTCGACTTACTCTCACTCAATTCGGTGCTCGATACTCCTCCCAAGACTCAATGCTCATAAGTCATCAATCTCAATCAATCGAATCAATGAGTCTCATACGGACTCATATCAATCCATTAATCTTTCAAGAGAGAATTAATCAATCACGTCGCAGGACTTTCAATTTAGACCAATCTTTCAGGGTTCAATCGAGAAGATTCTTAGGACGATCAAGTTCTATCAGCCTATTATCATGCTTACATCACAATCACAATCATTATCTTTAAATCAAGGCTCTAGACTCAATCCCTAGGTTCATTCATGCAAATAACATTCTCAAATCAAGGCTCTAGACTAAATCCATTGGCTCATTCATGAAATAATATTCTCAAATCAAGGCTCTAGACTCCATTCCTAGATTAATCCATGCAATCTTTTATAAAAGTATCTAGGGTCTTATGAAATAACTCATGTTGAAATATTTGTAGAGTAAATCAATTTTATGATGATCACCAATCATGTGAAATACATAAAATATACATATATATATAGTTACAAGAAAACCTTCAAGAAAACATGCATAGAGACTCAATACTTTTACAATCTCCCTATTACCATCGATAGGGGCACATGGGAGAATAACCCCATGCTTTAGGTTAGCCTTACATACTTGGATGAGGGTAGACAATCAACTTGGCACGAATCCGGCTTGAATTCCTCGAATCCTCGCTGTTCTCTCTTTTATCTTTTCTTTAGCTATAGATCTTTTATTAGAATGTTCAGAAAGGCTTAGAAATGGCTTAATAACCTTTTTAATACCTAAAACGACCTATTTTGGTCATGTTTTAAGTTTAGGAGGGGTGGAAAAAAAGTCTAGAATGCCCCTTGTGAAAAATTGAAATTTTGCCCTTTGGCGTACTAAGTTCGTGTCGCTGACTTGGTCATTTTTGGGGGGGTTTCGTCAAAAATTTTTTGATCAAATTTTCTAATCCTATAGAAAATATTGGGATCACATCCAATTATAAGTCTACGACGCGAACATGTACCACACTTTTTTGGAATTGGATTTTCGCATCAAAAAATTATCTTTCGATCTGGTTGCTCTAAAAATCAACCAAGATCATTGTCACGCCCCGGGAGGGTACCCTAGGCGTGGCCGGTACCCAGAGACTATTGCTAGTCCCTAAGCGAACCACTCGTTCTCAGGATAGTCATTCAACATCAACACAGCGGAAATAGAATAGTGAGCTACCTCAAATAAAGGGTCAAATGGCCAACATCAGTCTCATAGTAAGAAGTAAGTAGTAAGTACTACTCAATTCATAAAGGAAATCCATCAACATCAAACCTCTACTCATGTCTATGAAGCCTCTAACCTGACTCAACTGTCTAAGATAGTACCATGACAGGCCATGGTTACCTAACTCAATAAACAACGAAAATAGCAAATAGAAGGGTCTCCTCCGGATAGCAAGGAGACTCACCAATGTCGAATCTTAAAACCTCTGACCTCAACGGTGCGTCTGCTGAAGTCCTCTAACTCCTGTATCTGCATCATACAATGATGCAGTGCCAAATGGCGTCGGTACGTAGAATGTACTGATATGTAAAACAACGGAATAACACTATAAGTACAACAACATAGGGAAAACATCAACTCAACATCATACTCCATCGGAATGTCAAGCGTCTATATAAGGCAAGAAAATTAGAGTAGACAATTGACTCATCAACCTCTCATCTCAACATCATCAAGACCTCAGACTCATCTCAAGAAACGCGACTCAACTCAATTCAAGGAACATCAATATCGACTCCACTCAGGGAACATCAACATCGACTCAACTCAGGGAACATCAACTCAGAACATCACATCAACATCAACTTTAGAGTTCTATCAAATGGAACCTAACTGGGAGTTTCTCTAACCGACAACTATCACCTATGAGCCAGTGATGATACAACGAAGCGATGTCGTTGCCAATCCATCTAATACCCTGCCCGGGGTAATAGACATCAACCTCAGTGGATCCACAAGAAAGAAACCTCAGTCCTCATTTGGGACAAGAAAGGAGCCATCTGCATTGTGGTTCAATCCCCTCTTCCTATGCGGGCCACGTAGTTAATGGGTTCAAGTGGGACTCACACTCACCCATTTTGGTGCTCAATACTCCTCCCAGAACTCGACATGCTGATAAAACCTCAACCTCATCAGTCCCATAGGGACATAATACCTTATCATCAGCCCCATAGGGACATACATATAATACCTCAACATCAACATCAGTCCCGTAGGGTATAATACCTTAACATCAACATCACCTCACCTCATCAACATCAACATCAACCTCATTATGGACTCAAAATACTCTTTTAGAAATTAAACTTCCAATTTTTAAGACATCATAAAACATCATTTTCATCAACATCATCATCAAGACTCTCATCAAATGTGAAACACAATCACAACATCACAACATCATCCTCATTAAGGCTCTAGACTCATCTCTTAGTTCATTTTTACACCTTTTAATAAAATAATCATAGGGTTTTAAAAGAAAACACTCATGAAAATGAATTATGAATATAAATCCAGTTTATGATGATCATCAATTAAAGTAAAGCATATGCATAAAGTAAAATTCAATATACATGCTTAAAATTCTTCACATCAACCTCATTATGTTTCAAGACACAATTCAATTTACTAGAAAGGGCACATGGGAGAACATTCCCATGCTTTAGGTTAGCCTTAGATACCTGGGATGGTTTGCTAACACAGCTCTTGCACAACTTCTCCTGATTTCCTCAACCTCAACTCCCTTCAAGCCCTGGCTTTGTGACTTTTCTAGTAAGAATGCTCTTGAATGGGTCTTTGAAACCTTTCTCTTAGAAAACGACTTTTATTCATCGTAGGGGAGGTTTAGGCAATATAGGAATGGATTAGAATGCCCTTCAAAATATTAAAGAAACTTTTTCCCTGACTTGGAATAACACAGTCAGCGATGCGGACCTGTCGCGGACAGTGTATTTTTGGAAAACTCAACCCCGTCGAAAAATCCCAGAAAAACATAAGTGTGGCTCCGTGACAGGTCCGCGACGCGGTTCCATCGTGAAGTCACAATGTTTTTCGGTTTGGAACGAAAAATTATCTTTCGACTCGGTCGCTCTAAAAATCAACCGAGACCCTTCTCCCACTCAATTTTCTGTGCTGATCACGAATCCGCTCTCGAATTTTTAATTCGAGCATCGGAAGATGCGGTTTTGCGCACACCTCTCCCCTAGGGGTATTTTGGTAATTTAGCGGGCATTACAATCATTTTCTCACATAATTTTTCGTACTGATTGCATTTTCAGCCTCAGATTTGCCATCGGAGTTTGTGAAGACGCGTTATGCGAGCGTCTCTTATCTAAGGGTATTTTGGTAAGTTTACCGGGTGTTACAATATTCACTTGGATATTTTGAGCACCTAATTACCAACACTCCTATGACCTTTATGAATGATAATATAGCTAAGAGGATGTCACACGGGGTGATGGAAGGTATAATTGCAAAGGAACTGGTACATAGTGTTTATATTTATTGGTTATCAATGACGTTAGAAACTATTTTATGTATATTTTGGGTTGACAGACACTATTTTTCTTTATGTCTTTTGTTTGAATAGTTATGTAAAGATGGTGTTGAACTGTCTTATTTATTAAATGGTTCTATTGTTAAGAAATGCTGGAGTATAGTAGAGACTTTTTCAACGATTATTTCTTTTTGCTGAAAATAAAAATTTACCAAGTAGATAGACTGCTTTAGCAACTGCTAAAAAAAAATCTTAGCAAGTATGTTGTTGGATTTAGAAATTGTTGAAATTGTTGAGAAACTTTTCTCAACAATTGGTGAGTACGCATAATCAACCTTAATCGAGAAAATTTCTCAACATTATGATAATTTATAGTAATTTTGATTTAGCAATTACATAGTAATTTATGGTACTAAGAATTGAGTTTGCTGCTAAAACATTGCTCAACAATTGTTAAACCAGACAACTCACTTGCTAAGAATTTTTTCAATAATTTCAACAATTACTAAATCAGACAACTCGCCAGCTTAAAAATTTCTCAACAATTTCAACGGTTGCTAAATCAGACAACTCACTTGCTAAGAATTTTCTCCATAATTTCAACAATTGCTAAATCAGATAACTCACTTGTTAAAGAATTTCTCAACAATTTTCAACAATTGCTAGGTCTGACAACTCACTTGCTAAGAATTTTCTCAACAATTTTAACAATTATTAAAAAAGTCTACCTTACTTGTCAAAGTTTTTGAGAAAAATTTCCAGCTTGCTAAACAATTGTTAATGTGACGGTAAACAATTGATTTAGCAATTGTTGAGAATTTGTTTAGCAAATTATTGAATAATTTAATTTTTAATTATTATATAAATCATATTAAGTGATAAATGAAGTAATTTATACATATTATAGTACTTAGATTTGAGTTTATTTGCGATTTCATGCAATTACATAGTAATTTATATAGAACGACGCAAATAAAGTAAATATATAATCTCAAATAAGCCAATCCAAAACAACCAAAAGTAGTATAATGAGATGGTATGCAATGTAATGCAAAGTGGTATCAAGACCATCGCACAACATGTCGTGTACATCCTCGTAGAACTAAGGCTCCATAAACTAAGGGGACTTATGGGGGCCTCGCAGGCCATATACCACACTCACAACATATCAACTACCTTGCCACCTAACTCGTTGTAAAGGACTCCTGATAAGAATCTCAATGTTTCAGCCGCCTTGCCACCTAACTCGTGGTCAAGGGTTTAAAAAAGTAGTTTCACACTTCACAATTTCTCAATGTATCATGACATGTAGTATGAGGATGCATGCAATCAAGACAATTATGGAAGCAATATTTCTCTCAATAAGCAGAATAAATGTCAAAGTTCTCAAAGTTTAGCAATCATAATATTCACCATTTTTATACATATTGGGATACAATTCTCTTTTAAAACACTTCACCACATTTTAGTTTCTCAAGTAAACCATGATCATCTATATCATATTACAATCCTCTCCGGTTCTGAACGTGTCATATTCATAATATTCTCAATTTAGTATTCACATGCTCTCAAAGCAAACACATAGACAATTAAAACCCTCACACTAACATCACAATCAGAATTTCCAACCCAAAACATGATACGATCCCATCCCATAGATTATGACATAAGGATATTCAAAAACTCAATCCCAATCTCAAAGAAGGAAAGCCAAACCTACCTCAATGCCGAAACTGCACTCGAACACTTCTACCAAATGGACAAATCTTGAGTTCAACTCCCGAAATGATAATTCTCTATCAAGAATAAAACATGGATATCAGAAGGAGTCCAATGACACCCGTATTACTATATATCTAGCCTAACCTCAAGATTTCACCTAATTCGATAATTTAGTTCCTAAATTTCAAGCCTAGAGTTAAGTCTTAATATCTTCAATGTTCAAAATCTAATGATGTTCATATAACACAAACCTTTAATATTTAATTATCTATCTCAATATATTAAAACATAAATTATAATATTGTAATAAAAGAAATTTTTGAAAGCTAATAGAAATAGTACGTTCTCTACTAAACTGTAACAAGATATAATTGCAAAAATAATGTTCGCCATTCTCACCCATGCTACAGAACTATCTTGGATTAAATTTCAACACTTTCTTCTTGATCAATTATCCTACATGATTGGTCTGCCCCTTTTTCTTTTTGTACTACTAAAATCTTTTATGCATAAATATACTACTATATGCATCTAGTAAAGCACACATAGTTGACCCTTTTAGATCCTAGTATATTCTTGTAATTAAAGATGTCTTAACACAACCCCTATCAACATACCCAATTTATGATTTGGATGTAATTGGAGGATTACCTGAATTTGTCCCTTCCGACGTAGTCCGTTAAGGTAACGTTCAAACCCTTCTCTTTTTCTTTTTATTTTTCAGACTAGTTAAGTTCTAAAAGTTCTACAATTTATTCTAAAATACATGGGACAAAGTAGTGTAAGATGTTAAATAAAATTAACATTTAGTCCACCAATTAAAGTATTATCTAAATTTATCCGTAAACTATATAGCCGTAGTTATCGAATAGCCCAAAATACTCATTCAAAAATTTACGAGATAAAGTTTTTAGGAATTCAAGAGGACTAATTCTCAAAATGATCTAATGGGCCATTACATTATCCACCACTAAGAATCATGTTCGTCCTCGAACATAGAGTAAAAGAAAGTAATTTCAGCATCTAATATGAATGGAGCAGTCCAAAAGTTATTATAGTCTCTTGAAATCATCACACAATCGAATATCGAATCAAAAGGTATATATCACTAACAGCTTGTAATACATCAGAATGATAAAATAATGACACAAAATCTCAACCAGTTGAATCCTCTCTTAGCTTCCTCTTTCCATAGATATACAAGACTATAAAACGCCGATCAGAGAGTAAATATAAAATAAGAGAAAACATAAAACAATAGACAGGTTTAAGTTACAACCAATTTTGATAAACTACAAACTCAAAAGAAGATACGTTGTGATAAAAAAAAAGGCATAATTGTTCAATTTCGACAATTAATTATAGCATTTCTCAACAAAATTTGTGATTTCTCTGTAAGCGGAAAAGAAAAACAAGTTATGAGACTAGATTTAGAGTTAAGAATGTCAAGGAAGGAGCTTTCGCTGTGGGTAGAAGAGTAGCCTTTGGAGCTAAACCAATTCCATTTACAATATATCAACAACCATTGATTATAAACATAGAGCTTCCAAACCAAAATCAACTGCAAACATCTTACTGCATTTTCCATTTCTCTTGAACCTGAATCACCTTATCAACAACACTCTTCTGCTGGCTTCCTAGTCCTACATATCAATATAATTCTATTCTTTTATATTCAATTATTTACGTCTATTCGGTTGGGAACTTATAATTAAAAATTTAGATCAAACATTTGCAGCTTCCCATATTCACTAAAATCTAAAGCTCAACAGTCATGCATACAAATTCAAACCAAGAACCAAAGAAATACATAGTAGCATAACATGAACCATTGTAGTCAAACTTAGACAACGCCACGGGTAATCCATTCACAAAATTCATGGTAATACGCTCCCTTTTTCACTTGGGAATGAGCATCCTCTACATCAAACCTCCTGACTTTTGATGCTCATACTTAACCTACTGGCAAATCAAACACTTAGCCACAAACTCTACAATGTCCCTTTTCATCCCACACCACCAATGGTGTTGTTTCGTGTCCTGAAACATTTTTGCTACACCTGGTTGATTGGAATACTTAGCACCATGAGCCTCCTCCAAGATCAAGTGAATCCAATCAGCTACCTTAGGCACATAAATGCACCCATTAATCCATTAATCCTCAACACTCCCTCGGAATCAAGAAAAGCCGACTTAGCTTCATCCCTCAACACTTTGTCCCAAATCACACATAATTTATCATCATTAAACTAGTGAGCACAAATCTGATCCATCAATGTAGACCTAGCCTCAACGAAGGCCAACACACTATAGGGTGGGGTGATGTCAAGCATGATCAACTGTATAGCCAAAGACTGAACCTCCAAGGCTAAAGTCCTCTCCTTCGCCCTAAGAAATGAAAAACTACCCATACTAGAAGCCTTCCGGCTCAAGGCGTCTGCCACTACATTAGCCTTGTCTGAGTGACAGAGAATAGAAATATCCTAGTCTTTAAGCAATTCCAACCACCTACGCTGCCTCATGTTCAAATTAGGCTGAGAGAAAATATACTTTAGGTTATGATGGTCTGTGAAGATCTCGCAATACACCCCATAAAGATAATGTTGACACCCAATTTTGACTGACCTATACCCTTTTAGATTGTCACTTTGTTAAAATATGTAGCTTCGAAACTTTGTAAATAAACGCGTCTATTTTTAATTTTATTCAAATAATTGTGTTTTTTTACATCCTAGATTTCCAAAAATCGTTCGTAAATTATTTTGTCATTTTTTAAACTACCTTTATTATTATTATTATTATTATTATTATTATTATTATTATTATTATTATTATTATTATCTAAAAAAATATATTTTATTATAAATTACGTTTATTATTATTATTATCATTATTGTTGTAGTGGTAATAGTAGTATACTATTTGTTATTTTTATTTTTTATTATTATTTTACTTAGTATTATTTTAGTGGCATGTTTTAGTATAATGCTTTATTTTGTCAACTTTTAATTAAAAAATATATATATACATAATATTAACATGTTCAAATATTTTTACGCAACTATGATACACAACGTAATTTCTCTATACAAAACTTATTTTTTTTTAAATATTGTATATTTTATTTATGCATATATTATAATTTAATTAGATGACAATCTATTCAATTTTATCCCAATTTGTTTAATTCGCGACATTTTCTACCAATTTATTTCAATTCTAGCCTAAATTGAATCAAATGTGGCTAATATTTAAATAACCAACCCAAATCTTTGAAAATTAATCTCAACCTTCATTTAAAGTAAATCCAACGTCCATGATTTAACCTCTCTTCATTTTCCATTTTTTGCCTAAAACCCCCCAAATCCCTAACATATTCTCTTCATCTCCAAAACCCCAAAGCCACCGTCGTCGGTCCTTTTCCGGTGAACCTCGATGCCACCCACTCCTCTCCGTTGTCCTCCTCCTCTCTCTCGCACTCTTACTCTCTCCGTTTTCCATTTTTTTTCTCGACGGGACACCACATCCAGCAGCCCCCTCCAGTGCCGGCATCCCATCCCCCTCTTTTCCTTTCCTCTCTGCACCTCTGTCTCACCACGAAACGATCCCATGCAATGGATTCCGGCAAAGTTATTCCGGTCAAAACCAACAACTCCGGCCAATACCCAATCAATTGAGGAATGTTATGAATCTCGAGAATACCTAATTTCGGTTTGCTTTCATTTTTTATATATATATTATTGCTCATCGTTTCTTACTACATGTGTTGATTATTGTTGTTCGCTCTAAAATCATCCTCCTTCGTCTTTTCTTTTTATTTATTTTCTGTTTAATCTGGATTTTACTAGGCTTGCCTGTTGATATTTAATCTTTTCAGTAAGTCTTGACACACAATTATCTGTTGTTTTTGTTATTGAAGTTGTGTGATTTTGGGATAATTGCATAGATTGACAACGTGAACCAAATTATTTCAGATATCACTGATTTTTGATAATTTCCATCATCATATGTTGACTGTCATTTTTCGGGCCGTATTTAATTTTTGAACAAATCCTTACTTCACCTATTCATGATGAATTCCTTAAATGATTCTGTTGAGTTCATTTCTTAGCAGCTTTGATTGATTCCCTTAGTCAATTAATTTATTTAGCTATGGTGAAATGTAATTTGACTAGCTGAGTTATTATCTCATTCTCTATATTTGGGGAGATTTTTTTAATAGGTAGATTGATTGATATTAGCAGCTCTATACGTAGTTATATATCGAATTGATTCAATTACAGAATTTAAGGGGGGTTTGATTTTATTTTTAGCAATTCATAAGGGAAGTTCTGAGTTTTGTGATTATTTCTTTCCTTAAAACGTGGGTGATTTGGTCTTTAGAGAATATTTTTCTGATTGTATGATTTACCTATTTATGGTAACAATGAATTTTTTATCTTACCATCTAAAGAATTCTCTCCTCCCATATAAACAATCTCTTACTCATTCCTCTAGACATGAAAAAAGGACATACTTTTCACCCTCTCAGAATATATAATTTTGTTCATTACTCTCTCTAAAAAAAGGAATATAGCAGTAAGAAGATTGCGGCAAGCTGTTTCAGTTTTGTTGCTTTTAGCTAATTTTGGTTCACTATTTGCATTGATCTTGTTAATTGGTTGGTTTCCTTTCTACGCATACGTTAAGATAATGTCCCTCACATACTTGTTTACTATGACTATTGTATTATGGGTACTGCTAGTTGTTTTTTTTAGTGCTGCAGGTCCTTCCATTCTTTTTTTAATATAAACCGAACCATTGCCTCATTAAGGGGACAAATCTGGAGCAGGAAGATGACTCTGAAGCTTTCACTTATTATTATTATTATTATTATTATTATTATTGTTATTATTATTATCTTTTTTCTTTCTTTCTTTTACTTTTGCAACCTTGTAATAACAAACAATAGTAAAATTGGGGCTTAGTTAAAAGGGGAGGGGAATTACGTGCTACTTGTTTCCTTATTTATTTTTATTTGTTGGACTGATCTATACGAGAAAGTTTCTTCACATAGGCAATATTAATCTAGGATAATGAATTAAAAAAGGGTCATGTATGAATAGTATGTTCAACGAATCTTACTTCTCGTTATTTTAAAGATATTTTAGATATCATGCCTATTTTCCTTAACGTGTTACAAATCATGTTTAGGATACTTAATATTTCATAATAATAATCACGCCTATAGATTTTAACTTATTTGTTTCATCACCACATTGTAAATCATTTTTTTTAAATATTATGTATTCACAAATTATTTTTAAGAAAATCATGCTTATAGAATTTTGTTTTAGAAAATGTTTAAACATTTTTTTTTTGCAATAGAAACTAAGCTTATAGGATTTTGGTTAAAAATAGGTTTAAACAATATTTTTGTAATAGAAACCATGCTTATAGGATTTCGTTCAAAATATATTTAAATAATATTCTTGCGATAGAAGCCATGCTTGCAGGATTTTATTTTATTTTTAAATAACGATTTTTAGAGACCACGCCTATAGAATTTTTTTAAATGTTTAAATATTATTTTTGCAATAGAAATCATGCCTATAGGACTCAATTATTTTTAACTTATAACGTAATTGTCTTTAATAAACCCTTTAACGATCTTTAGAAATTTTGTTTAAACTTGTTTCAAAATATTAATGTTTTTTCAAAAAGAATTAAAGTCTTTACTTAATTAACTAATCTTTGAAATATTCCATCTAATGTTGATTTATGACTCACACCTAGCATGCTCCATATTTCATACTATTTACTTGTGTGTTTTAGAGACTTATTTAATATTTCCATGCTAAATGATCGTCTTGTTTGTTTTGCTTGACGCGAGGTCGTATAGGAAGCCTATATTCCTTTTAAGTCTAGAACACCCTAAAATAGAAGTCTAATGCCTCTTGGACATTATGAGGGATGCTAGGCATTTTAGGAAACGCTAGATTTTTATTTTTTTCTTTTACTGCGCCTTTAAGTTAAATAAATAATTCAACTTAGCAGGGGTAGGGGTAAATAGGACCTGAGGATATGATGACTCAAACTTGAGCTTTAAATAGGATGGAACCTTGGTTTTCATCCTTGGGCTTGATAAGCCTTGTAAAGCTAAATTGACAAAAATCTTATTTTTGTCTTCTGAAATAAAAAGGCGAGTAAACTGATCCGAGCGGAATAATAATTTGCTTAGTCTTTAATTTTTTCTAATGTATTTCCCTAAATGATTAGGGTAGATAGCTATTTAATTGCTTAACTTGTTCATTTAATTCCTATTTTATCTGATAACTTAGAATTAATTAGAATATTGATAAATATGAGACCCTATTTGTAAATCCCCATATAAATGTGAGATACGGTCGGGACCCGCCTTTGCGGACCTTGAAGGGTGCCTAACACCTTTCCTTCGAGGTAACTTGACCTTTACCCATTCTCTGGTTGACTTGGCCCTTAGATTAAATTTTTTAGGCTTAGAATGGTGTCCTAATGCACCTTAATTCATTAGGTGACGACTCTTCAATTTAATAAAATCTCAAAAGAGTTGTTGCCACGATGTTATCCAGGTTCTCATCTTTTCGCGAGAAAAAATGGGGCGCGACAGATAATACCCCCACAACTTCAAAACAAACACCACTTCGGCTAACTCCAACTCATGAGTAGGGCATTTTCGCTCACGGATTTTCAGTTGTTACAAAGCATAAGCTATAACTCTTCTCTTCTGCATCAACATTCTATCAAAATCGACACCAGAAGCTTTACAATAAACAACAAACGCTACACTTTCCTCGGGTAATGCTAAAATAGGTGCTGAAGTCAATAACTTGTTGAGCCTCTGGAAGCTCGCCTCACATTCATCGATCCATAGAAATGCAACTTCTTTTTGAGTTAGTCTAGTTTCGATAGAGGAGAATCCTTAAACAAATCAACGATAATAACTTGCCAGCCCAATAAAACTTCGAATCTCGATCACTAAAGTGGGTTTCACCTAATCATGAAACATTGCAACCTTGGCCGGATCAGTCATAATACCATCCTTAGTCACCACATGACCCAAGAAAGTCACAGACTTGAGCCAAAATTCGCATTTGGAGAACTTAGCATATAGTTTCTCCTCATGCAATCTCTGGAGCACAGTCCTCAAGCAACGAACATGAGGTGGTGTGTGAGATTGCGGAATAACTTGATACATGTGAATAGGTGGACCCAGGGTCAAACAATATCAAAGTTGAACGATGGCAAACTGAAACAATACTTGTATCATAGCATCAGATGTCTCTGCCTCTATCTGGCTTGGAATGACATAACATACCCGATGCTTACTACTGGCCTGCGATCCACCATAAGCGTCACCTCGAGCTCCAACCCTAGCATCTCTAGTATTACTCACACTCTGTGAAATGCCTCTAGATGCTGGGGCTAGTATAGACTAGGCCGTCTATGTCCCCAATGGAAAAAAAAAACAGAAGCACGCCTGAGGCAATCCTTGGCCTTGTGGCCAAACTCATTGCATACATAACAACCTATGGCCCAGAACTCTGAGAGGGATAACTTGAAGAACCATTGCACATCTTTGAATCGGAGAAACCATCATAATTAGTCTGGCTAGATCTGGGCCTTCCTATACTAACCGCACCAGGAATGGTTGCATGAACTGGTCTTCCCTAGTTCTGATACCATGTAGGGAGAGTGGAGGCGAGCAGGGGGCTTTGGGAGAACAACACAGACAGGACCATCGGAATGGGAGCCTGATGGCTCGAAAAAGTTACAAGAGGTGTGGGACCATATGCCGTGCAAGAACGACTCAAGCACCACTACTACAACATTTTTAGTGTCTCGTCCAAGACAGGCGGCATGCCATCTCAAGCCCGCTGGGTTTCTGAGCACAATAGCGACCTTACCAACCAAGCAGTAAACCATATGACAGGTTTTTTTTGACTTTTTTGGGCTTTCCGCATGGGCTTTGAGCGGCACTCCCTAGCCTATAGCTCCCTTAAACTTAGCCCTCCTCAAGTCTCTTTCTGGCCGTACTAGTTTACCTAGCTTGGTTCTATTTCCAGAGGCTATCGTACTCACAACAAGCGGCGTAATGGCAAACATTTACCGTTGTAGTAGTTCCTAGTTGATAGTGTAACCTACTGAGTCATCGGTTTCATGAAAATCAGAGCTCGCCAGAGTGTCACCTTAGATCCCTCCCTGCTCCTTCAAACTACAGGACCGAACAACCCATCCCTTCCCAAGAGAGAAGAACTCTAAGAATCCCTATCTCTGGGTGCATAATTGCCAAACTGACAATGATGGTGGGACCTCTTACCACCACCCTGTTGTGCATGTCTGATACCCTCTTCATTCTAGCATGGTCAACATTGCTTTGAAAGGAACCGTCGGACAACACAAGAGAGGTTATGGCCTCTTGTAGGTAACTTGCAAACCCCTTCACAAATCGGCAAATCTGCTCAAACTTGGTGGGAATACTAGACATGGCATAGTGGGATAACTCATGGGATCGTGCCTTCTACTCGAACATAGTCATAAAACCCTGTTCCAATCTGTCAAACTTATCATGATATCTATCACAAAGGCTATAGGGTATGAACCTCTCAAGAAAGATCTCAGTAAACTGCTCCCAACCTATCGCTCGAGCATCAACTAGCCCTCAGGCCATAATTGACCTCTGCCACCTTTTGGCCATGCCTGTGAATTGATAAGATATGTAGGTTACTCTATGGGCCTCCAAAATACCCAAATTAAACAATTGATCCTAGCACTTTGTCAGAAAGTCATATGCCACATCCCTGGTTGTACCATCAAATCTGGGAGGAACCAATCTCACAAATCTCTCAAAGCTCTTCTACTCAAACAAGGACATAGCAACACTAGCATAAACTGGGGCTTGGACAGTATGTACTTGCTCATCCTTAGTATCTCTAACTCTAGTCCTCGGTATCTTCACAAAAAGAATAGATTGGAGGCGTACAAAACTTGAATATGAACAAATCACACGAAAGGAATTAATGAAAAGAGGATTTCTCCTAACAAGCATCCTATAGCTTCTCGAAGATAGATACAGACATCTACGTATCGATCCACGAGACTCTACTGGATACCTTGCTCATTAACTCATGAGACCGGTGAACCTAGAGCTCTGATACCAACTTGTCACGACCCAAAATGGGGGCCATGATTAAAATGCCACTTAATTCCCAACCCAACAATAAAATCATACCCCAGAACCTGGTGTCATGAGTATAAAGAACATCTAATAACAAAACTAGTGAAAGTAGTACATCTTACTCTTTGAATAAAAATAAAAACTATACAACTAATATATAATCTAATGGCAACTCAAAGCCTTGTATCTCACCACTAGATCTGGATAATCAACTACTCGAATGAATCAACCACCAAGTGAAAATCCCTGGCTGAAACTTGTGGGGGGAGAAAAAAGTAGGGGCAAATACACATAATATGTACCCAGCAGGGTTAACTGTCTGAGAATTAGAAATTGAATAAACTGTGAAATAATCTAGGAACGCTTCCACCTGCAATAGGAAAATCAATATGGCATTGGTGCCACCAATTTATATAGAACGACGCGAATAAAGTAAACATATGATCTCAAATAAACCAATCCAAAACAACCACAAGTAATAATAAAACGAGATGGTATGCAATGTAATGCAAAGTGGTATGAAGATCGTCATACAACCTGTCGTATACACTCCCGTCGGGCTAAGGCTCCATGGACTAAGGGGACCCATGGTGACCTCGCAGGCTATATACCTTAATCACAATATATCAACTACTTTGCCACCTAACTCATGGTCAAGGACTTTGATAAGAATCTCAATATATCAACTACCTTGACACGTAACTCGTGGTCAAGAAATCATGATAAGAATCTCAATATATCAACTACCTTGCCACCTAACTCGTGGTTAAGGAATCATGATAAGAATCTCAATGTTTCAGCCACCTTGCCACATAACTTTTGATCAAGGGTTTTAAAAAGAAGTTTCACAATTCACAATTTCTCAATGTATCATGACATGTAGTATGAGGATGCATGCAATCAAAACACAATGATAGAAGCAATTTTTGTCTCAATAAGCACAATAAATGTCACAGTTTTCAAATTTTAGCAATCATAATATTCACCCTCTTTTATACATATTGGGACACAATTCTCTTTTAAAATACTTCACCACATTTTAGTAACTTTCTTTTCTCAAGTAAACCATGATCATATATATCATATCACAATTATCTCCCTTTCTCAATGTGTCATATTCATAATATTCTCAATTTAGTATTCACATGCTCTCAAAGAAAACATATAGACAATTAAAACCCTCACACTAGCATCAGAATAAGAATTTCCAATCCAACACAGGATAGGATCCCATCCCATATATTATGACATGAAGATATTCAAAAACTCAATCCCAATCTTAAAGAAGGATATCCAAACCTACCTCAATGCCGGAACCGCATCGAACACTTCTATCAAATGGACAAATCTTGAATTTAACTTTGTAATGATAATTCTCTATCAAGAATGAAACATACATGTCACAAGGAGTCCAATGGAACCTGTATTACTAAGATCTAGCCTAACCTTAAGATTTCATCTATTCGATAATTTAGTTCCTAAATTTCAAGCCTAGAGTAAAATCTTCAATATTCAAAATCTAATGATGTTCATATAACATAAACCTTCAAATATTTAATTATCTATCTCAATATATTAAAATATAGATTATACTATGGTAATACGAGAAAATTTTGAAAGCTAATCAAAATAGTACGTTCTCCCCTAAAATGTAACAAGATGTAATTGCATAAACAATGTTTGCCAACTCACCCATGCTACAAAACTATCTTGGGTCAAATTTCATCAGATTTCTTTTGATCAATTATCCTACATGATTGGTCTGCCCTTTTTTTATACTACTAAAATCTTTTACGCATAACTGTACTGCCATATGCTTTCATCCCTTCTGATGTCGTCTGTCAAGTTAATGTTCAAACCCTTCTCTTCTTATATTTCAGAGTAATTAAGTTCTAAAAGTTCTACAATTTATTCTAAAACACATGGGATAAAGTGGTATAAGATGTTAAATAAAATTAACATTTAGTCCACCAATTAAACTATTATCTAAAATTACCCCTAAACTAAATATTCGTATTTATCGAATAGCCCAAAATATTCATTTAAAATTTTACAAGATAAATCTTTTCGGAATTCAAGAGGACTAATTCTCAAAATGATCTAATGGGTCATTATACGTAATCAACTTTAATCGAGAAATTTGATTGTTATTTTTATAAATCATATTAATTTCTAAATCAGACAACTCACTTGCTAAGAATTTTCTCAACAGTTTCAACAATTGCTAAATCAGACTACTCACTTGCTAAAATATTTCTCAACAATTTCAATAATTGCTAAATCAGACAACTCACTTGCTAAAAATTTTCTCAACTATTTCAACAATTGCTAAAAGAGTCTACCTTGTTAAAATTTTTATCAGCAAACATACAACAATTGCTGAAGCTACTGCGACATGATGAGTTGTTTTTTCAGCATGTTAAACAATTGTTGAAGCGACTGTCAACATTAATACTACCAATTTCTTTCTTGAGAACCGTAACATTCAATAACAATATGTGTTCAACATCAATATTTAAAAAAATAAGAAACGTTTACAAATAACAAAATAGTAATCAAAATCTACAATTGTGGAGCACTTCGCTCCGAGCATATTGTTCTTTTATCTCCACTCCTTTTGCATCTGGAACACTTGTTTTTCTTTGTTGGGAATGATTCTTTGATTCCTTTTCATCTCTTTTTAACCCTTCTTCCCACCTTGCATGGCTGAACATGCGGAGGATGTATTTCCCTCTATAAAAGTTTCTTAGGAATTTTTTGAGTATCTTTGGGCGGTACAAGTTTAATTTCTTCGAAGTATGCAAAAAGATACGTCTCTACCTTGTAATATAGAGACGACTATTCATAAATGCGTCTTCCATAATCATCACCATATTGGCATGAGAGCGCTGCCATAGCATGTGGACATGGTATTTTATCAAGGTCAAAGACTCTACAGGTGCAAGATTTACCTAGCAAATTAACCGTTGCAGCTACATTGTGACCAGTGACAAGATACTCGTAGTTGGTAGTTTGATGAACCAATAACTTATTATCCAAATTGACATTTTTGGTGATTTTTTATTTTATCTTTGGAACAAAGATGGTTGATGCATTGATGAACATATTGCGCCTCTCATGAAACCTTTCTTCCTATATCCTGTTTATTTCATTAAAAAAGCAGTAATTGGATATTCTCTTTCATCAAGAAGTATTGAGTTGATCGACTCAACAATATTTGATGTCATGATTTTGTACCTGTAAACAAGTAAAACTGTCAATATTACTGAAAAATATTACAACAGCAGTTTTAACAACTGCTGCATTTATACCAGAAACTGTTGCACTTTCATGCATCTGATATAATAGATGCTGAAATATATGCACCAATTGCTGTAATTACTGTAATATTAACCCGTAACTTTTAAGAAAAATATGCAAAAAAATTAACACATTAGATTTACTTGTTTCCTGAAAAGAATGCCCTGTACTATCTGTGAAATCCAACATGTTCCAAGTGGGCGGCAACTCCTGGAACCATATCTCTTATTTGGATGAAGTGATCATTAAATTCATCCACACTATATGCTTTTGTTGCTTTATAAAAGTGGTAGATAATTTTCCATTGTGAAAGGTATTTTAGATATTTTCTCCGAGGTGCCTCATGCAACAACCATAATGAGCCGAAGGAAACACAATATCTACCATCTTTCTAATGCTTGGATGTTTGTTAGAAATAATGCATAACTCACGGGTATCATCCAAAAACTGCTTATTTTCTCGAAAAAATATCGATAAGAGGCATCATACTCAGTGTCGGCTATACAAAATCCCACCAAAAAAATATAATCTTCTGCATCTTGTGCTACGGTAGACAACAACATGCCTCCGTATTTACTATTAAAAAATATTCCATCCATAGCTAGGACTTTTTGAATATATTGAAAACCATGAGTACAAACTCCATAGGCAACAAACATAAATACTTGAACCTACCATTGTCATTGAGCTGCAAATCTATCTTACTTTCTTAATTTACCGTCGTAAGCATATGACGGAAGCATCAAGCACTGAATAACTGTGTTCATATGTCCCCCTTGCCAAAACCTTTGTGATCTCACTTCCCTTCTAAACCTTCTAATAACTAACCTTGCAGCCCAATTCAATATGGATTAAATTTTCAATATCTCTTGTGGAAGGACCTTTACCTTTTGGGAACCTATCCTTGAAGTATGCACCAATGAATTTTGTCATCACGTGGGGATTATGGCTCGTGAGATATTGTGAACCACATGTATGTATTTTTTTTGTAGTTTCTAATGTAAACCTTATGAGAACTCTAGAGCTTTACATCTCTCAACCACCACTTGCATTCAGGATGTACACATTTTATACAATATACAAATACAAATTGATCACCTTCTTCATTCAAAAATCTTTCTTCACACAAATAATTTTCAAGGCAATGTCTAAATCTTGCTTATTCTTGAATGACATATCGATGTAAAAACTAGTTTTATCATCTTGAGCATGACTAGACTGTGATGATTGTGTGGTTCCCGGTGTATTGCTGGAAACTTCAGGAGTAGGTGTTCGAGGAGTATTTCGTACACCAACGCTTTCTTTGTCTAGAATGTCCATGTCCATCGAATCATATTCATCATTTAATATTTGTTGATTTTGACTATTTTCAGTCAATCTTTCAACCATGTATACCCTTAAAATGGGTCTACCTTCATCTTCCAAATAAGTATGCAAAGTTATTTGATTTTTTTTCCTAAATGGAGCAGCCCTTTGCTTTTCACCACAGCTATGCATGTAGGTGATGACAAAATCTTTCAATTCACAATCTAGTCCGCAATAGGAAATGATTGTGTTTACAAAATCTTCATAGGTGACATCTCGGTCCACAATCATTGCTATTTTCTGTATCATTTTTAAAAATTTCCCAACGCCAAATATAATGATTGTTGGACTCGACCCATTCACCATTGCAATCAATTCCTATTGTTATTTTATCCCTTATTGATAGTATGAACGTCTGTACCTATATTATGATTTAAAAGAAAATTAATCATAATTTTGTTTTGAAGAAGCCTGTAGTTGTTGAATTTTTTCAACAATTGTTGAAACACATTTAGTAACTCATGCAACAAGTGTTGAAATATATTCAACAATTGTTGCAGTAGCAGCTAGGGCACCTACAACGATTTTAGCGATTGCTGAATATATTTCAATAAATGTGCATGAGTTACTGAATATGTTTCACCAATTGTTGAAAATTATTCAACAATTGCTCTAGCAACAACTTAAGTACCTAGAACTATTTTAGCACTTGCTAAATATATTTCAATAGTTATTGAATGTGTTACTGAATGTGTCAACAATTGCTAAACAACAACAAGAGCACATGGAACAGTTTTAGCAATTACTGAATTATATTTTAATAATTGTTGCATGAGTTACTAAATGAGTTTTAGCAATTGTTGAACAATATTCGACAATTGTTGCAGCAGCAGCTAGAGCACATGCAACAATTGCTTGAAGTATATCTCAGCAATGTTATAATGTAAGGACTTGGAGTTTCGAATGACTTTATCGGACCTCACAATGTCGCCCCGTGAGAAATTTGATCAAGTGTCGCTTCATGGGAAGGGTGACTTGGCCGAAATTTTGATTATGGGGACTCGAAAGGGAGTTTCAGGCTAAGTATGGGCACACGGCCACCCACACGATCCGTGTGGTGTGCAACGGGCTGTGTGGCCCCTAGTGTGACTCTAGACATGAAATTTTATTAAGTACGAAATCATCGTCTCATAATTTTTTCGTGCAAGATATTTTCTAAGTGTCGTTTCAAGGTCCTTGACACAACCCGTGCAGTGTCACATGGGCCATATGGCACCCCTTCGCTTCGGAAAATTCTAATTGTTGAACATTGTGGAAATTTGTTTAAGTGTTGTCTTACGGGCACTGTTCACGACCCGTGAAGTGCCTCACGGACCGTGTCAATGCCAGTAAAGCCATGATGGCCCAATTTTCATCCGTTTCATCAATGGCTTTCATGTAAATACGATTTATTTTAAATATGTTTTATGACCCTATTACCTATCCTAGACTTGTAAATCTGCTTATATCCTTTCATTTTAATTCATTCTAATTATAAAAACTCCCTCACTAAAATCATTCCTAAAAGTCCTTTCTAAGTTCTTCTCTCAAGACTCAAGCTAGGGTTGGATTGGGGTTTTCACTTCAAGCTAAATTCTTCTCAATTTCAGATTCTCAATCAAGGTATGTGGGATTGATTCTTGGTCTCTTTAAACCAAGAAGACCCAAACTCTTTTCAATTGATTTCCAAAAATTTTGCTTACTTTAAATATGAGTTTTGAGATTTATGATTTTATAAATTCAATTGAAGTATGGACTGTGTTTTATTGATGATTTAAGTTGATTTAAGCCATTATATTAGAGTTTGCATTGTGATTATGAAATTATGAATGTGCATGTCCCCTTTAAAGCTTGATTTATGTATGGGTGATGTATATTATGATTTAAATGTGAATTTACTTATGGATTTAATTCAATTTCATATCATATCGTTGATTTTAGATTGAATCTATATTACCCATGCTATTCTCATATCATTCATTGCATTGCATTCATGAACATTGGGTTTTATGGAAATTATGAAGTGGGTTAAGCTCGATCATGTTTTATGACGTGATTTTGATAAGATTATGGGTTATGACGAGAATGTGATCACATAGATGTCTCATGATTATGAACTTTTAAGCATTTTGGGTGCTTGCACTATCTCGTATATGTAAATGAGCTATTCCTTGCATAAGTATTATGAGTATGATTTACGGTTTCGCATTGGAGCCAAAATGTGTATTGAATGATTTTGAAATGAATTTTGTATCTTTTGAAAGCACGTACATGTATAAGTATTCTCGTGGGAAGCCGACTTAGCACGGATGGATTGGGGGCGTCAGGGCTATCCCCAAGGGTCCTCTCTCTTTTCTCGAACTGTGTGCCTAATATATGTTATGAGAATCCTATCCAAAATGGGATGTTCCTATAAGGAAGGTTGCTTCATACGAAATGGGCGATGTTCCCGTAAAGTGAAGTATTATGTTATATGATATGAAAATCCTATCCGGAATGGGTGACATTCACGTAAGGGGGTTACTTCATACGAAATGGGTGATGTTCCCGTAAGGTGATGTATGGTTTACCTTTGGCAAGTAGACCACCTCTGTACCGGTGAGGAAATTTTATCGGGATTCCAAGTAATAGCTCGTTTGGTCTTACTCACATTAGTTTAGGTCACGTCCCTATTATATATGAGCATTATTGCATTTCATGTATCACGACTCTCATGGCATATTGTATACTATTCTCCTTTGGATATATAATTATTTCTATATATCTGCCCTTGCCTCCTAACATTCAAGTGTAGATTTTATAAGCCATATGCATTGCATGCCCGCATACTTAGTACATTCAAACGTACTAACGCATACTTTATGCCTATATGATTTTACCATGTAGGAACCGGACACTAGGACTATCTACCGTTTGACGAGTAGCTCAAATTCGAAAGTTGAACTTGTGATGAGTCCTATCTTCCAAGGACAAGCCACCTTCTTTCTACCTATGTTATCTTATGTTTACTTTCTTACTTGAGGGTGAGCCCGGGACATGTCTTGGCCCCCGTTCCATCTTATGACTAGAGGCATTGTTGGACATCTTGTAGACTCTCGTGGACTCTATATGCTATGTGTTATAATTGGATCTTATGATTTCGATCATCTATTGGTTATGGTTATTATGGATTGATCATGGGAATTATGATATGTATGTATGTTTGATGTGGAAATGTGGAGGGTCCTAAGCCCTGTATTTCCCCTATAGAGTGAGTCATACTTACCCGCCCTTTAGTTCTTATATGCTATGTGAATCCATGTAAATGCCTTTAATGTTGATATTTCCATAACGTGAGTCCTACTTTCCCATCCCTTAGAACTACGTGTTTATTTTTTGAATGCACTTCCGAACTGATGATGTGGATTTGATTACCTTGAGGCTTATTTGGGAACTCTCGGGTTCCCATTCATCGTGTCACTTCTAGGCCTATCCCCGGGCCATGCTAAAAGATGGTATTAAAGCCTTAGGTTTGTAAATGATCCTCGGAGTGCAACATGCCATGTCATGTAGAGTCCTATTCATGGGTGTGAAATGCACCATGCGTATGAGTGGGAGGCTATGAAAGCGTCCTAGGAATTGTCTCACTTATTCATGCCTTACGTCATGCTATGGCTTGTATATTTAGTCTCCTTATCTTGATAGTGTCATTGCTCCATTTTAGAAGATGCCTCGAGGAAGACCCCACCTACCAAGGCCGGCTCTGGCTGATGAGGATTAAGCACCTCAATGGCCTATGGATGAGCCCATCTCTAATGGTGAATTTCGTATGGCCTTTGCTATGCTTGCCCAGGTGGTGACATCTCAGACTAGGAAGACTAATCTTCCACGGGATCCTACACTAGCTTCTAGGGTGAGGGATTTCACCCGGATGAATCCTCCTGAGTTTCATGGGTCGAAGGCTGATAAGGATGCTCTGGAGTTCATTGATGGGCTCACCAAGGTGTTGAATGTTATGAGTGTCACTTCTGAGGAGAAGGCTGAATTACCTGCCTATCAACTGAAGGATGTGGCTCAGGTGTTGTACACCCAATGGTCTATGAAGAGGGTTTGCGGTGATGATGTCAATTGGGAAGAGTTCAAACTTGCAATCCTGGATCGTTTCTTTCCGCTAGAGTTTAGGGTCTAAATTCATCAACCTAAAGCAAGGAGGCATGAGTGTGAGAGACTATGCCCCCAAGTTCACTGAGCTCTCCAAGTATGCACCGACACTTGTGGCTGATCCTCGTGCAAGGATGCACAAATTCATTTTGGGTAACTTTGACACACTTATGAAAGAATGACGTACTGCCATCCTCATATGAGATATGGATATTCCTAGAGTCATGGTATATGTTGAATAGATCGAAGGGGAGAAACTCAAGAAGAGGAGGGTGCATGATCCTAAGATAGCCTGTTTTGATGGTGGATTCTCTGATTCTCGGAGTGGTGGGTTTGGTCGCTTCTAATAGGACCAAGGTTCACGTACTCGAGTCGCTAATGCTAGGGTGCCTCTTCCTAGGGCACTGGTTGGTGGTAGACCGGGGTATCCTCTATGTGGCATGTGTGAGAAGCCCCATACAGGTACTTGTTCGAGGGATTTGGGTACTTGCTACGGGGTGTGGTGATAGGAACCACAAGGTTGCTAATTGTCCTAAGAATATTCATAGAGGTCAAGGTCAGGCAGCTCAAGGTGGTCAAGGCCAACAAAGAGCTCCCCAAGGTGTTGCCCCAAGGAACAACAGGTTCTATGCACTTCATATCCGAGGTTGAGGAAGCTCCGGATATCAAGATTGGTATGTTAAAAGTCTTTGATTTTGATGCTTATATTTTGCTTGACCCAGGTGTAAATTTTTCTTTTGTGACTCCTCTGTTGGCTGTTGAGTTTGGTTTGAGTTCCAAGATTTTGAGGGATCCTTTCTCAGTTTATACTCCCATGGGTGAATTTGTTGTTGCATATAGAGTCTATCGCGGTTGTCCTATTTCTGTGTTGCGCAAAGTCTTTCCTGTGATCTTGTCGAACTTGAGATGTTCGATTTTGAAATGATTCTTGGGATGGATTGGTTGCATGGTTCATATGTCTTTATAGATTGCGAAACTCGGAAGGTCAAGTTCTAACCTCCTGGTGAGACCGTTCTTGAATGGAAGGGTTGTGACTCCGCTATTAAGGGTCGATTTATTTCCTTCCTCAAGGCCCGAAAGATGATCTCCAAGGGGTGAATTTACCATATTGTGAGGGTCAAGGATATGGAGAAAGAATCGCCTACTTTTGAGTCGGTTCTGGTGGTGTATGAGTTTTTGGATTTGTTTCTTGAGGACTTGCTTGGTATTCCTCCCGAAAGGAAAGTAGAGTTTGGCATAGATCTACTCCCGAATACTCAACCTATCTCTATTCTTCCCCCATCATATGGCACCAGCAGAGTTGAAAGCGTTAAAGGACCAATTGAAAGACTTGTTGGAGAAAGGCTTCATTAGGCCAAGTATATCCCTATGGGGTGCCCCTGTGTTATTTGTAAGGAAGAAAGATGGGCCCCTTTGGATGTGTATCGATTATAGGAAACTGAATAAGGTGACCATTAAGAATAAGTATTCGTTGCTCAGGATTGATGACTTGTTCGACCAGCTTTAAGGGGCTATTCACTTCTCAAAGATTGACTTTTGTTCCGGATATCATCAGTTAAAGGTTAAGGAGTGTGATATTCCCAAGATGGCTTTTCGAACAAGGTATGGGCACTTTGAGTTTGTGTTGATGTCGTTCAACTTTACCAATGCTCTGGTCGTGTTCATGGATCTTATGAATAGGGTATTTAAGCCATTTCTTGACAGTTTTGTGGTTGTTTTCATTGATGACATTCTCATTTACTCCCGAAGTAAGCAGGAACATAGGAATCATTTGAGAACGGTTCTACAAACCTTGAGGGAGAAGAAGTTGTATGCTAAGTTTAGCAAATGTGAATTTTGGTTGGGTGAAGTAGCCTTCCTTGGTCATGTGGTGTCCGGTGGTTGTATTAAGGTGGATCTGAAGAAGACCGAGGCTGTGAAGAATTGGCCCAGACCATTGACTCCTTCAGATATTTGAAGCTTTCTAGGATTGGCCAGCTATTATAAGAGGTTCGTTGAAGGGTTCTCATCTATTACATCTCCGTTGACATAGTTGATGCAAAAGAAGTTTAAGTTCGTATGGTCAAACGAATGCGAAATTAGTTTCCAAACTTTGAAGGATTGGCTTACATTGGCTTCTATCTTGACCTTATCAAATGGCTTAGAGGGATTTGTGGTGATGCCTCACGGATCGGGTTGGGTTATGTACTTATGCAGCATGGTAAGGTGATAGCATATGCATCAAGGCAGTTGAAGGTGCATGAGTGTAATTATTCAATGCATGATCTTGAGTTGGCGGCAGTGGTTTTTTCCTTGAAGATTTGGAGGCACTATTTGTATAGGGTTCATGTGGATGTATTCACCTCTCACTTTTGGAGGTCGTTTCAAAAGGGACTTGGTACTAAGATTAAGTTCAGCATTGCTTTTTATCCTCAAACCGATGGGCAAGCTGAGAGGACAATTAAAACCTTGGAGGATATGTTGATGGCTTAAGTGTTGGAGTTCAAGGGTAATTTGGATGACCACCTTCTACTTATCGAGTTTGCTTATAATTACAGCTTCCATGCTAGCATTAGTATGGCACCATTTGAGTCCTTTTATGGGAGAAGGTGTAAGTCACCGGTGGGGTGGTCTGAGTTGGGGGAAATGACATTGATTGGCCCAAATTTAGTGTTGGAGGTTATGGAGAAGGTGAAATTGATTAGAGAAAGGTTAAAGATGGCCAAAAGCTGCCAAAAGTCCTATTCGGATGTTAGGAGGAGGGATCTTGAATTTCATGCTGGTGATTGGATGTATGTGAAGGTTTCTCCTATGAAGGGTGTGATGCGTTTTGGTAAGAAGAGCAAGCTAAGCCCCCAATATGTTGGCCCTTATGAGATTATTGAGCAGGTTGGAAATGTGGCTTATAGGTTGAAATTGCCTCCGGACTTGAGTTCCATTCACCCTGTCTTCCATGTACCTACGTTGAGTAAGTTAGTTGGTGATCCTAGCACCATTGCGCCTTTGGAAGGAATCGAGGTTGAGGAAAACTTATCTTATGAGGAAGTCCCGATGGAGATTTTGGATAGGCAAGTGAAGCAGTTTCGTAACAAGGATGTGGCTTCGGGTGAAAGTACTTTGGAGAAATCAACACGTGGAGACTGCTACATGGAAGGCGGAGTTGGACATAATGAAACGATATCTCCATCTTTTCCTTTCTACTCAATCCTAAGGTACTAGGTTCTTCCCCTTCTAAGTAGTCCTAATTCTTTCACTCTTGAGTCTTATGACATGATATGCATACATTTGCATGAAAATGATCTATATGATGTTTTGAATGATTTGAATACATTTTGATATGGGTTTTAAAGACTTTGTGATCTTCGAATGATGAACTATTCATTGTACCTTGTGCTCGGATGTTTCATGTCCTATGTCAAGCTTTTCAAATCTCGTCGTTGGACATTCGGGGACGAATGTTCCCAAGGGGGAGATGATGTAAGGACCTAGAGTTTCGAATGACTTTAGCGGACCTCATAATATCGCCCCATGAGAAATTTGATCAAGTTTTGCTTCATGGGAGGCCCACACGACCAGTGTGAGGTCACACGGACCGTGTGGCCTCCAGTGAAGGGTGACTTGGCCAAAAGTTTGATTACGGGGACTTGAAAGGGAGTTTCAGGCTAAGTATGGGCACACGACCACCCTCACGGTCCATGTGGTGTACAACGGGCCGTGTGGCCCCTCGTATGACTCTTGATGTGAAAATTTTCTAAGTACGAAATCACCATGTTGTAACTTTTTCGTGCAAGATTTTTTCTAAGTGTCATTTCACGGGCCTTAACACAACCCATGCAGTGTCACACAGGCCGTGTGGTCGTCCGTATAGTACCCCTTCGCTTTGTAAAATTCTAAGTGTTGAACATTGCGAAAATTTGTTGAAGTGTTGCCTCACAGGCACTGTTCACGACTCGTGAAGTGCCTCACAGACTGTGTTAGTGCTAATGAAGCCATGATGGCCCAATTTTCATCCGTTTTATTAGTGGCTTTCACGTAAATATGATTTATTTTAAATGTATTTTATGACTTTTTTTACCTATCCTAGACCCGTAAATCAGCTGATATCCTTTCATTTTAATTCATTCTCATTATAAACACTCTCACTCTAAAATCATTCTTAAAAGTCCTCTCTAAGTTCTTCTCTCAAGATTCAAGCTAGGGTTCAATTGCGGTTTCAATTTCAAGCTAAATTCTTCTCAATTTCAGCTTCTCAATCAAAGTATGCGAGATTGATTCTTGGTCCCCTTCAACCAAGAAGACCCAAACTCTTTTCAATTGATTTTCATAAATTTTGCTTACTTTAAATATGGGTTTTAAGATTTATGATTTTATAAATTCAATTGAAGTATGGGTGGTGCTTTATTGATGATTTTAAGTTGATTTAAATATTATAGTTTGCATTGAGATTATGAAATTATGAATGTGCATGTCCTCTTAAAAGCTTGATTTATGCATGGGTGATTTATATTATGATTTAAATGTGAATTTAATTATGAATTTACTTCAATTTCATATTATATCGTTGATTTTAGATTGAATCTATATTACCCATGCTATTCTCACATCGTTCATCGCATTGCATTCATAAACATTGGTTTTATATGGAAATTATGAAGTGGGTTAAGCCCGATTATATTTTATGACGTGATTTTTTGATAAGATTATGGATTATGACAAGAATGTGATCACATATATGTCTCATGATTATGGCTTTTTAAGCATTTTGGATGCTTGCACCATCTCGTATATGCAAATAAGCTATTTCTTGCATGAGTATTATGAGCATGATTTACAGTTTAACATTGGAGCAAAAATGTACATTAAACAGTTTTGAAATGAATTTTGTATCTCTTGAAAGCACGTATATGTATAAGTATTCTCATAGGATACCGGCTTAGCACCGATGGATTGGGGGCGTCAGGGCTATCCCCAAGGGTCTTCTCTCTTTCCTCGAACTATGTGCCTAACATATATTAAGAGAATCCTATCAAAAATGGTGATGTTTCCGTAAAGAAGGTTGCTTCATACGAAATGGGTGATGTTCCCGTAAGGTGAAGTATTATGTTATATGATATGAAAATCCTATCCGGAATGGGTGATGTTCCCTTAAGGAGGCTACTTCATACGAAATGGGTAATGTTCCCGTAAGGTGAAGTATAGTATAACTTTGGCAAGTAGACCACCTCTGTACCGGTGAGAGAATTTCATCGGAATTCCAAGTAATAGCTCGCTTGGTCTTACTCATGTCAGTGGAGGTCACGCCCCCGCTATATATGAGCATTATTGCATTTCATGCATCGGACTTTCATGGCATATTGTATACTATTCTCCTTTGGATATATAATTCTTTCTATATTATGTGTCCTTTCCACCTAACATTCAAGTGCAGGTTTAATAAGTCATATGCATTGCATGCCCGCACACTTAGTACATTCAAACATACTAACGCATACTTTATGCCTACATGATTTTATTATGTAGGGACCAAGCATTACGACTATCCACCGTTTGACAAGTAGTTCTAAGGGATGGGAAAGTAGGACTCACGCTATGGGGATATTGATAGGAAAGGGTTTACATGGATTCACATAGCACATAGCAGATAATAACTAAGGGGTGGGTAAGTATGACTCATTCTATGGGGGCAATATGGGGCTTAGGATCCTACACGTTTCCACATCAAACATACATACATATCATACTTCCCATGATCAATCCATAATAATCATAACCAATAGATAATATTAACGCATACTTTTGCATACATGATCTCACCATGTAGGGACCGAGGAGTACATCTATCCACTGCATGATGCCTAACTCGAATCTCAAGTTTCACTTGTTATGGTGAGTCCTATCTTCCAAGGACAAGCCTCCTATCCTCTACCTATGAAGTCTTGTTTGTGTTATTTACCTTGAGGGTGAGCCCGGAACACCTCTTGGGCCCCGTCCCATCTTATGTTTAGAGGCATTGTTGGACTTCTTGTAGACTCTCGTCAGATCTATATGTTATATGTGGTATTTAATCTTATGGTTATGACTATATATTTGATATTTCTAGCATGGATTGATTATGAGGATTATGATACGTATGTATGTTTGATGTGGAAATATGGAAGATCCTAAGTCCTGAATTGCCCCTATAGACTAAGTTCTACTTACCCACCCCTTAGACTTTATGTGCTATGTGTTATGTGAATTTATGTTAATCCCTTTCCCCTATGATATCCCCATTAGCGTGAGTCCTACTTTTCCGTCCCTTAGACCTATGTGTTTATCATTTGAATATGCTTCCGAACTGATGTGTGAATTTGGATACTTGAGGCTTGTTTGGGAACTCTCGGGTTCCCATTCGCCATGTCACTCCTGGACCCTAGGTCCGGGTCGTGACACTATCACTCAAGTGGTGACATCTCAGACTAGATAGACTAACCTTCCACTGGATCCTACTCCAGCTTCTAGGGTGAGGGATTTCACTCGAATGAATCCTCTTGAGTTCTTTGGGTCTAAGGTTGATCAGGATTCAGGAGTTCATCGATGAGCTCACCAAGTTGTTGAATGTTATACGTGTCATTTCTGAGGAGAAGGCTGAATTGGCTGCCTATCAACTGAAAGATGTGGCTCAGGTGTGGTACACCCAATGGTCTATGGAGAGGGTTTCCGGTGATGCTGTCAATTGGGAGGAATTCAAGCTTGCATTCATGTATCATTTCTTTCCACTTGAGCTTCAGGAGGCCAAGATGACAAAATTTATCAACCTCAAGCAAGGGGGCATGAGTGTGAGGGACTATGCCCTCAAGTTCACTAAGCTCTCTAAGTATGTACCGACACTTGTGGCTGATCCTCGTGCAAGAATGCATTAGTTCATTTCTGGCATCTCTGACTTGCTTGTGAAAGAATGTCGTAAAGCCATGCTCATACGAGATATTGATATTTCTAGACTCATGGTATATGCCGAGATGATCAGAGGGGAGGAGAGTACATGATTCTAAAGGGCCCGATTTGATGGGTGGTTCTCCGGTTCTCGGGGTGGTGGTTTGGGCCATTTCTAACAGGGTCAAGGTTCGGGTGCTTGGGTGTCTCCTCCTAGAGAATTGGTTAGTGGTGGACAGGGGTATCCTCCGTGTGGAAAGTGTGGGAAGCCCCACACAAGTGCATGTTGGAGGGATTTGGGTGCTTGTGTTAGTGCGGTGACAAGAACCACAAGATTGCCGATTGTCCTAAAAATGCTCATAGAGGTCAAGGTCGGGTGACTCAAGGTGCTCAAGGCCAACAAAGAGCTTCCCAAGGTGTTTCCCAAGGAACAACAGATTCTATGCACTTCCTGCTCGTTAGGAGGTTGAGGAAGCTCCAAATGTTATAACTAGTATGTTAAAAGTCTTTCATTTTGTTGCTTATGCTTTGCTTGACCCAGGTGCTAATTTGTCTTTTGTGACTCCTCTGTTGGCCGTTAAGTTTGGTTTGAGTCCCAAAATTTTGAAGGATCCTTTCTCAGTTTATACTCCCGTGGGTGAATCAGTTGTTGCACATAGTGTCTATCATGATTTTCCTTTTTCCGTGTTACATAAAGTCTTCCTGTGCGACCTTGTGGAACTTGAGATGTTCGATTTTGACGTGATTCTGGGGATGGATTGGTTGCACGCATCATATGCCTGTATAGATTATAGGACCCAGAAGGTTAAGTTCCAACCTCTCGATGAGCCCGTTCTTGAATAGAAAGGTAGTGACTCCTCTATTAAAGGTCGGCTTATTTCCTACCTCAAGGTCCGGAAGATGATCTCCAAGGGGTACATTTATCCTATTATGAGGGTTAAGGATACAGAGTCCGAATCACCTGTTCTTGAGTCAGTTTTAGCGATGAATGGATTTTTGGATGTGTTCCCCATAGACTTGCCCGGTATTCCTCCCAAAAGGGAAGTATACTTTGGCATAGACCTTCTACTGGATACTCAACCTATCTCAATTGCTCCCTATCATATGGCACCGACTGAACTGAAAGAGTTAAAGGGTCAGTTGAAAGACTTGTTGGAGAAGGGCTTCATTAGGCCAAGTTTATCGCCATGGGGTGCTCCAGTGTTATTCGTAAGGAAGAAGGATGGATCTCTTTGAATGTGTATCGATTATAGGCAACTGAATAAGGTGACCATTAAAAATAAATATCCGTTGCCTAGGATCGATGACTTATTCGACCAGCTTCAAGGGGCTATCCACTTCTCAAAGATTGACCTCCATTTCGGGTATCATCAGTTGAAGGTTAGAGAGTTTGATATCCCCAAGACAGCTTTTCGGACAAGGTATGGGCGCTTTGAGTTTGTGGTGATGTCGTCCGGCTTAACCAATGCTCTGGCCGTGCTCATGGATCTTATGAATCGGGTGTTCAAGCCATTTCTTGACAGTTTTGTGGTTGTCTTCATTGATGACATTCTCATTTACTCCTGAAGTGAGCAGGAACACGAGGATCATTTGAGGATGGTTCTACAAACCTTAAGGAAGAAGAAATTGTATGCCAAGTTTAGAAAATGTGAATTTTAGTTGGGTGAAGTAGCCTTTCTTTGTCATGTGGTGTCCGGTGTTAGTATTAAGGTGGATCCGAAGAAGGTCGAGGTCATGAAGAATTGTCCCAGATCGTTGACTCCTTCGGATATTCGAAGCTTTTTGGGGTTGGCTAGTTACTATAGGAGGTTCGTTGAAAGGTTCTCATCTATTGCATTTTCATTGACTAAATTGACCCAAAAGAAGGTTAATTTTGTATTGTCAGATGAATGCGAGAAGAGTTTTCAAACCTTGAAGGATAGCCTTACATCAGCTCTCGTCTTGACTTTACCTAATGGCTTGGAGGGGTTTCTGTTGTATTGTGATGCCTCACGGATCGGGATGGATTGTGTACTTATGCACTACTTAAGTTAGTGGTGGTGGTTTTTGCTTTGAAGATTTGGAGACACTACTTGTATGGGGTGCATGTTGATGTTTTCACCGATCACAAAAGTTTTCAATTTGTGTTCACTCAAAGGGATCTCAACTTGAGGAAAAGAAGATGATTGGAACTCCTAAAGGACTAGGACATAAGTATTCAATATCACCCCGGCAAGGGCAATGTTGTAGCTGATGCTCTTAGTTGGCTATCTATGGGGAGTGTGGCTCATGTTGAAGTGGAGAAGAGGGAGTTGGCAAAGGATGTTCACCGGTTGGCTAGGTTGGGTGGTAGGTTGGCCGACTCTAAGGATGGTGGTATTCATGTTCAATATGGGGCCAAATCTTCAGTGGTTGTTGATGTGAAAACTAAGCATGATTTAGGTCCATCATTGGTTGAATTGAAGAGATTGGTTGCCGAAAAGGAGATTGAGGTGTTCTCGGTACTAAGATCAATTATGTGTTCCGGATGTGGATGGCCTTTGAAAGGTGATCATGAGTGAAACTCACAACTCTCATTACTCTATTCATCCGGGATCTATTAAGATGTATCGAGATTTAAAGGAGGCGTATTGGTGGCATGGTATGAAGAAGGACATAGCTAAGTTCGTATCCAAATGTCCAAGTTGTAAAAAAGTAAAGGTGGAGCACCAAAGGCCGGGTGGTTTGGCTCAAGACATTGAGATTCCCAATTGGAAGTGGGAAGATGTGAACATGGACTTTGTGGTTGGTTTACCTTGGACCCGAAGACAATTTGATTCCATTTGGGTTATCGTTGATTAGGTGACAAAGTCGGCTTACTTTCTACCAATCAAGACGACTTTTGGTGCCGAAGATTATGCAAGGTTATACGTCCTAAAGTTGGCGAGGTTTCATGGTGTGCCTAGGTCAATCATATTGGACTGTGGCACCCAATTCACTTCTCACTTTTAGAGGTCATTTCAAAAAGGACTTGGTACTAAGATTATGTTCAGCACCGCTATTCATCCTCAAACTGATGGGCAATCCGAGAGGACAATTCAAACTTTAGAGGACATGTTAAGGGATTGTGTGTTGGACTTCAAGGGTAATTGGGATGACCACCTTCCACTTATTGAGTTTTCTTATAAAATAGCTTCCATGCTAGCGTTGTTATGGCACCATTTGAGTCCTTGTATGGGAGGAGGTGTAGGTCACCAGCTAGGTGATTTGAGTTGGGGAAATGGCATTGATTGGCCCAGTTTTAGTGTTAGAGGCTATGGAAAAGGTGAAGTTGATTAGGGAGATATTGAAGACGGCCCAAAGTCGCCAAAAGTCCTATTTGGATGTTAGGAGGAAGGATCTTGAATTTCATGTAGGTGATTGGGTGTATGTGAAGGTTTCACCTATGAAAGGTGTGATGCATTTTAGTAATAAGGGAAAGTTAAGTCCTCGGTATGTTGGCCCTTATGAGATTATTGAGCGGATTCGGGATATGGCTTATAGGTTGGAGTTGCCTCCAAATTTGAGTTCCATCCACCCGGTTTTCCATGTGTCTATGTTGAGAAAACGTTGGTGATCCTAGCACTATTGTGCCTTTGGCAGGTGTTAAGGTTGGGGAGAACTTATCTTATGAGGAAGTCCGGGTAGAGATCTTGGATAGACAAGTGAAATGGCTCCGTAACAAGGATGTAGCTTCAGTGAAGGTACTTTGGAGAAATCAACACGTGGAGAGTGCTACATCAGAGGCAGAGTTAGACATGATGAAGCGATATCCCCATCTTTTCCTATCTACTCAAGCCTAAGGTATTAGGTCTTCCTCTTCTAAAGTGGTCCTAACTCTTTCATTCTTGAGTCTCATGATATGACATGAATACATGTGCATTAAAAAGATTTTTTTATGATGTTTTGAATGATTTCAATGTGTTTCGACATATATTTTTAATGACTTTATGATCTTCGCGTGGTGAGTTATGAGTTGCATCTAATGTTTGAAGGTTTCACGTTCTAAGTCAAGCCTTGTTCTTGCACATTCAGGGATAAATGTTCCCAAGGGGGAGATGATGTAAGGACCCAGAACCTTTTTAGTGTCTTTATCAGATCTCATAATACCGACCCATGATAAAATTTGACCAAATGTGAGGTCACACGACCCGTTTGGCCTCCAGTGAGGGGATACCTGGCCTTATTTTTGAATACGGGGATTTGTCAGGGAATTTCAAGCTAAGGCACGTCACACCAGGACCCTACATGGATCGTGTGACACTTCACGGACCGTGTGGAAGGCCCTGCGATGGCCTTGAGACTGAAAGGCCAACATTCGAAGCCAAGTGAAGTCACACGACCACCTTCATGGTCGTGTGAAGGCTCACGAGCCGTGTGGCTGGCTGTAAGGCTTCCGGCGCAAATTTTCTTCCAAGTATGGAATCACCATCTCGTAACTTGTCGTGAGAAAATTTTTCCAAGTCCAGGCATACGGGCACCTACACGACCCGTGTAGCTTCACACGGGTTGTGTGGCTCATTCGTGTGGCTATCCTTGCTTCAAAATATTCTAAGTGTTGAATTTTGGTTCCGGACCTCCGTCAGGCAAAATTTGGTCAAATGTTGGTTTATGGGCACTATTCACGGCCAGTAAAGTGCTTCACGGGCCATATAACCTCCAGTGAAATGACGATGGGCCATTATTCGAACCGTTTTATTAATGGCACTTTTGTAAATTCGGTTTACCCTAATGGTCTTTTAAGACTTCCTGTACTATGTAAAGACTCTCTAATGCCCTTAAACCCTATTCATAATACTCTAAATTCACTCCTCACATCTTCACTCTCTCAAAACTCTCTCGAAGTTTTTCGTTCAAAACTCAAGCTAGGATTCAATTGGAGTTCAACTTTAAGCTCAATCCTTCTCAAATTCCTCTTCCAAATCAAGGTATGTGGGATTTCTTCTTGGTCCCTTTCAACCAAGAAGACCCAAACTCTTTTCAATTGATTTTCATGGAATTTTGCTTACTTTAAATATGGGTTTTGAGAATTATTGTTTAATAAATTCAATTGATGTATGGGTTGTACTTTATTTATTATTTTAAGTTACTTTAATCCTTGTTATGATAATTTACATTGAAGTTATGAACATGCATGTCCCCTTTAAAGCTTGATTTATGCATGGGTGATGTATATTATGATTTAAATGTAGATTTAATTATGGATTTACTTTTATTTCATATTATATTATTGATGTTTGGTTGAATCTCAATTACTCCCACATTATTCATGACATGTGCATTCATCAACATCGAAATTTATGAAAATTATGAAGTGGGTTAAGCCCAATTATGTTTTATGATATAATTTTGATAAAATATTGGTTCAAGAATGTGATCACATACATGTCTTATGTGTGATGCCCAGTAAAATTACCAAAATACCCCTAGAGGAGGGGTATGCACGTAACACATCTTCCAAGGCTCGTATGTCAAATATGAAACAAAATTTGTGATCAAACCGAAAAAGTGAATAGTAAAAGTGTCTTGGTTGATTTTTAGAGCGACCGAATCAAAAGATAATTTTTTTATCCGAAACAAAAATAGTGGTAGTGTGCGATAGAGGCGCGTCGCACACCTATCACGGAGAGACACTTATGTTCTTTTAAAAAAGATTTGATGGGATAAAGAAAACTCATTCAGAAAATTTTTGAAGAAAATATGCTGGTACGCGACCAGTCCGCGTCGCATACTGGGTCACTCCGAGTCTGAAAAAGTTTTTAAATTTTTCAAGGAGCATTCCGATCCATTCCTAACACCTTCTAAACACAGTATATGACCAATATAAGTCATTTTAACATGAAAAGGGTCTAAAACCCATTCTAAGTCCTTTAATAAAACCCATCAAGACTAGGGCTAGAAGAAGGTAGAGGCGAGCTTGAGATTGAGGAGTTCAAGAGAAGATTTTCGAGGGAGATTGTTGTTAGCATTATCCTAGGTATGTAAGGCTACCTAAAACATTGGACTATGTTCATCCACACACCCTTTTTGTCTTCTTGAGTCATGATCATGAGTATAAATCACATGTTTTAAATCCTGTGATTTCTTGAGTCCTAAATTCTTGTACATGTTGGAGTTTTCATGAATATTGCTTGAGTCAATTTAGGAGTTGCATTGTTATTACCATGAAACATGAATGTTATTCAAATGCTTGATACCTTATTCCTAACCTTAGTATTTCCTTTAATTATAGGCTAACTTGAAATTTGATTCTAACCGTTCAAACCAAGTAAGTTGAACCTGAGAAGTATGTCATCTTGTTTCATATATGCATGTTATGAATACCTATTATGTCTTACGTGTTAGGAATGGATGATATGAGGTTACTTGACCGTATTGAGTTGCATTTTTTGAGTCCCTATTTTGAGTTATGGGTTTAATTGAAAAAGTTGATGTTGAGCTGATTGAGATGAGAATGAGTTGATGTACATGAGCATATTTTAGTCTTGGAAGGTGTATTGAGCACCGAGTTGGGAGAGAGAAACCACCCCAGAAATACATTGCCAGCGTAGGATGGTCGCACAGGATAATTCTAGTGGCCCATGTCCCAATAGATGGATATTCTCTTTGGACCCAAGAGAGAGAGGTAGAGGCAAATGTCCTATTCCTCTGCAAGTTTAGGGAGGACGTGCAACAACGTCTTTTCATTGTACATCACCAAAACTTATGGTGGGGAGGAGAGTTATCGGTTAGAGAAACTTCCATGCAAATAGTTGAGTTGGGCAAATCATGAGTCTTTCGAACCAAGTTGCATCAAATGCTGAGTCTATTTCTACAATCATGATTTCAAACCTTAAACTTGCATGATTTACCTGAGTTGAGTTATGAGATAAGGAGTTGAGTCTTGAGTCAAGTTGATTGATTGAGTTTGAGTGTTATCTGTTACTTGAACCATTTTACATATCGTACATTCAACGTAGTAATGCCATTCGGCACTGCATCGTTTTATGATGCAGATACAGGTGATAGAGGACTCCAGCAGACGCGCCATTGAGGTCCAGAGTTCCTGAATTGGTGAGCCCTCCTTGCTATATCTGGAGGAGCCTTTATTTTATTTGAGTTATTACTTTTATTTTCGTTGAGTTGGGTAGCCATGGCCTGTCATGGTACCATCTAGATGTTAGAGCTAGAGGTTTCTTAGATATTGAGTAGAGGATGTTGAACATTGTTTTCCAAACACTAGATTATTAGAAATTCCCTTTTTATTTAAAGACTTAGTTTACTTACCTTACAGTCTTTTCTTGATTATTTTTCTTCCGTTGTCTAGTATGATGTAACGATGAGTCCAAGTGGTTCGCTTGGAGAATAGCAATAGTCTCTGAGTGTCGGCCACACCTAGAGTACCCTCCCGAGGCATGACAAACTTGGTATCAGGGCACAAAGTTCAAGTGTCCTAGGGAGTCTATGAAGTCGTGTCTAGTAGAGTCTTGTTTATGGGTGTGTTGTGCACAACACTTCATAACCAGGAGGCTATAGGACATTAGGAATGGTTACACTTCTTTGATATTCTGAGATCATGCGATAGAGTTTAACTCTATAAATTCCTGTCTAATTCATGCATTTCGCGTTTGCAGAGCATGCCTCTTAAGCGTACAATAGCCCAACGAGATGCTCAAGCCCCAAATACTCAAAATCCTCCACCAGAGGCCCCTACTCAAACTGAGACGAGGAGACGGGGTCGACCTGCCAGAGCTACTGAAATTCCATAGGCATCTCCTGCTCAGTCAGCCTCCACCTTAAAGGCGGACTTCAGAGATGCCATTGTTATGCTCACCCAACTAGTGGCCTCCCAGAGTAATAGCCGAGGTTCTTAGGACCCTAGCTTCAACTCTCAAGATCCCACTACTGCAACTAGGCTACAAGACTTCTTGAGAATGAACCCGCCAGTCTACATGGGGTCAAAAGTTGAGAAAGACCTACAGAATTTGATTGACAAGATGTGCAAGGTGTTGAGGGAGATGCACGCGATGGAGATTGAGAGAGTTGAGCTTGCCTCCTACTAGCTTAAGGATGTGGAGAATGTCTGGTATAACCAGTGGGAAGATGGTCGAGGTAAGGATGTTGAGCCTGCTGAGTAGAGTGAGTTTGAGAGTGCCTTCTTTGACCACTTCTTTCCCAAAGAGTTGAGGGAGGTAAAGATTGAGGAGTTCGTGAACATAAAGCAAGAGGGAATGACCGTTAAAGAGTACGACCTCAAGTTTATCAAGTTGTCCAGGTATGCTTCGGAGATAGTCCAGGACATAAGAGCAAGGATGAGAAAGTTCGTGTTCGGGTTGGGTGAACATGTGAAGAGGGAGTGAAAGGCAGCATTGCTGATCTCGGGCATGGATATTTCCAGGATCATGGTATATGCCCTGCAAACTGAGGAGGACAAGAAGAAAGACAGAGAGGAGCACTTGAGTAAGAAGGCCAAGTTCACTGGGTATGATCCTAGCCAACACTAACAGGATAAGAGAGATAGGTCTTACTTTCAGAAAAGGCATTCGAGATGTGCACCACCATCAACCAGTGTAAAAATATCAGGTATGATCAAAGATGCCAAGGTTAGTCCAACTTTAGAGCATAGGGTTCGCAAGCTAGTGTGACTCTTAGCTTGAGAGGGAAACCACCTTGTGGGAAGTGTGGCAGGATACATTTGGGAGAGTGCAAGGACGGAAGAAGTGCTTGCTATAAGTGTAGCCAGACAGGTCACTTCCCGAAGGAATGTCCATTTTGGGGTAATAAGGTGCAGTCTTCTACTACGATGCCACCATCCAAGGGTAATCAAAAAGACACTACACCAGGTACCGACGGAGGGATGAACCATCTTTATGCAATGGGGAACCAACAAGACCAAGAGGTTGCACCAGATGTCGTAACGGAGATGCTTCGAGTCTTTACTTTCAATTGTTATGCTTGGCTTGATCCAGGGGCAACAGTGTCCTTTTTGATGCCATATGTGGCTAGAAAATCGGAGATTTCCCTTGAGTGTTTACTTGAGCCTTTCCCTGTTTCTACTCTTGTTGGTGTGTCTATCATAGCCAAGAGGGTATATAGGGATTGCATAGTATCTATCTATCATAGGGATACTCTTGCTAATTTGGTTGAGTTAGAGATGACTGACTTTGATGTAATCCTCGGTATAGATTGGCTCCACGCCTGCTATGCCTCTGTTGACTGTAGAACCTGAACTATCAAGTTCCAGTTTCCAAATGAGCCTATCATAGAGCGGAAGGGAGATTCTGTGGAACCTAAAGGAAAATTTATTTCTTACCTTAGGGCAAGAAGGTTAATCTCTAAAGGGTGCATCTACCATCTCGTACGAGTCAAGTCTGATAATATTGAGCCTTTTACCCTCGAGTCAGTCCCGATAGCGAGTGAGTTCACGAAAGTGGATCCTGAGGATCTACCTGGAGTCCCTCTTAATAGGGATATCGACTTCAGGATTGATGTTCTTCCCAATATGCAACCTATATCAATTCCACCATATATGATGGCCCTCGCTGAGCTGAAAGAGTTAAAAGAGCAATTGAAGGACTCATTAGAAAAAGGGCTTTATCGAGTCGAGCATTTCTTCTTGGGGCACTCCCGTCCTGTTCATGCGAAAGAAAGATGGGTCTCTCAGAATGTGCATAGATTATGGGCAACTGAGCAAGGTCACAATCAACAATAAATATCCTCTGCCCAGGATAGATGATTTGTTTGACCAACTTTAGGGTGCCTCATGCTTCTCGAAGATAGACATCAGATCGGGCTACCATCAGTTGAAGGTGAGGGAGTATGACATTCTAAAGATAACCTTCAGAACTAGATATGGCCACTTTGAATTCTTAGTCATGTCCTTTGGATTGACGAATGCACCTGCAACCTTCATGGACTTAATGAATAGAGTGTTAATAATATATCTCGACATGTTTGTAATCGTGTTCATCGACGACATTTTGGTGTATTCGAAGGATGGAAGAACATGCCAATCACCTCAGAGTTGTCCTTCAGGCTTTTAAGGACCATGAGTTGTATGCAAAGTTCTCAAAATGTAAGTTTTGGCTCAAGTCGGTGGCTTTCCTAGGCATGTGGTTTCGGGTGATTGTATTCAAGTAGATGCCTAGAAGATTTAAGCGGTTAAGACCTGGCCAAGACCGACCTCTCCAACTGACTTAAGAAGTTTCTTAGGGTTGGCAGGCTACTACGGCAGGTTCGTTGAATGATTTTCTTCCCTATCTGCACCATTGACCAAATTGACTTAGAGAAAGGTCAAGTTTTAGTAGTCTGAGGAATGTGAGAAGAGCTTCGAAGAGTTGAAGACTAGGATGCCTACTGCACCTGTTTTGACCTTGCCTGAAGGGACGAAGGATTTTGTAATATACTATGATGCGTCAAGAGTTGGGTTGGGTTGTGTGTTGATATAGAGGAGGAAGGTGATACCCTATTCTTTCAACTTTAGGTTCATGAAAGGAACTATCCGACCCATGATCTCGAGTTGGCGACGGTTGTGTTTGCACTAAAAATCTGGCACCACTACTTGTATGGAGTGCATATGGATTGTTCACTGACCACAAGAGCTTGCAGTATGTCTTTAGTCAGAGATAGCTCAACCTGCAATAGAGGAGATGGTTAGAGTTGCTCAAGGACTATGATATGAGTATCCTATATAACCAAGTAAAGCTAATGTTATTGCTGACGCTCTTAGCAGGTTATCTATGGTTAGTACAACCCATGTTGATGAAGGAATGAAAGAGCTAGTGAAGGAAGTGCGTAGATTGGCTCGATTAGAAGTTCAACTCGAGGAGAATGACAAGGGAGGAGTCAATGTTCAAAGTGGGTCTGCATTATCCCTAGCAGCAGAGGTAAAAGGGAAGCAAGATCGAGATCTTATCATACTCCACTTGAAGGAGGCTATCCACAAATAGAAAGTGATGGTCTTCTCCAAAGGGGGAGATGGTGTGTTGAGATACCATAGTAGTTTATATGTCCCCGATGTTGATGGTGTCCAAGAGAGGATCATGGCTGAAGCCCACAATACTAGCTATCCCATTCATCCGAGCTCTACAAAAATGTACCACGACTTGAGGGAAGTCTATTGGTGGAGTGGAATGAAGAGGAATATTGTTGAGTTCATTTCAAAGTGCCCGAATTGCCAGCAAGTAAAGGTTCAGCATCAAAGGCCAAGTGGCTCGACTCAGGCCTTTGAGATTCCAGAGTGGAAGTTGGAGATGGTTAACATAGATTTCATCACAGGTCTACCAAGATCCCAGAGACAACATGATTCCATATAGGTGATTGTGGATAGGATGACTAAATCAGCACACTTCTTTGCAGTCAAGACAACAAATACTACAGAGGAGTATGCTAAGATATACATCCAAGAGATTGTAAGGTTTCATGGGTTCCCTTGTCCATCATCTCGGGCAGAGCAGCTCAATTTACCTCCCACTTCTAGAGATCTTTCTAGAAGGGATTGGGTACCAAGGTAAATTTCAGTACAACCTTTCATCCATAGATGGATGGTCAGGCAGAGCGCATTATTCAGACAGTAGAAGATATGTTGAGAGCCTGCTTCATTGATTTCAAAGGGAATTGGGATGAACACCTACCATTGATTTGCATATAACAACGGATATCATGCAAGCATTCAAATGGCCCCCTATGAGGCTTTGTATTGGAAGAGGTATAGATCACCCATTGGGTGGTTTGAGGTTGGAGAAAGCCAGTTGATTGGGCCTGACCTTGTCCACCAGTCCATGAAGAAGGTGAAAATTATTAGGAAGAGGTCTATGACTGCACAAAGCCATTAAAAATCTTACACCGATGTGAGGAGAAGGGACTTAGAGTTCGAGGAGAGCGATTGAATATACTTGAAAGTATTACCCATGAAGGGTGTCATGAGGTTTGGGAAGAAGGGGAAATTGAGTTCTCGCTATATTGGCCCTTACCAGATTGTAAGGAGGATTGCGAAAGTTGCTTACGAGTTAGACTTGTCTTCTGAGTTAGACAGAATCCATCCGGTATTCCATATCCCTATGCTGAAGAAGTGCTTGGGAGATCCTACCTTGGTGATCTCTGTTGATAGTACTGGGGTGAAAGAAATCTTGTCCTATAAGGAGATTCTAGTCCAGATCCTTGATTAACAAGTTCACAAGCTGAGAAACAAAGAGATAGCCTCCGTTAAGGTTTTGTGGAGGAATCAGTTTGTTGAGAAAGCCACGTGGGAATCTGAGGAAGATATGAGAGCCAAATACAAACATCTATTCATACCTGATGATGAGAATATCGAAGGTAATGTTCCTATCCTTAACTTAATTGATGTTTTGATGTTTCCATTCTTGAAATCTGAGTAGAGTTATCGAGGTCGATGAAGAGTTGAGGGTTTACATTGTTGAGTGAATATTGAGATGAATCTTGAGTTTATTTGTACCATAATGCCCCTCCTGCTCATCATTCGAGGACGAATGATCCCAAAGGGGAGATGATGTAATACCCAGTAAAATTACCAAAATACCCTTAGAGAAGGGTATGCACGTAACACATCTTTCAAGGCTCATATGGCAAATCTGAGGCCGGATTTGTGATCAACACAAAAAAGTGAGTGGAAAAAGGGTCTCGGTCAATTTTTTGATCCGAAAAGAAAAACAGTGGCAATGCGTGATAGAGGTGCGTCGCCCACCTATCGCGGAGAGACACTTACATTTTTTTTCAAAAAATTTTGATGGGATTGAGAAAACGCGTTTAGCAAATTTTTGGAGAAAATATACTGGTATGCGACCAGTCCGCGTCGCAGACTGGATCACTCTGAGTTTGAAAAAGTTACTAAACTTTTTCAACGGGCATTCCGATCCATTCCTAACACCTCCTAAACTTAGTACATGACCAATATAAGTCATTTTCACATGAAAATGGTGTAAGACACCATTCTAAGTCCTTTTAAAGAAACCATCAAGACTAGGGCTTGGGAAGGTAGAGGAGAGCTTGAGATTGAGGTGTTCAAGAGAAAAGTTTCGAGGGAGATTGTTGTTAGCATTATCCCAGGTATGTAAGGCTACCTAAAGTGTTAGACTATATTCATCCACGCGCCCTTTTCGTCTTCTTGAGTCATGATCATGAGTATAAATCGCATGTTTTAAATCCTGTGATTTCTTGAATCCTAAATTCTTGTACATGTTGGAGTTTTCATGAATATTACTTGAGTCAATTTAGGAGTTGCATGGTTATTACCATGAAACATGAATGTTATTCAAATGCTTGATACCCTAGCCCTAACCTTATTATTTTCTTTAATTACTGGCTAACTTGAAATTTGACTCTAACCGTTTAAACCAAGTAAGTTGAACCTGAGAAGTATGTCGTCTTGTTTTATATATGCATGTGATGAATACCTATTATGTCTTACGTGTTGGGCATGGATGATATGATGTTACTTGACCGTAATTTGGTGAGAGTCTTGCATGATGTGAATTTAGAGTCTTGAGTTACATTGTTTTGAGTCCCTATTTTGAGTTATGGGGCTAATTGAGAAAGTTGATGTTGAGTTGATTGAGATGAGTATGAGTTGATGTACATGAGCATATTTTAGCCTTGGAAGGAGTATAGAGCACCGAGTTGGGTGAGACTAATCACCCCAGAATTACGTTGCCAGCGTAGGATGGTCGTACAGGATAATTCTAGTGGCCCATATCTCAATAGATGGACATTCTCTTTTGGATCCAAGAGAGAGAGGTAGAGGTTGACGTCCTATTCCTTGGTAAGTTTAGGGCAGACGTGGCAACAACATCTTTTTGTTATACGTCACCAAAACTTATGGTGGGGTGGAGAGTTGTCGGTTAGAGAAACTTCCAAGAAAATACTTGAGTTGAGCATATCATGAGCCTTTCAAACCAAGTTGCATCAAATACTGAGTCTATTTCTAAAAGCATGATTTCAAACCTTAAACTTGCGTGATTTACCTGAGTTGAGTTATGAGATGAGGAGTTGAGTCTTGAGTCGAGTTGATTGATTAAGTTTGAGCGTTATCTGTCCTTGAGCCATTTTACAGATCGTACATTCCACGTACTGACGCCACTCGGCGTTACATCATTTCATGATGCAGATAGAGGTGATAGTGGACTTTAGCAGACGCACCGTTAAGGTCCAGAGTTCCTCAGATCCTGAGTTAGTGAGCCCTTCTTGTTATCTGAAGGAGCCTTTATTTTATTTGAGTTGTTGCTTTTATTTTCTTTTTGAGTTGGGTAGCCATGACTTGTCATGGTACCATCTAGATATTAAAGGTAGAGGCTTCATCGATATTGAGTAGAGGATGCTGAGCATTGTTTTCCAAACTCTAGATTATTGGAAATTCCCTTTTTATTTAGAAACTTGGTTTACTTACCTTACGGTCTTTTCTTGAGTATTTTTCTTCCGCTGTCGAGTATGATATGACGATGAGTCAAGTGGTTCGCTTGGATACTAGCAATAGTCTCTGAGTGATGGCCACACCAACGGTACCCTCCTAGGGTGTGACAAACTTGGTATTAGAGCACAGAGTTCAAGTGTCCTAGGGAATCTATGAAGCTGTGTCTAGTAGAATTTTGTTTATGGGTGTGTTGTGCACCACACTTCATAACCAGGAGGCTATAGGACATTAGGAAGGGTTACACTTCTTTGATATTGTAAAGCCCCAGATTTTTCACTCACCGGCATCGCCTTGAGGCCTGGAATGTTTTCCCAGGAAAGCTGCCAGGTATCATTTTACGGAGGAGCCCACATGGCTCGTCTGGGGCCATACGGTCCATAAGGCTTCTCGTGGAGTGAAACTTGATAAGATCTCCGTTGGGAAATTCTCCAAGTAAAGATATACGTACCACAACACGGACCATGAGACCTTCCATGTAGTTGTCGTGTAGAGAATTACCTGTTCACGGATGGGGTCACGGCCCATGTGACCCCAGACGGTCCGTGTGGCCTTCCATTTAGTTCACTGTGTGAAAGGTCACCTGTAAACGGATGAGGTCACGGTCCGTGTAACCCTAGATGGCCCGTGAATCGGTCCATGTGGTGCTACTCAGTTCGATGAAATTTGTCTCTGAAAAATTCTAATTCCTGGGCCACGACATTGTTCACGGTCCATGTGACACTACACGGACCGTGTACTGGATCATATTGCCAAGACGAACCAAATTTGGGTCCATTTCATTAATGGCATTTCTGAAATATTGGGTTGTTTTAAACGTGATTTTGGTCTTTTCCACCCATCCTAAGCCTCTATATCACCTGAAACCCCACATTTTTCAGCCATTTTTCCCTACTCTCCTCTAACTCTCTCTAAAGTACTCCTACTAGATTCTTCAACCTCTCACTAAGATTCTCAAGTCAAGACCTTCAATTGGAGCCCATTCTTCTTCTCAAGTTCAACTTCAAATCAGGTACGTGGGATTGATTCTTGGTCTCTTTCAACCAAGAAGACCCAAATTTCTTTCAAGCCATTTTATGAAATTGTCTACGTAAATGTGAATTTTACTACTTGATCTTGGTAACTTTGAACAATGCATGTGATGTACATTATTTCCAATTTTAAGTTGTGTTAAGCTTTAGTACTTGAAATTATGCAAATTGTAAACATGCATGTCCCTTAAAGATGTTATTATGCATGGGTGATCTCTCTACGATTTTCATGTGGATGTTATGATGGGTTTTCTAGATTTCTTACTATGTTTTAAATATACTTTACATTGCCCATGCCACCCCTGCATCATGCATTGCCTTACATCCATAGCATTGATCATGGAAATCTTGAATATGGATTAAGCCCAATTACGTTTTTAAAAGAATTATAATATGAATTTGGTAAGGCATTGCTTATGAAAAGAAGGTGATCTCTGGGTATGTCTATGATTATGGCTCTTGGAGCATCTTGGGTGCTTGCACCACCTTGTACTTGGCTCTTTGAGAATCTTGGGTGCTTGCTCCACCTTGAACATGTAGATGAGCTATTCCTTGCATTGACATCTTGAATATGATCTTGTAATTTGGCGTTGAGCTTAAATGTGTGTTGAACATTTTGAAATGATACTTGTCTCTCTTGAAAGCACTTGCACATATATATATATATATATATATATATATATATATATATATATATATATAAGTATTCTAGTGGGATGTGATTGACTTAGCACCAATGGACTGGGGGTCCTCTCCCTTTCCTTGAACTATGTGCCAACATAGGGACGGATGATATTGGTCAATCTTGTTTATGCTATGACATGTCTTGACATGATTCTTCTGAATCCTTCCGAAATGGGGAGCCCCGTAAGGAAGGTGACCATCCCCGAAATGGTGTGTTCCGTAAGGTGTGATGTAGATTACCCTTAGCAAGTAATCTTCTCCCTACCGGTGGGAGGTCCCAATCGATCCAATTCGTGTAATAGCTCGCATGGATTTAGTTTGTCGGTTATAGTCCATACCCATTATATAGGTGTATTATTGCATTGCACACATCATGATTCCCATGGCATCTTGTATATTAAATTCCATTGCTTATATGATCCTTGTATATTATGTGCCCTTGTCATCTAACATTGATATGTAGGTCCGGTAAGTCATATGCATTGCATGCCCGCATACTTAGTGACCGAGCAGTTTGGATACCAGCCTTTGGATGAATAGTCCTTACTTGAAGACTTCTTTTGCGGTGAGCCCCGTCTTACATGGGCAAGCTAGTTATTCCTTGTGTGTATTTTGTATGCTCTTTTGTTGAGGGTGAGCCCGGAACTTGTCCCGCCCCCCGTTCCTTAACTAGAAGCAAATGTTAGGCACTTTGTTCCTTGACTAGAAGCAAATCTTTAAATGAATGGATTCCTGAGATTTGATTTCCGTCATTAAATTATATGTGCTTGGATTGCTATTTGAACCAATGATGTGGATTCTAATAATTGAGGCTTGTTTGGGGACTCTCGGGTCCCCATTCGCCGTGTCACATCTAAGCCCTAACCCCGGGTCGCGACAGATATTCTGAGATTGTGCGATAAAGTTTAACTCTATAAATCCTTGTCTAATTCGTATGTTGCGCGTTTGCAGAACGTGCCTCCTAAGACTACAATAGCCCCATGAGATGCTCAAGCCCCAAATACTGAGAATCCTCCACTAGAGGCCCCTACTCAAACTGAGACGAGGAGGTGGGGTCGAAATGGGTATATTTCCCGTAAGGAAGGTTGCTTCATACGAAATGGGTGTTGTTCCCCCAAGGTGAAGTATAATGTGATATGATATGCTATGTGAAAATCCTATCCAAAATAAGTGTAGTTCCCGTAAAGAGGATTGCTTCATACGAAATGGGTGTTGTTCCCGTAAGGTGAAGTATGGTTTACCTTTGGCAAGTAGACCACCTCTTTACCGATTAGGAGATTTCATCGGGATTCCAAGTAATAGCTCGCTTGGTCTTACTCATGTCGGTTGAGGTCACATCCCCACTATATATGAGCATTATTTCACTTCACGCATCATGAATTTCATGGCATATCATTATACTATTCTTCTTTGGATATATGCTTCTCCTATATTATGTGCCCTTGTCGTCTAACATTGAAATGCAGGTTTGATAAGTCATATGCATTACATGCCCGCATACTTAGTACATTCACACGTATTAACACATACTTTTGCCTACATGGTCTCACTATATAGGGACCGAGGAGTACATCTATCCACCGCACGATGTCTAACTCGGATCTCAAGTTTTGCTTGTTGTGGTGAATCCTATCTTCCAAGGACAAGCCACCTATCGTCTACCTATGAAGTCTTGTTTGTGTTATTTACTCTGAGGGTGAGCCCGAGATATGTCTTGACCCCCGTCCCATCTTATGTCTAGAGGCATTGTTGGAAATCTTGTAGACTCTCGTCAGATCTATATGTTATGTGTGGTATTTGAAGCTTATGATTACGGCTATTTATTGGATATGACTATCATGGATTGATTATGAGGATTATGATACGTATGTATGTTTGATGTGAAAATGTGGAATATCCTAAGTCCCGAATTGCCCACATAGAGTGAGTCCTACTTACCTACTCCTTAGACTTTATGTGCTATGTGTTATGTGAATTCATGTTAATCCCTTTCCCCTGTGATATCCCCACAGCGTCAATCCTACTTTCCCGTCCCTTAGTCCTATATGTTTATCATTTGAATACGTTTCCGAACCGACGATGTGAATTTGGATACTTGAGGCTTGTTTGGGAACTCTCGGGTTCCCATTCGCTATGTCACTCCTAGACCCTAGGATCGGATCGTGACACCATCACTCATCTGCATGTAAAAATGAAAGCGTTAAAATCAAAATAGTTTCTAAACAATGAAGAATAAACATAAATTCATCAATTAAGCTTATAATCAACATCAAAAGAAGAAGAAAGGAGATTATAAATAAGAGAGGTTAAAAAGTTAGGATTCTATTCTAATTCAAATTCCATTTAAAAATTCGAATTCAAATAGTACATCAATTTTGTAAAAGAAGATCTTTTTATTATTTTTTTTATTCTTGACTTCTCTAAATAAAATTAATATTTATGTTAGCTAAATATTTAAAATCAATGAGATGATTTTCTTTTTCCTTGTTTTCCTCATTTATCTTCTTTACTCTTTTTTTCCCCTCATTTTGTCCTTTCTTTCATACGTTTGTACTCTTTTCCTCAATTATCTTCTTTTCTTTCTTTCTTTTTTTTTTTTGGTTAGTTTGCTATTTTTTTTAAATTATTATTATTATTATTATTATTATTATCATTATTAAGAGTTTGTTTAGGACTTTCCTTCCTATGAGTTCTTATTTTTAAGGAAACCGTAAAATAGTTTAAAATGAACTCTATGGTGAATTTCTATTTTTTATGAAGATTGAATCACTATTTTTAAATTATTATTATTAAAATCAAATGTATTTAAATATGTTTTATAATTGAAAAGATAAGCTTATGAAACAATAAGAATTCATATAGAACTCTATAACCATGAATTTTTAGATTTAGTCAAGCTAATGAGTTTTTTTTCTAGAAGTCTAATATTTTCAAATTCAAATACTTTTAATTTTTCTATTCAAATCTTTTATTATAATTGCCAAGTGGCTTTATTTTAAAATTGCCAAGTGGTTTTTCAATAGCTTGCCACTTGGCTTAACCACATTAAAAACTTTTCTCCTTTATTATATACATGCATACATACATATATACATACATATACATATATATATATATATATATATATAAAATATAATTTTAAATGATAATATATAAATAAAAAGTTTAGATCGTGTGCTGTTCGTTTAAATTTATTTTATTTTATTGCTTTTTGGACTAACGATTATTTTTTGTTTAGCAATTGAATTATCCTATTAATAATATGTATGTCTATTCAATTAATTTTTAAGTTTTGAAACTGCTTATTTAGTTGGATACATGTTTTTTTAACCATAATAAATATTAAATTATTTTTTAAATTTGAATTTTTGAAACCAAATAAATTTTAACTAATTTTAAATACAAAAATATAATATTTTAAAGTTAACTTTTAGAAGAAAAAAAATGTTAAACTGAAAATACAAAAATTAGTAGAGGGATGACTTGTGGTACTATTTTTCAAAATTACAGAATTATATATTCTAAATTTATTATTTTTTTAGAACTAGTAATTAAGATTTATAAAATCTCTTGTTCTGAAAGATCTCAAATTAGAGTAAATGAATAACCATCAACATGATGATAAAACTATGAAAATGCTAATTTTTTTTAAAAAATATTTAAAAAACCTATTTAAAAAAGTAATAAGATAAAAATAAATTTAAAATGTAAAAAAAAGTAATTTTTAAAATCTGAATTTATATATAAAAAAAAAAGCTATAAAATTTCATAGTATATGATAATATATGTTGTTAGATATTTATTCTATATGGTAAATATGATATATTATGATATATAAAAGCCTAGAAATATATGTGAAGATGTGCTAATTTCATATATTGCTAACGACACAATTTTACATTAACTATAGTAAAATAATTATAAATTTTAATAAATGAGACAAAGCAGCATATATTTAAGACTAAGTTATTTTTGAAAAATATAGAGAAAAAGAAATGATACTGTCATTTGTTTATCAAATAAATTTTATACTAATAGATTGTAAACCTGATTATCGATAAGATATATATATATATACTAGATGGTTCGTGCCCGTGCAAAGCACGGGCCAGGTCATATAGAGGCGAGAACTCAGAGTAGAATTTGAAAATGGCATGCAATAATGTTAGTGAAGTAGCATGTTACATGAGTAGAATTTGAAGGTGTTTCTGGAATACTATGTTTCTATGTAGCTCATCCTATCACAATGGTACATTGATAGACGGAACATGACCACAGAAAATTCCAGTGTCGTCGAAAGAATTACATTCATTGGTTAGTTATTTTACAAAAGACAACTGATAAAAAGGGGAAAACGGTACTTGTACATTGTTGACAATACTACTCCACATGACCGAGAATTTTCTGGTAGACTAAGCGTAAATCGTACAGAAATTCTCTTTGATTTCTTATTCTTTCCATTTTTTCTCTTTCTTTTTTGCTTGAACATCAAGGTCTTGGTACTCAACATTGTTTCGGCGGGAGCAGGAGAAGTGTAGTTTGCTGGTCGATGATCCAAAAGTGTACCTAAACAAGTATCAAGATTTAATGTTGGAAATTGCTTAAACAAACAACTAAAACAAGCAGATAGAAAGGGAAATAGGTTGTTGCTTTCTTTTCAAAAGGTAAGAGAATCACAGGAAGTTGAAGGCTTCAAGCAGTATAGACACAATTTATTGAAAAGAAATCAAATTGCAATGATCAAATCAGTTGCATCTACGTGCTTTTCTTCTCCATAAAACGAAGCATGTGATTCACTGAATAAAAGAGAATATAAAATAAATCAGCTTACCTATAAATCCGAAGATGATACTCGAACAGGAGGGCTGAATAAGAAATGGTGGAAGGATAGAATAGGACAAGAGAAAGAAATTTTGATGTCAGAATAAAACAAATTGATTTGCTATTAATTACCCCATTTATCATTCTACGGTAGGTCCGCATTGATTCTACAGAATGTAAGTCTTTTGGGACAACTTAACTACATGATTTTAGGTCTACGTTGTTCACTTTTAGTGTCAGCAATGTAATAGAAGAAAAATCAAATGGTATTTACGATATTTTGATCCTATAACCCCTTCTCCTTACGGGAATAAAGAATTAATCCTAGCCCATTTGGTTAGAGTCTAAGTGCCCCACCCATGATTCAAGTGATGTCATACTGAACTTAAGAAAAATCTGTGCGTACTTGCCATTTGAAATGTGATTCTGCTAAAACTTTGGAATCACATGGGTTAGGTACAGCTCTTCCCAATTGAGAATGGACTTCTTGATTAGACATAAGCCCAACACACTAATTCTTATGATATTATCTAGCGACCTGATTGAAGATTAAGTGTACTCGGATAAAACATATTGAAACATCTTAAACATAAATTGCTCCAAACACCAGCTCTGAGCCATACCAAATGTCACCCATAATTGATTCACGAAGAAAAAGACAATGACCACATAAGTTAACTCAAGGTCCAGTAGAGGTTGCAGAAAGAGACACATCCTAATTCATTCTCAGTGTATCCTTTTCAGGTGAGTGAAGGTACCTCTCGTTCCATGATCAGCAGAAAATGTTCTATTCTTCATCCTAAATTCTTACCTTGCGTTTTTTTGCCTGCTATTGTAGTAATTCTCGAGATTGAGTTCCAGTTTATGTAGTCTGCGCTTTCTTGGCTAGTACGGGAATGAAGGTCAACTCTGTGGAAAAGTTGGAGTTATCATACGCACAGAGAACAAGAAATGGCGTAGTCCTCAAAATTTAGCCAAGTTGCCCACCTCAATCGGGGAAAAGGTGGGACTCTTCGGCTTCCCAACATTTACGCAGGGTAAATCAGCAGAACAACGCAACTCTATGTTCCGGTGGTTGACAAAGCAATCATAAACAATAACTGCAGTTGTTTGGACCTCACCATCTGCATCCTTTCCTTTCTGCTTCAGGGTAAACCTATATACCAAAAAGAAGATGAATTTTACATACTCGCTTCATCAAATCAAGGAAAACTTCCTTTAGCAGGTACATAATCATGCCAAGGTTCAAATAAAAAGAAATAACTAAAGAAAGAAATGCAGCATACAGTTGTTCACGACAAGGCCGATCACTCCATCCAATAATCCTGTACTCTTGATTAGTGGGCTCGTCTTCACCCTCAAATTCTTGAGGGTACGTTTTTTGCCTAATAAATTGAATAAAGTCAATCCATGCTTCACCACAGTGCACATAACTTGACGAACAGATCAACAGTATCAAGAACCTACCTTTGCCCAATCCAGTGAAAAAGGATCCGTTGCATTCTGATTGGCAATCAAGAAGTTCATTATGGGCCCTGGCTGGATATCATTGTTGTAGACACGTCTGCAATTGAAGGAAAGAGGAATATCAAAATCATTGTGTTGCCATAGGAAAATGAAAGGTGATACCTGGGATATTAGCCACTACAGTCATTAGCAATGTTCAAAGACAAGCCACTCTGGTTAGTCCGGAAGCTGGAATGGAATCCTCGACATCCAAGAACGGCACCACCAACATCAACAAAGTTCTTGGGGTCATTGTGGAAGAATGATTGTCGAACGAGCAGGCAACCCCTGATACAAGAACATGAACAAAATGAAGCAATAAAACAGTCCTGATCCCCCCAAGTACGAAGAAACACCAATACTTACTGCTTAGTAGCATGCTGCCTCAGGATTATATCCAAGACTCTCAAGGCTTCTTGAGAGTTTTCTGACTCTTGACCATGCAGAGCATTTGCAGTAGCGTGCATTGGGATTTTGGCAGCAAAACTGATCCCCACCTTGAAAGTTTTGGACTGGTAAGGACGACATATCCTCTTCCTGTCAGCTTCATTGGGGCTTCCGTGTCCAACAGGACTGCTATTACCATTTTTCCCGAACATAAAAGTTATAAACAGACTGTCAAAAACTGGTATAAATGCCGAGAGAATCAACTCAGCCTTTTTGAATCCAACGTATTTGATGGCACATCATCCAGGACAACAGTAAAGTCCGGTTTTCTGAAAAATCCAGCTACTCATAGTATGTACGTATGTATTCCGAGTACATGGTTAGGAAAAGGGAAAAAGAATTCCAATTCTGAAGGTAGCACTCACCTGTTTGACCAACCACTTCAGAGCACATGCAGTGTGTAAAATCATGTGTGCAAACACTGGATAAAAAGTCAACGGCAGAAATTTTGTCAGATGTTTCAATAGCACAAGGTCACATACCTCATAGGTGAAGGCCTGAGGGTTGGATGCTACAGTTAGATAGCAAGCTGATGCAGCCAATCATCAACTGATTCAGACGATGGCGTTTGCTGCGCAGAGAACATGTAAAGAACAAGTAAGTCACAAATAGAAAACTCAGATGGTTCAGTAGTAGAGTGGGTGAAGAAGGAGATTCATATATTGCTATTCTAGCTAATCATACATTATATGCTCAAGGTTTAGGATGAAGGGTGAGTAAAGGCGAAAGTTGACTGATATTGTACGATGGAAAACACTAAGTCATTCATGTTGGTTGATGCAGTTAACCTGTGTTGGTAACGGCAAGTTAGTGCAAAACAACATACCTTCATGTTTGCCACAGAAGTGTGGACTCCAGTTAGTGTGTGTACAGGACATCATTGAATTAGCAGAACGACATCCTCTTCTCTAAAGAATCATTTTATCCAGCACTCCAGAGAAGTAAAGAGAGGAAGTAAGGAATTGTCCACAAGGTAAGAGAAGCAACAAGGAAAACATGACGAAGGTATCGAATGCCCAAAATGTCGCTAGAAAGCATTAAAAGATGAATCAGAGTGTTTTATTATTGGGTATAAGTAGTTTACCTGGTGGTTAGACTCATCTTGATTGGCTAGAACATCTGCTGAACTGCGAAACATATGGTACATCCTGTGAATTAACAGTATGGCATAACTATTTAAATAACATTTGATCCAACCATTTCTAAGAAATGAAGAAACCCAAGCCAAAAGTAAGTGAATTTCAATTATGTAACCTGTCACCGCCCGGAAGCCCCTGAAGCCCGTAACGCGAGGGGGAAAAATATACCACCAGAAGAATAACGCGCGTAGACATATTTGAATTATTACATGCAAAAGTAAGCCACAACCCGTGTAACTTTGAGCCAAAGTAACACTGTGTCAAGAGTTATCTAGCAAAGAATATGCAGCAACCTCAGGTGTTGAATTTCATAGCCAATCGTTAGGAGGACATAGTCTCTGAAGATGAGGCAGCCGGGTCATCTCTACTGCCCGTACCCGCAACACACAGAAATATCTGGGGTCCGTATCGTGGGGAAGCTGTCTCATAATATGCCATTTCCACAGGTTACGAACGGTAGTGGAATTTGCTTTAATCATAACCAATATTAGTACAACAAATTCTGATGAAGCAGGAGGAAAAAAATTTCTTGACGCATTTATGAAATAACGTAAGTCGGAATGGTACGTAAAGTCCAAAGCTCCCTGTATATCCAAAGAACATTTTGGTTATGGACACAGGAATAAGAGGCGTAACAAATTTCTTAATACTCGAATTGCCTACCAAATTAGCAGAAGTAGGTTTGCGCTCTGTGTGCAGCGGGAAATGCGTAGCCAAGTACGGTGCGCACGTTGCGGCTCGAGCAATATAGACCGAAATAGTGCGAATTAATCCTCTTTTAGCTGATCGTATTACCTGGAACCTTGTACGTACGTAGAGGGTTAAGAATGCAAGGTGCCCTGGCCGATGACAGAATGCCACATTTCCAAAATTCTTCAAAGACTTTGGTTAAATGATACAACCGTACCTATTTATTGTTAGCCATGTGCAAACTTCTCGTTCGACGACACCTCAAGTCTCGGCATTTCCGAAACAGGCAGTCCTGGTATAGCTCATCAGGCTATGTCAGCACAAAGGAGGTAAGCAGAAGTAGAGTATTGGAAAGAGGATTTCATAATCTCAATGACACAACATGTTGTATGAGTAGTACTGTATGGCCTTTTTGGAATACCTTTTATCCGTGCAGACCATATTCGTATGGTTTCAGTACGTTAGATGCGGCTTTGTTGCCCAAGGCCAGTCTAGCTGCTGTAGCCGGATGCAGGTGCGGGTTAGGGGATGGGATTTTTGGACGCAGGGAGGCCACGAATGTATAAAAGAGTAGGTAACGACTGTGCAGCTGGATTTGAGAAGAGCTATATGGAATCACCTGTCTATCATACCTACTAAGTCATGCGGAAGATATACGCGGAGCAGTAACCGTAGTGGTGGTCTGTTCTTCAAATCTCAGTTACCTCCGACTCTTCATAGGCTATGTCATTCCTGCCCGAGTTTCCATTTCACTTGTTCGCAAGTTGTCGCAATGGAGGAATGACAGAGGTTTGTGTGCTTATGTGCGTACTCTGTCTTGTCGCTAACCCAGACCAAGGTTGTCAGGATCAATAATTTCACCCGATACTTTCGATGATAAACTTTCTTCCATGATTTCGTGCACCCCGTCTGGGACGGAAAGTGTGGAATTCACTACCCTTTTCCTGAACGCCTTTCACAAAAGTGGAAAATGGAAATTGCATCGCAATGATGGTTGAACTACATCCTTGTTAGGCCGGCCTTTCAGAAAGCGGCACCTACTTTCCGAAATCTCCTTTCATGCTCACTGCAGAAAGGCTTGGTAGAAAGTTCATCATCAAAAGAGTCCGCTGAAGTTGTTGCATGTATCAACCGCATTCTGAGTTAAAGAGAAGACAAAGTAACAATAAAATTACATAACTGAGACATAGCTTTACAGCCGAAGAGCGATCTTACAAACTCTCTAACGCTGGAAATCCCATTATTTCTCGCACAGTTACCTGCAACCATTCGCCTCGTTCAACGGAGCAGCTATGTAATAGTGCAGGGTGAGCAGAGAAATTGTATACCAAACAAGCCGTTACACAGTATGCATGTAACCTGCTGTATCACCTACGCTATTACAGCCTATCTTCCCAATTCTCCCTGCGTTTACCCTCTGCATGATGAGATAGTCTGGTAAGCTATATCAGGACTGGCTGTTTCGGATGTACGTTCACAATGAGAATGAGATTGACTGCTGAGCAGGTAAACCCACTTCTGCAATTGCCTAGCCTGACCAGAAAGAGGTCGGCTTTGCTTCAAATGGCATCCATCGAAAACCAAAATGATTGGGCGCACAATAATTTGTTATTGATGCATCATTTGGGTCTAATGTTTCAGCCTTTTTCGGCATTATTACGTGTTATTTCCACTGTTGCATTCTCGCACGCAGGATTCTGATTCGGTTGGCACTGTCAGCTGTTGTTGGTTTCGTGATCTTTTCGTTTAATTTTTTACAATTAAGAAGGCTTTGTAGAGGTAACGTTCAGCTGTGAAATCAGGCCTGGAAGTTTTACCCGTAAAAGGAGCTTCTACGGGTTTCCAGAAGAGTAACATTTGACCCATTCTGGAATTTCTCTCCCTAAAAGATGGAAGTGGTACTTAGGTGGTAACTTTGTATGTACATCATGAACACCGTCGCTGTGCATGCCTAATCCCGCGTTTACGTAACTGCCGACTATTGGTACGCTGACCTGAGGTTGGACGTGTAATGTCTATCATGCAAGGGCCAAGCAATACACATTACATTTACATACAGGAGAAGCGGGAAGCGTATGAATATACGTAAAGAGACGGCTCAGATTTTTTCTGTATCAGTAAAAGGCACGGAAGATGGGACCTTCAATAGTGCTTTGGTTAAGAAGTAGTCACGCCATCCCTCCATTTAAGTCTGAGCTGGCTTCAGATAACATTCTCCTTCTAAGGAGCAGTCGTTGCCAGCTAAACCTGAGCAAGTGAACATTTAGTATGCTCCGTGGAAGGGAAGGGGGACAGTGGAAGAAATGGTACGAAGTAGGAAGTTGGGGAGAGAGACGAAGATAGGAAGAACATACGAAGCAGTAACTCCCCAAAAAGCATGAGGAGTTATTTGCGGTGTGCTGAAGGTGGCCTTCCACTGGAATTTAATGAGACACCCTCACCAGTGAATCTGGGTGATTCTCCCCTAAGGGAGGACGTCCAAAGCAGAAGGTAAACCCCAACAATGGAAATAGGGAAGATGTGAGGGCGAGAGTACATTTGGTAGGAACCAAGAAGCATCAACATGTCAGAAGAGCGAGCAGGTGTTGTCAGCGCAATGATGAAGGTACCGCGCAGAGAGGATATATGGAAAAGAGTACTAAGTTGAAATAGAATTTACACTTTCCACCTGTACGCAGACACCGAAACTGTCAGCTATGAATTACGGTGGAGGAGAAAATTCAGGAAGAAGGCTCTGATAGGACTCTTCTGTAAACTGTCTTCAGTTTTCATTTTCAGCGTGGCTAATCTTCATCGCCTAGGAGGAGTGACTGCGAAAGTGTTACGGCAGGAGTAAGTCGCTGGTGTTCAGCCTTACTCCTCTGAACTGAGAGAAATCAGATAAAGAAATTCAAGTGGCAGAGGAATGCAAAGGAAGTAAATTCGGGGTTTTTTGGGATGGTATCAACGCGAAACCACAGTTAAAGCAATGTGGAAAACGGCAAACGGGCAAATGGTATAGCAACGGCACACAGACGCCGTACAAAAGCAGTAATGAGTGGGCCACAACCATAACTAAACCGCCAATCGAGTGAGGTGGTGGTGCTTGAATGTAACATTTCGAAGAAGGAAACAGTAAGAAAGGCTTATGGGCAAGCAACACAGGACCACAATTGAAACATCCACGCCACATTTTTCCCTCGTAAAAGGAACCATGGATTCCCAAATTTGAACCACAGGAACAACTGACACTACGAACATTATCAAGAGTAACATTAAGAGTCAGAAAGATGGAAAAGTGCAGGATGCAAATTCCGAAGGTTAATAAAGTTATACACAGTAATAACAAAGTCAGAAGCCTGTACAGGAATTAGTTGCCACAGACCTCATCAACCTAATAAATAAAGATAAACTTAAAGGCATACATGATGCCGCATTTTAAGAAAGTAAAATAATTAAAGAAAAGCCCAAAAACATAATCAAAAGATCAACAATATATAAGTAAGAAAACAATTATTGTTACATGAGGGACATTGCTGATGTCAATTCCCCAAGCTTAAATACCCAAGCTAGTAATAATTTATTTTTAACCAATTAGACTAATGTTGATCCTTCCCATTCTGGAAGTGCAACGAAACGCAAACTTTTGATAAATCAATTGCGAAATCAGGTGAAATTGTTTAGGCCAAAGTATAGTGTTGTGTACGATTAATATTCATTTGATAGCCTTTCTTAGCCATTGCAGAAGGCATATGAACCCATCAGCTCAAACAAACGTCAGTTTAGATAGATCCTTATAAAAAATTGAATAGTTCCAACACACGCACCACAAGCCCTCATTTTGAAGGCAGATAGGAAGAGTGAAGTGCAAAGTTTATTTATTTTGATTTTTCAGCGAGACTCAAATTGATTGCTTTAGAAATCGCAAGGAATCGGGATTGGGAGTAAGATGAACTAAAATATGGCCCAATCCACACCTCATGCAAACAGTCAACCACTGAGTAACATGCAGGTAGAATTTCGGAACCACAACCACATACAAAAATCATTTACACGCAAAGGAATAGTAACAAAGACGATGCACGCAAAAATAGAGTATATACAATCACAACATACACAATCATACTCCGCCGTTGAACAACAACAAACAGGTTTGCGATTACAATTTTCCACAGATTATAGAAAGCGAAAATGTAGAGATATACATTACCGGAAATACAATTTCCTCACATCGTAAGTGAGAGTAAGAGATCAGTCTCTCCGTTGGTCAAAGGACGTTTTGCAATCAGTTGGTCATGTTTGGAAGCCACCTTTTTCGAGCAAAGTTTGAGCAAGAAAAGCACAACCCATGGAAGGAGACGAAAGGATGCCTTCGAAGGTGTTAACAAGCTGGGAAAAGCGTCTGTCAGGGAAGTGGAAGAAAGGGGATCTGATTCGCCGGCGTGTGCGGTGCAAAAATGGCCCCGGAAGTCCCGTTTATTACGTTAATGCCCCTTCGCATGATGCCCTCAAAGAAGGAAATAATCACGGAAGTGCCACTGTTCCAGATGGCCCTTGGAGAACGAAATAATTACTAAAGTGACACTTTGGTCGTCCAACCAAAGTGTCACTTATTAATTGTTCCTAATATATATATATATATATGTATATATATATATATATATATATAGTAAACTCTCAATTAAATATCATAATAATTTATAAGATCAAATGCATATGAAATCGATACTTATAGCTTCAAGCTGCCATTAATAATAAGAGTCCAAGTGAAAATTTATCAAATGTGTGTCAATCTCGGGTCAACCTTTAGTCATTCCAAAACAAGTTGTTTAATCAAATTAAACCTGAAAAATTAAAATCTGAAAAAAAGGATACTTAAAAAGGTATACAATAATAATTTTGTATTGATATAATGAATTTTGTTATCCTATCAACATAGCATAATAATTAACTTTAAAATGAAAAGAAATATTATGAAGGAAAAATAAACCTTCCTAGAAGGAGCAAGATATCAACAACTACATGGATGTCAAATGGCATATTCAAGAATATGAAAAAGATAGCCATTTTGTTTTCTTTTGCATTTTGCGTGAGTGTATTCAAAATATGGCCGCTACTAAGTTCCTCTTTGTTTATGATTTGGGATAGATAGTTATGGATTTTGTAACTGTTTCATTGTTAATTTAAATTGAGAAGTTTTAAAGTTACATTAATTTTAAAAGTTGTTTTAAATTATAAATGGATAATTTCTAAAACTGCTTTCAGTTGAATTTTAAAAACTGTTTTGTTTTACAATTATATTTTGTTACTATTATTTAACATAATCACAATAATCAATTTTAATTATATACAAAAATTGAGAAATTTTATGATGCTGACACATGTCAATTTTTACTTCTCCTATTATATATAGATCGATTTTATTTTTTTCATTCTAATTAATTTTTTATTTTTATCATTACAATATTTCCTAAAAAATTATTTATATTTTATTTTTTCTTATTCTCAACTTTTACTTCACGTGATTCTATACAAATTTTCCGTACTATCTATTTTTTATGTATTCTATGCTTATTTTTTTATTAGCATAATTTTATTAGATTCGAATTTTTAAATTAAAGTTGAATTCATTGTTGAATAATGTTATTGACTTATGTTTTTCTTTTATTTTAAATCATATTTATATATTTTATGTTAAAATTTGACATAAGAATATTTCGTTAAATTTTTTGTTTTGAATTTAAAACTTATGCTCTATATTCAGTTTAATTTGCTTTAATGGTATTGGCTTGATATTTCAGATTTAAGTCATTTATTTTTTAGTCAGACTTAACAAATTATCTTTTTATCAAATGTTTTAATAAATTTATGACACTACATTTATAATATTAATATTTTTGTGGAACATATATTTTATGATGTTTATAGAAATCTTGCTTTTAGTTCTTATGATTATGTAATTAAATTACACTAGTTTGAAATATAAATTAATTTTTTTTATAATACTAGTTAAGAACATATGTTTATTAATTAATAATTTTTCAAAAGATAATATATATTAAATATTTAATTTAATATCATTTATAAAGACCCTTGTTTATCTAATATAGATCTATAACTTTAGACAATCAACTTGTATTTTTAAAATCTAATATAAATATAATGATTGCACTTGAGCAACCAAATAGTACACTTGTAACAACAGTGTGATTATACAGTGGCAAATAAATAGGTCACTGTAATTACTAGATTGATAATTATTGTCCTAGTAATTACAACAATTTCACTAACTAAGTGGCTTTTCAAATACACCCTAAGTGTAAAATAAATATTATTCATATTGATAAATTTTAAGTTGTGCTAATTAAATTACTTAAAACTTTTGCTCAACAATAAATTATGTATATATTTATGTGATAGTAAATTTTCATTTTTTATTTCTGGCAAATCTAAAGTGAAGCGGCCATTGGTATATCCATTATTGAAGTATTTTTCTTCATTGATCATTATTTTTTACTCAAAAATAGTTATAAAATTTACACAAATGTTATCGACATTCAAAGTAATAAAACTAAAACTAAAGGATATTGCTTAAGTGGGTCTCATAATTGAAAAAAACAATTATACAATAGTTAGAGTAAAGTTAAAAAATATATTTTTTTTTTAAAATGCCCTTGATGAATTAAGCACATAGACAAAGAAAATTAGAGAATCTTATTTCTATTCCATTGGTCCTTATGTATCTTTCAACCATACTCTCATGATCCGAAACTATCCGCTAGTCATAAAACGGTACCTAGAAATACAGTTGCTATAAGCTTTGAAAGCATACTGAAATAAGAAAAAACATAGCTTGGTCTTCTTGCTTGATAGCCTTGGAAAGCTTTGAGAGTGTTTTTGGGAGGAGTTTGAGATTCAGAGTGTGAGAGTGAATTGAAATACGGTTATTTAGGGTTGTATAAGGCTGGAGGGGTTCATTTGAGACTTAAAACGACGTTGCATGGGCTTAGAAAAGGTCAATTTTGCCCTTTGTAAAATCTTGCCAGATAGGACCATGAGACCTTGCTTACAGGCCACGGTCCATCCTACGGGCCGTAAGAATGGGGTTTTGTCTGATAACATTTTTGAATCCTCAGAAGTTTCCTTTGAGACCTATGACACCACTTACGACTCATAAGTCTGAATACGGGCCCTTTGATAATTCGTACTTCCCATCTCAGAAAATCATATTGTTATCAAGTCTGGCCTTCATTCCACGAGCATAAGTTATGACATGTAGATTATGTTATGGTCCGTGGATTATTTCGTACATTGATGGTCTTCCAAACTTGAGCTATTGGAAATGAACACTTAGGGACTACGAGCCAAAATACGACCCGTAAGATCCCTCATGGGAACCACTGCTAATAAAAAAATTTCTAGAACTCATTTCCTTTTACTTTTCATGCTTTCCACAAGTGCAGTGTTACAATATCTCTCCCATTGGGAACGTTCGTCCCTGGATGTGCTAAAGGTAGGCTCTAAGGAATGGAACACATGCATCATGTACATAGATGCAACATATGCATCATGAAAATTTTAAAATCATGCCTCAAATATCATTTACAATGTAACCTCAAAATCACATAACCATGCACAAATGACATGATAATGATATGCAAGGAAATAAGGTTCTAAAATAGGAAAATCATATTACCTCAAGCTTGATTAGAATGGAAGAAACATGGGTATCGTTTTTTCATATCCGCTTTGGCTTCATAAGTGTCACTTTCGACTTGTTGGCTCCTCCAAAGGACCTTGACGGATGTTATATCCTTGTTTCTCAACCGTTTGACTTGCCTATCTAATATTTCCACCGGGACTTCCTCATAAGTCAAATTCTCTTCAATATTCACCAGTTCTAGGGGCGCAATGGAACTAGGGTCCCCAATACAACTTTCACCGGTTCTAGGGGTGCAATGGAACTATGGTCCCCAATACACTTTCTCAACATAAAGACATGGAAAACTAGATGAACCATGCTCATTTCTGTGGGCAAATCCAATTCATATTTAACTTTACCGAAATGCCTCACGATCTGATAAGCCCCTACATTCCTGGGGATTAACTTACCTTTATTGCCAAAATGAACCATGCTCTTCATTGGCGAAACCTTCAAGTATACGACTTAGCGTAATCTCCAAAAGAACCTCCAAAAGTGCAAAGTAAATTGAGCACCATGATTTGAAATGATAGCCAATGGAATCTCATGTAATCTCACCAACTCATGAATATACAACTTAGCGTAATCTTCGGCACCATAGGTTATCTTAACCGGTAGGAAGTGAGCCGACTTTGTTATTCTATCAACCATAACCTAAATGGAGTCGAAATGCCTCCTTGTTTTGGGAAAGCCAATCACAAATTCCATGTTGATCTATTCCCACTTCCAAGTAGGAGTCTCGATGTCTTGTGCTAGGCTACCCGACCTTTGATATTCTGCCTTAACTTGTTGACAATTATGGCAATTGGCTATGAATTTGGCAATATCCCTCTCCATACCACCCCACTAATACACTTCCCCTAAATCTCTATACATCTTGGTAGACCGAGGTGAATGGAACAAGAGGAATTGTGTGACTCTTTAAAGATTATATCTCTCAATCTATCAATATCAGACACACATAACCTACCTTAGTACCTAAGGAAGCCATCTCCCCCTTGGGAGAAAACCTCCACCTTGCCATCCTTGACCAATGACTTCAACTCCACCAAAGTGGGATCAGTCTTGTTTGGATTTGACTTCTTCAATCAAAGAAGACTTAGAACCATCTACAATCATCGCACCTCCATTTTTGACCTTTTAATCTAAACCCCAACCTATCTAACCGATGGATTTCCTTTGACAATTCTTTCTTGCTATCATCAACGTAAGCCACACTCTCCATAGACACCCAACTTAGGGCGTCGACCACAACATTAGCTTTGCTCGAATGGTAATGTATGCTCATGTTATAGTCTTTAAGGAATTCCAACTACCTTTTTTGCCTCAGATTGAGATCCCTTTGGGTAAACACATATTTGAGGCTTTTGTGGTCAAGGAACACATCCATATGAACCCCATATAAATACTGACGCTATATCTTCAAAGAACATACCACGACCGCTAATTCAAGATCATGGGTAGGGTAATTGTGCTCATGCACATTTAGTTTCCTAAAAGCATAGGCAATGACCTTGCCATCTTGCATTAACACACACCCCAAACCAATTCTTGATGCATCATAATACACAACAAACCCTTCCAACCCGTAGAGCCAAGATAGGAGCGAACGTAAACTTGTCCTTCAAGGTTTGAAAACTCCTTTCACACTCGTTGTTCTATACAAATTTCGCCTTCTTTTGTGTCAACTTTGTCAAAGGAGAAGCAATTGAGGAGAAACTATTCACAAATCTCCAGTAGTAACCCACCAAGCCCAAGAAACTCCTAATTTTTGTTGCATTCAAGGGTCTAGGCTAATTTCTTATTACCTATGTCTTCTTCAGGTCCAAATTGATCCCCTCGCCTGAAAACACATGCCCTAAGAATACAACTTCCTTCAAAAAGAATTCACATTTGTCGAACTTGACAAATAGCCTTTCTTCCCTTAATATTTGCTACACTACCCTTAGATGCTTAGCATGCTCCTCTTAACTCCGGGAATAAATCAAAATGTCATTAATGAATACCACCACAAACATGTCAAGGTAGGGTTTGAAGACCCTATTCATGAGGTCCACAAATATCATCGAAACATTGTTTGAGCTGAAGGACATCACCAAAAACTCGAAATGCCCATATCATGTTCGGAAGGTCGTCTTGGGAATGTTACACTCCCTCACCTTTAATTGGTGATACCTGTCACACCCCTATTTTTCCCCCGCGTGTGAGTTTTTAAAAATAGAGTTTTTCCAACTAAAGTGATATTTTGAAAAAGGATTATTTTATTGTTTAGAGTCGTCACTTGGAATTGAGTTTTGGTGTTCCAAGTCACCTTTTTTTTTATCCCTAATCAAAGGGAAATTGACTCTCTATTTATTTTTATTATTATTTTTTCTTTTTGGTCTGCGAACTAGAAATTCGGGTAAGGAATTCTATTGACCGAGAGGAAGGTGTTAGGCACCCCTCAAGTCCTATGGTTCTAGCATGGTTGCTTTATTGATTTATGTATGGCTTAAACTAATTTTGAAAACATTATATTTCTTGGTTTTACAAAAAAATTATTTACTTACCTTCTTCAATTTATCTGAAATTCATTTTTTTTAAAAAACTATTATATTTTATTGGTTCGTGGTGTATTGATAGTTCCAATCTTGCCACGAATTAATTATTTTTTTGTAGTTTTCGAAAGAAGGTTTATTTAATAAAGTTGGAGTCCTAATATTTGCCTATCATTATTTATCCACCCAATCATTCTCCTAAATCCAAGATCCAAAAATTTTATTTATTTATTTATTCTAGTCATTATGACTTATGAAAAGTCTAATTTAAAAAAATCATATTAATTAATGGATCACTCTAAACTTGTTAATAGTATTCATATTACTCAAATGAGATGCAAAGAAAGTTACAAATTTTGTTTATGTTTTTTTTTTAAAAACAAAAAAAAGTGAACACAAATTTATCAGAAACACAAAAATATTTTCATATAAATTTTGTACATGTAACACTAGTATGAACATGTGAATAATCATGACTAATCTTTTATATTTTCATATAAATTTTGTACATGCAACACTAGTATGAACATGTTAAGAATTATGACTAATCCTTTTTTTCCCCTCTATTTTAGTCATTAAAATGAAAGGAAAAAAAAACATATATCAATTGAAACAAATATTTTACATAATGATTAGTCATTGATTATTTTCATCATTTATTTTTACTAAATCATAAAGGTACACACAAAATCACAAAATATTAGCAATGAAAATAATTTCTCAACAAGAAATAAACTATCTAACATTTTACACTAAATTTAACAATAAGAAAAATCTAAACAGAAAGTTGATATGCAAGATTTGAACACAATGTCAAAGCATATTAATGAGTCATAAACATACAAAATTTGAGAATTTTAATGTATTATGATCATATTAAAGTGGACAAGAGAGATAAGTGTTACTTCTTGTGATGAATGATTTACCAAAAAAAAAAAGACTACAATAAGAACCACGAATCTGAAACTCCTAATAGCAAACCTTAAATTCAACTTTATTTTTCTTCAATTGTGTTTTTATGAGATTTTTTTGGTGTGTTTGTAGAATGTGGAGAAGGAAAAAGATGGATGATAAAAAATTGTCTTGTGTCTTGTTTTTTGTCCTTTTGTAGAATGTAAAGAAAGAGAAAAAAAATCAAAATGTGTGTATGTGTCGTGTGTTAAAATATGAGGTAGTGGGGGATATGAAGATGTGGAAAGTGAGGGAGTAGTGGGGGAGGAGTTGGAATCAATGGGTAGTTTTTTTTTTTAAAGTTTATTTATTTTATTTTGTCTTGTTTTTATTTTGAAAGAAGAGAAAGAAAAGAAAAAAAATTACAAAACTATTTTAAATTAATAAGATATAGAAAGCTAACTAGTTAAAACTAAAATGTAATTAAGAAAATAATAACAATACTGGATTATTTATTATAATAAAAAAATTAAAATAAAAAACATACATTTTTATAATTTCTCTCTTCTTTAGAACAAAACTTACATTAAAATGTGTTTTGTTATTTTCAAATTATTCTAAATAAGATAAAAATAAAAATAACAATATCTAATTTATATTAAAAAAATATTAAATACTAAAAAGTACATAACTTAAGTTTGGTAAAACATTAGGTGCTAACAGGATGCCCCTCTTTGCTTGAGAACATGAAGAGTTGTCAAGCAAAGAAATGAAAGTGCCTAATTTTTGCCTAACCATTATTAAAAGGTAGGGAAAAAAATAAAAAGTAAGCAAGAGTGACCGAGCCCTGGCTTTGGGCAGCCTACATATCTCGGGTTATAAGAGAATCAGGTCACGTGTAGTTCAAATAGGTGCAATGATGGATGGATGGATTAGAGAGTTGAGTCTTGCCCTGTCGAGATCCCGGTCCGTGGCTCCTATTGATACATTGAAGATAATAAAATTGAAAGGAAATGATACAAGATTTTGTCTATTCTACTTGTCTTGGCCCTCTATTTTGTTCAAGTCCTTCTTTGCATCTTTAGTTATCACCTCGCCTTCTTCTAGCGGGTATCTTCATCTCGAAATCTAAGCTCGAAGTTTGAGTTTGAGGCTTGAACTTGAAATCTCTATTGAGTTGCCGATGCCTCTCCAAAGAAAAATTAGTAGACTATTCTTGAACACTTGTTTCTTGAATTAAAGTTGGGAAGCTGAATCTTCAAATATTGAGCTGCTACAATGGGTCCGAACTGACTCTTAATGTCATTTTCACTTCTCAGATTGGACAACTGTTACTCCATTATTGAAGTCCAAATTTGTGGTCGCAGAGGGACCTGCCTATAATCAAAGAAAAAAACAAAACAAAATTTTTCTGCCCTAGTTTGTGCTAAGAAAAATTTTGTCGGTTATTTTGCTTGACTTGAACATAATATTAAACATAAATAATAAAATGATTAAAACAAGGAAAAAACAAATACTCCATTATTGAATGAAATTAGATTTTATGCTTTATGGAAAATAAAAATGGGGGCTATCATGCTCTATGAAGATATGAACGAATATTATGAGGGTTCATGTCCTAAAAGAATATTACGAGGGTTTGCTCCCTAAGCGAATATTATGAGGGTTCGCTCTCTAAGCGAATATTATGAGGGTACGCAATATTATGAGGGTCCGCTCCCTAAGTGAATATTATGAGGGTCCGCTGCCTAAGCGAATATTGTGAGGGTTCGCTCCCTAAGAAAATATTATGAGGATCCGCTCCATAAGCGAAAATTATGAGGGTTCGCGCCCTAAACGAATATTATGAGGGTTCACGCCCTAAGCGAATATTATGAGGGTTCGCGCCCTAAGAGAATATTATGAGGGTCTGCTCCCTAAGCGAATATTATGAGGGCTTGTTCCGTAAGCAAATATTATGAGGGTTCGCTCCCTACACGAATATTATGACGGTTTGCGCCCTAACCGAATATTATGAGGGTTCGCTCCCTAAGAAGATATTATGAGGGTCCGCTCCCTAAGCGAATATTATGAGGGTCCTCTCCCTAATCGAATATTATGAGGGTTCGTGCCCTAAGCGAATATTATGAGGGTCCGCTCCCTAAGCGAATATTATGAGGGTCCTCGCCCTAAGCGAATATTATGAGGGTCCACTTCCTAGGCGAATATTATGAGGGTTCGCTCCCTAAGTGAATATTATGAGGGTCCGCTCCCTAAATAAATATTATGAGGGTTCGCTCCCTAGGCGAATATTATGAGGGTTCGCTCCCTAAGCGAATATTATGAGGTTCGCTCCCTAAATGAATATTATGAGGGTTCGCTCCCTAAACAAATATTATGAGGGTTCGTTCCCTAAACGAATATTATGAGAGTCCGCTCCCTAAGCGAATATTATGAGGGTCCGCTCCCTAAGCGATTATGAGGGTTCACTCCCTAAATGAATATTATGAGGGTTCGCTTCCTAGGCGAATATTATGAAGGTCCGCTCCCTAGGCGGATATTATGAGGGTTCGCGCCCTAAGAGAATATTATGAGGGTTTGCTCCCTAAGCGAATATTATGAGTGTCCGCTCCCTAAGTGAATATTATGAGGGTCTTCTCACTAAACGAATATTATGGGGGTTCGTGCCTTAAACGAATATTATGAGGGTTCGCTCCCTAAGCGAATATTATGAGGGTCCGCTCCCTAAGTGAATATTATGAGGGTTCGCTCCCTAAACAAATATTATGAGGGTTCGTTCCCTAGGCGAATATTATGAGGGTCCGTTCCCTAGGCGAATATTGTGAAGGTCCGCTCCCTAGGCGAATATTATGAGGGTTCGCTCCCCAAGCGAATCTTATGAGAGTTCGCTCCTTAAACGAATATTATGAGGGTCTTCTCCCTAAGCAAATATTATGAGGGTCCGCTCCCTAAGCGAATATTATGAGGGTTCGCGCCCTAAGCGAATATTATGAAGGTTCGCTCCCTAAGCGAATATTATAAGGGTTCACTCCCTAAGCGAATATTATGAGGGTCCGCTCTCTGAGCGAATTTTATGAGGATCCGCTCTCTAAGCGAATATTATGAGGGTCCGCTCCCTAAGCGAATATTATGAGGGTCTGCTCCCTAAACGAATATTATGAGGGTTCGTTCCCTAAACGAATATTATGAGGGTTCGTTCCCTAAACGAATATTATGAGGGTTCGTTCCCTAAGCGAATATTATGAGGGTTCTCTCCCTAAGCGAATATTATGAGGGTTCGCTCGCTAAGCGAATATTATGAGGGTCCGCTCCCTAAGCGAATATTATGAGCGTCCGCTCCCTAAATGAATGAATTAATCTTTATTTTATTTTACTTTGTTTTAATTTTTAAAAATAAGATAAAATAAAATATGCCCTAGTTTTAAAACTGAGAAATTTTGAAACTTTTTTTTAATCTATTTATTGATGATTTTTTAAAAAATTTTATTATCTTTTTTTTAGAAAAGGAAAAGAAAAAAAAATGCCCCAGTTTCGATTAGGAAAACAAAAGTCCTTTTTACCAATTTTTGATATGAATTAACAATGATTTTACTATGCGCATATCAGATCGTACATGAAAATTTGAGAACTTACCTTCGGTGCTCATCTCTCAGAACTGTTTACAGGATTTGCTCGTACCTGTTTAATCAAATAACGATTAGTTTTTCTAACTGGTGGTTGATTTGTGGCCTTGATCCTGTGGGGTTTGATTTGTCATGCAATCCACTTGGCTTGGAAGATTGACTTTATTGGTGATTGATCAAATTGCTTGAAATCTCTTTAAAGTCAATCGTTATCTTTTCGGATGCGCGCCATGAATGCTTCGATCCAATATTGATTTGCGCATATTGCATGGATCCTCTTGTTTCAACAAGCACTCCCTTGCCTTAGTGATCTTCCCTTGCGGAGACTTGCCATAAAACTCTTCTTTTTGAATTTTTCACTTATATTAGCTAGTCCACAAATGTGTTTCACCGATTGTGAATGCCCCTCGCTCTTCAACTGAAAAACTGTTAGTAAATTTTGCAACTTTCCCTTTAACACTTGACATAAGATTTTGAGAGCAGTGACTCAACACAAGTGCGATGGGGTGACGTAATGGATCATGACTTTACGAGGGAAGGTTATCTCTCGAAGAAGGGACAAGAAAAAGAAATAAATGAAAAAAAATCAAGGAATTTATATGAACGTACATACCGATTTTAAGAAATCATGACATGCATTTCGATTCATACGTTTCGATCCATCCAAATAGACTAAATCTCATAAATCAATGTTATGCCTTTCAATTTAGAGCTGAATTCTCTTTCATCTTCCTTTACTATCATCTTACGATGTCATAGGATTCTCATCTATACGACCCTCACTTTTTCTTGTGGTTGGACCGAACCCCAAGATAGGGCTGCCTACGTATCCTTTTAGGAATCAAGTCGCACGTAGTTCGATGAAGGGGCATATTTCTTTTCTCATTTTTTTGTTGTTTTTTTTGCCTTTTTTTTTGCTTTTTGCTTTTTGCTTTTTGCTTCTTTTTTTTGCTTTTTTTTTCTTTTGGTTCCAAAGAGGGAAAATTTCGAAGAGGTAGGTGGTGTTCGAACAGAGGTCATCTCTTCTTGGAACACTAATCACATCGGTGTCGAATCAAAAGTATTAAATATAATATCTTTTGACTGAGTCTGCGTTAACCGTTATGTCAGCTACCTTTTCCTCCACATCTGCCAATTGTGAAACTCCTTTTGGTAACACTCGTTTAACGACATAAGGGCCTTGCCAATTTGGGAAAAATTTTCCCTTAGGTTCTTTTTGGTGGGGAAGGATGCATTTTACAACAAGCTGACCGACCTCAAAATTTCTGGGGCGTACCTTCTTATTGTAGGCTCGAGCCATCCTTTGCTAGTACAACTACCCGAAACAGACTGCCGTCAATCGTTTTTCATTTATTAATACCAATTGCTCCAACCTTTTCTTAACCCATCCGTATCATCAATTTCTGCTTCAACAATGATTCGAAGCGAAGGGATTTCAACTTCTGTAGGTATGACAGCCTCAGTTCCATAGACTAATAAGTAAGGAGTTGCACTGATTGATGTACGGGTGGTCGTGCGATATCCCAAAAGAGCAAAAGGTAATTTCTCATGCCACTGTCTGGATCCTTGGACCATTTTTCTGAGAATCTTCTTAATATTCTTATTTGCTGCTTCTACAGCTCCATTTTCTTTGGGTCGATAAGGGGTTGAATGGTGATGGGCAATTTTAAATTGCTCACAGACCTCCTTCATTTGGTGGCTATTAAGATTTGCCGCATTATTTGTGACAAGGTTCTTCGGCGTACCAAAGCGACATATGATATTGGAATGGATAAAGTTCACCACTGCTTTCTTGGTGACTATTTTTAAAGTAACATCTACCCACTTGGTGAAGTAGTCAATGGAGACCAGAATAAATCGATGCCCGTTAGAAGCTTTTGGCTCGATTGGCCCAATAACGTCTATGCCTCAAGAAACAAAAGGCCAAGGAGCAGACATAAAGTGTAACTCTAAAGGGGGTGAGTGAATCAAGTCACTATGGATTTGACACTGATGACACTTTCGAAAAAAACGGAAGCAATCTCTTTCCATTGACACACCAGTAAAATCCTGCCCAAATAATCTTCTTTGCTAAAACCTAACCATTCATGTGCGGGCCGCATACCCCCGAATGTACTTCAGTCATGATCATTTCTGCTTCTTGAGAACTCACACATCTTAATAAATTCAAGTCTGGGGTTCTTTTATATAAAACCTCCCCGCTTAGAAGGAAACCACTGGCAAGTCGCCTAATAGTCTTCTTTTGATCTCTATTGGCATGCGGTGGATATTCTCTTTCTTTTAAGAACCGTTTGATGTCATGATACCATGGTTCACCATCTGGCTCTGCTTCAATTATATTACAATAACCATGCTCATCCCTGATTTGAATTTCTAAGGGATTGATATAGGTGTTGCCTGGGTATGGAAGCATTGAGGCCAAGGTGGCTAAAGGATCAACCAACTCATTGTGGGACCTGGGGATATATCTGAACTCAATGGACTTGAACCTTTTGCTAAGGTTCTCTAAACAATGCTTGTATGGGATGAGCTTAATATCCCAAGTTTCCCATTCGCCTTGAGCCTATCGAACAAGCAAATTGGAGTCCCCCAAAACCACTAGCTCGTGCACATCTAAATTTATTTCCATATTCAATCCCATAATGCAAGCTTCGTATTCTGTTGTATTATTGGTACAAAAGAATCGAAGGCGTGCGGTGGCAGGATAATGGTGTCCAGTTGGTGAAATAAGGACTGCTCCAATTTCCACTCCATTGATGTTGACAGCTCCATCGAAATATAACTTCCATATTTGGCTATCCCCTAGCCCTTCTTCCTTAGCAACGTTAACCTCTTCATCTGGGAAGTATGTGTCTAATGGATGGTATTCATCATCAACTGGATTTTCTGCTAGATGGTCAGCCAATGCTTGTGCTTTTATAGCGGTACGAGTAACATACACTATGTCAAACTCCATAAGTAAGATCTGCCACTTTGCCAGTCTACCTATTGGCATAGGTTTTTGAAAAATATATTTCAAAGGGTCCATTCGAGATATGAGATAGGTTGTGTATGACAAAAGATAGTGCTTCAATTTTTGAGCCACCTAGGTTAAGGCGCAACATGTCCTCTCTAAGAGAGTATATTTCGCCTCATACTTTGTGAACTCCTTGCTCAAATAATAAATTGTTTGCTCCTTTTTGCCTGTGGCATCATGTTGTCCTAGAACACAACCGAAGGCATTATTCATCACTGAGAGATATAAGAATAAAGGCCTGCCAGGCTCCGGAGGGACCAACACTGGAGGGTGCATTAGATATTCTTTGATCTTGTCAAAAGATTCTTGACACTCACTCATCCATTTGACAGCAGCATCTTTTTTCAACAGCTTGAAGATTGGCTCACATGTGATGGTAAGCTGCGCGATGAACCGACTGATATAATTCAGTCTCCCTAGAAGGCTCATGACTTATGTCTTATTCCTCTGAGGAGGTAATTCTTGGAGAGACTTTATCTTGGCAGGATCCAGCTCAATGCCTCTTCGACTAACTATGAAACCCAGAACCTTCCCCAAAGGCACTCCAAATGATATTTAGCTGGATTGAGCTTAAGGTTGTACTTTCGTAATCTTTCGAAGAATTTTCTTAAGTCACGTACATGATCTGCTTGTGTTCTAGATTTAGTGATGATATCATCGACATATATTTCAACTTCCTTGTGCATCATATCATGGAATATGGCTATCACAGCTCTCATATAAGTTGCCCCTGCATTTTTAAGACCAAATGGCATGACCCTATAACAGTAGGTCCCCCAGGGGGTAGTGAAAGCAGTCTTCTCTGCATCATTTTCATCCATGAGAATTTGGTGATATCCAGCATAACAATCCACAAAAGATTGAATCTCATGTTTGGCACAATTATTAACTAGAATGTGAATGTTGGGTAATGGAAAGTTGTCTTTTGGACTCGCTTTGTTTAAATCCCTATAGTCAACGCAAACTCTGGTTTTCCCATCTTTCTTTGGCACTGGCACAATGTTGGCCAACCATGTAGTGTATTGCACAACTCTAATCACATTTGCCTCTAATTGTTTCATAATTTCCTCTTTAATTTTATCGCTCACGTCTGTCTTGAACTTTCTTTGCTTTTGTTGGACGGGTGAGAAATTCAGGATATGTGGCAAGTTTTGAACTACCAGATCAACACTCAAACCTGGCATATCATCATAGGACCAAGCAAAGACATCGCTATATTCAAATAGAACTTGAATTAGTTCATCTCGTGTCTTTTGTTCGACATGAATACTTATTTTTATCTCTCGAGTTTCCTCTCGAGTTCCCAAATTGACTGCCTCAATTTCGTTTAAATTGGGCTTGGGTTTATTCTCAAATTGGTCCAATCCCTTTTTAATTTCTTCATATGCTCCATCTTCATGATATTCTTCAAGATCTTGATTTATTGTTTTGAGATTAGACAATTTTTCAGGATCTAGACATAAACTCCACATGCATGTCATGTTATTAAAGTTGGTATTAACGTAACTGAAATGAAAATAAAAAACAAAATCAGAAAAGCGAAGAGACATGACAAGCGTTTACTAGGGAAATTAGAACTTCATTAAACTAGATTGATATGATAAAGGACTAACTTAGAATTGAACAACTAAGACATTTAGATTTCAACCCTAAAAATAGTGCAAATGTAGGAAAAGCTGCAAAATAAACTACCAAAACTCCTTCCTGATAGGGAGAGGAGTGACTTCCCAATTGTTGAGTTGGACATTTGGGCCGATGAATTGCACGTCTGCATGACTGGGGCCCTCGTCCATATGAGCCATGTTCACTTCATAAAACATCTCCTTAAGACCTTGATAGATTTCATCAGTATCATTTTGGACAGATGGGTTTGGACCCTCCTCACATTGAGATTTAGTGAAAGACTTAAGAATATGAGGGATCGGCTTTGGTAAGCTCCAAGCCTTCTTTTTGTTCTCCTTTGCTCATTTTCTGTCAACTTTAGTTGGTTCGAACCCCAACCCAAATGTTTCTTGATTGCCCATTGGATTGATAGGATCTACCCTTCCTTTCAAAGACAATCCCAGTCCCTTTCCAGGCTCATAACCATTCTGTATCATTTGTGCTGCCACCATGAACAAAGTAAAGGAGAGATGAGGATTTGGTATAGACTTCCCTTCTATAAGCTGATTGACCGCCACTATCTCGAGGGCCTGATAATTGAGGAATTCATATTCTTTTTTGGCATCTATGCATGGTGTGGAAGGGTCTCGATACATCGGGAGGTCGTCTTTACCATGGACAATGATTTCTTGTTTGTCATGTTCAAATTTGACCATCTGATGCAAAGTATATGGTACAACTCTAGCCATGTGGATCCATGGCCTTCCCAAGAGTAAGTTGTAAGGTGTGTTCATGTCTATCACTTGAAAGGTAATTCCAAACTCCACCGGCCTAATTGTTACGATCAAGTAAATTTCACCAACTGTGTCTCGTTTTGCTCCATCAAATGCTCGTACACACATATTGTTAGTGCGAATTCTATCAGTGTTAATCTTTAAACTTTGTAATGTGGAAAGAGGACAAATGTCGACACCAGATCCCCCATCAACCAAGACCCTCTTCACATTTCACGGTTATATGTAGAGCCTTGTTGTGCCCAGACCCTTCCAAAGGCAATTCATCATCCGTGAATGCGATTCTATTTACCTCAAATATCCTTCTGGCTATCTTTTCCACGTGACTTACCGTGGTATTTTCGGAGACGTACGCCTCGTTCAAAATTTTAATCAATACTTGACGATGCTCCTTGGAATGTAGGAGTAATGATAGCAAGGAGATTTGGGCAGGGGTTCTCTTAACTGATCGATAATAGAATAATCTTGAGCCTTTATCTTTTGCAAGAACTCCTCGGCCTCTTCTTCAGTGATAGGCTTTTTCACTGGCAACTGACTTTCTTTTGCGTGCTTGGCTCCTCTTAGTTCCTCTGGAGCATAACACCGTCTAGACCGAGTCATACCGCTTGCTTCATTAATCTCTTCGGCGATCTCTTTCCCTTTGTATGTCACAATGGTTTTGTTATAGTTCCATGGGACAATTTTCATGCTTGTGATCGGGCGTTGTTTTGCAAACTTTATTACCACTGGCTCCTCTGTCTTTCTTAAACCATCTTAGGTTAAATGGGCACTTGGAAATCCTCGGGGAACATATAGTTTTGGCCCATTAAATGGTACTCCTTTTTTATAGCTCCAGGGACATACAATACTGGTTTTCTTAAACTCTCATGAGTTGAACTTGCACCTTTCACAATCAATGGTCCCCTTTGTATAAATTCTAAGACCATGCTTGATTCTTCCTTTGAGGGCCTACCTTCAATGATCTCTCTATCTATTGTTTCACCTTTCATATGAGTGCTTATCATTCCAACGAATGCTCATTGTTGTGAACAGGAAGTGGATTGTTGGTGACATTCGATGCTTCCTCATTATGTATCACAATTACTTTGTCATTGATTAGCTTCTTGATGACCCTCTTTAAGGTCCAACAATTTTCGGTGCTATCACCAGGGGCGTTAGAGTGATACTCACATGTAACAGTTGTGTCAAAGCCTCTCATATTTAGGTTGACCTGATATGGAACGATAGGTTCAACCAGTCTTAATTGCATTAATTTCCTCAACAGGCTAGTGTATGATTTTCCAATTGGGGTGGAAGTTTCCTTTCGACCTTGTTCCTTTGCATAATCTACCCTTGGACATGGATTATAAGGTGCCTGGAAGCTCTGTTGTTGGGGCCGAGAGCCTAGTGGGGCAAGTGCCCGCCATTGTCGGTGTTGAGGGGGTCGGGCATATGCTTGAGTGTTGAAAACTACACATTGGGGTGGATAATAGTGTTGAGGTACAACAGGTTGTCCTTGTTGGACTTGCGCATGGGGTAGTTTGTCCTCTTTTACGTACCTTTTGATCCTAACACCATCATGGACCCTTCTTCCTTCTTCTTTTGGTTCTTAAAACCACCTGTTCCACTTTGTATTGCTTGTGTGGTGGCTTTGATAGCTGTTTGACTTACAATTTTTTCCCGACTTTATGCCATTTTCCACCATTTCTCTAATCTTGATTGCTTTAGCGAAGGGCTTTCCCATCGCGGCAAGCAAGTAGTGGAAGTAGTTAGGTTCTTGGGCCTGGAGAAAAACATCAATCAACTCTTGATCTTTCATTGGTGGCTTGACTCGAGCTGCTTGTTCTCTCCATTTTATGGCATATTCCCTGAAACTTTCAGTTGATTTCTTTTTCAAGTTAGTGAGGGAATTGCGATCTGGGATGATTTCAATATTATACTGAAATTATTGAACAAAATACTGAGCCATGTCATTCCAAACATGCCAACGAGAAATATCTTGATCAATGAACCATTCTGAGGCCAACCCTGTTAGGCTCTCTCCAAAGTAGGCGATAAGGAGTTCTTCTCTTCCTCCCGCTCCCCTTAGTTGATAACGATACTTCTTTAAGTGAGACACGGGATCATCATGGCCACTATACTTGTCAAATTTTGGGAGCTTAAATCCAATAGGCAAGTGAACATCAGGGAACATACACAAGTCCTTGAACGAGACACTTTTATGTCCTCCTAATCCTTGCATGTTTTTTAAGTTCTGTTCCATACTTCTCATCTTCTTAGCCATTTCTTCATGTTCTTCATTCTTGGTTGTTTTCTCAACTTCTATAGGGGAATTATACTGATGAGTTTGGTAGTAGGCATCTGGAATTTTAATAGTCATTTCAGGGGCATATCCTTGACTAGGATAGACCTTGGACGAAGGATCATCATTGAATTTCGGGACCAATTTGGGCTGAGGGACTGTATTGGTTTGTGCGGATGGCATGAAAAGTGGATTACTTATCATGGGCGTATTCAGAGGGTGCATAGTGGAAGTCTCAACAACATTGGATGTGTTAACATATGGGCCAAACCCAGGAGGTTAGAGTGGATCACTCGTCGAGGGCGACATAGCCGTATTTAGATACTCTTGGATTGAAGGTGGCAGGGCTTGCCCGCTCATCCAAGCTTGGTGCATTTCAGCCATTTGCTGCCTTAGCATCCTTACTTCCTCCACTGGTACTGATTCTTGTTAAACTATCGAATTTTGGATATCATCATTATCCGACTCTATTTCATCTTTGCGGGTCATCTTCTCTTTACCCTTTGACCTTGTGTTGTATGGATGAGATGCCAGTTTAACCACAAATCAACCACCTTAAAGGTTTCTCTCTCTTTAACAAAACAACACGTGTTAGGGTTTATAACTTTGCAGATATTAATCACACATTGTATGTTATGCTCCCTAAATTATTTCTATAGTGGATTCCAGACGGCTTTCATGCTTCATCCCGGCTTTTAGGTGAATTTGTTTTCTTTAGAGATATTTTGATCGAATTCATTGAGGGTTGCCTACGTATCATGTTGAACATGAATCAAATCATTACGTAGTTCATGAAAAAAATTATTTTTTTTCAATAAAATAAAGAAAAACACAATTTTAATTAACTAGAAAAACATCTTTTCATTCATGTCCAAAAGGTTCTGAATACAAGTAACCAAAAATAAAACTAAGACTTAAAGTTGCAACATACTTGACAAAATAAAAGAAAAGAAAGGAAAATAACAATAATGAAAATGCTTTCTTGGAATGTCTTTGATTTTAGTAACTTCTCAGGTCTGAATAAATTCTGAACAATGCTTTCGGCAGGTGTGGTGCCAATTCCCGTGCTTGTCGGCCTAAGGTCTCATCATCTCGATGTAGATAACTGCCATATACATCGATTAGGTCTTCGAAAAGCTGAACCACGTTTCCTTTGGCTTCCTCCATATTGTCATGACAATTCCGCAGCCAGTTTTGAGTGGTATGGATCTCATGGTTCAAGTTGTATTCTTGTTCGTCAAGCTCTTCTACTTGGTTAAGAAGTCCATTCCTCTCTTCAATCCATTGGTTCCTTTCAATCTCGACCTCTGCCTGGTAAGCCGTGAAACGCCTTGCTATATTTTTCTCCCGCTCCATAGAGGCTTTCAACTGAGCTTGCAACCTAGACTGTATCTGTACCATTAGGGCCTTTTCCCTTTTAAATTCTTCTTCTTGTTGCTCCATGGCGCCTGTGGTAATGCCCAGATCCTCACGCAAAGATTGGATAGTAGCTTGGTGCTCCTTTTCTACCTCTTTCGAATCAATCTTACTCGAGCCTCCAGTGTTGCCTCGTGTTATGCCAGTTCTTCTCGAACATTCTTCAAAGCATTACTTAAGCCATCAAGAGTGGAGTGATAACTCATCTCAACTTCGAGGCGGGCTTGCTTAATTTTGACCTCAGTTTCAGCTATATAATTAATGGCTCCTCTTGCCGATCTTTCGGGCATGGCCTTGAGCGGGGGCTGATCATAAAAATATCCTAAATATGAGTAGTCCACCTCACCTTTGCTACGATCTGTCACTCTGTTTTGGGAACCCGAGAGTATGCACCCTCCCCAAATCTTGAATATCTCTGACTCCCTAAGAAAAATATGGGGATGGAATTCATACATAAACTCTCGCATGTCTTCACATCCGGGAAGAAACTGTCATCGACCCAAATACCTCATGACCCTAAGTGGTGCATAGGGTTGGACACCACGAAGACCCATCAGGACAATGAACGGTCGAAGAGAGGACATGTGTATTACCTCTTCTGACGGGAACCAGTGATAATTCCATACTTATCGGTAGTTAACTCGTTAAGATACTTTTTCCAAGCTTCGATGCCCTCGGGAAAAACCTGATCTTTAATCCTTTCTTTATGACCACTGATGTAACCATTCCATTCTACTTTGAATTCTATTGCATAGGGGTGATATCAGATGTGTTCGAGCATCCATATTTGTAACAAGATATTACGACCCTCATAATAGTCTTCTCCATTTTTGCACCTTGCCAATGCGCGGTAAATGTCAGCTAGAACCATTGGAACAACGGTAATATTAGGCCTCTTCTCGAAAGCTAGAGGGATGGTAGCCAAGTTTATGTCAATCTTTAGCTCCCTTCTTGGGAATACCATAGTTCCTAAGAAGGCCACTATAAGTGCCTTATAACTGTGCCTCTCCCAAATCTGGCGGTACCCCTTGTTATAGAGTTGTTTTCCATAGACCTCAAATCAATCTTGTCGGTCATATCTTTTGTAGAGGAAATCTAAATGAACCCAACCCTGCTTTAAATAATTCATCTCCACTTGTTTGATATGCAACAGTTCTAAGAATCTTCTTGCACCAATATGCTTGGGCATCATAGGTTCTCCTTTGTGAAGGTCCTTGCCTCTACCCATAAATGCTCCTATTTCTTCTAGAGTTGGAGTAAGTTCGAAATCAGCAAAACAAAAGACATAGTTCAACGGATCCCAGAAAGAGACTAAAGCTTCTATCACATCCCTTCGCGGCCTCAACATACAAGAGGCTTCGCAAGTATCCTAGACGCTTAAATACCTCCCCTTTTCCATAATTTTCCATATTTTCGTACCATGCCTTCAGATACACCGGAGCCTTGTCTAACACCATAAACTGGGGTGGCTGGTCATCTCTAGGTCTCTTATCAGATCTCCCCATTGAGCTCATTTTGTCCCTATAGGATGATGACAAATTAGAATTTATCTTGGCCTTCATTGATAAAAATTGACACTTGTGACATCAAGACAAATTATTGTTGCATTTAAAAAAAAGAGAAAAAAAAACAGAGGGCAGACTCGTCGAGAAAATGAAATGGACATGATTTTTTTAAGACATTAAGTTTTTTTTAAACAAAAAAAAAATAAAAATAATGATAAATAAATAAATAAATAAAATCTTAGAGTCTATACTTTGGAAAAAAAATCGATGAATTTTTTATTTTAATATTATTCATTTACTATTTCTTTTTTTTTAAAAAAACTAGACCTAGGTCTGACGAACTTTATAATTTTAATAAAACACCAAACTAGAGTAAAAAAAATAAAATCTATTTTCACTTTAAATCCTATAAAAAAAATTATTTTACTTAATTTTTAGGTGAATTATGAAAATTAAAGCCTCTTAATTTTCTTAAAGGAAAGAAAGAAAAAAAAAATCTTTTAGGCTGTTTTTCTTTTTTTTTCAAAGAAAGAGTAACTTGAAAAGAGAGAAAACACAAAGTTATCTTATTTTCAATTAATTCATCTAAAAGCCGATCAACATTTGATATAGCCCCTCTGATGATGCAACAAGTAGCATAGAGAATGTGCATGATAGCCTCAAAATTGGGTGCCTATCCTAGACGGACTCGACCCCAGTGTCGAGCCCCACTAAGTCAAATGTTCATGATGCAAACAAAACGTACCCTAAGACTGGTTCAGCTAGGTTTTAAACCCTAATATACTTGGTATCTAGACCAGCTGTAAAACGAGTGGACAACTCGAGTTTGGGAAGTAACAGCTTACCGGTAGCAGGGCTTTCCGGCCTCACTGTTTGGAACTTCCCATCCTAAAACTTGTGTAACTAAATTCCTTCCTAGGAGCGTAATCACATTTCTGGTATTTCAAAGAAAGTTTCGGGAGCGTAAATCGCATCTCCGAATAAAGTGGACTTTCAGAAAACTCAGATGGGTGCGCGAGAGAGGACAATTTATATTTCAAATAATATTGAGGCAGTAAATAAGAAGGCAAATAGCACATTAAACCAACAAATACAACATAATAAATAAATAAATAAAGTCATGCATAAATCAATATTTTTTAAGCCTGAATTCTGGTTTTCCTCAGCAGAGTCGCCACTTGTCACACCACTATTTTCCCCCCGCGTGTGAGTTTTGAAAAATAGAGTTTTTTCAACTAAAGTGACATTTTGAAAAGGGATTATTTTATTATTTAGAGTCGCCACTTGGAATTGAGTTTTGGTGTTCCAAGTCACCTTTTTTTTATCCCTAATCAAAAGGAAATTGACTCTCTATTTACTTTTTTTATTATTTTTTATTTTTGGTCTGCGAACTAGAAATTCGGGTAAGAAATTCTATTGACCGAGAGGAAGGTGTTAGGCACCCCTCAAGTCCTATGGTTCTAGCATGGTTGCTTTATTGATTTATGTATGACTTAAACTAATTTTGAAAGCATTATATTTCTTGGTTTTACAAAAAAATTATTTACTTACCTTCTTCAATTTATCTAAAATTCATTTTTTTTAAAAAACTATATATTTTATTGGTTCGTGGTGTAATGATAGCAGCGCTTTCCAATCTTGCCACGAATTAATTATCTTTTTGTAGTTTTCGAAAGAAGGTTTATTTAATAAAGTTCGAGTCATAATATTTGCCTATCGTTATTTATCCACCCAATCATTCTCCTAAATTCAAGATCCAAATATTTTATTTATTTATTTATTCTAGTCATTATGACTTATGAAAAGTCTAATTTAAAAAATTCATATTAATTAATGGATCACTCTAAACTTGTTAATAGTATTCATTAAAAAAAAATGATTACTCAAATGAGATGCAAAGAAAGTTACAAATTTTGTTTATGTTTTTTTTTAACACAAAAAAAAGTGAACACAAATTTATCAGAAACACAAAATATATTTTCATACAAATTTTGTACATGCAACACTAGTATAAACATGTTAATAATCATGACTAATCTTTTATATTTTCATATAAATTTTGAACATGCAATACTAGTATGAACATGTTAAGAATTATGACTAATCCTTTTTTTCCCTCTATTTTAGTCATTAAAATGAAAAGAAAAAAAAACATATATCAATTGAAACAAATATTTTACATAATGATTCGTCATTGATTATTTTCATCATTTATTTTTACTAAATCATAAAAATACACACAAAACCACAAAAAATTAACAATGAAAATAATTTACTCAACATGAAATAAACTATCTAACAATTTTATACTAAATTTAACAATAAAAAATATCTAAACAGAAAGTTGATATGAAAGATTTGAACACAATGTCAAAGCATATTAATGAGTCATAAACATACAAAATTTGAGAATTTTAATGTATTATGATCATATTAAAGTGGACAAGAGAGATAAGTGTTACCTCTTGTGATGAATGATTTACAAAAAAAAAAGACTGCAATAGGAACCACGAATCTGAAATTCCCAAAAACAAACCTTAAACTCAACTTTGTTTTTCTTCAATTATGTTATTTTGAGATTTTTTTGTGTGTGATTGTAAAATGTGGAGAAGGAAAAAGATGGATGACAAAAAATTGTCTTGTGTCTTGTTTTTTGTGCTTTTGTAGAATGTAAAGAAAGAGAAAAAAATCAAAATGTGTGTGTGTGTCGTGTGTTTACAATATGAGGGAGTGGGGGATATGAAGATGTGGAAAGTGAGGGAGTAGTGGGGGAGGAGTTGGAATTAATGGGTGGTTTTTTTTTTTAAGTTTATTTATTTTATTTTGTCTTGTTTTTATTTTGAAAGAAGAGAGAGAAAAAAAAATATTACAAAATTATTTTAAATTAATAAGATATAGAAAGTTAACTAGTTAAAACTAAAATGTAATTAAGAAAGTAATAACAATACTGGATTATTTATTATAATAAAAAAATTAAAAGAAAAAACATACATTTTTATAAATTTTCTCTTCTTTAAAACAAAACTTACATTAAAATGTGTTTTGTTGTTTTCAAATTATTCTAAATAAGATAAAAATAAAAATAACAATATCTAATTTAGATTAAAAAATATTTAAATACTAAAAAGTACATAATTTAAGTTTGGTAAAAAATTAGGTACTAACAATACCCAAACCGATGATCAATATTTGAGAAGTGATTAGCCCCTTGCAGTTGACCAAATAAGTCAACTATCCTGGGTAGGGGATACTTATTCTTTACGATGACCTTATTAAGTTGCCTGTAGTTGATGTACATTCTAAGTGAGCCATCCTTCTTTCTTCCAAACAACACCGGTGCATCCCAAGGCGACTTACTAAGCCGTATATAACCTTTCTCCAACAAATCTTTCAATTGGTCCTTTAACTCCTTCAACTTTACCGGGGCCATTCGGCAGGGAGGATTTATGGGGGAGAGATCTATACTTAAGTATATTCCCCTTTAGGGAGGAATACCGGGAAGTTCATCGGGAAAAACATCAAGAAACTTATTGACCACCAGAACTGAATCAATAATAGGGACTTTAGACTTGACATCCATAACCCACACAAGATGATAAAGGCAACCTTTGGAAATCAACTTTTGAGCCCTAAGATAAGAGATGAACCAACCCTTGACCACCAAAATAGGAATTCCCACTCAAGGATGGGTTGAATGAGAATCTGACATTATGAGTTCTACAATCAATAGTGGCATGATGTGCATGTAACCGATCTATTCCAAGAATGATATCAAAATCTACCATGTCAAGTTCAACAAAATCACAAGGCAAGATTTTATGCAATATAGACAGTGGAAAACCCCTATAGACTCTTTTAACAAAAATGGACTCACTGATGGAGGTAGACATCTTAAAAGGTTCGCATAATAATTCGGGACATACATGGAGACTATTATCAATAAAAGGAGTAATGAAAGAAAGAGTGGCACCCGGATCTAATAAAGCATACACATTAAAATCATGAACCTTTAACATACCAGTAATAATATCAGGCACCTTATCCACCCCTTGTCTCCCTTGAAGAGCATAAAACCAGTTGTGACATGGAGCACCTCCTTGTTGGCCATCTTGTGCCTTTTAATCACCATGGGAACCTTTTCCTTGACGATGACCATCTCTACTCTTATTTGAACAATCCACAATCTTGTGGCCCATTTTGCCATACCCAAAGCAAGCACTCGAGTTTCTTAAAGATGCACCACCATGATTTCTCTCGCATTTTGGATACCTCGGAATAATAATCCCACCATTTCCACTTTGAGTCTTAGGGTTGGGAGCCCTGTCATTAGCAAATCCTTGGAATTTGTGGCCTTGTTGGAAACGACCACCCTTTGTACCTTGGAAGCCTCCATCAAGTCGAGTCCTCTTGGACTCCCCCATTCTTATTTCCTAAGATTCTCCCCTCCAGTTGTTCGGGGTATGTCATAAGCTGAGCTATATCCGTATCCCCTATGAGCATGGCGGTACAACACTCTCCATTAATCAAATCGGACACACCCAAGACAAACTTGTGCATTCTCGCCCTAGCATCGGCGACCAAGTGAGGAGCATACTTTGAGAGATCATTGAATTTAAGGAAATACTCCCTAGTACTCATAAAACCTTGTTTGAGGTTCATAAAATCCATCAATTTTGATTCCCTCAACTCAATTGGAAAGAAGTGATCAAGGAATTTGAACTCTTCCCAAGGAATAGGCTCATCATCCACGCTCTCCATTTTCCATTGGTTGTACCATGATTGAGCAAGGCCTTTGAATTGGCAGGCCACTAATTTCGCTTTCTCTTCCAAACTTACCCTCATAATAGACAAGACTTTATACACTTCATCGATGAGCTCTTGGAGGTCTTCTACCACTTTTGAGCCATAGAACTCTGGGGGATTCATCCTTGTGAAATCCCTCACTTTTTAAGATGGAGTAGGAGCATATGGACTTGAATTTCTTGGTTGGCCACGACCCTCACCAATAAGGTAACCACATGCTGATATTCGGCATGAGTGACTGCTTCTCCTTCTGTTTAGGGAACTTGTGAAGCCGGAGGGACCGGTTCACCCTCAGGAGTGGGAGCTCTTTGCCCCCTTCATCTTGGTGGAATGATCTAGAAGAGAAAAGACCATTCATTAGAGATAAAAAGCCTTAATCAAAATCTAACGCATGACATAGAATATGAAGAAGTGATTTTTTCCTAAGACGCCCGATAGACTCCTATTCATAATTGTGACGCACTTCACAACTATGAACAAGACTCTACTTGACGCAGTATGTTGGATTTACGAGGACCATTTACAAATCTAGTGATCAAGTACCAAGATTGTCATGATCCAAGCTCAAGGCCTAGACATGATACAGCGAATAGGGAATCCAAAAGGATCCCAAACAAGGCTATTGATCATACATGGCACATCCTTGGTGTTATAGAAGCATAATTAAATAACTATCAAATAAAAAATAATTTCTATGGGAAAGCGGGAATTCGAACTCACGCTATGGAAATGTTTTAGGGAAGAGGATTAGCATGAATCACATAGCAAATAAGTCTAAGGAGCGGGTAAGTATGACTCACGTCAACCTATAATAATCACAAAAGGGAATAAGGACTAGGGGAAATCTTCAATAATTACATAACATAGCGAGTCAAGCTCAAAACATACATAACTATAACCATATCCAACCACACCCTTAATCATGAATAGAACAGGCTAAGACACTTCCCCAGCTCACCTTTTTGGATTCCTATATGAATCAAATTTAAAATTTGATTAATTTATTGGAATTGATAAAATTAGAGGTTCATGAAGAAATTAGTACCCAAAAATAGGAAAGTTTAATTGACCATGAAAGTAATTGGGTGTTGTCCTCGAATGTGGAAGACTTACCAATAGTAAATCTCCGATTGAATTGCTCATCCACGTGGAGGAGGAGGATAGAAAGGAGCTTCGATCCCTACATAGTTAGATCATGTAGGCAAAAAGTATGCATTAGTACATTTGAATGTACCAAGTATGTGGGGTGCAAATGCATCAAGAAAACATAATCCGTAAATAAACAATATGCATAATCATACTCAATGATTATAGGCTTCATATGATGTGGATGATAAACGCTTAGTGAAGATATGTAGAAAAGATGACCAAATCACATGACGTGTCATACATAGGTGGGAAAGGACCATAAGCAGCATGTAAGACCAAGCGAGCTACTACTTGAAATCCCGATGTTCACTCCACATCGGACTAGGAGTAATCTACTTTTCCAAGGTAGACCAAACACTAGGTAGGGACAATAGGAGTCTACCAAGGTCTTCTTGGTGCTAGGTCACAATCCCATGGAACACTTGAAATATAGTTATAGTCATAAAATGCATACTCTAAAACATCATAATATCATTTTTGGAGTAGCTAGTTAAAACATAGCTTATTACATCAAGTTAGGGCTTCACATCATTCTTGTTATTCATATCATGCTCATGAGCTCATAGCATACTTGTTATCCCTCTTATTAGTCTCAACATGCTTAACATATATATCTTGCTGATGCCGCTCAACCCAACTACTCAAAGGCAGAAGGGGCGGTTGTCATCAGCATAATAAGCCAACTTTAGAGGTTGGGTTCAATCCTACAGAGAATCATTGTTCAAGGAGGAAGTGACTCATTAGACCAAGTGATTGTAGGATCTGGAGGGTTGCAATAATCAAAATAAAGTTCAGCTAACAAGTTTTAATTATCCAATTAAACAACTATTTTAAAGGAAGATGTTGGGGATGTGCAAATATGGGCAGTAATCTAACAAATGGGTCTAGATACTTGACTATATGAGTTGATGTTGAGTGATTTAGGCTAGGTTGCTTGTAACCCTAATCAGCTATGATATATGGGTATTTCATATGAATCAACTAAGATATCACATGCAGACCACCGAGGACATGCTTGGCCTAAGAAGTCGAGCAAAACACCTAATACCTTGGCATTGAATCCATGAATGTGGACATAAACTGAAACCCTATAAGTTTCCGCCCATTATATCCATTCCACACTCTAATTGTCCCAGCTAAGGCAATAATCAGAGATCTTAGAAAAACCCAAGTTTGCAACCTTTTATACATTAAACTTAGAACTAATAAAAATTCACCCAAATCAATTACAAAAAAGTCAAGATATCACAAATCCATTAAGTAAATTAAAGACCCATATAAAAAGCACCTCTCAATGTTGGGGTTTTAGCCACACATGTTATAAATTAAAGATTGAATACCATACATAGTAGCAGAAGTCATGGGTAACAAGATTAAGTACAAATCAGTTGATTATCACCAGCCAATCTTCTCCAATTTGATGCCCAAAATCTTTAAAACCCTAGCCTCCTATGCATTCTAAGAGGAATGTTCTATGTACTACTACTACTACAATGTAATTATTCTAATATAGATTGAAAAAATGATGTACAATGTCCTTTCTAAAATTGCTTATATACTCCTTGCAATTGTGTAAAAGTTTGTGTTGCGAAATGTCATTTGGCGGTCAAGGACAACCATTGCTGACCACTTCGGTGATGCACTGAATATGCACTTGACAACTTTCTTATGCATCTTTATGAGGCTTCTTCGACTGCAACATTAGGCAATGATTCTTTGCTCTGCCTTTCCAATTTGGCGATGCACCAAAATATTCTTTAAATCATCTTTCTATCAATGTTTTGGGGCTTTGGGTGCTACATCTTTAGGCGATCACTTTTGCACTTTGGCGTATCGCCAAGTATGCTTTGTGACATCGATCCTGACCACACTTCTTACTTGACTTGGAACCTTACTTGTTGCATAGTTAGGCGATCTCCATGAGTATTCGGCAGATTGCCGAGGATGTCGGCGACAACACTTTTCACTGCCTTTCAGCACTTTTGCTCACTTTCCAGGATTCTAACAAGTCTTGCCCTTTTGTGCACTTTTGACTCCATTTCATGTTATAACACATGCATATTTGTCAGAAATTGAAATTATTAGCACACTAAAGGCAATGTTTTTTTTGCAATTTAACCCCAAAATGAGTCCGCAATTTGGACTCATCAACACCCCTAACTTAAGCCTTTACTTGACCTCAAGCAAACAAACATCAATCTATCCATGTCAGATCTTTCAAATAGGGCCACAAGGAGCAACACATACAGGTCTACCTTTTTCATCCTTTCTCGAACATCCAAAAATCACTTACGCGACTTTGAAGCCTCAAAAGATGACTAAGGAGTAATCAGAACATGGCTATGATCACAACTGCTCATCTAGTTTCTAATCACTTCCCCAAAGCATCACCAGTTGCCCTCATGCCAAAGAAGATCCTGAACACTCAAGATTATGCCATTATAGAGGATCTCTTCAACTCTCACTCTCCCAAATGAGAAATAGCATGTAAGCTTCAACCCATAGGCTTGCCCTTATTCTCAATCAGAATTCACTTGACTTTCTTCCGGATTTGGATCCCAAAGGACTTTTGTAGGACTGTAATGTAGGGTAATGGTGGGTAGGATAACATATAGTCAATGATGGTTCATCCTTCTTAAAATTTACATGTTCTTTTCAAGCACAAAGATTCTTTTGATTCCCTTTCATTCATCTCATTCTTGATATCTCCTTTTGCTTTTTTGATTCATCATCCTAAGTGTCTCCCTTTTGTCCTTTCTTTCATAACACGACTTTATTTTTCTATTTTCTTTAGGGTCCTCATTTTTCAAATTTTTTGCTTTTCACTTTTTCTTTTCATTGTTCTTCTCTCGTTGTCTTTCTTTCATTCTCTCCTTTCTTTTTCTGACTCTTTCATGGAAGACACTTCCTTCTTCCTACTATTCACTCCCAACTTAGCCTTTGGCCACTGCTTTACTTTCGAGTTCAAAGAGGGATTGGTGAGGAACAAACAAAAATTGTCTTTCACAAACACGAGTCAAGGTTTATAAAGTTGCCAAAGAAGGGATTAGGGCTCAAAAGAGGTTCACTAGGGATTCAATTCACTTATAATGCATGTCATTATGGTCAAATTGGACTAATAAAACCAAAGAAGGCCTAAGGTCCTATCCTAATCCGGAATTAACCAAGTCACTTCTCAAGACAAACCGGGAAAGTTCTAGATAATGTCATACAAGCATTTTAATAAGATAACTAATCTCACATTGGCAAAATGGCTTTGCATTCAAACAATGGCAACAAATTTGCAATTTTTCGATCATCACATATCTAAGATCAATTGTTCACATAGTTAACTCAAGATTCCTTAAATCTATTTGGGGATTGATTTATCAAGAACAGAGTAATTAGTGAGTATGTGATCCTCGTCCATGGCACTACCCAAATCAAAGATATGGATCATCAATGCTCGGATGGCTAAGGACTAGACCCACGATATTACATTCGCATGCTTGTCATCTATGCAGGAGCTTTTCCAAAAATTTGTAATCATTCATCCATTTACAAAGAAAAAAACCAAATAAGCCATAATAACTTTGTGACTTATTTTTTGACAGTTGACCAGTGTTGAGATGACAAGAATTGAAAAGCTTAGGTGGACCGATCAAGAGCGTGAGGGACTGCCTTCCACGTAGGCTAGGCTTTCCTTCACTCTAGACTGAGTTGAAATGGGTATTGAGAGCCTGTTTATTACTATGATGCTGAGATTACAATTATTGTTTGGACTCTGTGATAGCTGCATCTGTTATGCTAGCTATTTTTAGCACTTTTTGGGATGTGTATGCTTCTCATAAGAAATGTAAGAGTGACTTAGTGAACAACACAAGTAAGTTAAGCAATGATGCTACTTGTGTACATGCATTTGTCTTTGTAAATATTGGGTTGACTTGCTGGACTCTCTGACACAGAAATCTATATTATGTCGTCGTGATTCATATTATCCATAACCTATATATTCTGATTAAATTCTGTTAAAATTTATACTTGATCTTTGGAGATTATGATCATTGTTTGGGCTCTATAATAGTTATATATGTTATACTAGCTGGTTGTTAGCAGTGTTAAGCTGTGGGTTGACCTATTGAGGGTTAAATATAACTTACGCCACGTGATTTGCATGGATACCTATCTTGACCCTTGTTTACCTGTGTGAGTAGTCTAGTGTTGTTACTATGTAGCAGTTGAGAGGCTGGGTTGCTGATTATGTGTTACATGTGGCTGGTTATACTATATATGTTTCGTGTATGATAATATGAGACGGTAATCGTTGTTTGATGACTATACTAGCTGTAATATCTATAGTAGCTGAGTTTTGGTACTATTGAACTACGGAAAAGCTTGGTAACGGCTAGATATGGGCTAATGCCCTGTGACATGTATGTATTCTAGCTTAACTCCTATATATATAGTCACATCCCAAAATACCCCCTAGATGTGACTGACACCCGTTATTATCATCTGTTTGGAGAAACAACCATTCATATACATATCCAAATTATCTAATCACTGAAATGCAATATGTACAACTCCAAATCTCATCAATACTCATAAAAATAAAATAATTATCAGGCCAAAATCGTATATAAAGTTATGAAAGATAAATGTCACATAACAAAAATATCTTTATCCCAAATCTCAAAATAAAATCAACGAGCATCTAACTGAGTGGTATGAGTTCAACTGTCGAGCATGCAAAACCTAAGAGAGGAAAAAATATAAGCTATAATAGATAAAGCTGAAGTAGTAGCCTCCACGAATAATGCGAAGGCTCACCTCAGCAACAAAGTCCATGGGAATGAACTTGTCAGCCACAATTCTCATCCTCCGTAATAGTATCTGCACCGACATGTAAGTAAGGAGTGAGCTATATATAAATATAACCCTGTAAGATTCTTGACTCGCTACTTTAATACCCATGGAACAAGAGTTATGAAAAAATATATGTGCAGAATGAATATACATATATGATATACAGAAGAATATACTTTATAATAATAACTCAATAAGTTCAAACAAATGTACGAAAAGGTCATGACATATATCAATTCAATCCACACTCAAACATTGTCATATATGGCAGTGAAGGAGATCAACCATCACCTTGACAAGTCCATTGAAGCATGTATAATGCTCTAAAAATATACTACGACAGCGTGTACAAAGCCCCTAATACATTACGACATCATGGGTATGTCCCTAACATATTACGACAACTATGTATGCCCCTAATAACCACATCACAGTAACAAAGAAAGGTATTCAACATCACACTACATATAACTTATTTTAATATTCGATATTCTTCTAAAATAAATAGCATATTTAGGGATGATTAAAGAAAAGCAACTCTATCGAGCACATGTTTGTCCCAACACATGCACCAGATAACGAAAAGTATATTTTTCAAAGCATGTTTGAAAAGCAAGCACTAAAATTTGAAGTCTCACTTACCTTATTAATTATAAGTTCCACAACCTTGCATGCATTAGACACCCACCAAAACAGCTCCCACTTGCCTAAATCTATGAAAAACATATTAATTATCGATATAAATTATGTTGGTCTAACTCAAGTCTCCATATCCCTAACCTTCAACTTTAGAGTTAAACACTAATACCCAATACGTTAGACTATAAATTTGATGTAAAGACATTCTTAATCTCATTGTTAAAACTTAATTGGTGAAAATTCTGGTAAATATGTTTTCAACTAACAAGAGCACACAATAAGAAAATACCTACACTTTATCACCCAAAATAATGGTACAAAGATCAATTTGATTATATGTATGAATTTCCTCAAATAACCTTGATAGCCGTGTGTTTTCTTCCAAAAGAAAGGGATGAAAATCAGCCCTAATTGTTTTTGGTTCTATTGAAGCGCCACAATGTAAAATAAGGTTCTCTGACAACTTTTTCTTTTTTTCTTTTGTTGCAATGCAACAAAGAAGAAAAATAATAGGGCTGGCTACTTTTTTTTAATTCTTTTAATAAAAATTATTAGTGGTTAAAAGTACCAATTAACCCTTCATTAAGAAATAATGGTTTATACATCCCCAACTTAAAATAATGTTCGTCCTCGAACGAGTATAAACCATACCTGAAGTGTCAAATAGGTGAGGACATCTCTCTCGCATATCCGCCTCGGACTCCTAAGTAGCCTCTTCAGTTGGATGACTTTGCCATAACACTTTCACTGAAGCTATCTTCTTCGACCTTAGTTGTCGCACTTACCTATCCAGAATAGACATCAAACCTTCCTCATATGCCAGATTCTCATCAAGCTCCACATCTTCTATTTTAATCTTATGGCTATTATCATGAATGTACCGTCAAAACATAGACACGAGGACTCAACTTATGGCTAGTATTGGAGGTAAAGCAGGTATGTCACCAATCCAATTCGATCTAAAATTTCACAAGGACCAATATACCTAGCACTCAGCTTACCGGACAGACAAAATATCATAACTCCTTTCATAGGAGAAGCTTTCGAAAAGACCTTTTCGCCCTTCAAAAACTCAACATCATGGACTTTCTTATCTGTATAAGATTTTTGCCTACTTTGTGTTGTCTAAAGCCATTCTCATATCACTGCAACTTTCTCTAAGGCCTGCTGAACAAAATCTAGACCTAGTAATTATGCTTCGCCAGGTTTAAACCATCTAATCGGTGATCGACACTTGTGACCATATAGACCCTTGTATGGTGCCATTTGTATACTCGATTAGTAGCTATTATAATATGCAAAATCTACCAACAGCAACTGATTATTCCAATGCCCATCGAAATCAATTGTGCAAGCTCTAAGCATGTCCTCCAAGATTTGAATAACCTGCTCGGACTGTCCTTCATTTTGGGGATGAAAAGTTGTACTCAACTCAACCTTTGATCCCAACGACTTCTAAAAAGACTTCTAAAACTCAATAATGAATTGTGCACCTTGATCTGATATTATTGAAATAGGCACTCCATGAAGTCCAACTATTTCTCGAAGGTAAATATCTGCTCACTACTTTGCAGTATAAGTAACCTGTACCGGTATGAAATGGGCAAATATTCCGAGTCTGTCTATAATCAACCAAACTGAGTCATGCTTCTTGAAGATATTCGGCAACCTAATAACAAAGTCTACAGTAATCCTTTCCCACTTCCACTCTAGGATAACCAAGTTTTGCATTACTCCACAAGGTTTTTGATGTTCATATTTCACCAGTTGGCAATTCAAGAAACTAGTCACATACTTCAAAAAACGAGTCTTCATACCTTTCCACCAGTATAAACCATGCAAGTCTTGATATATCTTCGAAGCACCTGGATGGATAGGGTATCACGAGTTATGAGCCTCTTCAAGTATTACCGTTTTACCTTACCCATCATGAGTATACACAATCTACTATTCGACGCAAAATACCCTCACCATCAATTGAGAATGACTTCACGCCTCCATTCTGCACTCAATCTCATAATCTAGCAAGTTGGAGATTGTCATATTGGCAAGCCTTAGCTTTTGCAACTAAGGATGATTGCACCACCATACCTGCAAGAAACCTACTAGGAAATGTATGATCATTTCTAACTCCCTGATTGGCTAAAGGCTGAATATCCGTAGCCATAAGTCGATTTTTAATAGCAATCCAGGCCAAGCTACCATAGACTTCCTACTTAAGGCATCATCCACCATATTCGCCTCTCTAGGATGTTACAAAATAGTAAGATCATAATCTTTAAGTAGCTCTAACCATCATCATTGCCTCAAATTAAGATCCCTTTTCTTGAATATGTATTGCAAACTCTTCTGATCAGTATAGACTTCACAAGACTCTCAATAAAGATAGTGACACCAGATTTTGAGTGCAAATATTATTGCGACCAACTCTAAGTGATGTGTAGGATATTTTTCTCATGAATATTAAGATGTCGAGAAACATATGCCACCACTTTACCATTCTGTATTAAGACACAACCCAATCCAACTCTAGAGACATCACAATAAATGGTGAAACCACCCTCAGTTGTAGGCAAGGTCAAAATAGGAGCTATAGTCAATGTAGTCTTTAATTTCTGAAAACTCTCTTCATATTCATCTGACCATTGAAAAATCACATCTTTTTTAGTTAAATGTGTCAATGGAGAGGCTATCCTTGAGAAACCCTCCACAAACCGTTTGTAATATCCAACCAGTCCCAAGAAACTACATACCTCAGTAGGAGTATTAGGTCGAGGCTAATCTCGAACTACTTTTACCTTTCTTGGATCGACTCGAATCTTATCTCATGAAACCATGTGTCCTAAAAAGGAAACTATTCCCAACCAAAACTTGTATTTTGAGAACTTAGCATAAAGCTTTAGTTCCCTAAATGTCTGCAATACAACTCTTGAATAATATTCATACTCAACCTCACCTCGAGAGTGGACCAAAATATCATCAATGAATACAATCACAAACTAGTCTAAGTATGGCTTGAATACCCTATCATAAGGTCCATCAATGCTGCAGGTGCATTCGTTAATCCGAAAGACATCACCAAAAATTCAAAGTGCCCATACCTGGTTTAAAAGGCTGTTTTTGAGATATCTTCGATCTTTATTCTCAGCTGATGATAACCTGATCTCAAATCAATTTTGGAAACGTGATTAGCACCCTGCAGCTGATCGAATAGATCATCAATATGAGGAAATGGGTATTTGTTCTTGATTGTTGCCTTATTCAGTTGCCTATAGTTAATACACATTCTCATCGTGCCATCTTTCTTTTTCACAAATAACGTTGGGGCACCCGACGGTGATACGCTAGGCCTAATGAACCCCTTATCAAGTAGCTCTTAGAGTTGGACCTTCTATTCTCAACTCAGTTGGAGCCATATGATATGAAGGAATATAAATAGGTTGAGTGCTCGATACTAAATCAATGCTAAAATTAGTTTCTCTCATCGGAGTTAGCCTAGGTAAGTCTTCTAGAAACACATCAACAAATTCTCGTACGATTGGAATGTTATCAATAGTAACATCCTCTCTTCTAGTATCATGGATAGAAGCAATAAAACCAAATTGCCCATGATAAATTATTCAGCATGCCTTTAGATAAGATATAATCTTTCCCCATGTAAGAGGAATCATGCTTCTCCATACTAAAGATGGTTCTCCAGGGACATTAAAACATACCAGCTTAGCTTAACAATCAACCAAAGCATAACATGGTGTAAACCAAGCTGTGCCCATAATTACATCAAAGTTAGATAACGACAACTCTAATAAGGCAACTATTGTACCTTTTCCCTGGATAGATATAACACAATCTCTATACACTCTATCCACTCATAAAATCTCCCCAACTGGAGTCATAACCATATATGGCACATTAACAGTCTCAACACGTCGTTCTAAAAATATAGCAAAAGACGGGGATACATACAAATATGTTGAACTAGGATCAATAAGAGCATATGCCTCATAAGAATTGATAGTAATAATACCTGTGACTATAACATTGGATACCTCGACATCCTGTCTAGTCACAACAAATAATCTCGGTGGTCCACTTGCTCCCTGAGCAACCTATGCGCCCTGTCGACCCTATCCACGAGCACCTTGGAGAGCAGCCCTAGCTGGCTGAATCTAAGCTTGAGTATTTGCCACATTTATCCGCACCTGTATCGTAGCTTGACTATTACCAGAATCTCCCTTAGGAAAAAATTTAGCAATATGACCTCTTTCACCACACAAGTAAAACAAGGACCACCGATACCAAAATAGCGACCAGTGTGACTAGTACCACAATTAGAACACCTTAGATGTTGTCTGAATGGGAAGGAGTTATCACCCTTCTTCTGCATCTATTGTTAGCCCTGTCTAGCTGGATAATTACTCTTAGAAGATTGTACCATTGACTTGGACTGAGTAGGCCTAGACTGCCCACGATGAAATCCACTCTTGCCTCTTAATGGAGCACCACTAAATCCACTTGTATCACGTGCCTTCTTTCTTTCTCGCTCGGTTTTCTCCATCTCCTAATAGGACTCACTAAGAAGAGCAGAGTCAACTACATCTAAATATGTTTCATTTTGCACATCTCGTATCATAGGACGATGGTAATTGTGCTCCAGTCCATCCTCATACTCTGTAACTGTCATATTGCCCTGATGTAGATCATGGAATTGACATCTCATATCATCTTGTTTGCTCAATGGAATAAACTTATCCTTAAACATTGCTAAAAATTATAACCAAGTGATAGGTGGTGACCCTGCTTGTCTACCTCTCTGAATAGAAGTCCACCATGCCTATGGAGATTCCGAAAATAAAAAAATGGTAAATTCCACACCATGAGTCTCCTTCAACCCTAATGTAGTAAGTATCTATTCACAAGTATTAAAGAACTTCTAAGGCTCAATAGAAGCTAGTGTCCCATCAAGATCTGGTGGCTTAAGGTCTATGAAATTCATAAGATCTTTGGGTTTCCATAAAGTTCTGACTGGATGACCAACTTGTTGAGGGGCCAAATGTAGTTTTTAAGTCGCATCAACATTCAACTAAACTTGCTTTTACATTTGTGTAGTAGTCTGAGGAGCTAGGATTCCACCCCGATTAGGCACCAATGCCTCTAACACATTCAACAATCTCATCCCAACATCACCCCTCCTGCTTGTAGAATTGGATTATTGGTTCAGATACAATTGAGTGTTTGGGATCAATTGATATATACTTGGATACATGGTGCGCGAGTGTACCCCTTGGGCATATGGGATCCCAACGGGTGTATAGGGTTAGGTTATATAGTATCTTACACTTGCGTACCTACATATCCTATAGGTTTTGGATAGTACTACTCGATCCTACGTGGTATTAGTATTGTGGAATTTCAACTAGATAGTTCTATTAGAGTTGTGGTTATGTGTACATGATTAGGTTAGGAGTTTAGTTTAGACTTGACATTCATAGCCTTACACCTTTTCGCCTTCATTGTGCATGGGGTTTCGATTGGCGTACAAGCTTAGCCAGTAGGCCTTGCACCTACGCATATCGCTCTACTATTGTCCAAATTCTAGTTAAATCTGTTGGTACATATATGTGTTACCTAGTTCTGGAGGATTTGAGTTACTTTGCACCTATAGATTTACTTTACTTGATTTTGTTTGATAGATGTTGTAGAATTATATTCTAGTTTATTCTTTCCTTATTTACTATTTACTCAGTTGGCCTATGGTGCCTGCTAGGTACTATATCCTTGGTACTCACCCTTATATTTCTGCATCTGTTTCATGGTGTAGGTCTTATCATGAGCCGGTATCGGTGATTCTTCTTGTGATGGCTATATTTAGAGGCTAGTGGTAACTAGTGGACGTCCGTGGGCCCTTACAGTCTCCTTCTATATTTGTGGCTATCTTCTGCCATTCGAGACTTGCCCTATATATTATTTGTTCTTCTATATGTAAGTCAATCTGTATCATGGTTAGTGTGTTGTTTTTTGTCTATAGTAGTCCTATACAGGTGACTTTCATGTCCTTGGAGGGGATATTTTGTTGTTGTTATGTTGATGGATGCCTAGTACTAACTTGGGCTTATGTTATTTTGGTTAAACTATTCTTTTACGCTTGTTACTAGGTATTCCGGGACAGGGTTAGACTTGCCTATTGGGGGTGTAACACCTTCCATGCGACTTGAAATATCTTTATGGTGTAATTCTTGAATATCTAACAATCCATGCATAATTTAGCAAATCTGACTTTGTATTCTTTTTCAAGAGGAAAAATTGTGTGGGAAAAAGGTCACCTTCGATTTTCAGGTCACTCGTAGTGAAAATAATTTTTCAGATGATTTTGGCCTTAATTAGAAGAGTGCACGACCAATTCGCCGCAGGCTTGTTCCCTGATAGTACAAAAATGGCCTGAACTCATTCCTAGGCCAAAATAGGGAAAATTGAACTTCATGAAAATTACACTATGGGGGAACCAGGGCGCGACACCCTCTGCTCCTGTCATGTGTAAACTTTTTTGAACTTTATCAGATTTACATGGGGACCTTTGGGACTTAACCCAATACCCTTATACGTAAATAGTCAAAAAATCTCTTATTTTTAGCGCTAAATCTATCTCAAACACTCTAAGATTCCTCCCAAAACCTCTCTAAAATTCCTCCAACAAATTCCTCCAATTACCTAGAGTACAAGCCTCCTCCATTAAAGACAAAGTTTCCAAGAGGTTCCTCAAGCTTCTCCAGGTCTTCTTCATTAAAGCTCCAAGGTATAAAGGTATGTGGGTCTTTCATCTATGGGTTCTTCCACCCATGGATTCCCAAAACCTATTTACTAAATCCTTCGAGTTTCAATGATTGATTCCTAATACGATGGTTTGGGCATGTGCAAAGAAGAAGTGTTGACGCTTCTGTTAGGAGGTGCGAGAGGTTAGATTTAGGAGTTACGTAGAGAGGTATAGGAAAATCAAAAAGATATTGGGGGGAGGTGATTAGACAGGATATGGCGCAACTCCATATGACCGAGGACATGTCCGTAGATACAAAAGAATGGAGGTCGCACATTAGGGTGGAAGGTTAATAGGTTGGTAGGGATAAGATAATGTCGAGCCCTATGGTATAGTAGGTTAGTCAATTTATTCATGTACTCATATCTTTATATCTTTTGTTGATTATTATATGTCCCATATTTGTTTCCTTTATTGTATTTATATATTATCACTTCCTTTCCGTTTTAGGCATTTCTCTTTCATATCTAGTATCTTCTGCTTGTGGGGCTTGGCATTTTTTAGCTAAGGGTCTTTAGGAAACAACCACTTTATCTCTATGAGGTAGTGGTAAGGTCTATGTACATTTTACCCTCCCCAAACCCCCACTTGTGGGATTTTACTGGGTATGTTGTTGTTGTTATTCCTTTTGGGTACTTTCTATTACTTCTATTGAACATGAATTATGTTAAGAATCTTTATCTATTGAATGAAATTGCATGAATTGATTTCAAGGGTTTTATATTATGATTTTTTCTATTTATGAACTATTTTATGATATTCTAAGCTATGAATGTTACGATATCACGAGTTACAATGAAGTTGATGAATTTATGAGATGCATTTCACATTCCTATACCTATGATTGAAGGATGATATGATTAATTTTCTGTGTTATTTAAGAATGATTCTAATTGATGATTTTCACTAAAATGATGCATAGTCCTCTTGAATAACATGATTTAAAGCTTTCATGCATTAGCCTACACAATTTTTATATTGAGATTCTAATGAAGTATGATTTCTACTGTTGAGGGTTCATTTATAAGTTATGAATGTTTATGAAAACTTATGTATTAACCTAAAATGTCATTTCTAGTATTTTCCACCAAATTACCTTTTTTTCCTTCCCGAAAATTGTCTTGGGTCATTTATAGAAGAGTCCAAAGGTGAGATTTTCAAAATATTGTAGAATGTTGGAGTTTTGCAAAAGAAAGAGTTTTAAAAGGCATAAAGCTGGAAATTTTGAGTTTTGTGATCATTTTGAGTTTCGGGTGTTGGAATTCAATTTTGTCGATTTCATCGATTTTGGAATGTCAAATTTAGTCTAGAAAACTTTTCGAACTGAATTTGGAGTTAAAATAGAGATTTTAGGCCCAAAGTTGCATTTTCAATTTATTTTGGATCGTAGGTTTGACTTTGGTCAATATTCGGGGTTTGGGAGCTTGTATCAAATTTTTGTCAGTTCTAGTGGTTTCGGTTAGTGAAACTAATGCTGGAAATGCCCTCATTGTAATTTTTAAAGGTTCTTGTGAATATTTTAAGTTTTTAGGTCTAAAACTAGTTTAAATGATCTTTCTCGGGTTCGGTGCCACGGAGGTTCTAGATTTGAATTTCTGATAGTTACCTTGAGTTTTATGTTTGGATTGTGTTAACGGAGTTCTAAATGAATTTCTGAGGGTCTAGTTCTTTTTTTTGTTGTACTGTGGTTGCTGGTTTTAGCTTTATCTGGTGAATGTCCTATTTGCTCTCCACGTTCATGAGCTTGAGACCGCATTTGCGGAGGTATTGGTGCATTACCCTCCACGTTCGTGGGCCTCACTGTCACGTTCGTGGAGTGTACTCCAATGGATCTCTACGTTCGCAGAGTACACTCTAGTGGACCTTCGCGTTCATGGAAAAGGCTCCGCTTTTGCGAAGCATTAATGATGACTGAACAGTGACCTTCTTTAAAGACGCGATTTAAACCCTTTCCACCATTTTTGATATTTCAAGCTTCGTTCTAAGAGAGGATTTTAAAAGTTTTGAAGGAAAATTAATTAGGTAACTAATTTCTAACCTATTTCTATTATTTCCATTGATCAATTTGTGTTTCTAACTTCTAATTTTGAAATTTTAATGGTGGAATTTGAAGATTTTTGGACTTAAATTTTCTAAAATTAAATCATTGATTTCTCCCTCATCTTAGCTCCGTTTTATAAACCAATTTCATTGTTGGATTCTTTCTCATGGGTAGGACATTTTCATCCATAAATATTCAGTTTACAGCTACGTTTTCCGGCAAGTGTTTTTTGATAATTTTACCCTTTCTCTCCTAATTAATCTATTTTAGTGTCATTAGATTCGTTATGTGATTGTGGTGCTATATTTGAATAGATTGTGGCGACTTGGAGTATCGTAGGAGGGGACAAGCAGTGATTCCTTCTTGATTTCGAGACTTTATTTGAGGCAACTGGACCTCTAACCTTTTGTTAAGTATAAATGAACCTTGTATGCTCCTATGTGTATGAAACTGAGTGTTTGGGGTTAGAGTTGTGTCATTCTAGGCTTGATCGTGACTTTTTATATTGAATACTTGGTCATATGGCTACTGAGTGGTAATTTAATTGTGAATTCCTAATCTATGTGATCTTATAATTTATTTGGTCTTGATAGCGAGATGATGCTTATATTGTAATATAATGATATTGAGTTATTGACGATAATGAGACACTGTTATTATCGATATATTATTGATAATGAGGCACTGTCGATATTAAGACATTGGTGATATTGAAACACCAATAATACTGAGATATTGATGGCATTGAGATAATGAAATCATTTTAATTGATGAAATCATGTTATATTTATGATCACACACACTGTATTTATTATTACTTGTGTATTGATACTTTTGATGGTTATAGCCGAGATGTGAGTAAGGAAGCATCTGAATAGGTGGCCAAGGTCTCTACTGGTCAAGACGAGGAAATATGTCAGCGGTCTGAGGTCTTTTCTGGACGTGTGAGCATTAGTCGAGGTCTTTGCCGGAGGTGTTCGTGGATATATGGTCTATGTGAAACCCCTATGGGTTCTGATTTGAGGCATACATATGGTCAGCGGATGTGTATCGTTGGGCAGATATACATCATGATTATTTGACATTGCGTTGCATTATATACATCTCATGACATTAATATATTGTTTATGAGATTGTATACTTATTGTATCCCTAATCTTGATGTTAGTATTGGATCTATCTACATACTTATGTGTTGAGATACAATGCTAGAAAATGAGTATTTATATTGTTGTGATCTATATATTATATTATGCTGAGGCTTTTCTGAGTGCAGGGTTGTAGTTTGGTGGATTGTGGTTGGAATTTATGGAGTTACTTGTGTTCTTCATTGCTTTAACATTGTTAGTTCCATTTGTTGAGTACCCCACAGTTGGTGCTCACCCCTTGCTACATTGTTGAAGGTTGTGAGCCCAGTCCATCTGGCTAGACTTCCTTCTTGTTTGATCGAGCTTCTGAACATCTTGTGAGGTTGCTGCTTGTGTCTTCAGCAGGCCTTGAGGATTCCAGTTTTATGTTTCGGTTCTTTTTTAGGACTAGACATTATGCCTTGTATTTCATTTGAATATTCTATATATAGAGGCTTATACATGTGACACCAGTCCTTGGGATAGTTGTAGCTTATTTTCTTCTGCTTATCTATATATTTAGACTGTTATCTTCCGTTTGTCTCTATTATTAAGTTCCTTGGGTTTTGGGATGACTCGCCTTGGTGGGTCAGGTGAGTGCCATCACACCCGAATTTTGGGCCGTGATAATTCGGTATTATAGCCCCAGATTCATAGGTCTCACATGTGTACAAGATCAGTCAAGTAAAATCTTGAGGATCGATGCAGAGACGTCAATTACTTATCCTTGAGGGTGAAGACTATAAGGAAACACTCTCTTGTTTCATGCTAATCTATTCATGTTTGGGTATTGTATAAGCACTGAGTATTCGTGTGTCCTTTTGACAAATGTGAGAACCAAAGCTATTACTGCTGCATGTCGAGGAAAGTCAACCCCCAATATTTCTATTGAGACCCTAGCTAGGGGTAGAGGTCATGCTTGAGGAGGAGTTAGAGGTTGGGGCTGAGGGGCCACACAGGTGAGGGACCATAAGTACGGTATCTCCCTCGAGCCAGCCATGGAGCCTTGTGTAACGCCTGATAAAATTACCAAAATACCCCTAGAGGATAGTTATGCGCATAACGCATCTTCCAATGCTTGTATGAAAAATTCGAGGCTGGATTTGCGATCATCACAAAAAATTTCAGTGGGAAAATGGTGTTGGTCGATTTTTAGAGCGACCTAATCAAAAGATAATTTTTTGACTTGAAAATAAAAAATAGTATCGGTGCGTGACAGAGGCGCGTCGCGCACCAGTAGCGGAGGGGCACTTCCATTTTTTCCAAATTTTTTGATGGGATCAGGACAACTCATTTAGAAATTTTGCAGAGAAAATGCATTGTGTGCAACCAGTCTGCGTCGCGGACTGGGCTATTCCAAGGCTCAAAATTTTCTAAATCTTGTGAGGGGCATTCATGTCAATTCCCAATCCCTCCAAAACTCTATGCACAATCTAATTAGGTCGTTTTGACGTTAAAAGGGTATAAACCCCCATTCTAAGTCCTTTTCTAACAATCTAAAAAGACTAGGGCTTGAGGAAAGAGGAGAAGAGCTTGAGATTGAGGAATTCTTGAAGGTGATTGTTAATAGCTTCATCCCAGGTATGTAAGGCTAAATTAAAACCATGAGATTGTCCTCTCATGTGCCCCATAGATGGTCATAGATTAGTTGAAAGTCTAATAAGTTTACATGCATGATTCTGGATGGTTTTCTTAAAAATTATATTAATTCTATGTAATTTCCTATGTTGATGATCATCATAAACTTGTTTTTCAAATTGAATATCTTCATGAGAATTGCATAAGCCCACATGACTATTTTGAAAGCATACACAAATGAACTTAAGAATTGAGTCTAGAGCCTTGATTGGAGGATGCTGATTGTGATTATGATTGTGATGAGAGAATGATGAAGAGTTGATAGAGCTTGATAGTCCTGTGAGTCTCCACAAATGAACTCCACTGATTTGTCTATTCGATTGTTCCCTTACGATTGTTCTAAATCTTTAGTCATTGATTGAAATGTTCTTTGATGGGAGGGTTAAAGCCTTTATTAGATTGATTGATGTAAAGGTTGAAGCTCCCATGAGATTGATTGATGATAGGGTGAAAGGTCCCTATGATTTGATTGGTTTGATTGGATTGATTATCTTATGAGCATCAAGTCATGGGAGTAGTATCGAGCACTGAAAGAGTAAGAGTTAGTCCGACTTACACTCGTCAAACTACGTCACCAAACGTAGGTGAGGCATAGAACCATCATATTATATTGTGGTTCCCTCTTGATTAGAAGCTCGTGAAAGCAATAAAGGACTTAGTTGATTGCAGTTTCCCTTAGTGGATTCGATTCATTCTCTACCTGGTAAGTTTGGAATGACTGTGGCAATATTAGTTTGACTGTTGTACATTCATTGGCTCATAAGTGATTGTTGTCGGGTAAGAGAAACTCCCCAAAAGTTCCTACCTTGAGTACTCTGAGTCGAGATGAGATAAGATGTGATGAGATGAGGTCGATTGAGTTGAGTTGATTTGATTTGATTGATGAGGTTGATTGGTTGATGGGTCACTTGTCTTCTCTGTATTCTTGCTTTAGATAGACATTTGACATGTTGATTGTTTACTATTTCTGAGTTGATGTTGTTCCATATTATTCCACCATTTTCTATTTCATTCAGCTATTTTACATACCGTACATTTCACGTACTGACGCCACTCTGGGTTGCATCATTTTATGATACAGATACAAGGATTAGGGATCGCCAACCGACGCTTCATTGAAGATAAGAGACATTCAGTTGATTGGTGAGCCTCCCCTACTCCGAAGGATCCACTATTATTCATTTCATCATGCTTTTGAGTTAAGCTAGACTAGTCTTTTATTTTGAACTCGTTAGCCATATGTCTGTCATTGGAACCACCTGATTAGTGATAGAGGCTTCATAGATGATAGTCGAACGTTGATGTTGAGATTGTTGAGCTAGTTCTTTTTACTAGCCTTCTATTATTATATATATTATTTAAGACATTAGATGAGATGAGCCCATTTACTTGCTTTTACTTCCGCTGATCTTTAGAGTTGTTGAATTGAATAGATGTGATGAGGCCAAGTGGTTCGCTTGGGGACTAAGAAATAGTCTCTAGATGTCGTCCACGTCTTGGGTACCCTCCCAGGGTGTGACACCTAGATAGGAGCAGGTTCCACATGAGTTTGCTGCAGCACCACAACTCCAGGATGCACTTTTAAAAGTGTTGGGTGTGTTGGAAACTTTAGGGCATACAGGTAGCCTAGCTGCCACTCTTGGTACTTCAAAGACTCGTGTGAGGGTGCAGCCTCAGGCTCAGCAGCAAGCTTCCGAAGCCTAAGTTCAAGATGAGCAGCCACTAGCAGCTCCGATTGATGAGATATCAACAGTTGCTGCCTTTACTGATGATGAGCAGCAGAGATATGAGAGATTCCGGAAGATAGACCTATCTCAGTTTTTGGGTGGGAAAACTGAGGATTCTCATGAGTTCATGACAACTTGTAGGGAGTTATTGGATATCGTGGGAGTAGCAGAGACAAATGGAGTGAGATATGTCAACCTCCAGCTCTGTGGGTCAGCAAAGGAGTGATGAAGGACTTATGCAGGATCCCTTCCAACTAGATCTCTTCAGATGACTTGGGAGACATTGGCTTATGCATTCTGTGATCGATTTGTCCCTTGGATTGTCGGCGACGAGATCCGATTGAGGTTGAGAGTTTGAGGCAGAGCATCATGACTGTTTTAGAGTACGAGATTAGGTTTTGCCAGTTGGCCCATCATGCCATAACAGTACTTCCAACTAAGGAGGAGAAGGTTCGATGGTTTATGAGAGGGTTGATTTATCCTATCAGAGAGTCAATATTTTGGGTAGCTAAAGATGGAGCCTCATTTTAGTCAGTTATTAGCGCCACCAAGGAGGCGGAGCTAATGTAGAGGGAGGAGTTTGGGGACCCTGAAAGGATCTGTACTTTAGGACAATGCTCAGGTACCTTATCAGGGGCAGAGGTATGGTCAGAGGAGGTAGTTCTTTTCAGCATTGTGGGGTTCATGCAGCCTTGCCAGTTTCAAAGGGTGGACAAGGCGCTCTTGATTCCTATAGTTCAGGTCAGAGTTCATCTAGTTTTCAGCAGAGGCCCATGGGCCGATAAGGTTACAGTATCCGTCCTTCTCCTTCACAGCAATGGTCCACCCCTAGATCTTTTTTGGGTGTGGATCTGTTGATCACATGATTTGCCAGTTCCCTAGACAAACTCATTCTGGGCACCATCGTTCATACTCCGCAGCACATGTTTAAGATTCGACACAACCAGCCAGAGGTTCAGCCCCACATACTAGGGGCAGGGTTAGAGGTCAAACCCATAAAGGTGGACGTATTGGTGGTAGAGTAGCAGGCAATACTTTCACTCCTTCAACTGGTAGAGGATCAGCTTCTATGAGTGGAGGTCAAGATGCCCATTTCTATGCCTTTCCATGTAGGTCCGAGGTAGAGGCCTCCGATGCTGTGATCACAAGTATTATTTCGATGTTCCATTGCCCCTACATCTGTGTTATTTGATCCCGGATCTACTTATTCATATGTGTCTGCTTATTTCTCCGTGGTTTTTGAGTTGCTTTGTGATTCCATGTTTGTGCCTGTTCATGTTTTGCCCCCATTAGAAGAGCCCTTAATAGTGGATTGGATGTACCGCCCCCATTAGAAGAGCCCTTAGTAGTGGATTGGATGTACCGATCATGTCTTGTTACTTTAGCAGGCTATGAGACTTTGGTAGATCTGATTATATTGGATATGGTGGATTGTGATGTTATTTTGGGCATGGATTGACTATCTCCATATCATTTATTCTTGATTGTTATGCCAAGGCCATTACCCTAGCCATACCAGGTCGACCAAGGATTGAGTGGATTGGTTCGAAGGGGTCTTATCCTAGTAAAATGTTATCTTATATTTGGGACCAAAAGTTAATTGATCGAGGGTGTTTTCTTATTTGGCTTTTACTAGTGATACTGCTGTTGAGTTACCTATCATAGAGTCTATTTAGGTGGTTTTTGAGTCTCTAAATGTGTTTCCTCCTGACCTACCTAGATTCCCTCCTGATGGGGACATTAAATTTATTGTTGGCCTTAAACCGGGCACTAAGCCCATCTATGTCGCTCCTTATTGGATGACTCCAACTGAATTGAAAGAGTTAAAAGAACAATTCCAAGATCTATTGAGCAAGGAATTTATTTGCCTTAGTGGTTCACCTTGGGGTGCTCCAATCGTGTTCGTAAAGAAGAAGGATGGATCCATGAAGATGTGTATTGATTATAGACAGTGGAACAAAGTAACTATCACGAACAAGTACCCACTTCCTCGCATAGATAACTTATTTGATCAGCTTCAGGCAGCAACCTTATTTTCTAAAATTGACTTGACATCTAGGTATCATTAGCTTTGGATTCGGCCATTAGACATACCCAAGATAACTTTTTGGACCAAGTATGGCCACTACGAGTCCCTTGTTATGTCTTTTGGTTTGACTAACACCCCTGCAACATTTATGGAGCTGATGAATGGATTGCTCTGGCAGTGTCTAGACTCGTTCATGATTGTGTTCATCGATGATATCTTGGTCCATTCCAAACTGAGGAGGATATGTGAGGCATTTGAGGATTGTATTCCAAAGGCTCAATGAGTAGAGGTTATATGCAAGGTTCTCCAAGTGCGAGTTCTGGTTGAGTTCGATTGCATTCTTCGGGCACGTTGTGTCTAAGGAGGGAATTCAAGTTGATTTGACAAATATTGAGGCCATTCAAGGTTGGACTAAGCCTACCTCAACTATAAAGATTCGCAATTTTATGGGTTTTATTGGTTATTATCATTGTTTTGTTCAGGGTTTCTTAACTATTGCAGCTCTACTGACTAGGCTTACTCAGAAGAATGTGGTATTTCATTGGTTCAATCAGTGTGAAGAGAGATTCCAAAACCTCAAGTTATTGTTGACTGCAGTTTCTATTCTGACATTGCCGGAGGAGGGTGTTGATTGCACTATTTAATGTGATGCCTTGGGAGTGGGGTTAGGTGGTGTGTTGATGCAAAAAGAGAAAGTTATTACTTATGCCTCTAGACAGTTGAAGGCCCATGAGAAGAACTACCCCACTCATGATTTGGAATTGGATGCAAACGTGTTTGTGTTAAAGTTATGGCATCACTATTTGCATGGAGTCCATTGTGAGATCTTCACTGATCATCACAACCTGCAGTATATCTTCAGTCAGCGGGATCTGAATTCAAGACAAAGAAGGTGGATTGAGTTTCTGAAAAATTATGACTTAAACTATTCTCTATCACCTCGGGAAGGCCAATGTAGTGGCCGATACATTGAGTGAGAAGGTTTCTAGCATGGGGAGTTTAGTAGCTATTTAGGTTGAGGAGTGACCATTTACTATTTAGGTTCAGAAATTAGCCAATGGGTTCGCAAGGTGACAAATTTCAGAGCTGGTTGGAGTGCTCGCTATTATTGAGGCCCGCTCATTGTTGATGAATCAAATTCGTGAGAGGCAGTTTGAGGATAAGAAGTTGTGTATTATCCAGAATAAGGTGACTAAAGGTGAAGCTAGAGAGGCAATGCTTGATTATGATAGGGTCTTGAGGATTGAGAGTCGTATCTGTGTACCTAAAGTGTGTGATCTGACTAGATTGATACTTGAAGAGGCTCATTGTATATTCCATTCATCCTAGGGCAGCAAAGATGTACCATGAACTTAGTCAACATTATTGGTGGCCTGGTATGAAGAGAGATGTTTTGTATTTTATATCCAGTTACTTAACATGTCAGTGTGAGTACTTGAGGCTAGGTGGGAAGCTTCAGCAGATGCCCATTCCCGAGCGGAAGTGGAGCGTATTTCCATGGATTTCATGTTGGCTTACCTTCCACTGTCAGGGGTTTTGACTCTATTTGGGTAGTGGTGAATCGTCTGACCAAGGCTGCCCACTTCATTTCAATCAAAGTGAAGTATACAACTGAGAGACTATCGCAACTTTATATTAGTCAGATTGTGAGGCTTCATGGGGTCTCGATGTCCATTGTGTCAAATTGAGGCTTGTTGCTTACTTCACACTTTTGGAGGGCTTTACATTATGGTTTGGGTACTTATTTGGATTTGAGTACAACTTTTCACCCCCATACTGATGTCCAGTCCGAGAGGAACATTTAGGTACTAGAGGATATGCTCAAAGCCTGTGTTATTGATTTTGAGGCAAGATGGGACAAACGATTAGCCTTAGTAGAGTTTTTGTACAATAACAGTTATCATTCCAGCATTCAGATGGCTCCTTTTGTAGCGTTGTATGACCAGAGATGCAGATCGCCCATAGGTTGATTTGATACGGTGGCAGTGGTGAGAATGGGTATTGATATATTGAGAGATGATCTTGAGCAGGTACAATTGATTTAGAGTAGATTAGTGACAACCTAGAGTCGCCAAAAGAGCTATGTCGATAGGTGGGTTCGAGCTTTGAAGTTCATGGTTGGTGACATGGTTTGGTTGAAAGTCTCACCTTTGAAGGGTGTTATGAGATTTAGAATGAGAGGCGAACTCAGTTTGAGGTTCATTGTCCATTTTGAGATCCTTGATAGAGTAGTAGAGGTGTCTTATAGACTTGCTTTGCCACCCAACCTATCTTCAGTCCATCCGATATTATTATGTTTTGATGTTGCGACGTTATATTCTGGATGAGTCTCATGTGGTTACTGTGGATTCAGTTGAGTTGAGCCCTGATTTGACTTATGAAGAGTAGCCAACAGCCATTTTGGACAGACGGGTGAGGAAGTTGAGGACTAAGGAGATCGCTTTAGTAAAGGTCCAGGGAGCCATAAGCCCGAGAGTGAGGCTACTTAGGAGATACAGTCAGATATGCGTGCGCGATACCCTCAGTTATTTGAGCCTTCGGGTATGTTCCTTATCTTATGTTCGAGGATGAACATTGTTTTCTATAGTGGATGATGTAGTGACCTTCAAGGTCATTTATGGTATTCTAGACCAAATTACTATTTTGCCCTTCCCAAAAGATGCCTTGAATCATTTATGGATGAGTCCAAATGTCGGATTTTGAAAATATTGTAAAAAGTTATAGTTTTACAAAAGAAAGAGTTTAAAAAGGCTTAAAGTTGAAAATTTTGAGTTTTCTGGTCATTTTGAGTTTCGCATGTTGGAATTTGACTCTGTCAATTTCATCAGTTCCAAAATGCTTTATTTGGTCCAGGAGAATTGACATAATTGAATTTGGAGTTAGAATGGAGATTTTATGCCCAAAGTTGCATTTTCAATTCATTTTGGATCATAGGTTTGACTTTGGTCAACATTCGGAGTTCGTGAGCTTGTATCAAATTTTCATCAGTTCTATTGGTTTTGGGTGGTGAAGCTGACGCTAGAAATACCCTCATTGTAATTTTTTGAGGTTCTGTGAATATTTTGAGTTTTTAGGTCCGAAACTATTTTATATGATCTTTCTCGGGTTCAGGGCCACTAAAGTTCCAGATTCGAATTCTGACATTCCATTGAGTCCAAATTTTTTGTTCTGGTAGGGTTCCATGTTTCCTTTGTATTCACGGAGTTCCAAACAAATTCCCGAGGGTCTGGTTCTTGTTTTTGTTGTGATGTGGGTTGTTAGTTTTAGTTGTATCTGGTGCATGTCCTATTTGCTCTCCACATTCATGGGCCTGAGACCGCATTCGTGTAGGTATGGGTGTATTACCTTCCACATTTACGGGCTTCACTGCCTCATTCGTGGAGTACACTCCAGTGGACCTCTACATTAGCAGATAAGGCTCCACTTTCATAGAGCATTAAATATTCCTGAACAGTGATCTTTAAAGACGTGATTTAAACCCTTTCCACCATTTTTTGCATTTCAAGCTACATTCTAAGAGAGGATTTTTGAGGTTTTGAAGGAAAATTAATTGGGTAACTAATTGCTAACCTATTTCTATTATTTCCATTGATTAATTTGTGTTTCTAACTTCTAATTTTGGGATTTTAATGGTGGAATTTAGGGATTTTCGGACTTGAGTTTCCTAAAGTTAAATCATTGATTTCTCCCTCATCTTAGCTCTGTGTTTGAATCCGATTTCACTGTTGGATTCCTTGTTATGGGTAGGACATTTTCATCCATAAATTTTTAGTTTCCGACTATGTTTTTCGATATGAGATTTTTTATCATTTTACACTTTCTCTCCGAATTAACTGATTTTAGTGTCATTAGATTCGTTATGTGATTGTGGTTCTATATTTGAATAGACTGTGGTGACTTGGAGTATCATAGGAGGGGGAAAGCAGCGATTCCTTCTTGATTCGAGACGTTATTTTAGGCAAGTGGACTTCTAACCTTTTGTTAAGTATGAATGAACCTTGCATACTCCTATGTGTATGGAACTGAGTGTTTGGGGGAAGAGTTGTGTCATTCTAGGCTTGATCGTGACTTTTTATATTAAATACTTTGTCATATGGCTATATACTTAGTTGTAATTTAATTGTAAATTCCTAATCAATAGGATCTTATGATTTATTTGGTCTTGATAGCAAAATGATGCTTATATTGTGATATGATGGTATTGAGATATTGATGATAATAAGACATTGTTGTTATTGATATATTGTTTATAATGAGACACTGTTGATATTGAGACAATGATGATATTGAAACACTGATAATACTGAGATAATAATGGCATTGAGATAATGAGATCATTTTTATTGATGATATCATGTTGTTATTTATGATCTCACACACTGCATTTACTATTACTTGTGTGTTGATACTTGTGATGGCTATAGCTGATATGTGAGTAAGGAAGCATGTGAATTGGTGGCCAAGGTTTCTACTGGTCAAGCCGAGGAAATATGCCGGTGGTCCGAGGTCTTTTCCTGATGGGTGAGCATTAGCCGAGGTCTTTGCCGATGGTGTAGACAAATACATGGTCTACATGAGATCCCCATAGGTTCCAATCCGAGGCATATATATGGTCAACGGATGTGTATCATAGGGCAAACATGCATCACAATCATTTGACATTGCACTGCATTATATACATCTCATGGCATCCACTCCATCTCATATCATATCTGATTGATATAGCTTTATATTGTTTATGAGATTGTATACTTTATGTATCCCTGATCTTGATGTAAGTGTTGGATTTTAGGTGAGTGCCATCACACTCGGATTTTAGGTCTTGACAAGTTATGATGTTATGAATCCCTCTTATGCACGTGAAAGATGGTGATAAGAACAATTCTCATCAAAAGATAGATCCCCTTGTGATAAGGACCATTCTCATATGTTAGATCTCAAGTTAGATGAGTTACTCTTTATATAATGATGCTACGTTTAGCCCTTGTAGGCTAGGCTAGTGGATCCACCTAAGCCTTATTATTCATTGAAGATGCATATGCGATGTTGACGGAGTTCTACTTGGAAAGTTGTTGCACCTGGTAAAGTTACCAAAATACTCCTAGATGAGATACACTTGCATAACACATCTTTCTAAACTTTTTTGGCAAATCAAGGCCGAAATCGCAATCAGCACGAGAAATTGCATGGGAAAATGGTCTCGGTTCAATTTTAGAGCAACCATGTTAAAAGAAATTTTTTTGGGGCAAAGATGCACTTCCAGAAGAGTACACGACAGGTCCGCGTTGCAGACGTTGGTGGAGTTGCACTTAACTATTGTCCCGATATTTCTACAGGATTTGAAAATCAATTGGGATTTTTTTTGAAGAAAATGTATTGTGAGGGACAAAGTTCGAGTCGCGGACTTGTTCCGGATAGTGCAAATTATTCACTTTTTTCAAGGGGCATTCTAGACTTTTCCTTACCCCTCCTAAACTTAACCTACGACTTATACAAGTTGTTTTTGACTTAAAAGGGTTTTAAAATCTATTTCAAAGCCTTCTACACATTCTACAAAAAAGCTAGGGCTAAGAGAGGAGAAAAAGAGCTAGAGATTCGAGTGATTGGAGCATAAACCCTTGTCAATTGATCATAAAACTTCATCCCAGATATTTAAGGCTACCTAAAGATTAAGTTTATCCACGTGCCTTTCATTCACATGATTCGAATTAGAGTGTAGGAATTGAGTAGTGAAATCCTATAATTCAAAACTTTGAATATCTTTCAATTATGATTGAGTTTTCATACATATGTATAAACCAAGTGATGAGTTGCATGTGGTCTACTTGAAATTTGGGCATTTCTTTATTATGAACCCTAAGTTGTAACGTTCTAAGTAATCCTTATTGCATTGACTAAATTGCATGATTGTGAATATATGAGTTGAGTAACTTGAGAATGAAGAGCATATTACTTGTGTATACATATGTAATGAACATCTTACATGTTTTCTGTTATGAGTATGATTGATCGGAGTCTAAGTGACCATTTTAGTCAGAATCGTGAGTGGTTTGATGAGTTCTGATAGCAAGTATGATTAATGGTCTTGATTTGTTGAATTGATGAATGAGTTGATAGAGTTTGATTGGAGTTAATGTAAATATGAGATCGAGGTGATTAATTTGAGTATCTTTTAGTCTTGGGAGAAGTATTAAGCACCGATATGGGTGCAAGAAAATAACAACTCTAACCCATAAACTATATTGCCAGCGTAGGATAGTTGTGTCGTTAAATCGGGCGACTCATGTCCTAAAAATATGGGATTGATTGTGGATCCAAGAGAGGTTTGATCATCCTTTACCTTGGCAAGTATTGGATGGGCATGGCAACGATGTCTCCTTTGTTTTGCATCACCAAACTAAAAGTGGTGATAAATATATTGAGTATATATATTACATCCAATCCTTACATCATAATTATAAGTCAGTATATATTGAGTATTTATTCAAATTGATTGTCTTTCTTGAGTACTTTCTCCCATTGTTGAGTATGATGTAACGATGAGGTTAGGTTGTTCTCTTGGGGAATCAAGAATGGTCCTTCAAGTGTTGGTCACGCAAAAGTACCCACCTAAGGCATGAAACAAGTAGTCTCCCCATGCCAACATACGGTTATGTTTGATTCCATGTCATAGCTCGCATAGTCTTATATGCAGATTATGGTCTCCTCCCACATATGTATAATGATAGGATGTTATGTTTATCTTCCATGTATGATTTTATCAAAGCATTCTCATGCATGTCATATTGAGCTTATTTCTATTGTACATGATTATGCATCTTATTTATGAAACTTATTATCTATTGTTGCACTTCATCCCACGTATATTCAAAGTACTAACACATACTTTTTGCCTACATGATCTAACCATGTATGGACCAGAGCACTTCCTCATCTACCTCCTCATGGATAGTTTGGTTTGAGAAGATCATTTGCTGTGGTGAGTCCTCTAATTCGAGGGCAATGCCCCATTTTTATCTAGCTTGTTATATTGAGACATTATTACTTTACTTTCTATTTTGAGGGTGAGCCCGGAACATGTCTTTGCCTCCGTCCTACTCATACTTAGAGGTGATGTTGGATACTTACGCTATGTACACACTATGCTATATTTGAGCTTTTATGGAAACTTGTCCCTTAGTCCCTGTTCCCTTTATGATATTGATGATGATGGCATGTGATGAAAGTCCTAAGCCCCTACTTCCCCATATATTGAGTCATACTTACCCTTTGATGGTGGAAATCCCTATTCCCTTATTACCCTCATAGCGTGAGTCATAAACCACGATTCCCTTAGAATGATTTGTTTATGCTTGATTATATTCCGCAACCAAGGATGTGGCCAAGTTGTGTTATGAGGCATGTTTGGGGTATCTTTGGGTTCCTCACTCGCCATGTCACACCTAGGCCCTAGGCTTGGATCGTGACTGAAGGTAAGATAGGTACCATCATGACATGTAAGGTCAGATCTTAACATTATCCCACTATTTATTAATTATGTATTAGAATTAGAGTTAAATACATTAAGCTACATCACTTCTTGAAGAGAATCTAAACTTGGTAATTATTTTTTATCACATGTCCATTTACTGTTGTGGAACTGATGATGCTGAGGCTGGTATGTCTCCCATATCAATTAAATACTGTACTGGAGATATAATTAATAGAGCCCAGCCTCAGTTATTATTTGGTAGTGGTGTTTGCACATCACTTCAAAATATTTCTTCATGATGGAAAGAAATATTTGAAAAAATATTTATGCAGGTGCTTATAGAAAATCAAAAGTCTAATCCTAAACAAGCATCATTTTGTTAAAATAAAGATTAGTAAAGTTGATTGCCCACATCAAACAAATATAGTAAGAAAAGAGCCACATTATAAAGAATGTAGTAGTAATAAAGGAATTGATTTTCTCACCAATATATACTGACTTATAATTATGTAAAACAAATAAATACATATTCCTTCTCAACCCAAAATATGATAAAATACATACTCCTATTAATCATGCCAGATTATAAAAGGATACGATCATCCTTCACTAAATTAAATATATTAAGAAAATACAAAATACTAATTATGTAAAACAGATTTGTGCGTAAAAGTTAGAATACTTAATCTCAACTGTGGTCATAATCCTTAATCCCTACCATCGAGTATTAAGTTAATATAACAGCACTAACTTCATTATTCAAAGGAATGTCAATTTATGCAATTGAATTTAGCGTGGTCCAAATGTGTACAATTTTTTAATAATTGACGTAATATACATGTTAATATTATTACATAAAGGAGTTTTTAAAATTATAATAGTATAAAGTCACGAATCTTGCAAAGGCTAAATTATTCCTTCAAAAGAACTAAAATTAAAATATTTTCAAAATATATAACGATATATTTGGACAATCTAAAGAAAATGTAGAACAAAACTGGAATCGAGAAAGTATATAATTCTAAAATAGAGTACATATGACAATATACACAAATTGTATACCAAACAAAATGGGTCAAAAGTCCAAAAGAATAGTTGAAAGCCCAAAGATTGTGAATTAGTGTACTAGCTAATGAGAAAGACCATGTATCATCAATATCGTGAAATCATTCGAAATAAGCTTCTGTTATAACAATTTGTACTAATAATTCTTAATTATCTATTATTTTATAAGTGTATCGTAATGGAAAAACTACATAATTAGACAAATATCCACACCATGCATCTATATCTACTAAATTAATCTATACTTTTAAATAATTACGTATTATTCCTTTATTAATTATGTATCAAAACTAGAATTGAATATGTTAAGATACATCACTTCTTTAAAAAATCTAAAATTGATAAGCATTTTTTATCACATTTCAATTCACTATTGTTGAACTGCTGATGCAGAGGCTAACATGTCTCTCATATCAAATAAATAATGTACTAAAGATACAATTAGTGGAGCTCAGCCTCAATTGTTTATTAGAGGTAGTATTTAAGATTTTGTAACGAAACGAGGTTTTCCAATTTTTTACATATCACTTCAAATATTTCTTCACAATGGAAAGAAATAATTAAAAAGATATTTATGAACGTGCTTATGAAAAATCAAAGTTAAATCATGAACTAGCATTATTTTTTTTAAAAAAAAAGTAAAATTGACTTGTCATATGAGAAAAATATAGTAAGAAAAGAGGCACATTACAAAGATGTAATGACCTCAATGGTCATTTATGGTATTTTCTAGTTTTATTTGTATCTGGTGCATGTCTCATTTGCTCTCCGCATCCACGGGCCTGAGATCGCGTTTGCGAAGGTGTGGGTGTATTACCCTCCGCGTTCGTCGAGAACACACTAGTGGACCTCCGCGTTCGCGAATATGGCTCCATGTTCTCGGAGCATTAATGATGCCTTGATAGTGACCTTCTTTAAAGACGTGATTTAAACCCTTTCCATCATTTTTGGTATTTCAAGCTTCACTCTAAGAGAGAGATTTCGTGGGTTTTCAAGGCAGAGTGATTGGGTAACTATTTACTAACCTATTTCTATTGATTAAATTGTGTTCACAACTTCTAATTTTGGGATCTTAATGGTGGAATTTGGGATATTCAGACTTGAGTTTCCTAAACTTAAATTATTGATTTCTCCCTCATCTTAGCTCTTTTTTTGAAATCTATTTCACCATTGGATTCCTTACAAGGGGTAGAACATTTCATCCATAAATTTTCAGTTTTCGACTACGTTTTTCAATATGAGATTTTTTATCATTTTACTCTCGCTCCAAATTAATTGATTTTAGTGTCATTAGATTCGTTATGTGATTGTTGTGTTATATTTGAATAGATTATGGTAACTTGGAGTATTGTAGGAGGGGGAAGCAGCAATTCCTTCATGATTTAGAGACTTTATTTGAGGCAAGTGGGCTTCTAACATTTTGTTAAGTATGAATGAACCTTGTATACTCCTATGTATATGGAATTGAGTGTTTGGGGTAGAATTCTATCATTTTAGGCTTGATCATGACTTTTCGTATTGAATACTTGGTCATATGGCTATATACTAATCGTAATTTAATTGTGAATTTATAATCTATGTGATCTTGTGATTTATTTGGTGTTGATAGTGAGTTGGTGCTTATATTGTGGTATGATTGTATTGAGATATTGATGATAATGAGAAATAGTTAATATTGAGATATTGTTGATAATAGACACTATTGATATTGAGACATTGATGATATTGAAAAACAAATGATATTGAGATACTGATCGCTTTGAGATAATGAGATCGTTTTGATTGATGATATCATATTATATTTGTGATCATGCACACTGCATTTATTATTACCTGTGCGTTAATACTTGTGATAGCTATGACCTAGATATGAGTAAGGAAGCATATGGATTGGTGGCCGAAGTCTCTACTGGTCGAGCTAAGATAATATGCCAGCGGTATGAGGTCATTTTCGGATGGATTTGAGGTCTTACCTGGACGGGTGAGCATTAGCTGAGGTCTTTGTTGGTGATGTTCATAGATACATGTTCTATGTAAGACCCCCATGGGTTTTGATCTGGGGCATATATATGGTCAATGGATGTGTATCGTAGGGTAGACATGGATCATAATTATTTGACATTGCATTGCATTGAATACATCTCATGGAATCCACTCCATCTCATATCATATCTGATTAATATAGTTGTATATTGTTTATAAGATTGTGTACTTATTGTATCCCTAATCTTGATGTAAGTGTTGGATCTATCTATATACTTGTGTGTTGAGATACTATGCTAGATGATGAGTATATCTATATTACTGGGATTGTATATTATTATGCTAGGACTTTTCTGAGTGCACGGTTGTAGTTCGACAGATTATGGTTGGGATTTAAGGAGTTCTTTTGTTCTTCGTTCATTTATCTTAGGTTATTTCTATTTGTTGAGTATCCCATGTTTGGTGCTCACCCCCTGCTACATTGTTGTAGGTTGTGAGCCTGGTCCATCTTGCTAGATTTCCTTCTTGTTGGATTGTCTTCCAGACTTATTGTGAGGTAGCAGCTTATGTCTTTAGCAGGCCTTAATGATTTCCCTCTTATGTTTCGATTCTATTTAAGGACTAGACATTATACCTTGTATTTCATTTGAGTATTCTATATATAGACGCTTGTACACGTGATCACTAGTCCTTGGGATACTTGTAGCTTATTTTCTTTGGCTTATTTGTATGGTTAGATTGTTGTCTTCCACTTTATTTTCATTTGTTAAGTTGCTTGGATTTTGGGCTGACTCACCTTGGTGGATTAGGTGAATTCAATCACACTCGAATTTTGGGTTGTGATAATTTGGTATTAGAGCCCCAGGTCTATAGATCTCACATGTGCACGAGCCAGTCTAGTTAAGTATTGAGGATCATTGCGGAGACGTCCGTTACTTATCCTTGAGAAGCTTTGAAGACTGATAGGATACACTCTTTCTTTTCATTCTAATCAATTTGTGTGTGGGTTGTGTATAAGTGTTGAGTGTTTGTGTGTCCTTTTGACAGATGGCAAGGACCAGAGCTATTGCTGCTACAGGTCGAGGGGAGGCGGCCCCTTATGTTGCTATTGAGACCCCAACTAGGAGTAGTGGTTGTGCCCGAGGGCGAGCTAGAGGCCGGGGCCGAAGAGCTGTACTGGCAAGGGACTATGAGCGGGGATATCTCCCTCGAGCCATCCCTAGAGCCCAGACAGGAGCAGGTTTCACATGAGTTTGCTGCAACACCACTACTCTAGGATACACTTTTGAGAGTCTTGGGGGTGTTGGAGACTTTGGGGCAGGCAGGTAGCCCAACTACACGCGTGGTACTTCACAGACTCGAGTGAAGGTGCAACCTAAGACTGGAAATGAAACTGGTAGGTGCCGGTTCTGTACCGATTCAGTACCAATTTCGGTACTCTACAAGTAGTTGCCGGTATAGGGGTAACGGGAGGGGGTACCGGGAAGGGAAGAGGATTTTTTTTGGTAATTACCGATTCTGGACAGGTGCCAAACCGGTATTACCGGTTTAAATTTTTTTTATTTTTCAAAAAGGTTAGCGTTGGGGTGGGGCTCACCAAGGGTAACCTAGCTGTTTTTAGTCGTTGAAGGGCTTTTTTCGTTTTTATTTTATTTTATTTTCAAATATTCAATATTTTTTCAACTATAAATACTCCTAAATCTTTCATATTTTTTCCATCAAATTCTCTCAATGATCTTAAAATTCTCTCAATTTTTTCAACTCTCTCATTTCTCAATTCTCTCCACTATTATAAATTTATAATTATATTATACATACTACTCTCAAATTAATTATAAATATTAATTATTTACTCTCTCAATTATTCAATTAATATTAATTACTATTTAGTTTGGTGTGTTAATTGCAATTTGGAGCAAATTTTGGTGAATCAATTTGGAGCATATTCAAGCTTCAACTTTCATCAATTTCGGCTTCTATGTCTATTTTTACACAGACGTTTGGTACCTTCGTTCCAACTTATTTCTTCTTCTAATTAGTTTTTTTTCTTTAATCTTTTCTACATGAGTACTTGTCTAGTTAAATAAATTTTTATATATTCATATTATAAGTTCACATTTCATAACTTGAATTTTTACATATAACATTTACTTGTTTAATTTAATTTAATATGGATTCCGGTAGAAAAGCTAAGGGAAAAAGTACTTTTTTCGGTAGAATAACCAAAGCTTTAACCGGTAAAAAATCCGGTGGTAGTTCGTCTAAATCTACAAGACAACCACCACTTAGATTTAATACCAAAGATTTTACACATGTAGACAACACTTATTTTAATATATTGATTCTAATACGGAATTAGATCATGATTTTCTTGAACGTAGATTTGATTTTGATGAAGATTTACCAGAAGATGATATTGAATTTAATGAGGACGACGATATTTTTTATGAAGATGAAACTCAACACCCATATACTGCTACTACTCCCCCCTTCTCGCTCCCGCTCCCCCCCTACAACCATCGTCATTTAATAGGCCTAAGACGGAACGGGTTGAAAAATCTGTTGTGTGGCAATTTTTAACACAAAATGAAGATAAAATAAAAATAATTTATAATAAATGTAAGCACGTTTTAAACCATAAAACTTCGAGAAAGGGGTGGGACGGGTCATTTAAAAAATCACTTAACACATTGTTGTAAATTAGAATTTTCGCATGCTCAAGCCATTGCGGATATCAAAAAATATGGAACTCCCATTCCCGAAGAATCGATGGGAGGTTCAAATATGGGGCAGTCACAATTAAACCCTATTAATGCTTCCGGTCATAGTACACATCGCCTTTTTAATGGACAACATGACTTAGACGAACTTGCCAAAATGATTGTTGTTACTGATTTGCCTTTTAGTTTTGCCGAAAATCTTGGTTTTATTCATTATATTCAAATTGTTTATAACCCATCTTTTAATGGTTTCTCAAGAAATACAATAGAAAAAAGTTGTATTTGATTTTCAGGCACGACATGTACAATATCTTCGATGTTTATTTACTTATAATACTTGTAAACTAGCAATTACTTCTGATATGGGTCGTAGTATAACCGTTAATGATTATTTTACAATTACCGGCCATTGGATAGATGAAAATTAGAACATGCAAAAAACAATTTTAGGATATAAAAGTTGTGAAATGCGTAAAACTGGTTCTTATGTTGCGCAGACTATTCTTGTTGTTTTACAATTTTTTGGTATTTCAAGTAAAACAATTAGTGTAACTTTAGATAAAGCTTCTAGTAATAAACATGTTGTTGATTAGTTAAGACCTGTTCTTAGTCCTATTTACTAAGATAATTTTCATATAAAATGTGCTGCTCATATTTACAATATAATTGTTAGAGATGGTATGTCATTATTTGAAAATGGTTGTAATAAAGTAGAAATTGCATGTCATTTTATTTTTAAATGTCAAGTAAAGTCTAGGCGTAATGCATTTGAAAGTCGGTGCATTGAATGTAATTTGCCTGTTAGAAAAATTCTCAAAACCGTAGCTACTAGGTGGAATTCATTGTATGAAATGCTAAAAGTAGCTTATGAATATAGGAGACCGGTTACAATGGTTTGGAATGCCCATAATGCAGATATGACTTACCGACTAGATGAAAATGATTGGAATATTTTTCGAATTTAATTGAAATTTTAAGAGTTTTTTATTTAGCCATTAAACAAATCTATGGTCTTTTTTATCCTATGATTTGTTCCGTTTTGCCTAATATTTGTGCTATTTGTACTAAATTTTCTTTGTTTAGAAATAATCCAAAATTTAAAGAACCTGTTACAAAAATGATTGAAAAATTTCGAAAATACTTTTTCCCAATTCCTCAAATTTATTTAACTGCTTGTTTATTTAACCCGACTTACAAAGAAGTCGGAGTATCTCGAATGGTAGATAGTATATATGCAAACTTAGAAATTGAATACGATGAAGAATATCAATCACATAATTTAGATGTAGTTAAAAGTAGCTTTAGAACAGAAGCTAGGAAACTGTATGATTTAGAAGAGTATAATTTAGTAGAAAATGTACAATATCAAGAACCACAACCATCTAGGCCTAGATACAAGGATGATATTGATGACATGTTAGAATTTCATCTTGGACTTACTACTAACGAAAACAATGATTTTGATGAATATCTTAACTAGGCTACAGAAAGCATTAAGGATACGGAGGGGAAAGCAGCAACTTTTGGTATGGTGGAAGAATAGTGGAAAAGCTTTTCCAAGACTTCAGCCGGTGGTTCGTGATGTCCTCGCTATTCAAGCATCATCGGTGGCTTCAGAAGGCGTTTTTAGTGCTGCTAGATTCCAATTTGGAGACCATAAGCATTCACTAGCAACAAATAGCTTGAAAGTTTCAGTCTTATTTCGAGATTGGATAAATGCAGAGCAGAGGAATTTAGGGTGTTCAACTTTGCCTTCTCAGTTTGAAGCCGATATAGATAATATTTTATCGAAATCAAGTGAAGACGACGTCGATTTTCTGGAGGAACAAGCTCAAGAGCCAATTCTAGAAAATATAAAACTTGAAATGTTAGAAACACTTAGACAAGAATTTTTCAAAGTAGTTTAAGACATTAGTGATTTAGTGTATTACAAATTTACAATAAATAAGACCTAATTGAAACAGAACCCTTCCTAGAAGGTGGCTGCATAAATTAGGTTGATTTCTAATATTTGTACATTGTACAATTTAAATTTTAAAATAACATAGTAAAATTATAGGCTATTTGCCTTATTTCTTTTTTTAATGTTATTATATTGATTTAAATTTTAATTTAAGTTTTGAATTTTTTTAAAATATATTTGCCCCCTTATTTCTCAAATCTTTGTTAACTTTAAAGTTTAAAATACAAAAAGAAACATTCAAAATTTAAACTTTATATTTAAAAATTAGAAATTTAAACTTTTAAAGTAAAAAAGTTAAAAAAAAATTGATTTTACACTTTTAAATTTTCAATATAAGTATAATTACTTATAAAACTAGTTGTAGTTAGTTAATTTAAAACTTTTATATATATTTTATGACTACTTAAAATCTTTAATTAAACTTCATTTTAAACTTTCAAAACTTTACATAATGAATATTAATACTATTTTTAAATTTTAATTTAACCTTTAACATTTTAAACTTCAATTTTAATTTTAAATATTAAACTTAATTTAAAATATAAAAATTAAACTTAATTTAAAATATAATAATTTTATCAAATTTGATTTTTTTTCCAGATTACTGGTCTGGTCCGGTCTGGTTTCATACCGGTTGGTACCAGACTGGACCGATAAGGGGGGAATTTCCCGTTGCGCCGGTACCGGTTCCAAAAATTCCCCCTCCCCCCTTTGTACCAAATCCGGCCCGATACCGATAATTACGGTCTGGTGGTGCCGGATCCGATTTTTTCGCCAGTCTTAGCACAACCTCAAGATAAGCAGCAGGCCACGGAGGCCTAGGTTCAGGATGAGCAGCCACTCGCAGCTCCGATTGATGAGATACTACCAGCTATTTCCTTTACTTCCTTTATTGATGATGAGCAGCGAAAATATGAGAGATTCTGAAAGATGGACCCACCTCAGTTTAGGGTGGGAAGACTGAGGATGCTCATAAGTTCCTGTGTACTTGTAGGGAGTTAACAGATATCGTGGGACTAGTAGAGACATATAGAGTGAGATATGTCACCCTCCAGTCAGGGAGTGGTGGAGGACTTATACAGTATCCCTTCCAGTTGGATCTCCTCAGATAACTTGGGAGACATTTTCTGATGCATTCTATGATCGGTTTATTCCTTGGAGTGTCCGCAAAGAGAGCCGATTGAGGTTTGAGAGCTTGAGGCAGGGCACCATGACTGTATCAGAGTACGAGATCAGGTTTTGCTAGTCGGGCCATCATGCCACAACTATACTTCTGACTGCGGAAGAGAAGGTTCGTCAATTTGTGAGAGGACTGAATTATCCTATCAAATAGTCAATATTTTACGTAGCTAGAGATGGAACCTCGTTTCAAAAAGTTGTTTGCACCACCAAAGAGGCAGAGTTGATGCAGAAAGAGGAGTTTGGAGACCTCAAAAGGGTTTGTACTTTAGGACAATACTCAGGTGCCTCATCAGGGGGCATAGTATGGTTAGAAGAGATAGTTCTTTTTAGAATACTGGGGTTCACACAGCCTTGCCAGCGTTAGAGGGAGGACGAGGTCTCCATGATTCCTTTAGTTCAGGGCAGAGTTCATCCTGTTCTCAGTAGAGGCCCATGGCCCGGGGAGGTTACAGTACACCTTCTTGTCCTTCTCAGTAGTGGTCCACCCCTAGATCCTGCTTTGGATGTGGATCTCCTTACAACATGATTTCTCTAGTGCCCTAAATAGACTCATTCTAGGCCGCACCATTCATACTCTACAGCACTTGTTTGAGCACCACCAGCTAGAGGTTCAACCCTACAGACTGGGGGCTGGGGTAGAGGTCGAACTGATATAGGTGGACATACCAGTGTTAGGGGAGCAGGTGATACTTACACTCCTTCAGGTGGTAGAGGTTCCCATTGTTATGCTTTTCCAGGTAGACCCAAGGTAGAGGCCTCCGATGTTATGATCACTAGTATTGTTCTGGTTTACCATTGCCCTTCATTTGTGTTATTTGATCCTGGCTCTACTTACTCTTATGTTTCTGTTATTTGTCAATGGGGTTTGAGTTTCCTTGCGATTCCATGTCTGTGCTTGTTTATGTTTCGACCCCAGTAGGAGAGCTTTTAGTAGTGGATCAGATGTACTGATCTGGTCTTGTTACTTTGGCGGGCTATGGGACTTGGGTAGATCTGATTATATTAGATATGGTAGATTTTAATATTATTTTGGGTACAGATTGGCTATCTAAGTATCGTGCTATGCTTGATTGTTATGCCAAGACCGTTACCTTAGCCATACCAGATGCATCGAGAATTGAGTGGACTGGTTCAAAGGGTTCCTATCCCAGTAAAGTGATATCTTATATTGGGCCAAAAAGTTAATTGATCGAGGTTGTTTGGTTTATTTGGCTTTTATTTGTGATGCTGTTGTTGAGTCACCTTCAATGGAGTCTATTCTGGTGGTTTGTGAGATTCTGGATATGTTTCCTATTGATCTAGCAAGGGTCCCTCCCGATCGGGACATAGATTTTGCTATTGACCTTGAGCCGAGCACCAAGCCTATTTTTGTCGCTCCTTATCGGATGGCTCCAGCTGAATTAAAGAGGTTAAAGAAGGAGCTCCACGATTTGTTGAGCAAGTTCTTTATTCGCCCTAATGTCTCACCATGGGGTTCCCCAGTCTTGTTTGTAAAGAAAAACGGATCCATGAGGATGTGTATTGATTATAGACAATTGAATAAAGTGATTGTCAAGAACAAGTACCCACTTCCTCGTATATATTACTTATTTGATCAGCTTCACGGAGGAACCCTATTTTCTAAGATTGACTTGAGGTTCGGGTATTATCCGCTTTGAATTCTGCCATTAGACATACCCAAGATAACTTTCTGGACCACATATGACCACTACAAGTTCATTGTTATGTCCTTTGGTTTGACTAATGCCCCTGCAGTGTTTATGGAGTTGAAGAATGGAGTGTTCCGACTATATCTGGACTCGTTCATGTTGTATTCATTGATGATATCTTTGTCTATTCCAAGACTAAGGAGGACTATGTGAGGCATTTGAGGATTGTACTCCAGAGGCTCAAAGAGGAGAAGTTGTATGCAAAGTTCTCCAAGTGTGAGTTCTGGTTGAGTTCGGTAGCATTCCTGGGGCACGTGGTGTCCATGAAGGGTATTTGAGTTGATCTGATGAAGACTGAGGTCGCTCGGGGGTAGGAGTAGGCCTACATCAGCTATAGAGATTTGTAATTTTGTAGATTTGGCTGGCTATTATCGCCATTTTGTTCAAGTTTCTCCACTACTGCAGCTCGGTGACTAGGCTTACTAAGAAGAATGTGGTATTTCATTAGTCCGATGAGTGTATGATGTCGCCCAAGATACATTTCCTTTTTGATAGTTAAAGCGGTTGTTGTCAAGATTATAACCTAACCAAGGTTAGGGCCAAATCCCACGGGGAATATGGTAGACTCAGACTAATTTCAAGCAAGTCGAGTAAATTACCTACTTATCTCCCAAAGAGGGGGGGGTTGTAATTTGTAGAAAGTTAACCTAACCTAGAACAAGTGTTGTGAAACTAATGAGAAGAGTTACTAGGGTATGGTGTTCCCCATGATTCCCTAACATGGTATACCAGTTAACCATAATCTTTTCTACTGTGTTGTATGCAGAATGGTAAGTTAAGTTTACCAAACCCTTTGATCCAGGCGAGAGGTAAATTTCTCTGTGTGATTTAATATATCCCCGCAATGTAACATTCCTAACCCTTACTTATTGTCCCAGTACAACCTCCCCTTGATCTTGTTTGGTTGATTAGATGAGAAGAAATCGACCGAATCTTGTTAATAAATCTCTTTTTTCATTCATTACTACCTTTATCCAGTCAGTAACAACTAAGTGAGTTCTAATGTTGGCGACCACTAAAAAGCAATCAAAACTAATAGAATTAAATAATACATGCATGCACACTTTCCAAGAATTACGAATTATCCAGTTTTACCTTGTTAGTTCTGCATGGTTTTAATATCCTAGTTGTTGATTTAGCTATGCATAATCACTGTAGATACAAGAATCATGATATGGAATAATATAATTGAGCACTTATAAAGATGAATTTAAGAACAAGAAATCACAAACGTTTCACAAGTAATCACAAAGTAATGATTAAAATCACAAAGTTATGTTCCAAGTGTTTCTAAGCACTTCTATCAAGGTTTTTTGGTCGTTCTCCTTCATTCTCTGCTAAAAATAAACTAAAAACCTATTTATTATAACTAAAATACAAGTCCAAAAAAATAGAAAAACTGGATTCGGCAGGCAATATGGGCAGGGTTACGGGCCATATAAAGTTTTACAGCCCGTACTGAGGCTTTGTAAACTTCATCCTTTAAAACAGGCATAGCTAATACGAGACCTTTCTACGGGTCATATTCATACTTATGACCAGTATAGGATTTTGTCCGATGAATTTCCAAAAAATCCTAATTGCTGATCCTCAGGTACGAAACCTCATTCACAACTCGTACATATTTCCACAACTCGTTTGATAGTTCGCCATATGCAACTTCAGAAAATATGCCCTTCACTGGATCTCACCTATGAATCCACTCTGTGGCTCGTGAAACTTCCATGGCCAATACATCAGCAAAAATGCAACAACTACAACACTTAGCCCAAAATCATGCCAAATCCTGTAATCTTAAAATACAAACACAAAAACACATCAAACTACTAACATCACTTTGAGAACATACAAAATTTCAAGTTTTAAGCATCAAAAGTACTGTATTTTGACAGCACATCAACACTCTTAACTTAAAATTGTTGCTTGTCCTCAAGCGACTGACTCAATCTATATAAGCAGTATAGTAACACACAAATCTCAATCTAGTGGCACATATCACCTCAAATCAAGCACAGATACTCACACTACTCATCAATGCATATCAGATAGTTATCAAACAAACCAATGCAAATCAATACATGTGATAGTTCAACTATGACAAGCAAGGTAACCACAGATAAGCAATAATCACTTAATTAATCAAAAATCAACAGTGTAATGCAAGTACCCTCACAAAAAGAAGTCTCATATCCCACTCATGATAGTATTTTCATATTTAATTCTTGAGACTAAATAAAATCACTCGCTCTCACAGTAGATATTCAAACGTCATGCTCAATACCATATGCTTGCCCTTATACTCATAACTATGACCTTTGACTACTTGAACTAAGATCACTATAGGACTTTCAGGGGACTTTGGTATAATTTATTGGGAACATAGTGACTAATGGCCCTCCTTGACTCTGCGTTATTCTACACTTTTGCCCTACCAACACTGTCATTTTTCAACTCATTCTCCCTTTCTCCTATTCAAGCTTTTTTGGGTGCCTCACTCTCACTTTTAGCTCATTGCCTTCTATTTTCACATTCTTTTTCTTTTTAGCTCATTCTATAGGCATCTATTAATTTTTCTTGCACCCATAGCACATTCCCCCCGTTTTCATGTATCATCAGCTTCCACCCTATTTACAACTTGTTTGGATGGTGGTTTTCCATAGTATAGTATAGTATAGTTATTAAGAGAACAACGTTTGTTTTGATTGTTTCATTAATTATATGGTATGGTATGGTTTTGTTTCACAGTTCTGTAACCATGAAAAACCCCCACTTTTTGAAACCACCCATTTGGTGGTATCCCATGGTTTTGTTATTTTTTTTTTCAATTATACCCTTATTTAATTTTTAATAATTATAGTTTATCCTTTATTCTTTATTAAACTTTACCTTAATATATGTATTATTATTTTTATTACTTTCTCCGCATCAACTTTTGAAATTTCTTTTCCACCTCCCTTCTTTTCTTTCACGTTTTAGTGTATTTTTTTAGGTTCATTTATTTAAAAGTTCTTACTTTTTTATTTTCTTGTATTGTTTGTATAGAATGAAGATATATTAGCTTGTATGTTTCCCTACTCGATTTTATGTATTTAGTTTTTTAAAAGTTATTAAAAAACTATTGATAAATTTAATATTTATAATATTTAAGGATATTTTTGTAGATTTATATACAGTCAAATCAAATAATAAATTATTATTTAACAATAGTAACCCGTACAATCTATCCAAAAATTGTATGGTACTGTACTGTACGATACCATACCATACAATACCATACATTAGAAAACCATGGCAACCCACCATCTAAACAAGCTGTTAGTGTGAATTTCCTTATAGAAGCCACCCTCAACTTAGGCTTTTGTATCGAATTGAGGTGCACAATATCCAACTTATGAACTAGGGTCACTTATGGTAGCCACCCTCAACTTAAGTTTTTTTCCTCAGTCAAGGTGCACAATATTCAAAGAAGGACCAGACCGATTTCAGGATTTCACATTCAACAAGTCTAGGTTACTTAGGTTTTTACAAAAAAGGCTACATACAAAGCTCAAACATTGGGATCAAGCGATACATTACGCATTTGGTTGGTCGTTTAGGCTAAGTGGACTAATATGAAATAATGACCTACGATCCTTTCCTACCCAACTATTCTACAGTCTAAGTTAGAGTAACAAAGCAAGTTCTGAATTGAAATACAGTATAAGAATTAAGCAAAGAAAGCTCACACACACCTGACACTGTTTACACTATCAACATAAACTCTTATATCATGCTTTTCATCAAGATTAAACCTCACTTATCAGAACAAGCACTATCACTCATCAATATCACATGGTTGTTATCAAGACTACCTAACAAAATTTGATGGGTATCATTTTTCGCAAAAACTAAAACATATGCCATAGACTTTAGTACTAAATGCTACTAATACTACCTACACATCCTAAACGTGCCGATTCAACAGAATACTGTATGCAACATTTGGAGTAACCCACCCAAAATGATGAACATTATGTCATCCGATAATGGAGGTAACTCAATAGCTCCAGTGACATCTGTCACCATAGGATCAAGCCGGTATTGATTCCACGTGTGTTCGTGGCTTGAAGATCCTGTGGTGGTGGATTATCATCCTCAAACGGAGTTAGGTTATTATTATTATTATTATTTTAGTTCAGTGTTGCATTCACTGCCTCATTTCCAACATTGTTTGCGTTGTTCTAGGCCATTCTTCTTAGTGTCTTTTTTACCTCAGGGTCAAACGGAGTCAAGGGTCTACCTTGACTATGAGTGTTGTGCATACACTACACTTGCATGTTATAACAAAACAAAAACAACAAAAATGTATAATGAGGGAAACAAGTATTAATTCCTAAATTGCTAAAATTAAACCAGTCTAAGCCATATTCCCTGGAAACGGCGCCAAAATCTTGATGTCATCTAAGCTACACCTCTTTTTTGAAGGTTTAAGTGATCGTTGACAAGATATATAACCTAACCAAGGTTAGGGTCGAACCCACAGAGAATATGGTCAGACTCGGAACAATTGCAAGTAAGTCGAATGAATTAACCTACTTATCTCCCAAAAGGGGGGTTTCGTAATTGCAAGAAAATAAACCTAGGCTAGAATGAGTGTTGTGGAACCACTGAGAGAAGTAACTAGGGTATTGTGTTCCCATGAATCCCTAACTTGGTGTTACCAAATAATCGTAATTGTTTTTAGTGTGTAGCATGCAGAATGGTAAGTTAAGTTTACCAATCCCTTTGATCCAGGTGATAGGTAAATTTTACTACGTGATTTGATCCATCCCCGCAGTGTGACATTACTAACCTTTACCTATTGTTCTCGTACAACCTCCCTTGATCCAGTTCGGTTGATTAGACAAGAGTGATTACATTGAATACTGTTAATTAATCTCTTTTCCCATTCATTAATACGTTGATCCAGTCAGTAACAACTAAGCAAGTTCTAACGTTGGCCACTGTTAAAAAGCAATCAAAATGAAGAGAATTAATTAATACATGCATGCACACTTTTCAAGAATTACGGATTATCTAGTTTTACTTTGTTAGTTCCTCATGGTTCTCATAACCCTAGTTGTGGATTTAGCTACGCATAATCGTTATAATTAAGCGCTTACAATGATAAAGTTAAGAACATGAAATCCTTAATTCTTCACTAGAAATCACAAAGTAATATTTTTGATGTCAAAATCACAAAGTATGAAGACACAAAGTTGTTTCTCAGTTCTCTTGTGCGTCTATCTATCAAAAAGACCTAAAAACTGTTTGTAATAAGAAAAATACAAGTCGAAAACAAAATAGTAAAACTGATTCAGCGGGTTTTACTATCAGGGTTATGGGTCATAGAAAGTTCTATGGCATGTACCTAGGCTTCGCATTCTTCATTTATCAAAAATTGGCTTCACTTCTACAAAACCATTCAACGAGCCATATTCAGACTTACGACACGTATAGGGATTTGTCGGATAGCTTTTCAGAAACTTAGCAAATTTTGATCGTCAAGGCAGAAAGCAATCCAAAATGCATACAATCTTCTACGACTCGTCTGACAATTCATGGATGCAACTTTAAAAAATAGGCCCTTCACTAGATCTCAACCACGAAACCCCTCTATGGCTTGTGGAAGTTTCCACGGCCCATAGAGTGTTTCGCACTTCCTCAAACACTCAGAATTTGCAACTCTTTTCCCAAAATCATGCCAAATCCTGTAATTCTGAAAAATAAACATAAAAACACATGAAATCCACTAAATTGCTTTGAGAACACACAAAATTCTAATTTTTAAGCATCAAAAGTGTTGTATTTTGATAGCACATCAATTGGCAACACTCGAATTCGAGCCCTGGCCTTGTTTGGAAGTGACCATTACCACCACCACTTCTAGAGTTAGAGAACCTTCCATCATAACGAACCCTGTTAGAATCCTTCATTCCCCTTTCCTTTAGCTTCTCTCCTTTAATCTGCTCAGCATATGTGTTAAGTTTAGAAATATACATCTCCTGAACAAGCATAGTTGTACGACATTCTTTCACAACCAAGTCAGAAATCCCCGAGATAAATTTGTGCATTCTTGCATGGGGTCAGCCACTAGAGTAAAAGCATACTTTGAGAGCTTTGTAAGCTTGAGGACATATTCCCTCACACTCATTCCACCCTACTTAAGGTTGATAAGTTCTATCGATTTGACCTCCCTGAGTATAAGAGCAAAGAAATGATCCATGAAAGCAAACTGGAACTCTTCCCAACCAACTTCGTTATCTCCCACCCTTTCAATCAATTATTGAGTGTACCACACCTGGGCCACTCCCTTCAACTAATAAGCAACCAAATTAGTTTTCTCTTCTACAAAAACCCCCCATAATGGTTAATACTTTAGAGAGTTCATCAATGAATTCCTAAGCATCCTCATCAACTTTGGAACCACAGAATTCCGGAGGGTTCATTAGGGTAAAGTCTCTCACCGTAGTAACCAGGATGGGTCCATAGGGAGAAGGAATGTCCTATCTAGCTTGGTTGGTAACAATTTGAGCTAGCATGGTAAAAGAAGTCCAGAATTCATCTTGAGTAACTAGCTCCCCTATGGGCTATGAAGAACTTTGCCCTCATCAATAAGGGACTGTCTTAGTTGAGGGGGTCTTCTTGGAGGTATCTTTTGTAAGGGAATCAAGGATATTTATCAGAGGTAGGAAACCCGAAGACATGTTTCATGGCATGACATGAACAATACAAAAGTCAGATATTCTAAAACGCCTCATAATGTCCAACTCATAGGTGTGGTGCTCTTCACACCCATGAATAAGAATATACTAGATGTGGCATGCTGGATTCCAAGGATTATTTTAAAATCTTAGTTCTTTGATATCAAGTTTTTCATAACCCAGTACTAAGGCCTAGGAGTGACATGGCAAAAAGGAACCCAAGAATAACCCAAACAAGCCTCATAGCATCCATTGATACGTTATCAGTTTGGAAGCGTAATTCAAACATCAATAAATAATACTAGGGGATAGAGTTCTTTGGAATCAAGCTATGGTATAAAAGGCATGGGACTCATTGTCATACAATTCCATTAAGTAAGTCTAAGGGACAGTAATTCATGACTCAAACCACCGGGATAGGGAACATGGGACGTACCATCACACATTTAATAATAACAAGTCTAAGGGATATGATTCATAGGACTCAAGCTATGGGAGTAAAGACATAGGAATTCCATCAACTCATCATAACAACATCAACATAAGATAAGACATAACCATATCCTCCATAAGCATCAAACGTAGCAAGCTCATACATAGAGTTTCATGGCATCCAACAATGCCTCCATGTCATAGAAAGGAAAGGGGCAAAGACATGTTCCGGGCTCACCCTCAAATTAACAGACATAAGATAATCATAACATAAGATAAATATAAGGAAGGTGGGTGTTGTCCTTGGAATAAAGGACTCATCATAAGTCAACTCTCACCAATTGAATCTAACCGTGAAGAAGTGGATCAAGATAGTCTTTGGTCCTTACATGGTTAAATCATATTGGCAAAATGTATGCATTAGTACGTTAGAATGTACTAAGTATAGGGGCATGCAATGCAAATGAACCTGCACTTCAATGTTAGATAACAAGGACACGTATATATAGAGAAAGAAGTATATAATAAAAAATATCATAAAAATATACCTTAAAACATGATGCATGAATCCCACAATACTTAAACATAGCGGGGATGGGACCTCAACCGATATGTAAGACCATGCGAGCTATCACATGGAATCTCGATGTTGCCTCTACACTGGAGAAAAGGTAGACTACTTGCTAAAGGTAGTCTATACCCCACCTCATGGGCCTTGCCTATTTCGGTGAGTGGTGGTACATACATACATCATTATCATTATTCCTTAAAGGGGCATAAACATGAACCTACAGTGGCATGTAGTTATGAGAAAGACAGGCTTTATATAAGGACCCTTTGGAATAACCCCCCACCTCCAATATCATTCGATGCTAAGTCATCATTCCAAAAGAATGGATATACATATACATGCTTGAAATAGGATCATAAGTCATTTCAAATCATAATCATTTATACTTGGGATTAAAGGCCAAATCATACTTCATAACCATGCATATTTGGGCTTAAAAGCCAAATCATACTTCAATTCATGATTACATGCATAGGAAGAGCTCTTCATACTTGTACATGATGGTGTATACACATATAAGTTCTTAAGACGATCATAGATATTATGTAGATATTATGTGATCACATTTCATGTCATAACCATTCTTGTTTTGAAATCATAATCATAATTGGGTGATAACCCACATCATAAATCTCATAAAAAGTCTTGTTCATGCATGTTTATGCCATTGAGATTCATACTTAAAACATGATAATAAGATGAAAACATTCATAATCCATGAAGAAATCAATAATTGAATCATACTTGAAATTACCCAGGCATAAATTCATAATTTAAAAAAGGACATGCATTTTCAAATCTCACAAAATCCATGTAAATCAACATATTAATTCATACTAGAATGAACAATTGATAATGACCCATATCATAATTTCATCAATTTGAAGCTAAATCATATAACCCACTTGTAAATCATACTTAGAAATCATAAAATTGAATAAATAAATTTTGGATCTTCACGATTGGAAGGGAATCATGAATGAAACCACATGCAACTTGACGGAATCAACAAGTTTGAGGTGAAATAATCTTGATCTTGGCATCCCACAAGAACCCAAGCTTGAATTCCTCGAAAGGATGACTTGGGGAAACATTCTTAGGAGTAGATGGAATAGACTAGGCGTTTTTCTTGAAATGAGTATTAGGAATATAGTATGGACTGATTTAGGGGTCAAAGCATTTATAAAAAGTCTTGAAATGTCTTGGGAGTGAACCAAATTACCAAAGAGCCCTAAATAAGATGGAGCTCAAAAATGAACTAAGAACTTGTATAGAAGGCTTTACAGTTTGTGAAGCTCTTCATGGTTCATGGTGGCCTCCATGGATAAGCCCCAAGTTACGAGACAGTGATTTTTCCTTAGTAAAGATTTTCTAAAAGTCCTTCCACAGTAACCACATCGTCCATGGTGCTTTTTATAGGCCATGATAATGCACGTGGTGGCACCCTTAGGCAAATCAGTGGGTTCCAAGGCCAAGGACCCTTCCATGATCACTTTGATGACTAGTGGAGAGGTCAACGAGCCGTGAAGTGATCCATGGAGGCTCACTTGGCTTGGAATGCCACCAACACACCTAAACAGCAAAGATAACTACCCAAGCCACCTCCATGACCACCTTCACGGTCTGTGAAGGCCTTCACGAGTCGTGAAGGTGTTCCTAGAGGGGCACCTTTGTCAAAAACTATAGGAAACCTCATTTCGCGCATCGCCAAGGCCTTTTAAAGCCCAAGTCCTTACAGGGATGTATGCTCATAGATTGGGTTCATGGAAATCAGACTTAATTAGAGTTTTCTAAAGTTTATCCACAATACCTTATTTTTTGTCTATAGATGTATCTATGATCTATAGATGCCTCTTGTGGAATTCAACTGGAGCAGAACCATATCAGATTTTTGCACATTTTTTAGCTTTCTAAGTTAGAATAATTTAGGGGTTGTTACACTATTATTGTAAGAAAACTCAATCAATGGTTGGTGACAATCTCAATTACTCTTGAAATCAAGTACATATACCACAATATTTCTTATAATGTTTGAATTGTTCTCTCAGCTTATCCATTTATTGGAGGGTGAAAAGCAGTGCTTAGCTTAACCTTAGTTCAAGACCTCTTTGAAAAGACTTCTAAAAATATGGAGAGAATTGGGTACCACTATCTAAAATAATGCACAAAGAAACACCATGAATCCTTTCCAACTCTCAGATATATATATTCTTGCATAATATTTGGTGGAATAGGAAGTGTTAACTAATAGAAAATGGCTTAATTGGACATAGGTATACTACCAGCCAAATAGAATCATATTGTCTATGGGTAGAAGGTAACCTCGTTAAGTAGTCCATGTTCACATCCTTCCACTTCCAGATGGGAATATAAATATCTTGAGATAGACCTTCTGGCCTTTGATACTCCACTTTCACCTATTAGCAATTTGGATATTCAGCCACAAATCGTATTACGTCCTTCTTCATACTGTTCCACCAATTTATCTCTCTCAAATCTCTATATATTTTGGTGGATTTCGAGTGAATGAAATGTCGAGAATTATGGGCTTCACTCAAAAATCATTTCCGTTAGATCATTAACATTGGGAACACATAGATGGCCTTGGTAGCGAAAAAATGCATCCCTCCCATGGGAGAAAATCTCGATCTTCTTTTCGGCGACCAACTTCTTCAACTCAATTAAAACCTAATCCATGCCTTGTTTTTCTTTCACATATGCCACCAGAGAGGATTCCAAACATATAAACAACCTTGTTAGCAAAGTACTGCATCTCCCCCATAGGAGAAAATCTCAATCTTCTTTTCGGCGACCAACTTCTTCAACTCAATTGAAGCCCGAGCCATGTCTTGCTTTTCTTTCACATATGCCACCAGAGAGGATTCCAAACCATTATGGATAGTACACCATCTTCATTTGAGTCAACAAATGAAACACCAACTGGGACAACTTATGCACATCTTTAATGATTGTTCAAAATTCTCATCTTTAGAGTAAACTGTATCACATGAATTAGCTTAGCAATAAACTTATAATATACTTCCTCTGTTCATTTTACTTCTCCACTTGTCATGACCCGGTCATGGTCATGGTGGCACCTGCTAGGTCCCACCTACAGGCAAGGCAATTCCCAACCCAAGGGTACCCGTCCTAGCTCTCCAGTCCAAAACAAATTGACACAACAATAATATATACGCCAAAACCTACCCAGAATCTGGAAGTCAACTATAAAGAGCTATAATAGACACGAGGACATATCAAATACATATATCAATTATCATAATAATATACAAGATCAGAGTGCCTCTACAATACATAACACTAATGTACAAGGCCAATATCTGGATACAAAAGATGGCCATCAACTAGAAGGAGACCGTGAAGAAACCAGATCTTTCAGTGCTCACCAAAAGTCTCCTGAGCACTCCCAAAGTTTCCCAACTCAGTTATCACGGCCTGTACCTGTACCTGTACCATGGAAAGATGCAGAATTAGGGGTGAGTATCGACAAAGATACCCACTAGGCATCATCGGCCGATCGAGCGAAATAGTAAACATATATAAAGCCCAAATTTAAAAAAAATTGCAGTCTTGTGGAAAAATGAAATCAGGTCAAGGCACATGCATGTTAGAAAACTCTCAAACCACCACTAAGCCACCCAAAACAATGAACAATGAAAACTAAACTAACCTAAGTGATGACCATGATAACCTGAACCAACCAAAGTAATGAACATCGATACAACTGAAGAAAACTGCATAGGCTCATAACCCAATGGCCCCCAACTGAAGCATAGTGTTGTATGCGGGTGCAACGCCCAAATACCTATGCCTATACACCAACTGGCCCCCATAAGCCTAGAAGGTATACCGCGCACAATATAGAATCGAAATATCATCACAGAATCCCTCAAAACCATCACAAAATCCTATAAAACCATCACAAGCCCAACTCTCCACATCATCAAAACAAAGGTCAGTTGTACATGGGTGTAAAGCCCTAGTGTCTAAGCCTGAATGTCTCCTGAGCCCCGATAAGCCCAAGAGGTGCACACACGCATAATCAGGGTATGAATAGGTGAATGGATCCATAGGTTCATGATCGGTCCCTCGACCCCCAACAATACAGTAATAACTAGGTCCTCGACCCACAGAAATGGTATCATATGGGGACTCGAACCCCTAATATCACCTAGTGACTCGAAACCTTGGGTCTTTCGACCTGGCCTCCAATCGGGTGGTCAGCCAGGGCCAAGTTATTTGACCATAGATGTGACGATGGGATGTATCCCCTGCGGGAGAAAGAACCCCCCCTATCATAATCAGCAGTGTCTCATCATTAGTATAGCAATCACGGGGCCTCGCCTTAAAGAATACCAATCAACGGGGCCCAGGTCAGAAGGAACTGCTCGGACCCCTTTAGAATCGACACCCTAGTCTCAGACACTCGAACGTGACCACCAAAGACTAGGACCACGAGGAGCGACAATCGGGTGTAGACACTCGGACGTGACCACCAGTGACTTGAACAACAGGGTGTATCATTTAGGTCTTAGAGCATAACATCAAAACAATCTCCCTCTCTCTCTCTAAAATGATTTGAATCCCCTAATCATATCATCTCTCCTGAGTCATAATAAGAAACTCATTCCCAAGGTATGCAGGGAACTCAGAGTAGCTGACTAACATCTTATAATAGTGTGTCGACCTCAATAATCGAAATAAAATTGGGCTTAGCAGGCAACCATGCTACAATCTAGTCAACTGTAGGTAATAGAAATAAAAATGAGGTAATAATCGGGATATTGAAGGTGCCCTCGGCTGATAGGCCTAGCTGAATGATAGTATGCTTGTAATCAAGTCGCAGTACGACGTAGAATCAATGCACAGTTTCCCAGTCTTCATACCTCTGTAGCAACAGGCAATATGCACTCATACAGGTACAAGCCAAGTCAATATGCATGCCTTCCCCAGGCACTAGCTCATATTCAGCCCTTACTAGGCCCTTTTCTGTGAAGAGCAACTCATAGGGCAACGTCTATATAACCTGAGCTAAGGCCCAAGAGGCTAGATAATCATAATGATATCACCTACCTAGAATAATATCACATCCAAGTTGCTATCAAGGATTTCACCCAAGGCAACCATGTGTCGGCCCACTGATAATGTGCCCTTCTCTAAATAGCGTGCTAATTCCCAGGACTAACCCACACATCTTGTGTCTCCTCATAAATAAGCCAAGAAGCTCGTAAGACATAACCTACACTTCGCTATCAGGGTTACACTCACGTCTTTAATCTACCAATAGCTCAGTAGTAGCACATTTCGTATCATAAATCACATAGCTCCCTTAGAAGGGAAACTACAATCATTCCCAAAACATGGTGTATTCTCCGGTCATTAACCAGTAGCACAAGTACATAATAGATAACAACAATATACCTGATCATATACACCATAGGGCAACGAAGAATCATGTTTAATCAGGAAATTCTACAAATATAGATAGCTACAGTCATATCATGCATATACATACCAACCAGATATAGATACTAGATTCAGCGCACAGGGTAGCAGGTAATCATAGGTCAACTTCAATAGCTAGTATATTCTAGTAGCCTCAGACCACACACACATACAACCAAGAGTCAAGCTCAGCGTATATATCTTTCACATGTTAACAACTCCAGCAAACCCTTTTCAGGCCCTTTCATAGTCATATAATGTAAGAACTTATTTTATATATATATATATATATATATATATATATATATATATATATATATATATATATATATATATATATATATATAGAGAGAGAGAGAGAGAGAGAGAGAGAGAGAGAGAGAGATAACACATTCCAACTCAAATATGCAAACATTTCAACTCAGTTTAGGGTTTAGAGAAAGCAGAGCCTACTTGGGATCTAACGTCTCTTTCTCTGACTCAATCTAGCTAAGCTTTTTCCCTCTAAATTGCCTCCTGATGTTGCTCAGCAATCAAAACATCAGTCATAAGATCATTATGGCTAATTTGGCTGTAAAATCTCAAAAAACAGGTAAAATTACATCAATTATGACTAAATTGGGGAAAATTAGGGCCCATGCTTGAAATGTCGAACCAACCTACATAAAAGATCCCTACATGACCTCGAGCCCATATCCAGAAATTGAGCCCAAAACAAATTTCAAAAGACAAAGAAACGGCTCAAAATAAAGTTGTATTTCTTATCGAAAACATTTCTTACATAATTCCTTAGTCTAATATCATAAAAATACAACCAAATCAATAAGATCCAAGTATAACAAAATGTTCCTCTTGGAAAATAGAAAAACTCTACCACAAATTTTACTTAATTCCGTTGTGAAATGACCGATATATTGTAATATAAAGTTTTCACCAATTTTGATATATGATCAGCAAAAGAATATGGATTTTACCTCAAAATCTGTGCCTAAATCAAGTTCTGACACCTCCACGTCATTCCTTGTGAAAAATCGAGTCACATAGCCTTTTTAATCACTCAAATCGAATGAAAAATAAGCTCACAATCACGGTGCGAAGTTGGAGGAAATATATATGTAATTTCCTCAAACATGTACACACACATATATATGCAGCATGTTGACATGCTTCTGCCATGTGGCAACGCCTGACAGTGCCATGTGGCAGTCCCTAGAATAGACCATGTGTCCCTCTCCCTTTCCATTCTTCCTTTAATTTCTTTGGTCATTTCGGGCTCGTCTATACTCTGATTTTTGCAAACGAACTATGTAACCCTATAGATTTGACGTTCCAGATCCAACGATGCAGTCGGAATTTCCAACACAGTTTCTTACGATAAAGTGATGGTCCCACTTCTTTATCTGCAACTTTTAACAAAAAGCCCTGGGGTCAAATAACATCCGGACATCGCTGTTATTAAATGAAGGGTAGCCCTGGACCAAAATTGATGTTCTAGAGCTAACCGCGCTATCAAAATTCTCATTTGAGCACAATTTCTAAGCGTATTGACCGGGTCAATTATTAGCCAGTTCCAGTGGCCAAATTTGCAATCCACGATATAATTGCATCAGACATGTTCCTAGCCTAACTTGACTATTCCAAAACTAATAGAATCATCAAAATTTCACTTCGAGACCATTTACTAGGACTTTACCCAAAAACGCATTTATAGGTATAACTTCCCATTTAACTCAAAAATCCACATAACTCTCGAATAACCCGACCAATAATCATCCCAATAGTCTCGTGGTCACTATACACATGCTCAAGCAACATAATAACAACAAAACCATAGAAATGACCCAAAGAGTCATTACAACATCCCCCACTTATAAGACTTTCATCTGCGAAAGTACGAACACAGGCATACCTGTAGGCTGCAATCCACACCATGAATATATAAGTCATAAGAATGTTCTGTATTCTACAATAATTCAGTATCGCGCTCATTATCCAGATACCCACCACTTGCCTGTATATAACAGCAAGTCGGTGTGACAATCCAACAAGGAAGTCATAAAAATCCACTATTTGTTCCATCTGCTTAGTCAGCTGAGAAGTCACGAGGATCAGTCGACTAGACATGCCTGTCCGTACTATATCATCAGATGTTCGGATAATCATGGATGTTCATAACTATACTCATGGCTTACATATACGACTTTCACTCCATTCCTGGCTTCCTTATACAAGCGATTTCCTCAATCAACCACAAATACCTCACACGCTAACCAAATAACTGCGAACAATAGCTAATATGCTCTCATTCACATGCAGGGCCAAAATTCCTTTCCTTTGTTGTCCGATCCACCTGGCATCGCCACCAAACATTCACCAATGCAGCAAATACCCAACATACTATCCACTCAAAAGGCTCTCTATACTTCTCTTCATACCTGGACATTTGTATCTTACTTCTCAAACATGATCCTTATTAATTATTACCATCCAACCCCCATTCTATAGCGTTTAACAATTAATTCTTGGAAAAGGTCATAACAGAAGCCACTGGTGCTTATAAGTCCCCAAATTCATGCTACACAGTACAATAGTAAACCTAACAACCACAATCATCCACTCACAATAGCCATAAAAGATTCGGGTATTCTCCATCACAACCTCCCTTGGCATTATCAGACAATCATTAAACTCAAGGACATCATATTGGGGTATTAGTAACTCATCCGGAATACATTGGCGCAATATCAATACATGTTAGAAGAATATAAAACTAAACAAGCTAGAGGTAGGGTGAGCTCAGATGCAACTAACTTTACCCATCTCAGAACCACTCTGTTTTCGATCTAAAGTTGTACGAATTGGCTTTCATGGTTGGCATAAACCTTGGTACCAACTTGAAGATGTCCTCAGTCTATCCTGAATACCCCAGATCCTGACTAAGGCGTCAAGTAATAATTCTACATCATATGGGCCTGGCTTTATAGCCTCAAACTAGCCAACTAGAGTGCAACATCGGCAACCACGTAATAGAAACAAGTCAATCCGCCCCAGGGCAAATCAAAGCCAAGGTCATCCGAAAGTATCCCTCGATCCGCGTATCATAATCCTAAAGAATCATCATACCTAATCCCTCACTAATAAGAGAAACCTTCTACTAACTTAATATCTGACTTAGGATAAAAAGAACTTGGAACCCATACTCAAGTGGGTTATTAGCTAAACAATGGAACTAAGAATGTGAAACCATAACTCAATATGAAGAAACCCGATAAGGTGGTCAACATCTCCAACAGAAAGCATAGACAAGAATTCGGATTACACAATCCCAGTTGGCTCACAATCATAACAAGTTCCCAGGGTAGAGTGACCGGCAGCTCAGCTGATAACGCAATAATATCCCATCCAACAATAGACAATCCAACTAAGCCTTCAAACATAACACTTACACCAAAATCCAATAACCCAAAAATCGAAAGAACTGCATACCAACAACATTATCACCACAGAGTCATAGCCATGTAGGAAAATGGTGTGGCCAAGGGTATAACTGACAGCCGGACTCTCAAACACAGTGTATGCTAGTATCAGACTACCCACTCCAATAGGTAAGCATCAAAACAATCATATGTATAAATCATATGGTTTGGCTTACAGTCATGCACCAATAGGGTATACTCATAACATAAGATATAACTACTAAGAATCCCAGCAGGTATACTTACTTATCAACATCAGAAAATCCAATAGGGAAAACCGGTAGGTGAATAATTGAATACGAATATCTGGAAGGCACTAATGCTTAGCCTTACCTTAGTCACAACTTATCTCGCCTCAGGATCTCTAATAAGAGTGTTCACAACCCATATAACTTTTAACCAATCATTGATGTACGGATATACATATCACGAAACTCTATCCCCAACAACATCTCTCATAGTACAATTCATAGCCACCACCAATCAAGTATTGATCATGAAGCTTGCCTCATAGGACATTCTGCATTCTCAATGCCTGCTAGCTTCCTTATCCAGTGGTTACAACTCAAGGGCATCTAGCCTCTATTCAACAAGCTCTGGGAGCTACTCCTTATCTATGACTGATGACGCAGCACTTCCCTCGCCCGGAGTCTGGCCTCTACGCGACATCCACGCAGAAGGACGAATGAAAACAAATTCTCAAAATTACAGAAGCATTGACAAGACACACAATAACATAGGAAAGTTCCTAAACATCCTGTAGCCTCCTGAAGATAAGCCACGGATGTCTTCACATTCATCCACAAGATTCTACTAGACGATAGATTTGTATAGTTGAGACCAGTGAACCTTCAGCTCTGATACCACCTTGGCACGACTTGATCCTAGTCATGATAGTGCCTGCTAGGTCCCACCTGCAGGCAAGAAAATTTCCAACCCAATGGTACTTGTTCTAGCTCTCTAGTCCAAAGCAAATCAACACAACAATAATATATACGTCAAAACCTACCCAAAACCTGGAAGTCAACTGTAAAGAGCTAGAATAAACACAAGGTTTATCAGATACATATATAAATAATCATAATAATATACAAAATTAGAGTGCCTCTACAATACATAACACTATTATACAAGGCCAACGTTTGGATACAAAAGATGGCTATTAACAGGAAGGAGACGACGAAGAAACTAGATCTACCGGTGCTCACCAAAAGTCTCCTGAACACTCCCAAAGTTCCCCAACTCAGCTATCGTTGCTCATATTTAGACCTATACCATGGAAAGATGCAGAAGTAGGGTTGAGTACCGGAAAAAGGCATCCCATAGGCATCATCAGCCAACCGAGTGATACAGTAAACTTTTATAAAGCCCAAAGTAAAGAGAACTGCAACAGTACAGCAAAATGAACTCAGGTCAAGGCATAGGCATGTCGGGAAACCCTCAAACCACCACTGAGACAACCAAGGAGATGAACAATGGCAACTGAATCAACCCAAGTGATGACGACGATAACCTAAACCAGCCCAAGTGATCAACATCGATACCACAAACAAAAATTACATAGGCTCGTACCATAATGGCCCCCAACTGAGGCATAGTGTTGTATGCGGGTGCAAGGCCCTATTACCTATGCCTGCACACCAACTAGGCCCCTATAAGACCAGAAGGTACACCGACGCATAATATAGACTGATAAATCATCACAAAATCCCTCAAAACCATCACAGAATCCTATAGAACCATCACATAGCCTAACTTTCCACATCATTAGAAAAAAGGTCAGTTGTATGTGGGTGTTAGGCCCTAGTTTTTAAGCTTGAACGCCCCTTGAGACCTCATAGGCCCAGGAGGTACACCCACGCATAATCAGGGTGTGAACAGGTGAGCGGATCCACAGATACATGATTGGGCCCGCGGCCCCCAAAACACTATAATAACTGGGTCCTCGACCCATTCAAAAATGGTATCACATTGGAACTCCCCTAATATCGCTTAGGGACTCTAACCCCTGGGTCTTCAAACCTGGCCTCCGATCGGGCGGTTAGCCTGGGCCAAGTTGTCTGACCATAGATGTAACGGTTGTACATTTCCCCTACGGAAGAAAGAATCCCCCTATGAACATCAATAGTGTCTCATCAACAATGTATCAATCATGGGGCCCCGCCCCACAAAATACCAATTAGTGGGGCCCCAGGCCCAAAGGAACTACCAATGCTCAGACCCCTTTAGAATCGACACCCCGATCTTAGACACTCGGACGTGATCACTGGAGAATAGGACCACGAGGAGCATCACCTGGGTCTAGACACTCAGATGTGACTACCGGAGACTTGAACAACATGGAGTGTCATCTAGGTCTTAGAGCGTTACGTAAAAAAAATATCTCTCTCTCTAACCAGATCTAAATCCCCTAATCATATATATCATCTCTCCCAATTCACAATAAGCAACGCATTCCTAAGGTATGCAGGGACCTCAGAGTAGTGGCTAACATCAGTATAATAGTGTGTAGACCTCAATAATCGGAATAAAATCGGGTTCAGTAGGCTACCATGATACAATCTAGGCCCCTGTAGGTAATGGAAGTAAAAGTGCAGTATAACAGGGATATCATAGGTGCCCCCGAAAGATAGGCCAAGCAGAATCATAGTATGCCTATAATCAAGTCATGATACGACGTACAATCAATGCACAGTCTCCTAGTCAGCATATCTTTGTAGCAATAGGTAATACACACTAATACAGGTACAAGCCAAGTTAGTATGCATGCCTACCCCAGGCAGTAGCTGATATTCAGCCCTTACCAGGCCCTTTTTCTGTGTAAAGCAACTAAAAGGAAAGCTTTGGTATAACCTAAGCTAAGGCACAAGAGGCTAGATAATAAGAATGATGTCACCTACCAAGAATCATATCATAGCCCAGCTACTATCAAGGCTTTCGCTCAAGGCAACCATTACGGGCCCACTAATAATGTGCCCTTCTCTAAATAGGGTGCTAGTTCCAAGGACTAACCCACATATCTTGTGTCTCCTCATAGATAGCCTAAGAAGCCCGTATGACATAACCTACAGTTTGCTATAAGGGTCACACTCCCATCTCCAATCCACCAGTGGCTTAGTAGTAGCACATCTTGTATCACAAATCACACAGCTCCCTTAAAAGGGCAACTACAATCGTTCTCAGAACATGTTGTGTTTCTCCAATCACTAACCAGTAGCACAAGTACATAAATAATAACAGCAGCATACTGGATCATATCAACCACAGGGCAACATAGAATCAGGTTTAATCAGGAAACTCTACCAAAAGTACTCAGTAAAGATAAATCTAATTGTAGCCACATCATGCTACCAACCTGATAGAAATACTAGATTTGGCGCACAGGGTAGCATATAATCACAGGTCAACCTCAATAGCTAGTATATTCCAGTAGCCCCAGACCAGACACATATACAAGTAAGAGTCAAGATTAGTGTACATAGATGTTACATGTTCACAACTCCAGTCAACTAGTTCGGGCACTTTCTTAGTTATATGATATAAGAACTCAGGTAATAGAGCAGCTACAACCAACACAACCCTCAATATAACAACTATCGTCCCATAACATTACATATATATATATGATACATATATTACATCCAACCAATACAACATATACTCCAACACTCAATTCATAAACAATACATTTCTACACATTCCAACTCAAAGATGAAAACATTTCAGCTCAGTCTACGATTTAGAGAAAGACTAGCCTACCTAGGATCCAATGTATCTTGCTCTAAGTCAATCCAGCCAAGCTTTTTCCCTCCAAATTGCCTCTCGATGCTGCTCAGCTATCAAAACATCAGTCACAAGAGCATTACGACTGATTTGGCTGTAAAATCTCAAGAAACAAGTATAATTACATCAATTATGACTAATATGGGGAATATTGGGGCCCATGCTCTGAATGCCGAACAAACCTCCATAAAATGATCCCTACATCACCCCGAGTCCATAGCCAGAAATTGATCCCAAACCAGATCCCTGAAGATTGAGAAATAGCTCAAAAATAAAGTTGCATTTCTTATCCAAACCATTTCATACATAACTTCTCAGTCAAATTCCATACAAATACAACCAAATTAATAAGATCCAAGTATACCACAAGGTTCCTCTCGGAAAATTGAACAACCCAGACAATGTATACCACAAATGATTGAGATATCGCAATGTAAAATTTTCACCAATTCCAATATATGATCAGCGAAAGAATAGAGATTTTACCTCAAAATATGTGCCAAAATCAAATTCTGATACCACCATGGCATTCCTTGCAAAAATATCGAGTCACATAGCCTTTTGAATCACTCAAATAGAATGAAAAATAAGCTTAGAATTGCGGTGCGAAGTTTGAGAAAATATATATATAATTTCTTCAAACCTGTACACACACATATATATGCAGCATGCTGACACGCCTCTGCATGTGACAACGCCTGACTGTGCCACGTAGCAGTCCCCCAAAATAGGCCACATGTCCCTCTTTCTTTCCGTTCTTTCTTCAATCTTATTTTTTTCATTTCAGGCTCGAACAAATTCTGATTTTCTCAAACGAACTGTGTATCCCTATAGATTTTGATGTTTCGGATCCAATAATGCGGTTAGAATTTTCAATGTAGATTCTTACAACAAAGTGACGGTCCCACTTCTTTATCTGCAACTTTTAACAAGAAGCCCCCAGGGGTAAAATCATATCCGGATATACTTGGCATCAAATGAAGGGTCGCCCTAGACCAAAGTCAACATTTCGGAGCTAACTGCACTATCAAAATTATCATACAGGGAATGATTCCCGAGGTAATTGACTAGGTCAACTATTAATTAATTCTGACAGCCAAATATAAAATCCACGATATAATTGTACTAGACATGCTCCTAACCTAATTCGACCGTCCTGGAGCTAATGGAATTATCAGAATTCCATTCCAATATTTTACGGGTGTAACTTCCTCTTTAACTAAAAAATCCACATAATTCTCGAATAACTGGACCAATAATCACCCCAATAGTCCCGAGGTCCTTATACACATGCTCAATAAACTTAATAACAGCAAAACCATAGAAATCACCCAGAGGGTCATTACAACATCCCCCACTTATGAGACTTTCGTCCACGAAAATATGAACACAGGCATACCTGTAGGCTCCAATCCACACCACGAGTATATAAGTCATAAGCATATTCTGTATTCTACAATAATTCAGTATACCCTTACTATCAAGAAATTCCACCACTGTCTGTAAATAACAGTAAGTTGGTGCAACAATTCAACAAGGAAGTCTTAAGAATCCACTATTTGTTCCATCCACTTAGTCAGCTAACAAGTCACGAAATCAGTCGGCTAGACATACCTGTCCATACTATATCTTCAGATTTATAGATAATCATGAATGTTCATAACTATACTCTTGGTTTACATACGTGGCTTTACTCCATTCCAGGCTTCCTTACACAAGCGATTTCCTACAAATGGCCAACACGCTAACCAAATAACTACATATAATAGCTAATATGCTCTCATTCACACGCAGGGATAAAAACCCCTTCCCTTACTATCCAATCCACCTGGCATCGCCACTAAGCACTCACCAATGCAACAAATATCCAACAGACTACCCACTCAAAAGGCTATTTATACTTCCCTTCGTACCCAGACATTCGTATCTCACTTCTCAAACATGGTCCTCAGTAGTTATTGCCATCCATCCCCCATTCTGTAGCATTTAACAATTAATTCTTGGCAAAAACAGTAACAGTAACCACTGGTGCTTATAAGTCCCCAAATTTATGCTACACAGTACGGTAGTCAGCCAAACAACCAAAATCATCCACTGACAATGGCCATAAAAGATCCGAGTACAATCCATAGAATGTCCTCCACCACAACCTCCCTTAGCAATATAAGACAATCATTCAACTCAATGACATCATACTGGGGCACATTTCACTCATCCGGAATACATTGACACAACATCAATACATGGAAAGAAAAATATATAACAAAACAAGCAAGAGATAGAGCGAGCTCAAATGCAACCAACCCAACCACTCTCAGAACCACTCTCTTTCCGATCTCAAGCTATGCAAATCAGCTTTCATGGTCAGCATAAACCCGTGTGCCAACTCGGAGATGTCCTCAGTCTATCTTGAATGCCCCAAACCTTGGTTAAGGCGTCAAATAATAAGTCTACACTATATGGGCCCAGCTTTATAGGCTCAAACTAGCAAACTACAGTGCGACATCGGCAATCACGTAATAGAAACATATCAATCCACCCCCAGGGTAATATTAAAATGTAGGTCATCCAATAGTATCCCTCGATCTGCGTATCCCAATCCTAAAGAATCATCATACCTAATCCCCCACTCATAAGAGGTACTTTCTACTACCTTAATATTTGACTCAGGATTTAAAAAAACTCGAAACCCATACTCAAGTGGGTGATAAGCTAAGAAATGTAGCTAACAATGTGAAACCATAACTTAATATAAAGCATCCCGACAAGGTGATCAACATTTCCATTGGAAAACATAGCCAAGAATTCAGATAACACAGTCCTAGTTGGCTAACATTCATAACAAGTCCCCAGAGTGGAGTGGACGACATCTTAGTTGATTACGCAATAATATCACAATAATAGACAATCCAACTAAGCCTCCAGACATAGCATTTACTCTGAAATCCAATAACCCAAAAATTAAGAGAACCACATACCAGTAACATTATCACCACAGAGTCATAGCCATGTAGGCACAAGGTGTGGCCAGGGGTATAACTGATAACCGACCTCTCAAACACAGTGTATACCGGCATCAGACTACCCACTCCAATAGGTAAGCATCAAAATAGTCATATATATAAATCACATGGTTTGGCCTACATTGACCCACCAATAGGGTATACGCATAACATAGGAGACAATTACTAAGAATTTGACCAGGTATACTTACACATCAACATCAGAAAACCCAATAGGGCAAACCAGTAGGTAAATAATCAAATACGGATATTCGAAATGCACCAATGCTCAACCTTTCCTCAGTCACAACTCATCTCGCCTTCAGGTTCTCCATCAAAAGTGCTCACAACCCATATAACCTTTAACTAATCACTGACGTACTGATATACGTATTATAGAACTTAATTCCCAACAACATCTCTCATAGCACAATACATAGCCACCACAAATCATGTACTAATCACGAAGCTTGCCTTTGAGGACCTTTTACATTCTCAATACCTGCAAGCTTTCTTACCTAGTTGTTACAATTCATGGGCATCTAGCCTTTACTCCGCGAGCTCTAGGGGCTACTCCCTACCTAGGACTGACGATGCAGCACTTCCCCTACCCAGAGTCTGGCCTTTATGCGACATTCAGATGAAAGGATAAACAAAACCAAATTCTCAAAATCGCAGAACCATTGACAAGACGCAAAACAAGAATCAATAACACAGTAAAGTTCCTAAACATCCTGTATCCTCCTGAAGATAAGCCAAGTACATCTCTACACCCATCCACAAGACTCTACTAGACGGTAGCTCTGTACAACTTAGACTAGTGAACCTTAAGGTTTAATACCACCTTGTCACGACCCGATCTTGGTCATGATGGAGCCTACTAGGTCCCACCTACAAGTAAGCTAATTTCCAACCTAAGGGTACTTGTCCTAGCTCTCTAGTCCAAACCAAATTGACACAACAATAATATATGCCAAAACCTACCCAAAACCTGGATGTCAACTGCACAAAGCTACAATAGACACAAGGACATATCAGATAAATATGTCAATAATCATAATAATATACAAAACCAGAGGCCTCTACAACACATAACACTTTTGTACAAGGCCAATTTCTGGATACAAAAGACGGCCATCAACAGAAGGAGACCACAAAGAAACCAAATCTGCTAGTGAAAACCAGAGCATGTACTTGGACTTACACCATGGAAAGATGCTGAAGTAGGGGTGGATACCCACAAAGGCACCCAGTAGGCATCATCGGTCAACCGAGTGAAATAGTAAACATATATAAAGCCTAAATGTAAAGAGAACTAAATCAGTATAGCAAAATGAACTCAAATTAAGGCATAGCCATGTCGAGAAACCCTTAAACCACAACTGAGCCAACCTAGAAGAGGAATAATGGAAACTAACCAAACCCGAATGATGAACACGATAACCTAAACTAACCTAACTGATGAACATTGATACCACTAACAAAAATTGCACTGGATCATACCACAATGGCCCTTAACTAAGCCATAGTGTTTTATGCAGGTGCGAGCCCTAGTACATATACTTGTACGCCAATTAGGAACCCATAAGCCCAGAAGGTACACCCATGCACAATATAGAACAGATTGATCATTATAGAATCCCTCAAAACCATCATATAATCCTATAGAACCATCATAGAGCCCACTCTCCAAATCATCACAATAAGGGTAAGTTGTACGTAGGTGTAAGGCCCTAGTGTCTAATCCTAAATGCCCCTTGAGCCCCCACTAGCCCAGGAGGTACACCCACGCACAATTAGGGTGTGAATAGATAAGTGGATCCACGGGTACATGATCAGGCCCTCGGCCCCACACAACACAATAATAATTGGGTCCTCGACCCATCAAGAAATGGTATCATACAGGGAATTGATGTCACCCACGTTACACCTCTTTTTTAGGATAAAGCGGTCATTGTCAAGAAATAAAACCTAACAAAGGTTAGGGTCGATCCCACAGGGAATACATAGACTTAGGAGAATTCAATTAATGCAACTTGAGTGATTAACGACTTACCTACCTAAAGGTGGGGTTTTGTAGTAATAAGTGGAAAATAATCCTAACTAACACAGGAGTTTAACCAATATAGAGAGAAACTAGGGTATTGTGTTCCCCATGATTCCCTAATTTAGTATCACCAAATAGCCTAATTATTTTCAAGTGTGTAGCATGCCGGACGGTAAGTTAAGTTCAAAAAACCCTTTAGCCCAGGCAAGAGGTGAATTTCACTACGTGACTTGGTCCATCTCCGTAGTGTGCATTACTAACCCTTACCTATTAGTCCTAGTACAACCTCCCCTTGGTAAAATTTGGTTGATTAGAGGAGAACATATCAATCAAATCCTGTTAATTAATCTTTTTTCCTATTCATTACTACCTTGGTCCAGTCAGTAACACTAAACGGGTTCTACTATTGGCCACCATCAGAAAACATGCAAAACAAAGAGGATTAATTAATATATGCATATACATTTTCCAAGAATTACAAATTATTGAGTTTTACTTTGTTAGTCTTCATGGTTCTCACAACCCTAGTTGTAGATGTAGCTACTCATTATTGGTGTACATGCAAGACTTATGAATTGAAATAATATAATAGAGCACTTACAAAATTGAATTAAGCACAAGTAAATCCAAGCTTCAATGAGAATCATAAGATTAAAAGATCAAATCAAAGTACAAGTGTTCGTCGAAACACTCCAATGTTTTCTCTACTCTATCTCACTATGTTTCTATCAACTCGTTGAACTCTCCAATGAAAAATAACCTAAAAACCTATTTATAATGTTTAATATATAAGTTCTAAACAAAACAAGATAACTGGGTCTGTATGGCTCACGAAGAGCTTTACGAGTCGTATTGTATTCCACGACCCGTAATTAGGCTCTCATAATATTTTGCTGTAAATCTGGACTTGTTATCTATGACACCCCTCTATAACTCATAAAGTATTTTACGGCCCATAGGGGGTTTCCTCTGATGAATCTTTAGAATGTCCTTCTTCTTTGATCTTCAAGGCACAAAACACTATCTATGACTCATAAAATAGTTCACGACCCATCTTCATGTTCATAGGACAAACTTGAGAAAATCAGCCCCTCACTAGAATTATCCACGAGACCTCCTTCACAGACTATAAAATGCTGTACGGCCCATAAAGAGTCTCATATATCACCCAAAATCAGCAACTTCTGCATTTTCTTCCTAAAATCAATGCCAACCCTGGAATCCTGAAAATAAAACACATAAACCCCACTAACATTGCATTAAGAACACACAAAATTCCATGTTTTAAGCATCAACAGTGTTGTATTTTGACAGCACATCACACAAAATTCCAAGTTTTAAGCATCAACAATGTTGTATTTCTACAGCACATCAACACCCTCAACTTAAAATTGTTGCTTGTCCCCAAGTGATGGACTCAATCTATATAAGCAATATAGTAACACAAAGACATCAACCTAATGGCATAAATCACATCAGACTTAGCACAGATACCCACACCACTTTTCAAAACAGAATCAGATAGTCGTCCAGCAAATTAATACAGATCAATGCATGTGACAACACAACTGTGAAAAGTAAGGTACTATCAACAAGCCACAATCATTGAATAAGCCTAATTCTAACAATGCAATGAAAGTGTCCTCATAAAAAGAAGTCCCACATCTCACCTCACAAAAGATATTCATATATAATCTTGGGTTATGCAAAATCACTCACCTCACAAAAAATATTCATGTATCATGCCCAATACCATAGGCTTGCGCATATACTCATGACTAAGACCATCGACTACTTGGACTAGGATCACTTAGGACTTTATATTCTTGTAACATAGGCTCAGGGGGCTTTGGTAAGAAATTTTGGCAACATAGTGACTAAAGGCTCTCGTTGACACTGCATTTTCCTACACTTTTGCCATGCCAACACTGTTGTTTTTATTTCAAATTTCCTTCTTCTCTTATTTTAAGCTTTCCTGGGTGCTTTCTTTTCATTTTTCAGCTTTTTTCCGTGTGATTACCCTTCATTTTTCTTTTTAGCTCATAACTAAGGCTTCACTTTTTTTGTTGCACCCAGTACATGATTTTTGTCCTTTTTCCTATATCACTAACTTTCCCCCTTATTTTTGTCTTTCACCCTTACACCAGCCACCCTTAACTTAGGCTTTTGGCCAGAGTTGAGGTGCACATTATCCACCCTCAGAAGCAGGGCCACTTTTGGTAGCCACCCTCGACTTAGGCTTTTTGCCTCAGTCAAGGTGCACAATGTTCAAGGAAGGACCAGGGCCAATTTCAGGATTTTACAACTAACAAGGCTAGGTTACTTAGGTGTTTAAAAAGAATACGTACATGTCAGGCTCAAACATTAGGATCAAGGGATATTATACAAATTTGGTTGGTCATTTAGGCTAAGTGGACTTTTATAAACAATGGTCTAAGACCCTTTCCGAATCCAATCAATTTATAGTCTAACTTAGAGTAATAGGGCAAGTTCGAAATTAGCACAAAACACATAAATTTAGCAAATTAAGCTCACACCCATATGGCACTTATTACATTATCAACAAAAAAAACTCTCAAACCATGATTTTTATTTCAATTTAACCGCACTTATTAGAACAAGTGTTGTCAACACACTTCAACATGCTATCTAGACTAACAAATCAAAATTTAGTGGGTATCATTTTTTTCACTAAAAACACAAAAACATGTATATGCCCTAGATATTAGTATTATATGCTACCAATAATACCTAAAACATTCTAAACGTGTCGATTCAATAGAAAGCAAATATTCATGGGGAAAACGAATACAGGAAATAAAACCCTAAGATAAAAAATTAGGGTAGTTATGGACCCAAGGAACTCAGACCTTACTAAGGCCCATAACTACCCACACTCCATTAAAAAAGAGGTACATTGTCCCCAATGCACACCATCAATGAAAATAAAGCAGTAGGGGTCAAAAAACATACCTGAGCGTCTAAGCGTCGATGTCCACCTTGGGTTGCCTCCTAAAGAACACCTAAGTTATTATCTTGGCACGACATAAATAGCTTGAGTACTCATACTTCACTAATTGCACAGACTTCATTCTTCAAATTGTTTGGCCTCTTCATATACTGACAGATATTGAAGACAACCTCTTCATCGTTCAATCAAAACCTGAGTTGATTGACTTTCATATCAACTAGCGCTCGGCCAGTGGCTAGAAACGATCTTCCTAAGATGAATGGGATGTCAAAGTCGACTTCGCAATCTAGGATCACTAAGTTTGTGGGAATATAAACTTTTTAACTTTTACCAGCACATCTACAGTATCCCTACAGGCTTCTTCACCGTCCAGCCAGCCATCAACAATTGCATGCTAGTTAGAGTAGGGACTCCCAATCTTAGCTTCTTAAAGACCGCAAGGGGCATCAGATTAATGCTGACACCTAGATCACATAATGACCTTGTGAACTCCACATCTCCAATAGTTCAGGTATGGTAAAAGCGTCAAGATCTTCTCGATGTTGGACCAAGGACCTCGTAGCAATTGCACTGCAATATTGAAGCTCTTGGGAGAGCTCCTGGCTCACAATGCGCTTCTTGATTATCAGGACCTTCATGTACTTTTCATGCCCTAGTATCTTCTCCAACACCTCGATAAGAGGGATGTTGATGGAGAGTTATTTCAGTATGGAGAGAAAGTGCTTGAACTTGCCTTTCTCCTCACTCATTTTAATTCTTTGAGAAAAGGGAGGAGGAGGTCAAGGAATGGGCTTCAACTTTTGTGGTGCATCAGTAGCTTCACGCACCCTATCCTTGCTATGACCATCTCCGGTATCCGCATTATGTGCCTCAATTGTCTCCTCTAGAACATCATCCTCGTCAACTGGCTTAGGAGAATCAATAGCGCTCTTGCCACTACGAGTGGTAACACTGCCCTTCACTCTTAGGATTTTGAACTGTGTTGCTAGGTAGTATACCCCTCTAAAGCTAATTTAGTTGAGTCGAAACTTGATCGAACTGTTGCTTAAGCTGCTTGATGGCAACAAAATGAGACTCGATTTTCTGATTTATACTGGAGATCTAAGACTTCATCCCCCTCAGAGTCTCATCCTGTGTCTCAACTTTCTTCAACAGACGATCAAACATCTCTTCAAATCTTGAGCTACTCGCACCTATGTCACGATTATGTGGTGTCACATAAGGACAATTTTTGTAACCATCTTTGCGGTCCCAATCTGCATCTCTGTCTTGGCCCCGATTTTAATCATAGTATTATCTACGATTGTCCCTAAGAGCACCATCTCAATTGAAGTTCTGGCCTTGGTTTCCTTAACCTTAACACTAATAGTCCTGATTGGACCTTTGGGCATTGGTCCAGAAACCCCTCATCGATCAGCAATAAAACAAGTGTTATCCTCATAGTAGGGATCATCATACAGCATGCACATGGAGGCTAATGAACAACTGCATTACTCGCTCCAGATTCTACTTCATCATCACCTCCATGTCTGTATAGATTTAGGCAAGTTCTTGCATAATCTCTTCATTTATCTTAGCTTACTCTGAACAAATACAGATAGCACACGAACTTTTGGTAGATGCTAAGTCTCTTTTCCCCATGCATGATTGATCTTGATTACTCTCTCCATCCTTTCTGGGATCCTTGAAAATGGTTGATCTAAGAACATGCCCCCAATAATAGTATCAGTACAAGCATCATCAACAATCTTATGGTCTAGGACACTCCTCAAACACTTAGTAAACCGCTCCTATGTAGTACTGATCGAGTCACCCAGAAGTTGCTCAAAGTTGTTGATCTGATCTTTCAACTTGAGTTTCTTCGACCACGGGAAGTACCTCTCAAAAAAGGCCCTCTGCAATTCAGCCCAACTGGTGATCGAACTCTGCAGGAGCTCAGATAGCCATAGTGTTGCATTGCCTGTAAGAAATAATGGGAAGACATGAAGTCCCACAGCATCCATAGACAAATTATGTATTCCATCACACTCTTACAGATAAATGCAACGTTGTGTAGATGACTATGAGGATTCTTCTATAGTAAGCTCGCAAACAGCCCATGGTTTGTGTTAGGTGGTAGTGGTGGCAACACAATAGCTCCAGTCACCTCCATAGCCATAGGATTCAGCTTGTATTGATTCCACTAATAAGCGTTGGCATTAATAGCTTATGGTTGTAGAGCAATGTCCTCAAGAGGAGGTGGGTTCTCATTGCCAGCATTTTTATTCTCATTCTTGTTCAGAGCAGCGTTAGCCGCACTGTTGGCATTATCATGGGCCATTCTTCTCAATGTTTTCTGGATCTCTAGGTCAAATGGAGTAAAGACTACCTCAACTTTGCCTCTTAGGCATACACTACACTTACACCCTGAAAAGAAATAAAAATAACAAAAAAATGTAAAATGAAGGAAATAAAGATTAAAATCAAATCACTATGAATTAACAAAGTCTAGTCTTTTTCCCCCTGCAACGGCGCCAAAATCCAGATGTCGCCTAAGTTACACCTCTTTTTTTAGGATAAAACAGTTGTTGTTAGTGACTTTAACCCTTACCTATTGTTCCAGTACAACCTCCCCTTGGCCCAATTCAGTTGATTAGATGAGAACACATCAATTGAATCCTATTAATTAATCATTTTTCCTATTCATTACTACCTTGGTCCAGTCAATGACACTAGGTGGGTTTTAATGTTTGGAACCACTAGAAAACATGCAAAACAAAGAGGATTAATTAATACATGCCTATACACTTTCTAAGAATTACAAATTATCTAGTTTTACCTTGTTAGTTCTTCATAGTTCTCACAACCCTAGTTGTGGATTTAGCTACTTATGATTTGAATAGATGTAAGACTTATGAATTGGAATAATATAATAGAGCACTTACACAATTGAATTAGGCATAAGTAAATCTAAGCTTCAATGAGAATCACAAGATTAAAAGATTAAATCAAAGAACAAGTGTTTCTCAAAACTCTCCAATGTTTTCTCTACTCTATCTCACTATTTTTCTATCAACTGGTCGAACACCAATTAAAAATAGCCTCAAACCCTATTTATAATGTTTAAAATTCAATTCCTAAACAAAATATAATAACTGGGTCGGCACGCCTTACAAACAGTTTTACGGGACATATTGTGTTCCACGGCCCGTAGTTTGGGTCTCGTAATATGTTGCTGCAAATCTGGACTTGTGATCTATGACACCCCTCTATGACCCGTAAAGTGTTTTGCGGCCCGTAGGGGGTTTCGTCTGATAAAACTTAGAAAGTCCTACATCTCTGATCCTCAGGGCACGAAACACTACCTATGACTCATTAAATAGTTCACAACCTATCTGTATGTTCGTAGAACAAACTTTAGAAAATCAGACCTTCAATGGAATTGTCAAAAAAAAACCTTCTTCACGGCCCATAGAATGCTCTATGGCTCTTAAAGGGTCTTGTACATCACCAAAAATCAGCAACTTCTGCATTTTCTTTCAAAAATCAATGCCAACCCTAGAATCCTGCAAATAAAATACAAAAATACATAAAACCCACTAAGATCGCATTGAGAACACACAAAATTTCAAGTCTTAAGTATCAAAAGTGTTGTATTTTGACAGCACATCAGGACTCGAACCCCTGGGTCTTCCAACCTGGCCTCCGGTTGGGTAGTCAACCAGGGCCAAGTGGTCTGACCATAGATGTAATGGTGGGACGTATCCCCTATAGGAGAAAGAATCCCCATATCATAATCCATAGTGTCTCATTATCAGTGTATCAATCATGGGGCCCTCCATCGAATACCAATCAACGGGGCCCCAAGCCCAAAGGAACTACCAATGCTCGGACCCCTTTAGAATTGACACCCCGATCTCAGACACTCGAATGTGACCACCGGAGGCTAGGATCACGGGGAGCGTCATCCAAGTCTATACACTCAGACGTGACCACTGGAGACATGAACAACAGGGTATGTCATCTAGGTCTCAGAGTGTAACATCAAAACAATTTCTCTCTCTCTCTCAAACAATATTCGAGTCCCCCAATCATATCATCTCTCTTAAGTCACAATAAGCAACTCATTCCCAAGGTAAGCAGGGAACTCAGTGTAGTGGCTAACATCAGTATAACAGTGTGTAGACCTCAATAATCAAAATAGAATTGGGCTCAGCAAGAAACAGTGCTACAATCTAGCCCATCGCAGGTAATGGAAATAAAAGTGTAGTAATAACAGAGATATCATAGGTGCCCCCGATAGATAGGCCCAGCAAAATTATAATATGCCCGTAATCAAGTCACGGTATGTCGTAGGATCAATGCACCATCTCCTAGTCAACAAATCTCTGTAGTGACATGCAATACACACTCATACAGGTACAAGCCAAGTTATAATGCATGCCTTCCCAGGAACTAGCTCATATTCAGCCTTTACAGGCCCTTTTCTATGTAAAGCAACCCATAGGACAGCGTCGGTATAACCTAGGTTAAGGTCCAAGAGGCTAGATAATCAGAATGATGTCACCTGACCAGAATCATATCGCAACTTCACACTTTCGTAGGCATGTGATGAAATCCATAGAGATACTTTCCCATGGTCTCTCGGGAATCGGCAATGGCTCTAATAGACCAGGAGTGGGATGATTGTTCCACCTTCTCCTGTTGGCACACAAGAAAAGTCTTGACATAGAGCTCCACATTGTTTCTCATCTGGGGCAAATAGTAAACTCACTCGATGAGTGCCATTGTCCGTCGAATTTCGGGGTAACCAGACCACCTTGAATCATAGCACTCCTTGATGATCTCCTTCCTTAATCCTCCCCCCCATCTTGGCACGTATACTCGATTTCCTTTGGTTATGAGCACCCCATCCTCAAGCCAGAATCGACGCGTCTTCCCTTGACTTGCCAGATTCATCAAACTCTTGGCTTGTGGGTCTTGCTCTAGTCCCTCCTTGATACGATCAACCAAAGGGAAATTCGGACTGGTGATGGGGGCGAGTTTGGCCTTTTTACTGAATACATCAGCCACAACGTTACCTTTCCCTGGTTTCTACTCCATCACGAAGTCGAACTCTGCCAAAAAGGTCGGCCACCTTACCTGCTTTGGTGTCAACTTCTTTCGCTTAAGGAAGTAACTTATGGCCAGCTCATTTGTCAACAAGTACCTTCACGGTATGTCCTTCGATCTTAGCTTCCACGTATAACCTTCCTTTCTTCTTGACCTTGGGCACTTCCACTTTTACCTTAATTGAGTTGAGGAGTTGTAGGGCCCTATCTTCTCACTTTCCTGATCTTACTCCTCAATTAATGCTGAGAGTTTGGCCCTCTTAGGACATTCCTACACTTTGTGTGGCCCTTCACAAAAGAAGCAGTTAAGTGGGGGTCTCTCGCCGACCTTACATACCTTGGGTCCCTTTGTCTTGTCAGTTGTCTCCTTGCCTCGATGTTGTTGTCCCCCACTTTTTCCCTTGCCGCCCTTATCCTTAGGTTTAGGCTTCTCCAATTTCTTGAACTCGATAAGGGACTCGACAATGGAAATAGCGGTGGTCAGGTCTTGGGCTCCCCGTCTTTGGATCTTAAGTCTAGCCCATTGTTGTGATCCATCCATGAGGACAAAGAAAGCTTCTTTATCAGGGTAATCAGGGATCTCAAGAGGTACCTCAGTGAATTCCTTTACATACTCTCGTATGCTTCCCTTGCGTTAAAGTCTCCTCAACTTGTTCCTAGCCTCCTCTTCAACATTGCTTGGATAGAATTGCTTCTTGAGTTCACTCTTGAACTCCGCCCAAGTGCCTATCGAGAAGGTGCCTCTTTTAATGTCCCCGTGTCTCCTTCTCCACCACACCATCGTGGTGTCCTCAAGGTAGAGACAAGTCATATCATATTTCGATGCATCGTCAGTGATGGCAAGTTCCATGAAGTATTGTTCCATATTTCACATGAAATTGTCTAGTTCCTTCGCATTTCTAGACCTGTTGAAAGTCTTGGGTCATGGAATATCTATTCTAGAGGGGGCAGTCCTTACCTCGGACGTAGATAGATTTCCTTGGGCAAGAGCCCTCTTGCACAGGCTGGCCTCCTCCTCAGTGCTTTCCAGCTTGCGCAAAAGTTTCCCTAGCTCTTCCCGGACCGAAGAAATCTCTGCCTTGTAAGACTTTTCCATGGCCTTTATGTTGTCGAAACATTAGGCCAGGACTTGATTCATGGTGGTTTGCATCTCCTCTCGCAACTCTTCCATGCCCTGTTCAACCTCCCTGAACTTCTCCTTCCCATCGGCCATCGCCAGCTCCACCTTGGCTAACCATGTCTCGAAGTGTCCTATAGGTTCCCACGATCATGATCTCTGGCCTTTGGATTTCTTATCGACTACCTTTCTCGCTTGGGTAATCTCGCTTCTGCCTTCCATTTCCCTTGGATGTTCCAATGGTCTTCAACCTTTGCTCTGATACCAACTGTCACAGACTTGGTCGCAATTCCAACGAACCATGTGGCCTAGCAAACGTCTTGCTCTAAGTTGCTAGTCAGCCTATTCCTAACGCCTAGCAAAGTATTGCGGATATAAGCAAAAGGACTTAAGAAGGAACTTGGACTCTTGATCAACAAAGAAAGAATTTTGTATTAGCTCTCAAAGGCTTACACTTCTTGATTGCTTACTTGCTTGCTTGATGCCAAATGAAAGAATGGGAGGGGTATTTATACTACTCCACCTCTTCAATGGACGGCTAAGATCTATTTGATCTAACGGCTACAATTGAGTGCCTGGAACACTCCAAAAACAATATCTAAGATATTTACAAGGATAGATTTCTCTACATCTATCTACAAGGTTCTTGAACCTTCCAGGCTGCTCCTCCAAGTTCCACATATCTCTAGAGAATTCTGGAGCCTTCCAGATTACCGTGGATGTTCCTGGATGATTCTAGACTATTCCTTAGGTAGATTTTTGGCAAATTTGAGTGGTGTATCACAACTATCTCGCAGACACTTCTAGTGAGCCAAAGGTTATGCACTCCAGTCCACAAGCCAACTTAATGGCCCGAAGAAACAACAACGGGCCGTGAATGGGGCTCGTGGACCCCAGGTAAGTTTTCTAAGTTTTTGACTAAGTGTTGCGGTCTCTACGACCTACCTACGAGTTGTACTTCACTTCATGACTCGTAGACTGGTTCGTGAAACTCAATCCTTAAAACTAGGGTTTGAATGTTCTACTAAATTGTGTTTTACGGGCCATGAAATACTCTACGGCCCGTAATCAAGGTTTCATAGAGTTCGGGCCCATCCGTTTTTGACTAACTTGGTCAAACTATAAATATTGGAGTCAAAATATTTTAACCCCATTTGAGCCCTAATTTATGAAAATGCCCGGTCAACCCCCACCCCAAAACTTTCCGACCACTAATGGTAACACCACCACCACTTTCTGACAAGATTTTCCGATAGCCTAGGTTTCTAGTGTGTCATCACCTCCTACAATTTCTACAATCTAATCACTCAATTTGGTAAGTTATTGGTCCTTCCAATACCATTGATTTACCAGTTATTGTAGGGTTAGGTTGAAAAATTTTGTCGGGTATAGTTATGTTAGACACAAACCCATGTATGCTTATTGACATATTTGATAATTGAATTTGGGTTGCCTGTGCTTGAATATGTATTTAGGACCGAAATTTGGTGTACTAGACTTGTTGTTGTTTTGAATAGTGTGTCGCCACCCTTGTAATCACTCACCATTTGAATTGAATTGAATAGATGTTTGATATTCAGTGTGTGATGGCATTAATTCGTATTTTTATTGTTAATTCGTTCAAACGGGGTCGGAAGGATTGGGAAAGCATGTTTAATAATTTTTGATGGGGTATATGTTCTAATCATCATGTTGGGGTAGTGGTTGTTGTGTTAAGAATCATATGGTTGTGTGTGTATTGCTTCGATGCTAATAAAGTAGGATGAAAAGGTTGTATGGGGACTTTGTTGATAGACTTAGAAACTCAGGTGACTAAGTTTTCTGGTCTATGATTGGCTTTTACGACCCGTGGAACATTCCACGAGTCATAATTGCCCCTCGTATAAGATTCCAAAAACTTGAAGTTTTTGAGTACCTATCAAACGAGACCTTCTATGAGTGGTAGAATATTTTACGGCTCATAGAAAGGTCTCGTAGATCCTCGCCTGCAATGAATCAGATACTGGAATCATCTACGACCCAGTCTATGTCTCGTAGAACCTTCTATGAGTCATACCTAGTCTCGTAGATGCCATTCCAGTAAATAAAAAAAATTGTGAATAGTATTTTACAAGAGCCTTATACGGCTCATAGTTTCCACTACGGCTCGTAGAGATGCTTTCATAGACTTTTCTGCAACTAAGTCTGATATATTTTTGCATTTCACTTTCTGATTTGTGGGGCTAACCAAGGTGTGTCAATGTGTATGTTTCAGACACAATGGCCCCGAAAGCAAGATGTAAGGAAATCAAGGACATTTAGAGGAGGCTCAGAGATGAGCCCTCGGGGGAGGAGGAGCAGACCACCATACTCAGTGGATCACTAGAGGAGCTCAGCGTCTGACCTGACCCGAATGCTGACAAACCATAGACACGAGCTGCCGCCAGAGCTAGGAAGACCCAGGCTCTTATCGTCCGCACTCCCCAGTCTGATGAGGGAGACCACGATAAGAGTAGCTCCATTTAGATGACTTTATCCAGAGAGGAATCCAGCTTAGAGTCATGCTCCGGCAATGAGTCAGAGACAGAGTCCTCTGTCGTACCGCGGGCATCACCATCTCTACTAGATGCTCTTACTAATCCATGTGGGACATCTACACTGAGGATGTGCAGACTACAGAGTGAGGCTAGCCAGTCCACTCTATTTATGAGGAGCCTCGGGGTATCTCATCTGGACTAGATAGTGTCCTCGGTCTCTAGGACACTATGATCTGATATGGGCTCCAGTGGCTGCCCAAATCACTAGGGAGGTACTCCTCAATCATGGTGAAGGAGTTCTATGTATCTTATGCAGTCACCATTGAGAGCACTCTTCCTACGAGAAGAAGCCCCTCGTGCAGCCCATACTAATGTAGACCACAATTAGGGGCCGGCAGGTGGATATCTCAGAGACCACCATCCACCGCATGTTATTTGGTCCTGAATTCCCTACCCCAAGATCCACAGTTGACTTTGACCACAGAGTGGGGCTGATGAGGGAATCACTGTGATGAGAGATGCAAACCACAAAGCCGTCTTGATGAGATGGGTGGTTTGAATACTGAGTAGGGTCCAGAGTATACATGGATATCCACTCACTAGGAGCCTATCGTGAAGGCTTCTCTCAGTTTCCTGTCAAATATGTATGGGTAGTTGTCGTACAATGCATTCGGCTAACACTTATAGATAATACTTTGATGCTGAAGCATGTAGTGCTAGTTGCCAGCATCTTAGCTAGCTATGAGATCGATTGGGCTTGCCTCATCGCCGAGAAAATTCACGAGGCAGCCTTGAAGAGGTCTACCTCATTCCTCTTTCTATGCTTGATATACAGACTCTATCTAGAGTCGGGGTGAAGAGTCTACACCAACTGGACTCGTTGATCGAGGTCCAGCGTACTTTGGATGCCACCCTAATCAAGTATGAGGAGAACCCCGTCGCACTCTAGCGAGCACTACACCAGTCAGCCCCCATACAAGAGATGTTCGCCCCGGTGCCACCGCTAGAGGTTCCACCCACCACCACCACTGTTGCTGCCATAGAGAAGAGGCCTCAACAGACCAACGCACATGAGGAGACAGGGCCCACTACTACTATTCCCGCACCACAGTCCACTACATCATAGATAGCACCCGCGGAGTAAGGTTTACATGTTCGCAGTATCTATCCAGGCCATGGCACAGAGATTGCCACATGCTGAATCACAGTTGACTCAGTTAGTTCAGCAGGTTAGGCCTTGGATCCGCCAGGCCATCACAGAATAAGAGGGTTGCATGCAGGCATACACGGTCGCTGCTATTCATGACCATATTTCTGCCATAGATGCCCTCACTGATGCCTTCGAGGAGAGGGTCCAGCAGAGGTTGAGCACGGCCCAACCCACAGATTTGACGGCCCAATAGATGGAGATCCAAAGACTTTGGGCCAATATGACAGCTGCATTAGCGGCACCGGTATCACTACCAGAGACTTCAATCTCGATGGCGGTGGTGGATCTATTTGCTCCTGAGAAGAACAGACAGCCATCCCATAGGAAGAGGCCCCACCTGAATGATGATCCAGATGTTGTATGATTACATGCGAGGTTGATAGAGCAAGAGTAGCTCAAGCTTATCTTGAGGTAATCAAGGCAAGGGGAGGAGCTACAATAGGCTCGTGTGCTCGAGCAGATAAGGGGTCTTGACCACTCTATTCATGATACTACTACTGAGGAGGCCACCAAGCAGGTTGACGGTGGTCAAACTCAGCCACACACTGGCGCTTAGGCGCTCAGGTATTTTCTTTGCCCCTGATATTTTACATTGTCTTGATTGTGTGCATTGAGGACAATGCACCTCTTTTCCGATGGGGCGTTAGTAGTTATAGGCGTCAGTGAAGTCTGAGTAACCTAGTCCATAACTACCCCAATTTTGGAATCCTAGGAGTTTTCTTTCTTGTGTTTTTCTTCCCCGTGGATATTTATTTTCTGTTGAATCAGCATGTTTAGTATGTTTAGGTAATATTTGTAGCATATAGTACTGATTTTTGTGGCATATGTATGTTTTTTATGTTTTTTGTGAAAAATAATACCCACCAATTTTTTATTAGCTAGTCTAGATAGCAGCCATTCATGTTTAAGTGTGTTGACAGTGATTGTTCTGATGAGTGAGGATAAATTGAGATAAAAAACATGATTTGAGAGTCTTTTGTTGATAGTGTAATCAATGTCATGTGAGTGTGACCTTAAATTGCTAAATTCATGTCTTGAATTTCAATTCAAAACTTGCCCTATTAATCTAATTTAGACTGTAGATTAGCTGGATTAGGAAAGGATCTTAGGCCATCGTCAATAACAGTCCACTTAGCCTAAATAACCAACCAAATGTGTAGAATATCCTTTGATCCTAATGTTTAAGCCTGATATGTACCTATTCTTTGTAAAATCCTAAATGACCTAGCCTTGTTAGTTGTAAAATCCTGAAATTGGCCCTGGTCCTTCCTTGAACATTGTGAACCTTGGTTGAGGAAAAAGGCCTAAGTTGAGGGTGGCTACCAAAAGCGGCCCTAGTTCCGAGGTTGGATAATGTGCACCTCAACTTAGCCCAAAAGCCTAAGTTGAGGGTGGCTGGTGTAAGGGTAAAGCACAAAATGATGGGAAAAGTTAGTGATACATGGGAAAGGACAAAAATTATGTACTGGGTGCTAGAAAAGTAAGTGATGCCTTAGTTATGAGCAAAAAAGAAAAATGAAGTGTAAATACAAGGTATAAATCTGAAAAATAAAAAGAAAGCACCCAGAAAAGCTTGAAATAGGAGAAAAGGGAGAATGGAATGGAAAGTAACAGTGTTTGTAGGGCAAAGGTAGAGAAAAACACAGTGTCAAGGAGGTCCTTTAATCATTGTGTTCCTAAAATCTTAAACCAAAGCCCCCTGACTCAAGCCTGAAAAGCCTTAAAGTGATCCTACTCCAAGTAGTCGAAGGTCTTAATCATGAGTATAGAGGCAGCATATGGTATGGGGCATAATGCATGAATATCTTTTATGAGGGTAAGTGATATTGCATTGTCCAAAGATTATACATTGAGACATCATTGGGAGTGAAATATGGGACTTCTTTCTATGAGGGCACTTGCACTACATTGTTAACATTAGGCTTATTCAGTGATTGTGGCTTGTTGATAGTACCTTACTTGTCATAGTTGCATTGTTGCATACATTAGTCCGTATTGGTTTGCTGGAAAGCTATCTGATTGTGTTTTGAAAAGTGGTGTGGGTAGATGTGCTTTATTCAAAGAAAATGTATGTCATTAGATTGAGGTCTATATGTTACTGTATTGCTTATATAGATGGAGTTCGTCACTTGAGGACAAGCAACAATTTTAAGTTGAGTATGTTGATACGTTGTCAAAATACAACACTTTTGATGCTTAAAACTTTGAATTTTGTGGGTTATCAATGTGATGTTAGTGGGTTTGATGTGTTTTTGCATTTGTTTTGCAGGATTTTAGGGTTGGCAATGATTTTGGGAAGAATATGCAGAAGTTGCTGATTTTGAGAATCCGTGAGACCTTGTATCGTGTGAAGTTCCAGTGAAGGGTAGATTTCTAAAGTTCGCTCTACGAATATACAGATGAGTCGTGGAACACTTTACGAGTCGTAGACTAGGTCTCGTACCCTGAGGATCAGAGAAGGAGGACTTTCAAGAAGTTTGACCACCTTCTAATTTTTTTGTTTTCTTTATTTGATTTGCATTTTTTTTTGGGGGGGGGGGGGGGGGGACTTAGATTCAAATTTAATGTGTCTCACAACCGAGAAAAATTAGGGGGGGTCATTTTGGTTTTGGGTCTGTGACCAATAGGTTCAAGAGATAAAAGAATTAAGGATACCCACCAGAAAGACTAATCCAATCCACAAGGATGGACCAAAAAATACAATATTTTTGTTATTTGACCAGCCATCAGAAGAAGCAAATACAACGGGTACGCTAATCGGTAAGATTAATGAAGTAGCATTAATGCAAAAACAACCAACTGGAAAGCAGGAATCATGCTTTTAATCCTCTAAGCTACCAACAAATGAACTATATACTATTTGATCTAGTAGGGAAAGAAGCCATTGGCTGCAAGTGGATTTACAAGATCAAGCATAAAGCAGATGGCTCAGTAGATAAATACAAGGCTAGATTAGTAGCTAAAGGATTCCTTAAATAATATTTAGTTGAACCCTTTGCTTACAGTCAAGTGGCCCAAGGGCCCCCTTTAGAGATAGGGAAAACATTTGCTTCAGGTTGCTAAACACCATTCATGGCATTCTTGCCTTGGTTGCAATCAAAATGTGGCCTTATTTCATTTTTACGTGAAGAATAGAGTGCCTTTGAACAACATAAGAGAAGGGGTCAAGAATAAGTTTCTATTCAGCCTCCTACAACTCCAGGCTTCTCTTTTCCTAGGAATCCTAACTTCGTATGTAAGCTCAAGAAAGCGATTTATGTTACGGCATCAAAAGTTCAATTCTGTCCGAACTACGCATTTTCAAATGATATCCATATTGTTCACAAATATTCATTTTGGCTTTCAAAAATTTCTTATAATTTAATCCATAACAATTTTCGCATTAAACCCACAAATGCTTGTATTTTTTATTTACCTCGAGATCATTAGAACTTTCTCTTATAGTTAAATCACTTCCCTTTGTGTGAGTTTGTCTACTGAACCCCTCATTTTCACTACTGTTTCGACATTCACCACTACAAATAGCCCTATAAATGTAACTGTCATTGTAATTCTCAATACCATTTATGATGGAAGTATCTATACAGATTTGAGACTGAAGATAATTATCAATGCAATTATTAATGTGATTATTTCAACTATACTGAGTATCATACATGTAAGACATGTAAGAATTATAGTAGGGATCTTCGCCCCAAAAAGTATTTTCTAGTTCACTCAGAAAGGAATAATCGTTGTCAATCTCAAAAATCTGATTTTTAATATCAAAATAGAAGGAATAATTGTCTCCATTGCTATCACTAACTAAAAAATGTCATCAGAGATGAAATTTTGAATGTCTTTAACACTCAATAAATAATTAACATTACTGCAACTATAAATGTTTTTCACTTTTAGATTTAGATCTTTGCTGGTATTTTCACTTGGACCAAGACCGCCCATTGATTTATTTAGCCCACACTTGCGTTCGGACTCCTTAAACAACATCGAATTAAACCACCATATTTCCATAGAGTTTTCTTGGCCCCTAATTTGCATGAAAATACAATAGATGAATAGTCATTCGCTAGAAAATTATTTATTTGAATATCTTATTTCTTATATTTATTTGAATGTCTTGTTTCCTATCAAACTAAGCATAGAAATCCAATCACTAGGATTATTAACTAATACGGATTGTGAGTATTGAAAAACAATTTTGAATCTGGGGTTGGGAAACACTTCACTATATATTAATATGTTGTAATCCCCTTTTATTATTAAAAAGAACAGAATTTTTTATAAAGCACGACCTTCTCCTTTGTCGGGTCAAATTCGCATCGAAAAAAAGAGATTTGTCCTCTCCTATAACGAAATAAAAAAATCATAAAATCTCATCTAATACTATCTAATACTAATATCTAATCACTAAATAATCTAATAATCTAAAATCTAAGAATAAGTAATAAATTATGGAACAAGGGGGACAATGCACAGGATGGGTAAAAGAGTTGTAACACTTGGCTTGATTGTTTCATCAAATGAAACCCCCTACGAGCCGTAGAACCTTTTACAGGCCGTAGAGGGGTGTCGTAGAAGTCAAGTCCAGATTTGCAGCAACAAAGTATGAAAGTCTGATTACGGGCCGTAAATCACTATACGGCCCGTAGTGCATCTCATGAGGCGTGTTGACCCAGTTATTCTATTTTTTTTAGGACTTGTATTCTAAATATTATAAATAGGTTTTTAGGTTATTTTTTTAAGGAGTTCAGGAGTTAGCAGAAAAATAGAAAAGTAGAGTAGAGAAAAACATTGAAGAGTTTGAGAAACACTTGTACACTTTAATTTCATCTTCTAATTTTACAATCTTGTGATTCTCATTGAAGCTTGGATTTTCTTGTACTTAAATTGTGTAAGTACTCTGTTATGTTATTCAAATTCATAAGTCTTCCATCTACATAAATCATGAGTAGCTAAATCCACAACTAGGGTTATGGGAACCATGAAGAATTAACAAGGTAAAATCGGATAATTCATAATTCTGGAATGTGTGCAGGCATGTATTAATTATTTTTTTTCGTTTTGCAAGTTTTCTAGTGGCGGCCAACATTAGAACCTGCCTAGTATTACTAACTGAACCAAGGTAGTAATGAATAGGAAAAGAGATTGATTAATAGGATTCGGTTGATATGTTCTCATCTAATCGACCGAACTGGGCCAAGGGAAAGTTGTACTAGAATAATAAGTAAGGGTTAATAATGTCACACTGCGGGGATGGACCAAGTCACGTAGTGAAATTTGCCTCTCGCCCGGATCAAAAGCTTTGGTGAACTTAACTTACCGCTATGCATGCTGCACACTGAAAAAGAATTAGGTTATCCGATGATGCAAAGTTAGGGAATCATTGGAAACGCAATGCCCTAGTTTCTCTCCATATTAGTTTAAACACTTGTTTTAGGTTAGCATTACTTTCATTGTTATTAACAACCCCCCCCCCCCCCCGGGGAGATAAGTTGGTTAATATCCCAAATTGCATAATTGAATTCTTTTAAGTCTACAATATTCCCTTGGGTTATTCCCAAACCTTGGTTAGGTTCTATTTCTTGACAATGACCGCTTTAGCCTCAAAAAGGAGATGTAGCTTGGACAGCATCAACTATTAGCCGATTCCGGCGGCCAAATTTATAATCCATGATATAATTATACCAGACATGATCCTAGCTTAATTCAACGTTCCGAAGCTAATGAAATCGTCAGAATTCCATGTCGAAGCCATTTACTAGAACTTTACCTGAAAGCACATTTTATGGGTATAACTTCCCGTTTAACTCAAAAATCCACAACTCTCGAATAACCCAACCAATAATCACTCCAATATTCCCAAGGTCACTATACACATGTTCAATCAACATAATAACAGTAAAACCATAGAAATGACCCGAAGGGTCATTACACAACTATACTAAAAATAGATATTCAAAAATATTTGTTCGCTTCATGAAATCAAGAAATAATTTTACATTTAGTTCCTAATTTGACCTTATCATTAATTATAGTCATTCTATTATTATATTTTTTAAGATATTGTATTTACAACAACAACAACATACCCAGTGAAATCCCACAAGTGGGGTCTGGGGAGGGTAAGATGTACGCAGACCTTACCACTACCACATAGGTAGAGAGGCTGTTTCCTGGAAACCCTCGTCACAAAAACCCATCAGCAGAACACGCTAGATACGATACACAGGCAAAAAGAGAATAGCACATAATAATACCTAGATACAAGATAGTAAACATATAAAGGCAGATAAATAACATATAAAAGACAGACAATTACCACTCCTTCCTATCCTCCCTATTAGCCTGCTACTCTAATTCTTGACCTCCACTCCTTCCTATCTAAGGTCATGTCCTTGGTGAGATCAAGTTTCACGATATCGTTTCTAATCACCTCCCCCCAATACTTTTTTGGTCTACCTCTACCCCTACGTATAGCTCCCAAATCTAATCTCTCACACCTTCTAACAGGGGCATCAGTACTCCTTCTCTGTACATGTCCAAACCATCACAGTCTCGCTTCCCTCATCTTGTCAGCTACAGGGGCCACCTCTAGCTTCTCCCGAATGACCTCGTTCCTAATCTTGTCGCTCCTGGTGTGACCACACATCCATCGTAACATCCTCATTTCTGCGACCTGCATTTTCTGAACATGTACATTCTTTATTGGCCAACACTCCACCCCATACAACAAAGCAGGTCTAACCACCATTCTGTAGAACTTACCTTTGAGTTTAGATGGTATCTTCTTATCACACAATACTCCAGAGGCCAACCTCCATTTTGTCCAAGCCGCCCCAATACGATGTGTGACATCATCGTCGATATCCCCACTACTCTGGATGATAGACCCCAGATACTTGAAGCTTTCCTTCTTGGGGATAAGGTGAGCTGCAAGTCTCACATCAATGTCTGCTTCCTCCCTCGCTACACTGAATTTGCACTCCAAGTATTCTGTTTTGGTCCTGCTCAATTTAAATCCTTTAGTCTCCAAAGCGTGTCTCCAAACCTCCAACCTATCATTAACTTTGGTCCGGGTCTCATCAATCAGTACTATGTCATCTGCAAACAACATACACCATGGGACTCCCTCCTGGATAGATCGCGTCAGCTCATCCAACACCAAGGAAAATAAAAAAGGGCTTAGCACAGATCCTTGGTGAAGTCCCATCTGAACAGGAAAATATTCAGAATCTCCTCCCACCGTTCTTACCCGAGTTATGGCCCCGTCATACATGTCCTTTATCACTCTAATATATGCCATTGGGACGCCTTTCATCTCCAAACACCTCCATAGGACATCCCTCGGGACTTTGTCATAGGCCTTCTCAAGATCAATGAACACCATATGAAGGTCCTTCTTACTTTCCCTGTATTTCTCCACTAATCTCCGAACAAGGTGGATCGCTTCAGTAGTCGACCGTCCTGGCATGAATCCAAACTGGTTTTCTGAGATAGAAACTACTTTTCTCACCCTCATCTCCACCACTCTCTCCCATGCCTTCATAGTATGACTCAACAACTTGATACCCCTGTAATTATTACAACTTTGAATATCACCTTTGTTCTTGTACAGTGGGACCATTGTACTCCTCCTCCATTCCTCCGGCATCTTAGCCGTCTTCATGATAGTATTGAACAGTCTAGTCAGCCACTCTATGCCATCCTTGACCATGCTCTTCCAAAAATCTATCGGAATCTCATCCGGTCCGAGCGCCCTCCCTCTCTTCATCCTACTAATAGCCCTTCTAACCTCCTCAACTCTGAACCGCCTGCAATAACCAAAGTCTCGATGACTTTCGGAATATGCTAACTCGCCCAGCTCAATATCACTATCTCCTTTTTCATTTAAAAGTTTATAAAAGTAAGCTTGCCACCTTTGTTTAATAGAAGTCACATCCACTAACACTTCTCCCTCCTCATCCTTGATGCACTTCACTTGATCCAAGTCGCGAGCTTTCCTTTCTCTCGCTTTAGCAAGCCTATACATTCGCTTGTCCGCGCCTTTATCACTTAGCTCCTCATATAGGCGCTCAAACGCTGTTGTCTTAGCACTCGTCACCGCCATCTTTGCTTCTGACTTAGCCATCTTATAAATCTCCTTAAGCCTTTGTTTTTCATCCTCCTCCCTACACTCCAACCATTTTGTATAGGCCACCTTCTTAGCTTTTACTTTGTCTTGAACTTCTTCATTCCACCACCAATCACCTCGACGTCCCCCAAAGGTTCCTCTCGAAACCCCTAGTACCTCAGAGGCTACCTTTCGAATGTAACCAGCAATATTGTCCCACATATTATTCACATCTCCACTACTACTCCAGGCCTCTAAATCTCTCAACTTTCCTTCCATCTCAAGCGAGAGGGCAGGAGTTAGACCCCCCCATCTAATCCTCGATTGGGCATAGACAATCTTCCTCTTCTTTTCTCTCTTAATCTCTATGTCCATCACTAGAAGCCTATGTTGAGTGGAAATACTCTCACTCGGAATAACTTTGCAATTCTTACAAAGGCTTCTATCACCTTTTCGTAGAAGTAGGTAATCAATTTGAGTTTTAGCTACCGCACTCTGAAAGGTTATCAAGTGACTTTCCCTCTTCTGGAAACATGAGTTAGCAATAACTAACTCAAAGGCTTTGCCAAAATCCAAGAGAGACGTCCCCCCTCCATTCCTTTCCCCAAAACCAAAGCCTCCATGGACATCTTCAAACCCACTACTGGTAGCCCCAATATGTCCGTTAAAGTCTCCCCCAATGAAAAGCTTTTCCGTCATTGGTATGCCCCTCACCACCTCATCCAACTCTTCCCAAAAGAGCCTCTTGACTTCCTCCTCTAGACCTGCTTGGGGCGCATAGGCACTAACTACAGTCACTACATGCTTACCCACCACCAGTTTAATAGACATCATCCTATCGTTAAACCTCCTAACCTCCACCACATAATCCCTAAGGTCCTCATCTACTAGTATACCTACACCATTTCTGTCCCTAGAACCCCCCGAGTACCATAACTTGAACCCGTCTACATCCCGAGCTTTGGTCCCTACCCATCTAGTCTCCTGAACACACGCTATATTAATTTGTCTCCTCTTAAGACACTTTACTAGCTCTATGGATTTCCCTGTAAGTGTACCTATATTCCATGATCCTACCCTTAATTTAGAATAGCCCGTGCCCTTCCTACCACCCCTACCTCTTACCCCCGACCCAAACCAACGACATGACCTTACTCCACCATCAGATCCGGATGCCACCTACGAATTACTCTCACAAACCACTCCCAATAAGTCAGATAAGCAAACTCCAATAGAAATACTACCAAAAGAAATTATTAATGTAATGTAAAGCAGTAATGTATAAAATACTATCAAAAGAAATTATCAAACTAATATTAATGTAAAGCAGTAATGTATAAAATACTACCAAAAGAAATTTGCAGTAATGTAATGTAAGCAATAATGTATAAACTGTATACTACTGGAATAACCAAATGTACAAAATCGCAGTGAAAAATCAAAGTAACAAAGAATTCAAAGTATTTATATTTTTTAAGATATTGTATTTATTATATTTTTTAAGATATTGTATTTATTATGTTTAAATAGTAATTTAGTAAAATCACCCCCACATTTACTGCTTCTTAATGTCACGACCCAAAAATTTCAAGGTCATGAAGAAAGACATCTCAATTCCAACTCAAACATAAGACATAGGTAAAAGAAGGCAAACACAAGGGAGGAATAACCATGATATGAGACTGATACAGTATCTAGTGTCACAAGTATGAAGAACATCTAATACAAGGTTTGAATTTAGTACATACAGCTCAATCTTTGAAATAAAGTAAGGCCATTAAGTAATAATAGTATATAGTAGCAATCCGTGACACTGGACCTCACCACTAGAATTAGAAATCACTATCGCTACAGTAATCAAATGTTGCGTGGATGCCCTTGACTAGAATCTGCATCAAGGGACGTAGAAGTAGGGGTGAGTACAATTCACATGTACTGACTAGTTATTAGAAATTGAATAAACTATGCAACAAACAACGAACACTTTCACCAGCACAATAAAAATTCCAGTGTGGCATGATGCCACCAATTTATATAGAACAGGCGCAAATGAACTAAACATATAGTCCAAGTACATCAAATATCATCAAATAACTCAAGTATCAATTAAGAATGCCATACAATACAAGTATGAAATGTAACGCAATGCAAGGTGATATGGTGGAGTCAAGACTATTGCACAGCCAATCATATATACCTACCAAGCTAAGGCTTCTAGACAGATCCCAGGGGGTCTCGTACAACATATACCTCGTTACAATCTCAAAGTATCAACTACCTCACCACGCAACTTGTGTCAAAGGACTCACGATTCCAGTCTCTCATCCACTTTCCACCTTACTCGTGGTCAACAGTTTTACAAAAAGTGTCTCATTTTCTTTCAAAAAGGTGATTCCACAATTCACAATGTTTCAAGTCTCATGATATAAAATATGATGATGCATACAGACAAGGAACAAAGATAGAGGCAACGTTCATCTCAATGTCATAGTTCTCAAAACTTAACAGGTTATAATGAACACTCTCTCTTATACACATTGGGAAAAGAACTTTTTCATAAATCAACCACCATTTACAAGCCTTTAATTCTCAGGATAAGACACAATTCATGATCCAACTCATAAATGTTCCATTTATTAACATGATATAATCACAACTCAACCCCTCTCTCGAGTATAACAATAAAATCAAAATTACACAAGCCCAACATCATCAATTTAACAAATACTGGATCTCAAAATGATTTAGTTATTAAGTAAGGCCCCCACATGGGCGACACAACAAAAATTCTCAACTCAATTGTATGATATGATCTCATCCCTAGTTCATGACATAAGAAAACTCAATTACCCAACACCAGTCACGAAGAGGGATAGCCAAACCAACCTTGTCAGCCGACGCACTTAAACACCTCAAGGGGAGACCTTCATTCAAAATTCATCCTCGAATTGATTTTCCACAATCAAGAATGTAACATTTACATCACAAAGAGTCCAATAATATTCATATTGTAAGAATTCAGAATCGGGGGCAAAATAGTCCAAAAATGGATTAATTTCAAAAAATGATAAACTAAAAATTATCTTTAAAATTAGGATTTACATGAAAACAGAGCTCGTGGCTAAAAAAATCCACAAAATTTGAGTAAGAAATGACGTTAAAATCACCATTCTAGTTTTATGGAAAAATCAAGAAATTGAAAATTAAAATCAAAAGATAGTTAATGGAAAGTAAGGGTTTTAGGTTGAAATTCACTTACCTAACGGTGTTCCTCGAACAATCTCCCCAAAAGTTTCCCAATCAAGCTCAGGGATTCCAAAAATGGTGAAAATGGTATTTTCCCCAACTTTGTTGTTTAAGATTTAGAATAACTCATCGCGATCGTGAACCACCACCCTCCACAATTGTGGAGCTCAAAGGGGAAAAATCATGAACGCGAGAAAGGGTCATGTTTGCAATGGACAACAATAGGAAACACAATGTGATCACGGGACCTCCATTGCAACAATTGAGAAAGAAGTAGGCCACATTATCACAAACGCAGAGATGGTGCCACAAACGCGACGAACAACATATCAGGCACCATATATCAGACTTGGAAAGTAGGCTAAGTCTCCGATCGGACCCTCGGGATTGGTTCAAAACCTCATACACACAAAGCAGATATACAACCCCACTAAACTTGATATTCCAAATTCAATAAATCATCAAAACTCTAATCTAACGTCTCCTTGATATGAAATTAGTTAGAAACTCAAAAAGATTAAAGTACCCTGAGGCTTCCAAAAAAATATGACGAAGCCAATTCTAGGTCTAAAATTACTTCCTGAAACCAATGGAATCATCATAAATTCAATCTGAAACTTTCAAACTCAAAATGATGATCAAAGTCAAACTTAACTCATTTTAAATCAAATTTCCAACTTAAGACCTCAATCTCACGAAACAAATCTGAATTCAAAAATAAGGACACTCCTAGATCAATTTTCATATTCCAAAGCTGGGGAACTGACAAAATTTCATTTCGAGACCCGTAGCTCTAATTGATACCAAAAACTACTTTTGAAAAACTTAAATCTTTTAAAATTCAAAAACTCATGTATTTCTCAACCTTTTAACAATTTTTCAAAACCAACCAAACAAATTGATCAAATAACATCGAGGAAATTAACGAGAGGAGTAAAATAGTAATTCTTAAGAACTTCCAAAAATGACCATCAAGGTTATGACACCATCCACCACTAAATATAATATTCATCCTCAAAAATAAGATAAAGAAAAGCATTTGGTGTCGCAAAAGGCTGAGGGTATCGGGTCCACATGTCAGACTCTATCTCTCAATTCGCCTACTCAACGGGTCGATGTTGCCACTGAACCTTTACCAAAGCGACATTTGTGGCCCTGGGCCTACAAACCTGTCTATCTAGAATGGCTACATGCTCTTCCTCATAAGTCAAATTCAGACCCAACTCTACTACATCATAAGAAATTATATGAGACTCGTCTGGTATATATCTACAAAGCATGAGACATGAAAGACCAGATGAATAGTTGATATTCTAGGTGGCCAAGCCAACTCATAGGTCACCTCACATACTCTTCTCAGGATCTTAAATGGGCCAACAAACCTCAGGCTAAGTTTGTCTTTCTTCCCAAACCTAATCATGCCCTTCATGGGCAATATCTTCAGCCACACATGATCACTTGCCATGAACTTAAAAAGATAAACCTTTTTGTCAGCATAAGTCTTTTGATGATTCTGAATCAAGTGCACCCGCTCTATAGCATCTATGAGAACTTTAGCATCTTATGCACCCACAACAACTAAATCAAACCATCCAATAAGAGATTGGCACCTACGACCATACACAACACTTGGGTATGAAAGAATCTCATAAAAGGAACCAATGAAAGCGATTTACTCCTAACAAGCATCCTATAGCCTCTCGAAGATAGGTATGGATGTCTATATATCGATCCGCGAGACTCTATTAGACACCCTGCTCTTTAACTCATGAGATCGGTAAACCTAGTGCTCTAATACCAACCTGTCACAATCCAAAAATGTTAAGGTCATAAAGAAAGACATCTCAAATTCCAACTCAATCAAAGACATAGGTAAAAGAAGGCAAACACATAGGAGGAGTAACCACAATACGAGATTGACCCAAAATTCGCTATCATGAGTATGAAAAGCATCTAATACAAGGTCTACATTTAGTACACACAACGCACTCTTTGAAACAAAGTAAAGACCATAAGGTAATGATAGTATATAGTAGCGATCCAGGACACTAGACCTCACCACCAGAATTAGAAATCACTGTCGCTGGAGTAATCAACCACCACTGGATTCCCTAACTAGAATCTACATCAAGGGACATAGAAGTAGGAGTGAGTACAATTTACATGTACCTAGTAGGTTTGACCGGCTAACTATTAGGAATTGAATAAACTATGCAATAAACTAGGAATGCTTCATCTGCACACAAACAATTCCGATGCGGCACGGTGCCGCCAATTTATATAGGACGACGCGAGAACTACACACTTACCAAGTCCAACAAGTATCATCAAATAAATCAAGTCTAAAGTAACAGTGTAATACAATGCAAGAATGTAATGTAATGCAATGCATGGTGGTACAGTGGAGTCAAGACTATTGCACAGTTTGAAGTATACACCTGGCGAGCTAAGGCTTTCAGACAGATCCCATGGGGGTCTCGCAGAGCATATACCTTGTCACAATCTCAAAGTATCTAGTAGCTCACAACCTAGCTTGTGTCCAAGGACTCATGATACCAGTATCTCATCCACTTTCCACCTAACTCATGGTCAACGATTTTTCAAATAGTGACTAATTTTTTCTTTCAAAAGGTGGTTCCATAATTCACAATATTTCAAGTCTCGTGATATAATATATGATGATTCATAAAGACAAGGCACAATGATAGAGGCAACATGCATCTCAATAAGTGCACTAAATGTCAAAGTTCTCTACACTAACAGGTTATAATAAACACCCTCTCTTATACATATTGGAAAAAGAACTTCTTCATAAATATTCAACCACTATTTATAAGCCTTTAATCCTCAGAATAATCCACAATTCACGATCCAACCTACAAATGTTCCATTTCTCAACATGATATAATTATGACTCAACCCCTCTCTCGAGTATCATATTTCATAAGCCCAACATCATCAATTTAATAAATACATGCTCTCAAAATGATTCAGTTAGCAAGAAAGCCCGCCTCACAGGCAACACAATAGAAAATCTCAGCTCAATTATATGATACAATCTCATCTCATAGTTCACCACATAAGAATACTAAATTAACCAACCCCAGTCACAAAGAAGGATAGCCAAATCTACCTTATTAGCCAAAATCGCATCCGAACACCTCTAATGGGAAACCTCCACTCAAAATCCGACCTCAAATTGATTTGTCACTATAAAAAATGTAACATATACATCACAAGAATTGCAACGTGTCACGACCCAAAATGGGGTCAAGACTAAAGGACCACTTAATTCCATTTCTAACGATAAATAAATAGTCACCACATAAAAATAATATCACAAAACTTGGTATCACGAGTATAAAGAGCATCTAATACTTAACTAGTAAAACAAGTGCATCTCAGTCTTCGAATAGAAATAAAGAATAAACAACTAAGATAGAATCCAATGGAAACTTGAAGCCCTGAGTCTCACCACTAGATCTGGTATGAACCAAGTGCACGAGCAAATCAACTACCACGTGGATAATCTTGAAGAGAATCTGCGAGGGAGAAAGGAGTAGGGGTGAGTACACATAATATGTACCCAGTAGGTTTAACCGACTGGGAATCAGAAATTGAATAAGTTATGAAATAATCTAGGAACACTTCCACCTGCAATAGGAAAACCAGTCCGGCATCAGTGCTGCCAATTTATATAAAATGACGCGAATGAAGTAAACATACAATTTCACAAACCAACCCCAATACAACCACAAGTAGTATAATGAAATGGTATGCAATGTCGTGCAATGCAATGTATTGCAAGGTGGTATCAAGACCATTGTACAGCCTATCGTATACACCCCCATCGAGCTAAGGCTCCCAGACTAAGGGGACCCATGGGGACCTCGCAGGCCATATACCTTAATCACAATATATATCAACTACCTTGCCACCCAAGTGCCTGTGGTCAAGGACTCATGATAAGAATCACCATTCAAGACTTCCCCAAAATGTCATGAGGATGCATGCAATCAAGACACAATTATGGAAACAACATTCCTCCCAACAAGCACAAATAAATATCAAAGTTCTCGGGTTTAGTAATTATATTATTCACCCTCTTTCATACATATTTGGATACAATTTTCTTTTAAAAATATATCAATCTTCTTAGTAACTGTATTTTCTCAAACAACACATGATCCTCAATATATATATATCAAAATTTTCTCCCCTTCTCAACATGTCATATTCGCACTATTCTCAATTTAGGATTCACGTGCTCTCGAAGCAACACAAGAAAAATCATCAATCCAACACATGATATGATCTCATCCCATAGATTACAACATAATAATATTCAATAACTCAATCCCAATCTCAAAGAAGGATAGCCAAACCTACCTCAATGTCGAAACCGCACCCGAACACTTCTACCGAATGGACCAAATCTTGAATTCAACTCCCACAATGAAAATTCTCTATCAAGAATGGAACATACACGTCACAAGGAGTCTGATGACAACCATATTACCATATATCTAGCCTAACCCCAAGATTTCATCTAATTCGATAATTCTAATTTCAAGTTTAAAATTTAGTCTTAAATTCCCCAAATAATATGATTCTAATGGTATTTATAAAATAAGATACATTTAATATCTAATATCCTATTATTATTATTATTATTATTAATTGACAAAAGATGAGAAAAAATTATATAATATAATATATATATATATAATATATATATGTATGTATGGACAAAGAGGACGCTGCACAAAGTAGCGCCTCAACTCCCCCAAATTGCTTGCAACTTCCTGGCTAACATTTGTTTTTTCCCACTAATCTAACAAATTGCAATAAAAGGTATTCACTTACCTAGAGCAATTTGTTGTCCCTGCAGCATCTCTCTTTAATTTTTTCAAACCCTTTTTCCTCTTCTCTTATTTTCTTTTAATTAGGTATTAAAAGTGATAATACTACTATTTATTTTATTAGTCATAAGACAAGTATTATGGAATAAGTTGCCACTTTAGTCCATTAATTAAAATAAATGTCTAACTTTCCCCGTGAATTTAGTAGCTATAATTTGTCGAATAGTCCAAAATACCCATTTAAAATTTACAAGCAGGCTATTTTAAGAAAACAAGAGGACAAATTTTTAAAATAATCTAATGGGTCATTACATCATCCACCACTAAAAATTATGTTCGTCCTCGAACATAAGGTAGAAGAAAGTACCTGAAGCTTCAAAAAAGCTGAGGGTATCGAGCACGCATATCTGACTCTATCTCCCAAGTAGCCTCCTCAATAGGCTGATGTCGCCACTGAACCTTAACTGAAGCGATCTCCTTAATCCTGAGCCTACGAACCTGTGTATCTAGAATGGCTACGGGCTCCTCCTCGTAAGTCAAACTCGGACCCAACTCTATGGTATCATAAGAAATAATGTGAGACTCGTCTGGTATGTATTTTCGGAGCATAGAGACGTGGAATACTGGATGAATAGCTGACCATCTAGGTGGCAAAGCCAACTTATAAGCCACCTCACCTACTCTCTTAAGGATCTCGAAACGGGCCAATAAACCTCGGGCTAAGCTTGCCCTTCTTCCCGAACCTTATCACATCCTTCATGGGTGATATCTTCAACCACACATGCTCGCCAACCATCAACTCCAAGGGGCGAACTCTCTTATCAGCGTTGCTCTTCTGCCGACTCTGGGCTGTCAATAGTTGACTCTGGATCAGGCGCACCTGCTCCATAGCATCTTTGAGCAAATCAGTGTCTAATGCCTCGACGGTGACTAAGTCGAACCACCCAATAGGTGATCGACATCTACGCCCATACAACGCCTCAAATGGTGTCATCTGAAAACTGGAGTGATAACTGTTATTATAAGCAAACTCCGCTAAGGGCAAGTGTTGGTCCCATCGGATACCAAAATCAATCACACAGGCCCTAAGCATGTCCTCCAATACCTGAATAGTCCGCACGGACTAACCGTCTGTCTGAGGATGAAATGTCGAACTCATGTCTAATCTTGTACCCAACCCATGCTGCAATGCCTTCCAAAATCGGGAGGTGAACACCGAACCTCGATCTGACACAATAGAGATAGGCACCCTATGCAATCTAACAATCTCACGTATATAGATCCTAGCTAGCTGCTCTGCACTGTGGCTAGTCCTTACTGCAATGAAGTGAGCTGATTTGGTCAACCTGTCTACAATCACCCAAATAGAGTCAAACTCCCCCAACGTCACGGGTAATCCAATCACAAAATCTATGGTAATACGCTCCCACTTCCACTGGGGAATGGGCATCCGTTGCATCGGACCTCCTGGCTTTTGATGCTCATACTTAACCTGCTGACAATTCAAACACTTAGCCACAAACTCCACAATGTCCCTCTTCATCCCACACCACCAATAATGTCTCTTCCAATCATGAAACATTTTTGTTGCACCAGGGTGAATGGAATACTTAGCACAATGAGCCTCCTCCAATATCAAGCGAACCCAATCATTTACCTTAGGCACACAAATACGCCCATTAATTCTCAAAACTCCCTTAGAATCAAGAAAAGCTGACTTAGCTTCACCCCTCAACACTTTGTCTCGAATCACACATAATTTATCATCATCAAACTGGTGATCACGAATATGATCCATCAATGTAGATCTAGCCTCGACGAAGGCCAACACACTGTGAGATGGGGAGATGTCAAGCCTGATCAACTGTCTAGCCAAAGACTGAACCTCCAAAGCTAAAGGCCTCTCCTCCATTCTAAGATATGCCAAGCTACCCATATTAGAAGGATTCCAGCTCAAGGCATCCGCTACCATATTAGCCTTGCCAGAGTGATAGAGAATAGAGATATCGTAATTGTTCAGCAACTCCAACCACCTGCGCTGCCTCATGTTCAAATTAGGCTGATAGAAAATATACTTGAGGCTATGATGGTCTGTAAAGATCTCGCAATGCACCCCATAGAGATAATGCCTCCACAACTTCAAAACAAATACCACCGCGACTAACTTCAAATCATGCGTAGCGTAGTTTCGCTCGCGGACCTTTAGTTGTCGCGAAGCATAAGCTATAACTCTTTCCTTTTGCATCAACACTCCACCTAAACCGACACCAGAAGCATCACAATAAACAACAAAGGCTACACCTTCCTCGGGAAATGCTAAAATAGGTGCTGAAGTCAATAACCCCTTGAGCCTCTGGAAGCTCGCCTCACATTCATCGGTCCATAGAAATGCAACTTCCTTCTAAGTTAGTTTAGTCAAAGAAGTTGTGATAGAGGAGAATCCCTGCATAAATCGACGATAATAACCTACCAGCGCAATAAAACTTCGAATCTCAGTCACTGAAGTGGGTCTCACCCAATCACGAACTGCTGCAACCTTGGCTGGATCAACCATAATACCATCCTTGGTCACCACATGACCCAAGAAAGTCACAGACTCGAGCCAAAACTCGCATTTGGAGAATTTAGCATACAGTTTCTCCTCACGCAATCTCTGGAGCACGGTCCCTAGGTGACGAACATGGTCTGCCTCACTCTTGGAATACACCAATATGTCGTCAATAAATACAATCACAAACAAATCCAGGTAAGGTCTGAACACTCGGTTCATCAACTCCATAAAAGTGGCAGGGGCATTAGTCAGCCCAAATGACATAACCACGAACTCATAGTGCCAATATCGAGTCCTGAAAGCAGTCTTTGGGATGTCTAACTCTCGGACCTTCAACTGGTGATACCCTAACCTCAAATCAATTTTAGAGAACACTAAGGCACCCTGAAGTTGATCAAATAAACCATCAATATGAGGCAAGGGATACTTGTTCTTGATGGTCACTTTGTTCAACTGACGATAGTCAATGCACATTCGCATAGTACCATCCTTCTTCTTTACGAACAACACTGGTGCACCCCAAGGCGACACACTATGCCGGATAAACCCGTTCTTCAACAAATCTTCTAATTGCTCCTTCAATTCCTTTAACTCTGTAGGAGCCATTGGATAAGGAGAATTGGATATGGGCTTAGTGCCCGGCTCCAAATCAATAGCAAAGTCAATATCATGATCTGGAGGAACACTTGGTAAATCTATAAGAAACACATCTAGGAACTCTCTCACCACCCTCATGGTCTCTAAAGAAGATGACTCCTTAGAAATATCACGTACATGAGCCAAATAAGATAAACACCCATGCCTTATCATATGTCGAGCGCGAACATATGAAATGACCCCCTTAGGGTAAGAGCTAGGAGCACCTGCCCACATTAACTAGGGTAAACCCGGACACGCTAAGGTCACAGTTTTAGCATAACAAACAAGGATCGCATGATAAGGGGACAACCAATCCATACCCAGGATAATATCAAAGTCAAGCATGTCTAGAAGGATCAAATCAGTCTGGGTCTCCCTACCTGAGAATACCACAATACAACCTCGATATACCCGATCCACCACTAAGGATTCACCCACGGGTGTAGAAACAGAAATAGGCACATCAAGAGGCTCACACACACCCTCAATATCATTAGCAAAATAAGTGGATACATATGAATATGTGGACCCAGGGTCAAATAATATTGAAGCTAAACGATGGAAAACTGGAATAATACCTATAATTACAGCGCCAGATGTCTCTGCCTCTGTACGGCCTGGAATGGCATAACACACCCGGCGCTCTCCACTAACCTGCGATCCACCACGAGCACCACCTCGAGCTCCACTCCTAGCACCTCTAGTGCTACCCCTCGCACTCTGTGAAGCGCCTCTAGCTGCTGGAGCTGGTGTAGACTGGGTCGTCTATGTCCCCGATGGAAAACGAAGTAGGAGCATGCTTAGGACAATCCTTGGCATGGTGGCCGAACTCATCACATACATAACAACCTCTAGGTCCGGACCTGCCTGTACTACCTGCACTAGGAATAGCAGCATGAACTGGTCTCCCCTGATAACCCTGAGTGCCCTGCCTCTGAGAATCTCTGTCTCTCGGTGCATAATTGTCAAACTGACCGTGATAGCGGGACCTCTTACCACCACCCTATCGGGCCTGTCTGATGCCCTCTATCATTCTAGCATGGTCGACAATGCTCTGAAAGGAACCACCAGATAAGAAAAGAGAGGTTGTGGCCTCCTGAAGATAACTTATGAACCCCCTCACAAATCGACGAATCCGCTCGAACTCTGTGGAAATACTAGACATAGCATAACGGGATAACTCATGGAATCGTGCCTCATATTCGGTCACAGTCATGGAACCTTGCTCCAATCTATCGAACTCATCACGACATCTATCACGAAGGCTGTATGGTACAAACCTCTCAAGAAAGATCTTAGTGAACTGCCCCTAATCCATGGCTGGAGCATCAACTGGCCTCTGAGCCATAACGGACCTCCACCACTCTCTGGCCATGCTTGTGAACTGATAAGAGGTGTAAGCTACTTCGTGGGCCTCTAGAACACCCAAATTAAACAATTGATCCTGGCACTCTGTCACGAAGTCATATGCCCCATCCCCGGCGGTACCATCAAATTTGGGAGGAGTCAATCTCAAAAATCTCTCAAAGCTCTTCTGCTCAGACAGGGACATAGCAGCACTGGCAGAAACTGGCGGGGCTGAAAACCTCAGAGGTGCAATAGAAGGCATGAAAAATGGACTCGGGGTCTAAAATCCCATATTAGGTCCCTGAGCTGGCTGTTAAGGACCAGCAGGTATAGCAGGAACTGAAGTACCTAGAACATCACTAGTAGCAGGGGTACCATCCAACCTTGCCAACAATCAAATCAATAGCCCCTGTAATACTGGTGTACTCTCTAAGGATGCAGGAGGCTGAACTGGGTCCTCAGTCTGCCCCTCGTGCTCATAAACTGGGTCAGCAATAGGCTCAGGTGAAGCCCCTCTAGTTTGACCTCGGGCTGGTGCTGTTCCTTTAGCCCGGCCTCGACCTCTAGCTCTACCACGACCTCTGCCTCGCCCTCTAGCGGGGGCTTGGATAGCAGGTACTGACTCATCTTCGGTATTTCTAGCTCTAGTTCTCGCCATCTGTGCAGGAAGAATAGATTAGAAACGTACAAAACTTGAATATGAACAAATCGCACGAAATGAATCATTGGAAAGAGGATTTCTCCTGACAAGCATCCTATAGCCTCTCGAAGATAGATACGGACGTCTACGTACCAATCCGCGAGACTCTACTAGACACACTGCTCTTTAACTCATGAGACCGGTGAACCTAGAGCTCTGATACCAAACTTGTCATGACCCAAAATGGGGTAATTACTAAAGGACTACTTAATTCCAATCCCAACAATAAATAAATAGTCACCACATAAAAATAATATCCTAAAACCTGGTGTCACGAGTATAAAGAGCATCTAATACTTAACTAGTAAAATAAGTGCATCTCAGTCTTCAAATAGAAATAAAGACTAAACAACTAAGATAGAATGCAATGGAAACTCGAAGCCCTGAGTCTCACCACTAGATATGGTATGAACCAAGTGCACGAGCAAATCAACTACTACGTGGATAATCTTGACGTGAATCTGCGGAGGAAAAAGGAGTAGGGGTGAGTACACATAATATGTACCCAGTAGGTTTAGCTGACTGGGAATTAGAAATTGAATAAGCTATGAAATATTCTAGAACGCTTCCACCTGCAACAGGAAAATCAGTCCGACATCGGTGCCGCCAATTTATATAGAACTATGCGAATGAAGTAAACATATAATTTCACAGACCAACCCCAATACAACCACAAGTAGTATAATGAAATAGTATGTAATGCAATGTAATGTAATGCAAGGTGGTATCAAGACCGTCGCATAGCCTGTCGTATACACCCCCGTCGAGCTAAGGCTCCCAAACTAAGGGGACCCATGGGGACCTCGCAGGCCATATACCTCAATCACAATATATATCAACTACCTTGCCACCCAAGTGCCCGTGGTCAAGGACTCATGATAAGAGTCACCATTCAAGACTTCCCCAAAATGTCATGAGGATGCATGCAATCAAGACACAATTATGGAAATAACATTCCTCTTAACAAGCACAAATAAATATTAAAGTTCTCGGATTTAGTAATTATATTATTCACCCTCTTTCATACATATTTGGATACAATTTTCTTTTAAAAATATATCACCTCTTCTTAGTAACTTTATTTTCTCAAACAACCTATGATCCTCAATATATATATATATATCAAAATTTTCTCCCCTTCTCAACATGTCATATTCGCACTATTCTCAATTTAGGATTCACGTGCTCTCGAAGCAACACAAGAAAAATCATCAACCCAACACATGATATGATCTCATCCCATAGATTACAACATAAGGATATTCAATAACTCAATCCCAATCTCAAAGAAGGATATCCAAACCTACCTCAATGTCGAAACCGCACCCAAACACTTCTACCAAATGGACCAAATCTAGAATTCAACTCCCACAATGAAAGTTCTCTATCAAGAATGAACATACACGTCACAAGGAGTCCGATGACAACTATATTACCACATATCTAGCCTAACCCCAAGATTTCATCTAATTCGATAATTCTAATTTCAAATTTAAAATTTAGTCTTAAATTCTCCAAATAATATGATCCTAATGGTATTTATAAAATAAGATACATCTAATAGCTAATATCCTATTATTATTATTATTAATTGACAAAAGATGAGAGAAAATTATATAATATATATAATATATATATGTATGCAGGGACGAAGAGGATGTTGCATAAAGTAGTGCCTCAACTCCCCCTAAATTGCTGGCAACTTCCTGGCTAACATTTGTTTTTTCCTACTAATCTAACAAATTGCAGTGAAAGGTATTCACTTACCTGGAGCAATTTGTTGTCCCTGCAGCGCCTCTCTTTAATTTTTTCAAACCCTTTTTCCTCTTCTCTTATTTTCTTTTAATTAGGTATTAAAAGTGATAATACTACTATTTATTTTATTAGTCATAAGACAAGTATTATGGGATAAGTTGCCACTTTAGTCCATTAATTAAATTAAATATCTAACTTTCCCCGTGAATTTAGTAGCTATAATTTGTCGAGTAGTCCAAAATACCTATTTAAAATTTACGAGCAGGACATTTTAAGAAAACAAGAGGACAAACTTTTAAAATAATCCAACGGGTCATTACACAACAATACCTATATTACAAGAATTCAAAATTGGGGGCAAAATAGTCTAAACATCAATTAATTTTGAAAAAGGGTAAAATTTAAAATTGACTTTAAAATCAGGTTTTACATGAGAGATGAAGCTCGTGGCTGAAAAATTCATAAATTTTGAGTAAGAAATGAGTTCAAAATCACCATTTCAGACTTATGGAAAAATCAAGAAATTTGGGATTCAAAATCCAGAAATTTGAAGTTAAAATCACAAGATAGTTAATGGAAAGTTAGGATTTCGGGTTGAAAATTGCTTATCCAACATTGTGCCTCGAAGAATCTCCCCAAAAGTCGCTCTAAGCTCAAGGACTCCAAAAATGTTGAAAAATGGGATTTTTCTCTGACATTACTATTTCAGATTCGAAATTACTCCTCCGATCGCAAACCACCACCCTCTGCGATCATGGATCTCAAAGGGGAAAAACCTCACAAATGCAGGATTAGGGTCGTGTTTGCAGAAAACAATAATAGCCAACACATTGCCATTGCGGAACCCCTATTATGATTGCAAAGAAGAACCAGGACACATTATCATGAACGCAGAGTTAGGGTTGCGAATGCAATGAAAAATATATCAGGAACCAAATATTAGACTTGGACAATAGGCTGTGTCTCTGATCGGACCCTCGAGATTCATTCGCAATTCTGTATATACAAACCATATATGCTGCCCCACTAACTTCAATAATCTGCACTCAATGAAATTGATAGAAATTGATGCAAGGTCTCCTTGACCTGAAATTTATTTAGTTGCAATGAAACTAGCCAGAAATTCAAAAAGACCAAAACACCTCTAGGACATTCAAAAAATATGACGAAGCTGTTTTAGGCCTAAAATGACCTCTGAAACCAACCGAATTATCAATAGTGTAATCCAAGCCTTTGAACTTGAATATTGACCATAATGAAACTTTGCTCATTTTAAATCAAGTTTTCCAACTTAGGACCTTAATCTCACAAAAACAACTTCAAATTCAAAAACATGGACACTCCTAGACCAGTATTCACATTCTGGAGCTGAACTAACTAACGAAATTTCATTTCAAGATCCGTAACTTCGACTGATACCAAAAATCACTCTTGCGTAGTTTAAATCTTTTAAAATTCAAACTAACATCTTTTTCAACCTTTTAAATATTTTTCAAAATCAATCACACAAACTGATCAAATAACACTAGGAAATTAACAAGAGGTGCAACATAGTCATTTTCAAGAACTTCCAAAAGTAGCCTGCAAGGTCATTACACTTAATACTTGTGCCAAGTCAATAATGGACAATTATTGTTGGACGAAGGAAGTAGCTATGAACTAACGAATTATCTCCCATTTTTATATGAGTTCTATAACAATGTGAAATAGGGATAAAAATCACTTCGTTTTTAAAGTAATAATTAACAATCGCGAACAAACATGCCTTATAGCAACTGCTACTGCCATTTGCCTTTAATTTTTTTAAAAAAAGGTTAATGCATCTTTTGTTTCGTTAGGAAGAAAAAGTTCTCCTTTCCTTGAGTACTATTGTCCCGGCACATCAAATATCCAATAGCCCACCACTTAATTCCCTTATTCAGGAACAAATCTATAGCACTTTAAAGAATAAAGTGAAAAATTTTCAGAAACCCATAAATAGAAATCCCTCTATCCTGTCGGCTCTATTAATTGAATTTGTGAGGTGATACATATATATTAAGAAAAATATTAAAGACATAATTCGAACAAATACTTTCTGCTATTACTCTGTATGAAATCATAAATATAACTTTATAAGTATTATGATTTATCTCATAAAAAAACATAAAATTTCAACAAATAAAAGGACAACTATGAAAAAACAATTAAGTACCTGTCTTGAACTTTGAATAATTCAACTATTTCAAATAATGAAAAAAAACCTCAAAAAATTAACTTAATAGGTGTGTTAAGTCAAAAATTGACTAACAAATTTGAAGGGAGGGAGTATCTCTATTATCCAATTCCTTTATATAGTGATGATCCAACAAATTTATAATACCAAAGCACACATTCAGTTTAATATTAAGTTGCACGAAATCAAGCACGCACTTATTGGATATTTTAGACAAATTGTGAATTCCTTCTCTATTGATTTTTCAGGGTGGCAAAATCAAACTCAATTCGCCCAATTTACCTCATTTGTTTAAATTTGGACAGGTTAATAATTTGTCTATTTATTAGCTCATTCAATATCAATCCAATCTATTCCAACCTATTAAAAATTGGATTGATATGCAACCCAAAATTGCTTCGAGAAAAATTTTGTCAAATATTTTTTAAAAAGACTTTTGATTTAATTTGATATGTTATATATAGTCATAACTAAGGGTATCAAAATGAGCCCAAATATAAGTAACCCGCCAAAAATTTTATGGGTTGGGCTTAAGATAATATGAATTGAGTTCAATCTCAACTGATTCAAACCTTAACCCATTTTGAAATAATCTTTGATTGAGTCCAATTTAATTTTCAATTTCAACATGTTCTAAGGCTCTTTACTTGCATTGATGTAATGTACATTTTAGTCAGGCCCCGGGAAGGTACCCTTGGCGTGACCGGCACTCAGAGACTATTGCTAGTCCCCAAGCGAACCACTTAGCCTCATCACATCATTCGATTAATAAACTCTACTGAACAACGGAAAGTATAAGTAAGTAAATGATCACATCTCATCTACAGTCTCAAAAGAATATATATATATATATAATAATAATAATAATAATAATAATAATAATAATAATAAAGGCTAGTAGAAAGAACTAGCTCACAATCTCAACATCAATGCTCGACCATCGTCTATGAAGCCTCTATCACTAATCATGTGGTGCCAATGACAGATGCATGACTACCCAAATCAAAATAAAAGAAATAACCCAATCTCTAACTCTAAAGCAAGATGAATATATCATGGTGGGTCCTCCGAAATAGGGAAAGCTCACCAAATCAGCTGCAATCTTAGATCTTCAATGGAGCGCCTGTTGACGATCTCTAGTACCTGCCTTTGCATCATAAAACGATGTAGTCCAGAGTGGACATCAGTACTTGGAATGTACTGGTATGTAAAATAGCTGAGTGAAACAGAATCGGGTAGATAAATAGGGAAACAACATCAACTCAAAATAAACATCAAATCACATCAAATAGTCAAATGTCTATCTATGAAAGAACAAAGAGTAGACAATGACACATCAATAACTCAAACTCATCTCAAAGCTCATCTCAGAGGAGCTCACATCCTCTCATCTCATCTCAAAACTCATCTCAAAGGGGCTCACCCCCTCTCATCTCATCTAGACTCGGAGTAAGGAAGGAAATTTATGGGAGTTTCTTTTATCCGATAACACTCACTTATGAGCCAGTGAATGTACAACAATCACCCTGATGTTGCCACAGTGGTTCCAAACTAGCCAGGTAGGGAATGCTCAAAAACCATATCAGCTCACATAATATGGAGTCAACTCAATAGGTCCTCTATTGCTTTCAGGGACTGTTACTCTCGAGGGGGAAACCATAATATATGTGATGGTTCTACGCCTCTCCTACGTTTGGTGACGTAGTTTGATGAGTTTGAGTTGGACAACTCTCACTCTTTCGGTGCTTGATACTCCTCCCATGACTCAATGCTCATAAAACCTCAATCTCAACCAATCTCATAGGGACTCGCTCCCCGTCAACGAACGGTATCTCAAATGGGCTTTAACCCTCTCATCAATCAATCTCATCAATGACTCAAGATTGTATAACAATTATTAGGAAACAAGTGAACAGACACATCAGTAGAGTTCATTTATCGAGACTCATAAAATAATCAAAATTTTATCAACTCATCATCATAATCAACAATCTCAACTCAAGCTCTAAACTCAATTCTCAAGTGCATTATGAATGCTTCTCAAATTAAATAAGTCATCAAAACTCCATCAACTCAACAATCTCAACTCAAGGCTCTAGACTCAATTCTCAAGTGCATTAAGCATGCTTCTCAAATTAGTCATGTCGGGTTATGCAAATTCTCATGAAAATATTCAATTTAAGAAAACAAATAATATGATGATCATCAACATAGAAAACATGTAATTTCAAATCAATTTTTCAAGAAAAACCATCAAAGAAATCATGCATGTAGACTCTCCAAGCCATCAACTCATCTATGACCTCTATGGGACACATGAGAGAACAATTTCACATTTTAGTTTAGCCTTACGTACCTGGGATGCATTTATCAACAAAGTACGTCAAGGATCTCTTCTCAAATATCTCAACTCAAACTCTTCTCTTCTCTTCTTAAGCCCTAGCCTTGTTAGATTATGGAATAGGACTTAGAATGGAGGTTTTAGACCCTTTTTCATGTTGAAACGACCTTATTAGATTGTGCATAGAGTTTAGGAAGGGTAGGGAATTGACCGGAATTCCCCTCATAATGATTTAAAATTTTCAACTCGAAAAAGACACAGTCCGCAACGCGGACTGGTCGCGAACAGTGTTTTTTCAGAAAAGAGTTTTTGAACGAGTTTTCTCCATCCCATCAAAAATTTTCAAAAGAATATAAGTGTTGGTCCGCGATGGGTGCGCGACGCGCCACTGTCACGTACGAACATTGTTTTATGCTTCATATCAAAAATTTATCTTTTGATCGGGTCGCTCTAAAAATCGAATGAGACCATTACCCTACTAATTATTTCATGCTGATCACAAATCTGGCCTCGGATTTGCCATATGAGCATCGGAAGATGTGTTATGCGCATACCCTTACTCTAGGGGTATTTTGGTAATTTTACCGGGCGTTACATCATCTCCTCCTTGTGATCATTCATCCTTGAATGACGAGTAAAGGTGGATATCATGGCATGAATAGACTCAAATTCACCTCAACACTCAACTCAATCAGTCGAACTCTCGACCTCCATCAACACTACTCAGACTTACGAATAGAAAGTCACATCAAGAATAGATATATCAATTTAGTGAAGGGTAAAAAATTTACCTTCAACACCCTCATCATTTAGTACGAATAGGTGCGGATATTTTTCCTTCATCTCCTCCTCAGCTTCTCATGTGGATTCCTCAACGAATTGATTCCTCCACAGGATTTTGACTGAGGCTATCGCTTTGTTCCTCAACTTACGAATCTAACGATCGAGGATTTGAACCGGGACCTCTTCGTAAGATAGCATATCTTCCACTCTAATGTTATCAATAGGGATCACCAAGGCAAGATCACCCAAACATTTCTTCAACATCGACACATGGAATACTGGATGGACTCCATCTAACTCGGGAGGCAACTCTAACTCATAAGCAACCTTCCCAATCCTCTTTACGATCTGATATAGTCCAACATAACGTGGACTTAACTTTCCCTTCTTCCCAAACCTTAGGACACCCTTCATAGGTGACACTTTCAAATACACCCAATCATCTACCTTGAACTCTAAGTCTCTTCTTCTCACGTCGGTGTAAGATTTTTGGCGACTTTGGGCAGTCTTTAACCTTTCTCTAATGACCTTGACCTTCTCCATCGATTGGTGAACAAGATCAAGCCCAATCAACTCCGCTTCTCCAACCTCAAACCACCAATTGGTGAGCTACATCTCCTCCCGTATAAGGCTTCATAAGGAGCAATTTGAATGCTTGCATGATAACTATTGTTATATGCAAATTCAATCAATGGTAGGTGATCATCCCAATTTCCCTTGAAGTCAAGAACACAAGCTCTCAACATGTCCTCAAGTGTTTGAATTGTACGCTCTGCCTGACCATCCGTTTGTAGATGAAAGGTTGTACTCAGGTTCACCTTAGTACCCAATCCTTTCTGGAACGATCTCCAGAACTAGGAGGTAAATTGAGCTCCTCCGTCCAAGATAATGGACAAGGGAACCCCATGCAGCCTCACAATCTCCTGGATGTACAACTTGGCATGCTCCTCTATAGTGTTTTTTGTCTTAACTGCCAAGAAGTGAGCCAATTTAGTCATTCTATCCATGATCACCCATATCGAATCATGTTGCTTTCGATACTTGGGCAGACCAGTGATGAAGTCTATTTCATCTTTCACTTCCATTCTGGAATCTCAAAGTTTTGTGCCAATCCACACGGCCTTTGATGCTCAACCTTCACTTGTTGGCAATTTAGGCATTTTGAAACGAGCTCTGCAATGTCCCTCTTCATTCTATTTCACTAATAGACTTCTCTCAAGTCGTGGTACATTTTGGTGGAGCCAGGATGAATGGAATATCTAGTGTAATGAGCTTTTGCCATGATTCTGTCTCGAATGCCATCAACATTTGGGACACACAATCTACTTTGATATCTCAACACTCCATCTCCCCTTTTGGAGAAGACCATCACTCTCTATTTTTGGACAGCCTCCTTCAATTGGAGTATGACAGGGTCTTGGTCTTGCTTTTCCTTCACCTCCACCACTAACGAGGAAGCAGACCCATTCTGAACATTAGCTCCCCCTTCATTATTATCCTCAAGTCGAACTCCTAATCGAGCCAATTGATGCACGTCCTTGGCCAACTCCTTCTTCCACATGGGTTGTGTTACTATTGATAACCTGCTAAGAGTGTCAGCAACAACGTTAGCTTTACCTGGGTGGTAGTGAATGCTCATGTCATAAATCTTGAGCAATTCCAATCATCTCCTCTGTCGCAAGTTGAGCTCTTTCTGACAGAAGACATACTGCAAGCTCTTGTGGTCAGTGAACACACGTCCACATGCACTCCATACAAGTAGTGGCGCCAGATTTTAAGTGCAAACACCGCTACTATCAACTCGAGATCATGGGTTGGATAGTTCCTTTCATGAACTTTAAGTTTTCTGGAGGCATAGGCTATCACCTTCCCTCGTTGCATTAGTACACATCCTAACCCAACCCTCGAGGTATCACAGTAGATTACAAAGTCCTCTGTCCCCTCAGGCAAGGTAAGGACTGGTGCAGTAGTCAATCTCGTCTTTAATTCTTGGAAACTCTTCTCGCATTCTTCGGACCACTGAAACCTGACCTTCTTCTTAGTCAATTTGGTCAATGGCGCGGATAGGGAAGAAAATCCCTCAATAAATCTGCGGTAGTAGCCTGCCAACCCCAAGAAACTTCTAATTTCAGTCAGAGTGGTCGGTCAGGGCTAGTTCTTAACTGCTTTAATCTTTTGGGCATCCACTCGAATTCCATCACCGAAAACAACATGGCCTAGGAAGGCCACTGACTTAAGCCAGAACTCACATTTTGACAATTTTGCATACAACTCATGGTCCTTAAGAGTTTAAAGGAAAACCCTGAGGTGGTTAGCATGCTCCTCCTCACTCCTTGAATATACCAAAATGTCGTCGATGAACACAATCACAAACATATCAAGATATGGTTTGAATAATCTATTCATCAAGTCCATAAAGGCGGAAGGTGCATTCGTCAACCCAAAGGACATGACCAAGAACTCAAAACGGCCATATCTAGTCCTAAAGGCTGTCTGTGGAATGTCACACTCCCTCACCTTCAGCTGATGGTAGCTAGACCTAAGGTCTATCTTAGAGAAACAAGAGTGCCCTGAAGTTGGTCAAACAAATCATCTCTCCTTGGGAGAGGATACTTGTTCTTTATCGTGACCTTGTTCGGTTGCCTATAATCAATACACATTCTAAGGGACCCATCTTTCTTTCGCACGAATAGGACAGGAGCACCCCAAGGTGAAACACTTGGCCTAATGAAGCCCTTTTCTAGCAAATCTTTTAGTTGCTCTTTCAACTCTTTCAACTTAGTGGGAGCCATTCTATAAGGCGGAATCGAAATAGGTTGGGTATCGGGAAGGATATCAATCCCAAAGTCAATCTCCCTATCGGAGGGACTCCAGGCAGATCGTCAGGAAATACTTTCGGAAACTTGTTAACAATCGGAACTGACTCAAAAGTCGGGGACTCGACATTGTCAAATTTCACTCGCACAAGGTGATTGATACAACCTTTGGAAATCAACTTTCTGGCTCTAAGATATGAGATAAACTTCTCTTTAGGTGTAACAGAATCACCCTTCCATTCTAGAACCAGTTCATTTGGGAATCGAAACTTAACGGTTCGGAATCTACAATCAACAGAGGCATAACAGGCATGAAGCCAATCCATGCCAAGGATCAAGTTGAAATCAACCATCTCTAACTCAATCACATCAACAAGAGTATCCTTGTGATGGATGGACACTACGCAAGTTCTATAAACCCTCTCAGCTCGAATAGACTCACCCACTGGAGTAGAAACATCAAAGGGTTCAAGAAAACTCTCAGGGTTTCTACCAAATTTATTGGCCACATAATGAGTTACGAATGACAGTGTGGCACCTGTATCCATCAGAACATAACAATCAAAAGTAAAGACTCGAATCATACCCGTCAGAACGTCTGGGGAGTTTTCCTGGTCTTGGCGACTACCCATGGCATACAAGCAGTTTGTTGCTCCGTCTGCGCCTGACGTGGTGGCTCTTTGGTTTCCTCTAGCTGGTGGGGCCGGTGTAGTACTGAGCCTGGCCAGCCCGCTGTGGATAATCCTTCTTGTAGTGACACACTTGGCCACACCCATGACACGCATCATTCCCGTCGCGACATCTCCCCAAGTGCATTTTTCCACACTTATCACATGGTAGCTTACCCTGCGAACCTTGAGCCGCACTAGCTTGTGACTGGGATCCATGGGTTCCAGCACTCTGAAACCTTTTATCGTACCTTCCTCTAGGCATAGGTGCACTAGCAGATGATGGTGCTGGAAACCGGCTACCAAATTGCCATTCCTTCCAACCTCATGGCTAGATATTTTGGCTTTCTTGCGATTGAACTCCTCCTTGTCATGTTGTCTCTCCTCATCAGCTTGTTGCACAAATGTCATCAGTCGCCCGATGTCCATATCACTCACAAGCATTGCTACCCTACCATCCCTATTTCGGAGGACCCACCATGATATATTCATCTTGCTTTAGAGTTAGAGATTGGACTATTTCTTTTATTTTGATTTGAGTAGCCATGGATCTGTCATTGACACCACATGATTAGTGATAGAGGCTTCATAGACGATGGTCGAGCATTGATGTTGAGAATGTGAGCTAGTTCTTTCTACCAGCCTTCATTATTATATATATATATACATACATACATACATATATATATATATATTCTTTTGAGCTAGTTCTTTCTACTAGCCTTCTCTAACTCTAAAGCAAGATGAATATATCATGGTGGGTCTTCCGAAATAGGGAAGGCTCACCAAATCAGCCTGCAATCTCGGATCTTCAACGGAGCGCCTATTGACGATCTCTAGTACCTGCCTCTGTATCATGAAATGATGCAATCTAGAGTGGACATCAGTACTTGGAATGTACTGGTATGTAAAATAGTTGAGTGAAATAGAAACCGGCAGATAAATAGGGAAACAACATCAACTCAAAATAAACGCCAAATCATATCAAATAGTCAAATGTCCATCTATGAAAGAATAAAGAGTAGACAATGACACATCAATAACTCAAACTCATCAATAGTTTCAAACTCATCTCAAAGCTCATCTGAGAGGAGCTCACCTCCTCTCATCTCATCTCAAAACTCATCTCAAAGGGGCTCACCCCCTCTCATCTCATCTCAAAACACATCTCAGAGGGGCTCACCCCCTCTCATCTCATCTAAACTCGAAGTAAGGTAGGAAATTTATGGGAGTTTCTCTTATCCGACAACACTCACTTATGAGCCAGTGAATGTACAACAATCACCCTGATGTTGCCACAATGGTTCCAAACTTTCCAGGTAGGGAATGCTCAAAAATCATATCAGTTCACCCAATATGGAGTCAACTTAATAGGTCCTCTATTGCTTTCAGGGACCATTACTCTCGAGGGGGAAACCATAATATATGTGATGGTTTTACGCCTCTCCTACATTTGGCAACGTAGTTTGACGAGTTCGAGTTGGAAAACTCTTACTCTTTCGGTGCGAGATACTTCTCCCATGATTCAATGCTCATAAAACCTCAATCTCAACCAATCTCATAGGGATTCGCTCCCCGTCAACGACCGGTATCTCAAATGGGCTTTAACCCTCTCATCAATCAATCTCATCAATGACTCAAGATTGTATAACAATCATTAGGAAACAAGTGAATAGACACATCGGTAGAGTTCATTTATCGAGACTCATAAAACAATCAAAATTTCATCAACTCATCATCACAATCAACAATCTCAACTCAAGCTCTAAACTCAATTCTCAAGTGCATTATGAATGCTTCTCAAATTAAATTAGTCATCAAAACTCCATCAACTCAATAATCTTAACTCAAGACTCTAGAGTCAATTCTCAAGTGCATTAAGCATGCTTCTCAAATTAGTCATGTAAGGTTATGCAAATTCTCATGAAAATATTCAATTTAAGAAAACAAATAGTATGATGATCATCAACATAGAAAACATGTTATTTTAAATCGATTTTTCAAGAAAAACCATCAAAGAAATCATGCATGTAGACTCTCCAAGCCATCAACTCATTTATGACCTCTATGGGGCACATGAGAGAACAATCCCATGTTTTAGTTTAGCCTTACATACCTGGGATGCAGCTATCAACCAAGTATGTCAAGGATCTCTTCTCGAATATCTCAACTCAAGCTCTTCTCTTCTCTCCTCAAGCCCTAACCTTTTTAGATTATGGAATAGGACTTAGAATGGGGGTTTTAGATCCTTTTTTACGTCGAAACGATCTTATTAGATCGTGTTTATTTTTAGGAGGGGTGGGGAGTTGACCGGAATGCCCCTCATAATGATTTAGAAATTTTCAACTCGAAAAAGACACAGTCCGCGACGTAGACTGATCGCGAACAGTGTATTTTCTGAAAAGCGTTTTTAAAAGAGCTATCTCCATCCCGTCAAATTTTTCAAAAGAATATATGTGTTGGTCCGCGTCGGGTAGGCGACGCGCCCCTGTCGCGTACTAACACTATTTTACGCTTCATGTCGAAAAATTATCTTTTGATCGGGTCGCTCTAAAATTCGACCGAGACCATTTTCCCACTAAATTTTTCATGTCGATCACAAATCTGGCCTCGGATTTGCCATATGAGCATCGGAAGATGTGTTACGTGCATACCCTTACTCTAGGGGTATTTTGGTAATTTTAACGAGCGTTACATTTTTTCTATATATTTTATATTTTTTATGATTTATCTATCTATTTGTAACTTTTTATCTTGATTTTCTTGAGTTGAAATTCTAATTGTGGTTATAAAAAGTAAAATAATAATATGTTAAAATTATTGAGATTGAACGGGACAAATTGGGTTGGTCATGACCCAACCCGAAATTTTAGCCCACTCATTTGAGCCCAAAGTAAATTTGGGTGGGTCATAATCCAACCCAATTTCCATTTCAACCCATTTTAGCATTCTAAATTTCAACTCAACCCGCTCAGGTGACACCCCTAGCCATAATAAAGAAAAATATAATTTTATTAGGTACTAAAATATTGTAAAAAAAGATAAATAAAATAAGTAAAAAGAAGAACTTCGTAAAAATTGGATTGAATTACCGGTTCTATAATCATTATCCTACCTATTCTATAATTTATTATTCAACTCATTTTGATCAAATCCATTTTAATCTAAGCAAATTTAATTTGGATTTAATCTTGACTTATTTGTTGTCATAACCCATTATAGCCTACCAAAATTTAACTGAAGCTACTCAATTGCGGCCGCTAGATTTCTTCTATTCGACTGATTTCCTTTTATTGCATGCATGAGAAGAAAACAGCGACCGAGAAGAAAAAGTGAAAGCAAAGGTTGGATTTGAAACGAGGCATATTTTCTATTGTGAGACGAACGGCGCTTCTATATGATTATGGTTTAATATTCATATTTTGACTCTTAAACAAAAACATTATTGGAAAAGTTTTTTTTAAAAATAGATTAACATATATTTCCTTTACCTGTGTGGTAGTGGTAAGGTATGCGTACATCTTACCCTCCCCAGACCCCACTTGTGAGATTTCACTGGGTATGTTATTGTTGTTGTAGATTAACATATTTCCTCCGTCTATTTTTACTTATCTATTAATATATTATTTTGGGATGCATAATAATACTTGTCCAGATTATAAAATTAATAAATAATTTACTATTTCATCTTTGTTATTAAATAGTATTCATTTTTAAATGTTTAGATGACTTATATTTAATAAGGGTGATTCAGCAAAATTACATCTATCATTTATTGCTTTCTTATCCTTATATCAAATTAATAATGAATAACTATTATTAGACGGAAGGATACTTCTTAAATTCTTTCTGAAAACACTGGTTTATCATGTTTAACAACTAAACAATACCATAAGACACGAAAAATCCACTTAGGAAGAGCTGCAATATATTATTAATATAAGATAATTTTGGAATGAAGAAAAGAGAGAGGATCACAACTAATGTTATATATTAATAAAACAACGGACAGAATATTTAGTAATTGACAAAGCACTACAAAAAATTAGGTTCAAAAAGTTGCGTTTGCCGGGAGTCGAACCCGGGTCTATTGCTTGGAAGGCAATTATCCTAACCGTTGGACTACAAACGCTTGGTGTCTCTTTGATTCGTTGTTGACTTATCATAGTTACTTCAAGAATGAACTAATGCATCTTCCAAGCATTTCGATTGAAATCCTCGTAAATAAAAATACTATTCTTAATTATTTCGATGATCCTTAATACAGAAGAAAGAGTTCAGACTTTATTAAATATGGGGACTATAGAAACACATTCAATCATCAAAAAAGAGAATTTGATTGAGTATCGAGGAGTCAAAGAATTCAGTCCAAAATGCCAATAAAGAATGAAAGCAGATCAATGTTTTCCTTTTTAAAAAAAAAAAATTGTAATACATATTTATTTATTGCACTCATTATCATGAATTTTAGGGATGCCTCAATTGTGACATAAGTCTTATCTCCATTTAAATTAAAAATTCACCTTCAACTTCTTTAGTATATCCACGTAGCATATAACACTAACAACAACAGATATGGCTCAACTCTAATCAATTTTTGGTTATATAAATTTATGTTTTTCATTTAAGCACTTCTAAGTCAAATGTCATAGAAATTTAATAGGTGAATAGAAAATAATAAAAATATGTTAAGCACTTCAATTTTTGTTTTTTTAAAACTTTTGACCTTTTTTTTTTCCTTCTTTCTTTTTTACTTTTGAGATTTCTTGTTGGGATAGTAGCAATTTATACTTGAAGATTTTGGAGAAGCTTCTGGAGATTAAACATTTTTGGATTTCTCTAAATCAATTCAACTATTTAGCTACAATGGGCAAGAATTTTAGTAAATCTCCATTAATTTTGGTTATGCATAGTTAAGGTGTGCAGTGTCATGAATACTTGATTTATACTTGTGTGTTTGTTATTTTGCTTAGTGTAATGTTGATTTGATATGAATTCAACTCTGTAAGTTATAATTTGAAGTTGCAAACTCTTGTTTTCATTAAATATCTGGTATTGCTTGTGAAAGTTCATTAGAGTGAAAAAGATAATAAATAATGACTCAATTTATATCGTTTAATAGTTGAAGCCCAAAATTTTTCATCTGAATTAAAATTTTGAATTTATTTACTTGTTACACATGTTGGGTTTGATAAAATCCATATGATATATGATGATTGATTGATAAATAGTGGTCATACATTGAAGCGATAATTACACTTAATAGTCATTGAGAAAAAATATTTAAACAAAGAATAGCACACTTTTTTTTACTTAAAATGGCCAATCGACCATATTTGTAACCAAATATAGCCTCTCGGCTATTTGGTTTGTTGAGAAAATGGCAAGTTGCCTTTTTTTTGTGGGGCCGGCAGTGCCCATGTTACTGGGCTATTGGCTTTTTTTTGGAATTTTTACATAATTGATATATGTTATTGGTATTATTGTACTTTTTAATGTTACTTATAATTAATTACGGTCTATAGCATAATTATTAAATTAACAATACTTTTTAAAATAGGTAGAGCAAGGCTAGGTAGGGACTCTGTAATCCCGCCCTTTTGTGCCAAACAAAAAAAAAAAAAACTTCTCCCCACGCCATTTTTCTCTCTCTGGTTAGTTTCAAAACACGAAGAAAGGCCATTTTCTCCCTTTCTTCTCCGATCAAGCGAAATTTAGATGTTCTTCACTGTATGTATTCTCTACACTCCACCATTGTAAACAAAGTTTATCATTATTTGTTTCGATTTATATTTTTAGCGTTTTTTTTTTACATTTTTTTTGAAAAAATTTTATGTTTATTGTGCCTTTAAACTTGTTGAATCGTGTATTGAGTACGAATTTTGTGTTTAGTATTATATTCTCTTATTTAAACTTGTTTCGATTTATGTTTTCTTTTTCAGCGATTTTTTCTTTTTGATTTTTACAGAAAAACAAAATTCGCTCTGTTTTGTACATTTAAACTTGGTGAATTGCACATTGAGGACGAATTTTATTTTTCTTATTATATTATGTTATTTAGGGTTTTGTTTTGTTCAAAACCGTTGTATATTTATTGAGAATTTTGTGTTGTTTTCATGATTTTATAGTTAAAATCTTTTGTGATGAATGAGACATCAACAACTAGAAGGAGTACTAGGATTCAAAACCCTCACTCAATTAAGGGTTCAACTTCAATCAAATCTATTTCTGATGTTAATACAGGTCAGGAAACCCCTGCTATGAAAGCTAAAAGAAGAACTCTAAGAATGTTAGTGTTGGGAATGTTGTTAATAGTAGTTCTGGTGGTGATTTGAACAGTGATGTGCCTTCTTTTGATTTAGGGATTTCTCAACCTACAGATAATCTGTCATTTGATAAATGGACAAAAAGTGATACTGAAGTTCAGCAAAAAAAAAAAGAATGTTGAAAAAACGTGTTGGTAATGTGGGTTTGAAATCTAACAAGAGGAAAATAGATATTGACCTAAAGCAGAAAAAAATTATTGATGATGATGACGACTTCATGGATGATTTGCTTATTCCAAAGTCAACAAGTAAGGCTTCATTTGCCAAGAGAAAACAGAGGAGGAATCAGCCTACAAAAGATGTTGATAACATGGATGATTTTGACAAGGTTTTATTTCTTTTTTCTTGTTATTTATGTGATTTTTAAGCACTGTGTGTATATGTGTATAATACATGTTACTTTAATATCATTATAATACATTATTGTGATTATAATACATGATTATAATACCATTATAATATCATCATAATACATTATTGTGATATTATAATAGTATAAATCCTATTCCAATGTCACTATAAATATGATTATAATACCATTATAATACATTATTGTGATATTATAATAGTATAAATCCTATTTCAATATCACTATAAATATGATTATAATACCATTATAATATCATTATAATACATTATTGTGATATTATAATAGTATAAATCCTATTCCAATATCACTGTTCATAAATCCTATTCTAATTCATTTTAATACTATTCTAATACATCATAAGTGCTTTGATAATATCTTAACCTATGTGCATGTGAATGCAGAATCGAAAGTTTTGGAAGGTGCCTGGTGAAAACTATGTTACCAGTCGGTGAAAGGCTTACACAAACTATGAAGTTATCGACACAATTAAAGCTAAGTTGTTTGCTACTCAGTTTAAAGCTTTTCGACGTATATGTTTTGGTTGTTTTGTTGATATGCCCATAGTGAATACGCAATTGCAACTTATACATTGTTTAGTTGAGAAGGAGTTAAATCTTATACCCATAGATGTTTTTTGTATCGAAGTCAATGGAGAGAAGCTATTTTTTTGGTTTAAGAGAATTTGGTATTGTCAGTGGGTTAAGGTGTGTTGGTTCTTATGATGTCGGTTATGATTCTAAAGTTCCTTCGCAGTTCATAGTGGAGTACTTTGCTGGAAAACAAGCTATTGAGAAAACTCTTGTTCGAAATATTTCTTAGTGTACACAATGGAGGACAACCCTGATGTTGTTAAATATGTTGCGTTGTTCTTTATTGAAGAAATTTTATTCTCTTACGAGGATAGCGAACAACTTATTTCGAAGAAACATTTTTATTTGGTTGAGTCTGGCTTGTTTAATGAATATCCTTGGGGTATTGATGTTTTTCATGTGTTGTTGGCTAGTATCAGGCATTGCCTTAAGAGTAGTGCAATATTTGATGAGCAAAGGGTTTATTCGTCCTAGTGTGTCACCATGGGGTGCCCCTGTCTTGTTTGTGAAAAAGAAAAATGGATCTATGAGGATGTGTGTTGATTACAAACAGTTGAACAAGGTGACTGTCAAGAACAAATACCCTCTTCCCTGTATTGATGACTTGTTTGATCAGCTTCAGGGAGCGGCTCTGTTCTCTAAGATTGATTTGAGGTCTGGTTATCATCACTTGAGGATTAGGGCATCAGATATTCCTAAGACAGCTTTTCAAACTCGTTATGGCCACTATGAATTTTTGGTGATGTCCTTCGGGTTGACTAACGCCCCTGCAGCATTCATGGAGTTGATGAATAGGGTGTTTCGTCCGTACTTAGATTCTTTTGTGATAGTATTCATTGATGACATTATGATAAATTCCAAGACTGAGGCTGATCATGTTTGTCACTTGAGGATAGTGCTACAGAGGTTGGGGGAGGAAAAGTTATTTGCAAAATTCTCCAAGTGTGAGTTCTGGCTTGATTCGGTGGTATTCTTAGGGAATGTGGTGTCCGAGGAGGGGATTAGAGTGGATCCCGCTAAGGTTGAGGCAGTTAGGGGTTAGACACGACCTACTTCAGCTACCGAAATTCGCAGTTTTGAAGGGTTGGTTGGGTATTATCGACGGTTTATTCAGGGATTTTCTTCTATTGTAGCCCCATTGACTAGATTAACACAGAAGAATGTAGCCTTTCATTGGTCCGATGAGTGTGAGGCGAGCTTCCAAAAGCTCAAGACTTTGTTGACTTCAGCTCCCATTTTGACACTACCGGAGGCAGGTGTGGACTTTACGGTGTATTGTGATGCTTCAAGAGTTGGTTTAGGTGGTGTGCTGATGCAAAAGGGGAAAGTGATTGCCTATGCTTCTAGACAATTGAAGGTTGATGAGAAGAATTATCCTACCCATGACTTGGAGCTAGCAGTTGTGGTTTTTGTGCTTAAGTTATGGCGTCATTACTTATATGGGGTTCATTGTGAGGTCTTCACTGATCATAGGAGTCTTCACTATATTTTCAATCAAAAGGATCTGAACTTGAGACAGCGTAGGTGGATTGAGTTGCTAAAAGACTATGATTTGACCATCTTATATCATCCGGGGAAGGCTAATGTGGTGGCTAATGCCTTGAGTAGAAAGACTTCTAGCATGGGGAGTCTAGCCGCCATTTGAGTTGAGGAGCGACCTTTGGCCAGGGATGTCCAGCGTCTAGCTACTGGCCTAGTCAGGTTACAGCTTTCGGATGAGGGTGGTGTACTTTCTTTCATTAAGGCTCATTGCTCCTTGATGGACCAGATTCGAGAGCACCAGTTTGAGGATGAAAAGTTGTGTCTCATCAGAGACAAGGTGATTAGAGGAGAGGCTAAGGAAACGACACTTGATCCTGATGGTGTCTTGAGGATTGGAGGTCGAATTTGTGTGCCTGAGGTAGGTGACTTGATTAGAGTGATCATGGATGAGGCTCATTGTGCTCGTTATTCCATTCATCCAGGAGCAGCGAAGATGTATCATGACCTGAGTCAGCATTACTGGTGGTGTGACATGAAAAAGGACATCACAGACTTTGTGTCCAGGTGTTTAACTTGTCAACAGGTTAAGTATGAGCACCAACGACCTGAAGGTGAGTTACAGAGGATGCCCATTCCTACATGGAAGTGGGAGCGTATTACCATGGATTTTGTTGTGGGTTTGCCCACTACTGTGGGTGGTTATGACTCTATCTGGGTAGTGGATCGATTGACTAAGTCTGCGCATTTCATTCTTGTCAAGGTTAGGTATACAGTGGAGAAGTTGGCTGAGCTCTACATCAGCCAGATAGTTAGATTGCATGGTGTGCCGGTATCTATAATCTCGGATCGGGGTTCACTTTTCACTTCACATTTTTGGAGGGCCTTGCAGCATGGTCTAGGCACTCAGCTGGATATGAGTTCAGCCTTTCACCCTCAGACAGATGGACAGTCTGAGCGGACGATTCAGGTGTTGGAGGACATGTTTCGAGCGTGTGTAATCGATTTTGGTTCCCGTTGGGACCAACACTTGCCCTTAGCAGAGTTTGCCTATAATAATAGTTACCACTCTAGTATACAGATGGCTCCATTCGAAGCTTTGTATAGTAGACGGTGTAGATCTCTGACTGGTTGGTTTGATTCTGCTGAGATAGACTCATTAGATGCAGACTTTCTTAGAGATGCTATGGAGCAGGTCCGTATGATTCAGAGTAGGTTGTTGACCGCTCAGAGTCGACAGAAGAGTTGTGCAGATAGGATGGTTCGAGCCCTAGAATTTATGATGGGCGATCATGTTTGGCTTAGAGTGTCACCTATGAAGGGTGTTATGTGGTTCGGTAAGAAGGAAAAGCTTAGCCCCCGATTTATTGGCCCATTTGAGATTTTAGAGCGAGTTGGAGAGGTGGCGTATAAACTAGCCTTGCCACCTAGCTTGTCATCCGTGCATCCTATGTTTCATGTCTCCATGCTTCGGAAGTATGTACCCAATGAGTCTCATATACTTTCATTTGATGCGGTGGTATTGAGTCCAGACTTGTCATTTGAGGAGGAGCCTATAGCTATTTTGGATAGGCAGGTGCGAAAGCTTAGGAGCAAAGAGATTGCTTCCGTGAAGGTGCAACGGAAGAATCGTCCAGTTAGAGAGGTGACTTGGGAGATGGAGTCTGACATGCGAGCTAAATATCCTCATCTTTTTTAAGCTTCAGGTACTTCCTTCTACCTTATGTTCGAGGACGAACATGATTTTTAGTGGTGGATAATGTAGTGACCCGTTCGATCATTTCGAGAATTATTCATCTTATTTTTCCAATAAATACTTGTAATCTTAAAGGAGTCTTTTGGACAATTTGATAATTTCTGTTATTGAGTTGAAGGGTAGTTTTAGATAGTTGAGTTACTTGATGGGCTAAAGCGATAATTTAATTAAATTTCTAGATCACTTATACCATATTTTACTAATTATTAGGTTAATATAATTCAGAACTTTTAGAATCTAATTATCAAAAAAATAGCGGAAGAAGAAGAGAAGTTGCGGCGTGCACAATTGGTGATAACTGCACCAAAGATTCTCTCAAAGGAGAATGAAATTGTGAACAGAGGAGCCATTATTGCTTCTTTTGGACTTTTGTGATTATTAAATCCACTGTAAATCCTATACTAAATGATTTTAAGGAACAATGACAAATCATGCCTAATTTCATTGTAATGTTAAAATATGTATTTCTCCTCCGATGTCACTCTTTGTCCAGTGCTTTAATTCTTTCCCATCATTAATGTAATTCTCCTCCGATGTCACTCTTTGTCCAGTGCTTTAATTCTTTCCCATCATTCCAGTTCTGCTTAGTGCTTTTAGTTTTACGTTTGGTTGAACTTACTACTATATCAGTGCGTCTTCGAATGTGAATATATGTGCATATATATTTTTTATATTAATATTGGGGTCTTGTATTATACGAATAACCCTTAAAATTATATTATTTATAGGAGTAAAGACTTAACCCTAGATTTGATATTTAGGACTTGACTATAGATTTGGGTGTTGTTAGTTCAAAAAATCTTATTGTGATAAATTATTTGACTAGATCGTGGTGCTATGGATTCTATTCGAAAGGGGAAGGCTCAAGTGGTTGATTGATCGTAATTTGGCTAAGGCAAGTGAACTTTCAAAACTTTATAATTCTCGTAGGATTCTCAAATTATCCTTTCTTCTATGTGTGATTCGTGAAATATTTTAATGAGGTGCTTAAATATAAACGCGAGTTGGTGTGTTGTTATGACACTTGAATTAAACATGTGGTTAAGTGATGAAAATCCTAAATTTTGAGATACATTATTGTGGTTGGTGATTATAAGCGGATTTGTTTGTGGACTTCATCTCATGTTCATTCATTCTATGACACACACATTTGCATCGTTCTGAATATTGATATGAGTGAGATGGTAAAAAGTTAGGACCGAGGTCTTTACCAGTCGAGGTGTGATGCCGAGGTCTTTGTCGATGAGATTGTGATGTTGAGATTTGTACTAGTGATATTGTGATGCCGAGGTCTTTGCCAATGATGATATTGTGATGCTGAGGTCTTTGTCGGCGATGATATTATGCCGAGGTCTTTACCGGCGATGTTGTGATGTTGAGATATTTTTCAGTGATGTTATGATGCTGAGGTCATTGCCGGCAATTGTTGCATAAGCATTGCATCTCATCCTTGCATATTCCTATGTGGCATGATGTTATTCCTGTGTTTGATTGTGTTGTTACTTGTGAGTTGTGACTTGTGATTTGATATTTGTGACATACTGAAAACTATCTCTAGAATGTAATATGTGTTGCTGGACTAGGATTTTTTCTGAGTGCAGGTGTGTAGTTCGGCGGTATGTGGTTGGGTGTGAAAGGAGTTTGTGTATTCTATCGGACTTATTCTGTTTTGCTAGTTGACTTGTTGGGTACCGTATTATTTTTGGTACTCACCCTTGCTTCTACACTTGTGTAGGTTTTGAGCCCGGACCGTGAGTAGTATTTTTCTTGATCATCCGAGGCTTCTCAGGAGATTTAGAGAGGTAGCTTTTGTCATTTGGCTGACTCTCTTGTCCTGTTTCCTTTCTGCTTTGTTCTATTTGAGAAGAAAGACAGTTTCAAACTTGTAATTCTTTGGATTTCTGTATGACTAGTGACATGTACACGTGACAACCAAATCCTTGGGTGGTATTTAAGTTTGTGAAGATTTCTCTTTTTAGTTATCTATTTTATTTAGTAGTTCCGCATGTCATTTTGATTTCTTGTTAGGTTTAGGCTGACTTATTCTGGTGGATTTGAGCAAGTTCCATCACGTCCATTTTTGGGTCGTGACATATTCCTCCTGAGAGGGAAGTAGACTTTGGCATAGATCTTCTCCCAGATACTCAACCTATCTCTATTCCTCCTTATCGTATAGCATCAACAGATTTGAAAGAGTTAAAGGATCAATTAAAGGACCTGTTGGAGAAAGGTTTCATTAGGCCAAATATATCGATGTGGGGTGCTCTAGTGTTATTTGTGAGAAAGAAGGATGGATCTCTTCGAATTTGTATTGATTATAGGAAACTGAATAAAGTGACCGTTAAAAATAAGTATTTGTTGCCCAGGATTGATGACTTGTTTGACCAGCTTCAAGGGGCTACTCACTTCCCAAAGATTGATCTTCGTTCCGGATATCATCAGTTGAAGGTTAGGGAGTCTGACATTCCCAAGACGGCCTTTCAGACAAGGTATGGGCACTTTGAGTTTGTGGTGATGTCGTTCGACTAAACCAATGCTCCGGCCATGTTCATGGATTTTCAAGCCATTTCTTGACAGTTTTGTGGTGGTCTTCACTGATGACATTCTCATTTACTCCCGAAGTTAGCAAGAGCATAAGGATCATTTGAGAATGGTTCTCCAAACCTTGAGGGAGAAGATGTTATATGCCAAGTTTAGAAAATGTGAATTTTGGTTGGGTGAAGTAGCCTTTCTTGGTCATGTGGTGTCCGGTGAAGGTATTAAGGTGGATATGAAGAAGACCAAGGCCGTGAAGAATTATCCCAGACCGTTGACCCCTTCGGATATTCAAAGCTTTCTGGGTTGGCTGGCTATTATAGAAGGTTTGTTGAGTGGTTCTCATCTATTGCATCTCTGTTGACTAAATCAACCCAAAAGAAGGCTAAGTTCGTGTGGTTAGATAAATGTGAAAAGAGTTTCCGAACCTTGAAGGATCGGCTTACGTCGACTCCTGTCTTGACTTTACCAAATAGCTTGGAGGGATTTGTGGTGTACTGTGATGCCTCACGGATCAGGTTGGGTTGTGTGCTTATGCAACATGGTAAGGTAATAGCATATGCATCAAGGTCGTTGAAGGTGGATGAACATAATTACCCAATACATGATCTTGAGTTGGTCGCAGTAATCTTTGCCTTGAAGATTTGGAGACATTATTTGTATGGGGTTCATGTTGATGTGTTCACCTATCACAAGAGTTTGTGATATGTATTCACTCAAAGGGATTCAACTTGAGGCAAAAGAGATGGTTATAACTCCTAAAGGACTACAACATGAGTGTCCAATATCACCCCGGCAAGGCCAATATTGTAGTCGATGCTCTCAGTAGAGAGCCAAATAAATTGAAAGATTCATGTTTGGTACGGGGGAAAGCTAGGTAAAGATGCATAGAATTCCCTGTGATGCATGTTAAAGAGGAAAGGAAGGAGTTAGCAAACGATGTTCACCAGTTGGCTAGGTTGGGTGTTAGGTTGGGTATTAGGTTGGCCGACTCGAACGATGGTGGTGTCCATGTTCAAAGTAGGGTAGAATCTTCCATGGTGGTTGATGTAAAAGCTAAGCAAGACTTAGATCCATTGTTGTTGGAATTGAAGAAGTTGGTTGCCAGAAAGGAGATCGAGGTGTTCTCCCAAGGGGGATATGGTGTGCTCTGGTACCAAGACCGGCTTTGTGCTTCGGATGTAAATGATCTTGGAAGGGTGATCATGAGTGAGGCTCACAACTCTTATTGTTCTACTCACCCGAGGTCTACCAAGATGTATCGGGATTTAAAGGAAGTGTATTGGTGTCATGGTATGAAGAAGCACATAAATAAGTTCATATCCGAATGTCCAAGCTATCAACAAGTGAAGGTAGAGCACCAAAGGCCCGGTGGCTTGGCTCAAGATATTGATATTCCCATATGGAAGTGGGAAGATATGAACATGGATTTTGTGATTGGTTTGCCTCGGACCCCGAGGCAATTTGACTCCATTTGGGTCATTGTTGATCAGATGACTAAGTTGGCTTATTTCCTACCAGTCAAGACTAACTATAGCAAGGAGGATTATGCAAGATTATACATCCAAGAATTGGTGAGATTGGATAGTGTGCCTAGGTCTATCATATCGGATCGTGGTACCCAATTCACTTCCCACTTTTGGAGATCATTTCAGAATGGACTTGGAACTAAGATTAAGTTGAGCACCGCTTTTCATCCTCAAACCGATGGGCAAGCTGAGAGGACTATTCAAACCTTGGAGGATATGTTGCAGGATTGCGTGTTGGAATTCAAGGGTAATTGGGCTGATCACCTTCCACTCATTGAGTTTGCCTATAATAATAGCTTCCATGCTAGCATTGGTATGACTCCATTTGAGGCTTTGTATGGGAGAAGGTGTAGGTCACCGGTTGGGTGGTTTGAATTTGGAGAAATGGCATTGATTGCCCCGGATTTAGTGGTGGAGGCTATGGAAAAGGTGAAGGTGATTAGAGAAATGTTGAGGATGACACAAAGTCACCAAAGTCCTATTCGGATGTTAGGAGAAGAGACCTTAAATTTCACGTTGGTGATTGGGTGTATGTGAAGGTTTCACCTATAAAGGATGTGATGCGTTTTGGTAAGAAGGGCAAGCTAAGCCTATGGTATGTTGGCCCTTATGAGATCGTTGAGCGAATTGGGAGCAGGGCTTATAGGTTGGAGTTGCCTCCTGACTTGAGTTCCGCTCACCCCATCTTCCATGTGTCTATGTTGAGGAAGTTAGTCGGTGATCCTATCACTATTGTGCCTTTGGAGGGAATAGAGGTTGAGGAGAACCTATCTTATGAGGAAGTCTCGATAGAGATTTTGGATAGACAAGTGAAGCAGCTTCACAACAAAGATGTGGCTTTGGTGAAGGTACTTTGGAGAAATCAACACGTGGAGAGTGCTACATGGGAGGCGGAGTTAGACATGATGAAGTGACATCCCCATCTTCTTCAATCTACTCAAGCCTAAGGTACCAGGTTATCCCCTTTCTAAATAGTCCTAATTCTTTCACTCTTAAGTCTCATGACATGACATACATACATGTGCACAAAAATGATTTTGCATAATGTTTTGAATGATTTGGATATATTCTGATATGGATTTTAAAGACTTAATGATCTTCAAATGATGAACTATGCATTGCACCTTGTGTTTGGATGTTTCATGTCCTAAGTCAACTTTCAAGCCTTGTCGTTGCAGATTCGGGGACGAATGTTCCCAAGGCGGAGATGATGTAAGGACCCAGATTTTTTCGAACAACTTTATCGGATCTCACAGTATTGCCGGGAGAAAATTTGACCAAGTGTCGCTCCATGGAGGCCCACACGGCCAGTGTGAAGCCAAACGGACCGTGTGACCCCCAATGGAGAGGTACTTGGCCATATTTTCGATTACGAGGATTCGATAGAGAAGTTTTGAACCAAGTGTAGGCGCATGGTCACTCACGCAGTCTGTGTGGTGTCGTACAGGTCGTGTGGCCCACCGTATAAGCTCGTGACGTGAAATTTTTCTACTTATGAAATTACCATCTCATAACTTTTTCGTATAAAATTTTACTAAGTGTCGTCACACGGCTCTTGACACGACCCATGTAGTGTCACACTGGCGGTGTAGCCATCCATATGGAACCCCTTCGCTTCGAAAAATTCTAAGTATTAAGCATTGCAAAAAATTATTTAAGTGTCACCTCACGGGCACTGTTCACGGACCATAAAGTGTCTCACGGATCGTGTAGGTTCCAGTGACACCGTGATGGCCCATTTTCCATCCATTTTATTAATGGATTTTACATAAATTTGACTTATTTTAATTGTGTTTTATGACCTTTCTACCGATCTTAAACCCCTAAATCAGTTGATACCCTTCCATTCTAATTCATTCTCATTGAAAACACTCTCACTCAAAAATCAATTCCTAAAATCCTCTCTAAGTCCTTCTCTCAAGACTCAAGCTAGGGTTCCATTGAGGTTCAACTTCAAACTAGATTCTTCTCAATTTCAGCATCTCAATCAAGGTATGTGGGATTGATTCTTTGTCTCTTTCAACCAAGAAGACCAAACTCTTTTCAATTAATTTTCATGAATTTTAGCTTACTTTAAATGTGAGTTTTCATTATTTGATTTTATTAAATTCAATTAATGTATGGGTTGTACTTAATTCATGATTTTAAGTTATTTTTAAGCCCTACGATGATGATTTACATTGAGGTTATAAAGTTATGAAGATGCATGTCCTCTTTAAAGCTTGAATTATGCATGGGTGATTTATAATGTATTTTAAATGTGAATTTAGTTATGATTTTACTTCAATTTTATATTATAATGTTGATTTAAGCTTCAATCTATGTTATCCATGATATTCTCACATCATGCATTGCATTTGCATTCACGAACATTGATCTTTATGGAAATTATAAAGTGGGTTAAGCCCAATTATGTTTTATGACATGATTTTGATAAGATATTGGTTATGACAAGGATCTGATCACATATGTGTCAATGATTATGGCTTTTGGAGCACTTTGGTGCTTGCACCATTCCATATTTATAATCGAGCTATTCCTATGCATGAATATTATAATTACAAGCTATGATTTGGCATTTGAGCCTAAATGTGCATTGATCAGATTTGACATGACTATTTCCTTTTTGAAAGTATGTATATATATACTATATATATACTCACTGATGGATTGGGGGCGTCTGGGCTATCCTCAAGGGCCCTCTCCCTTTCCTCGAACTATGTGCCTAGCATATGTTATGAGAATCCTGTATGAAATGGGAGATATTCCCGTAAGGAAGGTTTCTTCATACGAAATGGGAGTGGTTCCCGTAAGGTGAACTATTATGTTATGATATGAAAATCCTTTCTGAAATGGGAGTGGCTCCCGTAAGGGGGTTGCTTCATACGAAATAGGAGTGGTTCCCGTAAGGTGAAGTATGGTTTACCTTTGGCAAGTAGACCACCTCTGTATCGGTGAAGGAATTTCATCAGGATTCCAAGTACTAGCTCACTTGGTCTTACTCATGTCAGTTGAGGTCACATCCACGCTAAATATGAATATCATTGCATTCATATATCATGAATTTCATGGCATATTATATACTACGTTTCCTTGGATATATGATTCTTTCTACATTATGTGCCCTTGTCATCTAACATTGAAATGCAGATTGATAAGTTATAGGCATTGCATGCCCGCATGCTTAATACATTCAAACGTACTAATGCATACTCTATGCCTATATAATTTTACCATATAGGGCCGAGCACTACGACTATCCACCACTTGACGAGTAGCTCAATTCGAAAAGTTGAACTTGTGTGAGTCCCATCCTGCAAGGACTAGCCACCTTCCTCCTACCCATGTTATCTTATGTCTACTATCTTATTTGAGGGTGAGCCCGAGACATGTCTTGGCTCCCGTTCCATCTTATGACTAGAGGCATTGTTGGACATCTTGTGCACTCTCGAAGACTTTATATATGCTATGTGTGGTATTTGGAGTTTATGTTTTCGGTTATCTATTGGAAATGGCCATTATGGATCGATTATGAAATTGGGATATGTATGCTGGTTAGTGTGGAAATGTGAAATATCCTAAGCCCCGTTAGCCCCATAGAGTGAGTCCTACTTACCCGCCTCTTAGTTCTTGTATGTTATGTGCTATGTGAATCCATGTAAATCCCTTTCCCCTCAATGTCCCATAGCGTAAGTCCTACTTACCCTTCCCTTAGTATTATATGTAAATAGTTTGATTGCACTTCTGAACTAATGATGTGGATTTGAATACTTCGAGGCTTGTTTGGGAACTCTCGGGTTCCCATTCGTCGTGTCACATCTAGACCCTAATCTTGGGTCCTGACAAATTCCAACACTTGATGACTTTGAGTTAACTGATAATTTGACTCAGTTATTCGATGAAGCAAGTAAACAATCAGTCACACCTAAACAGCAAAGTAGAATGAAAAATCCAGGGAAGCTTGTTAAATCACCATATTTACAAGAGTTTGATTCTGGTGCTACTGATTCTATGTCATGTAAATTTTTTGAGATAAAGCACCCTTTTTCTACTGAAATTGGTGTAGACATTGACAAGAATTTGATCAGTTCCTTCGCAACTTGGCTACATGAAGGACTTTCAAAGAAGAGGTCTATTTATTGAACCTTTTTATGTTAACTTTTGTGTAAACTTATTTGAATATATTGCTAACTTTTTTTTTTGTATTGGCCAGAGAAAATGCCCTTACCTAGTTGTTGCTCAAGAGATTTATCATCCACTTGATTTGGGGATTATTTGATTAAAAAGAAGAAATGGTTCTACAATTTAGCACATTCTGGACAACACTGAATAGATACGGTTAGTTTTCACATGACTTTAACTTTTGTTTATGCTTTATTAATTTTGATATAAACATTATAGCATATTGTTCTAGTTAATATGACTTTAACTTTTGTTTATACTTTATTAATTTTGATCTAAAAATTATAGCACATTGATGTAATTTTGTATTACTTGCGGAAGAAGAGCAAGTATGGATCAAATTGTGTAAGGTTCACTACGATAGATTGTTGTTTTAAGATAAAAATCGAACAAATATTCTTCAAGTAGATTGCGTCTAATGAAGAAAAAATAGGATTGACTGTAAAAGTAATTGATCCTGTGGCTGGTTATATATGTGGGTCTTCTTTGATAAGTAAAATATATTTCTATATATATGGTGTAAAGAAGTTGGTTACTTTTTTAGATTTGACACTGGTCATTTTCCCTTTTGTTTAGGTGATGTTTCTTGGGATACTGTTGATGTTGTTTTACTTCCTGTAAATCTCAAGAAAAATTATAATTGGTGTTTGAGACAGCGTTTGGTGGCATCCTGTTTTTTTATTACATGTGACTTTAATATCATTATAACACATTTTTGTGATAATTATAGTATAAACATGATTATAATATAGTTTATAACCCTTTTCAATATGATTATAATACATCAACCTAAATATCTTTATACAATTATTATATACATAAGTCATAAAAGCTATAATACATGCTCATAACATGAACCCCCAACCCTTTTGAATATGATATCATTCACTTAATACATTTTATAACCCTTTTGAATATGATTATAATACATGTGACTTTAATATCATTATAATATATTTTTGTGATAATTATAGTGTAAACATGATTATAATACATTTATAATAATATACATATGCCTAGGACGAAGCTTTTATAGAATATGACTATAATACGTTTTATAATCCTTTTCAACATGATTATAATATAACAACCTAAATAGTGATTATTATTCCTATTATAATTGATTTTTAATATTATTCTAATACATGACTGTGCTTTGATAGTATCTTTATACAATTATAAAATACATAAGTTATAAAAGTTGTAATACATGCTCATAATATGAACCCCCAAACCTTTTTTAATATGATTTCATTCACCTAATACATTATATAACCCTTTTGAATATGATTATAATACAGCAACCTTTTGATAATATACATAAGCTATAAAATCCTATGACTATTAATCCTATTATAATTCAAATGTAATACTATTATAATGCATATATAACTAATTATAATACAAAGGCTCCAAAGAAATATGAACCTGGTTATATAAGAAATGCATGTTAAATGTTAAAAAATATTCTTGCTATATTTATAACTTGTGTCTGCCTTATTGTTTATTTCTAACATTTCTACAATTCTTTCGATTGTGGCCTGCTTGTCCACAATTACTACATGAATTTTTAGATCTTTTGCATTTTCTACCCTCACCGATTTTGATTTTTATTTTTCTTGCTATTTCAGCTGCCCTTTTCCAATTGGAGGTAGAACTATCTCAGCAGATACATGCAATGGCACATTCCAGATTCTTGAGTCAAGAAGATTTTCCACTTGAAGTTGGTATGTTTGCAACAAGTTTGTTTTTGCGTAGTATGGGGAGCAGTAGTCTTCATAGACAAGATGTCTTTTGTATATAACCGCAAAAGTGTGTGCGCACGATAGTTCATCCAATTGGAACCTTTCACAACTACATTTATTATCCTGAAGGTTAACTGTGAAATTCGTAATATCATTGATGACTGTATGCAAGTATTCAGTTGTTTCTCGTACCTATAGTTTGTAAAAAAAAAAACCAACAGTTAGAAGCTATATTAACAGTTTTTCAATATGACAAGATGATACATACCCTCATTTTGCCCGCTTCCTCTTTGTTACATTCCAAAATTTTATGATATTTCTTACCAAGGTAGAATGCTGAAAATGTAGCCTTTGATAGATTGTTGTTATTCCATTTTTGAATTAACAATCTCATGGAATCTAGTAGTGGCAAAACTGGCAGTTCTCTAGCTTCCTTATTGACTGCATTTAATGATTCTGCAATATTCGAAGTCATTGTCGATGTTTTGTTCACCTGGACATGCACACGTGACTACTTACGGTACATAATATCAAACAAGTAGTCTTTAACTCTTCTATCTATCTTTTCAACCATTTCCATATTTTTATTGAATTACAATTAAGTGTAAGCCCTTGCCATTGTATAGAACAACTCACTTATCTTGTACTGACTTCTTTTAAAAAATTTCATCACATTTCTCCACAAATGCCAGATGCAAGCAAAGTGAGGAACTCTATGATAAACTATTGAAGTTGCTTTGATAATACTATCATGTTTATCTGAAACTACACTCATCATTGGCCTCTGACCATATGCCTCTTTGAATTGTTCAAAAAACCATTGCCATGATGTATCATACTCTGAATCCACAATTGCATAAGCAAGTGGCAGTATATTTCCTACATGTTAGGAAATAATTGACATTTTAATACGCCTGTAATATAATTTTAATACAAAACAAAGTAAAAAAACACTAACTTCCTGCATCTAATGTGTTAGCTGTTAGCATTGTCCCTTTGTATGCTGCTTTAAGGAAACTTCCATCAACAACTACAATAGGCTTACAATATTCCCAACCCTTTATTGATGCATGCAATGCCACGAATACATATAGAAAATACCCATCATTTGACTTGTGCAATTTGACATGTGAACCTGGATAAGTTTTTTCCAACATATAAAGATAACTAGGTAATCTTCTATACGAATCAGCAGGATCACCTCTCACTAATTCTAAGGCTTTTTCTTTAGCTCTCCAAGCCTGCATGTAGGTTAATGACACACCATAATCATTTAATATGTCACTTTGTATCTCTCATGATGTATAATTAGATTTACTTTTGCAAGTTTTTTCATTATAATAGAAGCAACCATAGTAGTTGTCGCATGTCTTTCAAAAATAGAATTGGCCCCTAGAAGACATACATATTTGTCATTGTACTCTCTAATTTTGAACATTTCAGATTTGTTCAAACTTGATACTCGTAAACTCTAATCACAATTTTCACTCAAGCATTCAATTGTATAACTACAGAAAATACAATAAAATAAGTTCACAATTTAAACTTCAAAATAATAAAAGCAGACAAATAATTAAAGCAGATAGAATAAATAAAGATATTTACCAATTTGCATTTGATCGTATGACCTTGACGTCAAATTTGTGAAAAACAGAATAACGTCTCACTGCACTAACCAAAATCGACTTTTGTTGATAGACTTGATTTTCTTCAATCAATTTTTGATTGTGGTTAGTTATGATTACAGATTTAACATTTGAATACTCATCAATTTCTATATATGACCCCATTCCAACTTCTGGAATTGGATCATTAATTCCAATTATTGAATCAAAATTGTATGAATTGAGGATTTCAGAGGTGGAGATTGAATCAGATGCACAGAAATGTGGAATTAAGTTTGATTCATATTCCTCTTGTATCATTAGTTCTGTTGTTGTGATACACAAAAGGTATTTAGTAATCCCTCGGTTATCCTTTCTCAATTCGGCATACACTTGGACTCTTATATTGTTTCGTATTTCCAATTTCACTGACCAATCATCAATTTTGTAGTTGATGCTTATTTTTTAACAAAAGTGTCAATGGATAATTGTGTTGCAATTACCACCACAAGAGCCTCATAGCTTGTTTCAAAATTTATAACTATTGCATCTGCATTGTAATGCGACTGTTATTGTCCCACCTCCCATTGTGATAAAGCATAACCGGTATTATGACCATCTACAAACTTTTAGATAATAAAAGTGAATCCAGAGGTAAAAAGGGGAATGAATCAGAGCATAACAACAAAATTCAATTATAACAACTTCCACAATTATTTGAATTACAATAGTATTATAACTGAATTTAGCAAAGTGTTGTGAAGGAATGCACCAAAGTGTTATATTTGAATCATATAACCCAAAAAACATCAGTGAATTCAGTAGGACAAAAGGAATAAATTAGAGAGTTACACTTGAATCGTACAGACTCGCACAACAAAAGTGAACTCAGGGAAAGAAAACGGAATGAATCATAGGATATTACAACTGGATCTCACAAAGTTGAACAACAAAATTTGATTGATGAAAATCATAGTACTATATTTTGAATCTACAAATTGTAGACAATAAAAGTAAATCCAGATGTAAATTCAACGAGAGAAAAGGAATGCATGTACTATGAATTAGTCAAAATCAATTAAATTACACAGATGAATACATGAACGAAATCAAGTTGAATTACACAGATGAATACATGTCAAAATCAATTTGTAAAAATCGAGTAAACAAAATCAAAAGTATCTAAACATGTTCAGAAGATGTAGGTCACAGAAATGAGGATGTTAAGATGGATGTGTGGTCACACCAGGAGTGATAAGATTAGGAACGAGGCCATTCAGAAGAAGCTAGAGGTGGCTCCTGTGGCTGACAAGATGAGGGAAGCGAGACTGCGATGGTTCAGACATGTGCAGAGAAGGAGTACCAATGCCCCTATTAGGAGATATGAGATGCTAGATTTGGGAGCTACACGGAGGGGTAGAGGTAGACCTAAGAAGTATTGGGGGGGTGATTAGACATGATATGGTGAAACTTGATCTCACACAAGGACATGACCTTAGATAGGAAGGAGTGGAGGTCGAGAATTACAGTAGCAGGCTAATAGGGTAGATAGGAAGGAGTTGTTAATTGTCTACCTTTTATATGTTATTTGTCTGTCTGTATATGTTAATTATCTTGTATTTACTTATTATCATGTATTTTTCATTATGAATTGCTCTTTCCGTGCACTTTCTCTTTCTCTTTCTTGCCTGTTTATCATATCTAGCTTATTCTGTGATGGGATTTTGTGACGAGGGTTCCCAAGAAACAGCCTCTCTACCTCTATGTGGTAGTGGTAAGGTCTACGTACATCTTACCCTCCCTAGACCCCACTTGTGGGATTCTACTGGGTATGTTGTTGTTGTTTGATGTGAATGAGCTGATGAGCAATTAGAGAGAATTTGAGAAATTTCATACGGGAGAAGTAACAAGAGAGAGTAGAAAAGAACTGTATTTATTAATATGTTGCTATTTTTGGTAAGAAAAAAATAATTATATTTGGTAAGAATTATAATTATGTCAAAACTCATAATTTAGGTAAAATACTATATTATTTATGTAAATGGCCCTTTTTTTCTTTTTTTATATTTTTTATTTCTTTATTTTGATAGTGCTATTAATTTTGTTGTTGCTGTTGTTGTTTATATTTTTTAAAAAAAAAATCTTTTATAATATCAATGTATTATATATCTCAGACACACATACTGTTTATACAATATCGATCCATAAAATATACACTATCTAACTATTTATACAATATTGATATATTACATATATACTTGTTTTCACACCATTTATACAATATTGATATATGAAAAAGCTTTGCAAAAAATGGTAATTTTTTGGAATTAAAAATGCAGTAAAAACATAAATAGGATAATTTGGAAAAAAAAACTAAAATTGAAAAATTTGAGAAAGCAAAAATGAATTAATGATCTTGGGCCGAGCTCTGTTGACCCCATGATCCTTTTGGGTTATTTTTTCAGTAAAGAAAAAAGGTAAAACTAAGTTCATGCTCCTTTAAAGCAAACTATTTACATTCATATACCCCTTTACATTTTATGCCGCCATATTATTAAAATTTGCCCCCTAATATTAAAATTCGTGTGCTGACGACATGTCGACGTCAGCACTCACTTTGTATGATATACCAATAGGATATACATATACCAATAGCGTATCACAAAGATTAAACTCAGTTCTATATGATACCAATATGGTATCAATATACCGATAGAGTATCACAAAGAATATATTTTCTACTAATTTAGAATTTAATAAATAAATTTGCAACTTTAATAATTTTCTCTTAATTATTTTATTTATTAAAAGAAGAGGTCAAAATTATATGATACCGATAGTATCAATATACCGACGGAGTATCAAAAGAATATATTTTCTACTTATTTAGAATTTAATAAATAATTTTATAACTTTAATAATTTTCAAGTCCTACACGATACCGATATGGTATAAATATACCGATGGAGTATTACAACGAATACTACTAATTTAGAGTTTAATAATTTTTTTATTTGTTTCTTCTTTATTTCTTAAAAAAATAACATAATCATGTATAATACCAATTGGGTATCAATATACCGCCAGAGTATCACAAAGGATTGAGTTCATTCTATATGATACCGATATGGTATATATATACTGTCGGAGTATATTTCATAGTATTTATGTTGTGCATGACGTCAAGGCGAAATAAAAATGAGTAAATGGGGTAAGAGGATAAATAGTTTGGGTCATGGGTCCATTAAGGGTAAATATTTTATATTGGGTCTATTAAGGGTAAATAATTTCAAATTAGGTCTATTTTGTGTACTTTTCCCAAGAAAAAATGGGCTACTTTTTTTATATAAATTTTTACTTTTTTGAATATAAATAAATGAGTAAATTTCATAAATGGCAAATGTATAAAATTTAATCATCCTACATAACTATAGTTTGGGTAATTACATTTCGCAACTATAGTTATAGCAGTATTTGTATAATTCACGCAACGTTTGAATAAATTTGTATAATTCTTACAGCTACATATTTGTCATGAGTCATAATTAATTCAAATTATAGCTATGTAAACTAATTAACTAGTATATGTTTGTTTATCCACTTAATTATTCCTAAATGGGATGGAATTTCCCCTACATCAAATTTGTCTTACCTATTTACAATCAATTAATTTTAGCAATTATCAATATCCAATTTGAATCTCTAGTTTTGCTTGTGAAAGATCATCAATTAGGGTGGTTTTACGTATTTCAAGTAAGAAAAAAATTCTAATAATCAGAACTACAATTAATTTGATAAATTTTAATGAAATACATATGCATGTGAATTTTAAAAGGCAAAAGCGAGAACATGTAAAAATAAAATTGACAAATCCTTAACAAAAATTATACTATATTGAAAAGTGTGAAGGCCTTAGAAATGTTGTTTAAACTTTTTGCTTTTCATTAAAAGATTTCACTTTAGACAAAAGCGTCTTTTCACCATTTTCCTTCAATTATGTAGATTATGTTAATAATATTAAATATTGACTATAATAAACTCACTAAAAATAAAATAGAGAAGATTTTCTTATTATGATTAAATTTGAAAAAACTTTTTTTTTAAACTAAAATAGACTTAATTAAAGAAAAAAAAGTCAAAAAACTTTTAAATAATACGAAAAAAAAAAAAAAAGTTTTAAAGGTCCAAAAAAAGTTGGCAAAGCAATAGTAAAAAAAGGTCAAAAGATAGTTCTACAAAACGTCCAAAAAAGGGTTCCTAAAATGGGCACAAATTTTCTATAGACAACTCCATTAATGTTTAGGTTTTAACTAATAATGTTTAGTCATTAAATATATTTTCTTTTCTTTTCTTTTTGTTTAGGTTAAGGACTTAAATAAGGCTTAAAAAAAATTTCGATAGTTATTAAAAATAAATATGTCATGAAACTTTGGATTGAGATGAGTAGTTTGCTTAATATAGCATATGTTTCTTTTATTGATGGGTTTATTTACTATACAATTATGTGTATATAATGATTCCCGTTGATTCAGTTATTGCTCTTTCTCAATGAGAAGGATTTTTTAATTCACTTTTTATTATTGAATTACTTTTTTATATGTACATTCTCAATTTTCGTCCAATATCCTTAAGTTTCTCTTCATAATATTAATTGTTTTTGCGATTAATGTTCTCAATGGTGAATTGATATTCTTTTATGATGTCATAGGACCCAAACTAAATTAAGGAGATTGTTCATTGTGTTACCCTTCGCTAATGAAATTGATATCACAAATAGCAAGTAAATTTGCTTCTATTTTTTTTATTTGCGTAGATTTGGTCAAAATATTCTTCTTCTCATACATGTGTTGTATAGTAGCATGTTCCTTCTTCTTCTTTTTTTTTTCAAAAAAGATGTTATCAAAAAATTTAGATATTAGATCATTCTTTATTTGAACTATACATGAAATCTAATATGCAAGAGTTTAAAATTTATTAAAAAAATTACCTTATTTTCTTTCAATGGCTGAAATTTTTTGTAGTTTTCAATTTCTTCTTTTTGAAATTAAAATAATAGAATTATAAATATATGTTATTGAATATTATTCATAACATAGAAAAGACTTCTAAACCTACAAATAAATTTTTAGACCTACAAAATATATGTTTTCACGGTGTAACCATAAGATTCAAATTGCTCGATCCCCACACTCTATTCTTTTCACCCCACTCCTTTCATTATATATATCATATACGTACGATTAGGGTTAATATATACATTTGGTTAGAGTTAATATCAAAATTTGTCTTAATTATATATATGTTGGTTGATAACTTTGTTTATTATATATGGATGTTTGGAAGTTGGAAGTGAGTAATGTTGATTTAAGAATTGAATTGTACGGAAAGCTATATGAAATATAACTCTAATTAAGTTTGTGAATTATATATAACGGTCATGTGCTTTCTCTTATATTCGAAATTATTTTGACCAATGCTAAATTTATTTATTTATTACAATGGGAGGATGTTTGAAGAGCAAGATATTAGTATATTAATTAGTGGTTGACATTAATTTATGGTATTTTACCTAATATATTTGTACCTTTATACCATAAAATAAATATCAATATTAATTATAAATACACTATAACTAAATTCATCATATTTTTTGCATTAATCATTGCATCAATATAATCGCATTTATTGTCATATTATTTAACAAATATTCATTTAGTGTGAGGTTAATTTTTTTTAGGTATGTATTTCTTCATTCGTTTTACATCGATTGATGCAAAGTATATCCTAAACTAGTAAAGCTAAAAGGAGATGGCTGGTGTAACTATAAATTGACAAAGAGAAAACTATTGAACTAATCTAGTGTGGGGCACATTAATTTTCGTAATATCTTTTGATAAGGAATATCCTAGTTTTCAGTTTTTCTTTAAAAGTTGTAAAAGAAAAGAATTCAAAATAGTGTTTATGTTGATTACTCCGGTGGCAGTTTTTAAAAGAAAAGAATTGTTCAAAACACCAACGACGGGCGATGATTTACATTTGTCCTTATCATTCAAACTTTTGGAAGAGTACACATAACAAAAATCTACATAAAATATAAATCAATCATTAATTACACTATTTTACCAATATATAATAGAAGCTATTGAGGGAAAAAGGACATTACAAAGTGGAAAAACAATATTTTTTTTTTAGGAGTGAACAAATTTTGACAAAAAACTGATAATATCACATAATGATTAGATAATTACAAAAATTTAATTGAGAATGTGAAAAGACTATAATATATCCTACTATTGTGGAAGATAAAAAGAAAGAAAATTGATTGTTGTTTCTAAATACAAAATTTATGAAAATTTGTAGCTAAATCAAAAAAAAATTAGTTATGTCAATAACTAAAGAATTAAAATGCAATAGGTTGATTTTTAAGTAATTCTGCATTTATGTGAATAAGATAGGACTTTAATTAATTTTTACTATTTATTTAAATCATTAATTAAATTTTAATTATGTGTAGGGGCAAAATGGTATTCCAATTTTGGAGGTTGGAGCTATATATATATATATACTAGTCTTGTTATACGCGCAAAGATCAAACTGAGAAAAATTAATTTTGGTTATGAACTTATAAAAAGATAAATAATTTACTACAAAAGTAATTTTGGTAAATTATTTATTTATAAAGGTAATATATATAGATATTCTATCACTAATTAGAACCATGGTAAATTAAAATTTTCCTTAGTGATTGCAGGTATTTTCTTGCTTCAAATAAGAAAGAAGTAGAAATCTATCAAATAAGGAAGATTTAAGAGTATTTCCACTGCTAGAAATTTTTATTTTATCACTTCTTTGTATATATTTGAAAAGTCAATATCATAAGTGTAATTAAATAATAATTTAAAGAAAAATGATGAAAAAATAATTTTATCTAAAGCAAAGTTTTTTCATGAAGGGCTAAAAGTTCAACAACATTTCTAAAGGTCTTCACACTTTTAATATATATATATAATACTATCAGATTTCATATATATATGATTTGCGTGTACCCTTTCCTGATTGAGGTAAGGAGACTATTTTTGAAAGACTCTTGGCTCGATTATAACATATCAAAATAATGAAAAAGAAAAACCACAATGGATGAACAAAGCAACTAATAAAAAACAATAAGAACCACAAAATAATGTGATAACCTAAACATAGTCAATAACAAGTGACGGTGGAATCAAAAGCAAAACACTATAAGAAAGTAGCTAAACCCCTTGAAAATCAAGACAATGCTCCATACCTACTTCCACACCTACTAACTTTTTATCCTAATACGCAATTCTAGACCCTCATATCTAATGAATGTCCATGATAATCCAGAGTTGCATTATGTCCTATTTAATCAGCTCTTCCCAATATTTTTTCGGTCTACTTCTATCTCTCTTCATACATGTTATATCACCAACCTCTCACACCTCCTCAATGGGACATCTTTCTCCTCATATGTCCAAACCATTTTACTCTTGTTTATCTCATCTTGTCCACTATAGAGGTTGTTCCCCCCTTATCACAAATATCCTCATTTCTAATCTCATCTCTCCTAGTGTGCTGCACATCTATTTCAACATTCTCATTTTTACGATTTGCATCTCTCCATCTCTATCCCTAACCCTATCCCTATCCTATCCTATCCTATCCTATCCTATCTTGATCGATCAATCTATATATATCGACACCCACTATATTAAAGTTGAGTCAAATAACTTCCCACTTGTTATGAATGGGGCATAAAATTAAAAAATAAGCCACTTGAGCATATACTATGTGATATTGTTATTGTTACCTATAGAAGACTGTGATAATTAAGATGTATTAAGTTCTCGCTTATTTGTAGAATTTTAGTGCAAGATTTGCATTACAGTTAACCAGAATCAAATTTCTACTCAATAGTTCTTCCTCTCAGGCGAAATTAGTCTTCTCCGGCGATTACAAGATTATCAAGTTGTTAAGCCACACTATACAAGTCTGGGAGAGAGTGATGGAGATAAGGATGAGAAAAGGAGTGCCTATTTCAAAAAGTCAGTTTGGATTCATGCCAGGGCAGTCGACTATTAAAGCAATTCATCTTGTTCGAAGATTAGTGGAGAAATATAGAGAAAGAAAAAAGTACCTTCATATGGTGTTCATCGATCTCAAGAAAGCCTATGACAAAGTCCCGAGGGATTCCCTATGGAGGTGTCTAGAGGTGAAAGGTGTTCCAATGGTGTTTATTAGGGTGATAAAAGACATGTAAAATGGAGCCAAAACTCGGGTAAGAACGGTGGAAGGAGACTCAGAGTATTTTCTTGTTGAGATGGGACTTCATCAAGGATTTGTGTTGAGCCTTTTCTTTGTTTGCCTTGGTGATGGATGAGCTGACACGATCTATTCAAGAGGAGGTTCTATGGTGTATGTATTTGCAGATGACATCGTACTGATTCATGAGACTCGGGCTAAAGTTAATGATAGATTGGAGGTTTGGAGATGCACTTTGGAATCCAAAGGGTTCAAACTGAGCAAGACCAAAACAGAATACTTGGAGTGCAAATTCAGTGTTGCAAGGGATAAAACAGACATTGATGTGAGAGTTGTTACTCAACCTATTCCCAAGAGAGAGAACTTTAAATATCTTGGTTACATCATTCAGAGTAGTGGTGATATCGACGATGATGTCACACAATGTACTGGGGCAGCATGGACGAAATGAAAGTTTGCATCTAAAGTATTTTGTGATAAGAAGATTCACCTAAACTTAAAGGTAAGTTTTATAGGATGGTGGTTAGACCATCTTTGTTGCATGGTGGAGTGTTGGCCAATAAAAAACCCACATGTTCAGAAGATGCAGGTCGCAAAGATAAGGATGTTTATATGGATGTATAGATATACCAAGAGTGATACGATTAAGAAAGAGACCATTCAGGAGAAGCTAAAGGTAGCCCCTACGACTGACAAGATAAGGGAAGCGAAACTGCGATAGTTTGGACACATATCGAGAAGAAGAACTGATGATCTTGTTAGAAGGTGCGAGAAATTGAATTTGTCATGTGCGAAGCTTAGATTGATGTCTGGTCGTGAGGTATAGCAGGGTAGTAGAGTTTGTCGTGTCTTTTATGTCATATGTTGTCATTATCTGTCTTATATGTATTAATTTTATCATATTCACATACTATCATGTATTTTTCATTATTAGTCGCTCTTTCTGTTTCCTTTTCGTTTCATTTTGTTTTCTTTCCTTTTTGCCATATCTAATGTATTCTGCTTATGAATTTTTGAGACGAGAGGTCCCAGGAAACGACGTCTCTACCTCTATGAGATAAAGGTAATTCTACTTTCCCAGACTCCATTCATGGGATTCCACTGGGTATGTTGTTGTTGTTGAGCATATACTATGTGAAGGAAAGTTTTAAAAGTAAAAGAAGTCATATGTTTCTTGTAAAGTTTGATCCAAAATACTACTTACTTTTTATTCCCCAACTATGCCAGCAAAACACATTTGTCAACGATTTGAAATTAATTTCCCCACAGCTCCATAAATTAACCTGCACGGTGTGAATGAACTCAAATGCATAGACACTCAGTCGTGCAATTTTTGCAAATGATTTGTTCATTCATATTCTTTCGTCGCTTAAAATTATCGACATGCTAAAAGTGATGTCAATTCCATAAACCCAGGCTAACAACTTTCAGAATATAAAGAAAGAGAACGTAAATTATCACTCAACAATTCAATGCTAAACCAATGAAATACTAAATAATATAGACATTGATTTGCTGTGAAACATATAAATTGGTATGATGCGGTCACGCACAACTAAACACAACCAATCTATCAGACATTGATTCGCTGTGAAATACCTTTTGAGATTAAACTCAACTAGAAAGTTCGACCTAAAATAAACCATCCAGCTCGAATAGAAACTTTGAGAAATCAAAATCATAGAAAATTACACGAACACTCATTGAAAGGTGTAAAAATGAATATCGTTTACCTCTACGGAGATTAGACGATAGTGATTGTCCTTGTAAAAGGACAAGAATTACCAAGGAAGCAGATCATTGTTCCTTTCTACGACTAACAACAAAAAAGAATATAGGATCAAAGGGAATAAAGAGTTGAACTATGTTTGAGGAAAAATGATACATGCACCCTAACTGTCACTGGTTTCACCATCTCTTCACGGCATCTTAATGAGATTTCAACAATGGAAAGGAAGAAGTATCACATGCCTGATTTACATGCTTCATTCCATAGCATTCGTGCACACCACCATAGCAGAAAGAACTATAAAGCTGTTAGCAGGACCTTCTGCAGAGAAATCAATAGGTTTACGCACTGGCATCATAGGAAGTAATCAGGTGTTCTTCGGGTTACATCTGGCTCCCCTCTCCTGGGAGCTGGTTCAAACTGCAACAGAATTATTCGTAGACTTCATCAACAAGTTGCAATTTTTGACAGAATACACATCAATACAGTGCGCACTAATTACCAAAATTACTTGTCTGACCTTGACAAAAGAAATTTGTACCACGATGGGGAAAGAAAGACCAACAAAAAAGAAAGGAAAAGAGCAGAGACCTGAATGAATGTACGGTCCCTGGCGTCATCCACTTCCAAGATCGAAGCCATGTTACCACAGCGGTAACAATAATTAGGTGCACTGAAGATGGTAACCACCTTTTGATCCTGCAATAAGAGCATCACTCATGAATCTTTCTTGTGGATCATACTTGCACATAAAGAATGAAGGATTTTAAGGATTTATTACATGGGCCCAATTGAATCCCTCCATAACCAGCTGGTGTGCTCTAGCAATTAGATTCAAGTTGTTGGTGTGGTTAAATTGCTCAGAAATATCCTGTTGTAATTCAATTAACAAGATAGTGAAGCTTCATTTGCTGACAGGAACAAATACAAACTATTCATGTACATCCAAAGAGAATGAAGGTACAAGCAATATGTGTTACCTGGCCAAATGTATATCCAGCACCCCTTGGTGAGATACCCCAACCACAACGATCATCAGGATCAGACCATAGAAGATCACACATGGCACCCTCATGTGGAACTTCTTGGACCCGGTCAAAATTGCGTATACTATCAAGAGTTTCAATAGTCGGAGACAAACCACCATGGAGACAAAATATCTCTGACTCAACCTTCAAATATTCCAAAAGAACTCATTAAGACTCAAATTGTGTGCCAAAGGCAACAGTCAAAAATATTAACAAATCAGAAATGCAGTCAAAACTGAAATTAGAAGACAGCTTTAAGCATATTTTCCAGTTTTCTGAAATCATCCAGGAAGGTAATATCCAGTAAACCACACGGGCTTTGAAACGAATCACCAAGGTCTGAGGCTTGCTTCTAATATACCCAACATCTTTTTTGTGTATTGCCTATGTGGGATTTTCCTAGAGTATCACGTACACACCCTTTAGGAACTCTGTGCCATCACTTAAGGTTGCAAAGTAGCTCTGATACCATATGTAACAATCCAACCAACAGCAATATTGTTTGTTTGAACTTGGAATATGCTTGAAACAAGACACTAGGGTCGAACACTTGCTTCCTTATACACACACAATATAGATATATATATATACATGTATGTATATCTATCTACTACTAATATATATGTGACAATAAGAACACACCTCATGGTCAACACGTGCGCTTATTGGAATTGCCATTGAATTAGAGGGTGTTTATGTGAATTAAAGGCTTTTCCATTTGACAACTTCATGCTTTGATGATTTTGTACTAAATGTTACAATTTGTGTGCCTTTTCCTTATGGACTAGGAAGGACTATATCTGTGGTTTTTTTAAAAAAAGAACATGGGTCCACCTTCATTCATTTTGGAATTTATCGGCTACATGCAAATCCAATAAGTAATACTCTTCTTCCTATAAATTCTTTTGAAATATGTGGGGATTATAAGCAAATAGTTACTCCCTCTATCCCATTTTATGCGGCACTCTTTGACCTGGCTCAATATTTAAGAAAAAAGAAAGACTTTTGAAACTTGTGGTCTAAACAATCCTTAGATGTGTGACCGACTATAAATAATCTCATCAAGGGTTAAAATGAAATGGTTAAGTTAAAATTGTTTCTTATTATAATAAAATGACATTCTTTTTGGGACGGACTAAAAGGAAAGGGTCTCCTACAAAACGGGACAGAGGGAGTATTACTTATTCAAAAAAATTATTTTAAAATGTATTTGGAAAGAAAACTACATAAATGATGTATTGGAGAAGCTTTAATTACTTGAAAAGGATAATAAAACAGTGGAAGTGTTGGCATTTGAAAGACACTTCTGAGGACAAGTGTCTTGGCACTTGTCTTACTTTCATTGGTGTCTTTTCCCTATAAATACTATGTTTTGCTTCAGCAATGCATTGAAGAGAAACAAAGCTAAAAACTAGCAGAAGTACTACTTTCTCTCTTTCTTCCTCCTTTCATCCTTTTAGTCTGAACCATTAGTGGCCCCCTAAAGTTGGCACCAATTTTCACTTAGACACCTCAACTAAGCTTTGTTCATTTTAGACACCTTATGTCAGGCTCCGCTATGTCAATTTGACACTTTTTTTACGGTCAGCAAAATATAATGTGTGCTTGACACTCACAAGTGTCAAATTAAATGATAATATTTGTCATTTGTGTCCAAAATAATTTTTAAATAATGATTTTTTAGTTTAAAAAAAAAAAGTAAAAACTACAACAACAACATACCCAGTTGAATCCCACAAGTGGGGTCTGGGGAGGGTAGAAATGTACGCAGACCTTCCCACTACCTCGTATAGAGTAGAGAGGTTGTTTCCTGTAAAAACTGTTTTTATAAAAATTATTTCTGGGCTTATTTTGCAAAAAAGCTACAAATTAGCTTTAGTGCCCATTTGGATTTGTTAGAATAGTAATTGGAATAAGAATAATATCTACAATCTTACTAAGAATAAGAATAGGAATAGGAATTGTATATAGAATCTTACTTGGAAAAGAATTGTATTGTGGCATCCTAGTTGTAAAAGGAGTCTAATATAGTATTTATAAATAGGGTTGCAATGTAATAATGTAGAGACACACAATTCAATAATATTTTTCTCCAATATTTCTCATATGGTATCAGAGCTTCTAGGGTCCTGGTAAAAAATCAAAGAGCTTCCGCTGCCGATGGGCAATTATGGCCCATATATGCTGCCCGTCTGGCCAACGATTATGTTAGCAAAAAGATTAGGTCACCATGTATCTTTCTGGTGACTATTTACTCATATCTAATTTGCGTAGCACCGTGCATCTTTCCAGTGACTACTTTTTCATATTCAATTTGCATAGCACCGTGACATCTTTTCAATGACTACTTTCTTATTTGTGTTGAGTCGTGCCATCATTCCGACCCTATCCATTCAATTTCTTTTCAAGTAGGGTCGTGCCATTAATATGATCCTACCTATATAATTTCTATTTTCCAGTAGAGTTGTGCCATCATACCGATCCTACCCATTTATTCTCTTTCTCAGTAGGGTCAATTCCATCATATGGACCTTACCCATATGATTTTATTTCTCGAATGTGACCACTTTCAGCCGTCAAATCTAATAAAGTAATACATGGCTTTTTTTATCAATTGGACATTAAGAATGTTTTTTTGTGATAGTCTTAAGGAAGAAATCTGTATAGAGCAACCATTTGGTTTTGTTGCTCGGGGGAGTCAGGTAGACTTGTATGTCAATTGTTTAGGTCACTCTATGACCTAAAATGGTCTTCTCAAGCTTGGCTTGGAAAATTCAGCACTGTACTTCAGGAATTTATCACTCTATGTTTATCAACATTATGCATCAAATTCAGTATTTTATCATAATATCAAGCACAATGAGATTGACTGGCATTATGCATCAAATTCAATATTTCATAGAAGATTAAACACATTGAGATTGATTGTCAATTTTGCGAAGTCATGTCATCAGCTTGCAGATATCTAACCAAGCTCTTCATCGGTCATCGTATTAATTACATTTGTAACAAGCTAGGTACATATGATTTGTATGCACCAGCTTGAGAGGGAGTGTTAGAATAGTAATACGAATAAGAATAATATCTATAATCCTATTTAGAATAAGAATAGGAATAGTATATAGAATCCTACTTGGAAAAGGATTATATTATGGCATCTTAATTGTAAAAGAAGTCTAATATAGTATTTATAAATAGGGTCGCAATGTAATAATGTAGAGACAACAATTCAATAACATTTTTCTCTAATATTTCTCACAAGATTGGCTTATTTTAGTGCTTTTCGGCCAAAATAGCTTTTAAGCAGTTTTGTAGTGTTTAGAACTTGTCCGGAAAGGGAAAGCACTTGCGAAGTCAGTTGAGACGTGCCCGTGATCGTCATACAGGTAGGCTACGATCTTCCCCTCTTAGACTAAGTAGAATATGTGAATTTTGTCCCGGGTTGACTGATTGAGAAACAGGGAAAGAGGTTAGAGTCCTTACATGTTGAATATGATTACATTAGCTATTGTTTTTGACAGTTTTAGCATGGGTTGACGTGTTGTTGGCACGTGTGGCTAGTCTGTTAATTTTCTTGTTGTATCGTTGGTTGTCAGGGCTGATAGAGTGATGATTTGACATGTTGTCCCAGGGGAACTGGCATTGATATTCCATCATATATTGATTATCTGTTGTAATTCTGCTTATTGAGATTGACAGAGTTGTTGTTTGACATACTGAACACGCCTGTGATTGTTGTATTCATGCCTATTGCATTTATGCCTCGTTGTTGTCATTACTGGGCCTTAGTCTAGACTTAGGCTAGTGATGCTCTAGATTCACGCTGGTCAGGATCGATAGATAGCTATCTTGATATACGATGACTTGAGAAGCGTAGATCCTTGTAGACCGGACTTGCAGACTAGAGACTATAGAGTTAAGCCTGAGATGGGTTGTTATAAGCGGAGAACCTGATTACACTTCCTGCTAGCTAGCCTTTTGCATTGTTACCGCAGCAATTTGACTTGGACACATGGGGACCGATAGCGTCACCTCGACACTTAAGAGTAAAGTCTCTTATGGCTAAAAGCTTGAGCTTTTCCTTCATTTGACTGTATGTCCATCCAGTAGGACCGTATGTAGACGAGGATGTGTTACTCTCCGTATACCCCCGGTTAAAGGGTACAGTTAAAGTCTGTACAACTACAAATTGTTGGGTTAAAGTCCCCGCAATTGCGTTAAAGTCAGCATTGATGGAAAGTATTTTGGACTAGTCCAGGCCTACGTGCAAAGGCAGACCACTAGCCACATCTAACCTTATCATATGTTAAAGTCCAAGTCATGAGTGCTCGATTAAAGTCTGAGTTATTCGATTAAAGTCCGACTGGTGGTTTCAGTTAGGGTCCGAAACGAGGTATATAGAGTGGGTTAAAGTCCTAATTAGAGGTTCTATCAAACGTGTGATTGTATGTGCATAGTTGGTTCACGAGCTCCATCCAAACTTGACACCGAAACCTTAAACCTGTTCAGCCTATGATTGTGCAAGGTGTACAGTAGGACCTTCACTTGTGTACATCACTACCCAGCCATCCAATCCTTAGTTACCGTCATATTCGTCAGACTATGTACCGAGTTCTTGTTATTAGATACCTGTGGAGTTATCTTCGGTGTATCCCTGCTTTATTTATTATTCTTACTCAATTGGCCTATGATGCTTACTGGGTACCATATTCCTGGTACTCACCCCTACTTTCGACATCTATTTCGTGGTGCAGGTCCTAGCATGAGCCAACAGCGATCGACTCTTCCCGTGGTAGCTATATATTTGGAGACTAGTGGTGAGCATTAGTCGTCCGTGGATCTTTGCAGTCTCCTTCTGTATTTGTGGTTGTCTTTTGTAACTAGAGACTTGCCTTGTGTGTTATTTTGGTCATGTATATGTAAATGAAGATGTATTATGATTAGTGTATTGTATCGTGTCTATAGTAGTTCTATACCGGTGACTTCCAAGTCTTGGGGGAGGGGATATTCCATTGTTGTTATGGTTATGTATGCCTAGTATTAGCTTGTTCTCATGTTAGTTTTGGTTAAATTGTTTTGCTATGCCCGTTATTAGCTATTTCGAGACAGAGTTAGGCTTGCCTATCAGGGGTAAAGTAGGCATCATCGTGCCCTGTGAAGTCGAATCATGACAAATTGGTATCAAAGACCTAGGTTCACTGGTCTCACCTATACAAAGCTACCTCTAGTATCTCCTCTTGATTGAATCACTTCGTGCAGTCGTGTTGTTGAACTTGTGGAATCTTATTTAGCTCATTCTTTTGCAGTTATGGCTCGTAGCGGTTGACCTTTAGGCGGAGGTGGGAATCCAACACTGGCTCTAAACTCAGACCTTTCTCCAGAGCATGTTGAGGAACGTCCGAACTCCATCCCCCCGCAATCGAAGGAACCCGTGCCCCCAACTGCCCCTATTATGACACTTGTAGTTCAGGTGGCCATTGCACAGTTACTTGTCACCCTAGGAAGTGCACAACCAATATAGCCTCCAACTCCTGCTCCAATTGAGCATGCAGCCCCTGCCACCCAGCCAGACATTGCAAAGGGCATCAGACCTTACGAGGATCAACGAGTGCTTAGTTATTTTCCTAGATTGGGGCCTCCGAGATTCTCATTAGCGATAGGGGAGGATGCCCATGAGTTCCTGACGACCTTTCAGGAAAGGCTACAGACCTTGAGATTATTGGAGACTAGAGGTGCAGATTTCACCGCTTATTAGTTAGAAGATAGGGCTGCCAAATAGTGGTGGCACCATATTTGAGTACTAGACCAACGGGATCTCCACCATTTTCATGGACAAAGTTTTCTGATGCCTTCCTAGCTAGATTTATCCCTCGAAGTCTCAGACATAGGCTCTATGACCAATTTTCTAGACTGGAGCAGGGACCCATTGATTGTATCTTAGTAAGAGGCTAGATTCCATGAGCTCTCTAGGTATGCTATTGCTATTTTGCCTACGGAGGAGGAGCGGTGTCAAAGGTCTGCTGACTCAATTGCGAATAGAGACGATGTCACCGCTGACAACAGGTTGATCCTTTTTGGACATTGCTGATCACGGTCGTATCATTAAGCATTGCGTCGTGGGGCCTAAGAGCAGCTACAGGTGGGCTCGCCGTGAAGGCAATTATAGAGGACATCCAGGTTTAGGAGATAGTATGACAGCCCTAGTTGATATTCCAGTAGGGTTAGTCTAGTCAGTCCATTCAAGCTTCCCGACAGGCTTCTGAGAGCAGCCATCAGTCCCAAGGTGCTTATGTCCTTGTCGTAGCAGGAGGCCGAGGGACAGGGACACAGCCGCTCCAGAGCAGACCAAGTCTTCTTTTCTTTATTTGCACCAGGTGTCCGAGTCTCTTTGAGCCCTGACTAATCCCGGGGTGCATAGGCCCTCGGCAAGGAGTTTCACACAAGTGCACCACGGCTAGTTCAAGTTTTACCCAGTCCGATAGCCCTCAGAAATTGCTTGCACCCAGTGGGTTTCGAACTTGAGACCTTGAAAGGGAGCAAACCCTAAGGCTCGAGTCAATTGCCACTAGACCAAGTCTTCCCAAGTAACTAGCCAAAAATCTAGCGTCTCCGACACATATACCAATGGTCGTAGTGATCGATGCAGGGATGACCAGTCTTCATCAGGGTGCTATGAGTGTGGAGCATTAGATCATTGGTCTCGATGATATCCTATGCAGAGAGGGAGATACTTAGCTTCTCGAATAGGTCGACCGGCTCCGCCATCACCAGTTAGAGGCCGAAGTAGAGATCAGGACTCAAAGGTGACCAGCGAGGCCCTAGAGATGATCAAGATGGTTCTAGAGACAACAAGCTAAATAGTAGAAGCCATCCTAGAGGAGACCGTCAAGGCCAGTTTTATGCAGTTCATGCCCGATCAGAGGCTGAGGCATCTGACAATGTTATTACAAGTATGATTATTGTGTGTCAGCAGCCAGCATCAACTTTATTTGACCCTGGGTCTACTTGTTCGTATATATCCATATATTTTGCTTCTCATTTGGGGATTTGGTGTATCCCCGTTTTATTTATTATTCTTACTTAGTCGGCTTATGATGCCTACTGGGTACCATATCCCTAGTACTCACCCCTACTTTCTGCATATGTTTCATGGTGCAGGCCCTAGCACGAGCCACTTCATGTGGTAGCAATATATTTGGAGACTAGTGGTGAGGATTGGATGTCCGTGGATCCTTCCAATCTCAACCTGTATTTGCTATTGTCTTTTGTGACTCGAGACTTGCCTTGTGTATTATTTTGGTTCTGCATATGTATATAGAGATGTATTTTGATTAGTGTATTATACCGTGTCTATAGTAATTCTGTATAAGTGACTTCCATGTCCTAGGAGGGGATATTTCGTTGTTGTTATGGTTATGTATGCCTAGTGTTAGCTTGTTCTCATGTTAGTTTTGGTTAAATTGTTCTACTATGCCCGTTACCAACTGTTCGGGGATAGGGTTAGGCTTGCCTATTGGGGGTAAGGTACGCACCATCATGACCTATAAAGTCAAACCGTGACAAGATATCAAAGCCGGGTCATGACAGTAAGTCCTCATGCTTGGGGGGACATGCCATTTGAGTTTGTCCTTTGTTATGTTTGGACTATTTTACTTCTTTGATTAGGGTGAGCTAGGGCTTGTCTTGTGCCCCGTCTATGATACTAGAGGCATGTTAGGCAAAGATGTGTAAGTCTGTTTATTCAGACATATTACTTGTGCTTCTTTCTATTGTTAGACTTTACTTTGAGACTTACTTTCTGATTTGCTTCCTATTGTCGTCTACGCGCATTAGCTTAGGTATGATTTATGTACTAAGAGGCTTAATTGGAGTCCTTTGAGGTTCCGATCGTCGTGCCACGTCTAGAGCCTAGCTTGGGTCCTAAAGCTCCCCCCCCCCCCCCCCCCCCCCCCCGCTACCATCTCTCTATATTAGCCGCTTCTCGCTTGGCAACATTATGGACAAATTAGATGTGCACTTGTAAAATAGCAAACATGAATTTTTACATTCACCAACCATAATCCTAACAAGATTACTGTTATAAATTATGACCAGAAAAATTATCCAAATTGTATCATTGAGAAAAGGTTATCTGATGCACATACGTTTTTCTAAACCCAATCGCAAGAAAGCAACTTGATAAAGCTTCTAGATGAAATTAAGAGATTTAGTTTGCCTGACTCTTTAAATCACTTTTTCACAATGATAGAGAACACTTCAAACCACATCAAGTTCCAACTTTGATTCAGGGTTTTGCAAATATGTTCCAAGCAAGTCAACTAATGCAATTCATTAGATATTCATTGAACACAAGTCCATTTAATGCAATCTATTGGATATTCAACATATTACCTTAGCATAAAGAGCTCTCTTAATTCAGAATCTCAACACATTTTGGGTCCATTTTCAAACATAAAGAATCAGTGGATAAGCACAAATGAAGAACGTATCATATCATCAGAAGAAAAGGACTTCAATAACTTCAGCAGTATACATATTTTAAGGGAAAAAATTTTAGAGACAAAGAACCATGTGTTATGAATCAAAATCAATCAAAATCAAACGAAAAAAGGTAGGAAGAAACTAATTCATGACATATAAGTAATCCACTAAATGGAGTTAAAAAAGATATCATACTAACCAAAGCAGTCAGAGGAAAGTAGTCAAATAGATCTGTGAAAGTCTTCCACACATTGGCATTACCATATCTGTAAAAAGCAAATACAGAAAATCACCAAACATTAATTGCTAAAAACTTAATAAGATGAGTTAGAAAACATCCAAAGTTGCAAGTTTGGTGATATTCTAAGATGAATTAGATGAGCTACAAATGGAAATAATAAAGAAGTCAAAAGCGTTCTAACCTTTTCTTTTTGGCATAAATTAAATTCTAAGTTGCAAGTATCAGTAGTTGCTCTGCTTTTTTACTTGCGTGATAAATATTTAAGGTTTTAGACTTGGGAGCTCTATTTTGAGAATTATACATATTCATGAACATCCACATATGCTACATCATTGACTTCTAACACTGCTTTCATGAACGACAGTACATCACACAGCTTGTGTCACTTATGTCAATAGGACCCGAAAACTTGTGAAATAACTTTTTAGGTTCTGTTCTCGTATAATTAACTCCTAAAATAGAATGATTCCTCTCTCCAAGTACTCTAATAAGTAAAACAAATATTGCTCCATTTTATGATCTCCATTGAACATGCCTTCGTCTAGCTGACCCACTTTTGCACATTTCATCAATTACTTTATACCCCAACAACTCCAGTGATAATATCTTATCATTCTCAATTTTTATATTATCCAGCTGGATTAGCTTTACTTGTAAAGAGGGAATATTGTTGTGAGTTACAAATTTAATCTATCATCATATAGTATTTGAGAGACAGATTTTTACTTTCTAAACTCATATTGACTCTCTATGTTCAGATGATAAGTTACATCATACATCATATACATACAGGAAATTGGACACTAGCCCTTAAAGCAACTCTAGAGACTACAACTTTAAAGAAGTTCAAATGACAAAAATGGTGAATATATCTCGAGGAAGTCCCACCAATGTGTATCTCCGGAACCTAGCTACCCATACGAAAACTAACATATAAATAGCACAACTAGACTGTGAAATACCAAAAATCAAGGAAATTGTTTAATCCATATATCCAAACGTTTCCTGCTCCCCCAAGGCGACAGAAGAGAAAACGATGACATGATGTAACCTACAAAAATTAAAATTAGGAGGCTTACTTTCGTAGACATTCATCATAAAAACCATAAACCTGAGTAATCTGCATGAGAACGAGCCACAATCAGTATTCATCATCCGAATCTAAGCAAGATTAAAATTCCCACTGGACCAAATGAACAAATACTTTTAGCTCGATGAATGAAGGGATCACCTTAGTGTGGTTTATGTAAAACTTAGAGAGGCGGAAAACTTTAATTCAAGAATGACGTATACCTGACGACTCTCATGATTTCCCCTTAGGATTGTAATTCGTTGGGGATAGCGAACCTTGAGAGCCACCAAAAGCTGGAAAGGTCAAAACCAAATGAGTCCATAACTAGCAACAGCTACAAAACAGTATGCACATCTAAACAACATACCCAGTGGAATCCCACAAGTGGGGTCTGGGGAGGGTAAAATGTACATAGACCTTACCACTACCTCATAAAGGTAAAGAGGTTGTTTCCTGGGAATCCTCGTCACAAAAACCCATAAGCAGAATAAGCTAGATATGGAAAACAGAAAAGGAAGAAAAAGAGAAAGTAAACAGAAAAAGCGATTAATAACGAAAAGCCCATGATAGCAAGTAAATACGAGACAATTAACATATATGAGGCAGATAAAGACAACATCGGACAACTCCTTCCTATCTAAGGTCATGTCCTCAGTGAGATCAAGTTTCACTATATCTTGTCTGATCACCTCCCCCAATACTTCTTCGATCTACCTCTACCCCTCCGTGAAACTCCCAAATCCAGCATCTCGCACCTCCTAACAGGAGCATCGGTACTCCTATGCACATGTCCAAATCATCGCAGTCTCGCTTCCCTCATCTTGTCAGCTACAGGGACCACCTCTAGCTTCTCCCGAATGGTCTCATTCCTAATCTTATCACTCCTGGTGTGACCACACATCCATCTCAACATCCTCATCTCTGCAACTTGCATCTTCTGAACATGTACATTTTTAATTGGCCAACACTCCACCACATACAGCAAAGATGGTCTAACCACCATTCCGTAAAACTTACCTTTGAGTTTAGGTGGTATCTTCTTATCATACAATACTCCAGAGGCAAGCCTCCATTTTGTCCATGCTGCCCCAATACGATGTGTGATCATCGTCGATATCCCCACTACTTTGGATGATGGATCCCAGATACTTTAAGCTTTCCCTCTTGGGGATAGGGTGAGTGGCAAGCCTCACATCAATATCTGTTTCATCCCTCACAACACTAAATTTGCACTCCAAGTATTCTATTTTAGTCCTGCTCAGTTTGAATCATTTGGACTCCAAGGCGTGTCTCCAAACCTCCAACCTATCATTAACTTTGGTCCGGATCTCATCAAACAGTACTATGTCATCTGCAAACAGCATACACCATGGAACCTCCTCCTGGATAGATCACGTCAGCTCATCCATCACCAAAGCAAACAGAAAAGGGCTCAGCACAGATCCTTGATGAAGTCCCATCTCAACACGAAAATATTCTAAGTCTCCTCCCACCGTGCTTACACGAGTTTTGGCTCCGTCGTATATGTCCTTTATCACCCTAATATATGCCATTGGGACGCTCTTCCGATACAATAGTGAAAAGCTCTTTCTTATTATGCATGTAACAATGTAAAACTTATGGTTTCGGTCTTTCAGATTTCATACATTCCAGCATAACAAATTGCAAATTCAACAATGCCCCATAATATCAAGACAAACATAGCAGTCAATGACAATTTTCACAAGTAAACTTTTTTTAAGGTTTCAATATCATAGAAATGAAAAGCTTTGGACATTTCAACTAGCAAACCGCAGAAGCATTTCTCCAAGTCTAAGAGATCACATGCAAAAAGGTATTGTCCTGGGTGTACTGACATAAGAACAGAAAGAGAGGCATTCGGAAGATGGCAAAGGTTACAAGTATTACATGATTTTGTCATAAACAACTGATAAATCACTACTGCATTAACTTGTTTTTAGAGGTAGTGGAGTTAAAATCTCACCGTAACTGTTTCGACAGAATAGTATCCACGATCCACATAATCTCCCATGAATAAATAATTAGTGTCAGGACACTGCCAATAAAACAAAAATTAGGATAGGGAAGTAGATCAAATCTGATGACAATCACTTTCATGGAAATGTTAGAACTACTTGTTTTCAAGTAACAAAGGAAAAAATTTAATCATTTAATTATCACATTAATTGTGACAATAAGCCACATTATTGCCCATAGCAAAATGCATTATGTAGCTCATGTCCTTAACAATATAGAAGTCCTCGGAGCTCGTTAACAAAGTGACTAAACATAAAATAGACCATTTCTGCAGAATTATTCTGTTCGTTTTTCTTTCCATTGCATATTTGTTTCGATTTGCTCCATCCCAACGAAAAGAAGCTACATCTTACCTCTCTTGAGTTAGTGAAATGGCTTAGATCTAAATTGTACTCTGTTGTGTGTTTACTTTCAGATTATTAACACAGCAAAAAAATTAGATTACATCACTTGGAAAACATTATATGCAGCATTGCATATGGCTTCTACAAGCATATTAAACAAATTGTCCTCCTCCTGAAGAAGAGAGGAAGCTTTCCCCAACCAGAGGTGTAACCAAATGACTAATATATTCTGAAAATGTCAATTGCCACCAAGTATGCCTGTGACAAAAGACAATTACACAATTCTTCTTGCCCTAGCATGTCCCCCATTTCTCATCTTCTGGCAAGAACAAATCCGTGAAGAAGAAAGCAAGCATAAAAAGGTGTGATACCTTCCCACCAATTCGAAAAAGCTCAGCAAGATCATGGAACTGCCCATGAATATCACCACATATCGTCACAGGGCTTTTCACGGGCTGCAAAAGGTTAGTGGAAAACAAATCAGTCCTTCAATAATCAATCTACCCACAAAGTCGGAAATATTCACATGCAACATGTCAAAGTGAATAGTGATGCAAAAGCTCTAAAAGTCACTAAACAGTATTCCAATTATTTAACAGTTCTGTCATAAAATAAAAAATTTACTTCATATGTTCTCTCTATGAGTTGAAAAAAATAAAGGGAGACTCAATGCAGGCTATCATACACTGAATCAGTTCGAGTCTTGCACTACCTTCTCATAGATGTTCTAGATTGAGTCCTCATGGGGATGGCCTAATGGTTGTGGCATGGAAGAACAACCTAACCTTCCCAAGTTTGATCCCAGCAAAGATTATTGGTGTAAGCCCATCTGCCAGAGAGCAGGACTGCCTTGGCAACAAGTGCATGTGGATGGAACAGGTTGCTCACTAAATCAGTCGAGATACATGTTTGCTGGCTCAGTCATTATTGATATACAAATGAAAAGGATGTCCTAAATTTACCACCCAAACATTAATGGTAAAAAAAACTAGTTCCAGAAGCATCTTAAATTGATAACTCTGGGGGAAAAAGAAAGTCATTAGATTGATATTGATAGAGAAGTGTCTATTATAAGGATTTGAATTAAGAAAAGTAAAGATATTAGCGAGAAAGACGCCACATCAAATTAAAATAGTATAATATTGGTCTGGCTTGGAGGGAAAAGAATTGCCACTTAGGTCAGCTTTTTCAGAATAGACCAGAGAACAAGGACACGTCAACTTTTAGGGACCTGATGGTCTAAAAGATTGTTTTTACTTCCATACTACCATATGAATTCTGTAACAAGTACACAATAAGCTGAAATCTTGATCGCATACTTATTGGCAGTATAGTTTCAAGAACCTGAAAGCTCAGCAAAAGCATAAAGCATGGTAGGCCACCTACTTTTGATCAAGGAAACTATCTAGGATCAAACTATTTAAACTATTTCCAAACTACATCTCATAGTAGAGAGATACAAAAGAGTACAGAGAATCTTTTAAAAATGGAGAAATCCATCCCACGTCACTGGCATCCAAGCAGAAGAGGGATCAACCCATAATTGTCACAATTCTAATTTTATCGAAAACTGTTTAACAAGCTTTTCACATGCAAAGGAGAAACATTGTTTCAACTAAAGCAAACAGTTGAATTTTCTGTTGTGATAACCGAGATATACCCGAGGGCAATAGGTACACGGTTCAAAACTTGGTTTATAATGTGACAGTCCCTCTACTCTTCTCCACTTAAATACTAAGGTTTTGTTTGTGGAAAGATCCTAATACATGATGTGCCCCCTAAACCCCAACATCACATGGTGTGCTCTTACCACTAGACAAAGTCTGGGGTAACTGAAGTAAATAATTTATTTTCTTAATAAGGTTAAATCAGATCAAAATGAAGAACATTCGTACAAATGAAGTCCTGACCAGGTCCAACCTCTACTTACCCTCCCAAAATGGAAAGAAATAAGTAATATCTTAAACAGAAAAGAAGAGGCGAGAAATTCAGGTCCTTTTCCTTTTGAAGTGGTTACCCCCACTGCCCCTTAGGTGTCGTTAGTAGCCCTTTCACTCTATTGTACCAATACCAAGGTTGGAAATCGAGGTCCTTTCCATCCTTTCCAGTAGGCTGTTCCTCACTTGTAGAAAAGATAAGACACCACTATTTTTTCATTGGATCTTGGAATACTGAAGAAAAGGGAAGCGAGGACAATTGAAAGCAAAAATGACTTTCTACCTTGCAACAATATATAGGAAAAAGATAATAAAGAACACTAAAATGAACTTTTAAATGAACTTTTCCATGTTTTCCCTACATCCAAACTGAACGAAACTGAATATTTCAAAATCTTGAAATCAAGTATCACAAATACGTTTCCTTTCTTGAGGGCAATTAGAAGTAAAAATGACAATAAGTGTACTGCGTGTCTGCCTCACTACAATTCATAGGAAAATGATACTAAAGAACACTAAAATGAACTTTTCCAGGCTTTCCCTACATCCAAACTGACAAGAAACAGAAAATATTTCAAAATCTTGAAATTGAATGACGCATATATGTTTCCCTTCTTCTAACCATCTAATTTATGAAGAGCACATGGATCTGATTCGCAGAAATTTGGAATGACACCAAATTAAAGTTGGTTTATAATGTGATTGTCCCTCTACTCTTTTCCACTTAATTAAATACTAGGATTTTGTCTGTGGCAAGATCCGAACACATGACGTACCCCTTAAACCCCAACATCACATGGTGTGCTCTTACCACTAGACAAAGTCTGGGGTAACTGAAGTACAACAACAACATACCCAGTGAAATCCCACAAGTGGGGTCTAGGCTGGGGTAACGGAAGTAAATAGTTTATTTTCCTAATAAGGTTAAATCAGATCAAAGTGAAGTATTTTCGTACAAATGAAGTCCTGACCAGGTCCATCCTCTACGTACCCTCCCAAAATGGAAAGAAATAAATAATATCGTAAAAGAAAAGAAGAGGCGAGAAAACATAACCAACCATAAAAGTATCGTACCTGCACATTACTTTCTTGCACAAATATCTCCTTTGCTTTCTCGCACAGTCCTCTTACCTACACAGCAAGCACCTTTATCATCCAATTCTTTTATCACTAATACAAGAGGAGGGATAAAACACATGCACCATAATAAAGGAGCCACGTGAAGCAAACCACTAAATAAGAGCCTAACATAAGCTCAGATGCAAAAGCTCAAAATAAAACAACTTCAGTAGAAGACCCAAAGTATCAATAACTATAGACTTGTACTTTCTTTCTTATAAGCTAACTGCCCAGTTCATTCCATTTAGACAAGGTTCTGTAAGAATATTTGCCACAATCTTGCATTCTCTAAACGGTAGCTTCCATTAGCTACCTTCTGGCATACTGAAATTCATGTGAATGATACACAGCTCTTTAGATCCGGTTTCACTGGGGAAAAGGGCATTTAATTCTGTTTTCCTTTCTTTTCTCAGAGGAGGATGGGAAAGCTTATTTAAAACTATACAACACACCGCTACCATTCCTTTCATGGATTCCATTTCTAACAATTATTATTAGGGAATTAGCAGATTCAATCACAAGCTCATGGAAGAAGAGAGATGATAACACCATAAAAACTTTTAAAAGATTGATTATACAAACAGAAGTGAACAATCTTGAAATCCACTCCTAAGAGCTCGGGAGCACTAGGAAGTAGGAAGTCAGCTAGTGACCAAGGAGCAAAAATGGGTCGAAAGTAAATATAATACCACATTCAATTCGATTGAAATCACAAATCCAATCGATAATTCTATGACAGCACCATTTCCATCTCTTATGACCCCCACCCAACAAATTTTGAATTCCTAGAGTAGCCGAAAAACTACAAGTTTATGAAGGAAGACAGGTATCCATTGATTATACTTAATGTCATAAAAACAAATTCAGGTTCTTTTCATTTAGAAGTGGTTACCCCCACTACCCCTCAGGAGTCATTAGTAGCCCTTTCACTCGTTTGTACCAATACCAAGGTTGGAAATCGAGGTCCTTTCCAGTAGGCTGTTCCTCGGTTGTAGAAAAGATAAGACTTCACTATTTTTTCATTGGATCTTGGAATTCTGAAGAAAAAGTAAGTGAGGACAATTAAAAGCAAAAATGACTGTCTACCTTGCAACATATATAGGAAAAGATAATAAAGAACACTAAAATGAACTTTTCCATGTTTTCCCTACATCCAAACTGAAACGACACTGAATATTTCAAAATCTTGAAATCAAGTATCACAAATACGTTTCCTTTCTTGAGGACCATTAAAAGTAAAAACGACAATGAGTGTACTGCATGTCTGCCTCACTACAATTCATAGGAAAATGATACTAAAGAACACTAAAATGAACTTTTCCAGGCTTTCCCTACATCCAAAGTGACAAGAAACTGAAATTTTTTGAAAATCTTGAAATCCAATAACGCATATATGTTTCCCATCTTCTAACCATCTAATTAATGAAGAGCACATGGATCTGATTCGCAGAAAGTTGGAATGACACGAAGATGGAAAAGAAAACCCATAAATTTTTCGACCAGAAACTCATCAATCTGAAATTGATTCAAGAAAAAGAGCAGAAAATTAAGAGAACACATACATCCAGATCCGAAGAAAAAAGACTGAAACTGTACCTCCTGCTCGGGTAAGGGTTTGCACTGCATAAGCAAAGCAATTTGCTCATCAAGATTTCCATGAGCTGCGCTCGATGGCACCGAATCCATGGTGATCTTCTTCCACTGCTTGTTGGTCCAGAGGTAACTCCAAGAAACAGACAACAGAGAGGAAGAAACTTTCTTCAACCACAGCAGAAACCCTAGATTTTGTTCACAGCGAAAAAGGGGGAGGAAATCAAATAGAGGTTTGATTTGCTTTGATTTTCTCTCAGCTCCGCACGAACAGAGAGAGAGAGAGAGAGAGAGAGAGAGAGAGAGAGATGAGTGTGAGTGGTGGTGGTAAAACCAAAGGCGGAGAGGGCAAAATAGGAAAACTTCTTCGTTTTTGTCTTGTTTTCAAAACTTTCTTCTGCTTGTTTTCTTTTTGTTTTTTCTCTCTCTTTGGAGGTACGTGGAGGGAAGTGGAGGGTAAAAAAAATCTCTACAACGTTTTATTTTTGTGCGTCTTTTTTGCCATGGTAAATATTTTAAAGTTCGTCAAAAATGATACTCTTCATGTCTCTGCCACACTTTTTTTATGATTTGTCTTAAAAAAGAATATTATTTTATTTTAATTAAAAATATTTTAAGTTTAAATTTTTTTCTAATTCTAAATTAAATAATTCTCAGATATACAAATCTAAAAATTATTTTACACTACAAATTACAAAGTCTTCTTCTTTTCTTACTCCAATCCTCTAAATTACTCAACTTTTCGCCCTTTCACGAGAGATGGAAGAAAAGTCGAGAAATTTAGAGGCCTGGAGTAGTGGCGAAAATGTGAACAATATGTGAGACACTACTATTAATTGCAATAGAAAAGTAGCGACCGAGGTACTAGGATTTTCGAGAGGGATCTTTGGTGGACGTCAGGGCGATTGGTGGTGAAATGACGAAGTAAGGCAAAGAGAAAGCCAAGAAGGTCGCATATACGAAGTAGTTGGAATGTAGGGATGAGGATGAAAAGCGAAGGCTTAAAGAGATCTATAAGACGGCTAAGATGGAAGCGAAGATCGCGGTGACGAATGCTAAGACGACAGCATTTAAGCTCCTATATGAGGAGCTAAGTGATAAAGGCGGGGGAAAAGAGATTGTATAGGCTCGCTAAGGAGAAAGAAAGGAAAGTTTGCGACATGAACCAAGTGAAGTGCATCAAGGATGAAGAGGGTGAGGTGTTGGTGGATGCGACTTCCATTAAGCTAAGGTGGGAAGCTTACTTTCATAAACTCTTAAACGAAAAAAGAGATAGAGATATTAAGCTGGGGAAGTTGGCACACTCCGAAAGTCATAGAGATTGTTATTGCAGGCGATTCAAAGTTGAGAAGGTTAGACGTGCTATTAGTAGGATGAAGAGAGGGAGGGCGATCGGACCTAATGAGATCCCGGTAGATTTTTAGAATAACATGGTCAAGGATGGCATAAAGTGGTTGACTAGACTGTTCAATGGTATTATGAAAACTGCTAAGATGCCTGATGAATAGAGGAAAAGTGCAATGGTTCCATTGAACAAGAACAAGGGTTATACTCAAAATTGTAACAATTATAGGGGTATTAAGTTGTTAAGTCATACTATGAAGGTTTGGGAGAGAGTGGTGGAGATGAGGGTGAGAAAAGTAATGTCCATCTCTGAGAATCAGTTTGCATTCATGTCGAGACGGTCGACTACTGAAGCGATTCATCTTGTTCGGAGATTAGTGGAAAAATATAGAGAAAGAAAGAAGGACCTTCATATGGTGTTAATTGATCTCGAGAAGGCCTATGACAAAGTTTCGAGGGATATCCTATGGAGGTGCCTAAAGGTGAAAGGTGTCCCAATGGCATATATTAGGGTGATAAAGGACATGTATGACAAAGCCAAAACTCAGGTAAGAACGGTGGGAGGAGACTCAGAGTATTTTCTTGTTGAGATATGACTTCATCAAAGATTTGTGTTGAGCCCTTTTTTATTTGCCTTGGTGATGGATAAGCTAACACGGTTTATTTAAGAGAAGGTTCTATGGTGTATGCTATTTGTAGATGGCATAGTTTTTATTAATGAGACTCGGTCTAAAGTTAATGATAGGTTGGAGGTTTGGAGACATGCTTTGGAATGCAAATGGTTCAAACTAAGCAACACCAAAACTGACTACTTGGAGTGCGAATATAGTATTGAGAGGGATGAAGCAGACAGTAATGAGAGACTTAACACTCAATCTATTCCCAGGAGAGAAAACTTTAAATATCTTGGGTCCGATGAGGATGTTGAGATAGATATATGGACATACTAGGAGTGATAAGATTAGGAATGAGACCATTCGGGAGAAGCTAGAGGTGGCCCCTGTGGCTGACAAGATGAGGAAAGTGAGACTGCAGTGGTTTGGACATGTGCAGAGAAGACGTATTGATGCTCCTGTTAGGAGGTGTGAGAGGTTGAATTTAGGAGCTACACGGAGGAGTAAAGGTAGAATGAAGAAGTATTGGGGGGGAGGTGATCAGACATGATATGTCGATACTTGATCTCACCAAGGACATGACCTTAAATCGAAATGAGTGGAGGTCGCGTATTAGAGTAGCAGGCTAATAGGCTAGTAGGGATAAGTTGGTAGGATTAGTCGGGTCATTATATCTTCTGGTGTCAATATTCATCCTATGTGTGTTAATTTTGTATTTACTCTCTATCATTGCTTTCATTATTAGTTGTTCCTCCTTGCTTCTCCTTGTTTCCTTGTTTCTCTCTTCCTTCTCCTTTTTACATAACTAGTTTATTCTGCTTATGGGTTTGAGACGAGGGTTCCCTGGAAATAGCCTCTTACCTCTATGAGGTAGTAGTAAGGTCTATGTACATTTTACCCTCCCCGGACCCCACTTGTGGGATTCTACTGGATATGTAGTTGTTGTTGTTATTGTTTCTTTTTTTCTTAAGCATCATGTCAAGTCAAAGGGTGCCACATAAAATGAAACGGAAAAAGTGACTTTTTATTTATATTTTCATCTAATATGTATAAGGGGCCATTTCTTGTCATTTTCTTCTTCATTAATATTAATAGTTATTATTTGATCTCCCTGTCCAAGTCATTAGGAACAATTAATAAGTGGCACTTTGGTTGGACGACCAAAGTGGCACTTTCGTAATTATTTTGTCCTCCAGGGGCAATATGGAAGGGTAATACCGTAATATTTTGGTTTTCCGGGGGTATTAAGGCCAGTGGTATTTTCGTAATAACCTAGCATTTAATTGCCGCACACCATAGCCAATCCCATGTGTTCTTGTCCACTGCCGCCCACAATACCCAATCGTGTATGCTCTTCTGTCTGACGCACGCTTTTGCCCAAGTTCTCTATCTCTTCCTCACAGGAATTGGAGATAACTTCTCTTCTTCACCTGTACCCTGACTTCCCTTCTTCACTCTCCTAGTCTGCCCTTCATTTCTACACTTGAGCTCCGACCTTTTAATGGTTCAATATATATGACTGAATTTGAGAATGATTTTTTCATGAGCGTCTCTGCAAGGATAAATTTGGCGCAGAGAGTGATGATCTTGTCAGGTATGTTTCAGTTCTTCAGTTACTGTGACAGCTTCCAAATCTATGTTCTTGTATATTTTTAGAATATAATAGCTATTGACATTTTTTAACTGAAACAGACAGGCTTAGGCTCTGTCTCTTGCATGCTCTTTTTCTGGCTTATTGTTTTTGTTTGATTTACAAAATTTTTATCTTCCCTTAATGTCCTTATTCTCCTAGGTACCCTGATGACCCATTCGATAGACTATGGGCGTCCGACACCATAAAAAAACCTAATTACCTTGTGGATGTTGCTGCTGGTACCGAAAGAGTTTCAACCAAAATGCCAATTGATGTGAACACTGTAAATGGTGAGATGCCTCCTCAGAAGGCAATGCAGACTGCTGTAGTAGGAAGAAATGGCTCGTTAACTTATCGTCTGAATCTTGATGCTTTCCCTGGTTTTGGTTGGGCATTTACTTATTTTGCTGAAATTGAGGATTTGGATCCCAGTGATAGTAGGAAGTTCCGGTTGTTCCTCCCTGGAGCTCCTGATATCAGCAAGCCTGTTGTTAATATCCAAGAGAACGCCCATAGGAAATATCGTTTATATGAGCCAGGCTATTTCAACTTATCCTTGTAGATGACTTTGCTGGTCACTGGGGGTGGTATATCATTGTCGTAGCTGTTGTTTTTACACTATATGTAAGTGCTTACTTTTTATTTAAAGGTGACTAAGCTTATATTCTGTAAGCATGATTTCAAAGTTCTTTTTATACCGCAAGTATTTCATGGTTATATTGGCTGTCTTAGTTGGTGGAATCAAAACAACTATTGTGCTTTCTGATCAATTTCAGATAATGGAATTCTACAAGTAGTTTCTACTGCTCACTGGTCTTTGTATTTCTCCTATTAGAGTTGCTTCTTACAGGCATCGCCAGGTTAGTTGTTGTTGCTCGACGGCGACGAAGTACGTCTGCGGCTTACAGGTATGCCATTTTCTCACTTCTGTAGGCTTTCGATTCGTTTGTTCTTGGTCAACGGAGAAGCACGACCTACCCCACTTCCAGGTATCCCTTCATTTATTTGGACTTCGCAAGTTGGGATCTTTCATTTTTTTCTTAGGAGAATTTGTAAAAAGTTCTCCCATATTCAACGATGCCCTGCTCCAAATATGCTTCCGACTCAGCATTTTTGGGGTTGCATGTTTTACCTTTCTACTCTGTTGGCTGTTGTAAGTGTGATTTCACTATGCTTGTGTGTTAAATTTATCGACCGGACCTGTGCATACACGATGTTTGGTACGCTGTGTCTTAGTAATATGATTTGGGGTTTTTTTGGGCCCCTCCTAATGTTTTACTACGCCTGTCTAACCTCTTCAATTTTGCTTTCAAATTGCAAGCTACCGCATTTCTCAGAAATTCATCTATGTGTAGTAATTTTTGACTCCTTGGCTGGAAATTTGGCTGTCGGTGCTTCATTCAGAGGAATTGGGGAATTTTCAGGTATTTCTTACTTATTTCTTCAAAACTTTTCCATATACATGTGTTTCCTTCTATATATTCTCAATTAATCTGCATTTTGTTTTTCAGGATGTGCTAAGTTTCCCATTATATATATTTATCAAGTAGTGATATGCATAGCAGAACTTAGTGATTCTCAAGGTATCACATACATGCTCATGATTGAAGAAAAAGAGAGTATTACATATACGCTTTATTAATGTTCTTAATATGTCGCAAAGAAAGTACGTGCTTATTTAATCATGTTATGTTGCAGAATGACATAGGGCATTCCTAAAGGTTTGTAGCTTTGCAAAATTTAGCTTTTAGCCCCCGAAAGAGATGTCGAAGCGATATTGATCAAACTTCTGGAGCTTTTTCTTCTTGATATTTTCATCCACATTCTGGTTTTAGCATGCATTGATTATGTGGGGACACTTATTGTGTGCACATTGTTTGTTCCACATTGTGCTATATATATTATTAGATTTTTTTAATCACCGTTATCTTTTTCTTGATTTTATACATAGTAATTTGCTTGCTTTCATTTGTTAATCTGTCAATTCTTCACTTTTAAACAGCCGGTGATGATAAGAGTCGCTCACGAAGAAGTCAACCTACTGAGGAAGTAAATGATGATGATGAGAAGGCAATCGTTGTTGTTAGTCCTGGTAAGGTTGCTGCGAATGTGACAGGCACAATACTTTCTCCTAGCATGACAACTTTGGAAATGAGAAATCCTGCCAGCGCACATATGAAAGCTAGCCCAACTAATGGTTCACCACTCACCCCTGCACTGCCTAATGAAACCTGGTTACAGGTATATAGCATAAGTACTAGGTGAAATTTGTTTTTTTTCACCGCGGCCTTCAGATGTCTGAACGATTCTTCTGAAATTTTATGAGAAAATGGTTTTTCATTTGAACCTAATTCCTATTATATGCAACTATGTTCAGAATGAGCGTGAGCTGAAGCGGCAGAAAAGAAAGCAGTCTAAACGGGAATCTGCAAGGCGATCAAGATTGAGAAAACAGGGTAGAGGATAGTGTGCACACAACATATAGAAGCAAGGAATGCTTATTGATACATCTATGTAGCCGATGTTTATATATGGCCAAATACCGTTCTCATCTCTAAACTATTCCTTATCTTCCCCTCCCTTCAGGCTGAAGCTGAAGAATTGGCAATACAAGTTCAGGCTTTAACAGCAGAAAACTTGACACTAAAATTCGAGATCAACAAATTATTGGAGAACTCAGAAAAACTGAAGCTAGACAATACTGCTTTAATGGTATAAGCTTGTCCAATTTGAGATTTTCTTCTGCAGTTTTTCCGTTACTGTTGAATCATTATCCTATAGGTTGTGTTTAGAGTGTTGATCCTTGTCTTGTATTGCACAGGAGAGACTGAAAAATGAACAGCTAGGACAGACAGAAGAAGTGAGTTTAGGTAAGCTTAATGATAAGAGGCTGCAACCTGTAGGAACAGTAAACCTGCTAGAAAGAGTCAACAACTCAGGTTCCTCAGATGCACCAGATCATGTGTGTGAAACCATAAGCAATAGAAGTATTAAAAAAGGAGGCCAGATAAACTTAAAATCACAAAAAGGAAGCTGTCTTGAAGGATCTATAGTCTCTTCAAATCCATGCACACTTGGTGCAATGCAGGGTAGATTGGTTTCACACTGAAGGGTAATTCAGAAACTTCACACTGATTTATTAGTATGACACCTGGCTTTATGCATGTTGAATGACAAATATATGCTCCTTCTAAAGCTAACACGTGCAATTTCTCACAACTCTTTTTCCCTTCTCCCCTCTTCTTGCAAGCATTTTCCAAACTAATCTAATCTCACTAAAAATAAAAAGCATTCACTTTCTTCTTTCATCCGTTGTTGTTCCTTTGCATGTAACCAAGGGTTTCATCTTCCTCTTTTTATTTTGCTTTGAATTGTCCTTCTGCTACATCCGAATCTAGAACATAAAGAGTAACGACGAAGGTACGACTACTTCTCCCTTGGATAATTTTGGTGTATTTGGATTTTGATTTGGTTAAATTGCATGAGAACATTGTCTTTCCTTTAAAGTAAACCTGCTTCTTTTTATTGTGCATGTGTAATATCTGTAATCTTTTACCAAAATATTGCAAAGTTGTCGAAAACTGTCGACATTACCGCTGAGTATCAGGTCTTTGTATGGGTAGCTATTGGGGAGACCTTCAGAGTAATATTGGTTCTTCTCACTGAGCAAGTGGTTTGTATTTGTAAGGTAAAATGACTCTATCTCTTACTTCTATTTACCACATATGACAATAATTATGTTTCAGAAGAAGAGGGCATGAGATGAGCTTTATCATGTAAGTTAAATCTTACTGGGATGAGTTTTATATTCCCTTATCCCCCCAAGCAATTAGTGCTTATCGACTGTCATGAGTTCTTCTTATAGTCTTCTCATTGGTTCTTTCTTCCATGAATTGTTGTAAATGAGTTTAGGTTTATCATAATTTAATAAACATTTCATTTATGGTAATATCAAAACCTTTGATAGCGAACACTTCCTGTGTAAATTTCCATATAAAATTTTGCCTCTACATGCTTCATTTGTCAACAATTATTCATGCCTCTAGCCTCTCTGTATCTCCTTTGACAGGGGCCAGGTTTGAAGGGTTAAGCAAGCTGAAATAATGTGCGGTTCAGATACCCCTGCGCGGGTATACTTTAAATGATGGGAGTGAGTTTCTTACCAAAAAGTTGTATGGCCTGACTTTAAAGGATTTGGGAAGTCCCAAAGTGAGGACAAGTAAGAAGTTTTGTGTTGGTGCTGAAATAAGAAAGTGGAAGAAGCATGATTACCCGTTGCCTGGTGATATTGAACCAGACACTAAGACACTCTTAAAGTATCTTCCTACTTTAGGCCTCTTGATGAGAAACCGAAACAAGTCACACCTGCCTTTGAGAAGCCACTGGTTAATTTAGAGAAGCAGCTTATTGAGGTGACTTGCTTACAAATGAGGCTTTGTTGGGAATAATTATATCTCATAATGAAATTGATCCACACCTATCTTATTTGCCATGACTTTAATGTATTGCCGAAATAAGCTAAGTATTTGGTGCAGTGTGGTTACTTCATGTTATGGCAATAGAACGGAAGAATCTCGTGGTACTGATAGTAGTTGCCAAAATCATAGAACTAATGTTTTATTCAACTCATTTCTTATTCAGCTACGTAGAATGGCTGAAGACACTGGATTAGATTTCACTGATCAGATTTATGCTTTGGATGCCAAGTATCAGCAGGTAAATTCACCTGATTCTTACGATAGGTAGCTGGTTGTATATGTGTGTATGTTTATCAAAATTTACATTAGTTTAGAACTAATCTGATCTTAAAGGGGTAAATTAAACTTTGTTTTCCATGTATTGCCAATTTACGATAATTTGTTTAATTAACATATAGTATTGTTCATTATGCAAACGACATTAGATTGTAATGGTACTGTGCAAATATAATTATTTGGCCAACTCTTCTCTGTTCCATTTGATTCATATGCATACTCTCAGGCCCTGAAGGATTTGTGCACTCATTTGACACCCATCCCCCGGCTCCAAATTGCTCGACACCCTAATAGACCAACTTCTCTGAATCATATACTAAACATGACGGAGATTGAGTTTGGATTCAGTGAGAAGAGGATGGGATCTGAGCCCCGGTGAGAAAAATGGTACTGGAGCTACACCTAGGTCCAAATCCAAAATCAAGTTTTCGGGTTCGGATTTTGTAAGTTACCCCACAAATTAGTTGCTGATGAACTTTTGGCAGAATGTGACTTTATTTATTTTAGGGAAGACATAGTTGTAAAGTTTTCTCTGTTTTAAGTGATTATATTCGGTGCTTTAATGCTGTTAGCATTTGCAATTTTTTTGTCATGTTTATTCATTGCCATTACTGCTCTGTTTGTTGGGAGAGTTTCTTTTTTTGTGTTTTCCTCTTCTTAGGTCAAAAATGGTTAGACAATAATACATTAGGTTATTTCAGTACCCTTGTCTTTTTCTTTGTTTTTTCAAAGAGATCACATTAAGTTTATGCTTAGATTTAACTTAAAACCATAAAATGCTAGTCCTTTCTGTTCAATAATGGATGTACGGACAGGATACTTTACAAACTATTCATGCTAAACTCAAATATTGTAACACTATGTTGTAGCTCAAGCTATACCTGACTATTTCGAAATGGTTGGAACTGTATCTCTGTAGTTATATGGATTGCTTCTGTATGTTATCGCGTAGGGATGGTGAGTCATCACAAATCATGTTCCTGGTCTTGTTTCACCCGATGAATCTGAAATTTTAGTAAGTCTCATATAATACTGACCAAGTCTTTTTAAGAGAAAATTCATGTGTGTGTTCTGTTGATTGTGATTGAATTGGATGAATCGATATTTCTGCAGATTCCTGCTCTGAAGAAGCCTTCTTTAGATAAAGTTTCAACACCAAGGCATTCAACTGCAAGCATTTCACCACTTACAAGTAAGAATAACATTGTCTCACCAAGATCAGTTAGCAAGCCAACTAGAAAAGATCTAGACCTTATTGTCTCGCCAAGATCAGTTAGCAAGCCCACTAGAAAAAATCTAGAGCTTATTGTCCTACCAAGATCAGTTAGCAAGCCCACTAGAAAAGACCTTGATGTTTCACAAATGAGACTCTTCCGTGCAATCTGACAAAGGTGGCTCTCAGTTTTAAAAATTGGCCCGATTCAAGGATTTCATGGAGTTCACTTCCATCAACAGTTTGTGATCTTGGCAAGGTATTTGAAGAATGATATTCCAACTTTTTAGTCTATGATGGCAGTATGCTTGTCTATGGAATTGTGAATTATAATCACTTCAGGAAGTTGTGTATCAAAATTGTGAATCTTAATCTCTTCAGGAAGTTACAAGTTTATAGGAATATCGCATTTCTGTCTGCTATGCATGCTTTGGAAGAAGCTGCTGCAGCAGAAAGTGTCATCCAGTGCTTGAGGTAACGGTTCAGTTTTTATTTTGATGCCTTTACTTCACATGTATTTTTACCAGCGTTTGACTTGAAACTATGGAATATAAGTGCTGCCTTTGAATATTTGAATCACATATTCTGTTGGTGTGTATTTATAAACAAATTTCGTGTAATGTCTTGTTCGCTTAGTTCTAGAATATCCCTACATGGGGCAATCCTGATTAGATAGATGTACTGCTCTTCACCCAAATAATCGTCCTACAATGTTATTTTGCATTAGGTTGCTGATTTAAGATCGGAAGAGCTAGGTCAGGTGTGTCTTTACCTTCCTTTTCAAATATTGTGTTATTAGATAATAGAATTGGTCATGTAGAATCTATGTTTTCATGTAGGGAGAGGCAATAGCCCACAATTTAAGGGCAGTGTTTAGGCTGAAAGTTCCACTCATAACAGTTGTAATTGAATAGGCAGCTGAGAAACTGAGGATCACAGCTCAGGAACATTACAGGCTCCGGATAGAGGATGCAATTATTCCAGTAAGAACTCTTACCATCTATATACTTTTCACCTTTATACCTAATTTGGTTTAGGAGAGGAAAACATTTAGAATCCATGGTGAAGGGACACTACTATGACTGATGGCTTTGTTTCTCATCTCTTGCAGGAACCTCTCGGTGGTGCACATGTTGATCCTTTCTGGGCATCTCAGCAGATTAAACATGCTATTCTCGAGGCCATGAAGGTAATACCTTCTGTCTAAAGAAACAACCTAAAGACTAATTCTCGGCTTAGGAAAGAAAGTAACTACATTGACTTATACATAAATATCGGTGAATTACCAAAGGCCTTTCCACATAGTATCACGGATGGTCTGGGCTTAGGTATTGGAAATCCACTTCTGTGGGATGAGATGGGATACGATTACAATGTTTTGATCCAATATTTGCTTGCTAACTCTATCCCATGACAAAATTTAACATTTTAGGCCATTCCAGTAGGTGAGGATTGAGTTTAGTTGATTGATATACCAAATTCCAATATTTCCATCTATTCTGTAATTGACATGTTTTCACTATGGCTTCTTGAATAAATCACCAACTCCTCCAACTAAAAAGCAATAAAGGTTGTGGCCAAAATCCGTTCCTTATTCTTTGTGTACATTAGACAAGAACAACACTATCGTACCTTCTACATACTTAACAATTCTTATTTCCTTGTACATAATCCACATACTAATCAACCTTCTCAATTTATTGTCCACTCTAACAAACACAGGGTAGGTAGTTCTCTTTTGTGATCACTTTTGGTTTCTACAGAACGAAGGTAATTCACTACAATTCTTTTAACCCACACGCATGTAAAGCCGCAATACATAATACTAAATAATATGTACTCTACACACACTTTCTTTAAATATAAACTAATACCTTCTCCTCCTTACCTATTCAGGCTCATGACAGGAAAGACAAGGTCCGATGGAAGAAAGCTCATCATCGAAAGTGTCGTACGAGATTGTCAAATCCACCAAAATTGCTTCACCTACAACACAAGGTTTCAAACGCAACCCACTTCTGCCATCCCCATTCACCGATACATCCTTTGCACAGTTTACTCGCAATGAAACAAAGGTAATTACAAATTACACTTTACCATTATATGTAAAGCTGCCTTACAATGTCGATGAGCAATTTAAAACTGCTCTACTCTAAACGCGTCCTTGTTTCTTCCGCAGCTCATTCAAGCGACAACTGAAATACTTGCCATTTTTCGCTTTCCTCCATCTACCAGTGTAGCATTACAGTAACATATTGTGTAAAGAAAATTTCATTCAAAAAAGGGCCTTAGCAATGCACTCATATAACTTCCTATGAAGTTATTTTGTGTGGATTATCGATGCCGTTCTTAAATCACATTTACCATATTCCACTCCTGTTTAACTCCTTCTTGCTCCTCCGCCTGTGCTTTGCACGGGCACCACCCCTCTAGTATAATGTAGAATATTAAAAAATTTGTAACATTTGAAGTCCTTAAAGTATGTTTGAAGGATTGAAAATATATCATAACTATATAATTTTACTGGCTAGCAAGAGCTATTAATTTGAAGGATATTGTTTAAATTGAAAATATAAAGTGGATACAAGAGATCAAGCATAACTTCAAAAAGGAGAATAAGATAGCGGATTAATTAGGGGTATGCATCGATTGGTTCGGTTCAATTTATGTATTATTGGTTCAATTTATCGATTTTTAAGTATGTTAAACCAATAAGATTTTTTTTATCGATTTTTGATCCTTAACGAGTCGATTTTTGATTTATCCAATAAGAAAATACTCATAAAATAAATATATGACTTCTTTAACAATTTGACGCAATACGATGAGATACAATTAAACAAACAAAACCATTGAGCACCTAAACTTAATAATATGCAATATTTGATCTCATATTCTGATTTACTTTTCAACAGAAGGGTTATACATTGAAAACCAAGCATATACATGACTAACGAGTATCGAGTTAGTATCATGTGATATTGAATTATTAAATTTAATACTTGTGAAGGAAAAAAGTAGTAAATTATTATAGTCTTAATGGGTTATCGATTTACCCAATAACCCAATACTAAAAATCGAAACCAAACCGACAGCCCGATAATTTTTTTTTTCTCAAAACCATTTAAAACTCATTAACCCAATAACCTGATAACAATAAACTAGTAACATTTTTCAGTTCAATTTTTCGATCGGTTCGGTCTTTGCACACCCCTAAGATTAATTGACTACAAAAACTATTATAAATCAAGTGGGGGTGAGAGGGGAGGGAGATTTAATTAATTTGATTAATCCACCATATTATGTTGTATTTATATTACAGTAGGACAAAGAACATAATAGTACTAGAAAAGTTTTCCCGACTTATAATAGCCTAGCAAACATGAGCTACAAACTACAAAGCTTGAGGTGCAAATCGTGCAAACTCCCATGAGCAACATTGAAAATTTTGGACATTTTCTGAATTAGAATTTTGAGCTCAAGAGTAAATTGGAGCTTGAAAGTTTTCAACCAAATAAGTTGAATTTTATTAATGTTTTGAGTTATATTTCATTTACTATACAAGAATTTAAATATTATTTTACCATCCAAATCTCTAAATAATTCACCAAATCTATAAGAACACAATATTTACCATCTTAGTAAATTTTAATTTTTAAATTTTTTTAGATAATTTTATTACTCCCAATTGATATATATATTATATATATTTAAGAGTTTGAATTATATATGGTGGGATTGGAAGATTGCAAATTATTAATTTAGAATTGAGTGATTTGGAGTGTATTTATGCAAACCAAATATCATTTATTATTAGTGATTTAGTTAAGTTTCATGTATATTCATTTGTTCAAGTAAAATTATTATGATGAACTAATAGATATTATTAGACTGGTTTCAGACTGAAATAATAGTAAAAGCTGACCTTAAAGAAGGAATAGAACTCAAAATAAAGCTTTCTAGGCTGAAATAAAATCAAAACAAACTAAATAAGGTAGTTTGTTGCATCAAGCATACACCTCAAATTGGCCTCCATGTTGCACCTGTTGGTGAACTCAATTAGAGACTAAGAATTTGTGTGATCATCTTGTGCTTCACTTGAGAAATACACGAAGCTCCGAGATAGATCTCGTGACATAAACTTCTTATTTCACCATAAGGTTCGTGCCGGACATTGATGGTTCTGTGAAATTATTTTTATATTGTTAAAGAGGAGTTTAATAAGGATTAGTGGGTTTTTCTTATCACTTTATGTAGAATACAGTAACGACTTTTCAAGGATTACAAATTGCTAATAAAAATAAGAGTTATTGTTCACTATTACTAATAACTCAAAGATACTATTCTCTTGCAAAGTCATAGTTGGCATTAGTTCAAAGTTTTTATAGCGATTATTATTGCAGGAATAAGAGACTCTTGCAAGCATTGAAATTAATTCAAGGTTTATCTTATATCTTTTCATTGTAATACTTATTGCTTACATTAATTATTTTTATTCTTTGAAAATTTTTATAAATAGTATAATTTTATAACTAGGAGTATGAAATCGACAGTAGAGATAAGATAATGCATTCGTCACATTAAAATCTTTCCATGAAAATGTAATTGTTGTGCATTAAGATTCTTGCGTAATTATTTTTTTAACAATTGCAATATTAAGAACTAACTTACTTTGACTTGCTTGATAAAAAAAATCAGAAAAATAAATAATTAATATCGATTTGGGGCTAGCAATTCTTATCTAATAGCTTGAATTGAAGATAGGATAGCTAATCTAAGACCTATATATGATGAACAAATTTAAATTCACACTTAAGTATTGGAAGAACTTAGGATGAAACACTTCTAATTGGACCATGAGACTTTAAAAGAGGAATAGATTCTTCAATATTGCAAAAGAAACACTCTAAATGAATCGATAGTGAATTATTATTTATTTCAATTCCAATATTTAGGAACAATAGCTCTAGTTTGTCATTAGTTCTTGATATAATAATCATAGTATAACTTAGTTTAATAAAATCACAATTTTATTTCCATTCTAAAATATTAATCATTAGATTGAATTCTCTAAAAAAATCATTAGATAAGTCGTTGTGTCAATTAACCATGAGGCTTCATTTCATTTGGTAGTCTGGTAGCTTAGTGAAAGATTCAAAGGAAGACTTTTGCATAGACTTGCAAAGAGTATTCTTATCTCCCTTCTTTATCGAGCCACTACAAAAAAATAATCATTAGAGACAAATTTTTGCAGCAGATCAGTTTTTGTCGCTAACTAGTGATGAATTACTTACATAAGTATAGTTTTCTCGCAAAAAAAAAAAAAAAAAGAAAAACAAAACTTAATATGCAATATAGTGATGGACTAGCAATAGAAAGTCACATTCATCGCTAAAAGATGGAATTAAAATCATGTGCCTTCAACTTAGCTACAAAATTAGCAATAAAAATCTGACGACAAAGTTTATTAAAAATTAGTGATGAATTTTTCACAAAATAATTGTCTCTAGCCATATTTTCTTTATTAATTTTTTTTAAAGGAGCTGCTACGAATTTGTTTGTCGCTACTTTGATTTAAAAAAAAACCACAATTTAAGTCTCTCTCTTTGGACAACAGTGAAACACATTCTTTTTACATATTCCTCTTCTCTTTCTCTTATGCCTAGGGCATTCAATTATAGCCGCCACACCGAAAGCTCATCGATTTCACCTCCCCACCAGTTCATCTCTCTCTCTATTATTTCGTCCCCCTCTTTATATCTGTCACGATCCAATCCCAGGACCCCCCAGACCCCACTTGTGGGATTTCACTGGGTATGTTGTTGTTGTTGATCCAATCCCAGGACCTAGTCGTGACACGACGAATGTGACACCTGAAGGCGCCCTGTCCAAGCCTCACGTTCATATCATAAGCATACATAAGATAAAGTAAGTGATTCATAAGAGAGTGAGCAAGCGGAACATATCAATATCAAAGTCATAGTTTCCCTTAGGAGAATTACAACATCATAGTCCAAAATACGCCTCTACATCATAGGATCTTGACGGGGACTAGAACATGCTACTAGCTCACCCTCAAGATAGAATTACAATGAAATCATAGAGTCTCAACATGAAAACATAACATGAACAAGGCTTGTCCCAGAAGTTGGGAGCTCATCAATATTCTTGAAAAGCTCAATGCAACTCTAGCCAAGAAATGGAGGAATAATCTCGTCATCGCCTATCCCTACATGGTTAGATCATATAGGTAAAAAAGTATATGTTAGTACGTAGACTATACTAAGTAAAAAAGTATATGTTAGTACGTAGACTATACTAAGTACGTAGGTATTTATGCATCAAGAAATGCCACAACATAAAATCAATATGCATAATCATAATCAATAGAATAAGGACAAGATATGAATGATAAATACATGTTTAAAACCATGAGTAGAAGCATCATAAAACCTTTCATCACCTAGCATACATATATGGGAATAAGACCATAACCGACAACCAAACCATGCAGACTATATTTCTCTACACCGAGCAAAAGAGGAGTCTACTTTGCCAAGGTACACTCAATCCTCACCCTATAGGCTCCATCCTAGCACGGTGAGAATCACATGTATAGAAAAATCCCACCCTTTAGGCTCTATCCTAGCATAGTAAGTATCACATGAACATAATGCTAAATGGATCTATTAGCTAGCCTTATAGATACACAATCATCAACCTACGGAGGCACATTGTTATGAGACTTGAAGATTTATATAAGAACCCTTGGGGATAGTCCCCTTCATACTAGCTCATTTGGTACTAAGTCAAATCTCACAGAATACATAATCATGTACATACATAGCTTTCAACATAATTTATACTTTGTCAAAATCATACTTTCATAGCTTGTAAAATAGGCATCATAGCTTCATGAAAACATCTCATATTATAGGAATAGTCCATTTACATAACTTTTCATATAGTCTGGGTGTACTCCGCATCTTAACATCATTATATCAATATTTGGGGACTTAAGTCATGCTCATCATAACATCATCAGCATTAAAATATACTTTTCATACTTAGAACAATATTCATGAAAATCATAACTTTAACATAGAAATTAGAGCCATGTGTGGGTTCATGAGAAATTGAGCTAAAATCATACAATTAGATGAAAATCATGTAAGAATCACGCAATTGGATCATTAGTAAAGGAGCCCACATTAATAAGCCCTAATCATCGTATACTTGAAATATCTTTAATTCATTTGAGAATCATAGAAATCATGTAATTCTTCATAATTCATGTATAAATAGGTATAATAATCATGTAGTAATCATAATCCAACCATTTGGAATGTCATCATGAAAACCTATAGAAATCCATGCTTAAACTTTGAGAAAAAGGGAGAATTGAGTTGCGCTTCATGATGAATCTAGTCGATAAATGAAGCCCTACATACCTCAAGTGAGAATCCCTGAATTTGAAGAAGAAAATTCTAGAAATTACTTAGCCAAACTTTCAAACCCTAGCTTTAATGGAGAGAACCCTTAGAGAGAGAATTTTTGAGAACTTTGGAGAGGGTTATGAGAGTGAATGAATTAAAATAAAATAAGAAAAGGGTTTATAGGAATTAGGTCAGTTAAAGTGTCAAAACGACGTAGTTTAGGAGGTAAACAAACTGAAAATGATTAAAAAGCCTCTTCATTTAAAAACTGTTCTACCTATCCACGAAACCACATTCAGGCCCGTAATCCATTCCACCAATCATGCTTTGGCTCGTGCTTGGCATGGTCCCAAAAATTGAGATACTGGAATTTGCACCTTGAAATCACAAAACCCTATGTACAGTCCATAGTTCCATTCATGGATCGTAGAACCCTTCCGTAGAAATCTTTCAAATTTGGAAAATTTTTTCTTATTTTTTCTCTCTTAATGTCCCATCCACAACTCAAACTACCTGGCCATAGAAAGGAGTACGACCCATCCTATCCCTCGTGGTATGACTTTCAATAACCAAACTTTTTCCAACTTTTTGGAAATCAAACCACGAAGGCTATCTACGACCCATGCTTTGATCCACAAGTAATAGATTGGCTCGTAACGTCATATTAGTTCAAAATTTCCTCAACTCCTTTCCATTTCCCATGTTTTTCAACATGCAGGTGTTACAATATCTTCCATTCGTCCTCGAATGAGATAAAAACAAGCTTAAGTAGAGTAAAAACATAACATCAATCCATCATGAATGCAAAAATGCAACTTAATAATCATTTTCATAAAATCATCAAACTTATGCATCAAATATCATTAAAAACAATCTCACAATCATGCAAGCATGCAATATAACAAGGAAACACGTATTAATGAGAATTTGGAGAATAGATCATATTAGGTACCTTGAATAGAAGGCAAGAGGTAAGGATATTGTTTTATCAGTCCTCTTCGGCTTCCCAAATAACACTCTCAACTTGTTACTTTCTCCACAACACTTTGATGGATGACACTTCTTTATTCTCCAATCTCTTCATTTGCTGGTCCAAAATCTCCCAACTAGTACTTCTTCATAGGTTAAATCCGCCTCAATCGTCACATCTTTCAATGGAACTATAGAATTAGAATCACCCATGTATTTTCTCAACATCGACATATGAAACACCGGATGAACCATAGCTAACTCCATAAGCAAATCTAACTCATAAACCACTTTTCCAATTCTTTACATTCTCATAAGTTCCACATCTCTAAGACTCAATTTGCCCATTTTGCCAAAACACATTACTACTTTCGTAACTGAAACCTTCACATACATCCAATTACTTTCATCAAACTTAAGGTCTCTTCTTCTAACATCAGTGTGACTTTTGACGACTTTTTGTAACGTTTAACCTTTCTTATAACCTTCACTTTCTCCATCGCATCAAGTACCAAATCTGGTCCAATCAAGGACATCTCTCCAACTTTAAACCATCCCATGAGTGGCCTACACCATCTACTATACAAAGCTTCAAATGACATCATCCTAATACTCGAAAGAAAACTATTATTTTAAGCAAATTCAATAAGAGGTAAATGATCATTCTAACCACCTTTGAGATCAAGTGCACATTGCTCTCAACATATCTTTCAATGTTTAGATTGTTCTTTCGACTTGCCCATCCATTTGAGGATGAAAAACGACACTTAGCTTCACCTTTGTACTATGGTACTTTTGGAAAGACCTCCAAAAATGAGAAGTGAATGGAGCCCTATGTAACCTTATCAATTCTTGGATGTAAGCCTTAGCATAATCTTTGGCATCATAAGAAGTCATTACCGGTAAAACGTAGGTTGTTTTCATCACTTGATCAACAACCACTCGTATTGAGTCAAATTGTTTCTTAGTCCTTGGCAAGCTCGTAATGAAATCAATATTCACTTTCTTCCATTTCCAAGTAGATATCTCAATGTCTTGAGCCACACCACCTGGCCTTTTGTAACGCCCGGTAAAATTAGCAAAATACCCCTAGAGTGAGAGTATGCGCGTAATGCATCTTTCAATACTGGTATGGAACATCCAAGGCTGGATTTGTGATCAGCACAAAATATTAAGTGGGAAAATGGTCTCCGTCGTTTTTAGAGCGACCCGATCAAAAGATAATTTTTCGATTTGAAGCGCAAAATAGTGTTGGTGTGCGACAGGAGCGCGTCGCGCCTCCATCGCAGACCAGCACTTATAGTTGTTTGAAAATTTTCGACGGAATTGAGAAAACTCATCTGAATTTTTTTAAAAAAATATATGATGCGCGACTAGTCCGTGTTGCAGACTGGGTCTTTTTCGAGTTGAAAATTTCTAATTTTAAGAAGGGGCATTCCGGTCAACCCCAACCCCTCCAAAACTTTATACACGATCTAATAAAGCCATTTTAATGTAAAAAGGATCTAAAACCCCCATTCTAGGTCCTATACCATAATCTAACAAGGCTAAGGCTTAAGGAAAGAGGAGAAGAGCTTGAGTTTGAGAGATTTGAGAAGAAACCCTTGACGTGACTGGTTGATAGCTTCATCCCAGGTATGTAAGGCTAAATTAAAAGCATAAGATTGTTCTCTCATGTGCCCCATAGATAGTCATAGACAAGTTGATGGTTCCAAGAGTCTACATATATGATCCTCGATGGTTTTTCCTGAAAATTGATATAAATTCACATGTTTTCCTATGTTGATGATCATCATAAACTTGTTTTCTTGAATTGAACATTTTCATGAAGAATTGCATAACACTACATGACAAATTTTGAAAGCATGCATAATGAACTTACGGATTGAATCTAGAGCCTTGAGTTGAGATTGCGATTGTGATTGTGATGAGAGAATGATAATGAGTTGATAAAGTTTGATTATCATACGAGTCTCTATAAATGAACTCTATCGATATGTCTATTCGATTGTTTCCTAATGATTGTTCTAAATCTTGAGTCATTGATGAGATTGATCGATGAAAAGGTTAGTGTCCCTATGAGCTTGATTGATGAAAGGGTTAGAGTCCCTATGAGTTGATTGATGATAGGGTTAGAGTCCTTATCAGATACTGATCGATGACGAGGTTCGAGTCCCTATGAGAGTGGTTGAGATGGAGGTTTTATGAGCGTTGATCCACGGGAAGAGTATCGAGCACTAAAAGAGTAAGAGTTAGCCTGACTCTAACTCGTCAAACTATGTTGCCAAACGTAGGTAAGACTTAGAACCATCACATATATTATGGTTCCCTCGTGAGTAACAGTCCTTGAAAGCAATAGCGAACCTGTTGAGCACTGACTCCATATTGGGTGAGCCGATATGATTTCGATCGTTCCCTACCTGGCAAGTTTGGAACATCTGTGGCAACATCAGCGAGATTGTTGTACATTCACTGGCTCATAAGTGATTGTTGTTGGATAAGAGAAACTCCTGTAAATTTCCTACCTTGAGTACTTTGAGTTGAGATGAGATGAGAGGAGGTGAGCTCCTTTGAGATGAGTCTGAGATGATTGATGAGTTTGAGTTGTTGACGGGTCACTTGTCTACTCTTTATTCTTGCACAGATAGATATTCGATGATTTGATGTTATTTGATGATTATTTTGAGTTGATGTTGTTTCCATATTATTCTATCTATTTCTGTTTTACTCAGCTATTTTACATACCAGTACATTCCAAGTACTGATATTCCTTTTGGACTGCATTATTTTATGATACAGATGCAGGTACTAGAGATTATCAATAGACGCTCCGTTGAAGATCCGAGATTCGCAGCTAATTGGTGAGCCTCCCCTATTCCGGAGGATCCACTACTTTTATTTCATCCTGCTTTAGAGTCAGATTGGATTATTTCTTTTATTTTGATTTGGGTAGTCATGGGTCTGTCATTGGCACCACATGATTAGTAATAGAGGCTTCATAGACGATGGTTGAACTTTAATGTTGAGATTGCGAGCTAGTTCTTTCTACTATCCTTTATTATTATCTATGTCATTTTGAGACATTAGATGAGATGTGCCCATTTATTTACTTTTAAATCCGCTGTTCAGTAGGGTTATTTGATTGAATGAATGTGATGAGGCTAAGTAGTTCGCTTGAGGACTAGCAATAGTCTCTAGGTGCCGGCCACGCCAAGGGTACCCTCCCAGGGTGTCACAAACTTAGTATCAGAGCACAAAGTTTAAGTGTCTTAGGGAGTCTATGAAGCCGTGTCTAGTAGAGTCTTTTTTATGGATGTGTTGTCGACCACATTTCATAAGCAGGAGGCTATAGGTCATTAGGATTTTTTACACTTTTCTTCTCATTCCAATTCATGCGATAGAGTTAAGCTCTATGAAGACTCTCTTCTAATTCATGCTCTACGCGGGCAGAATTGATATAATGCCTCCTAGAAGAGCTGTCAGAGGAAGGGGACGTCGTGCCAGGCAAGATGCTAACCTTCCCGAGCCTCAAGTACACGAGGAGCCTATGGGCCAAGCTGTCCCTATTGAGCAACCTCTCAAGATGAGGTCTCCAATGCTGAGCTACTTCGGGCTATTCAAGCTCTAGCCCAGGTTGTCGTAGCAACTGTCATGATACAAGGAGTGGGTAGAGAAGATGCTCATGACACTTTTAGAGTCCGAGAATTTTTTTAGAATGAATCCGCCTGAGTTCACGGGGTCTGCATCCACTGAAGATCCTGAGAAATATGTAGAGGAACTTAAGAAGGTGTTCCAAGTGATGCATGTGGATGGTGCTAATAGGATCGAGCTGGCTGCTCACCAACTCAAGGGTGTGGCCAGACTGTGGTTTGACTAGTGGAATAAATGTAGAGGGGATAATGCTCTATGTTTGACTTGGGCAGTGTTCGAGGAAGCCTTCTTGGGATGTTTTTTCCCAAGAGAATGAAGAGAAGCTAAGGTGAGAGAGTTCCTGAATCTGAAACAGGGCTCTATGACTATGCTAGAGTATGGATTGAAGTTCATGCAACTATCCCGCTATGATCCGGACATGGTTGCTGACATGAGGGGAAGGATGGGGATTATGTTGATGGGTTGAATAGAGAACCCAAAAGAGATGGGAGGGGAGCAATGCTCGTAAGTGATATGGTCATCAGGCGGCTGATGACATTCGTGCAACAAGCTAACGAGGAGAGACAACATGACAAGGAAAAGTTCAAGCGTAAGAAATCTAAGACATCCAGCTATGAGGTTGGAAGGAAAGTCAAATGGCAACCAATTTCTTGTGCCATCATCTGCTAGTGCACCTGTGCCTAGAGGCAGGTATGATCAGAGATCTTAGAATGCCAGAAACCACGAACCCTTGTCGCAAGCTAGTGTGGCTCAAGGTTCACAAGGTAAGCTACCGTGTGGTAAGTGTGGCAAAATGCACTTGAGGAGATATCGTGATGGGAATGATGTGTCCTACAAATGTGGCCAAGAAGGTCACTACCAGAGAGATTGTCCAAAGTGTGCTGACCAGGCTCAGTCTGCTACTCCAGCCCCGCTAGTTAGAGGAAACCAAAGGGGCACTACATCAGGCGCAGGCGGAGTAACAAACCACTTGTATGCCATGGGTAGTCGCCAAGATCAGAAGAACTCCCCACATTTTGTGATGGGTATGATTCGAGTCTTTACTTTTGATTGTTATGTTTTGATGGATCCGGGTGCCATATTGTCATTTGTATCTCCTTATGTGGCCAGTAGATCTAATAGAACTCCTGAGAGTCTTCTTGAACCCTTTGATGTTTCAACTCCAATGGGTGAGTCTATTCGAGCTAAGATAATCTATAGAGCTTGTGTAGTATCCATATATTATAGGGATACTCTTGTTGATCTGGTTTAGTTGGAGATGGCTCATTTTGATTTGATTCTTGGCATGGATTGACTTCACACCTGTTATGCCTCTGTTGATTGTAGATCCCGAACCGTTAAGTTCCAATTTCCTTATGAACCGGTTCTAAAGTAAAAGGGTGATTCTGTTGCACCTAGGGGAAAGTTTATCTCATACCTTAGGGCCAGAAAGTTGATTTCAAGAGGTTGTATCTATCACCTCGTGCGAGTGAAATCTGATGATGTTGAGTCCCCAACTCTTGAGTCAGTCCCGATTGTTAATGAGTTTCTGGAAGTATTTCCTAATGATCTGCCTGGAGTCTCTCATGAGAGGGAGATTGACTTTGGGATTGATGTTCTTCTTGATGTTCAGCCTATTTCGATTCTACCTTATATGATAGCCCCAGCTGAGTTGAAAGAGTTGAAAGAGCAGTTGAAAGATTTGCTAGAGAAGGGATTCATTAGGACAAGTGTTTCACCTTGGGGTGCTCATGTCCTATTCGTACGAAAGAAAGATGGGTCCCTTAGAATGTGTATTGACTATAGGCAATTGAACAAGGTCACGATAAAGAATAATATCCTCTCCCAAGGATAGATGATTTGTTTGACCAACTTCAGGGCACCTCCCGTTTCTCAAAGATAGACCTTAGATCTGTCTACCATCAGTTGAAGGTAAGGGATGTGACATTCCAAAGACAACCTTTAGGACTAGATATGACCATTTTGAGTTCTTGATCATGTCCTTTGGGTTGACGAACGCACCTGCAACCTTTATGGACTTGATAAATAGAGTATTCAGACAATATCTTGATATGTTTGTGATTGTTTTCATCGACGACATTTTGGTGTATTCGAGAAGTAAGAGGAGCATGCTAAACATCTCAGAGTTGTCCTCCAAAATCTTAAGGACCATGCGTTGTATGCAAATTTCTTAAAGTGTGAGTTCTGGCTTAAATTAGTGTCCTTCCTAGGCCATGTTGTTTCCGGCGATGGTATATGAGTGGATGCCCAAAAGATTGAAGCGGTTAAGAACTAGCCCAGACCAACCTCTCCGATTGACATAAGAAGATTCTTGGGGTTGGAAGGCTACTACCGCCGATTTGTCGATGTATTTTCTTTCTTATCCGCACTATTGACTAAATTGACTTAGAAAAAGGTCAAGTTTCAGTGATCCGATGAATGTGAGAAGAGTTTCCAAGAGTTGAATATGAGATTGACTACTATACCGATTCTTACCTTGCCCGATGGGACATAGGACTTTGTAATTTATTGTGATGCTTCGAGGGTTGGATTGGGATGTGTGCTGATGCAGAGGGGGGAAGTGATAGCCTATGCTTCCGGACAACTTAAGATTCATGAGAGGAACTATTCTACCCATGATCTTGAGTTGGCAACAGTGGTGTTTGCACTTAAAATCTAGCGCCACTACTTATATGGAGTACATGTAGATGTGTTCGCTAACCACAAGAGTTTGCAGTATGTATTTAGTCAGAAAGAGCTCAACCTGCGACAGAGGAGATGGTTGGAGTTGCTCAAGGATTTTGACATGAATATTCTCTACCATCCAGGTAAAGCTAACATTGTTGCCGACGCTCTTAGCAGGTTGTCAATGGGTGGTACAACCCATTTTAACAAAGGAAAGAAGGAGCTTGCTAAAGAAGTGCGTCGATTGGCTCAATTAGGAGTTCAACTTGAAGAGAATAATGAGGGAGGAGTTAATGTTCAGAATGGGTCCGCTTCATCCTTAGTGGTAGAGGTAAAGGAAAAGCAAGACCAAGATCCTGTCATACTCCAATTGAAGGAGGCTATCCACAAATAGAAAGTGATGGTCTTCTCCAAAGGGAAAGATGGAGTGTTGAGATACTAGAGTAGATTGTGTGTTCCAGATGTTGACTTTATTCGAGATAGGATCATGGTCGAAGCCCATAACACTAGGTATTCCATTCATCTTGGCTTTACCAAGATGTACCACGACTTAAGAAAAGTCTATTGGTGGAGTGGAATAAAGAGGGATATTCTTGAGTTCGTTTCAAAGTGCCCAAAGCAACATGACTTGATATGGGTGATTATGGATAGGATGACTAAATCAGCTCACTTCTTAGCTGTTAAGACAAATAACACTACGGAGGAGTACGCCAAGTTGTACATCCAGGAGATTGTGAGGTTGCATGGGGTTCCCTTATCCATCATCTCGGACGGAGGAGCTCAATTTGCCTCCTAGTTTTAGAGATCATTCCAGAAAGGATTGGGTACTAAGGTAAACCTGAGCACAACCTTTCATCCACAGACAGATGGTCAGGCAGAGCGCACAATCCAAACACTAGAGGATATGTTGAGATCCCGTGTTCTTGATTTCAAGGTGAATTAGGATGATCAACTACTATTGATTGAATTTGCATATAAAATAGTTATCATGCAAGCATTCAAATGGCTACGAAGCCTTGTATGGGAGAAGATGTAGATCACCAATTGCGTGGTTTGAGGTTGGAGAAGCTGAGTTGATTGGGCCTAATCTTGTCCACCAATTAATGGAGTAGGTCAAGGTCATTAGAGAGAGATCAAAGACTGCCCAGAGTCACCAAAAATCTTATACCGACATAAGAAGAAGAGACTTAGAGTTTGAGGTAGATGATTGGGTGTATTTGAAAGTGTCACCTATGAAGGGTGTCATAAGATTTGGGAAGAAGGGAAAGTTGAGTCTACGCTATGTGGGACCATATCAAATTGTAAAGAGGATTGGGAAGGTCACTTATGTGTTAGAGTTGCCTTCCGAGTTAGATGGAGTCCATTTGGTATTCCATGTGTCGATGCTGAAGAAATGCTTGGGGGATCCTGCCTTGGTGATCCCTGTTGATAGCATTGAAGTGAAAGATAGCCTGTCTTATGAAGAGGTTCTAGTTCAAATCCTTGATCGTCAGATTCGTAAGTTGAGGAACAAAGAGATAGCCTCAGTCAAAGTCCTCTGGAGAAATCAATTCATTGAGAAAGTCACATAGGAAGCTGAGGAAGAGATGAAGGCCAAATATCTGCACCTATTCGTGCCAAATTATATGAGTGTTGAAGGTAAATTTCTTAGCGTTCACTAAGTTGATTTATCTATTCTTGATGTGACTTTCTATTCTTGAGTCTAAGTAGTATTGATTGAGGTCGAGGAAGAGTCGAGAGTTTGATTGATTGAGTTGAGTATTGAGATGAGTTTTGAGCCTATTTGTGCCTTGATATCCACCTATACTCATCATTCGAGGATGAATGATCCCAAGGAGGAGATGATGTAACATTATCAAAATACTCCCAGAGTAAGGGTATGCGCGTAATGCATCTTCCTATACTCGTATGACAAATCTGTGGCTGGATATGTGATCAACATGATAAATTGAGTGGAGAATGGTCTCAGTCAATTTTTTGAACGACCCAATCAAAAGATAATTTTTCGATACAAATAGCAAAACAGTGTTAGTGCGCGACAGGAGTGCGTCGCACCTCCATCGCGGACCAGCACTTATATTTTTTTGAAAACTTTTGACAAGATTGAGAAAACCCGTTCAGAAATTTTTTCTAAAAATACACCGTGCGCGACCAGTCCGCATCGCGAACTGGATTTTTTTCGAGCTGAAAATTTCTAATTTTAGCAAGGGGAATTCCGATCAATCTCCAACCCCTCCTAAATTCTGTACACGATCTAATAAGGTTGTTTTGATATAAAAGGGGTCTAAAACCACCATTCTAAGTCCTATTGCATAATCTAACAAGGCTAGGGCTTGAGGAAAGAGGAGAAGAGCTTGAGTTTGAGAGATTTGAGAAGAAACCCTTGACGTGACTGGTTGATAGCTCCATCCAAAGTATATAAGGCTAAACTAAAAGCATAAGATTGTTCTCTCATGTGCCCCATAGATGGTCATAGATGAGTTGATGGTTCCAAGAGTCTACATACATGATCCTTGATGGTTTATCCTAAAAATTGATTTAAATTCACATGTTTTCATATGTTGATGATCATCATAAACTTGTTTTCTTGAATTGAACATTTTCATGAAGAATTGTATGACCTTACATGACTATTTTTGAAAGCATACATAATGAACTTAAGAATTGAATCTAGAGCCTTGAGTTGAGATTGTGATTGTGATGAGAGAATGATGATCAGTTGATAGATTTGATTGTCTTATGAGTTTGTATAAATAAACTCTACTGATGTGTCTATTCGATTGTTTCTTAATGATTGTTCTAAATCTTGAGACATTGATGAGATTGATCGATGAAAGGGTTGAAGTCCCTATTAGCTTGATTGATGAGAGGGTTAGAGTCCTTGTGAGTTGATTGATGATAAAGTTTAGAGTCCCTATCAGATACCGATCAATGACGGGTTCGAGTCCCTATGAGATTGGTTGAGATGGAGGTTTTATGAGCGTTGAGTCATGGGAGGTATCGAGCACCAAAAGAGTGAGAGTTATTCTGACTCAAACTTGTCAAACTATGTCGCCAAATGTAGGTGAGGCTTAGAACCATCACACGTATTATGGTTCCCTCATGAGTAACAGTCCCTGAAAGCAATAGTAGACCTGTTGAGTACTGACTCCATATTGGGTAAACCGATATAGTATCGATCGTTCCCTACTTGGAAAGTTTGGAACAGTTGTAGCAACATTAGTTAGATTATTGTACATTCACTGGATCATAAGTGATTGTTGTCGGATAAGAGAAACTTCCGTAAATTTCCTACCTTGAGTACTCTGAGTTGAGATGAGATGAGATGAGAGGAGGCTAGCTCCTCTGAGCTGAGCTGAGACGAAATGAGATGAGAGGAGGTTAGCTCCTTTGAGATGAGTCTGTGATGATTGATGAGTTTGAGTTGTTGACGGGTTACTTGTCTACTCTTTATTCTTGCATAGATAGACATTTGATGATTTGATGATTATTTTGAGTTGATGTTGTTTCCATATTATTCTACCTATTTCTGTGTCACTCAACTATTTTACATACCTGTACATTCGAAGTACTGATGTCCCTATTGGACTGCTTCATTTAATGATGCAGAGGCAGATACTAGAGATCGTCAACAAGCGCTCCGTTGAAAATCCGAGATTCACAGTTAATTGGTTAGCCTCCCCTATTCTGGAGGATTCACTACTTTTATTTCATCCTACTTTAGAGTCAGATTGGACTATTTCTTTTATTTTGATTTTGGTAGCCATGGGTCTATCATTAGCACCACATGATTAGTAATAGAGGCTTCATAGACGATGGTTGAACGCTAATGTTGAGATTGTGAGCTAGTTCTTTCTACTAGCTTTTATTATTGTCTATATCATTTTGAGACATTAGATAAGATATACCCATTTACTTACTTTTAAATCTGCTATTCAGTAGGGTTATTTGCTTGAATGAATGTGATGAGGCTAAGTGGTTCGCTTGGGGACTAGCCATAGTCTCTAGGTGCCGGCCACGCCAAGGGTACCCTCCCAGGGCGTGACACCTTTGGTGTTCCACCTTCAGTTGTTGACAATTGACACACTCCATTACACACCTTGCTATATCTTTCTTCATGTCATTCCACCAATACAACTCTCTCAGATCTCTTTACCTCTTGGTGGATCCCGAATGAATAGAATACTTAGAATTATGAGCCTCATCAATATCATTTTCCTTAGGCCATCTATTTTAGGGACACACAACCTCCCTTGGTAACGAAGCACTCCATATCCCCCTTGTGAGAAGATTTCAACCTTCTTATCAATCATCAACTTCTTCAATTCAACTAAAGTAGGATCTATGTCTTGTTTTGCTTTAACTTCTGCTATCAAACACAATTCCGCTCCATTTCGTACTAATACACCATCACTGTATTCAACCTCACACCCAAATGAGCCAAACGGTGCACTTCTTAACTAGCTCTTTTTTTTCATTCTCAACATATGCAATGCAGCTATAAACACTCTACTCAATGAATCGACTACAATATGTGCTTTACCATGGTGATACATCACGCTTATATCATAGTCCTTTAGAAGCTCCAACCACCTTTTTGCCTTAGATTCAAATCTTTTTGGCTAAAAACATATTGCGACTTTTGTGGTTGGTGAATATATCAACATGCACCTCATAGAGATAATGTCGCCAAATCTTCAATGCAAATGTAACAACCAATAACTCAAGATCATGAGTTGGATAGTTCCTTTCATGTACCTTCAATTGCCTTGAGGCATAGGCAATGACTTTTTCATGTTGCATCAACACACAACCTAAGCCTATGTGTGAGGCATCACAATAAACAACAAAATATGATTAATAAAAATTATACATCCACCTGATGAATAAAGCAACATCTTAAGAACTTCATTGTGTTAGGTTGTACTGATAAGAAGAGTTTCGCATTTGCTGACTAATTATGCATCTCATTTAAAAATTCACTTAATATAAAAAAAATAGTTAAATATCATATGATCACCACTATTTTGGTCTGCAAGAAAACCTGTTGATGTTTATTATGGTATAGCTGCTGGGTGAATTTTTTTAATCTTTATTCCTGTAAAATTCTAAGGGGCATTGAGGTGCCCTATTCATTTGGTTCGCACAGATGATCTGCAATAAGTTTGAAGTTATCACAACTAATTTATTTAAAACTACTGTCATGTATGCGTCACTTCTTGATTTGTTTTGTATAACTACCATGTAACTTCTATAAAATATCATTGCACTTTTGTAATAAGTATATTCTATATTAGTTGATAATTTCTCTGGTTTATGACTTTATGACAAACATAGTTGATACTCTCCATCTACTATTGTTATGTCTAACGGTAATTAAATCATGCTCAGGATATCTATGTGAGGGATGAAGGCATATCTGGTGTCATTTGATTCAAGTAGAATAGTTTGGAAACTATTTATCATACTTCCTTATTTATTTCAGAAATGTTTGACAATGAAGGACACTTAAAATCGAAGAAGGCTAGCTTCGGGTGTATTTTATTTAAGGTCACATAAAAGCTATTGTATGGTTATTACTCTTTTAGTAGTCCATTGTGTTGTTATTATTCTTTGCACCTGCTTATCCGCTTACAAAAAAGAACTACCTTATGTTGAACATATTGGGCCTGTGTTATTTGCTAGTGTAAAAAGATATAAGTATAAGAGTCAATTACAAATAATTTAGGGCATTAAATTATAATAATAACTCATTTCTTTTTAAAAAAAAGTAATTTCGAAAAGAGATAAAGAATAAAAGAAACTTTATCAGTGAAATCAAATTGAATCCTATTATAAATATGTATATATGTGCCAAATGCCCTCTATGACTTGGCAAGACATGCTTAGTAATTGTTCATATGTCACCTCTTGCCAAAACAACTTGTCAAGAGTATGACACTTGGTTATCACTTCCAATGGCTATATATATAGACTTATTCAATAAAGAAAGTAGGTGAAATATTGAAAAAAGAAAAGTCATTGCTCTTCCTATTATTTTATACCCTTTTATATTTTCTGATATTTTCTCTCTCCATATTGAATTATAATAATAACTTCATTTTATGCATGTTTTCTTGGAAAATTATACATATCCTATGTATTTTTACAAGTTGAGCATTGAGTCATGAGAGGAGTACTGAACACCAAAATGAGTAAGAGTAATTCCAACTTAAACTCATTAACTATGTCGCCAAGCGTAGGTGAGGATTGAACCGTTAAATCGAATGTTCCCTCTTGATTGGAAGTCCCTGAAATAACAACAGACTTGATTGACCAAATCCATTATAGATCTGATTCGTTCTTTACTTGGCAAGTATGGAATGGCTGTGACAACATCAATAGAATTGTTGTACAATTACTGGCTCATAAGTGATTGTTGTCGGATAAGAGAAACTCCCAGATAGGTTCTATACAGATAATACTCTGATTGGATTTGATTGAATTAGATTGGATGGTATTGACGGGTCATTGTCTACTTTTTATTCTTGCTTTAGATAGACATTTGATATTTTGATTGAGTATCTTCTGAGTTGATGTTATTCTATATTATTCTGCCTATATTTGTTTCGTTCAGTCATTTTACATACTCGTACATTCCACGCATTGATGTTCATTTGGATTGCATCATTTAATGATGCAGAAATAGGTACTAGAGATCGTCAAAAGGCACACCCTTGAGGATCTATTGCAGTCAGCTGAGTTGGTGAGCCTCCATTACTCCGGAGGATCCTTATTTTTATTTTCATCTAGCTATTTGAGTAAGACTTTGGACTAACTTTATTCAATTGAGGTCACCATGGTTCTATCATTGGCACCAATTGATAGTAATAGAGGCTTCATAAACTAGAGCCGAATTGTTAATTGGAGATTATGTTGAGCTAGTTTCTTCCATACTAGTCTGTTTTATTGATATGATTTTTGAGAATCAGATTCCCCACCTTTATTTTCATAGTCTTCCGCTGATATGTTAAATAAATTGATAAAGTGAGTTTGATGAGGCCAAGTGGTTCGCTTGGGGACTAGCAACAGTCTCCGAGTGCCGGCCATGTCTTGGGTACCCTCCCGAGGTGTGATAGCATAGAATTATATCCCCGGTAAACTTATGTGGAGAAAATGTCACCAAACATGATAAGCTTGAGAAAACATATTCCTCATTCCCTCCTACAAATATGCTCCTGCAGCAGCAATATCGGGGAATGGACTTTAAAAGGTATTCTGAATTACTTCCGCACCTTCTTATTGTTGAACAACATAACGACCTGTTGATGAAAAATTATAAGAGTCGAGTTTTTGGTTTTATGCCACTCCCTGAAGTGAATCAGGCAAATTATCACCAATGAGAAAGAGGTTGTGGCCCTAGTCATGATCGTGGTCGTAAGAGAAATTATAATCATGATGGTCATCTCACACCGAGAAATGATCAACAATATAAAAGAAAGGGAGAGAAACAAGAGGCTGTGTAAAAGAAAAAAATAAGAAAGTATATGCCATAGATGTGAGGAATGGGACACTAGTCACGTACCTGTCGATCATCCAAGCGTCTGGTTCAGCTTTATCCGACATCCTTAAAAAAGGGCGATACTAATCCAGAGACAGACTTTATCTCTGAAGATATTGCTGAACAAATACATAAAATGGGTAATAACGCAGAAGCAAATTTTATATCTGAAGATAATGTTGAGCCCATGCATTTGGATGTAGCTCATTTTTTTGATCTCCCAATAGGAAAAATAACCGGTGGTGAGCCTACTATAGTCTAGATAACTTTCCTCTCTGTTTGTTTATGTTTGTTGGTATGTTAATATTCCTCTACTCTCTGTAAGCAAATAAAGTATGTAATGGCTTTGTTTAATAGTAGTGTTTAATTTATTTATTTTTTGAAGAAAATATAGATATGCCTCAAATTTTATTTGGATTGATGATCAATTGTGAGAATATTTGTGTAATTGATGATGGAACAACTCATGCCATTTTCAAAGATGAGAAATATTGTTCTTAGTTCGTACTTGCTTAGAAGAAAAGAAAATGTTACTACAATCTCTGGTAATTCAAAGTAATTGAAAGCTCTAGGAGAGCTACTATATTTCTACCTAAGGGGACAAAACATGTGTATAGAAGATGCACTTTTCTCTTCTGAATCCCCAATAAAATTGTTAAGTTTCAAAGATATCTGCCGAAATGGATATCATGCGGAGACACTAAATGAAATAAATATCGAATATCTTTGTATAACCAAGAGTGTCTCAGGCCAAAAACATATTCTGGAGAAATTACCAACCTTATCTTCTGGCCCATATTATGCAGAAACTAGTTCAATTGAAGCACATTCAATCGTAAACTAGAAGTTTACTGATTGAAATACTTTTGTTGAATTGGCATGATCGAATAGGCCATCCTGGATCAATAATTATGAGACGAATTCTTGAAAATTCAATTGGGCATCCATTAAAGAACCTGAAGGTTCTTACTAATAATGAATTTTCATGTGCTGCTTGCTATCAAGGCAAGTTAATTGCCAGACCATCACCCTGAAGGTTGGCATCGAATCCCCTGGTTTTCTAGAATATATACATGGGGATATATGTAGACCTATCCATCTACCTAGCCGATCGTTTAGATATTTTATGGTCCTAATAGATGCATCCTCAAGATGGTCTCATGTATGCCTCTTATTATCTCGCAACTTGGCGTTTGCGAATTTATTGGCACAAATAATAAGGTTAAGGGCGCAATTCTCAGATTATCCTATTAAGACTATTCGTCTCAATAATGATGGAGAATTTACATCCCAAGCTTTTGATGATTATTGTTTATCAATTGGGATAAGAATTGAACATCTTGTTTCTTATGTTCACACTCAAAATGGTCTTGCAAAGTCATTTATTAAGCGCCTATAATTGATAGAAAGACCACTATTTATGAAGACAAAGCTCCCCACTACTGTTTGGGGTCATGCTATCTTACATGCAGCAGCATTTATTTGTCTCAAACCGACTAACTACAATAAATATTATTCATCATAATTAGTATTTGGTCATGAGGCCAATACCGCCCATATATGAATCTTTAGTTTTGCGGTATACGTGCCTATAACACCACGGCAACATACTAAGATGGGCCCTCAATGAAGGTTGGGGATATATGTTGGGTTTGATTCCCCGTCCATCATTCGCTACCTTGAACCGTTGATCAGAGACTTGTTCACTACTCAATTTGCAGATTCTCGATTTGATGAAACAAATTTCCCATATTTAGGGGGAGAGAAGGACCCCAAAAGGAAAATTGCATGGAAGGTTTCATCACTATCTCATTTTGATCCACATACTCGTATATGTGAGCAGGAGGTCTAGATGATCATCCACTTACAGAAAATAGTGAATCAAATACCGAATTCATTTATTGATTTGCAACGAATAACTAAATCACATATCCCTGCAGTGAATGTGCCTATTCGAATTGACATCCCAAAAGGACCATCTATGTCATAGCTTCTGAATTACAAACACGTCTGAAGCGTGGTAGACCATTGGGTTCAAAGGATAAAAATCCTAGAAAAAGAAGTATGAAAAATGATAAAAATGACACTATAATAGGACCTCATGAAGAAGTCCAAGATCTGATTAATCTTGATACTCTTGAAGAAATCAGTGAACCTAAGACTCAAGTGAATGAAGAACTTTCAATAAGTTCTACTGGTGATGGGATAAATTTAGATCGATCTAAAGTTAAAGTGGATAATGTTTTTGCGTATAATATTGCACTTGACCTCATGCCTGATAGTGAGGATCTTGAGCCTAAATTTGTCGAAGAATGTCGACAAAGATATGATTGAACAAAATGGAAAGAGGTAATTCAATCAGAATTAAATTCACTTGCTAAGCGTGAGGTATTTGGACATATAGTCCAAACCCCTGATAGTGTAAAATCAGTTGGCTATAAATGGATTTTTGTGTGAGAGTGAAATGAGAGAAATAAAATTGTAAGATACAAAGCGCGCTCTGTTGAACAAGGATTCTCTCAAAAGCCTCGTGTCAACTATGAGAAAACATATTCACCTGTTATGGATGCAATAACTTTTTGATATCTCATCAGTTTAGCTGTACATGAAAATCTTGAAGTACATCTAATGGATGTGGTTAGAACTTACCTTTATGATTCACTTGATAATGAAATTTATATGAGAATTCTAGAAGGACTCAAATTGTCTAATGCATATAATTCTAAATCTCGGGAGACGTTCCCAATCATATTGCAAAGATCACTGTATGATTTAAAATAATCAGGAGGTATGTGATATAATCGTCTTAGTGAGTACTTAACTAATGAAGGTTATATAAATGATGCCATTTTCCCTTGTGTCTTTATTAAGAAGACAAAATTAGGATATGTTATACTTGATGTTTATGTTGATGACATAATCTCATTGGAACCCCTAAAGAGGTCCAAAAGGTAATTGAATATCTAAAGAAAGAGTTTGAGATGAAAGATCTTGGAAAGACAAAACTTTGCCTTGGTCTGCAAATTGAACATTTAGCCAATGGCCGCCTACGTATTCCACTTAGGGAAATCAGGTCGAACGTAGTTCACATTAATAAAATGATGAGTTTGTAGTAATTTTATCAACCTTAGACAGTGTATAATATGAATGTTCTGCCACTGGATACTCGAAAAGCTTTTCTTTGGCGAAGTGAACAGGTTTGATAACCAACACAAATCAATCTTTTTCTGTAAAGAGAAGAAAAACTCAAAGGTGAAATAGTTAGTCCATTAATCATAATAATCAATCAAGCAACAATAACATTTGTTTTGCCTAAACAGACTAGTCCAAAATTCGAAGAATGAGATATTATAAAAGAATGACCAAGTGGACAAAATTTGATCATTTAACGGACTGAAATGAAACTTTGATCATTTAATAGACTAAAATGAATAATTAAATTATTTAACGGCCTAAAATGAAAATTTGATTATTTGACGGACTAAAAATGAAAATTTGATAATCTAACGGACTAAAATGTATAGATTTTTTGTCTGGAATAAAAATATTTATGAACTAACTTTCTGAAAAATTTAACTAAACGTAAAGATGTTTTAGAAATTTGATTTGAAACTCGGGGAGTATTTGGTAGTTTCGGCTATTTTATGGAATATTTTTTTTCAAGGATAACAAGGTCACCGTGAATTTGAGTAACGACCTAATCAAAGAGTGATTTTAGACGTTTCGACAATGGACTCAAAAAAATTTTTTATTTTTTAAAGACTCAAAAAATTGAGTTTATACGCCTAACATATTCTAAAATTCTGGGATTGAATAATGGACCAATCATGTTCAAGGCAAAACATATGTATTTAACACAAGTCAAATAAGACAAATAAAACAAATTATATATCATTTATAACGCGTCCTAATATATATGTGACCCTTTATGCCAAGGGTAGACCTAACGATTTGAAGGATGTATTAAACCATTTGAAACGTTCCATTGCCCAAAAATAGTTACAACCTTTATAAAATAAATTAAACAGGGATACATAATAGGAAAAGGGAGATACAAATCAACAGTCCCATGCAGGGGTACAACACTAATATAAGCCTTCAAAATGAATCTATTTTTTTTCTCGAACATCTCAACGTCTCCGACGATCTTTCTTTGTCTTTAACAACCTGTCTATTAAAAATGAAAAACACTCGTCCCCAAGAGACAATGGCTCGTCAAATGACATATACAACCTTAAAATTTAAACACATAAATATGATTGTCCAATTGGGCCGAGGGCCACTATGAACTCAAAGTGGTCTTTCTAGTGGGCCCGATATGCCTTACGTCTTGGGTCGTCTTAGGTCAATGCTCCTACAGGGTTTTGGTATCGCTCTACGCTAGGTGGACTAAGAATGGGTTTAATTTTGATTGTGAAAAGGTAACCCAAGCGGACAACCTGGGCTGGGGAAGTTAACGACCGTTGACCCCGCAAGATCGACTCAATTCGTCAGGGTACCCCGATAGAAAATTTTGGATTAAACGGCTGCGACCCGCATAACCATCATTTTAATGGAAAATAAAAAATGCTAAGTGACGGAATATGCTATGTATGCTATGATAATTAAATAATTAAAACTAAAAATATGACATAAAAATAATTAAAATTTAAACACATAAAACATAAGCAAACAAATATTCAAATAAAACAATTAATAAAGTTCATCAAAATACCTAATCTAGTGGTTAGAACCTAATTAAGTCCCCAGCAGAGTCGCCATTTCTGTTATCGCAAAAAATGGCTTCGAGTTTTGAAAATTCAATTTATTACTCAATTAATTTAAGTAAAATTGAATCTTCGAAACTTTTAGAGAGTCGCCACTTGATTTTTAAAGGAAAAATCAAGAAAACTATTAAAAATATTTTAAAAGACTTAACAGAAAAAATCTTTTAAAAATCCAGAGAAAAGGTTCGGGTTCATATTTCTACTTCGAGAAGGTTTTACGCACTCGAAATGGCCGCTAACACGCGGTTATCCGGCGATTAGGTAATTTTGACTAACTTTGAAAATATTAATTTAAATTAATAACTAGAATAAATCTAAGTGAAATATTTTAGAAGAAATGATTAAGAAAGTAGAACATTTAAAATTTATTCACATTTTTATTTAACCCTAACACAATTGACAAATAAGACTATGTTATTAGAGATTTTAAATTTATTAACGTGGCTAAGTGTTAAAGAATTCCATAAATTATTTTAACGAAAATGCTTCGACTATTTTAAAGAAAATTCATAAAGTTCAATTTATGAAAAAAAGGGTTTTAACACTAAAATATTCAAGGATATTTAAAAATAAAGAATAACATAAACTGTAGACCTTCGGGGAATTTAATTAGATTAAAACATGTAAAACAACATGAAATAAAATTAGTGTTAGCACAAACAACAATTATCACTAAACACAACAATATAATCAAGAAGCAAGACAAAATAAATTGAAATAGAATTGGGCTTTGGCAGGCCCAATTCTCAAAGCCTGCACCAATTTTAAAGATGGGCCTGCTTAGCCCCTTTTAATAGCTGCTGGGCCTTTGGCCCATTTCCATCCTTAGCTGCATATTTTTTGTGATGATATACACTAAGTGTATATCGAATATATACCAGCCGTCTTCGAGACTTCCCGACACTTGAGACCAGTTCCCTAAGACTTGCTTAAGCCTTCATGACCCCAAGAAATGCAAGGTGGATGTTCCGGAGGACTCGGACAGATGCGTAAGAAATAAAATAAAATAAAAAGAATTAGGAATCTAAAAATTCTTTAAACCCACAACTCAATAATTTTGAAACCAAAAATCAAGATATTCACCCATGTAAATCAAGCATATAAAACTAAGAATCAAACTTATCAATTTGAGATTAAACAAGCATATAAAAATCATTACTTGAGACTAAGAATCAACGTATAATCCATATTCTAAAATCAAAATTCGGCATACGAAACTCATTAACTTGAAGCTAAACAAGCATATAACAACCATTACTTGAGACTAAGAATCAACGTATAATCCATATTCTAAAACTAAAATCTTGAAGCTAAAATTATCACACACTCATCTTTTGAGATTAAAAACAAATATAAAACCCATATAAAAATATCATTATCACCATCTTATCGTCACAAAACTAAAAATAAAAATAAAAAAATAAGCCAACATGTATTCATACATACGCACACGACAGAAGCAGAAAGCATAGATGTAGAAATGGAAAAAAAGTAAAAAATCAACCGGCATACATACATACACACATGCTAATTAATTAACAGAAGCAGAATGTCTATAGATGTAGAAATGGAAAAAAAAGTTAAGGAATATATACATGTATATGTATGTATATATATATATGTATGTGTATATATATATGTATATATATATATATATATATATACATATATATATATATGTATATATATATATGTATATGTATATATATATATATATATTATATATATATGCATGTTTCCATGTTCAATAACCCAATAAGTTTGATGATAACAAATAAACATGGCAACACAATCACCATACCCAAATTCGGTAAATAACAACACCAAAGCAACAGGTAACAACCATCGAAATAAATATCCGAACTCAGAAAAGATTGAAGTGTTACCTTTTTAAGGGCAGCGAACTGGTGACGACGAGCTTTAATGACAAATTCCGACACCCCTCTTATGGGCATATGACCGAGCCGGTGTGGTGCCTACGTATCCCGTTGATACAGGAATTAGGTCAAACGTAGTTTCAAAATAAAAGGGGAATTGATATTTTTTTGGGTGTCAAAAAACCCGCAAACAGTAAAAAATGGAAGTTTTTTTTTTGGGGGGGGGGGGGAGGTTCTCCGTCGTTGCTGTCCAAAACGGCCGCCCTTCTCCACCGTGAGAAACCATAGGGGTATTTATTGGGTGAAATTAGGGCTGAAAAGGGGGGAAAACTCAAGGTTAATTTTGATATTTTGGGTCGGAATTGAATTTGAATTTTGGATAAAGAGAAGGGGAAAGAGAACGCATGTGTGTACTGATTGGTGCGTTTTTGGGACTGAAAAAAGGCTCCCGTGGCGTCTGGCATGGCTGTTCTCTTTTGCTTTTCTGGTTTTGGGGAAGAGGATAAGGGAGAGGAAAGAAGACACATGAGGGAGTATATTATTAGGAGTGGGCCGGGTCAAGGGGGAATTAATAGAATTTGGGCTAGGGATTGAATTGGGCTCAGATCAGAAAAAGAATTGGGTCTGGGATGGATTGGACTGGGGAGTGGAGGCTGAATTGGGCTGGAAGGGAGAGAAATAAATTGGGCCCAGAAAAGAATTGGGTAAGGGTGGAATTGGGTTGGAAATTGGGTTGAAAATTAAGGAAGAGATTTAAAAATTAACCACTATTACAAATATGACCAATTAAAATTAATTGATTAATTTGCCCATGAGATGAGTTAATATAAATTAATTAAGGAGCTTTTAAAATATTAACAACTTAAAAATAATTAAATTAACTATGGGGTAATTAATTCAAAAAGATTAAAGTAAAGTATTTAAGGATAAAATCTATTTGAGAAACTTTGAAAAATCCGCGAAAATATAACACTTAACTATTTATACTTGAAACAAATATAATATGCAAATTAAAAGATTTGAACCGAAAAAATCACTTGAAAAATCTTTTTTTTTTTTTTGCATTTTTGAAAGCTAATTATTTTAAATTGTTAAAATTAAAAGCTCGATGATTAATTCCTACTGCGGAGGGTCAAAATTGGGTGTCAACATATTGACGTACAACAAATACGTTCAAGTGATAATTCACTAAATCTTTATCAGCCTCAACTCTTGAGAAGATGGTAAACAAGATTGGAATGCAAAGACTCCATCACTTGGACCATGGTCTTTAACAGGGGCGTAAGATCTACACTGTACTCTTTTTTCCTTAACCAAGGTTTTATCCCACTAGATTTTCCTGGTAAGGTTTTTAATGAGACAGCCAAAAATGCGTATTAAGGATTTCTAGAACTCTTCTTTTATATGGACAATTAAGGGGGGGTATTTAAATATATAAATATGTGCCAAGTGCCTTTTTATGACTTGGCAAGACATACTTAGTAATTGTCCATATGTCACCTTTTGCCAAGGCAACATGGCAAGAGGGTGACACTTGGCTATCACTTCCAATGGCTATGTATAGCCTTATTCAATAAAGAAAGTGGGTGGAAAAATAGTAAAAAGAAAAGCTATTTTTTTATTTTATACCCTTTTATATATTTTGTGATATTTTCTCTCTCCGTATTTCTTTCAATATCAGCTTTTATAACAAAGCCTTCATTTCATCCATTAAAAAAGATAGAGATCAATTCATTAATTTATGCTTAAGTTTTAGAATTATAGCAAATTTTTGTGAAATGATGAGAATATAATAAAGCTAAGAAGGAATATAGAAGAGAAGATGTAGTAATATTTTTTATTCACTCTTGTTTCTTTCTTTTCTCTCTACATATTTTGTTACAAAAAAAGGAGTATTTATACTTGCGAATATATGGTTTTCTCATTGCCATATATACACTTTGTACGCCAAATATTTTATATTGATAATTAAGTTACAACACTAATAAAAAGGAGTGTAAATCCATCTTACACATATGTGTATTGTGTGTATGTTTATGTTGCCACAAAATATATTATGTGGATATAGAAAATATTTATTTGGACATCCATTTTACAACACTCCCCCTTGGATGTCCATGCAATAATACGCTTTGTTTGCTGCCTCATTAAAAACCTTACCAAGAAAACTCAGTGAGATAAAACCTTAGTTAAGGAAAAAAGAGTGTAGTGCATATTTGTTCCCCTGATGAAAAATGTCATTTAATATCTCGAGGATGACGCATCCAAATCTTGTAACTCATTTGGAAATGCTTTGGTGAATATATCTGCTAAATTATCATTGGAACGAATTGTTGAACATCTATTTCACCTTTCTTTTGAAGATCATAAGTGAAATTTTTTTTTTAGCAAAATATGTTTTGTCTTGTCTCCTTTCATGTATCCTTCTCATAGTTGAGCTATACATGCAGCGTTGTCTTTATATAATATTGTTGGAATCTCTCTTTTCAGAGGAAGGTCACATGTTTCCATGATGTGTTGAGTTATCGATCTCAACCAGACACATTCTCGACTAGCTTCATGAATAGTCATTATTTCTGCATGATTTGAAGAAGTAGCTACCATAGTTTGTTTTGTTGAATGCCATGATATGACTGTATCTCCACATATAAATACATAACCTGTCTGTGATCTCCCTTTATGTGGGTCAGACAAATATCCGACATCTGCATAACCAATTAGTTGCAAATTAGACTCTTTCGAATAAAATGGTCCCATATCAATAGTTCCTTGAAGATATCCGAATATATGCTTAACACCGTTCTAGTGTCTCCGTATTGGAGAGGAACTGAATCTTGCTAATAAATTTACATAAAAAGATATATCTGATTGAGAATTATTAGCAAGGGACATTAATGCACTAATTGCACTAAGATATGCTACTTCAGCACCAACGAGCTCTTCCTCATTTTCATAAGGCTGAAATGGATCTTTATTAATATATAGTGATCTCACAATCATTGGGATACTTAATGGATGTGTTTTATCCATACAAAATATATTTAAAAGACTATCATTATATGTTGATTATGAATAAATATACCATTTGTAAAATGCTCAATTTGTAGACCAAGATAAAATTTTGTCTTTCCAAGGTCTTTCATTTCAAATTCTTTTTTCAGACATTCTACTGCCTTTGAAAGCTCTTCACGAGTTCCGATGATATTTAAATCATCAACATATATAGCTATTATAGTAAATTCTTATCCAAGCCTTTTAATAAATACACAAGGACAAATTGAATTATTTTTACACCCTTCTTTCAATAGGTATATATTTGCTAAGGTGATTATACCACATGCAACTTGATTGCTTCAATCCATATAAAGATTTGTAAAGCTTTATTGAACACATTTCTCGAGAATCTTTATATATTTCAGGCATTTTGAATCCTTCTGGGATTCTCATAAACATATCGTGATCTAATGAGCCATATAAATAGGTTGTAACGATATCCATTAGATGCATATCAAGTTTTTCATGAACTACCAGATTTATAAGATATTTGAAGGTGATTGAATCCACCACAGGAAAATTTGTCTCCATATAATCAATACCAAGTCTTTGTGAAAATCATTGTGCCACAAGTCGTGCTTTATATCTTATGACTTTATTTTTCTCATTTCGGTTTTGCGCAAAGACCCATTTGTACCCCACTGTATTTATACCTTCAGGTGTTTGGACTATCGGTCTGAAACTTCGTGTTTTCCAAGAGAAGCTAATTCAACTTGAATAGCATCTTTTCATTTTGGCCAATCATTTCTCCGTCTATATTCCTCGACAGATTTTGGTTCAAGATCCTCATTTTATTACATTATTTCAACAGCAATATTATAAGCAAAAATATTATCGACAATTATATTATTTCAATTCCATATGTTCTTCGATGAGACATAATTTATTGAGATCTTTCATTATTTTCAGGCGCCTGAACCTTCTCTAAGGTTTCATCAATTATTATGTCTCCTGGCTCCCCTTGGGAAAGTTCTTTTATATTATGACTATCTTGATTATTTGCTCCTTTCCTTTTTCGAGGATTTATATCCTTGGAACCGATTGGTCTACGATGTTTCAAGCGTGGTTTAGAATCATTTGCATTAATTAATTGTCCTATTGGGACATCAACTCGCATTGGAGTATTAGTAACTGGAATATGAGATTTAGTGACTCTTGATAGGTCAATGAATGCATCTCACATTTGATTTGCAATATTTTGCAAATAAATTATCTTCAGAACTTCATGTTCACATTTATTTGTTCGAGGATCTAAATGTGATAATGATAATGCATTCCAATCTATCTTTTTCCTCAGCTGTTTATCTTCTCCCCCTAATGTTGGGTATACTGATTCATCAAAACAACAATCAACAAATCTTGTTGTGAATAAATCTCCAATCATAGGTTCCAAATATTTTATAATAGAAGGAGATTCATACCCAACATATATCCCCAACCTTCTTTGGGACCCATTTTTGTGTGTTATGGTGGAGCAATTGAAATATATATCGCACATCCAAATATTCTAAGATGGAAAATATTGGATTCCTGACCATAAGCCAATTGCAATGGGGAGAATTTTTGATAACTTGTGGGTCTTACACGCACAAGATTTGCTGCATGCAAAATAGCATGATCCCATAATGAAGTGGAGAGTTTTGTTCTCATAAGCATTGGTCTAGCAATTTATTGGAGGCGTTTAATCAATGATTCCGCTAGATCATTTTGAGTATGAACATGAGCAATCGGATGCTCAATTGTTATCCCAATTGATATACAATAATCATTAAAAGTCTGGGATGCAAATTCACCAGCATTATCAAGACGAATTATCTTAATTGTATAATCTGAAAATTGTGCTCGTAATTTTATTAATTGGGCCAGCAACCTCGGAAACACCATATTGCGGGTTGATAATAAGCACACATGTGACCATCCAAATAATATTTGAATGGTCCACATATATCACCCTGTATACGTTCCAGAAATGCTGGGGATTCAATTCCCACTTTGATTACTAATGGTCTAGTAATCAATTTGCCTTGAGAACATGCAACACATGAGAATTCCTTAAATTGAAGAATCTTTTGGTTCTTCAAAGAATGCCCATGTGAATTCTCAATTATTTTGCGCATCATATTATAACCGGGATGATCCAACCAGTTAATACCAAATTATAAAATCATTTGAGTTAGTAAACTTTTGGTTTACTATGGCATGTGTTTCAATCATGCTAATACTTGTACAGTATAAGCCAGATGAAAGAGCAGGTAATTTTTCAAGTATAAACTTTTACTGACATCATTGTAGTAATATAAAGATACTTATTTTTTTAATCATTTGTTGTCTCAATATGATAGCCATTTTGGCAAATGTCTTTAAAACTTAATAAATTTCTTTGAGACTACTACAATATAATGCTTCATCAATTGTTAAATTTGTTCCTCCGGTAAGAAGTAGATTAGGTTTACCAGACCCTTCAATTAATTTTGTGCTACCAGAAATTGCATTAACATTAGCTTCTTTCATAATCAAATAAGAGAATTATTTATTATCTCTTAAAATAGTATGTGTTGTAGCACTATCTATAAGGTACATATCATCATAACTGATTTTGGATCCAATTAATGAATGAGAGATTTCCATTCTCTTCATAAAGATTAAATTTTTTTATAAGGATATGAAAAACTAACTTAACAAACTATAAAACTAATAAAGATATAATGCTTAGCATTTAAGAAGAACATAGCTATTTCCCTTTTCCCTTATTTTTAGAAATAGAAAGATTATATTAATAACTGATATGCATCATTACAATATAGTAGCATATTTAATTGACTTGCCATTACAATTCAGAGGAAAGGGAATATTAGTGTTATCACAAAAATGTAGATGTTATAAATGTAAAAGAAAATAATAACTATTCTTATAATTTTACTTTTTCAACTAGATGATGAGTTCTTTTGTCAATATTCTCATAGAAGTCTTTAACTCTCAAATGAGTATTATTTGAGAAGTCTTTGAAACCATCATCATCTTTATAAGCAAGATTTGCCTCAATATCATCATATTTATTTGAGGGGGTTTCTCCACTCTTATCATTATGAAAGGCCAAGTGAGCCTCCATATTATTTTCTTTTCTTTTGAGGGAGGCTTAATAAAGCTTGACAAAATGATCGGGCATACGACAATCACGTGCCCAATGTCCTTTCATGCCACATCGATGACAAATATTATTTCTTCCCTTGAAAGTATTATTTTGAGAAACTCTGTTATTCTCATATTTATTTTCATGATGACGATAATTATTTCCTCTGCCACCACACCTTCGCCTGTGCCTCGATCATGACCACGGTGATGGCCACGATAATTATTGTCTTAATTTAGACTAATTAGACCTTGCTACAAATATTCGCTTCTGGGGATGGAGCAGAGCTAGTGGGGCGGGCTTCATGATTTCTCATCAGCAAAGTATTATTTTGCTCAGCCACAAGTAGACATGTAATTAATTCAGAATATTTCTTGAATCCCTTTTCACGATATTGTTGTTGTAGCAACACGTTTGAAGCGTGAAAGGTGGAGAGAGTTTTCTTAAGTAAATCATCATCAGTGATACTATCTCCACATAATTTTAATATTGAACTCACTTTGTGAATAAACAGAATTATATTCAGTTACAGATTTAAAATCTTGAAATCGAAGATGTATCTATTCATATCGAGCTTTTGGTAATATAGTAAGCTGTAAGTGGTCATATTGATCCTTTAAATTATTCCGAAATTCAAGTGGATTTTTCACAGTTAAATATTTATTTTTTAAATCTTCATGAAGATGATGACGAAGAAAAATCATAACTTTCGCTTTATAGGCCTTTAGCGTTAAGGTGAATTTCAGCGTCAAGGATCCATGATAAATAATTTTTTTCGGTTATATCAAATGCTACAAATTCAAATTTTGATAGGTTCGACATGATGAAAACTTAAGAATGATCAAAGATGACTTGCGAATAAAATCTTTTTTTTTATTTTGATGCAAATAAATTTAAGTAGATCCTTAAGATATAAAAGCAAGTTGGTAATATATTATCTAATTAATCTTCAACCAACTCAAAGTAAAACTAGTAATAGAATATAAATTTATATTAAACAATAGTCCTATTATAAAATTTGTTATAACAATATAGCATGCTTAAATGGAAATTTGTTCAAGAAATAAGGTATGATGATAATATTATAATTATGTATTATATGATATAAGAATAGCTAGAAGAAGATTGTATACGTACTGAGATTGGAGCTTCGTGCTGATAACGTGTTGTGAAATGATGAGAATATGGTAAAACTAAGAAAGAATATAGAAGAGAAGATGTAGTAGTATTTCTTATTCACCCTTGTTTCTTTCTTTTCCCTCTACATATTTTATTACAAGAAAGAGGTATTTATACTTGTATATACATGATCATTTATGGTTTTCTCATTGGCATGTATATTAAATATTTTAGATGGATAATTAAGTTATAACACTAATAAAAAGGAGTGTAAATCTATTAAACACATAGATATATTGTGTGTATATTTATGTTGCCACAAAATATATTATATGAATATAAAAAATATTTATTTTGAACCTACATTTTACGGACACAAATATCATTTTAACTTATTTTTGATATTGGATCCGTGCTTGCGGCTTGTTTATTGTCTAGGTACGTTTGCCTAGAGGGTTGCATTTTTATTCTTGTCAAAGCTTTTTGGTTTTTTGTCAGCAAAGAATTGCCGTTGTACTTGTCGAGTGAAGGCGGAAAGAAATCTCAGAATGGCCCATGTGCTGAAGAATGTCAAGGTGCCACCCAACTCCGCCAGTTTGGAAGAAGCTCGAGCCCGCACCTTTGAATTCTTCCGGATGTGCTGCAGATCCATCCCTCATATAATGGAAATCTATAACTTACACGATGTCGTTTCCCCATCCCAACTCCGTTCTGCCGCCGCCGCTGAAGTTCGCAAGAATGCCAATGTCACTAACCCTAAGGTATCAGTTTTCTGTATAGTTTCGGATTTGAGACCCAATTAGGCGATATTCCATTCAATTAGAGAAAATTGTTTGGTGTGAATTGGGGTATATAAAATTGAATGCTTTCTTTGGGTGCTTGGGATAAGTTAATAATCTGATTGGAAAGATGTTGGTTAGATTCTCTGAAATTATTTCTTGGTTTACTTCTGATTTACTGTGGCGTTTAAGTAAAATATTGCAGTTCGAGAAAGCTATGACCTTGTTGAGTCTTACTTTGAGCATAACAACTTTTTATTTATTTTTGTTGATTCAAGGAGAAAAAGGGGAACAAACGGGAGGGAATAGGATTTAGGAATATTTGCTGGAAGATGGATTTTGTGCTTGACTTTTAAAATTCCACCTTTAAGATACAATTGCAATGGATATTCCTTTTAACATCTTTCTTGAAGAGCAATTAGATATACACTGTTTTTGGTTTGTGCGTGCTGACACAAACTTCATTTCTCATTGCAGTAGAGCATTTTGTTAAATATGAATTCCCAAAAGGAGATGCTAATGCTCATAATTTGGAGTTGAGAACCATCTAATCTGTATTGACTTTAGTTTAAAGTTACTCTTGAATTGAATTCAGATATAGGATTAAATCTTAATCTTTTGTTTGGAGCTGATATTATGGGCAAGATTGTAACAAATTTTGTTAAAACTGCATTTTAGTAGTTGAGCTGACACATCAGAAGTTTGGAGCTAATTCATTTGGATCAAAACCATGTTTGAGTTTCTTTTACCTTAGTAATACTACCTCAGGTTTTGGTGTAATAGATTCATTAGATGGTTGATGACATCTAAATTGGTTAGGTCTTGGAGATATTGGTTGTAGGATTACATAAACTTGTGAAAGTAATAGTATTATTTAATATCATGAGATTTACAGCTATTTATGAAGGGGCTTGGCCTGATGTTAGAACTGAAAAACTGTGGGTTAGGGACTGGTTTAAGGTCTGGAAACTGTAAGGTTTGCTGCCTTCTATAGGTATGTGTCCACAGTTGTTCTTTCTTGTAGAAAACATTTACAAAGTAGTAAAGTGATTCATTTGCAGTAAAAGTAAGTGCTGGCCAAGAAAATAAAACATAGGCTATTTTGTTATTAGATTAAGGCCTTATTACTAAGCCAACAGACAACTTCCGGCTATCTTTATGCATCCTTGTGATGTCATTCTGAGTGTTATCTTCTAATAAAGAACTCTTTGATTATTACCTAACTTCCGGAACTTGGTTCATTCTTGCTTTATGATTGTATTGTATTTCTTGATTTTAGCATTTTATCATTTCTCATTGGAAATGGATACAAGCAAACTAGCAGGCAATATAGGATTAAAAATCTATTCTTCCTAGGGAACAAGAAAAGTCAAACTTTAAGGGAGCATTTGCTTCAAAAATTTAAAGAAGAATTTTTTACAGAAAACTTTTCAATATTTTGCACGAACTGTTTTTCAACCAAACAATCCGTCATGGATTTATTTTGAAAGGTTCTCTTTTCCCAGGTTAATGGTGTTCTTTTCTTAAAATTCAGAGGCATTTGGACAAAAGAAGTTCTCTTAACAATTCAAGAATTTTTTGGTGCAATTGTTCTTTTTCCTAAAAGTGTTCCATTTTTTTGTTGAAAGAGTCTACGTGCACTTTTTGAACTAGAAAAAGCTTCTGCAGTTGAAAGGAGAAGACAAAACATGTCTTGTTGAAGACAAAAAAAATCTTCTCCCAGGCACATTCACCAAGACTTCTCTCTCCTACTTCTCTAGGAGGGGAGAACACCTCTTTCCAGCGGCCTTCAGCCAGAAACATCCTTTCCTTATTCTATCACCTTTTGGTGGTAGTCCTTTTTTTCCCCGACCAGTCATCTTTTCAAATGGAGGAAAACAGAATCTATCCAATGCAGGGGTTAAATCTTTCAAAGTTACCAGATGGACAGTTGTCAGCGATATTTGGTGGGTCGAGAGGAGTCGTAACATGATTAGAAGTTCGACCAAGAATGTGATGATTATGATATGGATCTGCAATATCCTCAAGGAAGCTTTTAAGGACGGGAAGAAGACAATCAGGAGATGGAAAACTAAGGAGAAACTATTAGAATTCTTCTGTACCAGGAGAGTTAATGCGCACAACACATATATGATTACTCTCTCGCTCCATAGAATGGAAAGATTGGTTATCATAATCCCACGAATGGTTTAAAATATAGTATGAAATGAGATAGCTTTTAAGATAGAAAGGTTCATTAATTGCCCCAACCAATAGATGATTGAAGAACCTCCCAGAATATTTAAAGGGGATTACACTTTTGCCGGAATAGTACAGGAAAGTAAATGGCAATCCTAACCCTCCGCGAATTAATAGTCACAGTTAGCATAGGAGATCATATCGTAGAGTCTCTCGGGTAAAGGACAATGGTATGTTCAAAAGATGCATTGTTGGATCTTTTGATGAGGGGGAATACAGAGATACCCACTCTGTCAGACTCAGACATTAGGAGATGGACTAGTCTCATATGGGAAGTTGTATCCTAGAATAATATCCACGAGATGGATGATAATATGGTCTTGTTTGAGTTCTCAAATAGAAATGGCAATTCAAGAGAAGATGGAATGAGGGCACAATTTTAATCTTCAATGGTGGAGCCCCATAGTTGGATGCGCACCATCCTCTCAAAACTGAAGCAGCACATTGATTCGACTACTAGGCATCCCTCTTCACCTTTGGTCACAGAAGATTTTCACCAAAATTGGGAACCTTTTTGGTGGATGTGTATCCACGAAAGAGAGAGAATTGAAGAACCAGTTTAAACAGGCAAGAGCACAAATATCAGGGGATGGTTGGACATGCCCCAACAAGGTGACAATAGAAAGAGATGGATTCAAATTTATATTTCTATTTGTATAGAGCAAAAAGCTTGATTTGAACTTGTATCGTCGGAGATGGTGAACTCCATTAAGAGTCTTGGATTCGAAGCTTTCTTTAGAACGAAGGATAGAAAATGTATTGAGAAAAGGAAAAGGAATGGGGAGCATGCAAAATTCTAATGAGGTACAATTAGAGATGCCTAGGGACACCTATCAAAAATTTAAATTGGGACCTGAGGTCACATGCAAAGGAAATGGAGGCACGTAAAATCTTCTTTCAGAAATTGGACCACTACAAAAGTCCCAAAGTCTTAAGAAATGATTTCGTCTTGACAAAGCAACCCAAGTCATTTTTAATGACTTAAAGGTGTCACAATTTGTAGGAACCTTAGATCCGTCGGCAAAAGAAGCAAAGAACTTTGATACTCGGACGATTTTTACAATGCTAGTGACAGAAAGAGGAACTCAACATTTGAAAAAAACATAAAATTGCCAGGGAGAGCTTTAGATGTAGGCAAAGAAGACATGGAAGAGGAAGAGATCTGCAATGACATTGTGATAGCTTTGAGTGATCAGTGATGATTCTTCAGCAGATGGAGAACAAGTACCAAAAGGGCAACGTATAACAGTGATTACACAAGAAGAGACACAGATTGAAGAATGGGTGGTGGAAGATACTGAACCAATTCAATAGGATCTGAGCTTAATTCTTCAAAATGAGAGGCCGACAACTACCTAGATACGATAAAACATGATTAAAATGGGGAAACTTTTTGGGGTCAACTTCCAGGGATATTAAGAAGAAATGCTAGAAATATTACTGCAAATAGATAGCTGCAGATAAATAAGGAAGATAAGACTAAGAGCTGGCTTATTTTAGGTTCTTTTTAGCCAAAATAGCTTTTAAGCAATTTGTAGTATTTGGGTAAAATTAAAAAAGTATTTTTAAACATTTTTAAAAAGCCAAAATAACAAAAATAAACCCATCAAAACATGCTCTAAGGCCTTAATCAAGAGGCCTTGAATACAAAAGGACTAGGAACTCAAAGGGGCTTACCTCTTTTTATGTGAAATTTGAAAGTGATGGGAAAAGGGTTTGGGAAAGAAGGAGATCTTTTGTAATGAAGTTCAAATTGGTGTCATTGGAATGAAGGGGATTAAACAATAGGGATAAAAGAAGAATTTCAAAGAGTCTAATTTACGTCTAGATTGCGGATATTATGCCTTTTGGAGTCCAAATTGGAGGGGGATGTAAAAGAGATTATCAAAGACTTATGGGGAGGGAGATGTGGGAATTTTGCCTGCCTAGAAGTTAGGGGCACTAGAGGGGGTATTCTAATGATGTGGGATAGTAGAGTTTGGAAAGGGAAGACCCTGTAAATTGGATCATATAATTTATCTTGCAAGTTTGTGTCACTTCTACCAGATTTTGAGTGCCACATAATTGGTGTATACGCTCCAAATTGCAGATATAAAGGGGAGCATGCGTGGGAGGAAATAGGAACAGTTAGGGGTCTGCCGGATAGATAATGGGCTGTTTGTGGAGATTTTAGTGTCACAAGGTTTCCTTCTGGAAAAATTAACTGCAGAAGAACTCTAGCTACGGAGAATTTTCAGACTTCATTGAGGATATGAACTTGATGGATCTTCAACTGTAAGGGGGTTGGTTCACCTGGTTCAAGGGAGAAATTGCATGATTGCATCTAGAATTGATAGAATCCTAAATCTCCGATGAGTGGGATGACAGGTTTAGTAATTTTGAACAATTACTTTTGCAAAGATTGGAATCTGATAACAGCCCTGTTTCATTACAATGTGGAATTTGGGAGCAAATAAATCCTATTTCAAATTCAACAATTATTGGTTGACTATTGAGGGATTTATGGAGAAAATTTGACTGGTGGAACTCATTTGATTTCACAGGCAAGCCTGATTATATTTTGGCTTTCAAACTCAAAGCCTTAAAAGGCAAGTTAATAAGCTGGAGCAGAAGTAGCAAAGGTAACTTGGGCATTCCAATGACAGATTTTGAGTCAACTGATTACACCGGATGTTGTACATGATAATGAAACTCTGAGTTTATGACAGAGGAGAAATCATTTCTGAAGGCTTCTCTCTTGATGGAATATATAGAACGCATCAAAATGAAGAAAGGTACTAGGAATGCATTCCCACATAAACTTGTCCAGAAAAGTTAGCACGCTACACACCTTTACTACTTATAGGTGAATTTAATACAACCCCGAGACATGTAATACCACTCTTACAGTATGGGATATATTACACTTAGCACCAAGTCAAAAATTATAGTGTTTTTTATATCTTTTATGTTTCGTTTTCTTAAGTAATTAACCTTTCTTTTGTTAATTATATTTACACCTATTCATCCCTAATTAATTATTAAAGTTCTCTAATAACTATATCTTCTTCATTACTAAATCTCACCTATTTCTTTTTTCATTTCACTGGAAAAATCATGTCCACTCATCTTCAATATTAATTCTTTGTTCACCACCATCACTATATCATCTTCAATCTTTCTTCTTCATCTTCATCACCCACCACCAAATATCACCACCACCATTATCAAAAATCCAAATACAAAGCACCAATTACTTTTAGAAATAAATCTTGATTTTTCACCAACTCCATTGAATTAAAGTTCAATTCTTTATGAATTTTAGCTAGATTTCTTCTCTTTTTTGTGGGTTCCGAAGAAAATCAAGATTTAAAATGTAGAGTAAATGGAGGTAAGTAAAGCTTGCATTGAGTTTAAATACATGTCTTTATGTTTCAAAGACATTTGAAGGTTCACCGGCGACAACAACGGGGATAGTGGTCCAAGGAGGCTTTTCCGATGTTGCTTTGTTATCTCACACTTTGAGATTAGGGTGAAAAATAAAAAATCGTGATGAAATATAAAGGGAATAGAGGATGGTGTGTGAAGAAGAAGAGACGTGGGTGGGGGGGGGGAGGTGATTTTGATTTTTTTACTTTTTATCTGACAAATAGATTTTTTTTTAAAAGTCAGTTTTAGGGGGTAAATAGATTCATTTTTAGATAATGAAGGTGTGGAATAGGTCGCCATGATAGTTTAAGTATGTGACGGATTTTTTAAGGCAAGTTCGGGGGAATATATGCCTTTTCCCAATGAAGAAATTGCACAGAGACAAAGATGTAGGGCTTTATGGCTTAAACAATGAGAAAAGAAAACCAACTTCTCCCATAAAGTGGCCAATGCACATGAGAGAAGCAACAACATAGACCTACTAGTGACCAAGATGAAACTGTGAAAGATCCAGGAAGAATTAAGGGGGAAAATTATTGAATTCAACCTGAAACTTTATTCTGAGACTCTAGAATGGGAGACCATCTTGCAACCTTTTCAACTGTCCAGGTTGCAAGTGCAATTGGGGGGGGGGGGGGGTGAATTGGCCAATTTTTTGATTTTCTCAAACGACGTAACTGACTTCAGTAATCAGCTCTTAAGCAGTAGTAAGCAATTAGTAGAAATTACAAGGATTAAAGTGCTGAAATAAGAATGACGTTAGATGTTCTTATGTTGGTTGGTATCCAGAATGGATCTTAGTCCAGTCTCAGTGGATTGCAAGGGTGTCCTGTTTAGCTTTTGAGTAACTTGATTTTTTACAGAGTTTAGTGAGTGTAACTCCTATGTCTACACACAGTTTCCTTCTTTCACTTTTGATACAAAGCCCCACGAACAATATCTTTCTCTTCTCACTTTTTTGAGTACAAAGTAACACACTAAGTATTACAATGGTTAATAAAAGTAGAGCAAAGCTTGAGATGGTTCAAACAATATGTATTATGTTTCTTCTATCTTCAGAGGCCTATAAATATTTATGAAGGAACCATTTGGAAGATCTTCAAAGAGAAGGCAACCCTAGAGATTTTGATCCTGGGAGCAAGGAGGATATCCTTATTTCAAGAATAAGTTGAAGTCATGCTTTGACTTTAGTATTTGATGCAGATCCTTTCCTTCTATTTCACTGAGTACGGAGACTTGATTTCTTCCTTAAAAATCGAGATTTGATTTTTTCCTTGATCAAAGAGTATCCATTACTCCCTTGCTGAGTTGCTTCCTTAATTGATTTCCATATCAATTAAGCTTTTTGGTACTTTATGCTTCTTTCATATGAAGCTTCTTGGTACTGGATACATTCCTTGCTGATTTCTGTTCCACCGATTTCATTGATTGACTTTCCTGGTACTTGCTTTCCTTTCTTAAATTATCCTAAAAAAGGATCCTTGATATGCTGATTTCCTTTTGGGCTGCTGGCATTGTAGTTTTCCTTTTTGTGATGCTAAGTAATTGTTCCTGCACAAAAACAATCATCATTAAAACCAACGCTAACATAGTTATCACTGAAGATGAAAGAAAAGCTCTTCAAGGTGATTTAGAAGATCAAAAGGTGTATTCATGCCTGAAGATGGGTGCCACAGACAAAGCTCCTGGGCAAAATGGGTGACCAATGGGTTTCTTTATCAAATGTTGACTGAAGCAGGACATCATGGATACTTAAAAAGAATATCACTCCCATGGAGTCCTTGAGAAAAGCCACAATGCAACTTACATAGCTTTGATTCAAAGGAAGACTGGAGCAATGGAATTGAGACCCTTTAGACCCATAAGCCTTATAGCCATTGTCTACAAGCTACTCTCGAAGGTCCTAATAGAGGCTAAAATGGGTTATTGACCTTGGTGAATGTTCAACAGATGGCTTTCATCAAGGAAGAACAAATAATGGATGCGGTTTTTAATTGCTTGGACATTGGAAGGCCTATAACCATGATTCGCTCATGTATGTGTTTTGGAGGTGAATGGATTAAATGGATAAGCTATTGCATCTCAACTGTTAAGTTTTCAATTCTTATCAATGGTTCGCCCCAAAGATTCTTCTCCCTTCACAGAGATTTAAGACAGGGTAACCTTTTGTCCCCTTCCTTTATATTTTAGTAATAGAGATATGAATAGCATGATTGAGGTGGGAAGAACCAATAAACATCTCAAAGGTTCTGAGATGACGACAAACTCGAGTCATAGTGCCAACATGAAGTCCCACATCTTCAGTATGCAGGCGACGCCTTGATATCTTATGATAATGAAGAAGACCAACTGAGAATTCTGAGAAGTATCTTCTTGTTGTTTGAAGGAGTATCTGTCTTACACATAAACTCGAGAAAGAGTCATGTGTATCCCATCAATGAAGTACCTGATGTGGAGGAACTGGCTATTATTCTGGGTGGAGAAGTAGGAACACTACCTAACTATTATCTGAGAATGCCGTCAGATGCCAAATCAAGGTCCAAGAATATTTGGATTCAGTGACTGAGAAGTGTGAAAAGAAGTTAACAGATGGAAATCATAGTATCTATCACTAGGGGGCTGGGTTACTTGATTCTGTACTGGATGCATTTTCCAACATATATGATGTCCATCTTCCTCATACCATATGGGATTGTAGATAGACTAGACAAGCTCAGGAAGATATTCTTTGGCAAGGAAATAAGGACAGAAACATATTCTATTTAGTCAAATGAAGTAAACTTAAGTGGATAGGCATCGCGAACCTAAAGTTGAAGAGTAAGGCTCTCAGATTGAAGTGGTTGTGGAGGTACTCACAAGCACCTCAATCCTACTTCGGAAGCATTACTAAGACAAAATGCCACAAATGGATGACCAAGGAGGTGCATACTCCTTATGCAGGTGGGTAGGTAGTCTGGAAGTCCATAATAATACTTTGGTCTTTCATGTCGAATCATACAATTATCAAGGTGAACAATTGGGTGTTGCTTCTTTCTGGGAAGATAAGTGGTTGGCTCTCGATGTTTCAAGGATCTATTTTCTGACATTTATGAGCTGGTTGTGCAACAACAGAAGAGTGTAATTGAAATTTGGACTCCCCTAGGGTGAAACATTCAGTTTAGGAGGAATTTCAATGATTGGGAAGTAGAAACACTGACTGGGTTCTATAGACAGCGGGAAGCATTCAAAGACATTACAGTAAGGCATAGACGAATTGTGGTGGAAAGAGGACAGGAGGTGCATTTTTAAGGTAAGCTCAACATACAAATTCTTCATCCAAGGCAATCAACAGTTGCACCAAGGGCCATGAAAGCACAGGTGGAAAGTGAAGATACCACCTAAAGTTGCATGGTTCACTTGGCTATTGGCAAGGGAATTTCTTTTGATTCAAGAAAAACTCAAAAAGGAAAACTATTTCTCTTTGTTCTAGATGTTACCTATGTGGTGAGGAGAAGAGGCTGAGACAGTCAGCCATCTATTTCTACAATGCAAGATTACAGCTCAGCTTTGGAGGATGTTTGTTAATTTTAGAGGCATTGTATGGGTAATGCCAAATAAGATTACACATGTATTGTATTAGGAGCAGGCCAGAGCAGTAGCTTGGATTGTCCATATCTGGTGGACAATATGGAAAGAGAGAAATTTCAGCTATTTCGAAGACAATAGCAATGTAAAGAAAAGATCAAACTGAATTACATTAGACCTTTTTGTTTCTGGCGCAAACAATTTACCTTGGACTTGGAGACACTGGTTCTATCATAGATATCCTAGGCTATTGTTAGATTTTGGATCAGTTTTCTTCTTTTTGATATGATGTAAATATGGTTTTCAGTACAACTAATGTGCTGTTTTAGTCAAATATAGACCACTGTTAACTTCTCAAACAAACAAAAAAGCTTTTGCACTCTCAAAATTCATGGTATTTCAGGAGAACTAAAACTATCTAAATACATCTCTTTTCCATGAAGAATTTTTTTTTCCCAAAACGCTTAATTCACCAAAAAATCCTGATGGCTTAACATTTGACCTGCAAGATATCGATCGTATCAGTATGAGTGCTCGTACATCAACATATACAAAATCAGCAGGCTTCTACACTTGGTCATTGTTGATAGATAAGGAGCTCTGTCTAACATAATTACCCTCAACCCGGAAAAAGTAAAATAAGGAATGTAAAACCAGAGATGTTCAAGGAACAGTTTCCACCTCTAACTCATACATTGATATTTTTCTGGAAGTCAGACCCACGGGATTTTCTCGTCAAGGCACTCAGTGCTATTTATTGTACTTGTATGTGAATCCACCTGTATTCTTATGCCGTTCCATTTGTATTACTATTAGTGAGGCAGTTCGATATCTTTTCCTCATTATACTCATCTTTATACAGGTAATTGACTTGCTGCTGTTCAAGGGCATGGAAGAGTTGAACAACATTGTGAACCAGTCAAAGCAGAGGCACCACATTGTTGGCCAATATGTTGTAGGTAACCAAGGTCTTGTGCAGGACGTTGCAGCCAAACATAAGGATACATCCGATTTCCTGAAAAACTTCTATAGCAGCAACTACTCCTAGATCACGTTTCTGTATGAACTATGCCATTTCTGGTGGGTGAAATTCACAATAATGATGAACATGTACTTGCATCTTACACTTAGATGCTTATTTCTGTGTTTTTTTTTTAACTTTCTTTGATTGAAGAGGATGCTCCGAGTCAAGAACCACCAATTGACAATTTCTTTTTTGATTTCTATTACTATGCAGCAAGGGTCTGAAAAGTATTTACAGGTGTCACGAATTGACAAATTTGAGATTCCTTATGTAGATTCTATTGCATTTGCTCCCTATGTTATGGTGCATGTTCTGTTTAAGGGAAGGGGTCTGTCACTTAATCGTTGTGACTTGTGTCATTGCTGCATCAAAGGTGAACATCTTGTAAAAGGTCTAGGCAATCTCTTTCCTTTACTGGATGGTATTTATGTTGCTGGGACTGTGCAAGCACCATTGCTGTCCAAAAAAGTAATGTTTCATTACCCTCATAAATTCTGAAAGGTACAAGTTGCCGTGCTGCGCAGGGTAGACTTGTATCATGTTTACAAATTCCACTAAGTTCTCAAGTTAGAAGACTTTTGCAGTTGATGGCACATTTTGCACCTTTCTGTTATATTGGAGAAGAATCTCCACTAAAAATTTATCCAAAACATGAATATGATCAACCTTTCAAATTACGTTTAAGTCTGAAATAAAGGAAAATAACCTATATAATAATTCTCAGTTTTTTAAAAAAGAAAAAACGATAAATGTAAAAAATAATTAGTTATGGTAACAAAGTTTGATTCTCTAATTCTGTTATTCAACTTTCGTGATTTTCTCAATCATTAATATACTCTCTCATATCCACAATACCACGTATACTAACCACAACCAAACTCTTTCTCTCCTCTCATAATTGTTTCAATGGCTGAAAGTAATAATTGAATCACAAAATTCAGTATTCAATCATTTTTTATTATTAATTTTTTGTTTTTAATCCACTCTACAGTATACTAAATTATTATATTGTAAATTTAGATAAATCGATATGGTTACTCATGAAAAAACTGATTGTGAGCTGGTATAATTAATAAATTGATTTCACAAAAATACTTTATATTTAGTGATTGTTATATTAGTTTGGTTATGCAGTAGGATTTTGTGTTTAGAGGTTAAAACTAAACAATCATTATATATAATGCTCTAATCGTTGTCGGTCGACCTAAAAGAAAACACAATGGCAAGATAACAATCTCGTCTAGAGGGCGGATGATACGTTATGTTTTTTTTTTTTGGTAGAACGCCAATCATGTCGGTGTAGTTTTATAAAATAATCTCAAAGATCATTTACACATAAGGAAAGTAGCAACGTATTTTTGTATGTGATTAATGTATGAGGGTTTGCTTGTCAAAAGTTAGTTTTGTAAAAAACGATTGAATATCATCCTAATATATCATTCACCTCCCTCGGTAATAATCATCTTTTATGTTATAAAGTGCATTCTCTTATAGTACTTAAGTGTTTAATACATATATTCTTCTCGATTAGAATTAATAATATATGATAATATCAATATATGCAAATACTTGTCAAAGTTGTCAATACCGAGAGAAATGCTTATCTCTTGTGCCAACACCAATAAAGTGCTCCATAAAATAACAACTTCCACATACTACACAATATAAAAAAATGATCACTATTTTTTCCCTAATAATAATGACATTAAGTAGAGCCATTATTATGTATATATAGTTTTTAGCAAAGATATTTCAAGGAGCTAACATATTTGATAAATAGTTATTCTATTAACAAAAGATTTGACTATATAGTTGAATAAAAAAAATTATGTATCCAAGGTATCTAATCTCGTTGACTAAAATTTCAACAATATGTCCTTATCAAGGATCGTGATGGATACACCTCAATAAGTATAGACATCACCTGATCTTTTTGCAAGGTCTCTACATCGATTAATAGTGAAACATAAAAATTAGGAGGAAGTAGTAGTAATTAAATTGTTGGAAATTATTGTCATCTTGTATTACTAATAAATTTATTTTTTCTGGGGAAATTTTTAAAAAAATGATTTACTACCAAATGTACAACAGAAGAAAAACGTACAAATAAACTACAAATTGGATAAAGAATTCCAATTGCAGTTCTGCACTTCATCTAGCTACAACTACATCTAAAATAAGATCAAACTATATGCACCTTCTATGTATGTCTTGTATCAATTACATAATTTTACTTTTCTTGTTCAAAGTAAAACTTTAAAGTATTATAACGACGACTTTATCCGAAGATGAAAGTGTTTTCAGCAAATGTGTTTATATTGTTCTTTTTACCATGTTGTTGAAGGTGAATATGCCTGCTTCTTCACAAGGGAAATTTTTTCCTTATTGCTTTCTCTTGGTTTAAGCGATGCCCTTCTTTCTGCCTAATAATTTGATTAAAAATAAGGACACCAAAAGGCTAAACTGTGTTTTAATTTCATAAATGATCACCTGCTGATAAATAGAGTAAAATCAATAGCCTCTCTTCAAATCATTGACCACAACATAGGACATGAAGCCTAGTGGGGTAACTCTAACATTCTCACTCTGACGGCGCGTTTGGTGACATTATCTTGTGCATTGTTCCATACCATATGTTGGGTGTGTGCATCCAGGAAGGAATTAAACCCTGAATTCAACAATAAACCATCTTTTGTATCAACTTTTTCCCAAGTCATGATAGCTTTTGTTCCTTGTAAGTTACTTTTGTGGTGATAACTTAAGAAACGATTATTTGAACAAGTGCACCACTTCAATCACGATGTTTACTTTTGAGGTTGTTAGACGCGATTCATTTAAAACAGTATGAATCATATTAAGTTAATTAGGAGGGTATTTAGTAATTTAACATTTAAGTTTAAGAGTTCATGCTTTTAAAGAAATATATATATACATACATACATATATACATAATAATAGGTTTTTGATATCAAGTACTCGAAAACGAACCCTCTAAAATAATGGGAGTGAAATACAAGGAAGAAGGATGAAGCAAAAGTACGATACTTAAATGCAAATAATGCAAGAATGTAAATGTAAATGCAGATGTAATAAACTAGGTGGCAGGAACGATCATGTGTTAGGTAATGTAATTAATTAATTAAAGGTAGGTGGCACCAATCTGTAATGACCCTTCATGTCATTTATGTGTTTCCAGCACTATCTTATCAGTTTGAGCATGTGCATAGCGACCTTAGGCCATTTTTGACTTGTTGGTACTGTTAGCGTGGTTGTTGGGTGAATCGATTGACATTTTATACATCTTTTCAAGGTGAACGAGAGATTAAAACTATAAAATGAGTTTTCTAGTAAAGTCCTAGTAAACAGCCTCGAGTGGAATTCTGACGGCTCCATCAGTTCCAGAACGGCTAATTTAGGCTAGGAGCAGGTTTGGTGCAATTATATTATGTTTTGTAAATTTTGCCACCAGAATTGGTTAATAATTGACTTTAGTCAACACCCTAAGAAAACGTGCTCTAGACGAGAATTCGATAGCACGGTCAGCTTCGAAACATCAAGGTTGGTCTAGAAAGCCCTTCGTTTGATATCGTGGACTTCTAGATGCGATTTGCTCCCCCCTTCCCGAGTCTTTCTGTTAAAAGTTGCATACAAGGAAGTGAGACCCACATCAGATTTTAACGACCTATGGTGGGAATTTTTTCTGTGCCATTTGATCTGGAATGTCAAAATTATTAGAGTTACATAGTTCGTTTGTTAAAATAGAAGTCCGAACGAGCCTAAAACAGCAAAAAAAGGAATTGAAGGGTTGCTAAAAGGGGTGACATGGCAAGTTCTGGTGCTACCACATGGCGTGATCTAGCGTTCATATATATATATATATGGCTTCTAGGTGGTTAATTGCATATATACATATATACATGTGTTCCCCTAGTTTTTGGCTATAGACTCTAGGTGATGTAATGGTCATTTTACGGATATTAGTTTGGTATTTCGAGTGTGGGCCCTATTTTTCCTGATTTTAGTCATAATTAATGTATCTTCCCCCATTTCTTAAGATATTTTAGCTAAGACGGTCGTATTTATGTTTTGATTCATGTTTTGACAACTAAGCAGTGTTTGGAGGTGATCGGGAAGGGGAAAGCTCATGTAGACTGATTTGGAGCGCATGGAGTCACCTTCTAGGTACGCTAGGCTTCCCTCACCTTTAGATTGAGTTGAAATGTATCTATATTGGGGGCCAGTTGTTGTTAGAAGTTCTGAGTAGGATATGTATATATGTTGTTGAGGCTGAATTGTCATTTGGGTTCTTGTTACCTGTATCTGTTGTGTTAGCTGGTGTTGATATGGAGGGGACTATTAATGTTTCTAGTAAGGGTTGTAAAGGCGATATAGAGCGTGATTGAGGTAACGTAAGCATTGATGTTACCTGTGTACATATATCTGTCTGTTTAAGTGTTGATTTGCCCTATCAAGCCTACAAATATTGATACCTACGTTATGTTCGATATGTTTTCTGGTTGCTTGCTACTTATGCTATGAGTATGTCCTGCTTAAGGTTCTCCTTCCCCTAGACTGAGCTGAAATATATGGTATATGTCTGTATATGGTTAGGATTTACTAAGTATAGGATATACATGATGATTTGGGCTTATGATCACTGCTTTGAGTACTGTAATAGCTGTGACTATTATACTATCTGGGTTTTAGCACTGTTAAGTTATGAATGAGCTTGGTGAAGGTTGAATGTGGGCTTATGCCATGTGACTAGTACTTATACTTAACTTAATGCTTGTCTATCCGTGGGAGTAGCCTGGTGCTAGTTGTATGTAATGCCCTGAGAGACTAGTTGTTATTTGTATTCTGTGCTACATATTTCCGACCTTGTTAATATGATTCTGTGGCTACCTATTGTACTTAGTAGTTGGGTTATTCATGGTTATTCTGGATAGTTGTAGTTTTTTTAGACTGTAATGTACTTGTCTATGGCTAGACACGGTCTTATACTGCTTTTGTTGATACGTATGCCAACTTGGTCGCTTGTATACTTGCTGGGTTGTTTGATACTAGGGGAAACATGCCATATTATGGGAAATGGGTTGTCCGTTATTTCTTGACTATATGTTGTACTATTATACTGGACCTCTGATTGTTTAGTGACGGGGTTGTAATCCTAACTATGAGATATATGTTATACCCTAGGAATTTGTTGGGTTATCTATTATTCTGGGGACTCTGTGTTGCATTGATTAGCTAGTTTGCCTACAACTTATTCTGGGGACTTGTTACATTTACCAGCTGGCCTGTATATTGTTGCCTGGTTATTTATTACGCTTATCAGCTGGGTGGCTAATATGGTTCTGGATATATGGGATACTTCTGGTTATCTGCTCTCTGTGGGTCTTAGCCTAGGGTTAAGCTAGTGCTTCCTTAGATTTTCCTTACTCAGGATGACTACATACATACATAGTAGGATTGGGAAGACACATCAGATCAGGTGTTGCAGATCGACATGATACACATACATCTTAGGATCGGGTAACTCATTCTTTCACGAAAGGGGATTCATCCCACCACTATATATATACACACACATGTACATCTCAAGATCGGGTGCCACAATTCGACACGATGTACATACATCTTAGGATTTGGTGTCACGGTTCAACATGATATACATATATCTTAGGATTGGGTGACATATTTCGGCGTGATATATGCATATACGGTTGTTACCCCCTCCCTCACCAATACACCTATCCACCCCCTGATTGTGCGTGAGTATACCTTCTGGGCTTATGGGGACCCAGTTGGCATACAACGGTAGATAATAGGACCTTACATCCATGTACAATATTGTACCTTGACCATATGACAGTTGTGATATGGTTTTGCTTGGGTTTCGTCTGTTGGTTTTGTAGTACACTGCCTAATCCTGCTCAGTTGGTCCCTCCTGGTTTTACTTGGTTGGTTCTTCTAGTTCTGCTCAGTGGAGCTCTCCTGATGCCACAAACATAGCTGACACTTAATCTTCGGGTTCCATTAGTCGTTATTATTGTATATTGGTTGGGTTATTCCGTTGGGGGTTCTATGATTCTCTGGACATGCTTACCTTTGGACTTGAGTTCAGATAGCTTGTTCTGCAGTATTTTATTACATTTGTTCTTACCACATTTATTGTATTTCACTCAGTCGGTTGATGATGCCTACTGGGTGCCTTACGCCAGTACTCACCCTTATATTTCTGCATCTGCTCATGGTGCAGGTCCAAGCACAGGTCGAAAGCATTGCACTAGGAGCTTTGTACAGCTATAGGAGACTTTCGATGAGCATCAACAACTTTGGGATATTCTACAGTCTTCTTTTTTTCTTTGGGCCATCTTTTGTATGTAGACATTGGTCTTGTACCTTTATAGGCTGGCTTGTATATGTAGGGGCTTATTCTGGTTATGTATATAAATATGTATCTATTTTTATTTTGAGTCTATATTAGCTCTGTACAGGTGACTTCCAGGTCTTGTGGGTAGGTTGTTGTTAGCTTGTGGTGCATGTTAACAATTATCATTATGAGTAGCTACTTAGAAGAGGTATGGTGGATTTGGATTGTCTTGCTTGTAGATGGGATCTAACAGACACTATCATGACTTGAGCGTCAGGTCATGATAAGGTGGTATCAGAGCTTTAGGTTTGCTGGTCTCATTCGCACAGAGCTATCGTCTAGTAGAGTCCTGTAGATGGGTGCGAAGATGTCCATAACTTATCTTCAGGAGGCTACGGGATGCGTAGGAAACTTCCTCTTGTTTTTGATTCTACTCGTGTGGTATTGCCAGCGGTTTATCAATTCCAGGAATTTGATTGTTGATGTCGCCCAAGCTACACATCCTTTTTGAGGCTAAAGCGGTCGTTGTTAAGATATAGAACCTAACCAAGGTTAGGGTCAAACCCAAGGGAATATGGTAGACTTAGAAGAATTCAATAATGCAATTCGGGTTATTAACCAACTTATCTCCCCAAAGAGGGGGGGGGGGGAGGTTTATAATAACAAGTTAAAAGTAATCATAGACTAAAAAAAGTGTTCAAACCAATATGGAGAGAAAATAGGGTATTGTGTTCCCCATGATTCCCTGACTTATCATCACCGGATAACCGAATTCTCTTCTACTGTGTAGCATGTAGAATGATAAGTTCACCAAAACCTTTGGCCCAGGCGAGAGGAGAATTTCACTACGTGACTTGGTCAATCCCTGCAATGTGACATTACTAACCCTTACCTATTGTCCCAGTACAACCTTCCCTTGGCCCAATTTGGTTGATTAGACGAGAAAGATCGATCGAATTCTATTAATTAGTCTCTTTTTCTATTTATTACTACCTTGGTCCAGTTAGTAACACTAGGCGGGTTCTAATATTGGTGACCATTAGAAAACATGCAAAACGACGAGAATTAATTGATACATATATGCACACTTTTCAAGAATTACGAATTATCTGATTTTACTTTATTAGTTGTTCATGGTTCCCACAACCCTAGTTGTAGATTTAGCTACTTATGATTTGTGTAGATGCAAGACCTATGAATTTGAATAACACAAATAGAGCACTTGCACAATTGAATTAAGCACAAGAAAATCCAAGCTTTAACGAGAATCACAAGATTGTAATTAGAAGATGAAATTAAAGTATACAAGTGTTTCTCAAAGTCTCCAATGTTTTTCTCTACTGTTTCTCACTCTAAACTTGCTGGATCTTCGAAATCCCTAAGAAAAATAACCTAAAACGCTTTTTATAATGTTTAAAATACAAGTCCTAAACAAAATAAGATAACTTGGTTGGCTCACTTCACGAGATGCACTATGGGCCGTATTGTGATTTACGACCCTTAATCGGGCTTTTGTATTTCATTGCTTCAATTCTGGACTTGGCTTCTATGAAACCCCTCTACGGCCCATAAAAGATTCTACAGTTCGTAGGGGGTTTCGTCTGATGAAACTTTAGAAAGTCCTCCTTCTCTGATCCTCAAAGTATGAGACTCGATCTACGACTCGTAAAGTGTTCCACAACTCATCTGCGTGTTCGTAGACCAAACTCAAGAAATCTACCCTTCACTAGAAATGCACACAAAACCTCCCTCATGGCCCATAGAATGCTCTACGGCCCGTAAAGGATCTCGTGGATCCTCAAAATCAGCAACTTCTGCCTATTTTGCTCAAAATCCATGCCAAACCTGAAATCCTGCAAAACAATCAGAAAAACATATCAAACCTACTAACATCGCGTTGAGAACACATAAAATTCCAAGTTTTAAGCATCAAAAGTGTTGTATCTTGATAGAACATCAACGCCTTCAACTTAAAATTGTTGCTTGTCCTCAAGCGACGGACTCAATCTATATAAGCAGTATAGTAACACATAGACCTCAATCTAATGGCATATATCTTATCAAACTTAAGCCAAGATACCCACACCACTTTTCAAAACATAATGAGACAGCTATCCAGCAAACCAATACAGACTGATGCATGCGATAATGCTACTATGACAAGCAAGGTACTATCAACAACCACAATCACTGAGTAAGTCTAATATTAACAATGCAATGCAAGTGTCCTCATAAAAAGAAGTCCCATATCTCACTCTCAATGATGTTTTCATGCATAATCTTGGGACTATACGAAATCACTCACTCTTACAAGTGACATTTATGTATCATGCTCAGTACCATATGTTTGCCCCTATACTTATGACTAAGACCTTTGACTACTTGGACTAGGATCACTTTAGGACTTTACAGGCTTGTAACGTAGGCTTAGGGGGCTTTGGTATGATATTTTGGGAACATAGTGACTAAAGGCCCTCCTTCACACTGCGTGTTTGTACACTTTTGCCCTACCAACACTGTTACTTTTTATTTCATTATCCCTTTTTCCTATTTCAAGCTTTTCTGGGTGCTTTCTTTTCATTTTTCAACTTTTTCCTTGTATTTACACTTCATTTTTCTTTTTTGCTCATAACTAAGGTATCACTTATTTTTCTTGCACCCAGTACATGATTTTTTTCTCCTTCTCCACATATCACTACTCAGGATTTTACAACTAATAAGGCTAGGTCACTTAGGGTTTTACAAAAAAAGGATACATGTTTGGCTCAAACATTAGGATCAAGGGACATTGCACACATTTGGTTGGTCATTTAGGCTAAGTGGACTGCTATGAACAATGGCCTAAGATCCTTTCCTGACCAACTAATCTAAAGTCTAAACCAGAGTAACAGGGAAAGTTCTGAATTGAACCCAAATCATGAATTTAGCAATTTAAGCTCACACTCACATAACACCGATTACATTATCAACAAAAGACTCTCAGATCATGTTTTTCATCTCAATTCTATCTTCACTTGTCAGAAAAACACTGTCAGCACACTTAAACATGCACGGTTGCTATCTAGACTAACTAATCAAAAATTTGGTGGGTATCATTTTTCCAAGAAAAAACATAAACATACATATGCCATAGATCTCAGTACTATATGATGCTAACACTACCTAAACATCCTAAACATGCTGGTTCAACAGAAAATAAATATCCACGAGGAAAAAGAATACAGGCAAGAAAACCTTAGGATTCAAAAATTAGGGTGGTTATAGGACAAGGCTACTCAAACTTCACTGAGTCCCATAACTACCCACACCTGCATTGTCCTCAATGCACACAATCAAAACCAAATAAAGAACCAATGTTAAAAAACATACCTGGGCATCTAAGCGCCAGTCTCTACCTTGGGTTGCCTCCTAAGCAATACCTGTTATATTATCGTGGCACGATTCGGATAACTTGGTTACACAGACTTGACCAAGTACCCAAAACTCGTTCTTCAAATCATCTGGCCTCTTCATAGACTGACATATATTGAAGACAACTTCTTTATTGTTAAGTCTAAACCTGAGTTGACCAACTTCCATATTCACTACTGCTCGACCAGTGGCTAGGAATGGCCTTCCTAAGATGATTGGGACGTCGGAGTCGACTTCGCAATCTAGTATCACAAATTCTGTGGGGAATATGAAGTTTTCAACCTTAACAAGCACATCGTACAATATCCCTACAGGCTTCTTCATCGTGCGATCAACTATCAACAACCCCATGCTCGTCGGAGTAGGGGCTCCCAATCCTAGCTTCTTGAAGATCGCAAGGGGCATTAGATTAATACTGCCATCGAGATCACATAATGCCCTTTCGAACTCCACATATCCTATGATATAGGGTATGGTAAAAGCACCAGGATCTTCTCGCTTTTGAACCAAGGACCTCGTAGCAACTGCATTGCAATGTTAAAGCCCTTGGGAGAGCTCATAATTCACAATGCTCTTTTTCATAACCAGGTCCTTCATGTACTTTGCATACCCTGGCATCTTGTCCAACGCCTGGATGAGAGGGATGTTGATGGAGAGTTGCTTCAGCATGGAGAGCAAGTGCTTGAACATGGGAAAAGAGGAGGAGGCCTGGAAATGGGTTTTAGCCTTTGTGGTGCATCTACAGCATCACTCACACATCCTTACTATGATCATCTCCGGGATCCGCATCTTTGACCGTAACTGTCTCCTCTTAAAAATCATTCTCATCAACTGGCATAGGAGGATCATTGGTTCTCTTGACACCACAAGTAGTATTCGCCATGGATTGCCCTTTATTCTTAGGTTCCTAAATTATGTTTCTAGGCAGTGTACTCCTCTGACGCTGATTAAGTTGAGTCGACACTTGATCAAACTTTTGCTCAACCTGTTTGATGGCAACAGAATGAGACTCAATTTTCTGATTTATATTGGAGATCGAACTATTGGAGTTCACTTTGGTACCCAATCCTTTCTGGAAAGACTTCCAGAAGTGAGAGATAAATTGGGCTCCTCTGTCCGAGATGATGGACAAGGGAACATTATGCAACCTCATAATCTCTTGGATATACATCTTGGCATACTCCTCCGCAGTGTTAGTCGTCTTGGCTACCAAGAAGTGCGCTGACTTAGTCATCCTGTTTACAATCACCCATATGGAATCATGCTGCCTCCGGGATCTCGGTAGGCCGGTGATAAAGTCCATGTTAACCATCTCCCACTTCCATTCTGGAATCTCAAAGTTTTGAGCCAAGCCACTTGGCCTTTGATGCTCAACCTTCACTTGCTAGCGATTTGGGCACTTTGAAACAAACTCAGCGATGTCCCTCTTCATTTCACTCCACCAATAGACTCCTCTCAAGTCGTGATACATCTTGGTGGAGCCCGGATAAATGGAGTATCTAGTGTTGTGGGCCATCTTGGTGGAGTCCGGATAAATGGAGTATCTAGTGTTGTGGGCCTCAGCCATAATCCTCTCTCGGACACCATCAATATCAGGAACACATAGCGTACTCTGGTATCTCAATACCCCATCTCCCCATTTGGAGAAGACCATCACTTTTTGTTTCTAGACAACGAGTATAATAGGATCCCGATCCTACTTCTCTTTTACCTCATTCACTAGGGATGATGAAGACCCACTCTGAATATTGATTCCTCCCTCGTCATTCTTCTCAAGTTAGTCTCGAGCCAACCTATGCACTTCCTTCACTATCTCTTTCTTCTCTTCCTCAACATAGGTTGTGCTACCCATAGACAACTTGCTAAAAGCATCATCAACAACGTTAGCTTTACCTGGGTGGTACATGATACTCATGTCATAATTTTTGAGCAATTCCAACCATCTCCCCTATCGCAGGTTGAGCTCTCTCTGACTGAAGACATACTGTAAGCTCTTGTGGTCAGTGAACACGTCCACATGCACTCCCGTCAAGTAGTAGCGCCAGACTTTAAGTGCGAACACTACCACCGCCAACTCAAGATCATGGGTCGAATAGTCCCTCTCATGAACTTTAAGTTGCCCAGAAGCATAGGCTATCACCCTCCCTCTCTGCATCAATACACATCCCAACCCAACTCTTGATGCATCACAGTATATCATAAAATCTTTCTTCCCATCAGGCGAAGTCAAAATGGGTGCGGTGGTCAATGTAGTCTTCAACTCTTGAAAACTCTTCTCACATTCCTCAAACCACTGAAACTTGACCTTTTTCTGAGTCAGTTTGGTCAATGGTGCGGATAGGGAAGAAAATCCCTCAACAAATTTGCGGTAGTAGCCTGCCAACCCCAAGAAACTTCTTATGTCAGTTGGAGAGGTCGGTCTTGGCAAGTTTGTAACCGCTTCAATCTTCAAGCCATCTACTCGAATTCCATCACCCAAAATAACATGGCCTAGGAAAGCCACTGACTTAAGCCAAAACTCACATTTTTAGAACTTCGCATACAATTCGTGATCCTTAAGAATTTGAAAGACAACTCTAAGGTGTTTGACATACTCCTCCTCATTTTTCGAATACACCAAAATATCATCAATGAACACGATTACGAACATGTTAAGGTAGGGCCTGAACACCCTATTCATCAAATTCATGAAAGCTGCTGGTGCATTCGTCAACCCAAAGGACATGACCAAGAACTCAAAGTGGCCATGTCTTGTCTTGAAGGCTGTCTTTGGAACATCACATTCTCTCACTTTCAACTGGTGGTAACCCGATCTGAGGTCTATCTTTGAAAAGCATGAGGCACCCTAATGTTGGTCAAACAGGTCATCTATCCTAGGAAGAGGATATTTATTCTTGCTCGTGACCTTGTTCAATTGCCTATAGTCTATGCACATTCTGAGAGACCTATCCTTCTTTTGTACAAACATAACAGGAGCACCCCAAGGAGAAATACTTGGCCTAATAAAGCCCTTCTCTAACAAATCCTTCAAGTGCTCCTTCAACTCTTTCAACTCAGTGGGGGCCATTCAATATGGTGGAATTGAAATAGGTTGCATGTCGAGAAGTACATCAATATCGAAGTTGATCTCCCTATCAGGAGGGACTCCATGTAAATCCTCAGGGAACTCATTTACAATCGGAACCAAGTCAAGAGTAGGGGACTCAATATCATCATATTTAACTTGCACAAGGTGATAAACACAACCCTTAGAGATTAACTTTCTAGCCCCCAGGTAGGAAATATATTTACCCTTGGGTACAATAGAACTTCCCTTCCATTTTAGGACCGGTTCATTCGGAAATTGGAATTTAACAACTCGGGTCCTACAATCTATGGAGGCATGACAGGCGTGGAGCCAATCCATACCAAGAATTACATCAAAATCAACCATCTCCAACTCTACCAAGTCAGCCAAGGTATCCCTTTGATAGATGGATACTACACAGTCTCTATAGATCCTCTCAACTAGGATAGACTCACCAGTAGGAGTAGAAACAGTATAAGGCTCAAGCAAACACTATGGAAGAATCTCAAACTTATTTGGCCACATAGGGCATCACAAAGGATAAAGTGGTACCCGGGTCAAGCAATGCATACCAATTAAAAGAAAAGATTTAGAGCATAACTGTAACAACATCTCATGCAACCTCTTGGTCCTGTCGATTACCCATCGCATACAGACGGTTCATCCCACCTCCTGCATTCTGATGACTACCTGCAGGGGGCGCTGTAGAAGACTGGGCTCTATTACCCCTATCACCCCATTTCCTCGAAGGACACTCACCCTGAAAATGGCTAGGCTGTCCGCATGGAAAGCAAGTATTTGTGCCCTCATGGCACGCACCAAGGTGCAGCCTGCTACATCTGCCACAAGGTGGATTTCCTCTCAGGCCTTGAGTAACGCTAGCTTGGCTCTGAGGTCCCTTAGCTCTGAAATTTTGGTGACCATAGGATTTCTGATCATACCTGTTTTGCTGAACAGGCGCACTCGCTATAGAGGGTGTATAGCTAGAAGACTTCTTTTGAAAGAAAGTTCTATCACCCTTATTCTACTTTTGTTGGCTAGGCTCATGCCCTGCCGATTTGGCCTTCTTACTCTACTGCTCTTCCCTGTCCTTCTTCCTGTCCTCCTCAGTCTGCTGGGCATAGATCATAAGTCTAAAGATGTCCATACCTGGAATCAACAATGCTGCCTTACACTCCCTCTTTACATGCCTGCCCAATCCAGACACAAACTTCCTCATCCTCACCCTCATATCAAGGACCATCTCTAGAGAATATCGGGACAGCTGGATGAACTTAAGACTGTACTCTTTGACAGTCAACCCTCTTACTTCAAATTCACGAACTCCTCAACCTTCACCTCCCTTAACTCTTGGGGAAAGAAGTGGTCGAGGAAAGCACTCTCAAACTCCTCCCACTCAGCAGGCTCAACATCCTCACCCCTACCATCTTCCCACTGGTTATACCAGACATTAGCAACATCCTTAAGTTGATAAAAGACCAGCTAGACTCCCTCAACACCATTCGTATGCATAGCCCTCAGGATCTTGCGCATCTCATCAATAAGGTTTTGTGGCTCTTTCTCAACCTTAGACCCCGTATAGATTGGCGGGTTCATCCTCAGGAAATCTATGAGCCTAGTTGCAGCTGTAGGCTCTTTGAAGTTAGAGCTAGGGGCCTGGGGACCGTGGCTATTACTCTGAGAGGCCACCAACTAAGTGAGCATAACAATGGCTCCCCTAATGTCTGCTTCCAAAATGGAGGCTGACTGAGCGCGAGGTGATGGTGGAGCCTCAGTAGCTCTGGCAGGTCGACCCCGTCGCCCTGTCTCATTCTAGGTAGGGACCTCTAGTAGGGAATTCTCAACATTAGGGACTGAGGCATCTCTTTGGACAGTAGCGCATTTTGGAGGCATGATCTACAAACACGTAATGCATGAATTAGAAGAGGGTTTCATAAAGTCAAACTCTATCGCACGAAATCAGATTATCAAAGAAGTGTAACCATTCCTAATGTCCTATAGTCTCCTGTTTATGAAGTGTGGTGCACAACACACACATAAACAAGACTCTACTAGACACGGCTTCATAGACTCCCTAGGACTCTTGATCTCTGTGCTCTGATACCAAGTTTGTCACACCTCGGAAGGGTACCCTAGGCGTGGTTGGCACCTAGAGACTATTGTTAGTCCCCAAGCGAACCACTCGTTCTCAAGACAGTCACTCAACATCAGTATAGCAGATTAGTAGAAGTAACGCAGTGAGCTACCTCAATAAGAAGGGCTAATGGCCAACGTCAGTCTCAACATCAGGATAAGCAAATGCAAATGTTAACACAACTAATAAGGGAAAAACCTCAACGTCAAACCTCGACTCATGTCTATGAAGCCTCTAACTTGACTCAACTGTCTAAGATGGCACCATGACAGGCCATGGCTACCCAACTCAATAAATAAAGAAAGCAAACAATAAAAGGGTCTCCTCCGGATAGCAAGGAGTCTCACCAATGACTAAACTCAGAATCTCTAACCTTAACAATGCATCTGCTGAAGTCCTCTAACTCTTGTATCTGCATCATAAAACGATGCAGCACTGAGTGGCGTTAGTACGTGAAATGTACGATATGTAAAATGGTTGAATGTAACAGTGCCAGTATAAAAGTATCGGGATAACATCAATTCAACATCATACTCCATCAAAATATCAAATGTCTATCTAAGACAAGAAATTAGAGTAGACAGTTGACTCATCAACATCTCATCTCCACATAATCAATACATCAGACTCGCATCAAGGAACCTCGACTCAACTCCACTCAAGAAAACTCGACTCAACTCAACTCAAGGAAACTTGACTTAGCTCAACTCAAGAAAACTCAACTCAACTCAACTCAAGGAAACTCGGCTCATACCATCACATCAACATCAACACCAGAGTACCATCAAAGTAAGGCCTCACTGGGAGTTTCTTTAACCGACAACCATCACCTATGAGCCTATGATGATACAACGAAGATATGTCGTTGCCACATCGATCCAGTACCCTTCCCGAGGTAAAGGACATCAACCTCAGTGGATCCACAAGAAAAAAAACCTCAGTCATCTTTTGGGATAAGAAAGGAGCCATCCGCATTGCGGTTCAATCCTCTCTTCCTACGCGGGCCACGTAGTTAATGAGTTCAAGTGGGACTCACTCTCACCCATTTTGGTGCTCAACACTCCTCTTAGAACTCGACATGCTCATAAAACATCATCATCATCAGTCCCATAGGGATATCATATATCATCATCAGTCCCATAGGGACATAGTACATCATCATCAGTCCCATAGGGACATAGTACCTCGACGTCAACATCAACTCATCTCATCAACATCAACATCAACATCATCTCATTAATATCAACAACATGGACTCAAAACATTATTTTTAGAATTTAGTTTCAGGTTTTAAGACTCATAAAACATTATTCTCATCAACATCATCATCAAGACTCTCATCAAACTTGAAACACAATCACAACATCACAAACATCATTATCGTTAAGGCTCCAGACTTATCCCCTAAGTTCATTCTTGTATTCTTTAATAAAATAATCATAGGATTTTATGAAAGACACTCATGAAAATAAAATATGCAACAAATCAAATTTATGATGATCATCAATTCATGTAAAATATATGAATTAAGTAAAACTCAGTATAATACTCAAAAATCTTCACATCAACTCATTACTTCAATCAATGACTCGATTTATTCAAAGGGACCCATGGGTGAACAATCCCATGCTTTAAGTTAGCCTTACATACGTGGAATGATTGCTAACAAAAATTCTTTGAAAGATCTCCTCATGAATTCTTCAATCTCAACTCCCTTCAAGCCCTAACTTAGTGATTTTGCTAGGAAGAGGGTTTTGGATGGGTTTTTGGAACCCTTTCTCTAAGAAAATGACATATATTCATCGTATAGGAAGTTTAGAAGGTATTGAGAATGGACTAGAATGCCCCTCGAAATTTTAAAGAAAAATTTCCAGACTTGAAGTAACACAGTCTGCGATGCGGACCTGTCACGGATAACACATTTTGGAAAAATTCAATTCCGTCAAAAAATCCCAGAAATACATAAGTGTATCTCCGTGAGAGGTCCGCGATGCGGCTCTTTCGCGGACTCATGTTGTTTATGTTTTAGAACAAAAAATTATCTTTTGACTCGGTTGCTATAAAAATCGATCAAGACCCTTCTGCCACTCAAGTTTTTCTGTTGATCACGAATCCATTCTTAGATTTTTAATTCAAGTATCGAAAGATGTGTTTTACGCACACCTCTCCTCTAAGGGTATTTTGGTAATTTTACTGGGCATTACATCAAGTTTGTTGGTCGAGCAGTGCTCAAGCTCTGCTGTACCCTCGACTCGAAGGAATCAATACGGGCATCCAATTTTGAGAGTCGATCCTGAATAGTAGCGACCGTGTATGCTTGCATGCAGCCCTCTGACTCTGTGATCGCCTGGCAGACCTAGGGCCTAATCTGCTGATCTAACTGAGTCAATTGAGACTCAGTGTGGACCAGTCTCTGTGCTATGGCTTGAATAGATACTACGGATATGTAAACCATGCCCGCAGGTGTTGTCTATGATGAAGTGTCCTATAGTGCAAAGTAGTAGTAGTGGGCCCCCTCTCAACATCTATTTGGGTTCGTGGGGGCCTCTCCTCTGTAGTGGCACTGGAGGTGGTGGAGGGTGGAATCTCGAAAGGCAACTCTGGGGCAAACATATCTGGCATGGGAGATGGCTAGTGCGGTGCTCACCGGAGTGCTACCTGGTTCTCCTCAGTCTTAATCAGGCTAGCATCCAAAGTATACTAGATCTCAATTAGTGAGTCCAACTAGTGTAGACTCTCCACCCTCGACTCTAGACAGAGTCTATAGATCAAGCATGGGAAGGGGATGGAGGTGGACCTCTTCAAGGCCGCCTTGTAGATCTGCTTGGCGATGAGGCAGGCCCAATCTATCTCATAGCCAGCCAAGATGCTGGCAACTAAAAATGCACACTCTGGTGTCAAAATGTTATCTGCAAGCATCGGCCAAATCCATGATCTGACATCCGCCCACAAATATTTGGTGGGGAAATTGAGAAAAGCCTTCATAATAGGCTTCGAGTGAGTGGCTACCCATGCCGGCTCTAGGCCTTGCTCAACAATCAAACTGGCTACCCATCTCATCAAGCCAGCTCTGCAGTCCTAATCTCTCATTAGACCTACGTCCCCAATCTGCCCTACTCTGTGGTCGAACTTTGTTGTGGATTTGGGGGCTGGGAACTCGGGCCCAAATAGCATACGGCGGATGGTGGTCTCTGATATGTCCACCTATCGGCCCCTCACTCTGGTTTGCGTCAGTCTGGCTGAGCGAGGGGCTTCTTCCCCTTATGAAGAGCTCTCTGAACTTTGGCTGCATAAGATGCATAAAACTCTCGTACAATAGCCAGGGAATACCTCCCTAGTGGTTTGGTCAGCCATTGGAGCTCATATCATCTAATAGTTCCCTAGAGACCGAGGACACTGTTTAATCCGAATGAGATAACCCAAGGCTCCTCATAAATGGAGCGGGCTGGTTTGCCCTGCTCAGTAACCTGTATGCCCTCTATATATATGTCTTGTATACCCGCAACACACCACCAACTGGTAAGAGCATCCGGAAGTGATGATGATGTTTGCGATGCGATAGAGGACTCTATCTCTGACTGGTCACCAGATCCTGACTCTGAATCTAACTCCTCTTTGGACGGAGTTATCTGAACTGAGCTACCTTTGTCATTGCCTCCCTCGTCAGATTAGGGAGTGTGAACAAAAATTGCCTGGGTCTGCCCAAGTCTGGCAGCAGCCAATGTCTGTGGTCTCTTAGTCTCCGGGTCTGGTTAGACACTAAGCTCCTCAAGTGATCCACCAAGCGTGGGGGTCTATTCGACCCCTGGAGGCTCATCTCTGAGCCTCTTCTGCATGGCTTTGATCTCCTCACGTCTTGCTTTTGGGGCCATAGTACCTGAAACATACACATTTAAGCAACCTGGTCAGCCTCATAGATCATGAAATAAAATGCAAACACGTATCAGATTTGATTGCAGAAGGGTCTAGGAAAGCACCTCTATGGGTCATAATGGAAACTATGAGCCATTAAGGCTCTCGTAAACACAGTGTTCACAATTTTTATTTATAGGAATGGCATCTACAGACAAGGTATGACTCGTAGAATGTTCTATAAGTCGTAGACTGAGTTGTAGATGATTCTAGTGTCTGAATATTTTACAGGAAGGGACCCGTGAGACCTATCTACGAGGCATATAATGGTTTAAGACTCATAGAAGGTCTCGTCTAATGGGTACTCAGAAAATTCAGGTTTCTGGAATCTCATACGAGGGAAATTACAGCTTGTGGAATGTTCCACAAACTGTAAAAGACCCTTGTACACCAGAAAACTCAATCACCTAAGTTTCTAAGTCCATAAATTCTGACCTCATATGACCTTTTCAACCTATTCTACCAGCATCAAAGAAATACGAACACCCTACATGATTCATAACGCAACACCCAACACCCCCGCATGATAATTTGCACATTTACCCCATCGAAAATTATGAAGCATGCTTTCCCAACCCTTCCGACCCAATTTGAATGAAATAACATTAAAAACATGAACCCATGCCATCACAAAGCGAATTTCAAATACATAATCAATTTATTTCAAATGGTGAGTGATTACATAGGTGTCCAACACATCATTCAAAACATACAACAAGACGACTACCCCAAATTTTGGTCCTAAACACATGTTCAAGCATGGGTAACCACAATTCAATTTTCAATCATATCAATTTGCACACATGGGTTTATGTCAAAAGTAACCATACCTGATAAAAAATTTCAACCTAATCACACAATAATTGGTAAACAAAGGGTGTTTTAAAGACCAAACAATTGCCAATTTAAGTGATTAATTGTAGAAATCGAAGGAGGTAATAAGACACTGAAAACCCTAGGCTGCCAAAAAATGGTGATGGTGTTGTCATTAGTGGTCGAAAAAAGTTAGGGTAGGGGTTGGCCGGGTATATTTTGTAATTTAGGGCACAAATGGGGTCAAAATAATTTGACCCCAATATTTATAGGTTGGCCGTCCATCAAAACAAATGGGCCCAGACTCTACGAAACCCCGATTACTAGCTGTAGAGCATTTCACGACTCGTAAATCATGGTTTTGTAGAAGGTACAAACCCAGTTCTGAGGACTAGGTTTCATGGACCACTCTACAAGTCGTAGAATAAAGTATGACTCATAGAGTTGGTCGTAAAAACCCAACACTTCGTCAGAAAGCTTATCTGGGGTCCACGAGCCTCTTTCACGAGCCGTAGTTTTATCTATTGATCGTAAAGTTGTCTCGTGGACTAGAGTGCATAAAATTTTGCTCACTAGAAGTGTCTACGAGATGGTTTATGGGTCGTAGATTTACTTAGCCTTGTACCAGCACATTCTTCATAAAACACACTTTTACCCTATACACAACCAGCCCAATGTCCAAAATTGCAATGAAAATGCGAAAAATTAAACTACCTACAAGTCCAAAAAATAAAAACAAAGCTACAACTACACCTATTACATAAAAAACCTTAGGTTGCCTCCCAAGTAGAGGTTGATTTATTGTCGTGGCACAACTTGGACAACTTGGTTACTCAGACTTCACCAAGTGCCCAAACCTCATTCTTCAGATGATCTATCCTCTTCATTGATTGACAAATATTGAAGACAACTTCTTCGTCATTCAATCTAAATCTGAGTTGGCTAGCTTCCATATACACTAGTGCTCGACCAGTGGCTAGGAATGGCCTTCCCAAGATGATTGGGATGTTGAAGTTGACTTCGCAATCTAGGATCACAAAATCTGCAGGGAGTATGAACTTCTCCACTTTAACAAGCACATCATAAAGTATCCCCACAGGCTTCTTCACCATGTGGTCAGCCATCAACAACCGCATGCTCATTTGAGTACGGGCTTCAAGTCCTAGCTTCTTGAAGACCAAAAGGGGCATTATATTAATGTTAGGACCGAGATCACACAATGCCCTTGCAAACTCCACATATCCAATGGTGCAAGGTATGGTAAAAGCGTTGGGATCTTCTCGCTTTTGAACCAAGGACCTTGCGGAAATTGCACTGCAATGTTGAAGCTCTTGGAAGAGATCCTGACTCACAATGCACAGTCTTTGTAACCAAGTCCTTCATGTACTTTTCATACCTTGGCATCTTCACCAACGCCTCAATGAGAGGGATGTTGGTGGAGAGTTGTTTGAGCATGGAGAGAAAGCGCTTAAACTTTCCCTCTTCCTCCTTCTTCTTAATTCTTTATGGTAAGGGCACAAGAGGCCTAGGAATGGGCTTAAGCTTCTATGGCACCTCTGCAACATCACTCACCCCATCCTTTCCATGATCATCTTCGGTATACCCATCTTTGACCTCAAATGTATCCTCTCGAACATCATCCTCATCTACCGATATGGCAGGATCAATGGTACTCCTGCTACCACGTGTAGTAACCACCATACACTGCCCTTTATTCTTTCTATTCCGAATAGTGTTATTACGTAGTGTACCCCTTTGGCGCTAATTGAGTTGAGTTGACACTTGACCAAACTTTTGCTCAAGCTGTTTGACAATAATAGAATGAGACTCAATTTTCTAATTTATACTGGAGATCTCAGACTTCATCCCCCTCTAAGTCTCATCCTATGTCTCAACTTTCTTCAACAAGCGGTCAAACATCTCCTCAACTCTAGAACTACTAGCACCGGTGTCGCGGTTGTGTGGTGGCACATAAGGATTACTTCTATACCCATTGTGGCGGCCGCAATCTATATCATTATCTAGGCCTTAATTCCTGTCATAGTACCCTCTGCGGTCGTCTTTGAAAGCTACATCTCAATTAAAGTTCCTACCTTGGTTCCCTTGACCTTGACACCAATAGTCCTAATTGGACCCTTGGGCATTGGTTCAGAAACCCCCCATTTGATCAGCAATGAAGCAAGTGTCCTCCTAATAGTAGGGATCATCATACATGGGTGCTCACGGAGGCTGATGAATAACCACATTAACTCATTCCTGATTCTTCTTCATCATCACCTCTATACCTATATGGATTCGAGCAAGCCCTTGCATAATCTCTATATTTATTTTGGCTTGCTCCGAACCAATACTGATAGCGCATGAACTTTTTGTTGATGATATGTCTCTTTGCCCCATGCATGATTGGTCTTGACCACACTTTCTATCCTTTTCATTATCCTTGTAAGTGGTTTATCTAAGAAAATGCCCCCCATAATGGTATCAGCACAGGCTTGACTATTCTCATCCAGGGCATGGTAGAAGATCTCCACCAAATCATCAACAATTTTGTGGTCTGGGACACCCCTAAGCACTAAGTGAGCCACTCCCAAGTGGTACTGGTCGAGTCACCAGGATGTTGTTCAAAGTTGTTGATTTGATCTTTCAACTTGAGCTTCTTCAATCTCGGGAAGTACCTCTCCAAAAAGGCCTTTTGCAACTTAGCCCAACTAGTGATAAAACTCTACGGGAGCTCGAATAGCCATAGTGTTGCATTACCTGTCAGAGATAATGGGAAGACACGAAGTCCCATAGCATCCATAGAAAGATTATGTGTTCCCATCACACTCTTGCAGATAAATGCAATGTTGTGTAGATGGCTATGGGAATCCTTTGATGGTAGGCCCATGAACAACCCAAAACTCTACAGCATCTGAAGCAACCCACTCAAAACCATGAACTTTGTGTCAGTCGATAGTGGTGGCAACACAATAGCTCCAGTCACCTTCATAGCCATAGGGTTCAACTGATATTGATTCCACTGATAAGCTTGGGCATTGAAGTCCTATGGCTGTAGAGAATTGTCCTTAAGAGGAGGTGGGTTTTCATTGTTGGAATTCTCATTCTCATTCCAGTTAAGAGTTGCATTTGTCGCATTGTTAGCATTATCTTGGGCCATTATTCTCAGTCTTCTCTGGATTTCTGGGTCAAACAGAGTCAAGGGTATGCCTTAACTTCACTTGTTGCGCATACACTACACTTATACCCCGAAAGAAAACAAAAAATAACAAAAAATGTAAAATAAGAGAAATAAGGATTAATTCCCAAATTACTTGAATTAGACAAGTCTAGTCGTATTCCCCGGCAACGGGGCTAAAATTTTGATGTCGCCCAAACTACACCTCCTTTTTTAGGCTAAAGCGGTCATTGCCAAGATATATAACCTAACCAAGGTTAGTGTCGAATCCCACAGGGAATATGGTAGACTTAGAAAAATTCTATTGCAATTCGGGTTGATTAACCAACTTATCTCCCCAAAGGGGAGGGTTTATAATAACTATTTCTAAACTAAAACAAGAGTGAGACCAATATGAAGAGGAACTAGGGTATTGTGTTCCCCATGATTCCCTAACTCAGCAATACCAGATAATCAAATCCTTTTCCAGTGTGTAGCATGCAGAATGATAAGTTAAGTTAACCAAACCCTTTGGCCCAGGCGAGAGGCGAATTTCACTACGTGATTTGGTCTATCTCTGCAGTGTGACATTACTAACCCTTACCTATTGTCCCAGTACGATCTCTTTTTGACCTAGTTCGGTTGATTAGATGAGAAACATCAATCGACTGTTAATTAATCTCTTTTCTTATTCATTACTACCTTGGTCTAGTCAGTAAGACAAGGCGGGTTCTAATGTTGACCACCATTAGAAAGCATTTAAAATGAAGAGAATTAATTAATACATGCATGCGCACTTTCCAAGAATTATGAATTATCCAATTTTACCTTGTTAGTTCTTCATGGTTCCCACAACCCTATTTGTGAATTTAGTTACTCATGATCAATGTAAATGTAAGACTTATGAATTTCAATAATATAATTGAGCAACTTATACAATTGAATTAAGCACAAGAAAATTCAACTCTTCAATGAGAATCACAAAATTATAATTTGAAGATGAAATTAAAGTTTACAAGTGTTTCTCTTTGTTCTCTACTGTCTTACTAGTCTTTCATTCATACTCCCCTAGAAAAATAACCTTAAAACCTATTTATACTATTCAAAATATAAATCCATAACAAAATAGGACAACTAGGTCGACATGCTCCACGAGGTGCTCCACGAGTCATATAGTGATTTACGACTTGTAGTCGGGCTTTCATAAGTTGTTGCTTCGATTATGGACTTGGCTTCTACGACACCCCTCTATAGCTCATAGAGGGTTTCGTCTGATGGAATTTCAGAAAGTCCTCAATTGCTAGTCCTCCGGGTATGAGACTAGGTCTATGCCTCATAAAGTCCTCTACGGCTCGTCTGCATGTTCGTAGACCCAACTTCAAAAACATTCCCTTCAGTGGAAATTCACACAAAACCACCTTTACAGCTCGTCGAATGCTCCACGGCCCATAAAGGGTCTCGTGGATCTTCAAATTCGGCAACTTCTGCATATCTTGCCCAAACATTGTGCCAACCCTTAAATCCTGCAAAACAAACACACAAACACACCAAACACACTAATATCGCATTGAGAATAGACAAAATTCCAAGTTTTAATCATCAAAAGTGTTATATTTTGACAGCACATCAAACACCAAATAGTTCATCAAAAAATACATCAAAGTATTCGTTCATAATGAGGATTGACTCAAGGTAGGAGTTTTGGAATTGACATTTGTAACCCTCACGACATGGTAGATACACCTTTTAGAAATCAACTTATTGGCTTTTAGATAAGACATGAATCTACCTTTAAATAAAGAGTCACTAGTCATATAGTCAATGAAAGCATACAACGTATGTAACCAATCCATACCAAGAATGACATCAAATTGACCATATCAAGTTCAATAAGGTTGCAAGGATTAACTTTATGCAAAATCAACATGGAACAATTTCGATAGACTCTTTTGGCTACAACCGACTCACCAACGAGAGTATAAACTGAGAAGGTCTATAATAAGATTTCCTGACAAGTATCAAATATAGTGGCTAGGAAAGGAGTAACAAATGAACAGTAGGCACTCAGATCAAGCAATGCATACACATCAAAAATAAAGAATTTCAACATACCGATAACAACATTATGAGTCTCCTCCACCTCTTGCCTAGCATGAAAGGCATAAAATTGGTTATTGCATTATGCACCACCACCTTGTTGAGACCTTTTTTCCCTTGACCTCCTAGAGTAATATCTCATTAGGATGACCTTCCTTGCCTTTATTTGCCTCTCTTGGACACTCAGATAGTTTTTTCCCCATCTTACCACACCCATAACAAGCACCAAAATCCATCAAGCATAAAAAGACGGTTCTTTCCACAAGTAGAGCACTTAGGAAAATTTTGTCCACCACCACCGAGAACCGTAGTGTATGGCACTCTATCCTTGTCAGACCTTTAATTCAGATTAAGATGACCCCTAGATTTGGAACCTTTGGCCTTGTTAAAAGCAACTATTCCACCACTCAACCTAGCATTAGAAAACCCATCTTCGGAATGTGCCCTCTTAGATTCTCTCATCCTTCTTTCTTTGAGATTCTCATTTTCAATTTGCTAGGCATAAGTCATGAGCCAAGAGATGTCCATCTTTTTCATAAGCATAATAGTTCTGCATTCTTTACAACCAAATAGAAAACCCTTGATATGAACTTACTCATCCTATCATGGGAATCAGCAACCAAGGAAGGAGCATATTTAGGTAGCTTGATGAACTTCAGGGAATATTCCCTTTCACTTATATTTCCTTAATTGAGGTTGATGAAATCCAGCATAGCTCAAGCAGAAAGAAGCGGTCATGGCATGCAATATTGAAGACTTCCCAACTAATTGGACCTTCGTCCAACCTTTCAGATTTCCATTGAATGAACAACATTTGTGCCATCTCTCTAAGTTGGTAAGATGCCAACTTTGCCTACTGACAATCCCATAGTGACCAACACTTTAAACACTTCATCAATAAACTCGTGAGCATCCTTATCCACCTTCGAACAATAAAATTTAGATTGGTTCCCTCTGGCAAAATCTCTCACTTTAGCTACTGAAGACTGAGCATTAGACAAAGCAACAACACCTTGGTTGGCTTGATTTGTCATGGCTTGGGCCAACATAGCAATAGCAAGTTGAAACTTCATACTAGTTACTTGTTTTCCCAAAGGTTCATGGGTATCTTGATCTTCGTTAGCACGAACTTCTCTTGGCACAGGTACTCTTCCTAGAGGCATTGTCTGAAAGTGCAAATAACAATCACTAGAAATAGGAAGTGTTAGGAAACCCTCTATGGCACAACATGAATTATGAAAGAAATAAAGATTCTTAAAATGCCTCATAACTTTCTATTCATAGATGTGGTGCGCTTCACAGCCATGAATAAAACTCTACTTTATGCAATATGTTGGACTCCTTAGGATACCTCAAAACAAAGGGCATTGATACCAAGTTTGTCATGACTCAAGCTACGCTCTAGGTGCGACACAATAAATAAGATCCCTTGAGGGAATCCCAAACTAGCCTTATAAGCATATTATGAGTATTCATAGGAAAAGAGAAAATAAACATTAAGAGGAAACTAAGATATCAAGATAAACTAAAGCATAAAAGTGCAAGGGATACTGGATAGCATAGAATCCATACATCATGTCCAACAAGACTCTAAGTAATAGACTAGGTAGAGACTAAGACATGTCCCTAGTCTACTCTCAAGAAATTAAATATAGTTTAAAATATCTCAACATTACATAATCTAGAACATAGTAAGTTCTATCCCTAAAGCAGGAGGACTCACCGAATCAATCTACAACAATTCAGATCTAGCCACGATGATAGAGAGAAGGGTAGCCACATGTCCCTACATTGTGAAATAATATAGGCATAAAGTATGCATTAGTACATTTAAATGTACTAAGTATTTGGGAATGCAATATAATAATATACATATGGTAACAAGACTAAGCAGTGCATGAGTAAGGAAATAAATAGATCAAGAGTAAAGAAAGTGATCAGTATATCAATATGCCATGAATGAAGTAAAACATAAAATATAATAAGTCATACATATGAGCGAAGTCATTATACAATAAGACCAAGCAAGCTGTAACATGAAATTCCGATGTTGCTCTTACATTGGAAAAATGGGAGTGTACTTGCCAAGGTAGAACTACACCTATCTATATGGGTGTCATGAGCTATGTGGATCCACTAGTAAACCATATATGTAAATCTCAAATCCTATAGTAGCACATAGTCATGAGACTAGAAGTTTTATGTACGGACCCCTTAGGTCGAGTGTAAAGACCCGCAGTTTAGGAGCCTAAGAGTGCAGAAAGTTGGTATGAAAATGACCTGCAGTCAAGTTTATGGGGGTGACTTACATCCAGTAGGTTGTTATACAATCTGTAGGTTTGGTCCTTAAAAATGAACTTCAAGAAAAGGAAAAAAATTCCAAGTGTGGGGTAATCCATGGAGCTAGTGATAACCCGTAGGATATATTAAGATCCGCAGATAGGATCATGATGAGACTATTAGACATGAAGAAAATTTGGAGTATCTGGAAGGTGACCTATGTGTTACTAGCACGGCCCGTGAATTATTATACGACCCATAGAGTGCTTCATGGAATGAGGCCAAGAGTATGAAAAATAACTAAGTGTGGAAGGACTGTACGAGTCCAACCATGACCCATAAGGTGTTACACGGCCCGTAAAAAGGTTTTATGGTTTGGGTCTAGTAAAAGTCAGTTTAGGGATTTCAGATATGTAACCAGATGAACAGGACTTATGGCCCGTGGATTGACTTACGGCTCGTAAACAGGTTTTTATAGGTCGAGCCTGATAGTTTTAATGAAGAGCAATTTGTTCAATTCCATCAATCCTATTCCTAAGACATGTCATTTTGCGATTCAAAAAGGGGTCCTTAATCATCCTTAAAGCCCTAAGACCCTACTCTTTCATTCATTCATTCAATTCCAAATTTTCTTGTAGGCAAAACTCTTTAAAGAATAGGGAAAAGCAAGAGCTAGGGATTCCAAGTTCTTCTCAAGGGTTCAAGGTTCAATTCTCCCCAGTTCCCCCAAGGTATGTGAGTTGATTTATGGGTATTCTTCCACCTATAAAGTTTCCTTTGAGTATTTTAACTTTTCTTTAACTTCCTCTAAGATATTATGCATGTTTATGATGATTTCATGATGTTTTATGTTAATACATGTTATTCATGATATCCTATGATATTTTACTAAGTATATGCATGTTTTCAGTTATTGATGATGACCCCAATGATGAGTTTCGATAATGATGAAGTGTGGGTGTTCTCGATGGCTCTTAAAAAGAGAAATTTCCTCATGTTTTATGTGATTTATTATTGTTCCATTTAAAAAGCCTAGGCCACCTAGTTTTCAAGTAAAACTTTGCATGATTTATGATGATAATTAGGGCATTAAAGTTAAGTTTTAAAGTAAGGATTTGTCAAAGATATAAACATGTCGACAATTGCCCTGAATATATTCAAGAAAGGTCCCCAAGATGAAAGGACAATTCTCACTTGGTGGTTCCTAAGTTCCAGCTACTCCTATGATTACTATATACAATTCTAAGTTATGGTGTAAAAATTTCGTGGGATGACTTAGCACCAAGTGGACTTGAGATTAGGATTCATTCTGTTAGTTGAGGCATGACTTGTTAAAGTTAAATCTCAAAGACCCTAACTATGTGCCACTATAGGAGACCTTATAGGCAAGGCTGGTGGATCCACATAGGTCATTTATGTTATTAAGACGCATGCGAAGTTGACGGAGTTCCATCCGGCAAGTGGTCTTCCTATGCCAACATAGATAGTTATATTGGATTTCATGTAGTAGCTCACATGGTCTTATATATCGTTTAAGGTCTACTCCTACAAGTTTATGATTCTAAGATATGTTTTCATTATATGTTCTTTCTTATGCATTGACTCTTATTTATATTGAGCTATATTTCTTGCGAATGCTTAAGCTCACTTTATGTATCTTTCATCTCATATTACTTATATGTTATACTTACGAATGATGGTATTATAATTTTATACATGCATTGTATCTCACATTCTTAGTAAATTTCAATGTACTGATACATATTTTACCTACATGATTTAACTATGCAGGGACAGGCACTCCTCCACCGGCTCGTGGCTAGTACTCAACGTTCAAGACAAACACTATTATTTGTGGTGTGTCCTTTGGTTTGGGACTCTACCATTTTCCCTTCTAGCTTGTATTTTCATATATTTGAGATGATGGAAGTCGACCATTACTGGTTCTGTCTAACGATGTAGTAGTCAATATGCTTATGGACAAAGTATGTTAGTTATTCTTACTGTTTTTAATGTTCCTTCATTGCAAAAAATGGCCCGTAGTATATTTTTCCATATTTTTCTGCAAATATTTTAATTAAATGCCTATGAATGCTTGAGATGACTTGGATGAGGTACCTTTGGGTGTCTCATTCATCGTGTGACAACTAGGCCCCTTGGTCAGATTGTTACAAACTTGGTATCAGAGCATGAGGTTTTCAAATGTTCCTCAGATGTCCATGCATACCCCATAGCCTAGAGTCTCATTCAAAGTTGTGAAGCACACCACTATCTTGAGTGAGAGGCTATGAGACAGATTATGAAAGTCTTCCCTTCTTTCTTATTTATGTCGCGACTTGGAGTTGAATAAGGTTTTCTATTAATTAACATTGTCCTTTCTCTTGTTTCTAGATCATGTCACCATAAAGAGCCCCCCATCAAAGAGGCAATCCCGAACAACAAGTTCCCTCTTGTCCAACAGGATGATGGAATGTGTTATGTGGAGTTCCAAGCTGCCTTTACCTTGTTGGCCCAATCATTAGCCAATCAAGCCAACCGAGAGATAGTTATTTCTCCCTAAGTGCCTACTCTAGTTGCTAGGGTATGTGACGTCATGCGGATAAAACCTCTGAAATTTCATGGGTCTATGAAGGAGGAAGACCCTATTGACTTCACTGAAGAAGCTTATCGGCTCGTTACGGGGATGGACATTCTGTCGAAGGATAAAGCCGATTTGGTTGCCTGCCAACTCCAAGGGGTCTCCAATATTTGACATGACCAATAGGTGGACGAGAGGGGCCAAGAAGTAGGTCCTATCGATTGAGAAGAGTTCAATGTGCTTTTTTGGACCGGTTCTTCCCAATTGAGCTTAGGGAGGCGAAAGTCCAAGAGCTTATCAACCTAAACCAAGGGAACATGAGTGTGAGGGAGTACGCCCTCTAATTTACCAAGTTATCAAAGTATGCTCCCTTTATGGTCACAGATCCAAGGGCTCGCATGAGCAAGTTCATCTCCGATGTCTTTGAGTTGGTGTCTAAGGAACACAAGACGACCATGTTGGTGAAAGAGATGGAAATTTCCCATTTGGTGATGTATGCAGAGCAAATTGAAGAGGAGAAGCTTTGAGAGAGGGCAAGGGAGTCCACAGAGGGCTTGAATTGATGGTAGGAGCTACTCTCACCAAAGGGGTGGTAGTCACAAGTTTCAAAGTGGCCAAATGCAAGGTGGTCAAGGATCCACCATCAATCTTCCTATTCGAACTACAAAGGACAAGGGGGTTTCTCCTAATCCCCAAAGTCTAAGTTGCCCTAAGTGCGGAAGACTCCACAAGGGAGAATGACGGGTCTAATGCTTGCTTCAAATGTGGAAAGCCGACCATCATGATAGAGATTGTAGAAGCGGCAGCAAAGGCCCCTAGGACAAGGTGGGAAAGCTCAAGGTGCCCAAAGGACCAACCAGTTCTATGCCCTTCATGGTCGCCAAGAGGTCAAAAGGACTCCGGATGTTGTCACTGATATGTTAAGAGTTTTTTATTATGATGCATATGCACTTTTACATCCGGTAGAAAATTTATTATTTGTAAACCCATTCCTTGCTAACATTTTCATGCATGTCCCAAAGTCCTCTATGAGCCCTATGAGGTAGGAGAGTCCATTATAGCCCCAAGGGTCCGTAGGAGTTTTCCCATCTCTATCTTGCTTAAAGTGGTCTCTTGAGACTTAGTTGAGCTTTCCATGGAGAATTGTGATGTGATTCTTGGGATGGATTGGTTGCATGCGTTATATGCTTCCATTAATTATAAAACCCGTAGGGTCAATTCTAATTCCTAAATGAGCCAATTCTTAAGTGGGAGGGTAGTAACTCTTCGTATAGGGGTCAATTCATTTCCTTCTTAAAGGCCCATGAAATGATTTCCAATGGGTGCATCTATCATTTAGTAAGACTCAAAGATGTCACTTTTAAAGTTCCCTCTCTTGAGTCGATCCCTGTTGTAAATGAGTTTCCGATGTCTTTTCGGGTAAGTTATCAGGTGTTCCTCCCAAAAGGGGAATAGAATTTGGTATAGACTTCTTACCCTATGCTCATCCTATCTTAATCCCTCCATATAGAATGGCTCCTCCAGAGTTAAAGGAGCTAAAGGAATAATTGAGGGATTTGTTGGAGAAGGGTTTTAATAGACCTATCCAATCCTCATGGGGTGCCCGATTTTATTTGTAAGGAAGATGGACGGGTCATGCCGTATGTGCATTGACTACCGGTAACCCAATAAAGTCACTATAAAGAATAAGTATTCCTTTTCGAGAATAGATTATTTGTTTGATCAATTGCAAGGGGCTACACACTTCTCCAAAGTTGACTTGAGATCTGATTATCACCAATTAAGGGTGAGGGAAAGTGACATTCCTAATATGGCTTTCCAGGCTAGGTATAGTCACTTTGAATTTGTAGTGATGTCGTTCGGTCTCACTAATGCATTGGCGATATTTATGAACCTCATGAATAGGGTGTGCGAGCCCACCTTGATATATTCATCATGGTGTTCATTGAGACATCCTTATCTACTCTCGAGGTGAGCAAGAGCATATGGACCACTTGAAGGTGGTATTGCAAAACCTAAGGGAACAGAAGCTTTATGCAAAGTTTGACAAATGCGAGTTTTGGCTAGATGAGGTTGCCTTTCCTTGGGAATGTGGTATCTGGTGAGGGTATCAAAGTTGATCCTAAGAAGACTAAAGTGGTGAGGAATTGGCCAAGTCCATTGACTCCTACTGACATAAGGAGTTTCTTGGGCCTATACGGTTACTATAGATGGTTTGTGCATGACTTCTCCACTATTTCGTCCCCACTTATGAAGTTGACACAAAAGAATGATAAGTTTGTATGGATGGATAAGTGTGAGAAAAGTTTCAAACATTAAAGGATCGATTGACTTCAGCCCCAATATTGACATTGCTAGAAGGGAATGATAGGTCCGTCGTGTATTGTGATGCATTAAGGATTGGGTTAGGTTGTGTGTTAATGCAAAATGGTAAGGTGATTACCTATGCTTCAAGGAAATTAAAAGTGCATGAAAAGAATTACCAAAGTCATGATCTTGAGCTTGCGACGGTGGTGTTTCCCTTGAAAATTTAGCGACATTACTTGTATGGAATTCATGTGGACGTCTTCATCGACCATAAGAGCCTCCAACAGGTGTTCACCCAAAAGGATCTCAATTTGAGGAAACGGTGGTAGTTAGTGATACCCAAATATTACGACATGAGTGTGAAGTATCACCCCACAAAGGCCAATGTGGTAGTTGAAGCCCTTAGAGGAGTTTCCATGGGTAGTGTGTCTCATCTTGAAGATGATAGAAAAAGGGAGTTAGCCAAAGATGTTCATAGGTTGGCTAAATTGGGAGCGAAATCGAATGAGTCTGGAAATGGTGGTGCAATAGTGCTTTATGGGTCCAAATATTCCTTGAATGAGGATGTTAAGACTAAGCAAGACCTTGATCATGCCTTGGTTGAGTTGAAAGCCTTGGTAAAGGAAGGAAAGATAGAGGTTTTCTCACAAGGGGGAGATGGTGTTCTCTGATATCAAGGGAGCTTATGCATTCCCAATAATGGTGAGTAGAAAAAGTTGATCATGCAAGAAGCCCATAACTCTTCATATTCCATTCATCCCCGCACTACAAATATGTATAGAGAGTTAAGGGAGATCTATGGTGGGATGGAATAAAGAAGGACATTGCTCAATTTGTGTCCGAGTGCGCTAATTGTCAACAAATCAAAGTTAAACGCCAAAGGCCAGGTGGTCTAGCACAAGACATTGATATTCCTACTTGGAAGTGGGAAGAGATCAACATGGAATTCGTAGTTGGTTGCTAAAGGCCAAAAAGCATTTTGACTCCTCATGGGTGATAGTTGACCGCAGGATAAAGTCGGCTCATTTCTTACCTATCAAGACTATATTCAGTGCCAAAGATTGTGCCTACTTATATATCTGAGAGTTGGTGAGGTTGCATGGGATCCCATTTTCCATCATATCGGATTGTGGAGTCCAATTTACTTCTCACTTTTGGAAGTCTTTATAAAAGGGGCTTGGTACTAAGGTGAAGTTGAGGCTGAAAGGACTATTCTAACATTGGAATACATGTTGAGAACTTGTTTGTTGGAGTTTAAGGGGAGTTGGGATGACCATTTTCCACTTATTGAGTTTGACTACAACAATATCTCTCATACAAGTATTGAGATGGCACAATTCGAGGTGTTGTATGGTAGATGGTATAGATCACCTATCAGATGGTTCAAAGTTAGTGAGGTGACATTAATAGGACTGGAATTGGTGATGAATACTATGGATAAAATTAAACAAGGGAATAGTTGCAAATAGCCCAAACCCGACAAAATCCTACTTAGATATGAGAAGAAGGAAACTTGAGTTCTAAGTTGGTGATTGAGTCTACTAGAAGGTGTCTCCGATAAAAGGTGTGATCTTGTCCGGTAAGAAAGGAAAATTAATCCCCAGGTATGTGAGGCCCTATAAGGTGGCAAGAATAGTGGGAAATGTAGCATATGAGTTGGATCTACCCAATAAGATGCATTTGATTCATCTTATTTTTCATATGTCGATGTTGAGAAAATTCATAGGTGATCCAAATTCCATAGTTCCTTTGCATGATGTGAATATTAAAGAGGATTTGAGTTATAAAGAAGTACTGGTTGAAATTCTAGACCGATAAGTGAAAAGCTAAGGAACAAGAAAGTTGCATCCATCAAAGTACTTTGGAGAAACCAACAAGTTGAGGGTGCTATATGAGAAGCAGAAGCGGATATGATGCAGAGTTACCCATATGTATTCCACTCTAATCAAGTCTAAGGTATTAAGAAATTCTTCTTAAAACTTCAAATTCCATGCATTTTAGTATTTCATTGTGTATGCATTCATTTCTATGCTTATTGACGGTTTTGAGACATGTTTTGAAAGTAAATTTTGAAATTTTTGTGAAATGATGTTTAAATTGTAATTTTTCATACATACTAGGTTTTAGCTGCTAGTTTACACTTTAGAGCTTGCCTTTAAGTACATTCGAGGACGAATATCCCCAAGGGGGACATATTGTAACGACCTCCAATTTAGAAGCCTAAGAGTGCAGAAAGTTGGCCTAAAAATAACCTACAATCAAGTTTATGGGGGTGACTTACGGGCCCATAGGTCATATGGTCCATATGTTTGGTCCTTAGACATGAACTTAAAAAAAGGAAAACGTTTCCAAGTGTGGGGTAACCCACGAACCAAGTGACGGCCCATAGGATATATTTATGGTCCATAGATAGGGTCGTGAATGAGACTATCAGACATGAAGAAAATTTAAAGTTAACTAAAAGGTGATCAACGTGACCCATAGAGTGCTTCGTGGAATGAGACCAAAAAAAAAGAAAACTGGCTAAGTGTGGAAGGAATCTATGAGTCCAACCATGACCTGTAACAAGGTATTGTGGTTTGGGTCAAGCAAAATTAGTTACAAGGATTTTAGATATATTACTAGGTGAACAAGACTTACGGCCCGTAAATAGGTTTTCATAGGTCGAGCCCAATAATTTTAATGAGGGGCAGTTTGGTCAATTTCATTCTTCCTATTCCTAAACCCTGTCATTTTGGGATCGAAAAAAGGGTCCTAAATCAGCCTTAATGCCCTAATACACTACTATTTCATTCATTCTTTCAATTTCAAATTTTCTCCAAGGCAAAACTCTCTCAAGAATAGGGCAAGGCAAGAGCTAGGGATTCCAAGTTCTTCTCAAGGGTTAAAGGTTCGATTCTCCCAAGTTCCCCCAAGGTATGTGAGTTGATTTATAGGTATCCTTCCACCCATAAAGTTCCCTTTGATTATTTTACCTTTTCTTTAAGTTCCTCTAAGATATTACGCATGATTATGATGATTTCATGATGCTTTATGTTATTAAATGTTATTCACGATATCCTATAATATTTTACTAAGTATATGCATGTTTTGAGCTATTGATGATGACCCCAATGATGGATTTCGATAATGATGAAGTGTGGGCGTTTTTTATTGCCATTAAAAAGAGACATCGCCTCATGTTTTATGTGATTTATGATTGTTTCATTTAAATAGCCTAGCGCACCTAGTTTTCAAGTAAAGCTTTACATGATTTATGATGATGGCTAGGGCATTAAAGTTAAGTTTTAAAGTAAGGATTTGTCAAAAATATAAACATGTCTACAATTGTCCTAAATATGTTTAAGAAAGATCCCTAAGATGAAAGGACAATTCTCACTTGGTGGTTCCTAAGTTCCAGCTACTCCTATGATTGCTACTTATAATTCTAAGTTATGGTTTAAAAATTTCGTGGGATGACTTTGCACCGAGTGGACTTGAGATCAGGATTCATTCTGTTAGTTGAGGCATGGCCCATTAAAGTTACATCTCAAAGTCCCTAACTATGTGCCACCATGGGGGCTCTTGTAGTCTAGGCTAGTAGATCCTAGGCCATTTATATTATTAAGATGCATGCGAAGTTGACGGAGTTCTACCCAGCAAGTGATCTCCCCGAGCCAATGTAGGGTGTTATGTTGGATTTCATGTAGTAGCTCACATGGTCTTACATGTCAGTTAAGGTCTACTCCCACAAGGTTATGATCCTATGATATGTTATCATTACATGTGCTTTCTCATGCATTGACTCTTATTCATATTGAGCTATATTCCTTGTGCATGCTTAAGCTCACTTTATGTGTCTTTCATCTCATATTACTTATATGTTATACTTATCAATGATGGTATTACAATTTCATATATGCATTGCATCTCACATACTTAGTACATTCTAACCAACTAACGCATATTTTGCCTGCATAACCATATAGGGACAGGCACTCCTCCACGGGCTCGTAACGAGTATTCAGCGTTCAAGACTAGCATTTTCATTTGTGGTGAGCCCTTTAGTTCGACACTCTACCATTTTCCTTTCTAGCTTGTAATTTGATACTTTTGAGATGATGTGTTTATGGCCCTTTTGAGGCATTCACTTTCTATGTTGTAAAATTATGGAATCTTTTCTATTTGATAGAAACTGATAGTTATTGGTTCTGTCCATCGATGTAGTAGTCAGTATGCTTATGTACAAAGTATGTTAGCTATTCTTACTGCTTTTTAATGTTGCTTCATTTCGAAAAATGGCCCATCGTCCTTTTTCCCTTCTTTTTTGCGCAAATGTTTTAATTAAATGCCTATGAATGCTTAAGATGCTTGAGATGGCATGGGTGAGGTACCTTCGGGTGTCTTATTCGCCGTGTGACAACTAGGCCCCTAGGTCGGGTCATTATATTGAGTCTCCACCTCAAGCCTCATTTAGTGCTAAGTCGACATACCACGAAATACATAACATAGGCATGAAATCATACTTGTCATAGTTCATAGCTCATTCTTGTCACATGGTCATAAGCTTGGACATAATCTCATAGTTTATAATTTCATGCATAAGAGTACCACATTTCATAACTAGTTAATGTTGGAGGTGCGCTCCTATCATCATTACAACATTCATAAACATTGTAAGTTCCTAGGTCACCTCTTAGGATCCTAAGTCTCCCATAGGGATCTTAGGTCACCTTCAAGGATCCTAAATTCCCTATTATAAATTTTGCTTGAAGCTTTGTACATGCATAATCATGATCATGAGTTGAAAATTAGGGTAGAAGTATGGGTTCATAATCAAAATCTTAAAACCATGAAATAGATTCGTGCATAACTATGTAATTAAAGATCATTTGAATCCAAATTGAAGGAACCCAATCATAAGTTTTATAAACTTAAATAGCATACTTATGAAAAACCATATAGATAATCCATGCAATTTGTAGTAATCCATGTATATTTGAGTATACAAATATAATCCACATAATAATTTAAATATTTGAAGCTAAAATTATGAAAACCCTCATGGTATATGTTTGAAATTTATGAAGAATAGGAAAAATATGTTGGGCTCCGTGGGTGAAAGGTACCCATGGATGAAAACTCAGATACCTTGACGAGGAACTAAGAAGAATTTGGATGAATTCGGCTTGAACTTGCTTGACTTTCAAGGAACTCCTTACTTGAAGAAGAAGAAGAGGGCCTTGAGAGAGTTTTTGGAGAGTGAATTTGTGACTTGATGGTTGAAGTGTGAGAGAAAGACCTTCGATAGGTTAGGGTAGTAATTGAAGGGTAATTTAGTTGAAAAAACTTACTAAATGGAATTAGAAAAAAATACCCAAATGCCCTTATGAAACTTAAAAACTTAACTGGACAGACCCCTGCATGGGAGGCCCACCGCGACCTCCACCATAGCTCGTGGTGCTCACGGTAGCTCGTGGTGGGCTCTGTGGTTAGAGGGGTTGGTTAGGGGGCCACAAGGGTGGTCTTCACGGGCCTCACCATGGCCTGTGGATCCCCTTGTGGAGGTCATCCTTCAAAGGACCCTAGGGGGAAAATTCCACCATGAGGCCCTTTGACAACCAGTTGTGACCCACACGACCTATGAATGGTCTAGTGGTGGCAGCTAGTGCCCGAAATTAGAAATTCTAGGAAATTACCCCTTGATACTTTGATTTATGACCTTTCAACTTGTGGGACATAACAATAATCCAACCCACTCCATCCTAACCTCCATAACTATAAACTTAATGAAAGATACAACCTAACTTAGTAGATAATAGCAAAACTCAAAAGAGAACCAATAAAAGAGTTTAACATGTCGAAATAAATCTATCAGTTTCATTCACATAAACAATAGGAAAGGGGGATCTTTGATTCCCATACATAATAAGGCTCATTCAAAGATGATGAAGTGCAAAGTGATACAAGGGCCACGTAAAAATGATGCATGTATATCCTATTGATACGCACTTGCTAAAACTTAGTCCAAGATCCATAGGAAACATATATGTTATCTATCATGGAGCATGCGCTCCGACCCCTCATATGATACATGCCATGGAGCATGTAGTTTGACCCCTATTTCTCATCATGTCACAGAAAGTGTCAACCCTGCCAGCAAGTATTAGCCTATTTTTTTTTCTCATCAAGTATTTTAGAATTTGACACAAAGCGTGTGGTTCAATCCCTATTTCTCATTTTTTTCTCATAATGTGTTTCATCATATCAATATCATAGAATCGATGCAAATATAGTATGTTCACGGGTATGAATGAGAAGATGAGAATTAATAATAACAAACCACAATTTGTACCAAGATAGTCAAGATGAGAATTAATAATAATAAACCACAATTTGTACCAAGATAGTCATGTTCTTCATCAATACGAAATCAAACAAATGACTTCAATTATTCACATCTCATCATAACATTTGTTTATAAAAAAAATATGTTGCCCTTTTTAATACCTTTTTTTCATCCTTAGAATCATATAAATATGGGTGTATAAATATAGTATTAACTCCTTCACCAAGAAATTATGGATCGCAATCAATTTTTAGAACCAATACAAATAAGCATATACATTAAAGTATGAATATGAGATAAAGTTCATAGAACAACACATTCAAGTCAATAATCACCTCAATTCTCTTATTATAGGTTCCATGTCATTCAGTCAGATTCAGAAATTTAAGAATTACATTAACACATTAAACTATACTACCATTTTGTTACTCCTATCTCATTGTATTTGGTCATTTCATGAATAATTCATTTGCAACCAAGTCCCTATTACTCCCCAATAATTTAAATATGAAATCATAGTAAGAATATAAGATCAATGAGATCAAATTCATCATTTTCATAAATCATATTCAAAATGAGTTGATAGGGGTAAATTTGACAATCAATACATAATTACTCTACCCAAAGCATTTGAAAATCACTAATGAATATGATTTCAAAAATGGGTTTGGAATTAGTCTATAACTTTCAATTTATTAAAAGTTCATATTCATGGAAGAATTACTAAACTTTGAAGTTCAAATAAAAATATTAGATGTTGAAATCACAAAATAATTGATGTAAATTGAAGATTCTAAGTTAAAACTACTTACTCGATAAATTAATATTGAAAATTACTTTAAAATCGTCACATTAGAGTTTTCAAAGCTAAAAAATATCAAATAAAGAAATATCCAAAAATCAATCCTCAGAAAGAGTCTAATACCACTACAGTGGCTGGGGAAACTGCTAAAATGATGCCCCTAAAGAAGCAGGGATCGCTTTTGCAGCCAAGCTCCATATTAACGACTCACCACTTTTTCGAGCCTTGATGCGCTTACGTGGACCCCACTAGAAAGGGAGTCCTCACTAAAGTGGCAGGCCCCGCTTAAATGGTGGTCATTTAAGTGATCAATCACCACTTAATTGGCATGTAAGGAACTATATCACAAAAAAATTAAACAGCACCATTCATTCAAAATCCTGTAGACACAAATTCAATTAGTCATCAAAAATCAAATCTGAGGTCTCTCTGACCTGAAATCATATTAGTCACAACTAGAACAACTTAAAACTCTAGAAAAATCAAAATGCCTTCAGAACCCTTGAAAAATAAGTAGGACTATTCCTAGGCCTAAAATTACCTCTTGGAATGAAAAATATCAAGAAAAATCCAACTCTAACATCTGAACACAAAACATCAGCCAAATTTAAATCTTGATTGAATTTAATTCAAACTTCCAACTTAAGACATCAAATCCATGAAAAAAATTCAAATTTAGAAACAAAGACTCTCCTAAACAAATTTTCACATCCCAGAGCAGATGAAACTGATAGAATCCCATTCCAAAACTCGTAGCTCTAATTGATACCAAAAATTGCTTTTGAATAACTCATGCCTTTAAAACCTCAAAGTCTTAAAGTTTCAAAAAATTTCAATAATATTTCAAACTAAGTCCATAAACTAATCAAACAAGACTCGGAACAACCATCGGGAGGGGTAAGATGATAATTTTTCAAAAGTTTTCATAAGTGACTATTAGGTTCATCAAATTATCTATTAGTAAAACCATATTCATCCTCAAACATAAAATAAAATGAAGAATCTTCCTCGATATTACCAAGAGTGTGAGATATAACCTCCAAAGTTAGTGTTTGTTCTTTTAAGGAAACTCACTTTCGAGGACCATACATCAGGATACACTACCATGAACTGAACTTCTAAACTAAAACTAAGAAAAAACTGCAAACCAAAATTGATTACCAAGCCACAGAACAACTTATGAACCAAACCTAAACAGAAATCCTCTAAAACAAAATATAGTAACTAAGATAGAATTCCTTCAAAACTACTATCGATTAAAGCTAGAAGTGAACCCATACCAACCACAAACTACTGGTAATGTACAAACTATCACAAATCTCAGCCCAGTTGCATTGCCTTAACATAGCCCTCCTAAGAGTTACCATAATCTAAAGTCAATACACACTCATCGTGGGAGAATCCATTAATCTGACCCAAAGAGAAACAATCAAGTAATCAACAAGTAGGAGATACCCCAAACATAGAAAACATCTAATAACACAGTCAGAATTCTTGAACGGTAGTTAAGATCGTAGACAATGCTCCAATACGACAAAACTAGAGCTAATGGTCCTCAAAGTCAGTCACAGATGGTTAAAATAAGTCCTCATCGACGAGATAACTACTAAGACTATCAAGAAACCGTAACTTCCCATGATAGACCTCATATAAGGACTCTCAATAAGATTCACACTTGCAGCGTACTAAAGTACCTTGATTGCCGAAAATTCTCTTTCGTCTTACTCAAAATACTCCCTCTCTGGTATCTATAGTTATTAAATCTCCTCCAGTTATCTGCTTCCTATATTTTTGACTCCTCTTTGGACAAAATATCTTCTTAATCACCAAAACCACTTGAAATCCGCTTAACTCATCAAAACCCAACATATCCACCACAATTCGGTAGATGAAATCACAATCAGATACTAATGAAAATCATGCACAAATTCTCTGAAAGCTCAATCACCAATAAGATCAAATATTTCATTATCTTGTCCATCCATTGACAAAACAAACTACCTTGGATGTATAGTTACAATGAAAACCTAACTTTTTATTCTACTCCTGCAAGTTGACTCCCTTATCAATCATCATTAGTCGTACCTTTGCAATTGCACATCTTAGCTTGTCATTAATGTTATATCCATCATCCTTACCATGTTTTGTAACCCTTACCATATTCATGAAGTTAACCATACTATTAACGTGATACCTTAAATCTCGTCGTACAAGCTAATCATATGAATTACTCAATTTTCACACATATTTTCTCGCTAGTACTCTCAATAGCCTTCACGTAGGTATACTTATCGGAACTCTCTATACATAGAAGTCTATCATCTCTATATCACTCATTTTGATTTAGGTTAAAGTCATTAGCCCCTAATTAGATTTTTGAAATAAACCCCTTACTTACCACATTAAGACCTCACAAAGATCTATCACGAAGGGCTCACCTATTGGTGCAGAAACACAAACATGCACAAGAAATATAATCACATAACAAGCCAACCCTATAAAAAAGGTATGCAGAACATAGGGGTATGTAGACCCAGGGTCAAATCATACAAACTTAGAACAAGACCTATGATAAAAGCATTTGAAGCCTCAGCCTCAGGCCTCCCAAGAAAAGCATAGAATTGAGATCCTCAAATAACATCTCCACCTCTTTGATGAACCAGAGCATCGCCCGTAACCCTACCTGAAGCACAACCACCTCCACTAGACTAAATTCTACCACATCTCTAGGTCTAAGACGCTGACCCTCTAGTTAAAATTCAAGAACTAGACTGCGGTCCTCCCCAATTCTGTGCAGAACACTGCCATGCAAGATGATCTGGATGCCCACAAGTGTAATAGGATCTCCTATGAGTAAAACACTATGATGAAACCAAGGGACTGGTGTAACAATTATAACCCGTTGACCTCTGTTGAGACCCATATAAACCATGACTGATAATATACGATCTATGAACTACATGACCACTCTCAAATGCTAGCATAGATATGTGAACTAGCCCTTGGCGCTAACAAGAATCACTTTCTCTAAAAGAATCTATGACTCCAAAAGAGGCACCCGTAAACAGACCAGAGGTAACCAAACTCCTCTCTATCCATTAGGTTTGCCTCTTTAGCAGCAGTCAAAATAGTTTGGAATGAAGCTCCGTCTCTAGATACTCTGAACACAGCCTCTCTAATAGAATAAGTCGACCCTCTCACAAATTGGTGAAATTTTGACCTCATCGAGAATGATGGTTATAGCATGTTTAGATAACTGAGGGCCTCATATTTCATAACTGATAGGATGTCCTGCCTCAAGCTCCCAAACATCAATATGATCTCCTCTTTGATGCTCTAAGGGATAAAATGGTCATAAAAACATGTGAAATATCTCCCAAGATAATGGAAAGATCCGACTGGTAAAGATCATGAATAAGTCCTCCACCACACTCTCGTTGGCCTAAAAAGTTGAAGAGTGACATATCAAACTCTATCAGACTCGACTAAACCAACCACATCCAATAGCTCCTTATACGTAGTGAAAAACTTATAATAATTATCAGTCTTCCCACCTTGAAACTAAAGTAGTCCCTCTTCTTAAACTTCTTATAATAATTTGCTCATCCTCAGTTAAAACCACCAAGGGTACATCCTGAACTCCAATGTAGGTGTTGGATCAATCTCAACTCTAAGAACTATCGATGGCTACTCCAACTGACCCTGAATAATGGGAGTTTGGTGCTAATTAGGAATTTGATCTCCAACTTACGTTTGTGAAACCTCCTAGAGTGCCTATCGCACTACCATTCTAAGCCAAGCTTTCAAGAATACCCAACACTCTCAATAATGTGTCATGAAGCAAATGTGCAGTTGCATACTCTAGAGGAACCGAGCCCTTTCTAGTCTCAACCTCAGGATGAAAGGGGATGCCCCTCTCATGATCTCTAGCAGATGCTACTCCTCGAGAACTCTCTAAAAGTTTACCCCTTGTTGAGGTCTCAATATCAGCATCAAGAACTGCTTACCCTTCTCTATTGCCAGGTGAACTCTAGTCCTGGCCATCCGTTAAAGGAACATGCAATGACATACCACTCACACATGAACCATGCATGACAAGGAATTGAAAGAATAGAAGGAAAACTTTCCTAACAGTCTTTGTAGCTTCTCAAAGATAAACAACGTACATCCCCACCAATCCTTGAGACTCTAATAGATTGGGCTTGTTCACATGTAAGACCTATGAACCTAGGATTTTGATATCATTTTGTCATGACTTAAACTTGGATGTGAGGGAATTTTCCTTAACCCTCCAAGACAAGTTAGTTTAATCAATGAAATAAACTAAAGCAACCAAAATTTAAAACGGAAATACAACCTATCAATAGATACAACAACGGTTGAAGAACCACAATTCTAAATCCAATCAAAAAACCTAGTGTCACGTGTATAAGTCACTAAGATTTAGATAGAATAAAAGCAATAATATAAGTTTCAATGTCTCTGTCATCAAATAGAACTAAAACACAAGATAAAAGAAGCTTGAGGGTCTGACAAAAAGATAACTTATTACCTCTCAAGTAATTTAAAAGTTAGGTTCAAGAATGGAAATAGAGAAGTCAAGAGGATCCGAATTCACAGCCTATACCAATATAGAAACAAGGGGTGAGTACCAAACAACACAGTACCCAGCAAGTAGACCTATTTACCTACAGTAAAGCTATAAAAACACAAGTACTCCAACACACTCCATTAGAACCTCCATAACTACAACTCGCATGGAAGATACAACCCAACCTTAGTAGAACAACTCGAAAAAGAGCAAATAAAAGAGTTCAACATATCAAAATAAACATACTAGTTTCAGTCACATAAACAACAAGAAAAGGGGATCTTTAATTCACCTCCACAATAAGGCTCAATCAAAGATGATAAATTACAATGCGATGTAAATGCTACATACGAATGATACATGTCTATCCATGATGGACATATCTATCCATGTAACCGACCATGGAGCATGTGGTTTGACCCCTCATATGATATCTACCACGAAGTGTGTGGCCTAAGTCCTATTTGTTATCATGTCTTATAAAGTGTTTCAACCTTGCGACTAAGCGTGTGGCTGAACCCTATGTCTCATTTTTTTGACAATGTGTTTCATCATATGAATATCACAAAATCGATGCAAGTATTGTATATTTATAGGAATAAATGAGAAGAGGAGAATCAACTACATCAAACCATAATTCGTATCGAAATAGGCATGTTCTTCATCAATTCAATTTTGCCTTGACTCCACAGGGCTGCAAAATAAGTGATTGGGTTAGTTTGGGCCTTTAAAGATGACTGAAACACGTTATACCTAACGAACTAGCATAGCTGTGGGACTTAAAAAATCACACGAATGACTTCGTTTAACATGTTGCCTTTTAAAAATCCTATTTTTGTTCATTTTTAAAATCATATAATATAGGCATATAAATATAGTATCAACCCCTTCACTAAGTAACTGTGGATCTCATTCAATTTTTAGAATTAATAAGTATACATATAAAATGTATGAACATATGATAAAGTCCACAAATAATTCATTCAAGTCAACAATCACTTTAATTCTCTCACTATAGGATCCACATCACCCAATCAGATTTCAAAATTTAAGAATTACATTAACGTATTAAATCACATTGCCATGTTACTACCATATCTCATCTTATTAGGTCATTTCACGAATAATTCACCCAATAATGAAGTCCCCATTACTCCCCAATACATAATGAGAAAATACAAGGTTCTATACACTTAATTAAGGGTCAAGAAGTCCACTTGCTTCAACATAATCAAGCAATTACTCAGACACTTAAGCTTTCCTTTCTCGACGGGCTTCCAGTTCAACAAAATTTATTCAAATATGGAATCACAATAACAATACAAGAACAACATCAAATTCATTGATTTTGTAGTAAGATTCAAAACGAGTCAAAATCTCTTCTAAAAAAATATAAGCACATGTTACAACATCCAAAGCATTTGAAAGTTGCCAGTGAAAACTATTTCAAAAATTGAGTTAGAATTAGTCCATAATCCTCAATTATCAAAAGTTCCTGTTCATGGAAGAATTCCTATAATTTGAAGTTCAAAATTGAAAATTAGTGTTGAAATCACAAAATAATTTATGCAGATCGAAGATTCTAATATAAAATCACTTACCTGATAAATTTATCTTGAAAAATGACTTTAAAATTGCCATACTAGAGTTCTCAAAACTAAAAAATATCAACTGGGAAAGAAACCATGAATCAGTCCTCAAAAGGGATCTCTGATGCCGCTAAAGAGGCCGAAAAACTCCTTAAGTAATGCTCCTAAAAAGGCGGGGATTGATTTTGTGTCCAGGTCCCCACTTTAGCGACTCAATGCTATTGCGAGCCTTGATTTGCTTTATAGGACCCTGCTTGAAAGGGAGCCCTCACTAAAGCGGCTCGGATTCACCTAAGCGGTGGTCACTTAAGCAACTAGGCACCATTTAAGCGGTACTTGAGATACTAACAAACAATAACAACATACGCAGTGGAATCCCACAACTGGGCTCTGGGGATTGTAGAATGTACGCAGACCTTACGACTACCTTATAGAAGTAGAGAGGTTGTTTATTGGGAACCCTCGTCTCAAAAATCCATAAGCAGAATAAACTAAATATGGCTAAAAGGAAAGGAAAAGAAAGGGAACAAAAAGAGCGACTAATAAGCACATGGTTATATGTAAATATGATAAAAATAATACGTATAAGATAGATAATGACAACACATGATATAAAGACACGACAAAACCTACTACCCTACTATATCCAACGGTCAGACATCAACCTAAACCTACTAACCTATTAGCCTGCTACTCTAATCGCGACCTCTACTCCTTCCTATCTAAGGTCATGTCCTCAGTGAGATCAAGTTTCACCATATCTTGTCTGATTACCTCCCCCCAATACTTCTTTGATATACCTCTACTCCTCCTTATAACTCCTAAATCTAACCTCTCGCACCACCTGACAGGAGAATCGTTACTTCTTTTCTACACATGTCCGAATCATCGCAGTCTCGCTTCTCTCATCTTGTCAGCCACAGGAGACACCTCTAGCTTCTCCCGAATGTTCTCATTCTTAATCTTATCACTCCTGGTATGTCCGTACATCCATCTCAACATCCTCATCTTTGCGACCTGTATCTTCTAAACATGTGATCTTTTTTACATCCCAACACTCCACCCGATACAGCGAAGACGGTCTAACCTTCATCCTATAAAACTTACTTTTGAGTTCAGGTGGTATCTTCTTATCACACAATACTCCATAAGGAAGCCTTCATTTCATCTATGTTGTCGCAATAAGGTGTGTGACATCATAGTCGATATCACCACTACTCTGGATTATGGACCCAATATATTTAAAGTTCTCTCTCTTGGGAATAGATTCGGTGGCAAACCTCACATCAATGTTTGCTTCATCCCTCGCAATACTGAATTTACACTCCAAGTATTCTATTTTGGTCCAACTCAGTTTGAACCCTTTAGATTCCAAAGCGTATCTCCAAATCTCCAATTTATCATTAACTCTAGCGCGAGTCTCATCAATAAGTATGATGTCATATGCAAATAACATACACCGTTGAACCTCCTCTTGAATAGACCATGCCAGCTGATGTGTTGTCAAAGTACAACACTTTTGACGCTTAAAATTTTTGGAGGTTCTCAATGCAATGTTAGTAGGTTTGATGTGTTTTTGTGTTTGTTTCTGGGATTTCAGGGTTGGCATGAATTTTGGGCAAAGTGTGCAGAAGTTTCTAAAAGTGATGATTCACAAGATCTTTTACGGGTTGTAGAGTATTCTACGAGCCGTAAAGGAGGTTTCGTGTGCAATTCCAATGAAGGGTGTATTTTTGAAGTTGAGTCAACGAACATGCAAACGAGTCGTAGAAGACTTTACGAGCCGTAGACTTAGTCTCATATTGTAAGGATCAAATGATAAGGACTTGCTGAAATTTCATAAGACGAAACCCCCTACGGGCCGTAGAATCTTTCACCAGTCGTAGAGGGGCGTCGTTGAAGACAAATCCAGAATTGAAGCAATAGCTCACGAAAGCCCGATCACGAACCGTAAACTACTATACGACCTGTAGAGTACCTCGTAGAGCCTGTCGGCCCAGTTATCCTATTTCATTTTGATTTTGTATTTTAAATACTGTAATTAGGGTTTTTTTAGGTATTTTTCAGAGGGAGTCAGTAGAGAACAAAGAGAGAAACATTAGAGAGTTTGAGAAGCACTTGTATAACATTATTTTCATCTTTTAATCTTGTGATTCTCATTGAAAAGTTGAATTTCTTGTGCTTAATTCACTTGTGTAAGTACTCAATTATGTTATTCAAATTCATAAGTCTTGCATTTACACTAATCATGACTAGCTAGATCCACAACTAAGGTTGTGGGAACTATGAAGAACTAACAAGGTAAAATCAGATAATTCATAATTCTTGAAAAGTGTGCATGCATGTATTAATTAATTATCTTCGTATTGAATGCTTTCTAATGGTGGCTAACATTAGAACTCGTCTAGTGTTACTGACTGGACTAAGGTAGTAATGAATAGGAAAAGAGATTAATTAACAGGATTCAATTGATGTTTCTCATCTAATCAACCGAACCGGGCCAAGGAGAGGTTGTACTAGGACAATAGGTAAGGGTTAGTATTGTCACACTGTGAGGATGGACCAAATCACGTAGTGAACTTTGCCTTTCGCCTGGGCCAAAGAGTTCGGTGAACTTAACTTACCGTTCTGCATGCTACATACTGGAAAAGGATTCGATTATCTGGTATTGCTGAGTTAAGGAATCATGGGGAACATAATACCCTAGTTCCTCTTTATATTGGTTTCAATCTTGTTTTAGTTTAGGATTACTTTTAATAGTTATTATAAAAAAACCCCATTTGGGGAGTTCGTTAATCCACCCGAATTGCAATTGAATTCTTCTAGTTCTACCATATTCCCTGTGGGATTCGCCCTGAACCTTGGTTAGGTTATATATCTTGACAACGACAACTTTAGCCTCAAAAAGGAGATGTAGCTTGGGCGATATCATTAGCTCATCCATCATCAAGCCAAACAGAAAAGGGATCAACACAGATCTTTGATGAAGTCTCATCTCAACAGGAAAACATTTTGAGTCTCCTCCCACCGTTCTTACCCGAGTTTTGGCTCCGTTGGACATGTTTTTTATCACTCTAATATATGTCATTGGAAAACCTTTCACCTCTAGACACCTCCATAGGACATCCCTCCGAACCTTGTCATAAGACTTCTCGAGATCAAGGAACACCCAAATGAAGGTCCTTCTTTCTTTCTTTATATTTCTCCACTAATCTCCGAACACGATGAATTGCTTCAGTAGTCGACCGCCCTAGCATGAATCCAAACTGATTTTCTGAAATAGACACTCTTTTTCTCACCCTCATCTCCACCACTCTCTCACATACCTTCATAGTGTGGCTTAACAACTTGATACTCCTGTAATTGTTACAGTTTTGAATATCACCCTTGTTCTTATATGATGGAACCATTGTACTCCTCCTCCATTCATCAGGCATCTTGACAGTCTTCATTTTAACATTGAACAGTCTAGTCAACCACTCTATGCCATCCTTGACGATGTTCTTTCAAAAATCTACATGAATCTCATCGGGTCCGATCGCCCTCCCTCTCTTCATCCTACTAATAGCATGTCTAAACATAACAAATTTTTACACACCACCAAAAACTCGAAATCGATCTACTGAATTCGTTTGAAACCCTATACGCACTGATCATATATTCTACCATAATAAGTTTGTCATTTCTCACTCAATGAAATCGTCGAAAATCATACTCGAGATCTCCTTGATCCAAGATATAATTAGTCAGAAGTAGAAAAACTCCACCTCCTGAAACCAGTAAAATTGAGAACAATCCAATGTGAGTATCTAAGCTAAAAAATTTGACCAAAGTCAAACCTTGATCCAATTTAAATCCATGAAACAACTCTAAATTTAGAAACGACAACTTTGTTAGACCAAATGCCACATTGTTGAAATGATGGAATTGACGGAATCCCGTTTTGAGACTCATAACTTCAATTGATACCAAAAATTATTTTTGAATAAACTTAAGTCTTTAAAAACTCAAAATCTCAAAGTTTTACAGCTTTTCAATAAAGTTCCAAAACTAAGTCCATAAACTAATCAAACAAGACTTGAACACCCATCGAGAAGGGTAAAACTAAAATTTTCTAAAAATTTCTGAGAATAACCTTCATGGTCATTGTATATATATTACAATATTTAATATTTTATTTATAAATACTAAATATGTCATAAATTATGATATCAAAAATTTTATTTTTCGTATGCTAATTCGTATCACCCACCCTAAGGGCTTATTTGGTATGAGAGATAACATACAGTTAATCTCGAGATTAATTTTAGGATAAGTTTATCGCATGTTTAACTATACTATTATTTTTGTCACACACTAAGATGACATAATAATTCTAAAATTACTAATCTCAAAATAACTAACCACAAAATAATTTATTTTTAGGGTAATAATTCTAAAATGATTAATCTCAAGATAATTGATCACAAAATAACTTGCTCTTGAACAACTATCAAAGGAGTCCTAAGGGGTCGTTTGGTGTGAATTATAAGTGTTAATAATCCCGAGATAAAAATATAGTGGTCCTTGAATTGATGTTTGGTTGGTAAATCCAGGATAACTTATTCCCGGACTAATAAATAGTACCAGGATAAGTTATCCATCCTCTTGGGTGGTTTACTAATCCCGGGATAAAAATGATAAATAACAAAGAAACCCTTTTATACCTCACTTTGTATATTTAATTATATTTTTTAAAAATACAATATATAATAACATTCACAACCTTCCCTCTTTATTTTTGTGATACTTCTTCATATTATTTTATTGAAAAGTTACACTATATGATATAATTTTTATGTTTAAATTGTTCATAAATCTTTTTTTTACTTTGACAAAGGGAGCTTTATTTTTAAATTAAATAAGACGAAATTTTTATTTTAAATGCATATAGTATTATCATGAAAATGCACACATAATAATATTTAAGCTAAATAAGATGAAAGATTTATTTTAAAAATAAATATTTAATGACTAAAGCTAACAAAGAAAAATACATTTAAAAAAACTAATAAAGTGAAGAATATTTTTATAAACAAACAACGTATTCTTAAAATTCATACAACAAATAAAACACTTAATAAAAAATAATCTCAAAGTATATTACCAGTCCTTTTTTTTTTTTGGGTATAACATCCCGTCTTCCGCGCCACAAACTGGCATGTCTTTCTCAATTCTCTTTCACAAACACACAAAACAGAGACCGAAGGAGTTTGGATTTGACCCAATTAATTAAATGCTGCCATTGAAAAATATTGTGACCTTTTTTCATTTGTCCAGTGCCAAGAACTGGGATTTATTAGTGATTATCAAAATCTGCAAATAAAATTGAACTAGGTAAAAGACAATTTTTCCAGCTGTAATCCTCCGTTTATGTTCGCTCTTTTTAAGAAGGGGAGAGTAAATTTAGTGTGAGACTGAGAGATACATCTCTCCCCCTGCAACTGCTGTAAACAAGAAATTCCAAAAATTTATGTGGATTGATTCTTTGTGTTGAATTCTGATAATGAGATCTTTTTTAATATTTCTTTTTTAATTTTTGAGCAGGAGGGTCTTGATCTGTGTGTGGAAGGGGTGAAATCTTGGTTTTATCTGTGGGTGAAATCTTGGATACAAAGATGGACCAAACAATTGAAAGGTCTTCAAATGCTCATAGGGGTTTTCGAGTTCAACCTCCACTGGTCAGTGCTTTCATTTTTATTTGTTTCTTTAATGTCTTTTTCCAAGATTTTTGGTGCTTGGGTATTTGTCTTTTTCCTGCTGAATCTGCAACATTTCTCCTTAGAATTCAGCTAAGGTCCTTTAACTTGACTTCTGGCAAGAGGGTTGTTCCAATCATAAGTACCTTCCGCCTCAAAACCTAAGTTGTGAGTTGGGTAATCAAGGGAGCAAAACAGTGGGAGTTCCTAATGAGGATAAAACTAAAAGAATGTGAAAAAGAGAAAACATGATTTCTGGTTTTACGTTTCCCTCAATTTGGACGAATAACTGAGGAATTTATTCTTCACTTTATGCAGTTCTTTTTTTCAACTCACATATGCTAGTCCTTACTACCTTGTTTTGCTAAATTTCACTGGATATGAAGAAGATAGTTTTCAGAATATTCTGTTTTTGGATAATGGTGGCGTCTGGGTAGCTTGCATAAATCTAAACTATTCAATGCATACTTGCTAATCTGTCCAGTGTTCATGATATTTAAGCGGCAACGACAATAACAACATATTCAATGAAATTTCACCCCAAGGTTTGGGGAAGGTAAAGTATACACAGACCTTACCCCTACCTCGTGGTGGTAGAGAGACTATTGTCAGAGGACGATCGGCTCGAATGCAACATATCAGAGTAGGTATAAAAAGGGAAACTGTTAGAGAAGAGAACAAAACAACTAATAGTGAAATAGGAACAATAACAAAATAGTGCAATAATCAAAACACCATAAGTAGGGGTGGCAATTTGGGCGGGTTGGGTCAAATTTGAGCGGGTTATAATGAGTCAAGACAACAAACGGGCTAAGACCTAACCCAATTCAAATTTACTTGGGTCAAAACGGGTTGAGTAATGGGTTATAGAGCAGGTTAAGACCCAACCTGATCCAACTTTTATAAAGTCTTACTTTATTTCTTTTTCAATATTTTAGTACTTAATTAAATTATATTTTCTTTATTTTGGCTATATAAAACATATCAAATTAAAAAATAGTGTTTTAAAAATATTTTGACAAGATCTCTCTCGAGTGAATTCGAGCTGAATATCAACCTAATTTTAAATGGGTTGAAATGTGTTTGGTTGAGATGGGTTGAGCTAATAACCCGCCCAAACTTCAACGGGTTGAGCAGGTTGAGCGGTTTGGGTTTAATTTTGCCACTCCATATCAAAAATAACAAATGATAATAGAAATCAAAAGCAAGACACTACAAGAATAAGACTAATACTACGAATGACCCCACCAAGCCTGTCCACTACCTATTAACCTTCTACCTTAATCAAGTTAAAAAAGATGGATGTAGAAGATACTTGTGATAAGTAGACAAAGACATGGGGTTAATTTGGTTTGGATACAAATTATGATAGGACTAGTTATGATGGGATAAGTTATGTTGGGATTAATTATGATGGGATAAGTTGTGCTAAGATTATTTCTTATTGAGTGTGTGGTTCGTTGTATTCAAAATAATATGCATTGCATAAATTTTAAGAATGGGTTGTTTGTTTAGAAAAATATCCTTCACTTTATGTAGTTTTCTTTATATTTTCTTTGTAAGCTTTAGTTATTCATTCCTAAAATAAATCTTTCATCTTATTTATCATAAATATTTTTATGTGTGCATTTTCACGATGATATTGTATGTATTTAAAAATTAAACTTTCTTCTTACTTAGTTTAAAAATAAAGCTTTATGTATTTAAAAATTAAACTTTCTTCTTATTTAGTTTAAAAATAAAGCTTTCATTTTAAATTTGTTGAAGTAAAAAAAGATTTATGAGAAATCAAAATATAAAAAATATAAGAATTAGTCAAATAAATTTATAAATAAAAACTATATTTATAAAATGTAATTTTTATATAGAAAATATGAAGAATTATCATAAAAAAAATAAGGAGTGAAGGTTGTGAATGTTATTATATATAAAAGAATAAGGAATGAAGGTTTTGAATGTATTATATATGGGCATTAAAAATAATGTAAATATATGCGAATGTGAAAAGAAATGTATAAAAAGGATTTAAAGGAAAATTTTGTCATTTACCTATTTTATTCTGGGATAAGTTATCCTGAGATTAGTATGCCACCCAAGGGGAGGGATAACTTATCCCAGTACTAATTATTAATCCCGGGATAAGTTTTCCAGAACGTGCCAACCAAACAATAAATTATGTGCCTCTATAATTTAATCCCAAGACTAATTGTTCACACCAAATGACCCTTTAGTTGATACAAACCTATGAGTAGGAAAACATTTCCAACCTTCACATCCTCCCATCTAAGGTCATACCTTCGGTAAGATGAATTTGTGCTATGTCTTGTCTAATCATCTCTCCCCAATATTTTTTCATCCTACCTTACTTTCTCCTTATACCAACTGTATCCAACCTCACACCTGCTCACTGGGGCATCTCCTCTTCACATGCCCAAACCATCTCAGCGTTGCTTCCCGCATCTTAGCGACAATGGTACAACTTCTACCTTGGTTCGTACATCCTTATTCTTAATCGTATCATTCCTAGTATGTCCACACATTCATCTCATCATCCTCATTTTCGTAACTTGTATCTTCTGAACATGGGGTTCTTGATTGGCCATCACTTCGCCTCATACAATAAAGTCAACCCAACCACTACTCTATAGAATTATTTATGTGTACCTTTTTGTTACACGACTTTAGAGACAAGCCTCCACTTTATCCACACTGCACCAATACAATATGTGACATCATTGTTGATGTCCGGAGTTTCCTAGATTAAAGACCTAAGATACTTGAGATTATCTCTCTCGGAGATAACCAATGTGTCAAGCCTCACTTCCACACCTCCCTTATGCATAGGATCACCGAACTTGCACTCCAAATATTTCACTTTGTTCCTACTCAACCAACACTCTTTAGACTCCTGAGTTTATAGTTTTGACTCCATTGTGTATATTATCAATCAGTATTATGTCATATGCAAATAAAATACACCATATCACTTCATCTTGAATGTACTGAATCAGTTCATCCATCAGCAAGACCAATCGGAATGAGCTAAGAGTTGATCTCTGGTGCAACCTCATCTCAACTAGGAAATGTTTCTTGTCTCTTGCCACCGTTCTGACTCGATTCCTGGCTTTGTCATACATGTCTTCCATCACCTTAATGTAAGTCACCATACACCTTTAGCCTCCAGGTAGCTCTAGAGGACTTCCTTTGGGACTTTGTTGCAGGCCTTTTCATGGTCAATGAACACCATATGTAAGTCTCTCTTTCTTTCCCTATATTTCTTTACCATTCTCCTCACAAGATAAACGACTGTTGTTGTAGATTGCCCCGTCACGAATCTAAACTCATCCTCAGAAATGGACACACCCCTCCTCACCCTTCTTGCCACCACCTTCTCAATTTCTTATGTCACCTTGTTCTTGCACTATAGAACCATCATACTCCATTATTCGAGCAATTTTATCGTCTTAAAAATGACATTAAACAACCTAATTAATCACTCAATACTTGCTAAATCTCTGCTCTTTCAAAATTCCATCAAAACCTCATCTGGTTCGGTCGCTCTTCCCATGCTCATCCAACTAATAGCACGCTACTTCCTCATCCTTAAAACACTTACAATACCCAAAATCCCGATGTCTCTTAGGGTGTACACCAAATCAACTAAACACAATGTCTTTACCTCCTTTGTTCAAGAGTTTATGGAAGCATGTTTGCCATCTTCTTCTAATGAGTATATCTTCCACCAACTTGTCTTTCTCATCCTTGATGCACTTCACTTGATCTAGGTCTTGAATCTTTCTCTCTCTTGCCTTCGTGAGCTTATACAACTTCTAATCTCTAATCTCTGCCTTTGTCCCTTAGTTCAATATGCAGGCGTTCGAAAGTTATTGTCTATGCCGTCATGATCGATAAATTAAGCTTCATTTTCATCACCTTATCTTTTCCTTATTCGCTCGCTTCTCCTCCTTGCCCTTGCACTCTATTAACCTTGCATATCCAGCCTTCTTTGCTTCCTCTTTGCAACTTTGTCTTGAACTTCTCCATTTCACCACCAATATCCTCGATGACCACCAAAGTTACCCCTCCATACCCCTATCACCTTTCTAGTTGCTTCGCTAATGCAACTAGCTTTCGTATCTGGCATGTTGTCTACATCCCCATTACTCCTCTAAACCACCATCAACTTCTCCTTCATCGTCTGAAATGACGCAGGGGTCAAGACACCTCATTTAATTCTTGGGCGATCATATAAAGTCGTCTTCTTCCTCTTTCTCTCTTCATCTCTAATTCCATCACCAAAAGCTTATGTTGCGTATTAAGATTCTCTCTGTGGATAACCTTGCAGTCCTTACGAAGGCCTTTATCACCCTTTTTAAAATCACCAAGTGGTCCTCATCCTTCAAAAAGCACGAGTTATCTATCACCAATTGAAAAGTTTTAGCAAAATCCAGGAGCAAGACTCCACTTCTGTTCCTACCCACAAAGCCAAATCCTTCATGCATATCGGTGAAACTACTAGAAATTGCCCCGCTATGGCCACTCAACTATCCGCCAATGAATATCTTCTTGGCGTGCGGTATAACCGTAGCTACCTCATCCAAATCCTCCCAAAAGTGCTTCTCGACCTCCTACCCAAGCTCACCTAAGGTGCGTAAGCATTAATAATGTTCAAAGTAAGCCCTCCAATGACTAGCTTAATTTTCATCATGTCACTGAACCTCCTCCTTCACCACTTGCTCCCTTAGATCCTCATCTACTAAAAATACCTGAGTACATACCTAGGCAAAAAGAACGAATTATTACCTAGCTTATTTTTTTACCTTAACTAGGAGTTTGAACTTAATATCCCATAATCTTCATCCACTTCAATAACCTCTGAGCCATACACTTGGGTGCAACGATAGTTGCCAGGATATTAAATTCTTGTCAGTTAACGTGATGAATACGATTAAGAAGAAACATCCACATGATTTCAAGTAGTCTTGCTGTTAAGAAAGGGGAAAATGGGTCTAACTCAATCCAAAAGGTAGCTCATGATAAGTGGATTGCTATAAACCATATAAAATACACTAGTTTCCCCATCCATGTCGGACTTCAAACATCCCCTCTTCCACTGCCAATCCTAGGACTGGAGACAATATAACATGGGGTCTAGCATTGGGTATATCAAAATTTGAGATGGGTTTGGCTTGAATACCATATTAAGAAAATGGATCTTGGGTGTAACCCCATCCAAAAACTATCCCATGAGGAGAATTGCCCGAGATCATATAAAGAGACCAATTACCCATAACTCTAATACTTGCTTCTTAAATCAATCTTCTTGCAACTGGCTGACTTTGACTATGGAGAATCTAATGTGAATGGTACGTATATGAATGTGATATATAGTCTGAATCTAGTTCGATTCATATGTCTACATATTGGAAATTTGTACATCGGCTTCATAAACTGCTGTAAATGAAGCCTCTAGGTGTGTTCTACAATCTGATTTGTCAAAAGATCTAAGAGTAGCTCATCTTTCTTGATGGACCAAGGATGGTGTAACTAGTAGAGATAGCAGCTTACTTCATGTGTGCATAAAGCTGCAGAAGACTTATGTGTTGACGTATGTATGGAAGTAAAAAGTATTATGATTTTCACAGAATGATCGAAGATAAGTATCACTCTGAGAACTTCTTAGTGAATGAGGTAGTAATTCTTTTATCTAAAATAGCTGCAAAAGTGGTGGTTAAATGAGGGAAACTAAAGACGATGAAACATATGATTGATATTTTCGAGGAAGAACACAGAAAATTGAAGGTGAAAACAATAAAATCAACATTAGGAAGTGAAGAAAAAGGGAAGAGTGTTCACTACCAAGAAGGTACATCAATAATACTGGTCTTCTCCATTCCGAGAACTTCAGCTGCTATATCTAGCAACTTTATGGAGGTGCCTTTCTGTCAGGTGTTATCTCTTAATTGATACTAGTACAATGATGACGACACCCTACACACAAGTGGAGCTATGCTAGAGGAACAAATATGGATTCATAAAGGGTAATAGAACACACTACAGATCAAGAGACATCAGTGTAATTACTTTTGACTAGGACATATTTTGTCATCAGATAATCTAGCTTTAATGCTGTTAGCATGTGAGCTGACTTTTGGCATTTAGCTTTTCCAGAATTGGAAGATGCAAAGATGCAGATCATGGATAGGCTACCTAGCTCTAGTATGCATTAAAGGTGTTGAAAGACATATGGTTATGGTTAACATTGTTTTGGGGGTGCTAATTATCTGAAAAATCAATATCACCAGATTGTTTTGGTTAAGTTATATGCATGCCACATTGTTCAAATAGCTCCAGCAAGTATGATTATATAAGTGGTACCACATTGAGTATTTAAGGGCCACTTGACTTTATTTTTTCTTTCTATTAATGAATGTTGTCGTCAGGGAGATTGTTTATTTAGTTATATATGTGGAAGACCATCATTTACATTCATTATCCACCAGGGTGAATACCTTGCTATTATAAGCATGTGCAGAAGACTTAATGCAAAGAAAAAACAAAAAAACTTGGGCAGTCTTTTGTGCTGTTGATCGGTTTGTCGATATGATTATTAACGTGTTGGCCTCCAAATCCCACCAAAAAGAAGAAGAAGAAAGAAAGAGTGAGAACAGAAATAGACTAACAAAAAAAAAGGTTTTGATGTATTATCTGGCAGCGGTTATGTGAAAATCTTTAGCTTTTTTAAATTCTCAAATATCAGATTGAAATACATATCCCAAACTTTTCTTTATCATTTTGTGTCTATAGCTAAGAATAAAATTGTCCGTATTGTTTTGGTGTTATTATTGGAAAAACATTCTTCCCATGCTACATTTTCTGGTTGTTAGAGAACTTAGAATAAAACTGCATTTCCTTAATTAGCAATTAATTTGCAGGTTGATTCTGTATCATGCTATTGCAATGTTGATTCCAGCTTAAAAACAGTTGCCGGGGCAAGAAAATTTGTCCCAGGATCAAAACTTTGTATCCAGTCAGACATCAGTTCTCATGCTCACAAAAGTAAAAACTCTCGGAGGGAGAGGTCAAGAGTGCAGCCACCTCTTCTGCCTAGCCTACCTGATGATCTTGCAATTGCTTGTCTAGTACGTGTTCCTCGTGCTGAACTTAGCAAGCTTCGTCTAGTTTGCAAAAGATGGTATAGGCTTCTTGCTGGTAACTTCTTTTACTCTCAAAGGAAGAGTCTTGGAATGGCTGAAGAGTGGATTTATGTGGTTAAAAGAGATCGTGATGGACGGATTTCATGGCATGCCTTTGACCCAACTTACCAAATTTGGCAGCCACTTCCACCTGTTCCAGGGGAATATAGTGAAGCCCTTGGATTTGGTTGTGCTGTTCTTAGTGGTTGCCATCTTTATTTGTTTGGAGGAAAAGATCCAATCAAGGGGTCTATGCGACGGGTAATCTTTTACAATGCTCGAACAAATAGATGGCACAGGGCACCAGACATGCTCCGCAAACGTCATTTCTTTGGCTCTTGTGTAATTAATAATTGTCTTTATGTTGCTGGTGGAGAATGTGAAGGAATACAGAGGACTCTTCGTTCAGCTGAAGTTTATGATCCAAACAGGAAACGCTGGAGTTTTATAGCTGACATGAGCACAGCTATGGTGCCTTTTATTGGGGTAGTGTATGATGGGAAGTGGTTTATAAAAGGTCTGGGATCCCACAGAGAAGTTCTCAGTGAAGCTTATAACCCTGATACAAATGCATGGAGCCCAGTCAACAGCAGGATGGTTGCTGGTTGGCGCAACCCAAGCATCTCCATGAATGGTCGTCTATATGCTTTGGACTGTCGTGATGGGTGCAAACTTAGAGTATATGATGAATCTACTCATTCATGGATCAGATTTATTGATAGCAAGCTCCACCTTGGAAATTCTCGTGCTTTGGAAGCAGCTGCTCTGGTTCCCCTTAATGGTAAACTTTGTATAATTCGTAACAACATGAGCATCAGCATCATTGATGTGTCGAGTCCTGATAAGCGTGTGGAAACTAACCCACATCTTTGGGAGAACATTGCTGGTAAAGGTCACTTCAAAACTTTGTTCACAAATTTATGGTCAAGTATTGCAGGACGAGCAGGTTTGAAGAGTCATATTGTGCACTGTCAGGTGTTACAAGTTTGAGCATTGAAAGTCTTAGCCACTCTTCTTGATGAGAACTGAGAGCTGCTTCTACTTTTCTGTTTCAAGAACAAAATTTTCTGGAGTTGCAATTTTAACATCATCAGCATGCTCCTGCATTGTTAGGAATCAAATAATTCCGAATGACTTTCAGCAGCTATTGCTTGCCTTGATGCATGTGTAGATGGATGTTTCCTGGAATTGTTTGAATTTGACTCGAAGAGAAGGAGGTTGAGGCTATACATTAATAGCTCATGAATGAATTTCTATGGTAATTCCATACTTTACAGTTCATCAATTGGCAGAAAATTGTTCAAACCGAGAGCTACCTCGCTGATGATTTTGGCCGTAAAATTGGGGCTACTTGTAGCATTCAGAAAGAGATGAGATAGCTTTATGTATGTACATTCTTTTGGCCTGTAGTCTTGTACCAATAGCTTCTAGTCTTAGATACTCTTTTGTGCATATAATGACATGGAGATATAGCTGGAATCTTCACTTCCTGCTTTCTCCCCCATGCTTGCTTTCAAGTTGTGTTTTCAAAATGTGGTTACGCTAAGTGCATTGACAAAAGTCTTGGCAGACAGACATAGGGATGGCAATGAGGCGGGTTGAGCTTAACCTGCAAATTTTTTTAACTGTCCCACCCCGTACTACATTATGACTTTTTTTTATTTTCAACCTGCCCCGCCTTGCATAGACTAGACCTGGGTCGCTTAAATTTCAAAGTTATTTTATTTTTTAATTGAATTTAGTTTTTTTTCCGATTAATTAACGTCTCAATAACTAATTAACTATTTTTTATTTGGCATTTTAACAATTGTTTTAACAATTGTTTCTTAATCGTCAGTTGAAAGTTTCTAATTAACATTTTAACAACTAACAATTTACCGGACATTAGTTTAAAAGTTAGAAAAAAATAAAATTAAAGTCAGTTTATATCTTTGATTTTTACTAATTACAAAAATTTAATTTCTTCAAATCTCTATTTGATTTTTTAAACCCGCAACCTGCCTCGCTCCGCATTAGTTTTAAAAATAGCAACTTCAACTCGTTCTGCACCTGCATAGCTCTAAACCTGTCCCGTCCCGCCCCGCATAGCTCTAAATCTTCTCCACACCCGCTCTGCCCCGTTGCCATCCCTAGACAGATAGTTATCCGAGGTGTTAGGTACCTTGATGGACAATGAAGGTGCATGCATGCGAACTGACTAAGACACCATCATGAAAAGAAAAAGGTGTGCTGGCTGCCAAAGTGGCTTTAGAAGTTATCCGGCATCTCAATGTATTGCATTACAATTATAAGACATCTTTGTAATATATCTTCCAAATATCACATTTTGGAAATCTTTTCCAGTGTCATATTTATTCCTTGAATCTATCAAAAATATAAGATTAAAGAAAATAGTAAATACTTATACCATAATTGACTTATTGAAATAACATATATATGGTAAATCTCCACCTTACAAAGAATTAAACAAAAATATCAGTTCTATGTGCCTCTGCTGATCATTTCTTGAAAACCCTTAAATGACTCTTCTCTTTCAAACCTAAGTTGCTTTCTGACATTTTTGATAAAAACCATCTGCCAATTTTCTTTTGTTTACCATTTTTTTCCAAGTTTTTGAAGTAGGAAGAAACTTTTAAGGAGGAAGAAACAACAACTATGACTCTTGGCCCCTTAAAACTAATTGGATAAAATAGTTTAATGAGATAGTATCTATTTACGTTCATGATAGCTTTTAGCAGAAGTTGTAGAGCAACATTTCTTTATTTTTTGCTTGATTTTCCCATACATTTTCGCAAACATGTTTTTTCATGTACGGACATAATATTTTTTAAAAAGTTATAGCTATATATACACTATGGCAACATCACTTAATATTAATACTCCATTTAAAAAATAACGGTTTCAAAAAGAATGATCTATTTATTTTTTCGATAACACTTTAATTTCAATTTTTCACGGGCATATTTAAGACTCAAGATTAAAGGATATTTTAATACATTTGACATAACTTTAATTCAGAACCATAAATTTAAAAAGGTGTTTGTTATTTTCTTAAACTCCGTGCCAAATCAAACTAGACTATCCTTGTGTTTACATAAATTCTGCTTACATGCCATCACTATTAAAAGATGTGTTTTGTGTCAGAGTTACAAAATAAAAAATAATATACTGATGGAGCAAATAGTGAGGAGCTTAAAAGAAGCACAAATGACTTTTATCTGAAAAATAGGAAAGGAGAGTTGAATATATTATGAATTTCACCTACATAGAAGGTTCATAGGAGCAATTACTATCAAAGAACCATTTACATAATATGTGACCAATAGCTTGATGCAATTCACTGTAGAAACTGACCAAGTTGAGGCACAATTATATAAAGAGGAAAGTATAAGTAGATTATATTGCAAATTATGTTTGTGAGACTGAAAGGAAGAGTGGAATGCTCCTCATTTGAAGATGAACAAGGAAGGATATTGCTTAACATGAAAAAATATCAATGTCAACTCAAATATCAAGGATAAAATCCAAAAGAGGTACAATGAAGTGACAAGAAAGAGAGGAAAGAAGAAACATGTTTAGTACCAAGACATATTTGAAGTTGTTGCAGCTGAGGGTTGTACAACTGAAGTGAGCATGTTGCACTAGGCACAACTTGGCTCTTTCATTATTTTCAAGTGGTTGTTGGTTGCATGCATCTACAGAATTTGGATTTGGTAGGAATACTTTGCATAAAATCAAGGTGCTAACTTTTTTGTTAGGGATAAATAAGTGAATTTACATGGCGTTGTAAGTCGTTAACTCTTATAGATTTAAGAAAATCATATTGAGATAAATCCAGAAATTTGATTAGCTATAATGATAGGAAAACCGACAATATTGCACTCCATTGAGGGGACAAAACCTTTAGTTAATCATACAGATTAACTCAAATTAGCTTCTTCTTTTTTTTTTTTTTCCAATTTTAGTCTTAAAAACAAATCTTTTCAACTTTCATGTTATACACATTAGACTGCTAATAGAGTATTCATCCCATCTGTAATATTTCTCTTCAATCCCAATCTTGTTTCTGCTACTATATTTACATATGATCATGTTACATCTGTTAGTCAGTTGACATTTCTTAACTTCCAGCTTAGTGTTTTTACTATTTTTTACTCAGTTTTACTATTTTTTTACTCAGTTTTTTAGTTTACAACTTTCCTATTTTCTAGCAAAAGACTTAGTCAAAGTTAGTTGCATATTAGTGGCCCTTTATGGCTGATTAGTGGGACACTTCCCTATTCAGTTTCATCCACTTTGTAAGTGGCTAATAGATAGGAATTAGTTATCTTTTTGTTGTATAAATTCAGATGTTCTTCATGTTAATTTTATGCTGGAATTTTAACCTCTTCTTTGAGTTTTCATACTTGGTTCAATTTTAAGAGTAGTTAGTTTTCTAACAGTGGCATCAGAGCTTCTAGTTGATCTTAAGGGACCAAAAAGTTTCAACCTACAACACCAATGGCATCCAGCAGCCTACCTTTAAATCCACCATTCACTTTCACCGGTGAAAATTACCAAATTTGATCCGTGAAAATGCAAGCTTTTCTAGAAGCCTATGATCTTTGGGAAACTGTGACGGAAGATAAACCTGTTGCTGCCTTACCAGAAAATCCTACTTTGGCTCAGATCAGATCTAACAGTGAAGAGAAGGCAAAGAAATCTAAAGCCAAGTCGCTTATACAAAACTCTGTGGCAGATTTTGTGTTCTATAGAATCATGGCTTGTAAAACGGCAAAAGAGGCTTGGGACAGATTGAAAGAAGAATACCAAGGCAACGATAGAACACATCAAATGCAAGTTGAGTCCCTGAATATGCTGGAGGATGAAACAATCAGTAAGTATGCTGATCGAATCTCCTTAATTGTTAATAATATTAGACTTCTTGGTGAAGAATTTACAGACAATCGGATTGTGGAGAAAGTTCTTGTGACTCTTCCGGAGAGGTTTGAATCTAAGATTTCCTCTCTTGAAGAATCCAAGGACTTGAGCAAACTCTCATTAGGTGAATTAATGAGTGCTCTTCAAGCTCAAGAGCAAAGAAGGACTATGAGACAGGACAAGTATACTGAAGGCGCTTTCTCTGTACAAAAGCAAAGTTTGGGTAAAGGAAAGCAACAGTTCAACCATAAGAATAGGGGCAAGCATGATGGAGGAAACAATAGTGGAGATTTTAAGCAAAAGTTTCCTCCCTGCAAACATTGCAAGAAGACTACACATCTGGAGAAATATTGCTGGTGGAGAATCGATGCTGTATGCGAAAACTGTAAGCAGACAGGGCACGTATCTAAGGTTTGCAAATCCAGAACAAAGGCCTCTGGAGCTATGCAAGCACAAATCGCAGAAGCTTCAGATGCACATGAAGAGCAACTGTTTGCAGTTTCACACTTTTCAGCCAATGGATCCTCCGATTCGTGGCTTCTCGATAGTGGTTGCACACATCACTTGTGCAATGATGCTGAAATGTTCAAATTCCTTGATGATACTTACAAATCCAAGGTAAAAGTGGGAAATGGTGAGGTTGTAGATGTCAAAGGCAGAGGTACTGTGTCTATCTCAACAATATCAGGTATCAAAACTATTCCTGATGTTTTATACACACTTGATATGAGTCAAAATTTGTTGAGTGTTGGACAAATGCTTGAAAATAATTATTCTCTGCATTTTAAGAATCACGGATGTGTTGTTTCTGACCCTTCTGGAGTAGAACTGTTTTGTGTCAAGATGAACAACAGGATGTTTTCAGTTGATTGGGAGAAAATAACTGAACAGGCTTACACCACTACTTCACAAACATGTACAAACCTATGGAATAAAAGGTTTGGTCACTTTAATCTGAGAAGCATCGCCGAGATGAAAAAGAAGGATCTAGTGGAATCTATGCCTGAAATTCTTTTTATTGATCAAGTTTGTGAATCCTGCCAACAAGGCAAGCAAACAAAATTGCCATTTCAATCAAATCAAGTATGGAGAGCTAACCAGAAACTTCAGCTCATTCATACAGATGTTTGCGGCCCAATGAAAACAGATTCTTTGAGTGGTAACAAATATTTTCTCCTCTTTATTGAAGACTACACCAGAATATGTTGGGTTTATTTCATTAGACTGAAGAGTGAAGTCTTTAATGTTTTTAAACAATTTAAAGCTTTAGTAGAGAATCAATGTAATCTCAGTATTAAAGCTTTGAGGTCTGACAATGGAGGAGAATATACTTCTTCTCAGTTTGTGAAGTTTTGTAATAGCACAGGTATTGAACGTCAATGGACATTACCGTACACTCCACAACAAAATGGCGTGTCTGAAAGGAAGAACAGGACAATAATGGAGATGGCGAGGTGTCTTTTACTTGAAAAAAAAGATTCCAAATCAGTTTTGGGCGGAGGCAGTCAACACCTCAGTATATCTGCTGAACAGATTACCTACTAAAGCCTTGCAGGACATGACTCCATATGAAGCTTGGTATGGGAACAAACCATCAGTATACCGTCTCAGAATCTTTGGGTGTATATGTTATTATCAAGTTCCAGAATCAAAGAGGAGTAAGCTGGACAACAAGGCTCAGAAGGGTATATTTATGGGCTATAGTTCATCCAAAGATACAGGATTTTCTGTTTAAAAACAGAAAAACTAATTCTAAGCCGAGAAGTGAAGTTTGATGAATCGGCTGCTTGGGATTGGAAAAATCAGAAGACCATTTTTTCAGATTTAAAAGAGAAGCCTCAACTTGCGGAAGATGAACTAGTAGATGACGTACCAGTTCGGGGCACTCGATCCTTAAAAGATGTCTATCAGCGGTGCAATTTGGTTGTCTCTGAACCAACAAGCTATGCTGAAGCACAAGATTCTCAGGCATGGAGGAGAGCTATGCAAGCAGAAATAGACATGATCGAGAAGAATGGAACCTGGCAGCTTGTTGATAGGCCTAGAAATCGCAAGGTGATTGGTGTAAAATGGATTTTCAAAACAAAACTCAATCCTGATGGCTCTGTTTGCAAGTATAAGGCTAGATTGGTGGTGAAGGGATTCGCACAACAACATGGTATGGATTACCAGGAAATGTTTTCTCCAGTAGCAAGGTATGACACAATCAAGCTTATTCTTGCATTTGCATCCTGTAGTTTCTGGCAGATTCATCACCTTGATGTTAAATCGGCTTTTTTGAATGGTTTGCTTGCTGAAGAGATTTATGTAGAGCAACCTGATGGTTTCTCAATTCCTGGAAAGGAGGATCAAGTTTATCTCTTAACGAAGGCTTTGTATGGCCTAAAACAAGCCCCTAGGGCATGGTACGAAAGGATAGACAGTCATCTCATCCAACTGGGCTTTAGTAGAAGTCAAAGTGAAGCTACCCTATATGTGAAAATCACGGATGGTGAGTCTTTAATTGTCTCAATTTATGTGGATGACATGCTTGTTACAGGAAGCAAAATAGAACTAATCCAAAGGTTCAAGGATGAAATGGAGAAAGTCTTTGAAATGACTGATCTTGGGGTCATGAAGTACTTCCTTGGCTTGGAAGTTTGCAGTCCAGCGATGGAATATTTATATTCCAGCAGAAATACATCTCAAATATTCTAAACAGGTTCAAAATGCAAGACTGCAAACCTGCGAGTACTCCAATATCTACTGGTGTGAAGCTTGGCAAGGATGAGGATTCTGAAAAAGTGGATGATAGTATGTATAGAAGCTTAATTGGCAGCCTTCTATATCTAACCGCTAGCAGACCTGACATTCTGTTTGTTGTATGTTTGCTCTCTAGGTTCATGCATTCTCCTAGAGATACACACTTCGCAGCGGCTAAAAGAGTGTTAAGGTATATTAAAGGAACCAGTAAGTTTGGGATTTTTTTCCCAACATCTACTGGAGTGACTATGAATCTGATCGGCTACTCTGACAGTGATTGGGGTGGCGGCATTGATGATTCCAGAAGCACTTCTGGATATCTTTTTTGTTTGGGGTCAAGTTGTTTTAGTTGGATCTCTAGGAAACAAGAAACTACAGCTCAATCAACAGCAGAAGTTGAGTACATAGTTGTTGCAACTGCTGTAAATCAAGCTATCTGGCTAAGGAAGATGTTGAAGGATTTGGGCCATGAACAAACTGAAGCTACCAAGATCATGTGTGACAACAGTTCAACGATTTCTATCTCAAAAAACCCAGTGTTTCATGGTCGAACTAAGCACATCAAGATCAAGTATCATTTTATTAGAGAAGTCCAACAGTCCAATGAAGTGTTGCTTGTTCATTGCTCATCCGAAAACCAGCTAGCTGACATTTTCACTAAGTCTCTGCCAAAGGAAAGGTTTGAAGATCTACGGCAAAGAATTGGTGTTCGTCAAGAAAATGCCAAGGAGGAGTGTTAGTCAGTTGACATTTCTTAACTTCCAGCTTAGTGTTTTTACTATTTTTTACTCAGTTTTACTATTTTTTTTACTCAGTTTTTTAGTTTACAACTTTCCTATTTTCTAGCAAAAGACTTAGTCAAAGTTAGTTGCATATTAGTGGCCTTTTATGGCTGATTAGTGGGACACTTCCCTATTCAGTTTCATCCACTTTGTAAGTGGCTAATAGATAGGAATTATTTATCTTTTTGTTGTATAATTTCAGTTGTTCTTCATGTTAATGTTATGCCGGAATTTTAACCTCTTCTTTGAGTTTTCATACTTGGTTCAATTTTAAGAGTAGTTAGTTTTCTAACAACATCATCATAATTAAGGTAAAATTTTGAGCACATTAAAGTGTGATGTCTTTGTCCAGAAAGACAGTCTTACTCGGTGGTGGTTATTGTGATTACTAGTTCTTCTTTCATCTCAATAAGTGCAAATTCTGTAAAATCAAATTATAAAAATGATTTTCGACAAGCAAATTTATGATTACCTCTTTAAGTCTATATCCAGTTTAATTTTAATATCTTTATATTTGTTTGTATGTATACATAATTCGAAAAAAATATAATTAATAACCATATATAAAGGTCAAAATCTTCAATCTTTCAATGTTCTAACCAGGTGAAAAAAATATATAGAAGGCATCAACAGATTGTATATTCATTTTTCAATATCAAAAATTTGTGATATAATTAAGTAACGAAAATAACTAACATGTTTTATAGAAGAAAAGAAATAAAGCTGAATAAATATATTATTATGATTGTAAAATATATTATAATAATAATGCAATCATTCATCTATTGATGGAAAAAAAATTCAAAGCATGTTCATATGTATGAAAATGAGAAACGTTTATACAGTTTTTAGTTTTTTCAATTTTACTCTTTCTTTAATTTTTAATGTGTGTATATTTATACTTTGAACAACAAAAATATTGACAATGATATATGTCCAAAGGGAAAAATAGTCGTTCAATATTTAAGGGCTATTTTTGCTCTTTCAATATATTCGTATGACTTCATTCTTGAAACTTGTATGGAAAAGAAGGAAGGTGAAAAGGTATTTACAACTATTGATATGTAATTATAAATAGTAAAAATTATGGAAATCCCAAACTTTTTCTGTCAAATATCATTTTTTTCCCGACTTTTTATAAAAACTACTAAAATCCCGACTTTTCTATAAAATTCATTTTTTTTTATACCTCACTATTATTTTTTTTATTAAAGAATATATTTAGTACTGTTTTTAAATATGGAAATATATTTAATGTCAACCAGTTTTTACATTTCATTTTTTAATTTTAGAATTTTTTTTTTAATTTTTTATTTTTTATTTTTATTTGAGTGACAGTTACCATTTAAATTTTAAATTTCCTTTTTTACGATTTTTGATACAGAAACGTTTTCCATTTTTTTCTCCATCTAGTAAACTGAATTTCTTTTTCATTCTCCATCTTCTTCATTCTCCATTTTCTTCTTTCTCCATCTTCTTGTAAACTGACTTCATTCTCTATCAACAATGGATTCTATTCCAACCTTTAGTCTTGGCCTCACTCAAGACGTTCCCAACAGTGGTGAAGAAGTCGGCATTGCCGACGTTGAACAGCATAACAGCTCCGGCGACGACGCCGGCGAAACATCACAGGTTAAAGGTAAAAAAGAGAAGAATGTACCTTCAACGTCACGATCTCCAGGGCGGAAACATCATGCAAGTCGTATCAGTAGAGCATCTTCTTCAACTACTTCACGAGCACCATTGCCCAAGGTAATCGTTTTTATATTCACAAACCCACAAATACACAAATTTGTAGCCGTATTCACATCAATGTTGCATCTTTGTTTGACGTATTAATAAAAGAATTTAAAATGTTGTTGCTTCTAAAATTGATACCTAAATTTTTAGGGATTTTGAAGTTAATGTGAATACCTAATAATTTAACTTTGTTTGATACTTTACGTAATTGATTTATTGATATTTTTCACTGATAGTATTGAACAAGATGATTTATAATTTTTCGGGATTTTTGATAAATGTGTATACCTAATGAATCAAGTAATTTGGTACCTACATAATCGAAACATATTATTTGGGGGTTTTGAGGTTTGAAGTTGATATATATCAAATTAATTGGAATTGATACTCAAAATTTACATGATCTTTGTTTTTTTCACTCCCATCGACATTCTTCTCAGTTCCATATTATTTACTGTGGTTGGCTGTTGTGGATACCTAACATCTTAATTGTTATTGCAAATTAAGATTGATACCTGGTATGTTTATGGATTTGATACCTGGTATGTTATGGTTGCACTGGTTTTGCTACTTGTATAATTGATACACATTATGAATGAGATATGAATGATGATGTGGTTACCTAACAATTCAACTAAAATTGATACTTAAGGTAAAAATCCATATTATCATAATTCTGCAACAAAATAATGAATCAAGTAATTTGATACCTACATAATCGAAACATATTATTTGGGGTTTTTGAGACTTGAAGTTGATATATATCAAATTAATTGGAATTGATACTCAAAATTTTACATGATCTTTGTTTTTTTCACTGCCATGGTGGTCAAAATGTTATATAATTGTTAGCATGATACATCAAGTAATTGGATTCTTGATTATTTACTGTGGTTGGCTGTTGTGGATACCTAACATCTTAATTGTTATTGCAAATTAAAGATTGATACCTGGTATGTTTATGGATTTGATACATGGTATGTTATGGTTGCACTGGTTTTGCTACTTGTATAACTGATACATATTTGTGATTCAGGGTATGAGCTATGTGATAAAGTCGATCTCTAAACACCCTTTGAAGTTTGGATCTTCGTATAATAGCAACTTTGTTGATGATATTAAGTTTTCTATTGGCGCCGAGGCTGTTGCCAAGTTCCGTGAAACCATATTTGGACACTACCTTGACATTCCTCCATGTAAATTTCAAGGGCAAGGTATAAAGTGTATTATGTTGAATGAAGTTAAACACAAGGACATGGACATTGTACATGTCAGACATTCAAAGGGAAATGTTCTGTCTTTCTCAATCAGAGAATTCGCTCTCATTAGTGGCCTTAAGTGTACTGGGAATGTGGAAGATTTCAAGTACCATGGCTCGCCTCCTAGTAGACTTCTAAAAACATATTTCCCTGATGCAGTATCACAGATTCACAAGCGCCGTCTGGTTCAGCGTTTTTTGATGGGAAATTGGGATACAGTTGAGGATGCAGTTCAAATGGCCATTTTGTATTTCATCCATACATTTGTATTTTCTCAAGTAGCTGAAACCCCCATATCTGCTGACGATTTCCGTATGGTTGAAGATGGCAGTTACATCAACTTTCCATGGGGAAAAGAGGCATACAATAAGTTGATGTATACATTTAGGCAAGACTGCACAAAAGCCAAGCAGCTGTATCGTTTGTCTGGGATGCCATATGTTTTGAATGTATGGATATATGAATGTGCGTCTGCAGTTCCGAATGATATCGCAGTTAGGGCTGCCAATCGTATACCAAGAATTCTGAACTGGAGAGTCACTGGGCTGAAGCCTAAATTTGAATATTTTATGTCTACAATATTCAGCGAGGTAACGATTACTGTCTGTTTCCATATTGATTGATACTTAAGTTTTTACCGAAGTATCATTAATTTACTTTTTTCAAGGCTGTCTGTTCAAACTTAACCCCGACTGATGAAGAATTGGCATCTATGGATTTGCCGAATACCCCAGACGATATGCCCCCACCGGATAAATCAGCATCAGGCAGTAAAACATCTTCACAGCGACATTCGATGAAAGACAAAAATGTACAGGTACACGGTTTTGAGGACTTTACATCTGAACCTCCCACACAATTGCTTAGGAAGTCCAAGCGTAGTTGTGTTACATCCGCGTCACCTCAACCTAAAAAGCAAAGAGTCCATCAATCCCCCAAGACAACCCCTTCTGATAGTGCAAAGCACAAAAAAACTGTACAGTTTGCTCATCCGCACGGTAAACAGTCAACCCCTACTAAACAGCAAGATGTACCCACACCCATCTTGTCCGATGACAAACGTACGGAAGGGGAAGACACTACTGGGTTGAAAGAGTTCCTGATCAAATATGTATGTAAACACCATGTTTAATTTTTTTTACTTTTTCATAAGTTTCATATTTGCTTTTATTTTAACTTTTAGTAAATTTCTAATTTTTTTGCAAGATTGATGACAAGTTCAAATCTCTTGAATCATTTATGCTTTCACATCACACTGCCACATTGAAGGCAATACGTGACGAGGTTAATTCACTGAAGAATGATCCACAGACTTCTTTCCCCAATGCATCTCATCAGCAAGATATTGGTCCAAGTGAATTGAAGGTACACAAATTAAGAATTTGCTGATTTTCATTATCCTTGACCAATTCATTTGCAATGTTGTTTTGTGTATGGATATGTTGATTGAGATATTGTTGCTTCATTTACCATTTACAGCTTTGTATATCAAAATAAGATATTGTTTATTATTTTACCATTTACAGTGGTTGATACTTATAGTATGTAAGTGTTTGATACTCACTTTTTTTAAGTATCAATTTATATAGTATAGCAGATTTTGTAAGTATCAACTAACATAGTGTATCAGTTTTTGTGTTTAGATACTTACTTTTTTTCATTCTTTATTGTTTTACTCATCGTATAATGCATTTTTCTCTTATTTAATTATCATGTTATAAACATATTTCAAAATACAAGGTTTCGGTGACTCCAATGCACCGGATACAGGAAATGAGATCCTTCATGGCGTGCAACCACCTGTCGACGATGAAATCCTCCAAGACGTGCAACCATCGGTCGACGATGCCAATATCAAGTCATCTAAAAACTCCACAGAAAATGTCAAGGTTGTGATTGACAAATTAAGAATTTGCTGATTTTCATTATCCTTGACCAATTCATTTGCAATGTTGTTTTGTGTATGGATATGTTGATTGAGATATTGTTGCTTCATTTACCATTTACAGCTTTGTGTATCAAAATAAGATATTGTTTATTATTTTACCATTTACAGTGGTTGATACTTATAGTATGTAAGTGTTTGATACTCACTTTTTTTAAGTATCAATTTATATAGTATAGCAGATTTTGTAAGTATCAACTAACATAGTGTATCAGTTTTTGTGTTTAGATACTTACTTTTTTTCATTCTTTATTGTTTTACTCATCGTATAATGCATTTTGCTCTTATTTAATTATCATGTTATAAACATATTTCAAAATACAGGGTTTCGGTGACTCCAATGCACCGGATATAGGAAATGAGATCCTTCATGGCGTGCAACCACCTGTCGACGATGAAATCCTCCAAGACGCGCAACCATCAGTCGACGATGCCAATATCAAGTCATCTAAAAACTCCACAGAAAATGTCAAGGTTGTGATTGACAATGAAGGAGAATCAAAAGATGACATTGTCAGAGATGAACGGTATCACAGTGATGGAGTTGCTGTCAAAGACAAAGTCCAGGAGTCTGTCCCCGTTGTTCCACCAGTTCACACGAAGGTTGTTTATTATTGTCTTCAATTAACAATAGGGTTATTTTTTTAAATGTAATAACCATGACTGCGAAACACATTGATACATACAGGTTCAAGATGAAACTCCAGTGTTGGATACGTCCACATTAAACCAAAAAGAAGTTGGTGACGAGTCACCACTAGATGAGGCAGTTAAGGTAAGTACGATGCCCGTCACCAAATTTTAGCTCATCCCTTTTCTATATACTTTCATTATTTTTATTCAACTTTTGGATAATACATGTATTTGATTAGGGCTCTCCAAGCATGGATATTCAAGACGAACAGATCCATCCCGAAGCATTTGCAAGTTCGACCAGCATATCAGGGAAAGAGAAGGAAATCGAAAGCGAAGCTGCAACTAATCAACCTGAGGTAAACTATCATTTTTATAGTATATACTTAGCACAATTGGTAAGTATAATTTATTTATTCATACTTGTTTTTAATACATTTAAGGACGATTCTGATTTCTCGGAAGGAACAACTGAAGCCATAGACGCTCTTCTTCACCAACTCCAGAACCCAATATCAGCAACACCTCTGAAAATCTGCACGCAAGAAGAACTGGATAATAATCCGTTTCTTCTAAGTGACAGTCAATTACCTACAACCATACCGTCAAAAGAAATTGTTTTGCATGATGCGTCCATTACTCCCCCTCAACGCAGCAGAAACCCGTCAAGGTTTCGTCAGTCCCCATTTATGGCATCTTTCAGTTCAGATGATAAAGGAAAGGGGAAAATGCCATTTACCAATCATGTGAGACACCCTTTCGAAGGATATGACATTTGTTACGAACCACCATGGGATATCATAAAGGAGTACGATACATGGGTGAACAAAGGTTTACTCGTATCGCATCATAAGAGGTACCACATATTCTTTTTTTTTTATATTTGTTTACTTATTATCTCTGTCTGTATCACTTACCATTTTAGATACCAACATATTACCAGGAAGGATACTGAGGAGCATTATAAAGTCAGGAATTCATCACTCGGTGTGTCAAAATGTGATTTTGTTGTTGCCACGCCCACAAGTAAAAACTGGTTTTACTTGATGTCACAGAAAAACCGATGTTGGACAGATGAGGTTAGAATTAATGAGCTTAAATCATGTCCCTTTTTGTTTCACATAGTGAATTATTTTCTGTTGATGCAGCATATAGACGTTGTTTTGTACTACCTCCGGAAAAAATCCAAGTATCAGTCCAGCAACATTTTCAGATTCACGACAGTCAATTGCATATTCATGAACTTTGTAGTTGCCAATCATGCAAGGTACTACGAGATCATTGACGAAGACAATTTAAGTACTCAGGAAGATGTAGCCTGGATATCGGCAAATGCAGCGAGCGAGAGGTCTGTCATCAACATGATAAAAGGGTTTTCGATACCTGCTGCATCACCCTGGCACCTTGTCGATGAGGTTTTTGTTCCTGTTAATTGTGGCAATGCGTTCCACTGGGTCCTTGCTGTTATTGTCTTGAAAGATAGGCTGATACGTGTTTATGATTCGTCATCGGGTTCACGCCGCAGGAATCAATACGCTGAAATAAATAAACTGGCAGTGATGCTTCCAACGTATCTGCAAGAAAGTGGATTCTTTGAAAAAACCGATCGCATCGAATGGGCCGGTTTAGATGCATACAAGGATTTGTCCACCGGTTCATTCATTGGCCAGGAACGACCATTTATAGTTGAATTTGTCACGGACATTGCCAAGCAAACCAGTGACAGCCTGTAAGTTTTTTCAACTTTTTGATTTTTTTTTTTAGTTCATCTTAACAGGTTTGATACATTTACATGCAGTGATTGTGGGGTATTTGTCGCGGCATACGCCGAGTATTTGAGTGACGGTATTCCGATCCCATCGACTCCACTTGATGCTGATTACATTCGTAAAAGATACGCCGCACTTTTGTGGACATATGGAACTGAGAAGAATGTCGATGGGTATGAAAGCGAAAACGATGATCCTCCAAGGCCAAGGGATGTGTACAAAGCACCTGACAAAGGAAAACTAATCATTTTGTCTTAGGTTACTTTATTACATATTTTTCTTTTTTAGGATGTTTTTTAAATTTATGGATACTAGTTAACTTTTATTTAATTTTTGTATTTTCTTCATTGTTGATACATTTACAACAGCATATGCTTTATTTTTAATTTAAATTACATTTTGGCATCATTTCCCCACCATTTAACTGAGTTTTTTTAGCTTTTTTTAAAAGATATGTCCTCCCATAATTTAATTCATTATCTAATATAATGAATCAAGTATCAATAATTTTGAAAGTAGATAAATAAATGAAGAAATATCTTAGTTTTTTGTTAACTCATTAGGAGTCATCTTTAACAATGAATGCTCTTAATAGATTCTACAGCAATAGTCAATCTAACTCGGAAAGTAATCGCGAAAATAGCTAATCGCATAGCAAATTTGATTTTATTAACAAGTTGCACAATATAAATAACACATTTACTCATAAAGAAATACACATTGATACCTCATTTATTCAGCATATTAACAAATTTTGATATTATTGATACATTATAAAAAATATGATTCATTTCTCATTTGGGAAAAAAGAACAAGTTCGCCTATTGTGTCCTTCGTGTCCACACTTACTGCAGCTGTTTGAACTTGTTGTCAATTTCTCTCCAAAGCTTTTATTTCTCCCTTTCTTAGGTCTCCCTGGCATTCGCTTGTACTTTGGTGGCAATACAATCTCATCGGATTTCTTAACTGATACTTCCCAATCTTTTTTATCGGGCATTGGTATCATCGGAACTTCATATGTTTTTTGTAGTGCTTCCGGTTTGTAATAGTACGAGCAGTATGGATGCATATCAACTACATTTTTACTCTTCAAAGCAGCAATTGCATGTTCACAAGGAATTTCATCAATTTGGAATTTCCCACAACTGCAAATTTTTCTCTCAATGCATACAATGTATCTGTGACCAGCATCATACACTGAAAAAATAAATTCTAAAGAAGGAATGACCTAAAAAATAAAAAAACAGAAAATTTTATAAGTAAATGACTTATTTGATACCTCAACAGATTCATTAATTATTAATGTACTTACTGATACCTCAATATTATAACTACTGATACTTCAGCATTTTAACTACTGATACCTCTACATTGTAATTATTGATACCTCAACATTATAATTGATTGTACCTCCATAGATTCATTAACTTTTACTGTAGTTACTGATACCTCAACATTATACATACATTATTTATAAATCTATGTCTCTGTACGTACCTTCATTGTTGCGCACCTTGCTGTATTTTCTATGAGTATATTCTGAAATTTTTTGCCAAGTGTTTCTTTTGTATACATCGCCCGTTCCCTATTTTTGCAATTCCATGATGCAAACAACAATCTCGCTTCTTCGAGAAAATCTATTATTGGCAGTTGTCTAGCATCCACAAGGGACCCATTAATACATTCGGCTATGTTAGATGTCATCAATTGACCTCTATTTACAGGTGCATGAACTCTTGCCCATCTCTCGTAACCAACATTTTCGAGATACTCCTTCACCCTGTAGTCAATTTTATTCACAATTGCCATTATCCTGTTAAAATCTTCGATTCTGTAACACTTTGCCATAGCATAAAACTTATCACTAATGCCATTCTTGCTCTTCTTGAAATTCGTGCAAACATTTTTCCATAGATGCCAGATGCACGCATAATGCGGAGTATTAGGGAAGACAAAACCCACACTTTTGATTATACTTTCATATCTGTCAGACACAAAACACATGTTTTCTCTCTCGCCAAATGCATTTTTAAATTGTTGAAAGAACCACGACCACGAACAATCATTCTCCGTATCAACAACACAATATGCCAAAGGAAATATTGACCCTGCATTATTTTTTTCACGAAATCAACAACTCTATTGAGAGTAGAAAATAATGGTTATTATTTTTTAATTTTCAGGTACAATGTCTAAAACTAATAAAAACAACACATTAAGTCTGGAAAAAAAATAATGAAAATATTTTTGATACCTGAACCATCTACTGTACTAGCCGAAAGGAATGTTCCTTTGTACGCGTCATTAAGATGTGCACCATCCACAACTACAACTGGTCTACAGAACTGAAATCCCCTAATTAATGGACGTAATGCAATAAATAGATACATGAATTCATTAGTAGGAGACTTTTTCATTCTTATATAAGAATTCGGATACACATTATCCAACATGTTCATGTACACAGGCAATTGTTTGTATCCATCAGCTGGTTTCCCCCTCAACATGTGTAGTGCTTTCTCCTTTGCACGCCATGCTTGTTGATACGAAATATGTACTCCGTAAGCAACCTTGAAGTCATCAATTATATCATTCGGTGTATGTTTCCGTTTGTGATTTAAGAGTTTTGGAGCAGTTACACCACTAATAAAAGAAAGCGTCGCCTCAACTTTTGTGAACATCCTCTCACTCATCGAACAAGTATGTTTATCATTGAAGTATCTTATTATAAAAGTCTCCGAATTCTTGCGGCAGGAAGATTTCATGCACCATGAACAAGTATCAGAAAAGCACTTCAACACATAGCTGCAACAAACATCTAAATTAGCATTAAGAAAAAAAAATTAATGATGCAATAAAATCGTAATAATTTAAATTACCCGCGAATTAAATCACTGAAAAAAAACTCACACCTTTCTTGGTCTAATCGTTTAATTTTGTAGTTGAATCCATGGTGCAATTTATATCTTGTCATAACATCGACTAAAGTCGCCTTGTTCTTGTACATGTTTTTCACCCTCACATTTAAATCTGCTGTGTCGACAATAACACTTGATACGTGTCCACTCCCTATGTAACCATATGTGACAGATTCTTGGTTAACCATTTCAGTGGTAGTATCACACAGCAAAAGCTCGCTGCCTTCAATATCGAAGGTATCAACACACAAAGGATACAGGCCAAAACTGTGTTCCTTCTTTTTAATTTCCAAATACAACTTCACCCCCAAGTCGTTCCGGATACAAATCGACGATGCATTACCTTCAACAATGTACCGAATTTCGATTCTCTTCATTTGTTCATTGATACCCAACAGTGACGCAATTCCCGCTTTGAGATTAAAAAACGACGTATTCTCAGATACAACAATTCCATCACTTTTATAACCAACATACATTACATCGGATTCCCATGTTCCGCTGTGACGTATCAAGATCGAGATATTCATAACTTTTTCAAGTCGCCTCTCTCTTTTTTTTTTCTGTCGTAGATCAGTAATGGTGGTGTTGTCGTTTTTTTTTTTTAAATTTCAATTCAAACGCCCAAAACGTATTTTTAGGATTTAATTGAATGAGTTGTAACTTAAATCCTTAATTGAAGGATATTGTTAGTTGGCAGAATTTTAATTTCCATGTTTAACGCTACAGCATTTAATTTTCAGTTTCATTTTGCAGGTATCAAGCATCTGCATAAGGTATCAAATAATTAAAAATAGTCGGGATTTTTGGTAATTTGATAAAGTTTCGAAATTTGTTGAGATTTTCCCAACTCAGTATGGTATCCCTAAAATTTATATTCATTAAAATGTAAGAAATAAGTTTTTAATGCTCTGAGGGTGAGATGTTTGTTAATTATGGATGGATTTTTTTTTTTAATTAAAATACTTCTAATTTTCGAATGAATTGATTAGATGAATTGGATTCATCTAATCAATTAAATAATTTAATATAACATGAGTGTAATTAAATAAATATTTATATTTTAATTTAGTATAAGGGCAAAATGGTGTATATTCTTTTCCATCACAGTCTATTTGTTTTTGGTGTGAATGAGGTTATCATGTCATAAGGAGCAGCTGAACAAGCAGTAGCATAGCAAGCAGCTAATCTGCCCAAGGAGGCTAACATGAATCAGGAGATTGACGATGCAAATGGAAATGCTTATTCTGCTACCCACTCCGCACTGAATACACCATGCTCAACATACAACACCTTTCTAAAATACAACTCTCTTTCTCCATGTCTCATCTCAATAACTTCATCAAATTCTCTTTTAAAAATAGCACTTGCTTATTCAATTCTTAAGTCTTGTGAGTGTATCTTTACAACGAGGTGGAGAATCATGCTCAAGCTCAAGTCTTTTTGGACTAGTTCCATGTACATCCTGCTAACTGCTAAGTATTATGTCATCTAGCATTCTAGCAGCAACATACCATGTAACAATAAAAGAAGCTACAAATTTCCTATGGTTGTTACTCTTAACATCCAAATACAATTTGAAATTCAACTCCAACACTGGGTTATATCCATTTCTTTCTTAGTCCGTCGCAGAAACTGGGGGAACAGCAGGATGAGGGGAAGGTGAGGAAGAGTAACATTCATCACAACTACATAATTTGATAAACTCGTTATACATGATATATCCGTGGAATATCAATTTACTTGATCATACATCTAATACATGCAGCTTTAACAACCATGACTTCAAAAGAAGTGCATATGTGAAGCACATGATATCTCCAGCTGCCCCTACTTTTGGCTGGAGATGCATATTAGGTCCCAGGCTACTCTGTCATAAGCATTTCCATATTATCCACAGGAACTGGAAGCTGTAAAAATTATGCCCGGTCAGTTTGAAATATAAAATCCTGACAAGAAGATAAAGTTCGGACCAGTATGATGGTGATTTTCTTCTTTTTCCAACATACAGTGAAAAGAATTGCAAGAGTAAAATTTCAACCCAACAGAGCTCATCCCAGAGTTCTAAATCTACCAAACGAAGTAGATTGTAGTGTCTCCACAAAGGGTACATAGAGAAAGAGAAAGGAAACAAAAGAAGTCATTTTTATTACATTCCAATCATCCTGTTATCAGTTCAGGCGTTACAACGAAGGAGCCTCTCATCTAACCATCAGAGAAAAAATGACTGTCAAAAAGTAAACTGAACCAAGACAATTATTGCATAATCAATCTATATATAGCAATTAACAGTCAAAAACTTTGCTCATTACAAGTCATAACACCTAGGAGCTTTCCTATATCACGTTATGATTTAAAAAAAAAAAATAATTGAAACGTTATAATCTTGAGAATATGGTTCTGTAAGATGAGATATTACTAAAGTTGACCTTTGGAACCAAAAAGGTGAGGATTTAACATGTCATCAGGAAGCACTAATGCAATAAAGTTGATAAAGCTTTGAAAAGATAAATCTCACAAGTACAAAGTGTATAGCATGTTTTATCCTCCCTCCCTTCAAGAAGAAGAATCAAAGAGGTATTTGAACTAAATGTTGACCAGGTTAAAACCAACAAGAAATGATGCTGCAAACACACTGAGGTCGTATCACCTTGATTTAGAAAACTTTAAGAATGTCATTAGCCAAGCTCCTTTCTTTTATCATAATCTTGCAACGTTTTTTTGGAACTTACATCTCTTTTTGGGAATGACATGAAAATATCTCTTTGAAAGGAGAATTGGATTGTTCATGGACTGTTGCAACAAATATATGCAGACATCTAAAACTTATGCCAACAACAGGAGGCAACAATTGCTGAAGTATGGTTTGAGCAGGGATAGTGCATACCTTCAGAAAATTTCTAAATGATTGGGAATTGGGAATAACTAAATTTATAGTACTTTATCTCAGTTCAAAGTCACCAATCGAGATAAGGATTATATGGAATGCAAAAGGAACAGACAAATTTTCTGCGAGAGATGCATACAGAGAACAGAACTTGTCCAACAATCAAATGGGCTGCTGGCCATGGAGGCTGATCTGGAGAATCAAGATTCCATTCAAAGTAGCAAGCTTTACATTGCTGGTGGCAAAAGAAACAGTATTGACATGGGATGATTTGAAAAGAAAGGGGTACCAGCTATGTTCCAGATATTACTTATGTGGAGAACAGGCAAAGAAAACCAACCATCTCTTCTTACATTTGTAAGTGACAGATCACATAGGGAAAATTTCATCAACCTGAGGAGAATCAGGTGAGTGATGCCAGATAGCGCAAGGGAGATACTACACAGTTGGGGCATAGAGGGAAATTTGACCAACCAGAAGGACTGATGGAGGATTTTCCTGCATGCATATGGTGGACTGTTTGGAAAGAGAGAAATCAGAGGAGTTTTGAGGACAAACACCACAACATCCAGAAGTTGAAGTTGAAATGCTTAGTCCTTTATTATTTTTGGTGTAAACAGGAATGTTTATTAGAAGCTGAAGATATTTTTGATATTTTAGACAACAGTAAAAAGAACATATATCATCAAGGCTTCCTTTTACTTGTAATTGCTTATTATTTTTGGGGAACTATACAGTTGGTATAGTATACATGTTAATATATAGAATATGACCAGTATCAAAAAAGAGAAAAAGACTAGATTCTACAAATGTTATCCAATTTTAATCCTATGCATTAAACTTATCGAGAAAAATAATCTAAATTCAATGCACTTCCCATAAACTCTATAGATAGGTTGTTTGACAATAATATGCTTAAGACGGGAACTTCATCAGTATAACAGCCAGCTTCTTGTACGGGTGAATAAAAGCACCAACGACTGACATTTAGGGACTGTATGACGACCTGTTTTAGAGATTTTCACATATAATATCAATAGAAGTGCTCACCTGTTAAATATCTACAATTACCCAAAATCTCAAGCAACGGTATCCCAAAACATCATTTGAGACGAAATTAGCAGTAATGAAGTTTGCCAACCTTGATGATATTGTTGTTGAGTAACGGCTTCATCCAACCAGATAGAGATTAATTCTCCAAGAAGATTACCATCATTTTTATCTTTAGTTAACATTAGCTAAAGGAAACAGCTTGTGTTGTGAAAATTGGCATTTTGTTGTGGCAAGTTGTCAATTAAGAAAGTAAACAGAAACAATGAGTAAAACCTAGAGAAGGAGGAAGCATCCAGATAACAAATTCTCCTATTCATATTTATCTTTTGCTACAAAGAAGTTTTAAGCAATAGAATTGGAGTTCTGTCAAAACCAGTCAACAAGAAGGCGAGGAGCATTTGAGTAAACTAAGAGTCCAAGTGTAAGAATAAAAATCTGGAGAAAAAATTTCTACTGATCTTTCTATGGAAACAATATAACCAACTCTACAAACATAAGCACAATATATAGTTGCAAACAATATAGAAACAACTCTACAAACATAAGCACAGTATGTAGTTGTATAGGGGACATCCTTTCTCTAATAGAACAAAACTTGGAACAATTGCAAATACAAGGGCATTCATGGGGAACAAAACAATGCAGCAGAACCAAGGAAATTAACTAGACACTACAACACTAATTACCACCAAGCCTTGGAAACTAATCCGCCACATGGTTTGACAATGAAACTAATATTTGTAAGTGTTTATCAGGGCTTCCTCAACTAAAGAGTCATTGCTCAACAACTTTACAAAGAAGAAAAAGATAAACAATTTTCAATTTAATATGTTTAATTTGCCCATATATAGAAACGACAGCATGCTTAGTATAGTACCGCAAGTGTGGTCTAGGGAAGCCAGGGTGTATACAGACCTTACCCTCTACTTTTGTGGGGAAAAGAAGTTGTTTTCAATAGATCATTGCTTCAAAGGCAAGGAAAATGCAACAACAGAATAACAAGATACAAAGCAAATGAAATAGCAGATAGTATCACAAATTGAAAAATAAGAAACTAAGCAATTACTAACTATTACTAATAATAGAAGGGGAAGGGATGAGGCTAGCCCCTATCTCTCCCTCATTAAATGTGGCAACACTCGCTTATATACTAACCGTCTATTCTGATCCTCAACCTCCACATCTTCCTACTTAGGGTAATGTCCTGAGTAGGTTGGAATTTAGTCATGCTAATCATCTCCCCAGTTCTTCTTCAGCCTACCTCTACCTCTCCTAGCTCCTCCTATGGTCAACCTCTCACACCTCTTTACTGGTCATTCTTGCACCTACTCTTCACATGCACAAATCATCTTAGTCTCGCTTCTCTAATCTTATCTACCAAGTGGTCCACTCACACCTTGTCCTTTATAACTTCGTTTCTAATAATATCTCTTCTAATATGCCCCTACATATATCAAACATCCTTATCTCCACTATATTCATCTTCTGAATGTGGACATTATTAATTGACCAACACTCTATCCCACGCAACATCAATCTAACCATCACTGTGTTGAATTTACCCTCAAGTCTTGGCGATACTCTTATCACATAGTCCTAGGATGTGAGCCTCAATTTCACCCATTTGCTCAAATACGATGTGCGACATCATCATCAATCTCCCTGTCTCATCGGATTATGGACCCAAGATACTTAAGCTCCCTTTCTTGGGTATGATTCATGTATCGATCTTCACTTCCACCACAATCTCATATGTTACATCACTAAACTTGGACTCTAAGTGTTCTATTTTAATCCTGCTTAACTTGAAACCTTTAGACTCTTTGGTCTGAACAGCCCATATACGTGACCTAGAATGTGATTTTGCAAGCTCTAAAAGTTGTTCAAGTTGACCAAGAGAAAGTAGAGAAGAAGTTGTGAGGAAGGGTTAGATAAATGTTTTTCCCAATGTTCTAAAGGAACCATTTAATCGACAAAGGAGGGGTTGGAAGGTGGCTCACATCGTCTGAGATGCTCATCCTTCACCACGCAATGAGGGATCGAAGCCCACCAATGTCATATTCTCCTCTCCTTTCTCCTTCTGCTTTAGGGAACCCCTATAGAGGACCTCGTGAAAGATTGTACTTATTTTCCTTCCTCCTCGCACCCTCAAGTCCCATTTTTCCGTTTCCTTATTTCTCTCTACAGATTCTAACTTCTATTTCTAGAAATCTCTTGCTTTTTTGTGCATTTTAGCTGCCAGTGTTTAGTTTAATAAAGAACCATATACACAATCTTTGCAAACTAAGTCTTGGCATGTGCACAACAAATTTTCAATTCCCTAAGAAAACAATTTATTACATGCAGGGCTCACTCGCATTTTGCACAACAATATCAATACTGACCCTAACTGAAGAGAAATACCATGTTGATATATCCGAGACTAGAGCGTATATGTGGTAAAAACTAATAAAGATTGTTTATGCCTCTTGTACAACTTAACAACAACAACAACAACAACAACATACCCACTGAAATTCCATAAGTGGGGTCTGGGGAGGGTAGAATGTACGCAGACCTTACCACTACCTCATAGAGATAGAGAGGTTGTTTCCTTGGGGGCCCTCGTCACAAATCCCATAAGCAGAAATAGCTAGATATGGAAAATAAACAGAAAAGGAACTCTTGTACAACTTGATGAAGGATAATACCATTCATGAATTTGATACTACTATTTGGCATTCGAACATGCTATCATAGTATAGACAAACTAAGACAAAAATACTAGGCAATTTCTTCTCATATGTTCTAGCATTGGTGACAAACTCACCTAATACATAGGAGGTAATAGATATCCGTGGAATTAGTTGAGATGTTACCAAGCTGGACTCGACACCACAATTATCAAAAAAAAAAAAAGTACACAAGAACTGAACAGTAGTTTCTCCATGATGAGGTAGGGGTAGGACAAACCAGTTTAATATCATAAAACACCACTAGAAGCACCCAGTATAATCCCACAATTTCCCACCATAAACTGAGAAATTTATGCAGAGTAATTCAACTCATAGCCTCAACAGTGTTTTGGCTGCCAAATGGTGAGAAATAATTTCAAAACATACTAAACGTCATGTTTCTTACGATTTGATTAACACTACGTGTTATCAAACAAGGTCATATTCCCTAATTATCACCTCCTCGGTCACAATTTGTAGGATTGTCTTTCCATTTAGGGACTTCCCAGATTGTTTGTATAATTTCATCCGAAACTATCCATTCAACCATTAGCTCCTATTTTTTCAAACATCAATAATGTAATTAACAAGTCAAATTAACATTTCCAACTCCAGTCAAGTACCATCACAATGGGATGTAGGAAAATAGGGTTTAACATTTTTTCCGTCAACAATATATTAATACAACTTTTAGAAAAAGAATCAATGAACCTTGGAAATCGCACCTGTCTCAGATATGGTCCTCCACACAAGGTCAAAGCATTATCCCGGCAATCATGAACAGTTTCAAACTGTTTGACATCAAGCTTCTTATTAATGAAGCCAACTTGAAAGTAAATACTATCAGAGGATGGCAAATCCACTCGAATCTCATTCACATTTAACCAAAGCAAGAATCTCTTAACTTGGATTCCTTGTAAGTCGGTAATCGACCCAATACTCAGCTTGCCAGTAACCTTCTGAGCATAGTAAACTAAATAGTCAAACTCGACATAACAAGGCTTCTCCAGTAGAACTTCAAATGTGCCATCATCGGAAAGGGAGTAAGATTTTACAGAGCTTGGTAAAAGCCCTTGAGGAAGGCTGTATTTTGTGAGGATCTCGTATACATCTTTTTTGGAAGAAAGGTGTAAACTGGAAGAAGGAGATAAGAGGAGGAGGAGCAGGAGAATACTCAATTGGTTTCTTGGATTGAAACCCATTGTTTTGGAGAAACAGGAGGGAACGGGAATATACTGCACCTTTTATGCTATGACTGAAATTTTAAAAAGAATTATTTTTTTCTTAAATATGATGGCAAATCAAAAATGCTACATGGGACTGTTTTTTAATTTCATATTTTTGAAAGAGAGTATTGTTTTGGAGTTTGGGATAGAGGGCAATATAGGTGCTTCGTGGAAATTGGAGGAATTTTGGCTTGAAGACTTTTATTATGATTGAGGCAGGTTCAATGATAATAATAATTATTGGCATGTGTTTTTAGTGGTTCCCTTCTTCTCACCACACCCACTCTCCCCTTCATTTCCTCAAATTTCTCTCCATGCCTCTTTCTCTTTTTCAACTAATTCATTTTTTAGGGGTTAACCTCGATATAATTTGAATTACGTCAATTTTAACTCATTCAAATTTTAATTTATTTTGAAAAAATCTTCAATTGAGTTGAATTTAATCTCCAATTTCAACATGTTCTAAGATTCTTTATTTGCATTGATGTGATGTATATTTTCTATCTATTTTATATTTTCTATGATTTATCTATCTATTTATATTTTTTTTCTTTTTTCTTTTCTTGAGTTGCATTCAAACTGGGCAGAATGACCTAATAAGCCCCTATATTTGGTCTCGTTTGTCACTTAGGACCTTATACTTAGAACTTTGCCAACTAAATCCTTGTACCCACCCAAAACCTATATTTTAAACCCTTTTTTCTAACTGGGACTGGTGCGTGAGTTTCAAACGACGACACGTAATTTCCACGTCATATAATAATTCCACGTATGAAATGGCGTGTGAAAACCTATCCCAACATTGGTTGATGTATTTATGCACACAAGTCACAAGATCCCACATTCTCAAAGAGAGAGAAATGGCTTCTTCTCCACATGTTGTTCTGTTCCCTTTCATGTCCAAAGGCCATACAATTCCTATCTTCGACCTTGCTCGCTTTCTTTTCTGCCGCAAAATTTCCATCACCATCTTCACTACTCCTGCAAATCGTCCATTCTTTTCTGATTCCCTTTCAGACACCAACATCCATATCATTGAAATCCCTTTTCCTCAAAACATACAAGGAGTTCCCCCAGGTGTGGAAAGCACTGATAAACTTCCATCCATGTCAGTTTTCCTAATTTTGCCAGCGCCACTAAATTGATGAAACCCCATTTCGAAAAGGCCTTGGAATCTCTTCCTTCAGTGACATTTATGATTGTTGATGGATTTCTAGGCTGGACTTAAGACTCTGCAAACAAATTTAGTATCCCGAGAGTTGGAGAAATCCAAAGTGAATTTTCTGAAGAATCGATTGGAGTCTCTTCAATCAATTTTTTATTATGCTGTTCAATCTCAAGGATATGAAAAAAAAATTCCAAGAAGAAATTATGGCCAACATGAAGAAATTTCAAGGAAGAAATTTGGAGAGACAAAAACAAGAAGAAATTGAAGAATTTTGAGAAGAAGAAATAGGAATTTATAATATTTGGGCATTTGGGGAAGAAGATGACTGTTACAGGGTATTTTAGAAACCCTTCACGCTCCAAAATGGAGTGAATTTCACGCACCAGGCCTGGTATGCCACTTAGGATGCCAGGTCAGAAAAAAGGGTTTAAAATGTAGGTTTTGGGTGGGTACAAGGGTTTAGTTGACAAAGTTCTAAGTATAAGGTCCTAGGTGACAAACGGGACCAAGTATAGGGGCCTATTAGGTCATTCTGCCTTCAAACTGTGGTTATAAAAAATAAATAATAATATATTAAAATTATTGAGATTGGACAGGTCATGACCAACCCAAATTTTAGCCCAAAGTAAATTTGGACGGATTGGATCATAACTCAATCCAAAATGGTTTCTGTTAATACCCCTATTCCTTACCTATTAACTGTGGTGCTCCTCAACTAAATCAACTAAGAAAAATAATCTTTGTACCCCTCAATTTAATCAGCTAGAAATAATTAGTTCTTGTATTCATGAAGGTGGGGGGGGGGGGGGGGGGGGGATTACATATATATACAAGAAAGTAAAAAGTTTACAAAAAAGTAGCCCATGTTAGATTTACATAAAAAAAAAATCCAAAATCAGCGAAACTATGCATGACTATAAATATAGTTTGTCAAAGTTATAGAAAATATACACTATTTTATATTACTTATACATGAGCAATACACTAAATATACATTATGATACACAAATATACATTGACTATACATGTCTATACAACGAATGTTGTATGCCCAAAATTGTAATATATAGCCAAAGGTCAGCTAAATGGCTACTTTTCGTAATTGAAAAAAAAGTGGGCTATTTTTGTGTAAATAATTTTTCTCCGTGACTTGTGAGTGTAATTACCCCCCCAAAAAAAACTCTCAAACTTTTTAATTTTAAACTCAATAAGACATCAGAAAGATAAATTTTATATTCACTATAAGAGATCTTGTCATTCCCTATGAGGGTACCCTTGGCGTGACCAGCACTCAAAGACTATTGCTAGTCCCCGAGCGAACCACCTGGCATCATCGTCACCTTATACTCAACAGCGTAAGGAACATTGTCAAAGAATAGACTGTAATGTAATTAAGGTAATCAAGTCTTTATATAAAAGTTAATTTCCAATAAAGAAGAGTTGGAAAAAAACAATACATAACATCCTCTACTCAATGTCTATGAAATCTCTACCTCTAACATCTAGATGGTACCACGACATGTCATGGTTATCCAACTCAAGGAAAATAAAGTACTAACTCAAATCATAATATGGAAATCCTCCAAAAACAAGAAGGTCTCACTGATCAGCTGAATGTGAATAGATCCTCAACGAAGCGTCTGTCGATGGTCTCTAATATATGTCTCTGCATCATAAAACGATGCAGTCCCAGAAGGGAACATCAGTACGTGAAATGTACAGGTATGTAAAATAGCTGAATGAAACAGAAACAGGTAGAATAATATAGGCATAACATCAGCTCAACATCATACTCCATCAGAATGTCAATTGTCTATCTAAAGCAAGAATAAAGAGTAGACAAATGACTCATCAACATCTCATCTCAACATAATTAGTACATCAAACTCATCTCAAGGAAACTCGACTCAACTCAACTCGAACGACCAATGCCCGTCTAGGACAAGGATAAAGAGTAGACAGTAAATCATCAACATCCATCAAGACTCATACCATCACATCAACATCAGAGTTCTATCAGTATGGAACCTAGCTGGGAGTTTCTCTAATCGACAACCATCACCTATGAGCCGGTGATGATACAACGAAGCGATGTCGTTGTCACATCCATCTAGTACCCTGCCCCGGGGTAAAGGACATCACCATCAGTGGATCCAAAAGAAATAACATGAGTCCTCTTTTGAAACAAGGAAACATCTGCATTGCGGTTCGATCCTCTCTCCTACGCGGGCCACGTAGTTAATCAGTTCGAGTGGGACTCACTTCCAATCATTTCGGTGATCAATACTCCTCCCAGAACTCGGCATGCTCATAAAACATCATCATCATCGATCCCATAGGGATATAGTACATCAACACCAACATCATCATCATCGGTCCCATAGAGACATAGTACATCAACATCAACATCAACATCGTGGACTCGAAACATTCTTTTAGAATTTAGTTTCAAGTTTTAGGACTCGTGAACATCACTCTCATCAACATTATCATCAAGACTCTCATCAATTTAGACCACAATCACAACATCACAAACATCATTATCGTCAAGGCTCCAGACTCATCCCCTAAGCTTATTCTTATATTCTTTAGTACAATAGACATAGAATTTTGTAAAATCATTCATGAAAACAACTTATATAGTAAATCAAGTTTATGATGATCATCAATTTAAGGAAAATACATGAATTAAGAAGAATCTCAGTACAATACTCAAGGATTTTCACATATAACTCATCATCTTCAATCATACACTCAATTTACTCTAAGGGGGAACATGGAGAACAATCTCATGCTTTGGGTTAGTCTTACATACCTGAAAAGTTGATACTACAATCGAAATTTGATGAATACTAGCTTTCTTGGAGAAAATCTTCGACCTCGGTAGTTCTTTTAGAGTGGAAGAATTTGGAAAAACATTGTCTGAAGGACTTCTCTTTGATTCTTGAATTCTTGACTTAAAATCTTTAGAGTTCTTGATGAAGAATCCTAATTCATGAAAAGAAGAATCAAGAAATCCTTTTCTCGGGATTCTTGAATTCGTTTTCTTGAAACCCTAGGTTATGATTTAAGATTCTATTAGGGATTCATGAATAGATAAAGAAATTTAGGTTGGGTAACTTAAAATTTATAAAGAATAACTCACCTTGATGATGAATCTTGAAAGTTAATCCTAACTTGATGACTTTCTTGATGATTCTTGAGTGTTTATGTTTAGGAGTGAAGGTGAGGGTTTACTTATGAAAACTGACGTTTTATACGTTTTGGGACCTTAAATAGACCCCAAAAGGTTTTAGGATAAAATTACCCTCAAAATAAAATAAAAGGACGTCATTTAGCTTATCCAGAAAGGGTTCGTGATAGGTTCGTGACGCGGAGCTGTCGCGGATCTTCAGACAACTCTGTATGTCTTCAGTAAAATAGTCATAACTTTCTACTCCAAACTTTGATTAAGGCAAAATAAGATGCGTTGAAAAGCTAATTCCAAGATCTTTAATTTGATATATTATGGGTCACCTAACTCATTATACTTTAGGAGATATGGTCATTTGAATTTAACCCTTCTATCAATTCATACGAAAACTTAGTCGATAGAAAATTCTTTGGACTTGACTTGATGTAAAAGATCCTTTATAACTCTAAATCACATCTAATATACTTTAAATACTTAGGAGTTGATCCTAGCATATATACAACCTAAAAGTCATTAGTTCATCTAACTTTTATAAAATCTTACATTAGAACTGTGACCTTTTATCATATCCAATTCTCTTCCCACACTAAGAAATTAATTTTAACATCTATGCTCAATTAAGAATTATCAATTAAAATCGTATATCATATGAAGGATGGCTCAAGCTCAGTTTAAAAAAATGTTGGGGTGTCACAGATCTTCAATGGATATCAAAGAAATCAAACTCAATAAAACAATCAAATTGTTATTTTATTTGATTTTGATTTTTTTAATTTTAGATAAGTAGTTTGCTACTTATCTAGAGAGGTGAGTCAGCCCACCTACGTGGCACCTCAACAAGCTCTCAAAATCCTTTTCCCCAAAGTCCATGCTCCTACGCATTTTGGCTTTCCCCAACAATTGAGCATATTTACAAATCAATGCATACAACCGTTCGTTGTATAAATTGGCGGCTTCACAAACTGGAGGACATAAATATATGACTGTCTACGAATCGGCGCCTTCACAAACCGAAGGACACACACACACATATAACTTCCAATTAGTAGTCCTCACGCAAAGAAAAAAATACACAGAAATTGTTGAATGGAAAAATATTTATAACCTCCCCTTCTCTTCACTGATACACTTTCATGATTATACTCCGGTTTCTTGAAATATATTAACAACGTTAAAATTTCTAATTTTAAATATTCATAATATCTTTAATTCTTGTAAACTAAAATGTACCTGTATAAGTGTGTATAGCCTGTTGCTATAGAGATGCAAACCGTTCTTACCCAAGTTTTGGCTCTGTCATACATGTCCTTGATCGCCTTGATATATGCTATTAGGACACCTTTCACCTCTAGACACCTCCATAAGATATCCCTTGGAACTTTGTCATAGGCCTTCTAGAGATCAATAAATACCATATGAAGGTCCTTCGTTCTTTCCCTATATTTCTCCACTAATCTCCGAACAAGATGAATTGCTTCAATAGTCGACCGCTGTGGCATGAATCCAAATTGATTCTCCAAAATAGACACTATTCTTCTCACCCTCATTTCCACTACTCTCTCCTAGACCTTCACAGTGTGACTTAACAACTTGATACCTATGAAATTGTTACAGTTTTGAATATCCCCTTTATTCTTGACAATAGAACCATTGTACTCTTCCTCCATTCATCAGGCATCTTGACAGTCTTCATAATCGCATTGAACAGTCTAGTCAACCACTTTATGCCATCCTTGACCATGTTTTTCCAAAAATCTACCGCATCTCATCGGGTCCGACCGCCCTCCCTCTCTTCATCCTTCTAATAGCCCTTCTAACCTTCTCGACTCTGAACCGCCTGCAATAGCCAAAATCATGATGACTTTCGGAGTGTGCCAACTCACCCAGCTCAATATTTCTATCTTCTTTTTCATTCAAGAGTTTATGAAAGTAAGCTTGCCACCTTAGTTTAATGGAAGTGTCATCCACCAACACCTTTCCCTCCTTATCCTTGATGCACTTCACTTGGTCCAAGTAGCGAGCTTTCCTTTCTCTCTCTGTAACAAGCCTATACAATCTCTTGTCCCCGCCTTTATCACTTAGCTCCTCATATAAGCGCTTAAACGTTGTTGTCTTAGCACTCGTCATCGCCATTTTTGCTTCTGACTTAGCCGTCTTATATGTCTCCTTAAGCATTCGTTTTTCATCTTCATCCCTACACTCCAACCACTTCATGTAAGAAACCTTCTTATCTTTCATTTTGACCTGAACTTCCTCATTCCACCACCAATCGCCCTGACGTCCACCAAAGGTCCCTCTCGAAACCCCTAGTACCTCGGTAGCTACCTTTCTTATGCAACCAGCAGTAGTGTCCCACATATTATTCACATTTTCACCACTACTCCAAGCCTCTAAGTTTCTTAACTTTTCTTCCATCTCTAGGGAGAGGGCTGGAGTAAGGATCCCCGTCTAATTCTCGGTTGGGCATAAATAACCTTCTTCAACTTTTCTCTCTTGATCTCTAAATCTATTACTAGAAGCCTATATTGAGTGGAAATATTTTCACTCAAAATAACCTTGAAATTAAAAAAAGTATTTTAAAAATATTATGATAAGATCTCTCTCGAGTCAATTCGGGTTGCATATCAACCCAATTTTAAATAGATTGGGTTGAGATGGGTTGAGCTAATAAATGGGCGAGTTACAAACTTTAACGGGTTGGACAAGTTGAGCGGGTTAAGTTTAATTTTTCCATCCCTAGTCTGGTCCCCCGGTAGTATGGGATGTCGGTTAGGGTTCTACTTGCTAATTATTCCACTGATGGTATGGAACGTCGATTGGTTGTTGTTTATTCATATATGCACCATCTTGTGTTATCTTATTAGTTAGTGATTTGTTCTTTCTTTGGTTGAACTTATTACCCTTCTAGGTCAAATTGGGCTAGTTCCTAGATTGTTAGGTTGTGATAGGCTCTTTATGCCGCTTGTTCCATGTCGAGTAGTATTTATGGTTTGTCTTTAATGCTAGCAGATGGTAAACGTTGATTCTCTTTGGTACACTTCTTGCCTCCCCTTTTTCATTTCGTATATCTTTTTTATTACCTACTTTGCCTATTATTCTATTACTTGTGTCATACTTGCCATATATTCATGTTTATATTATATATCTATATACACACATAACACTTGCTTTATTTGTAGAGCTTAATCGATCTGTACCTGCTGAGTACTATTTGTTTGATACTCATACGACACTTCTATCCCTTGTAGATCATAGTGTGAGTCCGCACGGTTGAATTTTTTCCTGTTGAACTGCTTTGGATCTCCGAGATTAGGGTGAGCTCTAGGCATTCGGAGTTGTCGATTTCTATTCTATTGTTGTTTAGGCTAGTGTTTAGTTTATACTCGGAGATAGCCTGTACTGTTATTATATTTTGTAAAAGCCTTGTATTCATATTTTTTTTTATATTAGAAGCTCGATTACTAACTGATACCAAGTCTTGGGGTAGGCTCTTGTATGATATTTCTTGAGCTTTGTATCTCCTCTCCTTATTGTAGCGACTTTTACTTCTTATGGTTATCTTCCGTGGGGTAGCTCGTTACCTAAGGTTCCGAGCTATGGATTAGACTTCCCTGCCAATGTCTTAGGGTTGGTTCCATCACGACCTGAGGGGATCAGATCGTGACATAGATATTCATAATGTTAGTTTGGTGTGATTTTTTAAATTTATTCCTGTCCCGGGCACTAGCTCATATTCGACCATTACCAAGCCTTTTTTTAATATAAAGCACCTCATAGGGCAGTGTCAGTGTAACCTAAGCTAAGACCCAAGAGGCTAGACATTTAGAAGGATGCTACCTACCCCGAATCATATCGCAGCCCAGCTGCTACAAGGATACCGCCTACACCTCGCTAAACGGGTCCCATTCTCGTCTCTAACCCGTTAGTGGCTCAGTGTTAATACATCTCGTGTTACAGGTCACAAGGCTCCTTTAGGGGTACAACTATGACCGTCCCCAGAATATGGTGTATCTTCCGGTCGCTAACTACAAGAATAAGTATATAATAGATAACGATAGTATACGGGATCATATAAACCAGAGGGCAACACAGAATCATGTTTAATCAGGAAATTCTACCACAAGTACTCAGAAAAGATATAGATAACCGCAGCAACATCATGCATATACATACCAACCTGATATAGATACCAGATTCAGCACACAGGTAGCATGCAATCACAAGTTAGCCTCAATAGCTAGTATATTTCAATAGCCTCAGACCGCATACACATACAAGTAAGAGTCAAAATCAGTGTACATAACTATCACATGTTCGTAGCCCAACTAGCCCCTTTCGGCCTTCTCGTAGCTAAACAATATAAAAATTAAGCTAGTATAATAGCTCCAGCTAGCATAACTCTCAATACAACAACCGTAGTCCCATATCACCATATATAACACATGCAGATTCACAACCAGCTACATACAACCTAAATCTCACAACTCAACCCATTCACAGTACATTTCTACACATTGTAACTCAAATATGCAACATTTTAGCTCAGTCTAAGGTTTAGAGAAAGCCTAGCCTACCTGGCATCCGTCGTCTCTTGCTCTAAGTCAATCCAGCAAAGTTTTTTCCCTCCAAATCACTTCCTAATGTTGTTCGGCTATTAAAACATAAGTTACAAGATCATTACAGCTGATTTGACTGTAAAATCTCAAGAAATGAGTGAAAATACATCAATTACAACTAAAATGGTGAAAATTGGAACCCACTCTCTGCCAAACCAATCCTTGTTAATGATCCCCACATCATTCTGAGTCCATAGTCAGAAATTCATTCTAAAATGAACCCCAAAAGATCGAGAAAAGACCCAAAAACAAAGTTAAAAACTTCACCAGAAAAACTTTTTTTCGAAATTATCTAGGTCAAAATTCTCAAACACCAGACAAAATCAACAAACATCCAGCATATCACAATGTTCAACTCAGAACGTAGAACAATTTAGGCTCAAATTTGCTTGATTCCGTTGAGAAGTAACCGAGATATTGCAATGTAAAATTTTCACTCATTTCGATATCAACCCAACGAAAAACGAAGATTTTACCTCAAAATATGTGCCAAATCCAGAAACTGAGTTCACCACGGTTCCTTGTGAAAATCCGAGTCATATAGGCTTTTGAATCACTCAAATCGAATAAAAAAGCTTAAAATCACGGTGCAAAGTTGAGAAGGAACAATATATATATATATATATATATATATATATATATATATAGAGAGAGAGAGAGAGAGAGAGAGAGAGAGAGAGAGATAGAGAGAGAGAGAGAGACCAACTAACCAAAAAACAAACCTTGATAGGCTGGTTCTGTAAAAATCTACAAAGAAGTAACAGAATTGGACTAGTAACTCTTTTATAACAATAAAAAGATTATTCAAAATATGAGTCAGAGTTGGGGCTGCTTGACGCTCTTCTTCTTTCACGTGAATTGAATTACTTCGTCATGGATGTCTTTGATCAAATGGAAGGATGGATGCCTGCCTTTAGCGATTTCGTTCAGCCATTTCTTCTTTACTTGTTCGCCATGGCTTGAGAGTTAATCGTATCTTACTAGTTCAATAGGAGTTTAACCTTAAGAATATAGTTTGTGATCAGACAAGATTCTTGGCCGGCAACAGCTGTAGCTTTCAAACATGTATCCATCTCAAGATCAGAATTGATTCCTGCATCTTTATCACACCTTGATAATTCAGTAAAGAGCTCATACCTTGTTCCAACTCCTTGATTTCTAAATTCTTTTTGAGTAGATGCGATTAACTCTTAAGCCATTGCGAACAAGTAAACAAGAAACTCCATGCTTTTCAATAACCAGTGTGGCACGATGGACTTTGCTTTTGTCATAATGAACTCTAAAATGTCATCAAGAAGTTGTTACCCAACATGAAAATTGCTATAGAGTCATCGAAGTTAGCCACTGAAATAAATTGGTAAGGTTCATTTTTTTCTGAACCAATACTGTTTTTGGTCCTATAGTGAAGTAACCTCTTTCAAAAAGATAGCAGCTCCTTTCCTTTCTGGGCATTAGAAGCCAATGCTCTGAAAACACTCTAGTACATTCTCACGTAGACCTTGGTAGATAATTTTTCTATCAGAAAGCAATATAACGTCATTAAAAAGATCATAGGTTTCTAGTGCAGGTTGAAGAAGAGAGATTATCATGGTTACATCCTTGACATGGATCATCTGCCTCATGTATTTCACAATTTGAAATGTGGTTGAGTTATTGAGCCCAGTTGATATTTCATCCATGAAGAAAACTGTAGTAGTGCCAACCAACATTTCTCCTGCACATTATATGTTGTCACGAGACACTTGCACTAGAAGAAACATGGCAAGCTGGATAGATGATCTTCCTTGACTGACTTGATATTCAACATGTCTGTGGTGAGCTGCTTCTTCTGTCTACCAGACATATCCTTTTGAAAATATGTCTCAAGATATTGCAGAATTAAAATAATTAGCTACATTTTCTTTTCTAAGAATTTTTTTTGAAGATATTCAGTAGCTAAGTTATAGGGTTTTTTAAATTATTTTTATTAGAGTCCTAGTTTTTTTTCTGTTTTATTTGAATTTTATTAGATAAGATTAGTTTGCATATTTTTCTCTTTTCTAAGTTAGAAATTATAACTATAAATGTATGTGTTGAATTATTAATAAAATAATTCCCTTTGACAACACTACAATATATTTTTTTCTCTCAAAGTATTTTTCTCAGTTATTTTCTTAGTTTCTTTGCTAAAAAACCAACAATTGGTATCAGAGCCATTTTCTTGAGGGATCTGTGAGATGAATTCTGAAAATAATTTTTCTCAAATTGCTCCTCCCATTTTTTATGGTGAAAATTATCATATATGGGCGATAAGAATGGAGACTTATCTTGAGGCTTTAGATCTTTGGGAGGCCGTGGAAGAAGATTATGATGTTCTTCTGTTGCTCGATAATCCCACGGTGACCCAGATCAAAAACCAAAAAGAAAAGAAAATAAGAAAATCAAAAGCGAAAGCAACTTTATTTGCTGGTGTGTCTGCAATAATTTTCACGAGAGTTATGGCTCTCAAATCGGCAAAAGAAATTTGGGATTATCTGAAGGAAGAATACACAGGAGATGAAAAAACACGGGGCATGAAAGTGTTAAATTTGATAAGGGAATTCGAATTGCAAAAAATGAAGGAATCTGAGACCGTCAAAGAGTACTCAGATCGACTTCTTGGCATTGTTAACAAGGTAAGATTGCTTGGCACTAAATTTAAAGATTCAAGAATTGTTGAAAAAATTCTTGTTACAGTGCCAGAAAGATACGAAGTATCTATAACTACCTTGAAAAATACAAAAGATTTGTCCAAAATTACCTTGGCAGAATTGTTAAATACATTGCAGGCACAAGAGCAAAGGAGGCTTATGAGGCAAGATGACATGGTTGAAAAAGCATTAGTTTCCAGTCACAAAACTCAAAGCAAAGGTAAATTCTTGAAGAATTACCCACCTTGTCAGCACTGTGAAAAAAATGGACATCCTCCATATAAATGTTGGAAGAGACCAGATGCACAGTGCAAGATCTGCAAACAACTTGGTCATGAAGCTGTGATTTGCAAAAGCAAATTTTAGCAAGATGAAAGAGTTGTCCAAGTCACCACCGAAGAAGAAGACCACTTATTTATGGCAAACTACTATATAACCAAAAAATCTGATTTTTGGATGATTGATAGTGGTTGTACAAATCACATGACATATGACAGAAATCTTTTTAAAGAGTTTATGCCTATGAAAAATAAAAAAGTCAGAATTGGAAATGGTGACTGTATTCCTGCAACAGGAAAAGGGTCTGTTGCAATCAATTCAATAATTTCAGATGTCCTTTACGTGCCTGATATTGATAGAAATTTATTGAGTATTGGTCAGCTTATGGAAAATAGATTTATATTATTATTTGGAGACAAATATTGTCGAATCTTTGATTCCAATAAGCAAGAAATTTTACAAGTTAAAATGAGAAGTAAGAACTTCTTATTTGATCCAACAGAAGATGTGCACAAGCCTTGCAAGACAAAAGATGAATTGGCTGATTTATTCATGAGGTCAATTTCAGATGAAACTGCAATCAACAAATCCTGATCCAAGGAGGAATGTTGAAAATATGTCTCAGGATATTGCAGAATTAATATAATTAGCTACATTTTCTTTTCTAAGAATGCTTTTAGAAGATATTCAGTAGCTAAGTTTTAGGGTTTTTTAAATTATTTTTATTAGAGTCCTAGTTTTTTTCTGTTTTATTTGAATTTTATAGGATAAGATTAGTTTGCATATTTTTCTCTTTTCTAGTTAGAAATTATAACTATAAATGTATGTGTTGAATTATTAATAAAATAATTCCCTTTGATAACACTGCAATATATTTTTTTCTCTCAATAATCAGTTCTAATTGGGTTTGTACATGCAGAAGCAATTACTAATTCAACCAAGATTCTAACCTTAGAACATAGTCTGTGATCAGACTAGATTCTTGGCCAGCAATAGCTGTATCTTTCAAATTTCCATCCATCTCAGGATTAGGATTAATTCCTGCATCCTTTTCATGCCTCGACAATTTAGTAAGGAGCTCATACTATAGGGTTTCTTCTTTACTTCAGAGTTAATTGCATTAAAAAAAGTTTAGGTAAATTATCTCTCATGAAATTGGAAGTGCTAGAGCAGTATCATACTTCTGTTTTTTCTTCCCAACTGTTGATTAATATTGAAAAATTACACCCTATAAATGGTATGAAATACACTATGGACGAGTTAGAAGACTTCTCTTAAAGCCAAAAAAATAAAAGTTATAGTAGTTTCACTTCATATTTGAATGAGTGTGTTCTATGAATTACTCATAAACAGTGAAAGTCCTATTAGAGAGTAAATTGATTGTACAAACAAAATGAGACACATTAATCATATCAAAAGTAACCCTAAAATTAAATTAAATTAAATTACTAATGAAGAAAGAATAGTTTCAAGATTAATAGATCTACAGTACTCACATAGTATAACTGATATTGGAATGACCACTTTGATTCTGAAAATTCAAAAAAAAAAAAAACTTTTCATGTGTATAAAATAAACAAACAAAATTGTAATAGCAAGAAAATATAAAGAGGAAGCAGATCAAATGTATCGAAGAAGAGCAACTGTAGATGAAATCTTTCCCGAATATGGAGGGATTGAGCGATAAAAATGATGATTACCAGGGGAGAGAGAAAAAGAATTGAAAAAATAGGTGACATGCTATAGCAGGTTAAAATTACCTAATGGTGTAAAAATTTTATGCATTGTCAATGCACAAAACTTTAACTCTATTTTTTATTTGATCGTATTATGATTTATGGTAGTCGATTTTTTATTTATTATGAAATTAGGCAGTTTGTATTTTTGTGATTTGCATATGGTATATGGTAGTTGATATTTTTTTGAATTTTAGTAGTTGGTTGGTTTTTGGTCTGATTATGATTTAATTCATTTATTTTATGATTTTAATTATAAATAAGCCGTTATTTAATTAAATTGATTATACAACATATTTTGTATTTATTGGTATAGAGCATATATTATTGATCATGTTGAAATGAACATCATTATTATCCGTAATGTGCACCATTTTGTATATGAATTTTCAAAAGGTTAACTATCCATTTTTCGAATTTGACTATTAATGAAACACTCAACAACTTTATTCTTAGAATTCATTTTTTCGAAGTATATAAGCTTGAACTTGTCCTTATGTTTTTAGGTCCATTCTTATATATGAGAAATGATTTAGAATCATAAGAGACCTCTAGTACTTAGTCGAGTTCAAACCTCCCTACTGATTAAGTTTTTGACATTAGTTTATGCAAGGGTCCACTTAAAATAATCATAACTCTCAATGCATAAAGGATAACATATCCTACAACCTATCAAATTAAAGGTCTCTGAGTCCTCTTTCTGACGCCATCAAGTTTGTCTCATTTTGAGTTTAGAGTAAAAAATTATGACCATTTTACTACAGACTACTAGAATAGAGTTTTCTGAGATTAGTTCTACGACTCTGACTTATGACCGTAGATGGGTCTATGGACTTGTCCTATTAGCTAGTGGAATAAGTTCTGCAAGTCAATTTTTGGATCTAAGTTCCTATGCGTCGTAAAAGCCGTAATTTTGGCGCATAGAATGAGGCCTAGGACCCCGAAACTCAACCAAGTTTTTGCAGATTGGCTTCTACGACCTGTAGAAGCTTCTACGGACCGTAAATGGCCTTGTAGATAACCTTGACATTGTTGTAAGAGGGGTTATTTAAATCTTCTTCTATTCTTTCTAAACTTAAACTTGACAATTTTGTACAATTAAGTCCCTAAACATTACCATTTGACCTTATTACTCTAAAAAAAAACATTCTCTAGACTTAGAACAAGGTTTCAAGACGAGAAAATCTAGGGTTTTCAAGCATCTTCTCCAAAGCTCTCCAAGCATCTAGTTTTTTCATGTACGTAAGGCTACTCAGAGTACTGGACTAAGTTCGTCCTCACGGCTTACGTTTAAATTTAATAAGTACAAGTTTAATCTTGGACTTTAACACAAATTTTTTGAGTTTTAGAATTTGATCATGATTATCTTCCATTGAATTCTTGTGACTTCATTGAGATTGTGTTTTTTCATATCATTTTAGTCCTTGAATGGTTGTTCAGGCTTATTTTCACATGAATCCTAGTTGAGTGGAGTTGAAGAATCTGCCCTGTTGTATATTGTGCATTATTTTCTATTAAAGTAAAAGTATTTCAAAGCCATTAATAAAGGAAGAGTTTTATGAAAAATTGAGTATTCCAAGTGCATTATGTGATCTTGAAAAGAACATGATTATTTCTAAAAGAAAGCACAGTATGTCGATTTTTTAAAAGAGATATTTAGGTAGTTAAATACTTCGCATTACTATCCATTATGCATGATTTTTATAGTTTAAAGTAAGTTGAAGTATTTACTACCGTAAATGAGTTTTGAAAGAATGTAAATGATTTCAAATGTGCCGTTTTGCATTGAGAAAAGAGGTATTGTTTCGAGAAGAGCATGAATGGTTTTTAGAAAGCTATTCAGACAGTAAAGTAAAGAAAAAAATAGTTTTTAAGAGAATTTTTTGAGTATTGTTTCGAACAAATGTTAATGAGCATTATTGCACTGTTTTGGGCGTAGAATTGAGTACCCAAGGTAAAAGTTCAAATAACTCCAATCCCATCAATTACATAACGAGCGTAGGATAGAATCGTACCACAATTCAGACGACTCCTCACTTTCCTTTGAGAAGGCCCAATAAATAAATCCATAAATTAAGTCTGTCTATGACTCTGGCAACATGGGTAAGATGTTATATCATCACGAGGCTCATAGTGATAGTTGTCGAATAGAGAAGCTCCCTGGGAAAAATAAAAGTGTATCATTTTACTATTTGATATTATTGCGTATCTCAGTTATAAAGTTTTACGTGTTCTTTACATTCATGTTTTATTTTCAGTCAAGTTATTTTTAGTATTTCTTTTAGCATGAGTATTTAGTTCAGTAATTATTATTCAGCTTTGTTACATACTGTACATTTCATGCATTGACGCCATTTAATACTGCATCATTTTATGATGTAATTTCAAGTACTCATGATAGCAGACCAATAAGACATCTTTCCATCAGCAATTGGTGAGACCTCGTCACTTCTAGAGGGCCCTAGTTAGTTAGTTCATATTATCTATTTTATAGTTAGGTAGACGTCAATCTTGTTGCGGCATTTATCTTCAATTAATGGAGGCTTCATAGAATCAAAGTTAGTAAGTATGTACATTCTATTTATTCTAATATTTTAGATATTATTAATATTTATTAAAAATTGTTTTCAGACTTTTGCATGAGATCTACTTATATGTTTCACTTTTTGAAGCCTCCTTATGTATATTTAGTCTACATTAAAGTAGTCAGCAGGTCAAGAGTTCGCTTGGGACTAACAATGATTTTCAAGTGTCGTCCACGTACACAGTGTAGGCTCGAGGCGTGATTGTTAAGACTTGTGGTCAGTATGTTTTTAACTTTTTGTAAAAATATATCACAGGAAAGTATTTGAATTTCAAGATTGAAGGAGTCATTTATGATACAAACACCAATTACGATTATGATTACGTAAAAACTGTGAATTTTTTTTCAATTATTAATATATTTTATGGTGTAAACTTATAACTTGTGTGTCTATTTTAATATAATTGTTTGATATATTGATATTGCTCTATAAAACAACACCATAGATATAATATTTTATAATTAAAATTTCTTACGAATGAAATTTTTACAAAACTGATGATTTTTTCATATATTTTGATCTAGCTATTTATTAAACTGATGATAATAATTGATAAATAGTTGATGACATTAAGATGTAAGATGTTATATAGTTGAAACTAGCAAAAATCAATTTTACAACATGTGAATTTTAATTGGTGTGAAGTTTAATTTTTTAATGTAAATTATTTATTGTGTTTAAAAATAACTGTAGACCAAACTTAATCCACAATTTACACTATTTAAGTTACTCAATTTTAAAATTAAAGCTATAAAACATTGTTTAAAGTGTACTAATTTATAATAAGTATATAATTTGATTAGAGAAATTGATATAAGTTATTCGTTATGATTAAAAGTGAACATTAATATTATTTTTTTTATAACTAAAGTATATAAAATTGTAGAGAGAAGTGAAAAAAGATTTATTCAAAAAAGTTGAAACGGAATTAAAAAAGGGAGAGGAAAAAAAAATTCAAAACAAGAAATATTTACCTCATATCTATTTCTAGATATCCTTGGTTACCTAATATCCCCCACTCTTGGCCTCTGATTGCAAAATACTTGAAAGCTTATACTCCTTTTTTTTTTTGTTAAGTGATGAAGTGGGCATGTTCCGAGTTTTGAAGTGTAGCGGGTTCGAAAGAATGATCAATTACACTAGAATTGAGACACGACCAAGATTCCTATGGAAGGAAATTCTGATAGGTCTAGTAGAGACCATCTAAGCAAGTTCAAAGGTGTAGAAGATGAAGTAAAAAGCCTTCAAGTAGGGTTTGTTGTATTGTGTGAATAAAAATCTCTTATACCACTGGTTATGAAAACCGATTCCTTAATTTTAAAGAATATCATCGACAAGAGCTGAGAAGTTCCATGGAGTATCTCGATGGATATAAGCAGAGGCGGATTTAGGAAGGTGTTTCATCGGAAAAAAAATTATTAAATAGGTATATACAATCAAAAAACAAAAGGAAATTAGTAGATAAATACTACATATGACACTCTTTAAGTAAATGGTGTGCATAGCTTAGCTAGTTTTGGGCCTAAATTTCACGGTTAAGATTTCGAGTTCAAGCCTCATAAAAAAAAAATAATATACGTGGATTATATATTATAATTATTTTAAAAAATGACACCGCTTACACAAAATCAGAAGTTAAAGAACATGCAGGGGGTGGTAAACCATATGTTCAAAGAAGGAAACACATTGCCAGATTTTTCAACTAACCATGATTTAGTTTTGCAGGTCCATATCATATTCAGTATGTATCTATGAATGAGCTTCCAATCTAACCAAAATCATCCTTAGTAGTATCAAAACCCAACATTCAATATTCATTAACGTACATGTACAACATAAAGCAAAAAGCAAGAAAATCATCTATCAAGTACCAGAAAAATTAGAGATTGTTTGAGAGTTTTTATGGGTAAATCTTCAACTAATTATAGTGATATTAGCTTGTCGGAGCTCGATCACAAGTAGGGATTTATTTGTTAAAGCTATCAAATAAGCCTGAATTTTTTGGAATTGGACCTGAAGTTTCTCTTTCACCAACTTGAATTCGAGCTCACGACTATTGCCACGAGCAGCCCAAATACATTAGTGACCTAAGCCGAAAATCGAATGGAGGCCTTAAACTTACAAAAATAACTTAATATATTTTTTTACGAATTTTATTCTTCTATCTCTTTGAGATGCAAAATTGTTTTAAAAAAATTATAATTGATTTTATTCAGTAATTCTTTTCAATTGATCATATAATTATACTCCGGATGTGCCAAACTTATTCTAATGATTCTTTATTTTTATATAAAATAAATGATTTTTAACTATAAATAGTACTTCCTTAGTATTTTATTTTTTTAAAAAAATCTATATTCTATTATTACTAAAATAAAAATTGACGCCCCTCAAATTTGGGGGCCTTAGATGATTGATTTTTTCTAACACTGTCAAGCCACCCCTGACTATTGCTACCTCCATCTTTTGGACAGGTGCGGTCATCGAAATCAATTTTTTGATCGGAGCTACTGATGACGAACATCGAGAATTTCTAGATTCTTCTATTCTTTCTTTTTAATTCATTTCCTTCTTTTTTTCCTGTTTTGGTTATGAGCACTTTGGGTTAAGATCTTTGTAAATACTCTTTTTGTTATTCAATAAAATGGACATGCCAATCCTTTTAATTAAAAAAAAAAAAGAGAATAGGGTCAAAAATACCCTTCAAGTATCGACTATTGTTTGACTAAATCCCTGCTGTTAAAGTTAATTTATTTATACCCCCGCCGTAAATAAACTCACCACATTTGCCCATAATTGGACGGAGTGCCCCAAATATATTCATTTAACCCCCTTTTTTTAATATTCAATCCTAACCCAACCCAAACCCGACCCGTCCTAAATTATATACCAAATTAAACTAACCCAATTCATTTCACACAAACTCCTAACCTAGAACTAACCTTTCCTCTTCCTAAGCATTTCCGAAGAAATATCTCAAATATCGAAGCGTCATCTGAAGACATTCTCAAGCTTCTGAGTTTTTACGCGTTTGACTTAATATCTTGTAGACGCCATTAAGGTATGAAAATTTAAGTTAGTTTACTTGATTTGTGGGTTTTATTTATGGGTTTACGGGTTTTATTTGTGGTTTTACGGGTTCTGTTTATGAGATTACAGGTTTATTTATGAGATTTTGTTTAAATTTTGAACTTACTGAGTTGTGGATTTTTCTTTTACTGGTTTTGTTATACTACTTTGTGAAGTTTCAATTTGTTATTTGGTTGAACGTCTTAGGGTTTGTGGGTTTCCTCTGATTTGGTTGTACATTTTAGAGTTGGTTTGTATTTTCTTTGATTAATGGGTTAGGTTTTTTTTTTCTTTTTTTTTAAGGGGGAACAGACCTATGCCAAAGGGTTCCCACTTCTTTGGACGGTCAAGGGTTGAGCAACACCCCCAAGCTTTATTATAGATAGAGTAAAAACAGTAGTACAATGGAGGGGGACATAAACCTTACCTCCGAACTAAGGTGGATCACAAGTTGGCCAAACATCTAAGCCCGACCAACTATTCCCCATTTCTAAACAAGGAACACAACTCAGACTACACTTATGCAAGGACTCCTCACATTACATGCAACCTAAGAAAGCAATAAACTAGGGAGACTCTCCCTTTACAAAGTAAAAGAGGAAGAGCAAAAACTAAGACTACAAAAATAGTCAAGGAGGCTTTTTAATGATCTTCAATTTCCTTCTCCTGAAATTAGTCATCTGAAGCTTGTCTAATTAGTAAAGGGCCTTGGCATTCTTGGGGAGTTTTTGGACATCAAAGTAAAAAAGAGGATCATTCAGATTGTGGCTATGCTTAGCCAAATAATGTGCAACAAAATTAGCTTCTCTATAAGCATGAATGCAGCTGAAATCATCCAGCTGAGCAACACAATGTTATATTCTGGTAAGAGCCTGAGTAATGTGCCATGGTGGGGTTAACTGATTGTTGAGCCATCTGTAAAGTAACTGAGAATCTCCAAGACCACCCTCCTCAGTCCTTTCTGGATGCACCTCCTAATCCCCCACAGAGCAGCCTTCACTTCTGCCTGATTGTTGGTGCCTTCACCAAGTGGGATGGAATAAGCCATCACAAAATTACCCTGGGAGTCCCTAATGATACCCCCAGCCCCCATTCTATTATTTAATAATGCACTCCCATCAGAATTAACTTTGCACCATTGATCAGGTGGTCTACACCAAAGAACAGGGGTGATTTGCATGTCATGAAAGCAACCTTCCACATACTGCACCAGGTCACTCCAGTTTGTAGGCCAAGCAATGTAAAGACAGACTGATTTCAACAGAAAAATGATATCTTTAAATACCAAATATTTAACTCTTGGACATGTTGGACTTCTTGCCTGCATATCTTCCTGCACACCTATTCTTTCAAAGATTCCAACAAATAAAAATGGGAAGAGCCTGCAAAAACAGTCTGTGAGCATCATTTTTATATCTAGCCTGCCACCATCTAATGATGAAATGATGCAAAGGTAAGGGGTCACAGCTAATTCCACAAGAACCAACAGAACTTTTCCACACATATTTTGCAAAATGGCCTGATATAAAAATATGATCAATCGTATCCACCCCAGCAATGTGACAACAACAGACCTTAGGTTCATACCCAAACTGGTTCAGCTTCCTCATTAGTGGGGAATTTACCTCTCAAAGCTCTCCAAAGAAGAAATAAGCATTTAAAAGGAATGTTTCTGTGCCAAGTATATTTATTAATGGTAGTCTTGGATCTCTGCTCTCTAATCAAGTTCCAAGCAGAAGCAATAGTGAAAGCACCATCAGGATTCAGGCTCCACACTGCCCTATCAGGTACCCCTTCTTGAATCTGCAAGTGAAGGCTAAAATGGAAGCTACATGCTAAGGAGGGGCAAGATTATGGATGAGATCAGCATCTTATTGCCTATTCTGAATGAATGCATCCACTTTAGTGTTATTCAGCCTCATACTGACCTCCCTAAAATGAGCTAGAGGTCCCACCCCCAGCCAGTTGTCCCACCAGAAGGAGCATGTTCCTGAATTGATTTTCCAAAATATATAGGGTTCCATCTTTTGCTTATTTTGCATCATGTTCTTCCAAACCAAAGATTCCCCAGTGTTCCACTTTTTGCTAACTGGGTTGGACCTTTGACAATATTTAGCCCTAAGAAACTCACCCCATAAGGTAGTTCTGAAAATCCACCATTGTTTGAACTGGAAAGCTTTGCATACATCTGTAATCATCCTCACACCTATACCCCCCTCATCATATGGTAAACTGAGATTCTTCCAGGATGACCAATGATACTTCCTTTTCTCATCAAGCCATCCCCAATAGAAGTCAGCCATAATGGACTGAATTTGTCTCAGAATAGTTACTGGGGGAGCAACTGCAGAGAGAATATGAATGGGTAGGGACTGCAGAACATGCTTGATAAGAGTAGCCCTACCACCAAAGCTGAGAAGCTTAGTCTGCCATCCTGATATCCTAGCCACCACCTTAGAAACCATATCAGAGAAATAGATTATCCTCTGTCTCCTAATGTACGGAGGACAACCTAAATAGTTAAATAGAGCTTTCTTCTGAATGAATCCAATTATGTGTTTGATCCTAGCAATGGACCTTCTGTAGGTATGAAGAGGGACAATGAAGTGGCTTTTGTTCTTGTTGATCAACTGGCCAGAGACACCTTCATATACAGATAAAGTCTGCATAATCAACTCAAGAGACTTGCTCCTACCAGGGATGAAGATGATAGTATCATCAGCAAAGCTCAAGTGATTGACTTGTGGACCCCTTTTCTCCATATAAAAACCTTGAAAGTAAGGTCATTGATGAAGCTGATTGAGCAATCTGGAGAGTACTTCAGCTCCCATGATGAAAAAAGCAGGTGAAAGAGGATTACCTTGCTTAAGACCCCTTGTGGAATGAAAGAACCCATGCCTTGATCTATTGACTGTGACTGAGTACCAATTATTAGACATGAGTCTCCAAACCATATCAATGAAACCCTCAGCAAAGCCCATCTTTCTCATAACAATACAAATGAATGACCAAGAGACCCTGTCATAGGCTTTGGCCATATTTAACTTCAAAATCACATTACCCCCTATGTTAGGTTTTTTGATGTTGTGGATAATTTTTGGGCAAGCAGTATATTCTCCGAAATACTTCTTCCTTTCACAAAACATGTCTGATTAGGAGAAATGAGGTCTAGCAAAATAGGGGACAGCCTCATGCATAACAACTTTGAGATCACCTTGTTCACAAAATTACTCAAACTGATGGGTCTGTATTCAGATAATTTACTGTGATTTTTAACCTTTGGCAATAATGCCAAGCAAGCATGGGAGAAATATTTAGGAATAGTGTGACCACAGAAAAAAGAGTTGATGACTGCCAACATTTCTGTTTTGATAATCTCCCAACAAGACTGAAAAAACTTACCATTCATACCATCAGGTCCAGAAGCTGAGTGTGGACTCATAGAAAAGACCACCTGTTTAAGTTCATGAATATCAGGCATGTTAAGAAGACTGTGATTCTGTTCTTGATTGATCATAGCAGGGATGCAATTAAGAACATCCTTATTAATGTGCTTCTCCTCTCCAGTGAAGATCTGTTGAAAATGATCGCAGGCAGCTTCAGCAATAACTTCCTCTCCCTGGTACCATTCCCCCTCCTCATCCTTCACCTTATGAATGAAAAACTTTCTTCTTCTACCTCTCAGCAAGGCATGGAAGTACCCAGTATTGGCATCCCCTTCTTGAAACCAATGAAGTTGGGCTTTTTGTCTCAGGATGGATTCCTCCAGCTTAAGGAATCTAATGTATTCAGCATTCAGACAGTGGAGGTTGATTCTGGCAGCATTAGAGTTCTGATTAAGCATGTCTTCCTCAACCACTTTGACCTTCTCCTCATACTCCTTCACTTTAGCATGAATATCTCCAAATTGAACCCTGGACCATCTGCTGTGGATGATACTCTCTTAATTTTCTGGTGAAAAACCCACATAGGGTCACCTGAAATATTCTTTTCCCAGCAGTCCTTGACAGTTTCCAAAAATCTAGGATGCGCAGCCCAACAGTTCAAGAACTTGAAATATCTGATGGCAGTATCAGCATTAGTACTCATTTATAATAAGAGAGGGCAATGATCAGAACTCACTGTAGGTAAATGAGTGTTGGTGGTTTGAGGCATCACATCAAGCCATTTGTCATTCACCATGGCCCTGTCTGAACTCTTCCATTTTCTAAACATTAATCCTCTATTGTTAGACCAGGTAAATTTCTGTCCAGTAAAGCCCAGATGCATCAATCCATAGCCTTCAATCACAAAAATAAATCCCATACTCTTCTTCATATTATAAGGAATGCCCCCTAATTTCTCCTCAGTGGCAGTAATAACATTGAAATCACCCACCACACACCAGAGATCATTTTTAAATCTATTGGAAAGATGTAGCATCCTCTCCTAGAGAGGTCTTCTCAAGTAATCTCTACACTTAGCATAGACAAAAGTAGCCATGAAAATATGAGGAATTTGGGCATGCTGGATCTGACAGGTTAATTGTTGATCATCGTGCTCCATGATGTTGCAATCCACTTCATGGTTCTAGAATACCCAAATTTTCCCATTAATGTTAGACGTTGTCTTATCCATTCCTAGTAGAACTCTATAATGTTGTAACTGAGCATTAGCAGAGAAAGGCTCAAGAATGACAATCATAGAAAGGTGGTGAATAAATTTGCGCGACTTAAGTCTTTCCATAGCTTCCAAGGCATTGATATCCCTTGCATTCCAAATGATTGTGTTAATCATTGGGAAGATCTGGAAGTGAAAAGCCTAGTGTTGGGCTTGCCTGAGGTAGCAGGATGTTTAATAGTGAATTGGTCAGCTTGCCTCCTTAACTAATTTGAGCCTCTGGGAGATAAACCATGTTCTTGACTGAGCTGCTGAATTTCTTCTTGGATGGCACTATCATTAGTAGGACTAAATGCTCTTATGATGTGTTCACAAGTATCCTCAGTACCTTCCTTATCAATATGAATTGAGTCATTGTCCATTTCATCCTCAGAATTGATCACCCCATATTCATCATTGACAGAACTAGGGAGAATAGGATCAGTGTTGACATGACAAACTTCATCTACACCATCAATAATAGTCCCACAAGTGGGAGTATTGAATTGAACATTAAGTGGAGTAACAGTCATAGCCTGATAATCATACACCAGGATAAATTTATTACAGGGACCCTCCTCCAGAGCACTACCAATAACAGGGCTGTCACCATCAGCCTCAGTATTGACACCCCCAGATTCAGAGAGTTTCTTCTTCAAAGCATCCCTTCTCTTCTTACTAGGTTTATTCTTGCTCTTGGTTCCACTGGAACTAGCAAGAGAACCTAAATCTTTGGCCATACCACCTAAAGGGTGACTAAGATGCACCCTTTTATCCTAACTGGAAGGTAGATTCCTCAAGGGAGGATAAAAACTTTTCAAAACACCATTTGCAGGACTCAACAAATGGTTAAGTTGCTGGGACTTGTTAGTGGTAGTAGGAGTATGACTGGAAACCCCTCATTTTGGACCCCTTCCTGTAAGTTAGAAGGTTTCTCCTGACTTTCCAACCTCACACCAGAAACTACATCAGCAGTGCCAACAAAAGAGGGACTCTGGGGTGGGAAATTACAACATCATCCTTATCTACATCAACAAAGGGGGGTTTGGGGGGTTGTTCCATATTACTTGGAACAGTCAAGACCTTTTGGGGACTTTAAAGTCAATAACTGTGCCTTCCATAGGATTCTTCTGATTTGGTGTAACCTGAGCTATGTGACTGGTACCATTAGGCTGAAATTTGGTCTGTCTCTTTTTGCTAACTTTTTTCTTCTGAGTGTGCCATTGCTCCTCCTTTTGATGATTTTTGCTTGCTTCCTTATTCTTGTTATCTCTACTATTCCATGAATGTTTCATCTGCTCCTCCTCATTTTGGGACATAGAGACACCATGGTCAGTAGATTTTGTTACATTCTCCTGCTCTTTCCTCTGCTTGATCTCATCATCTCTCTTTTTGACTAGATATTTAGCAATGGAGTGACCCTGATGCTTGCAATGTCCACAATAATTTGGAAGATCTTCATACTGGATCAACTGCCACTTCCCACTGAAATATCATTCTCATCAAAACCAAGCCACACATGTTATGGTCTGTCTTTAGTAATATCAATTTGCAGTCTAACTTTAGCAACACTCCCTCTGGTCTTCTGAATAAAAGCAGAATCCAGGTAAAGAGCCTTACCAATAGGGGCCAATAAAGCAGATATCACCTCCATATAATAACAATGCCCGATGAGTTCAGGAAGGGTAACCCAAATAAGAATAATAGAAGTCTCTTCTTCAGGTTTGAAAGTGGGGGTCCACAACTGCAGCCTCATCAGTTGGCCTTTAATAAACATTCTTTGCTTGGTGCACACAGTAATGTGATCAGCTTCATTATCAAGATCAATGTAGATATGCCTAGAGTTGAAATGTACTATTTTAACACCACCAGTTAGTTGAGTTTGTGCAATAAAACTCCTTCTGATGACTTCCATTCTAGGCATAGTGTTGGAAAACTTCCTAATAAGAGTGAATCTTTACCCATAAATTCTTCCTTCTTAAAAATGACAGCAGGATGTCCTTGTTTGGTGGTAATTCTGGGTGGGGTGATAGTAATGAGAGTCTCATTTTTAGCTTGGTTCATCCTGAGCTTGGTTGCAAATGATGGAATGATGGTAGGAGGAGCAGGTTCATTGGGAATTTGGCTATTTTTGGTGTTGGTAAAAGGATTGGGGAGCTAGGTTTTTGGTTTTGTTATTTTCAATGGAGGGTTGGTCTTTGGTTTTGTGGGGGTGATAGGCATCAAAATTAGTAGAGATTTTGAGAGAAGGGTGGGTTACAATAACTTTGGGCTGCTGATGGACGGAAACATTATCTTTGGCCTTAACAGGTTCTTCCCTAGCTACATGTGCCTTCCCAGGCACCTCCTTACCATTCAGTTTGACACCAGAATTATCAGCACATAGATAATTCAAAGAAGCACTCTTAATATTTGTCACAGAGTCAACATGATTACCTGAGGTCGAGGATTGTTCTATTGGATCCTTCATACCTTCCATAAGAGACTTATCCTTGCTTGAGGACATCCCATGACCCTGATTTACCTCATTCCGCACTATACTGCTACCATTGATGGTATTATTTTGCTCCTCCATCTCTCTTTGAGCAATACCTTCAACAGAGCTAGTCAATTGCACTTGGCCTCCTCTTAATTGAGAATGGATCGAAGAATGAGCCTGAGCAACCCTAATTCCAAAATTCATCTAATTTGGCTCATTAACTTTTGGGGCTTTTGGGTCTCGGAGATTCTCCTTGCTCCCATGAGTCGATTGACATAGGCCATGCCCCACGAAACTAGCCGGAGTTTCATCCCAATCGCCTGAAACCCTAATTCCCAAATTCGAACGCCCTGACGCATTACTATTTGGGGCTTTTGACTCTAGAGGATGCGCCTCCTTCTCCTGATTATTTTGATCTAATCCATGACCTTCAAAAGTCGCCGGAGCTCCGCCGCCGTCACTGGAAACTTCCCCGTCATCGATTCCTCCGGTGGAATTGGCCCTAAATTGGCCAACATGTACTTCGAAGCCTGGGGAGTCATCCCCAACATGACCCCTTCCACGAATATCATCAAAAGATGGCCTAAGCTCAAGGCGCATTTCTGGCGATTCTGAGGCGATTCTCAGAAAAATTGCCTCATCCGATCTCCCAAACGACACAATAGAATGAGAAGATTTTTGGCACAGAGGTAGATCATAAGATGTAGAATCATCCCACTCCATGGAATGAATCGAATCTGTCCAGAATTGAGTAATGAAATAATTTCATGGGCCCTTGAAAGTTCTTCCTCAGAAATTGCAATAGTGATTCCCGGGCTGTTCCTCGATTTCCCAGAGTTGGGGGATGAATCAACACGCGTTACAAGTTGAGAAGGGTTCGCCATGTCCAGGCGCTCCTGTTGCACTTTATCCGACGGCCGTTTGCCCTCTGCCGACGACTCACGCGCCATTCCGATGGAGCTGGCAGTAGGTGTTCTTTTAGAGAGAAAAATTTAAGAGAGAGAGCATAGAGAGAGAAAATAATTGGAAAAATGAGAAAGCGATAATGGGTTAGGATTAGGATTTTCAAGTTAGGGTTTTGGGTTTCCTCTGATTATGTACAACCTACTTATTCATTTGCATGTTGTAATCTATAACATTGTCTGTTTCTTTTAGGATTAATTGGTTAATCATTATACTAATTTTTTTGTTATGTATAAGTGTCAGATTTGCATGTTACGATTTGGGAGGTTTTTTAATCCATGAACATTGTCCCAACTTTAAAAGGTCATTGCTTTTAATTTGTTCATTGTGTTAGTGTGCCTATTACTTTATCTTTCCTTATGGTTATGTGTATTTATTCTTCTAATATATTAGTATATCTTTTGTAATTCATTTCAGGTTATCTAAAATGGTTCTGGTTGATTTGGTATTTCACCATGGTGGAGAATGGATTAGAGAGCCTAAGTTGGACTATGATAGAAAGCTTGTTCATGAGTGGGAAGGTTATGATTCTGATCTCTTGTCTTTTGTAGATATTACTATAATGAATACATTGATAAATTAGGATATGTGGGTGTCCAACAATTAATTGTGTCTGTCCCTTTTGGAAAATTCTATGAAATTGAAGGTGATGAGGGTATTAGGACATTATTGTCTTTTATTAATGATGGTTTGATGTTATAAACCTATTTGCTGTTGAGGATAGTGAATTAGCTTTTGATGTTGAAAATATAACTGGATTGAGACAGTCTGAGGTTAATGTTGAGGTAGAAATTGATGAATCAACTTCTGATTTTTCCTCTGATGGTACTGATGTTAACTATCATACTGCTACTGTTGAATCTGATTATAATTCTGAAGAAATGGAGGTTCTAGCAAAAGAAATAAAGAGGGTAATCAATGATCAATTATCTAATTATAAGGATTTACATAGGTCAATGTCATTTAATAATATAGCTGAAGCTAGGAGATACATTAGCTTGCATGCATTGAAAAATGACTATAACCTAATCATTAAAAAGAGTGACTCTAAAAGTTATTTGCAAAGAAGAATGTAATTTTTTATGCTTAATATCTGGTGAGAGGCATTCTCCTAGTGTTAGAGTAAAAACCTTGAAAGGAGAGCATAAATGTGATGATCCATGTGGCAATTACAAAGTTAGTACAACTATAATTGCTTACTACTTCAAGGAGAAGTTGCAGGCTAATCCCAAATACAAAATCAAGGAAATGACAGTTGATCTCAAAAGTGCTTTTAACATTAATGCTCATTTTGAGAAGTGTAAGAGAGCTAAGAGAATGATTTTAGAAAAGATGGAGGGTAGTTTATGTGATGATTACAAAAAATTCGTTGGCTATGGAAATGCTTTAAAGGAGAGTAATCCTGATAGTGATGTTGTGTTTAAGGTTTCAAGGGATGAATCTGGGAAAAGAAAATTTTTGAGAATGTACATCTATTTTGGTGCAACGAAGAATGGTTTTAGGAATGGATTGAGACCTTTCATTGGCCTGGATGATACCTTTTTGAAAGGCAAAGCTAAAGGTCAACTGTTATGTGCTATTGGTCAAGACTCAATGAACCACTTCTCCCTTATTTCATGGGCTGTTGTGGACTGAGAATGCAAAGTGACTTGGCTTTGGTTATTAGAATTGCTTAAGAAGTCTTTGAACAACAACATTGGAGGAGGAATCACATTTATATCTGATATGCAAAAGGTACATCTAAATTCCGTATTTCTTTATTAGTCTGAAGTTGTTTCTCACTATTTGAATCAGTTAGTATTAGTTACTTTCTTTGTTAGTTTGAAGTTGTTTCTCACTGTTAGTATCAGTTAGTAATTGAAGTTGATAGTCCCTGTCACTCACTGTTAGTATCAGTTAGTAATTAATTACTTTCTTTGTTACTTGAAGGTTTTTCTCGCTGTTAGTACCAGTTAGTAATTAATTACTTTCTTTGTTAGTTCGAAGTTGCTTCTCACTATTAGTATCAGTTAGTAATTAATTATTTTCTCCCCGTCAGTCATTGTTAGTATTAGTTACTTCCTTTCTTAGTTTGAAATTTTTAGTCTCTGTTAGTACCACTTAGTAATTAATTACTTTCTTTGTTACTTTGAAGTTGTTTCTTACTGTTATTATCAGTTAGTAATTGAAGTTGTTAGTCTCTGTTAGTATCAGTTACTTTGTTAGTTTGAACTTTTTCGTCCCTGTTAGCATCAGTTAGTGTTACTGTGATTGCTTTGCAGGGATTAATTGAAGCTGTTAGATATGTTGTACCTAATGCCATGCATAGATATTATGTTAGACACATTGAGACCAATTAGAGGAAAAAAGGAAATAAATCACTATAACTGTCTAAGATAATGTGGTGGTATGCATGGAGCACCTACAGAGAGGAATTGGATGATCATTTGAAGATATTAGGTACACTATCTCCACAAGCAAAAAATGATTTGTTGCATTATCTAATACAGTGTTGGTGTAGAGTTCTTGTAGACACTGTTTGCAAGAATAATAAGGTGGAAAACAATTTGGCTGAGTCATTTAAATCTTGGATGGTGGAAGCAAGACAAAAATCAATAATTGGGATGCTTGAAGATATCAGAATCAAGGTGATGAATCATTTTGTAATAAATGAGGAAAAGGCGCTGAGTTGGACAGTGAATGGAGTCTAACAGCTATTAAAATGTACAATGAATATCTGAAGATTGCTAATGTGTGTGAGTTAAACTTTAATAGAGATGATGGATTTGAGGTAAGTGAAGAAACTGATAGGCACATTGTCAGTCTGAAAAATAAGAAATGCACTTATAAGGTATGAGACCTTACAGAATACCATGTCCCCATTCCATCAAGGCACTTCTTTACAATAACATTGATTCATTTAATGAGATCCACTAGTGGTACTCCAAGAAGGCATATCTCTTGACTTACCATTTTAAGTTACAACCTGTACCTGGTCAAAAGTTCTGAAAAATTGAACAAGAACAAACAATGGAACCACCAGAGTTGTTAAGTTTAGTTGGCAGACCTAAAATGATTAGAAAGAGAGATAAGGACGAAGCACTTAAGAGGCAAACTGAATGGGTTGCCCCCAGAGAGGGAAAGAATGACTTGTTCAACCTGTGGGATTCCTGGACATAATGCTGGAGGCTGTCATAAGGTAACCATCTCTTTTTTGCTAGGTAGCCACTTATTTTACATATATCTATATATATTAGTCTAATGTGTTGTTCTGTTATTTTATCAATTTAACAAAATTGGTCATGAAGGTGAAGACACTTCTAAGGGTGGACAGTCCAAGACTAAGAAGCAAAAGGTAAGAATCAGTAGTAGAAGTTGGATAATTTCTTATTTGACATATATGTTTGTCTTATATATCGATAATTTTATCAGTGTAACAACAAAAGTGATAAGATGAAGGCACTTCCAAGGCTGGACAATTTAAGAGCAAGAAATAGAAGGTAAGACATAGAAAATATAATTTTTTTTATTTCTTTAACAGATGGATAAGCAATGCAGCAAGGGAAAGAAGAAAACAAAGGAGAAACATAGGACACTAATTGACGGAAGATGATGTAGAGAATGACATTTTCTTGTCTGCTCCTCAACCTAGTCTAGATGATGCAGTAGAGGACATTCATTGTCTGCTCCCCAGCCTAGTCAAGATACTGTAGTAGAGTACATCTTCATGTTTGATCCATCTCCATGGAAAGGCACTACATCTGCAACTACATGGAAGGGCAATGCATATATAACTGGAAAATTATTGTAGCAATTTAGAGTAAGAAGACTGAACACTAGATTAGCCACTTATAAAATATTTTGCTTCTTATGATATATTGTTGTTATTTAATCAGATGGACAAGGGAAAGAAGAAACAAAAAGAGACATATAGGACACTAGTTGATGAAGAAAATGATGAGCCTGGTTTTGGTTTGGAATTTGAGGCTGCTTTTGGAAGTGGAGTTGAGGAAGATTTACCTTGGAAGCCAAGAGATTTCAGAGTTGAAGTCTAGAATCCAACAAAGACAAAAACCAACACAACATACTGGATGTAGGCGAATAAACTTTCTTGATATTTTACCTATATTAGCTGATTTGTATGCACCAACAGGGCTTATATGGAAGGGCAATGCATCTATTATAGGAAAAAGGTTAGAGAAGTTTAGGGTGGAAAAACTCAAGGCAAACAAGGGTAATGGGAAGGCACAACAACGAAAGAAATGTGTTGATTGTGTATTGTGGTACATGTTTTTGGGGATTATAATGTTATGAACAAAGTTATTCATATGTTAGACATTTGTTCATATGATAGACTTTTGTTCATATGTTAAACTTTTGTATAAAGGTGATGTTATGAACTATGAATAGTAGCGAAAGAATTGCTTGTATATGATTTACTGAACAAATTTCTTAATGTTTAAACTGTTTTTGTCAATATTTATGAAGTGGTCACTTCTAGTAGTATATGTATAAGTGCTCGGAATCTTTTGTGAACTAAATCTGTTCATATGTTCCATTTGTTTTCAAGAATTGATATATGTATAAGTGCCTAAACAATCCAGAATCAGTTGGTTATATGGGATTTCTAGTAGTATCCTAATGTTTATTTTTAGTTGTGATCAGTCCATTTCATCCATATATCATATCAATTAACTTAAGATAGCTTAACATTAAATAGCAAAGAATCAATTGAACATCACTTCATATATCACCATAAATCAAATCAATCAACTTAACGTAACTTAACATTAAAAGGCAAGGATTCAGTTAAACATTACTTCATATATCAAATAAGAAAACGAATACATTCACCAATGAGTACATTCATCGACAAAACACTTAAACAAGAGCCTCTTGTCACTAAACAACTAAAATCATATTCTAATTTTACATTTTAATTTTACTTTTTCATCAAGGAAACTAGAAATCCAAAAACAAAATCATAAATATCTTACAATACTTCTCTTCAAATGTTCTAATTTTGTCGACTTTCACATCATTATTTGTCTCCAATGTAGAAATTATTTTCGACAACTGAACTACTTCAATCTTCATCTTTTCCATTGCAATCTTCAAATTATTCATTTCAACGCTAACATCTTTAAACACTAACTCAAAATTACGTGCATAAGCTATCTCCAGAAAAGCTTGATCTTTCTATTCCCAATATCCACATGAAGAAAACTATCATGCCAATCATATAACAATCATTATCAATCAAAAAAATGAAAAAATTGTTACAAATCAGTTGAAAGAAATTGACTTACATCTGGATGAGGACATCTAAAAAATCTTCCCGGATTAGAAATAGTGCTCGAAATCAGACTTTTGGCAATCAAACCACAACCACATTTTCTTTGAGACGAAGAACTATTTTGTGACATTACGAGGAACTATCGGAAAGAAGTGAAGAAACAAGAAGAACAAAACCAATAAATCAGTAAGAATAAGCCCAAATAAAAAAACCCCTAATTCCTGAAAACATATAGAAAGCCAGATAAAACAAACAATTCTAACTAAAAATTCAAACCTTCGCAATGTCGGCGAGCAAGTTGCTGAGGAATTCTTCATAAACGCTTAGGAAGAGGGAGGAAAGTTTTGAAAGGTTAGTTCTACGTTAGGAGTTTGTGTGAAATGAATTGGGTTAATTTAATTTGGTATATAATTTAGGACGAGTCAGGTTTGGGTTGAGTTGGGATTGAGTATTAAAAAAAAGGGTAATTTACACAAATACACAACTTATTTTATCAAAATTTTCAATATTCCCTACCATTTAATTTAATTACGAAAATCCCTTTTTTCTAGGTTTTTTCATTTTTTTTGATACCTAAACAAATAAGAATTTCACTTTCTTTTTTTATGCATTTTTTTTGGTAACCCAATCAAAGTCAATCAAATAAGAATTCCACTTCCTTTTTTATGCATTTTTTTTGGTAACCCAATCAAAGTCAATCACTTAATTAATTATTTCCCTTTCACGATTTATTTGCAAGTTAATTATCATTTTGAACTTGCAGTGGGAAGCCAAAACTGTAATTTCCCCTTTTCATGTCACTTTTTCACTTGTCTTCGATTTTTCCGCCTCTTTCACTGTCTCTTCTCTATTTTCGTCAGTTGCACCTTCTCCATTCTCCATTTTTCTGCCATTTTTACATTGTCTGATACCAATGAATATGAGACATGGTGTGAGTGGGACGTATGTGTGTGACATGGACTGTACCAATCTGTAGGTATCAATTAAACATGGTATGATAGAGAAAACTTGCAGGTATCACAAAGTGCAGGAATCATTAGATTGGAAACATAATAGTGATACTTAACATATCTTTGCAAGTATTAAAGTGCCAGATAAAATGCAGGTATCACTACAACTAATGTGTTACATTGTCTGATACCAATGAGTGTGAGACATGGTGTGAGTGAGACATGTGTGTGTGTGTGATATGCACTGAATACCAACCTGCAAGTATCAATTAAACATGGTATGATAGAGAAAACTTGCAGGTATCACAAAGTGTAGGAATTATTAGACCGAAAATATAATAGTGATACTTAACATATCTTTGCAAGTATTAAAGTGCCGTAAAAAATGCAGGTATCGCTACAACTAATGTGTGACAATGTTTGATACCAATGAGTGTGATACATTGTGTGAGTGGGGCATGTGTGTGTGTGAGACATAGACTGATGCCAACCTGCAGGTATCAATTAAACATGGTATGATAGAGAAAACTTGCAGGTATCACAAAGTGCAGGAAATATCACACCGGAAACATAATAGTGATACTTGATTTCGACATAAAGCTTCACACCCATGTCATTGCGAATCGTTATTGGTGATGAATTGCCATCAATAACATATTGAATCACAATTTCCTTCCTCTGCTCATCAATACCCAACTCCGAAATAATGGCCGAACGCAGGTTACTATAAGAAATTTTATCGTTAACTATGACGCAATCACTTTTGTATCCAGTGTATATCACATCAGATTCCCATCTTCCCAAATGACGAATCAAAATCAAAATATTCATTTCGGTTGAAAAGCTTCTCAACAATGGCAGAAATGCGTTTTTTTGTGTTCGAATTTTTTTTAACAAATAACAAATGGAGTTGGATCACTCATAAACCTTTCAGCTTTAACCAGATCCATTATGTTATGGCTCTGCAATGAGGTCCTTCAATACATTTCGGGCTTATAGAGGATAAAGACTTATCCATACACGATTTTCACATTAAAAAAATGAATTTAATGTTGTATTAATTGATTATGATTTAATAATTTAATTATATTTTCCGTTATGTATTACGTATTTATTTGGTTTGTGTAAACATAGAATTTTTTGGGATTGCTTTTGAATTATTGCTTATTATTCAAAAGTGCAATCGGCGCCAATTAAGGAATGAGATCACAGGATCTGTTACAATTCCTTAATTAACATAACTGTGTCCATATTTGACAATTATTTTTAGGTATCATCCGAATTTTTCTAGGTATCGTGATTCATTGCGTGTGTATCAAAGTTCACAGAAAAGTTAGTATTATTAGTAATTTTGATAAAAGTCGGTATTTTTGAGTATTTCCTTCAATCAATTTGGTATTTATCAAATTTATACATTAAAACGGGTTAAATGAATATATTTGGGACATTCCATCCAACTAGGGGCAAATGTGGTGAATTTATTAACCGCAGGGGTATAAATAAATTAATTTTAACGGCGAAAATTTAGTCAAACGATAGTCGATACTTGAGGGGTATTTTTGACTCTATTCCCTTAAAAAAAAAGTATAGAGAGAGAAATTATTGTTTTTTAAATAAGAAAGAGAAAATGGATAGAATTGAAAAGTCAGAGAGGTGATTTTTTTTCCCAAAAATTAAGAAAGAGAAAAAATGGAATTGAAGTGAGAGAGATATCTTTTTCTAAAAATAAGAAAGAGAAAAAAAAATTGGGGTTTCAAAAAAAACACACACACCCGCACAATACAATGTTAATAATTTGGGAAGAGAGAGTATTTTATCAATAAAGAAGCAATAATAATTTAATAGTTTTGAAAAAGCCAAAAAGTGATACTCCCTCGCTTCACTATTACATGTGAGTCAAATTTTAATTTAAGAAAATAATTATTAGTATAATAAAATTATTATTTTATTTTTATTTAATATTGATAAAAATATTCATTAAAATTATAATTTAAATTCTAATACATTTAATATTATCAATACAATAAAAAGTAAAAATATTTTTTAATTTAATAATATTTCTATTTTTTCAAGAAATATTGATTAGATAATCTAAGGATGAATTGATTATTCAACATTTTCAAAAACATTAATTTTGTAAGTAAATAAGAGGTAAAATAAGTAAAATAAAATAGTCATATCTTGATTTCTCCAAAATAACAAGTAAATATAAAAACTAAATTAGAAAATTTTTAACCTCTAATACTTCAATTGTCCCATATTATATGGGCACTTTTCATTTTACATAATTATTAAGAAATTATTAATGCACTAGTGAATTTTACCATTTTGTCATTTATTTTTATCAATGTACATTAAATTAAAATAAAAAAAATCAGTAATATACTAATTAATGTAGGGTAAAATGGAAAGAAGATAATTAATTTTATTTTAGTAGATGCTCATATAATATGGGACGAAGATAGTAGTAAAGTACAATATTTATCCAGTCCCAAAAGATCATCAGATGACGTAAAAAACAATAATGCTATAAATAAACTGCCTCAAAATTTGTGCATTTGAAAAAAAAAGATTAATGTCATAACTAACTCCTAAATCAATGCATAAACTACAAAATAAATTAATAAAAAAAATCTGGGAATAAAGTATTTTGTTATTCTTGTAATTAAAAATGTAATTTTGTAAATAAAATGAAGTATATACCTATATTGTTAATTAAAGTCTTAAATAGTATAACATTATAATTTTTACATATAAATATTTATGAAAAAGAAATATGGGCAGTGATCAACTATTGTAGAATGTGTTGAAATAAAATGAAAACAAAATACAATTCGATTTACACAAGAAGAACATCATATTTTTGAGATGCATAAAAGAAAATTATAATTGAAATCGACAAAAATTTGAAAACTAATTGATAAAACATCAAAACAGTTGCATGTACCATTCCATGTTCCATGAGGTTAAATTAAAACTGCACGTTGCTATAATTTTTTTTGATAGTTCAGATTTAGGACACATTGATTGCAGTTCATGTAATGGAATCATGGAAGAAGACGGAATTGTGGATGTTAAACAGCAATATTTAATTTGTTGTTTTTTACCTTTATTTTTATAATTTATAAGAATTTTATTGCTAAGTCTAGAAAAGGGCTTATATTATATATGAGTTTTTTTTTGGGATAATTACACCCACAAGCTATTGAGAAAAATTATTTACACAAAAAATAGCCTAATTTTTCTTAATTACGAAAAGGAGCTATTCGATTGACCTTTGGCTATTTGTCACAATTTTGAGCATTCAACCCTCGTTGTATAGACATATATATTCAGTGTATATTTATATATCATAATGCATATTTAGTGCATACCTCATGCATAACTAACATACATTGTATAGTAGTATATACTTTCTATAACTTTGTATAGTCATGCATAATTTCACTGATTTTGAGCTATTTTTTAGGTAAACCCCCCCCCCCCCCCTCCCCCCCTCTTCTTTCCCTTCAATTGTCTACTTATATTTTTTCTCCTATTAGTATACACTATTTTTTCCCCTTCAATTGTCTACTTATACTTTTTCTCCTATTAGTATACACTATTTGACTTGATATACTAAAAATAACAAGTCTCGCATAACTTCTACAAAAAAATATTTGTTTCTAAAAATATCTTTCATAGTCTTTAACTTTAAGAAATGAAAAATGTTTTGAGAAGGATTTGAACGGTAGTTATGTCATTAATCAATCTAATCTCAATACACAGTAAAGTGTATAACTAATTACATAAGCTAGAAAAGTGTACCAATCAAGGTACTAATAATACACAAAGTTAATGTTGCATTATTTTTTTTCTAACACACTTTACCAAATGAACCCTTAACGGAGAAGCATTACATTTAAAAGAATAAAAAAAAATGACAGGAAAATACCGCAAAATAAATAAAAGAAAGACAACTCACCCTATACCCGCTTAACATCAAAACCGTACCATGCCACCTCTCCTCAAACCCGCCCCACTCCACCTCATTGCGGACAGTCATACGTGCAAAGTTCTGAATATATTCCAAATAAGAGACCACCAAGAAGACATTTCCTCAAGGCCAGTCCATGAGAAACAACCCTTCTTCAGATCCAATCCATGCACCTTGAATCTGCTTTCCCATTCCCAGGATACCTGTCGGAAATTGCACATTTTCTATCACAGGGAAATAGAGATGTATTACTGGAGGGGGATTATGGACCAAGCAAAGGCGGGTAATACCTTCAGTTTTTGGCCAGCGTACGACTGAGGGAATTGAATCCATGAATTTATCATCGAATAGCAATTCACCAGATTTGATACTCCATAGCCGCAAATGATAGTCCTCTCCACCTAACAAGAGTGTCTTTAGCAAGTGGTTCACATTTTTCTATTACACTGAGAAACAAAATAGAGGTGCCATAAAGCCATAGCTACCTGACATGACCATTGTCTCTGATGGGTCAACTCCAAGCTGTATCCGACTATGAGAATTTATATTTCCCTCATAAGATTGAATTGCACCCTTACTTAGACGACGATCATAAAGCTTTATCTGGAAATATGCCAATGTTTACAAATAATCCACATGTACAAGACAGACTAATTAAGTGTTCCATTTCTCAGCAGCCATATCACTCAATTATATGCACTTTAAGACATTGACATAGAGTGCAAAACACGCTCACCCCCCATAATAAACCATTCTGCTTTTGATAACAAATATAGGGGTTGTTTTGGTTTGTGATAAAAGATAACGAAAATACAAGAAGTTTTATCGCGCATTTGGTTGAACTTTTTATTCTAGAATTAGCAATCTCGGGATTATTTATACGACAATTATGGTATTATTTTTATACCACATCCAATATGTAATAACAATGCCAAGATTACTAATCAGGGATAGAACACAAAAATGATAAAGATGCCTTTCTTCAAACTGTTTCTCCCAAATTCCCGAAAATGTTCAAGGTTAAAATTAAAAATAGAAGTTTATTTCAACTTATCTAAGAGTGAAAATAAACTCATGTTTTATATTATATCCCGTTTATCCCATGTTTAGTCCAATGATCAAAACATTTACCAATAAAAATATATCCACTAAAATAATCTCGTCATCTATTTGATACACATTATAATCCTAGTATAACTTGTTCAGCAACCAAAGGACCCTTTACACAAGCAGAAGTTGATTCTTTTTGCCGGGGACTCCCTGCCCGTCCCTTAGAGAAAAAACAAAATAAAGTTCAAAATATGAAGAGAAAATGCAGATATTCACTACAAGAGGTATCTCAAACTAAGAAAATGTAAAGATAACCCAAGAGACCAAATTTTAAGGCCTAAAATTGTAGAAACATAGGTCAGCTTAAAAACTCCAGTTGCAATAAAATCAGTCCTCTTATTCCAAATTGAGAACCAAAACTATTAGCATACTGCTGGACCTCTTATAAATTCAACTGAATCTTTTAGAAGGAAAAGCAACAAAGAGAGACCTTGTAAAGAAAAACCTAGAGAGTCGAGTAATCACGCAGAGAAATACTAGGTAATACTAGCACTCTGCGATCAATGGCCAGTAATCTCACACTTTGTCTCTGCTTCTTAAAGTTATGATGAAACCCATCGGCAGCTGTAACAACCCCTCCGGTCGTTATGGTAACCTAATAGTGCAAAATTTTGGGCAAGAAAACCTTTGGAGTAGTGACTTGAAAATTTCAATCTAGGCCAATCTCCAATGAAATCTGAGCAAGGTGAGGTCTAGGACAATCCGGAAAAGGATTGGATAAAATGTTTAAGCTTGAGTTGAATTTTCTTTTAGCTAAGACATTAAGGAGTCCGTAGAATTATTTAGAAGTGAATTCAGGTAAGTAGAACTTTCAATATCAAATTTGGTGTGACAAGGTTAGTTTAGAACGTCAAGGTTCAAAGGTGTGTTGTGAAATAGGTACTTTTGGGAAGAATTTTGAGTTTTTATCCTGTGCAAGCCGCTACAACGGGTGGATCCTGCTATGGTGGGGCTGCTATAGCATGGTTAAATTTGCTAAAACTACAAAAAACCCACAAAACTGATGCTTGGAAGACTTGTTTTGGGAAAATGCAAAGACGACCTAGGGCATCTTTCACCTATTTTCCGCCGTTGTTTTCATCGGTAAAGGTAAGTTAATTACTCCACTAACTTAGTGATTTGATTCTTAAACCTTTAAATCTTTGGTGATTATTTTAGGGGAGGGTTTTGACTTGAATTAATGGTGGAAAAAAGCCCGATTTGGAATAATCATGAAACTAACCTAGGGTTGGGATTAAGTCATAATCCGGATTGTTCATTGATTATTGCTTTTGGTGTTATTGTTATAGATCGAGAACAAGCTAAAGCTTCACAAAAGAATTCAAAGTTCATGGTCAGACTTTTGCAACAAATAATCAGTACATAGTTATGCTAGGCCTAACCGAGTAGGTTAGACTTGGTCCCCAATTGCATGATATTTTGTAAATTAACAGAAGGTTTCATGCCTAAGCCTTCGGGCATGGGTTTGGATGGTTGAAGGTGGTTGTTTATTGCTGTTAAGGCAGGAAAAATAATGACTAGGGGGCGGTTCTCTAGTTCTTGACTGTCAACCTTGACTTTTTTTGTTGAGATGGTTTGGTGGTAATTGTAAGTTTGAGTGTTAGTAAATTGCTGGGTAACAACCATTTCCGGAACTTGTAGTAATCAAGGGGAACATAATAAATGAGAAGAGTATTAATTCATAGGATTGGAGAGGAAATTTTTGGGAATGAATGTGTACTCATAATGGTGTCCAATATTTGGGCTATTTCCAAGGTGCATATATGTGTGTGTGTTCATGTTGACTGTTCCATGTGAAACACTTGCGTAATCATGTTCAAGAAGAAAAGGGTGAATATGAAATGACTTCATATCGATAACTCATGCAATGAGCCTGTTTAAGTCACTTGTGGCTTCAAGTATGATTGTTTCATTGTAATTGTGATTGCTAATAGGCTCGAGTACCATGCCTAGTATAGGATAACCTCGGTTGGCGCAGTTTCTGTATTTATGCAACTTTTTTATTGGTTCGAGTTTCTATATGGTGACCTCGGACCTATTATTGTGTATTGGGACCATTGGAATGGTTGGCGGTGGTTTTGGTTGAGAATTATGCGAGTTTGCAAGTTAGCGAGAAGCTAAGGTTGAAAAACTGAAATTTCTGTCAAAACCCTGGTAAACGGCCTCGGAATGGGGTTCTATCGGTACTGTTAGTTTCAGAATGGCCAATTTGTGCTAGGAGGGTGGTTAGTTTGAGAATGGAGGGTTCCAATGTGATTCTGGGCTGAAAGTTGAAAGATGAGTTCAACCGGAAGCTAAAAAGGAAGTTTCTGTAAAAACCCAGCTTAACGTGCTCGGAATCGAAAATAGATGGTGTGGCCAACTCCGGAATGTCAAAAACAGTCTACAATGACCTTCCGCCAGTTGTCGGGGTCATTCTGTTGCTTTTTGACCCCCCTCAGTTCTTCAAGCTAAAATTAGCCGGAAGGAAGTGGGGTACTCCTTCCGTTGGGAATTCCGACCGCACTATTGGATCCAGAACATCAGAATCTATATGGTTACACTATTTATTTGCATAAAACGGACATTGGGAGCCCTGGGAATGCCCCAGAGAAGTTTTTGGGATTGCTGGTGCCAACAGCTAGTGCATAGGCCTGCGTTCGCGCCCGCGCGTGCGTTTGCCCGACATGGCATAGGCATCATGCCGCGCGCGACATCATGCGGCCGGCCTATAAAAGGTCTGATCGCGAGGCTTGAGCGAGGAAAACTTCCAGTGGCCATAAAAAGTGATCCATAACTCCGATTTTGGCGAGTCAAACACCTACATGACTCGAATTTTCGCAAGGATCATCGTGGTGAAGTCGGTTTCGGGATTTGGCACGTATTTCGAGGTAAAGTCATTGTTTTAGTTGATTAGTTTCTCAGATTTTGTGAAAACTTTACGCATTGATATCTTAACTGATTTTTAACTAATTAAGTGAAATTTGAGCCTAAATTGTTCTACGTTCCGAGAGGACCGCTGGGTTATGCTGGGTGTTCGCTGATTTTGTCCGGTTTTCGAGAATTTGACGGAGAGTTTTGAAAAGAATGTTTTCCCAGTAAAGTTCCTAATTTCGTTTTGGGGCTTTTTCTTGGTCTTCTGGGTCCGTTTTGGGCCGAACTTTTGGCTGTAGACTCAGGTGGTCGTGGGCCTAAGGCCCCGTTGATTGATATTCTGTGGGGTGGGGCCTTGTGATTGATACATTAATGATTAGACACTGTTGATTATGATAGGGGGATTCTTTCTCCCACCGGGTGTACGTCCCACCGTTACATTTATGGTCAGACCACTTGGCACTATCTGACAGCCCGACAGGAGGCCACGTCGGAAGACCCAGGGGTTCGAATTCCCGTGTGATACCATTGCTGGATAGGTCGAGGACCCGATTATTGCTATGATGTTGGGGGCAGAGGGCCCGATCATTTACCCGTGGATCCACTTATCTATTCGCACCCTGATTGTGCGTGGGTGTACCTTCTGGGCTTATGGGGGCGTTCAGGCTTAGACACTAGGGCATTACACCCACGTACAACTGACCCTTGATCTTATGATATGGAAAGTTGTGCTCTGTGATGGTTCTGTGGGGGTTCAGTGATTATCTATCAGTTATATTGTGCACGTGTGTACCTCCCGGGCTTATAGGGGCCCGGGTGGCGTACAGTCCTGTGCCTCAGTTGGGGGCAGTTATGGTATGGGCCTGCACAGTACTCATCAGTTGGTATCATCTGAGTTCCTTACGCCCTGATGTCCGGTCCAGGGGGTTGCCTAAGGTCTATTCCAGGCATGGACTAAGGTCCAGTCTAGACCAGGGTATATATTGAGTCGCATAAGTGGTTCTGATTCGGGTTTTGTGTTCTCTCCTGCCGTTAGAGTTGGGTTGGCTCAGTGTATCATGGCTCCTTGCATCGGTTGGTTCAGGTTATCAGTATTCATCATCCCGGTAGGTTCATTTGTGGTTTGAGGGTTTCCAGATATGCTTATACCTTGTTCTGAGTTTATTTTGCTACATTGATGCAGTTCTCTATATATTTGGGATTATACATGTTTACTATTTCACTATGTCGGCCGCTGATGCCTACTAGGCGCCTTTTCTGGTACTCACGCTTACTTTCTGCATCTTCCAATGGTACAGGCCCCGGTATGGGCCGTGGCTGCTGAGTTGGGGAGTTTTTGGAGCGCTCAGGAGGCTTTTGGTAAGCACCGACGGTTCTGGCTACTTTATAGTCTCCTTCCTTTTGATGGTCGTCTATTGTTTCCAAACATTTGGCCTTGTACAGTAGTATTTTGATGTATTTCATGGGAGCACTCTTCAGTTGTATAATATTATGGTTCTTAATATATGCATATGTTATGTCCTTGTGTCTACTGTAGCTCTTTACAGTTGACTTCCAAAATCTAGGTAGGTTTCGGTTGTTATGTTATCACTATGTCGAATCGAGCTTGACTAGATGCTAGGACAGGTACCCTTGAGTAGGGAATCGACTTGCCTGTAGGTGGGACCTAGCAAGCGCCATCATGACCGGGACCAGGTCGTGACCCACAGGTACCCTGCCTGGTGCATAATATCATTGGTTGGATCTTGTACCACATTTGGTTGAGTTTATCTCTTGATTGGCTCGGATATCACACTTATTACATACTAATAGTTGGCTTAAGTACCATGTCTAGTACAGGATAACCTCGGTTGGCAGCTTAGTACATAATATCATCAGTTGGCTCGAGTACCACGCCTAGTACATGTTATATCTTAGTTGCCTCAAGTACCACACTTGGTACATACTAACAGTAGGCTTGGTACCACACCTGATACGAGATACTAATGGTTGACTCGAGTCCACACTTGGTATGTGTTTGATTGTGCACGGGTTCCTTGAGTGGACCGGGCTGTTCTTCTGATGTGTTAGCCATATTGGTCCACGAATGGTCAGGTTATTGCGTTTGATGTCGGGATGGTCTTGTGTGGACCAAAGTTACGTTTTGGAAGCCTTAATGGTTATAAAGGTTTGGCTCGGGAAGCCTTGATTTGTGCAAGGGTTTAGACCCAAGAAGCCTTAAGGTTGGTTTTGTTAGGAACAAGTTATCCCAAGATAATTATCCTGGATAAGTTATCCCACCATGTATAGGGAATAACTTATCTCATCACTATGGTATAAATGGTGGGGTAAGCTACCCAAACTTGGCAACCAAACAACACACCAAAATTTTATCCGATGACTATTTTTTTATCCCAGGATTATTTATTTTTATCCTTTACACCAAATGACCCTTTAGTGTATATAAAAGGTTACGATTTGGAAGCCTTAGTGTGTATAAAGCCTTAATGTGTATAAAGGGTCACGCTTGAGAAGCCTTAGTGGGTATAAAGGTTTAGGCTTGGGAATCCTTGGTGTGTATAATGCATTACGCTTGGGAAGCCTTAGTGTGTGGAATGGGTTAGGCTGGAAAGCCTTAGTGTAATATAAAGAATATTCTTCGGAAAGCCTTAGCATGATAAGAGGGTGGAATGATAAATGTTAGAATTGGCAGTAAAATGTGGTGGAAGCTGGGATCAAGGGCATTAGCTATGGGCATTGTACCCGAGATGGTAAGAGCACGTGTATAAAGATTCGGGTGGTGCATTTTCTTGAGGCATGTTTTCTTCTGAATGTCTACTTCATATTATATGGGGGGTTTGGGATGACCAATAATACCTACAAGTACGTGTTGTTTGTACTGATACTGTTCTTGCTATGCCACTTGGCACAGTCTAGTTACAAGAATCAGTAATGTTTCTTAAGTGAAGACGATGATGATCTCCAACAACATTTACTTCTCTCTGCCTATGGTGGGAGTTGTGTCTATTTTCTTTATGTCGATTTATTCTTAGAAGTTCTTATACTTGTTTAGACCAGTTCATTGGAAGGATTTTATTAATGTTTCAAAATAACTTTTATTTTACTTGTAAAGGATTTTCTATTAAAATCAAAGTTTAGATCTATTCTTTATTTGTTAATAAGGTAATATATCTTGTTTTATTTACTTCCACATTCACCAGCTTTTAAATGAATAGTAATAGTTTTCTTATCTAGGCATTAAAGTAGGTAACCGTATGATAGATGGGGTCCAGGCAGCAAGTCAGCGACCTCTCAAAGTTGGCACCAACTTTTGCTTAAACACCTCAAGTAGACTTTGTCCAATTTAAACACCTATAGTAGGGCCTTGTCGTGTCATTTTAACAATTTTAATTGGCATGACATGGTTATTGTAATACACTCAAAATTAGCGTGTGAAGGCTTACTTAACTAAATTTTATTTTATTTCTCTCTTCTTCTTCCCCATTTTTCCAGCCATTACCTTTCCACTATTTTCTCAAATTTAAATTCCTTCAATAGGGTATTCTCAGGCCTCATTTGTTTCCATTAAGATTAAGACTTCCGAATCTGAATAAGCATTTGAATATTAAGATGTACATTAAGATCTAGATATCTAGATCTGCATATACATCTGAATATTAAGATATGGTCTCTATAACTTAATAATGAATGAATAAGATAGATTGTTTTCAATATCTAAATGTGCATATGAAATTAAACATTATATTAATAAACTATTATAAAAATGATAATTTAACAAAAAAAAATTACTTTTTGATTGAAAACTAACACTTTGTTATGAAACTATATAAAACAATACAAAGAATAAAGTAGAGAGAAGAGCGAAAACTTCTTATTCCTCTTGAAAAATATTCAGATGTGTATTATAATGAAGGAAACCTTTTTATTTATAGGGAAAAAACTGACTTGGTCTCCAAGTAGGATTCCTAACACTTAAAGGAATCTACATAATAGACATTCACTATAACTCAAATATATTTACGAGACTCCCCCTTGAATGTCTATTTGCTAGATTATGCGTCTCGTTAAAACCTTACTAGATAAAACCCAGTGGAAAAAGAATTCTAGTGAAGGAAAAAAAGTACACATATCAAATAATACGCATTTGGATGCCTCATTAAAAACCTTACAAGGAAAACCCAATGGGACAAAACCTTGAGAGGGAAAAAGAGTACATCGCGTATTAACTCCCCCTAAGGAGAACATCAATCCAAAAACTTGAATCTTTGCATCCCAATCTTATGTGTCATCTTCTTGAAAGTTGCAGTTGATAGAGTTTTGGTGAACAAATCAACCACATTGTCACTTTGAACGAATCTATTGCACATTTATATCACCATTCTTTTGAAGCTCATGTAGAAAGCTTTGGCGAAATATGCTTTGTTCTATCTCTTTTTATGAATCCTCCCTTTAGGATCAAAGAGTTTTTGCAAGTTCCTCACTTCAATTCTTTTAAGCAAACAATCTATTGCCTTTTGAAAACTCTTCAAGAGTTTCAATTCAAGTTATCAACTTGCATAACAATATGAAAGATTTTTGATTAAATTAATCATTATGTGGATTATAAGCAAAATTTTCAAGAACTTGTATATGCTTCATGTATTTTAAATCCTTAAATACTTTCATATCAAAATTTTCCAATGGCAATATTCAACCCTCCCCAGACCCCACTTGTGGGATTCCACTGGGTATGTTGTTGTTGTTGACAATATTCAATATTAAATGCATGATGTCTTTTAGTGTCTAAATTGCAAGTCAAATAAGCTTTACGCTTACCAAGGTGCATCATTACACTTGATAATTAGAGCATGCTTTAATATACCGTAGAGTTTAAATCCTCATAATCTTTTACAATATTGTGTTATATTGTATCAAAAATATCATTGACAAAATGACTTTTTTGTCGGTTTGCAATGCGACATAGCTTGTTGAGATCTCATCACTTCATTATTTTCAAGTAGCTACTCCTCAGATGAGGTTTAATAGAGTGTTATGTCATGAACTCTTCAAAAGCACATTGCCTTTTTTATTATGACCATTTTGATTATTTGCTCCTTTTCTTTTCAAGAATTATCTTATTTGATCAATTGCATGTTTCATGCATGCCATAAAGTTTGTTCTTCGAGGACATTCAATAAGAGCATTTCAACTCTTAATTTCTTATTATCTACCCTTTATGTTAGACATATATTCCAATCTATTTTGGAGAATCCATCTTTTATGCATCATGGAATATTTATTAATTGTATACCTCATATCAAAATTATTAGATGGAAACTATATGGTCCTTGACCATATACCAATTCGGGGGATATTGATCATAATGTATTAGACTAATGCAGATCTTTGTCTACAATTTATCATATTTTAGACCATGAAGCTTTGTTCTCATAAGCAATAATTGATCATTTATCTAACATATTTAGTGTCAATCAGCTTGGATATTTATCAATATTATCAAGATGCATTGTCTTGATTATGAATTCTGAGAGTTGTGCTTTAACTCAATTATCTTGCACAAACAATTTTATGAAAGCCAAACTTCAAATTGACAATAAATGCACATGTGATTATCTTATAAATGTATCTATTTCACATATCACATGACCGTGAATGAACCCATATCCACCTTTCATACTTTTGGAATTTAGGGATTCAGTCCCAACATAGTTGATCCAATCAACTTATCATGAGAACAAGTAATCTTGAAGAATCTTTTATTCCTTCAATATATGTCTAATATGTAAACTCCAAGTTTCCCACGACACGTGTCTTTTACTTAAGTAAATTTCTGATTTAGTATTACATGAGCAAATTCCAAATTTATTACTCAGGGAGTACTATTCATATTTATTTCTTTTTAATTACTCTACCTCTCTTCAGGAGATGAATTGTGATCCTATCACATAAAGTGCACATTCATATTGAGAAGTTCTATTAAATACTATCACATTCCGTTCAGAGAATAGATCTATATTTGTAGCATTTATTAAAAAGTTCACATTCTTCAAGAATGGAGCACAATAATCTTAGCATATCAATTTATGATTACTTAGTACCTCATTCCATGTTCACGTGCATTATTCATTCACTTGTCTTCTTTTTGATATTATGCACTGCTACCACATTCACTTTAGAGAATGGAGCATTTTAATAGAACATATTTTATGACTTTTCACCAAAAGCACATTATTTTGCTTTAGTCATTATTATATCATAAATTTGGTGCATCGGGACTTGAAACCAACGTCTTACCCATATAAAAATATCTTAGATCATGAATCAAAGGGAGTTGAATTCAATATTTATTATCACAGTGCTCAGAACTTTCACTGGATGTCTTACCCTTTTGGTGCAATAGAACTAAAAACTATTCATTCTTCCACAGCCATAAAATCATCACCAATCGAGTGATTTATCTTTCTTCCAGGGTGTGCGAAGTAATCTATTATATCGAATTGTGTGATGTTAATATGATTATTAGAGATAGAATTTACTTCAAAATTTCTCTTTCTTCTTTAGTGATGTTTGATAAAGCTCAACCAAGTGTTTGAGAGTACGACACTCACATATATAGTGGCCTTTTCCATCACATTGATAACACCTTTTTGGTGGTAATTTTTCTTTGGTGAATGATTAACACCAAGAAGAGAATTTTGGTCTTGGCCATCATCACGACCACGACCTGAACCATGACCTTTTTCATGCCTAACATGGTGCACATACACCTCATTCACTTTAGAAAGCAGTGTAGATCTAGTAGGTCGATTCTCATGATTTTTCATTAATAAATCATTATTTTGTTCAGCCGCAAGAAGATGAGAAATCAGTTCAGAATATTTTTTTGAAATCTTTTTCTCGATATTGTTGTTGTAGCAGCACATTCGAGGCATGAAAAGTGGAGAATGTCTTTTCCATCATATAAATATCACCAATCGTTTCTCCACACAGTTTCAATTGGGAAGTGATTCAGAACATAGCAAATTTATAATCATGAATAGACATAAAGTCTTGTAGCCTCAGATGCATCCAATCATATCATGTCTTTTGGATGTATGATCATCTTCAAGTGATCATATATTTCTTTTATACTTTTCCACAAAACTAGTAGATCCTTGACTGTGAGGTATTCAATTATCAAAATTTCATCAAGATGATGACACAAGAATGTCACAGCTTTAACACAGTCTTGTTTTGATGTTTTATTTTCATCTTTAATGATGTCTCCAAGATATCTAGCATCCAACACTCATGAAGGGTAGTTCTTGCCCAAACTATGAAGGGCAACAAACTCAAGTTTCATAAAATTAGTCATATTAAAAAGAATGAAAATATATAATATCTTAGCCTTCAAACTTAACCTCCACTCTTTAAGACGGTAGAGCCTTGTGATGATAACGTGTTATGAAACTATACAAAACAATACAAAGAATAAAGTAGGGAGAAGAGAGAAGACTTCTTATTCCTCTTGAAGAATATTAAGATGTGTATTATAGTGAAGGAAACCCTTTTATTTATAGGGAAAAAACTGACTTGATCGCTAAGTAGGAAACTAACTTGGTCTTCAAGTAAGATCCCTAACTCTAAAAGGAATCTACATGATAGAAAGGAATCTACATAATAGACATTCACTACAACTCAAATATGTTTATAACATATTTTATATTTACCTTTGATTTTAAAAATAAATTGTATGATATGCAAATAAATTATATAATCACATAAAAATTATTATAATTTCTTTTAAGAATTCAATATAAACTTTTCATAAAAAAATTATCCAACTAATCAAATAATAAAGAAGGTTTCACATTATTAACGCCTAACATGTATTCCAACTAATTAGAATAAAGAATTCCTATTTTTTCCTCAATGATTTTATTCCAATTCTCTAACTTGTGAACCTCTAGCATCATCCATGCCTTTCAGTAGATGTCAGTTTCACAAACTATACTAATAGGTGTATTGTATGGTTCTTCCCATACAAGGCCATCTAGTTTTTCCTTACTCTTCAAAACTAGATGCACTATTTTTTTAGTCAAAAACTCCAAAGCAGTACTCCTCTTCTCATCAATTTCCAATTGCGACGATGAGATTTTTCTTTTCATTCCAGAACTTCTCTTATAATCGAAACTGAAGATTGGGATGGAGAATTATTAGAAGATCTATCATTTTTATCACCAACTAGATCTTCAACTCCATCAGATGTAACTATCTATATCTATAGCATGTAGTAGAGAGACACTAGGACAGGAATAGGTACAAGTTGGACTCCAACTATGAACTCATGTTGCAGTGGAATCTTCAAAAGCTTTGTACACAATCTAGAAAGGGTAGAGATGAAGTGTTCCTGACAACTATCAATACACACACAAAATATTGTGGGCATAAAAAGATACTTGTAAAGATTATAAAGACTTACCAGTTCAAGAGGGAAAAATTGTTGTCTGGTTGAGAAAGAGAGGAAGAAATTTGTAGCAGAGAAAGGAAAGCCACACAAAGAGAGAGAACCGCAACAAGTGATTATTTTAATGTTTATTAAATAGGTCTACATGTTGTTAAGACTCTCCTACAGATCTATTTGGTTCAGATCTTTTCATATCCATTAATTAGCAATTTTTAAAAAGAAACAAATGGACTTAATGAGTTGAATCTGAATGATTAAGATTCCGATCTAAAAGCCAAACACACTTAAAGGGACGAATCAAATTGATTAAGACTCAGACCTCTATTAAATGAAAAAAAATGAGCCCTAGAACTTCTCTCTCTTAGAAAAATTCATTTAAAATTTTTTCTATAAAGCTTCTAACAATGACCCAAAAAGTGAAGAAATCAAATTTTGTCCATAAAAAAATGTACAAGAAAATAAAACAAAATAATTTTTTGTCTAAAAATATATGTACGAGAAAATAAAATAAAAAATTGACTTCACAATCTAAATATATGGAGCAAACAATTGTATCAATAGGATGACTAACTTTTAAAGAACAACAACAACATACCCAGTGGAATCCCACAAGAGGGGTCTGGGGAGCAACTCAAATTTTCTACAATCAAAGTCATAACAATGCCTAATTGGGAGTGCTCCAATACCAAACATTGATTTCTCCTCAAGAATTTTGATTTTCTTTATATATTAAACTAACATTGAAATGACCCATCTTCTTCCAATTTGATTACAACAACTAAAGAGACCTATTGAAAGACAAATTTGTATCGGAAAATTCGACCTCCATTTAATGGAGTTAAAGCTTGGAGAATATGACTATGTTAGGCGAGCTACAAAATAGTTCTTTTTTAATAAGAAATTGGTCATAACCCTTTTTTTTATAATTATTTGGGTAAAAAGCCCTCGTATCATTGATTCATTGGACACTTTGCCATGTGTTTTTTCTCTTTAACTCTTTTGTGTGTGTATAATGATGTGGTGGCTTAGAATGAGTTGGTGCAATTCAATTGGTCATTTAATCCATGTTGGAAGTGATCATGACCATGTGCTTGAGACTTTTAAAAACTTACGCGGAAGTGTCAAAATGACACAACAGGACCCTACTATGGCTGTTTAAAATGTACAAGTCTCACTTGAGGTATCCAAGTGAAAAATGGAACCAACTTTAGGGGGCTGCTGATGGGTTCCGCCTAAAGTTATTGATAGCTAACAGAAACTAAAGAATAATGACAATAATCATAAGCTTCTTGGCACTTATGCGGAAGTGTCAAAATGACACAATAGGACCCTACTATGGCTGTTTAAAATGTACAAGTCTCACTTGAGGTATCTAAGTGAAAATGGTGCCAACTTTAGGGGGCTGCTGATGGGTTCCGCCTAAAGTTATTGATAGCTAACAGAAACTAAAGAATAGTGACAATAATCATAAGCTTATTGGCATCTAAGGAAATGCGATAATTTGGGACTCAAACGTCCATCACTACATTATGCATTTTTAAATCTCAATAAAGCATGTTCCCAAAGAGGATTTTCCACTGCCACAACTGCATTATATGCAAAGGGACAAACCGTCTCCAGCTAGTACCCTATATAAAAGGATCAATTCTTCTGGAGCCCTTTTAACACAAACATTAAGGAACAGACTTGTGTGGGATTTCAAGCATCAAGATAATGCTCATCATTAAGGATTGCAAAAACAGCTGAAGAAAAAATAAGTACATAGCCCAAATACTAACCGATCCATCCATAGAGCTTGCCAGGAAACATTGATCATAAAGTCTCAAAGATGCCAAACTGCAATTTCAGAAAAAAGGAGAAACATTCAAGAAAAGAATTAATTAATGAATTAAGCAAAGAAATGAAAAACCCTCATGTAATATTGCAAAGAGAACTCACTAACCAACACACTGATGAAGGCATAGATATTGTGTTGCAGTGATACATCGTCCCTTTGATCTGCATAGACAAAAGATATCCACCAATTTGTATTAGTGTTCATCTAACAAATATGGAGGTCTCATAATATCCTCAATCACGAAAATCTAAGAGTAGAGATGAAAATTCATAGCCTGAAGGCCATTCCTAAATGAAAACTGATTTTCATAACGAGAAGACCGCATTAGGAGTCTTCCTGAACTGCCTAAACAATTTTCCCGTTAAATACTTCCATTACTGCAACATTTGAGAAAAATAATCCAATGACAATGAATTAAACATGAGGAAATGATGTAAGTTCTTCTGTCACATTCATAACCCCCAAGGCCTACCTAAGTGGAACTGATATTTATACATGAAGTAATTGGTATCTTATTGAACTGAAAGGAAATTTTTCACATCCAATACTTCCATTGTTGCAACATTTGGGACAACTACACCATTTTCTGTATTTTAAACATGTTCAAATGATTAAAACTCTTAATCAGGTGCTCCTAATGATGCCTTTAGTTTTTACCTTGTCTTCCATTAACCAATGTAATTTGATCTTTGGTTGTTTTGACTTGACATCCACTTAAAATAACTAAATTTGTTGTTTCTAAATGGATGTTAGATTGCCTGATGATAAAGGGGGATTCAACTTTATGTTTCAGAATTGAATTCGAAGTTCCCAACAATTGTGTCCCGTTCCAAAATGAACTCTCTAATTGCTCATCTTCGAGTGATAACATAAACTCAAACCATGTCTATAATTTGGAATAGAAGAAGTTCACTATTGCGCTGGCAAATGGGGTGGGCTGGAGGGAAGTTCATTGAAAGAAAAGAACACACACACACTCCTAATGGAGCAGTTAGTACCTGGAAGGAATCTCTAGCAGAGCTTTTAAACCTACTAAAAGACCCATCAGAACGGCACGGAATTCTATTCTGAGGAAGCCTCCCAGAAAACTCCCCTGGTTTTTGACGGGCGTCGATGGACAAAATTGTTCCATTTCTTAGCCCACATAAAACAATATTTTCCTGCAATAGAAAAAAAGGAATATTCTGAAAACACAATGTCTGAAACTTCACCTTCCAAGATGCATAAGAAATATTATAGATGATTCCAGAGGATGCTTCTCATTTCCAATGTCACAAAACTAATCAACTGAACACCTTGTTGCAGATGAACGATATGTATGTAGAAGCTACGCATGTAATACATTCACATCCATGTGTATCAAAAAAGCAAGAAAACTGAAAGTGCATCGATTTGAATTGATTAATCATGTAACACTAGAAACAAAAGTATCAGCATGACCAGTTTGGATTACTAGTTCAGTAACAGACAACGGTATTTGTTATCTTCATGTATTTTAAAATCCTCTAAACCAATTGTCAATATGAACGTTCACAAGATTATAAATTCTCTTGTATAACTAATTGCACTTTATGCAATGCAAGAATAAGTAATTAAAGCACAAAGGATGGAGTATGAAAAATTTACTGAATTATCAAATTGTATGGAGAAAATGTCGCTTTTAGACCGACAAACCCAAGATTTCACTCCTGTTTCTATGTCCAACATTGCAGCTCCTCTATTAGTGCCTATATAACATTAAGCAGGATATAAGAAACCAGCAATCAAGAAAAGTATGTTTCTAACTGAAACTTCAATAAAACATGCAGGACAAATAAATTAAATAGTCATACCTATAATTTGATTTTAAGTTTGACAACTTGGATCAGAAGAGCAGAATTTACTTCAAATGAGAGTAAAACATGGGGATATCAGCATGGGAATTGCATTTCAAAGACAAATCAATCTCAAAGTTGGATTTCTATATTAGCAAAAGGACTTTAGTAACTGCAAACAAGAAGGAAAGGACTTGCCTACTATTGCTTGTTTCTGATCATGACTACAATCTGCTGTCCAAACTGTATAATCAAATGAAGCAATCTCAGAAATCCTTATTCTATCAGTTGGCATACTTGAATTAAGATCTAATGGTTCACTGAGGTTCAGAATGTTGACTGTTCCACCAGATGATCCAGCTCCCAGAGTAGTTATCCTGAGCTCTAGCATTAAGTCTCACAAGTGTGGCAGACATGTTTGTTACCTTTCTTTTCTTTTCTTTTTTATGACAAGGGAAACCCCCAGCCACTGTCATTTTTATTACCTTTCTCAAAAAGAAAAAAAGAAGAAAAGAAAAGGATATTAAATGTGACAAGAACATACAACCTCCATCATGTGCTGTTTGCCTTCAAGTAGCTATGGACTTTAGAGTGAGATGGAAAAACTAAAAATTTTAAAGAGCAGCGAGCCCAAAACCAAAGATAACAGTTACTCTTTTTTTGACAAAGAACCTAACAGTTACTTTTTACAAATTTGAAGATCTACAAGAACAAAAAGTTGGTCAATTTAACTATTTTAGTACTCCAATATACAAGAAGCAAAAAGTAAATCTAAAAAATACCATTAGTAGGTCGGAGTATTAAACAAATGCTTTACACCAGCAAACACTAAAAGTAATTTTACTGAATTTCAAACAGGCCAGTAAAATTTTATATACCCAACAAATCCAAAACTTAGAGCCTTAGATTGAAACCAGACATGCCGTATGAGTCACCAAAGACATAAATCAGACCAGCTAACTTACTCCATTATCACTGAAGTGGACATTATAACAATGAGGAACAAACATATATTATGAGGTAATAAGCCATTAATTGCTAAACCCTTAAAAGGATACAAAACATGCTTTAAAGAAGCATCACCAATGGGTGCAGGGTGCTTTCTGGACATCTTTATACAAGATATATTCGATGGCATATTTACAAAAGTTCCTGGAGGTCTCCAGACGAGTCCTGGTGAGTCATAATGCTGTTCTCTATATCCGTCTTTGCGAGGCCAAACACGATCTGGCATGCATTTTACCCCTTGATTAAGTTCTTGTCCAACCTTTCCAACTTCAAATATACTGCGAACACACTAGACTTCAAAACAATGCATTGGAAAATATGTTCCATAATATTATGATTTTTCAACAAGAAATAATCTATCAAAACAGGTATGGATCACAAAAATTTTAACTAATAAAGACAGTCCATGCAGTTTATATAAATTCTAACTAAAAACATGAATGTACATGATTTATTGTAAAACTCTTCGCATGAAAACTTGAACATTAAGGGTTTGTTTGGAAAGCCACCTCCTATTGAATTTGATGTAATTACTGTGAATTAGTAGGGTAATAATTACACAGCCTAATAGTAATTACACAGTATAATAGTTACAAATATTTTTTAATAACAATGTAATTACTAACATAATTATGGTTGCAGAAGTGTAATTACACAGTCAAATCTTTAATTTATAAATAAAATTTAACTATCAAAAATTAATTTTTAATGTTTGACAAATATGTGTCTATATAAGAAGATTATTAATTTTTATCTACACTAGGTAAAGATGCATGTTGTTTTAAAAAAATACAATATCAAATAACTATAGATTTGTGACTAATATTGTAAAAAATAGTTGACATATACTTTTTAAATAAATAATATTGAAATTAAATTGATTAATAATAATTCTAACTAAGCGCACACAAATTGTAACACCCAAAAGTTCTAAAGTCGTTCAGAAAATTAAGTCTGCACAAAAATTGGATTTCTATGGACACCAGCTACGGGCCGTAAATGGAACCACAGACGGTAGATGGGATTCATAGATCAACTTTAGAGACTAGAATTTAGCTTGAGTTGTACAAATCCAGTCTACAAGTCGTAAAACCATTTATGGGTTGTAGATTGACTTGTAAATCAAAGTCCTAAAACTTGATTTTTAGCCTGACTTTTACGAATGGTATTTACAACCTATGAATGGAACAACAAACTGTAAATGGGTCTCACATATGGAACTTTAGAAACTCAAAAATTTACCTGATTTCTACGAAAGGGATCTACAATCCGTACATCAATCTGCGAATCCTAGATCGACTCATGGAAGCTACCGATGTCAATTTTCTTTCCAGGTTGTTTCAGTCTTTTCTCACTGTTTTAATCCCTATACAATGTCATTTTGGCCTATCCTAAGTGGGATTAAGAGAGAGTTAGTCGCCTCAAACCCCTACCCTCACCTAAACACAAAGAATTTATCAAATAGTGTGATCAAACTACTCTCAAGCAAGAACAAGGGTTTTGTAGCTTCAAGCTTCAGTTCAAGAAATCAAGCTAGGGCTTCCAATCCAGGTATATGAGATTTCATCAATGTCCCCTCATCAATTGAGTCCCAAAGAAAACCTAGTTTTCAGTAAAATGATTTTTACAGAAATATGGGTTCTTATGTAAACATGATTTTTCGTTATCTTTTTCATTCTTCATAGATAGTTTGGTTACATGAAATTATCTATAAAATGAGTACTTCTAAATAATATTTTCATAAACCCTTAGAATATAATCATTTTCATGTCTCAAGATTTTGTTGTTTCAGATTGCATGTCTCAGATTATTAGTTTTCATGATTAGAGATGCTTTTAGATAAAGTATGTATCGATTATTATCAGTTTTCAATATTCAAGAGCTATTCAAATTATCAATATTGTCAGATTATTAACATGTCTTCCGTTGGAAGTATTATTTACCAACGAGCAGATCTAGAAATGAAGGCTTACCCATCAATTAGGATTGAGACCTTTAGTAGCAATCCCTAACTCTCAAAAGAAAAATGTGCATATGTTGAAGTCATCATGCTTATCACTATTAGACTCTTCAGACAGGTCCGTAGTGAAGATTTTTAGAAGAAAGACTTCTTGTATTTTTGTGTGGCATGAGAAGGGGTATTTATACCGTGAATGCTATAACGAACTGAGGAAAGACAATTAATTACAATAAAAGAAAATATTATATTCCAATAATAACGCTAGGAAAAATAAAGTCTCCTGAAATTATGTTAATTAATTAACACAAGCAAAACTCCTCAAGTTGGAGAAAAGATGACACATGCCCAACTTGCAAACAAGAGTATGAAAATTCAAACTGAACCACTAGTACTCTCTCTTTGATGAAGTGTAGGTCAATTTTAATATGTTTTTTTGTCATGTTGAACTGATTTATATTGATTGCAACTTTGTTGTCGCAGTACAAGGAAAGTTTTCCCTTCTCAGACAATCTCAATTCTTCATGTAACTTTTGTAACCAAAAAACCACACAAACCCACTGGGTCGTACCTCTTATGTTCTTTTTACCCACAAGACTAGTAATTACACTTTGATTCTTGCTTCTCCAAGTAACTAGTTGCCTCCTACGAGCATACAGTAACCAGATGTAGATCCTCCATTATGTAAAGATCCACCTCAATCCGCAACTGTAAAAGCTTCTATTTAGAAGTGACCATGTTTAGAAAAAAGCAAACCTTTTCATGGATCAGACTTCAGATACTGCAAAATGTGAAAGACAATTTGCATATGAGGATCTCGGGGATCACGCATGCACTGACACACCAACTGACTAAGTAGACTGTAATGTGAGAGATAAATGAGTTTCTCAACCAATATTTGATATCTCTACTTACTGACCAACTCTCTAACCCCTCCTATTTGTAACTTGTGAATTCTGATAACTTTCAATAGGCAATTCTAATGACTTGCAACCAATCTTACCAGTTTGTTTCAACTAGAATATACTTCTTTTGAGAAGACTGCAATCTCCAAGAAATACTGCAACTTCCCCAGCTCCTTGGTCTCAAATGCTCGTGTTAACAGCTTCTTCAATGGGGTGATCTCTCCTCTGCCATTTGCCATCTCATATGTCATCAGCATAAACAATGAGAATAGTGAGTTTACCCTTTAGACTCATGAAGAGGGTGTGATCAGCATAGATCATTGCTTTGCAAAATTTGTCAAATTTATACAAGGCTTTCTATGGTATTCATATTTTCCCTGACTTTGGTCAGTATCAAATCTAGGAAGGATCTCCCTATATAACTTTTCTCCTAAGTCCCCATGAAGAAATGCATTCTTCACATCCTACTGTTGTTAGTCTCAATCAAGATTAGTTGCACAAGACGTAAGAATTCTGAATTCTGACAGTGCTCATCTTTGCAACTGAGAGAAATATCTCCATAAGTTTGAGTGAGTGTCTTAACTACCAGTCTTGCTTTGAACTCAATCGAGTCATCATCTCTATGTTTTACAGTGGAGACCCATTTGCAGTTCAACCAACTTCACGTGAAGTGACAAGTTCCCGAGTCTCATTTTTTTTACCACACTTTTATTACATCAATCATCACTTGCTTCCGATTAAGTTCTGGAAAAGCTTCCCTCCAATTCTGGGGAATAAACACAAAAGAAATGAACAAAGCAAAGGGTCTATAATAGAAAGACAGGAAGTTATCGGAGACAAAATTAGATAAAGGTATGTTTGGTACAAGATCTGACTCCTTTTCCATGAGCAATTGACAAATCTAACCAGTGTTTTGGACGGCGAAAGGCGACAACGGGCTGCCTCGCCACAAGGCGATGCGAGTGGCGACGCGCTCGACTTTTTGAAGTAGGGCATAAATTAACGCCAAGAAATTAAATTATTTAATTGCATATAAAAATAATCAAAATCTCAATCTCAATAACATATTAGCAAATATTTCAATTCAAAAACTGAAAATAGATGGTAGATATCAAAAGTCTAGAACTTGAATGTAAAAAAAAAACCAAAGTCGACAGTGAGGGAATGAAAAGGTAGAAGTAACTCTAAAGTCTGAAGAATAAAAAGGAGAAAAGAAACACAGGATGATGAAATCTGAAAAAGAAGAGAAAAAACGCATATTGGTTTGACTTTGGAGTCTCCAAAAAAGTTTGGTTGGTCGCTGGAGAAGTCTAGTCGGGTCATTGGTTGAAGTTGCAATCAAAGTCTAAGAGTACAATAGTACAAATTTGAAAAGAAAACCCTAAGATTACCTTTTAAAACACCTTTAATTAGTCGTTTTTAAAAAGAAAATACAAAAGGCAATGCCTTTGTCGCCTCTTGTCTTCATCACCATTGTCGTTATGGTGTTGCCTTCTGAAGATCGCCTGGCCACAAAGCTAAAAGATGATGAAGGGTCGCCTGGCCTTGCCTCTCGCCATAGGAGACAAGACGATCGCCTTTCATAACACTGAATCTAACTCACTAGAAAATGTAGATAACTCACCAACAGAAGAGGATTCAGATCCGGTCGATTGCATAATTGTTTCTTTTACTATTTCTCCTTGAGTAAGTTACCAAATCAGTTTTATCCAAATGCCCGAAAATCTCCCCCTGAATTCTTTTTCCAACTTCAGTTTCCCTTATGATAGTGGTTTCAGCAGTGAATTTAGGAAGAATCATCTCTTCCTTCTTATTGTGCTCCCACTAAAGAGGTGATGGTATTATACTGAAACAGTGACTCTGATTCATGCATACCATCAATATATGCCGACTTGGTGTTAGGATGGATCTGTGCAAATATATAATACATATGTGTATATATATATATATATATATATATATATATATATATATATATTATGTCGACTTGGTGCATTTTATTATGTTGTTTGGTTGCATACTATCTTTTATATGCTCACTCTATATTTGAACGTGATGTTCGAATAATATTATTGTGTGAACAACTATGATCCTTATCTGTTGATGATCCCTATCAGTAAGACAGTTTGACAGTAAATATTTCTAAAGGTCAACCCCCGCCTCTACCTTGTTGGGGTCGGCCAATGACACTCACTGAGTATCAGTTGTTTTGTACTTCTGCTACTCTTGCTGCACCTTTGGGTGAAGGTTGAGTGGACATTGCAGAGTCGGGATATCTTCAACATTCCAAGGTTGACCAGCCAGATAGTTCGTGACAGCTCAAGATTCTTTCATTTATGTATTCATATACAGACAAAGATGTACTTTCCCATTCAAAGTTGTATATTCCATTCTTATTAGCTCATGACTTGTGAGACTAGTTCTTGGTGGTGTAGAGATTAGTTTCGCATTGTATATAATTGAGAGATAATTCATTTATATTAATTGTGATACTTCATTTCCGCTATAGTGACTTAATTTTCGTGGTTAACTTTTGATTGATTCGCCTGTCGAGAAGTGTTAGGTGTCATCATGGTCTAGGTGGATTTTGGGACATCAGGTACATGAAGAATGGATTATAATATAATGTTGGTGTACAGACAACAGAACACGTTCCACAACGGGTTATTAAGAGAGTCATTGGCTATTTTGACATAATCGCTTAGAGACTAGGAGTATTTTATAAGACTTTAGAGGAGTCTGACAGGTGTTTATTCTCACCAGAATCAATATCCACGCATTACGCACCCGTTCGCCACTTTGTTCTCAACTCTTCTCACCTCCAACAATCCAAGAATTGAGGTGAGTAGAAAAGGAAATACTTGAATGGGCATAATTAGATATGGCAAGCGAAGGTGAGTTACGTTTGATCACAAAGATAGTTTTTCCCGAAGTCGTTTCCCGGTATGTCTTCACCTTTTCTGCAATATTATCCATCTCCCTTGATGGACCTACACAATTTCCATCGCAACCTCTTGTGGTCTACTATGTAGATTTCAGCATGTCTCCTTTGTCTGCCTTGACTTTCCACAATAATCATAGTGCAAGTGTTATTTATCACAAGCGTTCTTTCACCATGCCCTTAGTTATTCATGAGAGACAATTAATCCAGACTTCCTGATTTGGGCCTGATAAAACATGACTCCTCATCGGCTTTCTTCCTGTTTAACATAGGAGTATGCATCCTCAAGAAAAGGAAAAGGAACTTTACCAAGAACTTGAACCCTGATCTGATCATACTCTTGGTTCAAACCAGCCAGAGACGGACCCTTACCATTACAATCAATTAGTGAAAGAGAACTGCATCATTGATACACTTAGCTTGGAGATCCTAAAAATAGTCAATCTCCTGCCGAAACCCACTTAACCCATCTCACCTTGCTTAGTAGAATTATCTTATCACAGATCTCAAAGATCTGGGCATCATTACCCTTGAGAGAGTACGTGCGCTCAGTTCAATTCCACAATTTTCCAACGGTATCAAGCAATAAATACTATTAAGAGATTTGGGGGTGCATAGTATTTCATTTATTCGAAAACATCCCATGTAAACCATTATCAGATGCAGTACGTTGTTTCTTCTCTTCATTAATAAAACCAAGCAAATTACTAGATTAAGTATAGAGCAAATGAGGCCTCGACCAAGCATAATACGTACCCACCCCATGCAGTTTCTCAGCACTGATTTGTGAAAGATAATTATTATTTAATTATTCACTGTCTTTATGTTCCCCATAGTTTTAATAGGACACCAAACCAGAAAATAGTATTTCCTAGAACTTCAGAAAAGGAAATTATTTTCAAACTTGTCCCTCAAAGAGAGAAGCTCAAAAAGTTGCAGAAGTCAGATTTGCCTCATCGGAAAAACTCTCATGCCACTCGCTAGGACCCTCACTTCAGTGGTCGGAAAAGGTTGAAGCTGATTGGGTGAGGTCGGAAGAGGCCTGCAACCCTAATGAAAAAGTTTCTTCAAAAAGGTCACTCGCCGGCGCAGGAAGCCAACACATTACCAGAGCTGCGACTGTTGGTGGTGCCTATGGCAGTCTTTGTCAGAGCTGTTGCATGGAGTTTGGTCGCCGAAGATAGGGAAAGCCTGTGGTGGTATTAATTTTCCCACAATACTGATAACAGTGAGGGAGAAAACTCAACATTCTTTTGAGGAAAAAGAATGCTAGTGCGTCAAATGAAAAAACCTTATCGCAAAAGACAGCAATGGCTCTGATACTACAAAGATTTTAGACTCAGAACAACTTTGTTGGAAAGAAAAAGGAAGTAAAGGAGGAAGTGAACAGAAAATAGAGCAAAAGAGAAGAAAAGCTACTGCAGTCTTTTTTTTTCCTCATACACTTGAAACTAATGAGACCTGCCTATTAGATAGGCTTACAAAACTACAAAAAAAACAACATACCCGGTGGAATCCCACAAGTGGGGTCTGGGGAGGGTAGAATGTACTTTGACCTTACCACTACCTCATAGAGGTAGAGAGGTTGTTTCCTGGAACCCTTGTCACAAAAACCCATAAGCAAAATAAACTAGATATGGAAAAAAAGCAAAGGAAGAGAAAAGGAAATAGAAAGAGCGACTAATAACGAAAAGCACATGATAGGCTTACAAAACTGAAATACTAAAATTTAGGTACCACTACCCACTAATTATTAATCTGCCACAATATCTAGACTTACTAAAACAAAGGAAACTAGCTCACTCCTGAACACTTGGTCAAGTATCTTTGAATCACATCTTTGTATTTCTGTGTCTTTACATCCCATTAGAAAGGCTATTTGTACAATGAATCCTATAACTAATTAAGACAATCAACTATAATAAGAAACACTTGATTCCTATAATTACGCTAGGAAAAATAATGTCTTAATTAATACAATCAACACATAGGGTTATTCATTATAAAACAACTATAAAATATTGCATCCATACTCATATAATATACTGTTACAACCAATTCCAGTTGAGTTACTCTTTAAGCTTCAATTATAACACAAGACATACCACAACGAGCCATTCATGCCCCCTGCCAACAGAATATCAGTCTCCAACAGGCCCTCTGGCATGTTTGTATCAACAGTCAAGTGCTCCAAAGCACTGTCCACAATTCTTTGTGTACCATCATACTTCCAAATCTGAATGCATACAGTATATACATATTTAGATAAGAGTACATTACAGCGCAATAATAACCAAAGACAAGGACGACAAAGAGTTGGCAAAGCTTAAGGATACAGTTATCCCTTATTTATCAAGAAGGAAGTTCACGCTACAGATGCCCCACTTTTGATGACAGTTAATCATAATAGAATGGACACATATCCTACGTATTAAAACAAAACAAATGGAAGAATTGATTTCATCCAAGAGATGGAAATTCTGCTCGTAAACTTACTCTTGTCTAACCCTCTATCCAACACCAATCCCAAAAGCGAAATGATTTGATAACAATAAAAATAACAAGATTCATATCCATGGGATGAAAACATATACTAGAGGAAAAGGACAAAAGGTAATTGGAATTGTTGAAATGTTGTGAAGGTGACAAAGCCCCAGGTCCAATGGCTTCAGATTAGTTCAATTTTCTTTCCAAAAGTTTGGGGTAAAGCAGGACATACTCAATACTATGAATCACCATCATCAGTTCAAAATTTTCATCAGAGCTTCCGGCATCTTATATTGAACTGAGATTCAAAATAATAACAACTCCCTTTCAATTTATTTATCTTACTTTCATCAGTTTATATGTCCGGCCTAGGATTAAATGGGGTGGTTTTGCACCTGCTCTCTCCCGTGTAATTGGGGAAAGTCGATGTGGATGAGGAGTGGGAAGAGTCGCGGGGTTGCGGAAAGCATGTGCGATAAGATAGCTAGTTGCATTAGAGAAGCAGATAGAGAGGTGCTAGGGGTGTCGAAGGGTAACTTTGGTGGACGGCGAGAGAATTGGTGATGAAATGGAGAAGTTCAAGGCAAGGTGGAAATACAAAAGGTTGTGTATGCAATGAGGACGAGAATCTCGCAAATAGAAATTTTAATCAGGCAAGGACAAAGGCTGCTCAGTTAGCGATTACAACAGCTAAGATGGCAACTTTCGAAAGACTAAATGTTAAACTAGGGGAAAAGGGCGGGGATAAGAAGTTGTACAAGCTCGCGCCCGCGAGAGAGAGAGAGAGAGAGGGGGGCCCAAGACTTGGATCAAATGAAGTGCATCAAAGATGAAAAAAGCAAATCGTTGGCGGAGGAGACTCTCATTAAGCAAATATGGCAAGCATACTTCCACAAACTATCGAACGCAAAAGGGGCAGAGACATTGTGTTGGGTGAGTTGGAGCACGTAGAGGAGGTGAAGTGTGTCATTAGTAGGATGAGTTGGGGAAAAGCAACAGGACAACACGAGATTCCAATGGAATTTCGGAAAAGCACAGATAGAGTCTCCCTTTTTTATTTGCTTTCTTAGATTCATGTATTGGGAGGAGTCCTCCCACTAGTATTTTCTGACTTTGCTTTCTTTTTAGAATCAAGGACGAATTGGCCGATCTTAGTAAATTGGCTGGTTTATGTACCACCATAGGGCGGAGGTTAGGTGTATGTCCTCGTCCTTTGTATTTTTCTTTATTTCCTATCTATAATAAGGCTTGAGGGCGTGCGGCTCAACCACTGACCGTCCAAAGGGGTGGGGACCCTTTGGCATAGGTATATTCCCCATTTTTTTAAAAAAAACAAAAAAAAAAACCCCACCCCCATTAAAAAAAAACTAAATTTTTTTAAAAATTTGTTTTTTTTAAAAAATTATTAACCCCGCGCATCCCCAGGACCCCAACCCCCCGCCACCCCCGTCCCTTTAAAAAAATTAATTTTTCTTTAATTTTTTTTAAAAGATCTTAAATTTTTCTATCCCCCACCGCACCCCCACCTCGCGGTGCACCGAAAAACCGAAGTTTTATTATAATATATACTTCTAAATTTTTATTTTTAAATTTTAACCCAAGCCCTTTCCTTTCCCCCACATTCACGCTTTGTGTTTCAGCCTTCAGGTTTCACAGTTCACACTTTCACTTAGTCTTTGCATGTGGGAAGACTCTACATGTTTCCCTCACTTGTATCATGTTTTTCCTTCTAACATATTATATTCTTGCATTGATTCACCATTTTATTCAAGCATAAAGGAAATACACTTGATCCATGTTAATTGATTTGTTTTTATTCTACTTCTTTTTTTAAATAAATTTTACTATTAATCAAATTATGGATTCCCCCCTTAAAATTTCCATGGGGGAAGGCTCTACATCGTCCCCTCACTTGTATTCTTCTTTTTATTTTTGATAGATTATATTCTTGTATTGACCACCATCTTATTCTAGTAGATCGTCCCCTCACTTGTATTCTTCTTTTTATTTTTGATAGATTATATTCTTGTATTGACCACCATCTTATTCTAGCCTAAAAAAATAAACTTGATTAACTTTAACTCACTTGCCTATAATCCCTTTTCACAAATGATGATCTTTGGGTAAAGAATGGTGCTTGTGAACTGTGATTTAAATTTTTATCCTATATTGAATCAAAATGGCGCTTGAAACCTTCCTTAACCAAATAATGAGAAAGGGGGAAAAGGACACAACTTTTATCAAGAAATGAAACATGAAAAAAGCCTTTTCAAAATCGGAAAACCATTTTAAAATACCGAAGTTGAAAAAACAGAACCGATCTAGTATGGTGCGGAGTATGGTGCACACTTTTTCAAAATCGAAGAACCGAACCAAAATTTGTTAAAACCGAACCGAAGAATCGAACGCCCACCCCTACCCATAAGCAGAATAAACTAGATATGAAAAAAATGGAAAGGAAAAGAAAAGGAAACAGAAAGGACGACTAACAAGGCAAAGCACATGATAGTGTGTAAATACGATAACATGCATATGACGGATAATGACAACACATGCTATAAAAACACGACTACTCCTGCTACCTTACTATACCCCAAGGCCAAACATCCACCTAACCCCACCAACCAATTAGCCTACTACTCTAATTCGCGACCTCCACTCCTTTCTATCTCAGGTCATGTCCTCAGAGAGATCAAGTTTCGTCATATCTTGTCTGATCACCTCCCCTTTATACTTCTTCGGTCTGCCTTTACTCCTCCATGTAACTCCCAAATCCAACCCCTCGCACCTCCTAACAGAAGCATCGGTACTCCTTCTCTGCATATGTCCAAACCATCGCAGTCTCGCTTCCCTTATCTTATCAGCCATAAGGGCCACCTCTAGCTTCTCCTGAATGGTCTGATTCTTAATCTTATCATTCCTGGTGTGACCACACATTCATCTCAACATCCTTATCTCTGCGACCTGCATCTTCTAAACATGTGCATTTTTGATTGGCCAACACTCCACCCCATACAGCAAAGATGGTCTAACCACAATTCTGTAAAACTTACCTTTGAGTTTAGGTGGTATCTTCTCATCACACAATACTCCAAAGACAAGCCTCCATTTTGTCCATGCTGGCCCAATACGATATGTGACATCATCGTCAATATCGTCATTACTCTGGATGATGGACCCCAGGTACTTAAAGTTTTCCCTCTTGGGGATAGGTTAAGTGGCAAGCCTCACATCAGTGTCTGCTTCATCCCTCGCAACACTGAATTTGCACTCCAAATATTATATTTTGGTACTGCTTAGTTTGAATCCTTTAGACTCCAAGGCGTGTCTCCAAGCCTCAACCTATCATTAACTTTAGTCTGAGTCTCATCAATCAGTGCTATGTCATCTGCAAATAGCAAACACCATGGAACCACCTCGTAGATAGATCGCGTTAGCTCATCCATCACCAAGGCAAACATAAAAAGGCTCAACACAGATCCTTGATGAAGTCCCATCTCAACGGAAAATACTCTTGAGTCTCTTCCCACTGTTCTTACCCGAGTTTTGGCTCCGTCGTACATGTCCTTTATCACCCTAATATATGTCATTGGGACACTTTTCACCTCTAGACACCTCCATAGGACATAGCCTTCTCGAGATCAATGAACACCATATGAAGGTCCTTCCTTCTTATTCTGTATTTCTCCACTAATCTCTGAACAAGATGAATTGCTTCAGTAGTCGACCACCCTGGCATGAATCCAAACTGATTCTCCAAAATAGGCACTACTTTTCTCACCCTCATCTCCACCATTCTCTCCCATACCTTCATAGTGTGGCTTAACAACTTGATACCTCTGTAATTATTACATTTTTGAATATCACCCTTGTTCTTGTACAATGGAACCATTGTACTCCTCCATTCATTAGGCACCTTGGCAGACTTTAGAATAGCATTGAACAGTCTGTTCAACTACTCTATTTCATCCTTCACCATGTTCTTCCAAGGCACCCTACCCAAAAAATATAAAAAAAAAAAATTAAAACAAATTCTAAAAAAATTTTAACCCTACCGCAAGAAAAATGTTGAAAAAATTATTCTTTTAAAATAATTTTTTTACCCTTCCCCCCACCCCATGCAACCCCCTCCCCCTCTAAATGTAAAAGAAAAAATAATTTATTTTTAAAAATAATCTTAAATTTTTAATTTCTGGCTTCAAAATGAGTCATTTGTTTCCTGACCTGACGACCTATACTAAAAAGAGTAATACCACTTTTCTTTCTTTTATAAATGAACCTCTTTTACCCATTTAAATACCCACTTTTAAAGATGTACTTAAATGGGTACCCATACAAATTATCCATTCTGCCACCCCTATTTATGCATGACATAGTATTGATGGATAAGACACACAATGGAGCTGCTAAGTTAGGTAGAAAACTTCCTTTGGCACTACGAGAACTACTTCAAGTATAACAAGGTAAAGAGCGATGAGACAAAGATCAATATGGTTGTGTTGTACCTCACAAAGATGGCTATGTTATGGTGGAACCGAAAGGAGCCGAAAATGGAGAAGGGGCTTTGCAGCATTGATACATGGGAGCAATTTTGAACCGAGTTCAAGAAAGCCTTCTTCCCCAATAATGTCATCTATGAGGCAAAGCAATTTAAGGTCAATAACCTAATTCAAGTTATTATCTTGAATTTACTTTTACTTTAAGTTTTGATTTTTTTAAATATATTTGCCTCCTTATTTCTCGATTCCAGAAAATGTAAGTTTTAAATTAGGTTATTCAAGATAATAGCTCAAGAGCCGATTTCAGAAGGTGGCTGCGTAAATTAGGTTCTTTTCTAATGTTACATTTTCTGGAATCGGCTCTTGAGTTTGTTCTCCCATACCCATGTCGTCTTCACTTGATTCCGATAAAAGTAGGGGTGGGTCCCACCCAACGGTTACCTTGGCAGAACTGCATTCTTCTAAAAGAGTCGTTCAACAGCTCTTTCCAACTTTATTTTCCATTTTTTATTTTTTATTTTTCAAAAATACCTCCAATTTTTCAACTATAAATACCCCAAATCATTCATATTTTTTCAATCAAATTCTCTCAGTATTCTTAAAATCTCTCAACTCTCTCATTTCTCAATTCTCTCTACTATTATAAATTTATAATTATATTATACTAGTTTACTACTCCCAAATTAATTATAAATATTTATTATTTACTCTCTCAATTAGTATTAATTAGTTAATTATTTAGTCAATTTTGGAGTGCTAATTGGAATTTGGAGCAAATTTTGGTGGATCAATTTAGAGCATATTCAAGCTTCAATTTTCATCAACTTCGGCTTCTACGTCTGTTTTTACACAGACGTTTGGTACATTCGTTCCAACTTATAAATTTCTTCTAATTAGTTTTTATTCTTTAATCTTTACTACTTGTCTACTTGAATTTTTTTTATATCATAACTTGATTAATTTCATATTAATCTTTACTTATATCTTATAATTTAACATGGATTCCGATAGAAAAGAAAAGGAAAAAAGTACTTTTTTCGGTGGAATTGTTAAAGCTTTAACCGGTAAAAAAATCCAATGGTAGTTCGTCTAAATCTACAAGACCACCATCTAGATTTAATACAAAAGATTTTACACACGTTGATGAAACGTTTTTTAATATTGATTCTAATACCGAATTAGATCACAAATTTCTTGAACGAAGATTTGGTTTAATTGAAGATTTACAAGAAGATGATAATGAAATTAATGAAGAAGATGATATTTTTTATGTTGCTCAAATGCAACCCCCATATACTGCTACTACCCCACCCCCCGCGCTCCCCCGTACATCCATCGGTATCTAGTAGGACTAAGACAGAACGTGTAAAAAAATGAGTTGTTCGGCTATTTTTAACACAACGAAGATAAAACAAAAACAATTTGTAATAAATGCAAGCATGTTTTAAATCATAAAACTTCGGGAAGGGGGGTGGGACGGGTCATTTGAAAAATTATTTAATGCATTGTTGTAAATAAGAATTTTTGCATGCTCAAGCCATTGCGGATGCTAAAAAATATGGAACTCCCCTTCCCGAAGAATCCGTAGGAGTAAGGGGTTCAAATATAGTGCAGCCACAATTAAACCCTTCTAATGTTTTCAGTCCTAGTATACATCGCCCTTATAGTAGACAACGGGACTTAGACGAACTTTCAAAAATGATTGTTATTATTGGTTTGCCTTTTAGTTTTGCTAAAAATCCTAGTTTTATTCACTATATTCAAATTGTTTATAACTCATTTTTTAATGATTTTACAAGAAATACAATTAAAAAAGTTGTTTTTGATTATCAAACACGACATGTACAATATTTATGTACAATAGCTATTCAAGCATCGTTGGTGGCTTCGGAAGGCGCTTTTAGTGCGGTAAGATTCCAATTTGGAGACTATAGACATTCACTAGCAACAGATAGCTTGGAAGTTTCAGTTTTATTCAGAGATTGAATAAATGTAGAGTGGAGGAATTTAGGGCGTCCAACTTTGCCATCCCAATTTGAAGCCGATATAGATAATATTTTATCAGAATCAAGTGAAGACGACATGGATTTTATGGAGGAACAAGCTCAAGAGCCGATTCCAAAAAATGTAACATTAGAAATGTTAGAAATACTTAGGCAAGATTTTCAAAGTGGCATAAGATATTAGTATATTACAATAAATAAGGCCTAGTTGAAACAGAACCCTTCCTAGAAGGTGGCTGCGTAAATTAGGTTCTTTTCTAATATCTGTACAATTTAAATTTTAAAGTAACATAATAAAATTATATGTTATTCGCCTTATTTCATTTTTTAAGTTATTATCTTAAATTTACTTTTATTTTAAGTTTTGAATTTTTTTAATATATTTGCCCCCTTATTTCTCAAATCTTTATTAACTTTAAAATATAAAATGAAACATTCAAAAATTTAAATTTTTATATTTAAAAATTTTGAAATTTAAACTTTTAAAGTCAAAAGTTTTAAATTATATATTTAAATTTAAAAAGTTAAAAAAATTGAAATTTAAACTTTTAAAATTTAAACTCAAAACATTAATTTTTATATAAGTTATAGGCAGAATGACCTAATAGGCCCCTATACTTGGTCTCGTTTGTCACCTAGGACCTTATACTTAGAACTTTGCCAACTAAACCTTTGTACCCACTCAAAACCTACATTTTAAACACTTTTTCCTGACTGGAACTGATGCGTGAGTTTCAAACGACGACACGTAATTTCCACGTCATATAATAATTCCACGTATGAAATGACGTGTAAAAACCTTTCTCTCTTCCCCCACCTTCTTCCACATATGAAGAAGGCACAGCCATTAATGGTGGTTTTGGGGATGGAGTAAAAATGCAGTCCCAAATCAATATAAAAGTAACTCATAAACACTCCTCTTTCATTTTTGGATTTAAAATTATTTTTGGGTTCATATATACTCCAAAATGACGAATGGTGAAGCATTTTGGACATGATGACTTCAAAATACCTTTCACCTCATTATGGTTCTTGCTGAGACTTGAGAGTTGCTGCATTTGTTTATAGTTGCTGCATTTGTTTATACTGTGGGGAGTATGTTTAGTTTAGTTGTGTGAATTAATATCATTAAGTTGAAACTGTGATGTCTACGAATAATGCATCGTTACATACTCCCCTTCAAACACAAGTACACCAACCCATTCTTCTTCAACCCCCACCTCCAATTCAACTCAAGAAACAAACCCCACCAAAAATCCAACTCCAAATTACCAAAAAAGTTGTCTTTCCAGTTAGATCAAACCCAAATCAAGAAAAAAAAGACCATTTATGTAAAACTCTATAGGAATGAGCTAAAGTAGAATGGATGAAATTCTTTTGAGAAATCAAATGGATGAAATTTTTTTGATATGGATAAGAGAGAAAAAGAGAAATTGAACTTGAAATCAAGAGGATAAGAAGAAAAATAGGGAAAAAAGGACTGTAAATGGAGTGGCTACTAATATATGGTATGGGTTCTTTGAAGAAAATGAGAATCAAAACAAGAGCAAGAGCAAAACCCACTTTAGCAGAAAAATAATTTTCGAAGAAGAAATTATGGCTAACAAGAAGAAATTTCATTTGGAGAGACAAAAACAAGAAGAAAATTGAAGAATTTTGAGAAGAAGAAATGGAGATTTATATATTTCATTTGGAGAGACAAAAACAAGAAGAAAATTGAAGAATTTTGAGAAGAAGAAATGGAGATTTATATATTTGGGCATTTGGGAAAGAATATGACTATTAAAGGGGTTTTTACAAACCTTTCACGCTCCAAAATGGAGTGAAACTCACGCACCAGGCCTGGTATGCCACTTAGGATGCTAGGTCAGAAAAAAGTGTTTAAAATGTAGGTTTTGAGTGGGTACAAGGGTTTAGTTGGCAAAGTTCTAAATATAAGGTCCTAGGTGACAAATGGGACCAAGTACAGGGGTCTATTAGGCCATTCCGCCTAAGTTATAACTTATAGCTTTAAAACTTTTAAGTTTTAAAACCTGTAAAAATTAAATTTCATTTGAACTTTAAAAAATTTATATAATGATACTATATTTAATTTAAACCTTTAAAATTTTAAACTTCAATTTTAACCTTTAAATATTGAACTTCAATTTTAAGCTTTAAATATTAAACTTCAATTTAACTTCAAAGTTTAATAATTTAATTAAATTAACCAATTAGTTATTTGAAAAAAAAATATTTTCGGGATTATCGGTCTGGTCCGGTCCGGGTCCAGTCCGGGTCCAGTCCGGGTCCGTTCCGGTATGCACCAGACTGGTAAGGTAAGGGAAAAATTTCCGAGACTGCCAGTACCGGTCCCTGTGCCCGCCTTACTTGGTGTTATATTACGGGAATGGAAAGAGAAAGATGCACAAGAACTAGGGTAAGGTTCAGGCACAACGCAATTTGGCATGATTGGACTATGTGGAGCTATTGCAAAGCAATCGGAGAAGCCAAGAGAATAAAGTGCGCAATACGTGGACATCACGATCAAAAGACGGCCCGCTTGTGCTATGGTTGACACAAGTGCAGGGGGCCAATATCATGACTAAGTCAGTAGCGACAAGGTTGGGTTAAGTTATAGCCCAAGTAACGCCCGCCTTAGGAGGGTCAATGCATCATTGACTCCTATGTGTGAAGTTGCTCATGGAGTAGGCATCACACTTGGCACAAGGAAAAACTAACTTCATTGTCGTTCCTCTAGGTGTTTTTGATATAATCCTTGGGCTAAAGTTCTTCCAAAGATGTCACACAATAATTGACCCCTATCTCCAACAACTCTTGATCATAAAGCAAGAAGGATCATGTATGGTGCCCCTAGTCAAGGTGCCGAAATCGAAAGGACAAGCTCAACTTTAGACTATACAGCGTGTGAAGGGGATCAAGGAGGAGGGATTGATATCCTTGGAAACCAATTTTGAAAGAGGCAGAGATAAAAAGTCATTATCATGTTCCACGCCCATTAGAAGGAGAAATCATCAGATAAAGCCAAGTGAAAATTGGGATAGCCAGCCACAACAATGTTCCTCATTCATGGGAAAGAACAATCTCCAAAGGAGGCCACATGGGAACAGTATGAAGACTTGTGACCGTTCAAAGACAAAGTATGGGAGTTCCTACAGCAGCAATGCATCGCAATTGTCACAACATCAGGTGGGGGAGAATGTCATGATCTGTCACTTGACCATCATGACGGGAGAAGAATCTAGAGTCAAGGAGAGATTTAAGAAAGACTCTAGAACAATGTAGTCAAATCTTGAACACCTTAGAATACTCTAGATGTTAGAGCATTCTACAATAGGTACTAACTTGTAAATATAGAGGGACTTGTAAGTAATTATTAATAACACTTTAGCCCCAAGTGAGTATATTACATAAATAGGAGGGTTCATTCATTTGTAAGACAATCAAGAAAAGTTCAAGCAAACTTCCAAGTTATAAAGAAGTCTCTTTTAAAAAGCTCTCTTGTCTTCTTCATTCTAGCATTCCCTAAGCGATCTAGTTGAAAAGTCTTGCTTGAGCTTACAAGATTGTGAAAGAGTCATGAGTAAGTTGTCGAGTGCTGCACAAAAGTCTTAGTCGAAGTCTAAGACTGTGATGTGAGGGTGCATAACCAAATTTCTGTGACCAACTTACACCAAAAGTTTTGTTTGCTTTGCAATTTTCATCTACCATAAATTCAACTACTAAACCAATATAACCAGAACAGTGGAAAGCTCAACTATGTGTTATTTCCAGATTTATATACAATGTCAAGGATACGCAAAATGAAGTCAACACAAAGATTAAAGGTGCACGGAGCATACCAGGGGATATGATGCTTCTTTCTTCAAGAATTCCATTTGAAAATTAAGTTTGCCTTTTCTGGATGCAATGACTTTACCGCACAGCTCTCTAACATGGAGCAACTTATTGCTCCTTGACTTCATGCATTTCCCTTCGACTCTCTCCTAGAGTGTAAGAAGGATTTAGTTGAATTAGCACCATAATTGAAGGCAAAGAAGGGAAAATGCAGTCTACTTCACCAACCTTAAAACAATATTTTCCAAGATAAATATAAATATCAAGCTTTGAAAACTTGGTAAAAATACCTCGATAATCAAATACACATACAGTCGACAGAGGGAATGCAAGAATAGTTTCTTCATTGTGACCAAGTACAAAGATGCAAATCGCCATAATGTCCCTCTGGGAGCGATAATAATTGGTTACATGCATATACCCTCTGTAGGGCACCACAATACACAAGCTTAGTGCACTAGCACAAATTTGTATGATTGAAATTCACATGGCAACCATTTGATAACAATTCAACGCAGAGGACTAAAAGTCTTTTTTCTCCTTTCTGTCGTTCACAGAAGTGGTTCATGACTAGGAATGTTAACATTATATAACACAACCAATAAAGATGCCACCACCAACAGGAAAAGAAATTCCAAGGATACAAAAAAGTTAAAAATTGGATCTATGTAGACAAAATGCTATAAATACAAAATAGATGAGAACTTTCCCAAATTACTGAACTGCTTTTTAATTGTACTTGCACCTTGAGTTTTGTTTTCCTTAATTTTTCCTAAAATACAAAGAAATCATAATCCTTCCGTTTTTCTTTAGGTTTGATTCATCCTTCAATTTCAATCGAGTCTATCTTAAAATTCATATAATGTTCAAAACTTGCTCTTAACTTTTCTATTGAAAAATCAAACGCGAATTTTTAGTCGCAAAATACAAAATTCAACATTCTGAAAATAGAACCCATTAATTATTGACTTAGAATCATGACACTTACAATGAAAAACTTTCATCTACTGCACACCACAGATTCTTCGCCAATGCAAGTGATCAACCTAACTGATGTGTGCTCTCCATTAAATTCTATGAAAGACATAACTATTAAATCAAGATTAATCACAAATTTAAGTGTTCTCTTCCATCATCTCTCCTCTCTGATACACTTAATGTTAATCAGTTAAAGCATCCCCTTGTTGATACATGCATCCTGTAAAATATGCTAAAAAACATCTGCTTCCTAAATCTTTTGTTTGCTTATGGTGATGATTTCTTACTTACTCTCTTCCATATTCATACAATATGTCTTTGTCAGTTCATGTTTTCTCTTTTCTACTGAAAATTTTTGCTTCCGTTTTTCTCCTTTAACATTGTCAATTTTTTTTAACAGGTAAATGTATCATTAACAAAAAAGGAGGAGAAACCCTGTATACAAGAAGCATACCAAAAGGAGAGAACCTACACGAAAAACATGGTTCTCAACAACCTAGACAAGATCCCCAATTCAAAAAGGCAAATCATGGATACACCAAAATGAGACTAAAGAAAATAAACTATTTTGCAGTTGAATTGAGTCTTGGGTGACCCCCTCAAAGTCTCCCCTATTTCTCTCTTTCGAGATGACCCACATAATGTTTCTCATAGAAACTTGCTCAAGAGTTTTGACAATGTAAGTGACACTTGGTTTTTGAAGATAAGAAAGATAACGTTGTTACCTCCAATAGTTTTTATTACACATGGTCATGGAAAATGTGTTAAGAGTCGGGTTATAATCGGGTTCCATCATTGACTTTCTCAGTTCTTTATACACACGGTGAAGTTCATGTTTGGATGTACTTTTCACTAGCAATACCTTTTGTGCTAGTTTATATCAGTAATACTCCTTTATCACCTATATAAAAGTATCTGATTTTGCCACAATTTACAAAATGTGGTATGTTGAAGACCCTACAATCTAAGGATACATTTTGAATGTAAATATATTTAGCTTAGGAGTCAAGGATATTCTTTTCTTTCTTAATCCATGTGTGTAGATAATATTGTCGTATAAAATGAATGGACATCAAATTAACATCTTGAACTCCAAATATAATCAAATACCATAACATAAAATGAAATAGAGGCAGTAGTAGAAGTAACAACTAGCCATGATTCCAAAAATATTTCTCAACATAGTTCACTTATTAGAAGTAACCTGACAAATCTACATTCCAGTATACTTAAACTTTTACAATGATCAATGCCAGAAAAACAAAATTAAAGGGATTCTAGCAATTTTTGCTCTTTCTAAAGATAGTTTCTTGATATTAAAAAGAAAGGCTAAACTAAAACAAGTGGTATATCAAGTTTACATAAGAATCAATTGAACAACAACAAAACTTATGTCTCAACCTCAAGCAAGTTACGTTAGCTATATGAATCCTCAATAATCATATTTCTCAGAATCAAGTGAAATTACAAGAGAAAGGTAATACTCGGATTACATTCCGCAATGTAACACAACTGAACTCAAAAATGCTTGCCTAGAAAATTTGCATTCTACCAATAATAGAACATGTTCTAATGTTTGCCTTGCCTGAAAGTTTGTTATTACACCATTACTACTGCAAATATTAGTAATTGCACCATTCTACCCGAAAAGTATCTGTTCTGAGGTTTCTCTGCTTGTGTGCTTGCTACTACTGCATTACTATTACAGAGATTTTTTCCTTCATCATTATTACATAATCCTTATTGCTAGCAAAATAAAGCAAGTCCATTGGTAGTGTTCTCTTCCTTTCTTTTCCCCAAATACAGTGCAATATAAGCTATTGGAATTCTCAGGGATAAGCTACGCTCAGGATGCAAACACTGTAAGGTCTCAATATTGCATAAATTTAGGGCGTAACCAACTTAAACTCTTACAGCATCCAAGGGTGTGGCCTAGTGTGAATGAAGTGGTTGAGAGCCATGAGATCTCAGTGGTGAATGAAGTGGTTGAGAGCCATGAGGTCTCAGGTTGAAATCTTGAGAGATAAAAACCACTAGATGAATCTTCCCATCTATCCTCTGTCCTAGCCTCAATGGACAGAGTTACTGGGTATCTGTTACTGATATGTGGTGACAGATATCTCGTAAAATTAGTCAAGGTGTGTGAAAGTTGGCCCAAACACCAAGATCATAAAAAGAACTCTTACAAGTAGGTGTACTTGTCATAATTACCTTAGTGGAGATTATAGAAAAAGGTTTACCTGGATTAAATTCCGCAACATAATACAATTGAACTCAAAGAATGCTTGCCCTAGCAAATTCACATTCTACAAAAAAATAGAATCTGTTCTAATGGTTTCCCAGCCGACAATTTGCTATTACATCACTATTATTGCAAATATTAGCAATTGCGTCATTCTCCCCATAAAAGTTATCTGTTTTGAGCTTTCTCTGTCTGTGTGTTTTGCTACTACTGCATTACTATTACAAAGACTTTTTCCTGCATCATTATGACATAATCTTTACCAGTAGCAATTAAAACCAAGCCAGTGACCAGCTGTGAAGCCAGAATTTTTAATACAGGGTTCAAAATATGAAAAATCAAACACACGAAGAAGCCAAAGGAGGTTCAGCATCCATTATATACATAAAAAAATAACTATGTAGGATGAACCTCTTGGGCTCTATCTGGCCTCGCCCCTGCCGTTGGTACTTTTCTCTTTATTTCTTTCTCCCCCTAATACAGTGCAATAAGCTTTCAAAAGTTTCATTGATAAGCTACACTCAGGATGCATCAATACACAAATTCAGGACGTAACCAGCTTCTACTCTTTCCGAAAAAAAAAAAAAGATGCAGTTGTCATAATTACCTTAGTGGAGACTATAGGTAGAGGCGATTTTCGTTTCCTCGAAGAGCCAGGAATCGGACCCTTAATAGGGAAATATCTATTCTTCTCCGCATCATAGTAAAATCCAGGAAGTTCTGAAAGCCACAAAATCTTTTTACTTTTCTCAAAAATCATTTTCTTTTAATCATAGTAGTGATTAAAAAGGGATTGAGTAAAGAAATAAACCTTTGGGCATCTCTTATACTTTGCAAAAACCGATCCACAGAGCAAACAACTTTTGCCGCCAGAGGAGAGCTCGAAAGAGTAAGGCGGATCGGACTGTTTCCTGTTCCTGTAGGGAATAAGGTCATTACTCATTAGCACCAACGGTCCAACTGGGTTCTGTTTATTTTTGCCTCTTAAATCTTTAATTTTAATTTTTTACTTCAAAATTTTAAGCTCCTTTGGTCAGGTGTACAACAATCTATTTATTTATGGTATATAATGAAAAGCAAAAATTTTTGTTTTGGATAAAATTATTTATTATTTTTTATTTTTTATTTATTATATTATTATTTTAATAATATTAGATATTAATTTTAATAAACATAATACAAATTAAATTGAGAAGATTTTCTTATTATAATTAAATTCTTATAAAAAAAATTCTTTTAACTAAAATAGATTTGACTTAAAAAAAATAGCCCAAAAACTTTTAAAATAATAAGGAAAAAAAGTTTAGCAAAAGGTTTTAAAAAAAGGGGCAAAACAGTCCAAAAATAGGGGAGAAATTTTCAAAAATTGCCAACTAACCCACCCCCCACACACAAAAAAAAGGCTTAAGAAAAATAAAAAGTACTCCCAAGAGACACGAAAAAATAGGGAAAATTTTCAAAAAAAAAATAAATATAAGAAACAAAAAACTCTACTCTCAATTTTTTTTATAAAATAAATTTGTTTAAAAGACTTCTATTTATAATCAAGGAAATAAATAATATCCAACTTAAAATATAATAGCACATGCATAAAAAGAACTTATGAGTATAGAGAGGCCATAAAATGAATTGATTTTCTTTTTTTTTTTTTGTATAGAAAAATAAAAAGAACAATGATATTTACTCTTTTTCATCTTTTTCTGTTTTAACATTAATAATATATACCTTTTCACTTTTTTTCTTATGTGTAGTATAATTAAAGAGATTCTCGAAGTACAATCTGTTTCGGCTCGAAAACTGATAATAAAGGATCAGTTTTCTTTTATTTTTCATTTAGTTTCTTTAGAATATATTTTTATGATAAATCTTATTGATTAATCATTATTAGAGTATGAGCACTTACCTTTTATACAAATTTGTATAAAAACTTATGCAATTTATGTTAGGATACATTGTGCATTTCTTATTTAAATTGATTTCTGAAATACAATATATTTTGACTCAAAAAATTGATAGTAAAGAGTCAAATGAAACATGTTCATCACAAAATGTTTTGCTTAGTCAGCAACTCATTTGAATTGGCTTTGTCTTAAGGATTTTTAAGCTAAATAGCTTTTTAGAACTTTTGGAGTGTTTATTAAATCTAAAAAGTATTTATAAGTAGTTGATTTTAAGCTAAATACTAATAATAAGCCTAAATCATAAATTAGAATTTCTAATTGATATTAACTTATGATTTTTGACTTATAAGTTAAAAATGAAAAGTCAATCCAAACAGGTGTTAATCTGATTAAGAAACTATAATATTTAATGTTTATAAAGTAGCCGGACAAATTAAAAGTTTATCTCTTTCCTCTCTTTTCTTTGTTTAAATAAATAAAAATTTATGCTTTTTATAACCTATGAAGGAAAAATAATAAAGAAGGAGTGCTAACTTAGTAAAAAAGGAATTTATATAAAGTAAAATTTAAACATTTATCTAAAGTAAAATTTAAACCCCAATAATAATCACTATGTATGTACACTAAATTCATTAAACCAAAATCAAAGATAACCTTAAAATGTTGATTCAACTTTTTGCCATTCATTAAAGTACTCTACAATAAACAAAAGTTGTTATTTAATATTCTTCTCAAATTATTATCATTTAATGATTATACTGATATTTAAAATTTAAATTATTTAAAGTTATAGTTATTAAATATTTACCATATTTATTAGAGGTAAGAACTCTTAATATTTATATTTTAATATTAATTAATTTAACGTTATAGTTATTAAATATTTACCGTATTTATTAGAGGTAAGAACTCTTAGTATTTAATATTTTAACATTAATTAAATCGTATCCTTATACATAATAAGAATATTTTAAAGCTTCAAATAAGCGTACATTGAAGCTTTAAACTTATTTAATTTGTATGCATTGTCCCATGAACCTTCCATCTTCCTGTGTTCATTCAACAATATAGTAAAAGACTTGAGAGTTAGAAATTGGGGTAGTGAAGTTATACAAATATAGATGGACCTGAATTTGAAACTTAATGAGAAATTAACATATCCTTTTTCTCATTAAACAATGGAAGAACATAGAATTGCGAATATATCCAATCATCAACATGTGTTGTGGTGCAGTGGTGGGACTGATTCATCCTTAACTAGAGGTCTCAGATAATTTTTCAAAGTTGAGAACTCAATAATTGTCATGACCTCGAAGGTCATTTTTTATATTTTCAATAATATTACCATTTTGCTCTTCTTAAAAGTTGTCTTGGGTCATTTTTGATTGAGTCTAAAAGTCAAATTTTGAAAAACTTTGTAAAAGGTTGAAGTTTTGCTAAAGAAAGAGTTCTTAAAGGCTTAAAATTGAAAATTTTGAGTTTTGAGATCATCTTGAATTTCGGGTGTCGAAACGCAATTTCATTGATCCCATTAGCTTTGAATTGTAGAATTTGGTCTAGGAGTGAATTCGGAGTAAAACAGAGACTTTGGACTATATGTTGCATTTTTAGTTAAATTTAGATCATAGTTTGACTTTGGTCAACATTCAAAATTCGAAAGCTCTAATTCAAATTCTGATGGTTCTATCGAGTCTAGAACATCATTTTCGGTAGGATTGCATATTTGGTTCATATTTTTATAGGATTTCGAATGAGTTCCAGGGTCAAAAAGCATGTTTTGAAGGGTGTTGGTGCAAGTTGACCGCAGTCAACGCAGGTCAACGCGGTCAACAATCCTTTTTCTTTTATTGTTTTGCTGAAAATACCCCTTTTCCCTATTTTTACTACTCTATCATTTTCTTCCATTTTTGGAGATCTAAAAGCTTGGAGCAACAATTTTAAGCAAGATTTTTTGTCGATTTTCATTTAGGTAAGCTTCTTAAATACAAATTCTTTTATTTTCAGTATTTAAATTATGATTTTGACTTGAAATTTTTTGTTTCAACTCTCCAATTTTTATGGATTTTCAAGAACATGATTCAAACTTTAAATGATAATTTCTCCCTCAATTTCTACTCAAATTTCAAGAGATTTTCACCTAGAAACTCCATTTTTCATGTAAAACCTGATTTTGAGCTCAATTTCTAGATTCAAGATTTTCAAAAAATAACCTAATTTTTTACCATTTTACTCCCGAATCGAATTCGTATCAATATGGGTATCAATTGACTCTTTTTGACGTATATATCTCATTCGTAATAGTGATTTGGTGTTTTGGAGCTGACTTTTGGACTCATTCATCCAATTGGCTAGTTTGTGTATGGTTCAGCTGTGAAACCCCGTGTTCCTCGTCTTCTATATATATATAGGGTGGTGTGTCATATAAGACATACATGAATTTGGATAGAACCTAAGGATAATAAGGCTGTCAAATAAGTGGTAATTTCAAGGACCTAAAGTTTTAAGCCAAAAGAATACCCTAAATGCACATTCATGATTAAAGAAATGACCCAAGTGGCACCTTGCCCTTTTCGAAAGGTCTAAATTAGGTTTCACTTTTCAGATGGAATTAAAAGTTTATAATTTGCTAATAATAGATTTCTTTAAGTTATTTTAATAGCACAAAGGTCATACATTAAGTTTTGGAATCAAGAAAGTTGCAAGATAAAGGTTGGCTAAAGTTACCGTAAGTTTCTTTAAGAAATCCTTCTTAAATTTGGGTCAAATGTATCAGGTCCTATCTACCAAACTATAAGGAGTTAGAATGTCCATGACCTATCAAATTGAAGATCTATAAGTCTAGTTTTCAACGCAGAAAACCGTGCATCAAACCAACCTCAAAATAAAGAGTTATGACCGTTTTATCGAGACTGTCCGAGCTGGAAACCGGGTCATGGGTCGGGTCGGGTTAACCCGACTTAATGTCGGCTATTTTGACACTTTAAAGCTCAAAATTAAGCCATTTTCGTCCTAAACCAGTGTGCAACTGAACAGAAGCTCCCAAGGGTTCTCTAAGTGATTTAGGTAAGTTTTTCGCGTTTTTACCGTTAAAATTCGACTCCGTGCCTAGAAATGTGTGCCTTACGCTTTGGAATTATTTTTCCCTCGTATTAGCTGTGTTTGGAGCTGTTTTGGGCTGCAAAAAAAGTGGAGTTCTTGCTGGTATTGTTTGTTTGCAGCTGGTGTGTTTAGGTTATAATTGTGGAGCTCTTTTACGGTCATTTTTATGAAGTTTCACGGACATTTCCTAGCGTAAATGCTCCTTGCCAAATCTGGTCATTAATGCTGAATTTTTGACTGTTTATAGGTGTCTTTAAGCTGTGTATATATAGTTTTGCGAAGCTCAGGACGTAAGGAACAACTTTCGTGAAGGAACTTTTGGCAATCGGACGTTCGTTGGAGAGGTATGTTAAGGCTAAGCTCCGTCCCTCCTTTTAGCACGAAATCTGGGAAGTTTCCTAAAACGTCAAATGTGATATCTTACTGTTCTGTTGCTAGAAAGACCTTCAGTGAAAGGCACTGGTATTACAGCTGGGTTACTTTCACGATGGTATTAGGTTGAAATTCCATTCATTCGATTAAACTGGACATACAATTTCTATATATCATTTTATCGGTTTCCCGGCTACCTATTCACATGTCCAAGGTGTTTCTCTTCTTGGTGTAGTGCCATTAAAATAAATGTAGAATGCAAAGGGAATGTAGTATTTAAAAAACAATCCTTCTCCCATAAAAAAATATATAATTGAAAAATTTAACTAGTAACGCGATGGTTTCCAATATTCCCCAGTGAAATGCTCCCGTCTAAACTACTAAGGCACTTGATCCTATTTAAATACATTCTTTTACTAATTGACATGGGACCAAATATAATCATTATGTAAAACACCTTTATGAACATTTTCAAAGTTAAGGCTTCACTCTAAATGTTGGGTTAAATTCCCAAACTTGTTAAAAAGACAGGTATAATCCTATGAGCCAAGATTGGCTGAATGACAATGATTATGATGCTATGAGAATAAGTGTACCGATGAGCCAAGATTGGCTAAGTTCTTGCTATGGCTTACTATGTGCATTTAACATTCATATCATACATTGCACGTCATGCATGGACTTCGAGCTATAATCGAAGGTATGGGGCCTATTTGCCTAACTATATATATGTATATGGTACAGATGGCCACAGGTTGGCAGATATGATGCCGGTTAGCTACCGGAAGGGACCACCAGTGCTAGCATTTGGTTAGGTATGTCATGCATTTGCATCTATATATATGTATTCACGATATACGATACCCGAGCATACCATGCATTTTTTTTATCAATAGGAGGTAGCTTATTGACCATTAAGGCTACTTGAGTTTTAGTTACAGGTGGTATTTCTATTAACCATTTTACTACGGTTATCCATGATTTTACTTCCTGCCTTACATACCAGTACAAGTTATTCGTACTGACGTCCTTTTGCCTAGGGACACTGCATTTTATTTCGTGCGTGCAGGTTCAGGTAAGGACTCTGATTGACCCCTCCACTAGGTGCCCAGGTCAGCTGTGAGTTGGTAAGCCTCACCTCTTCCTAGAGCTTTCACAGGATACTGGCTTTTTGTTGTACAACTGGGTATAGTCAGGGCCCTGTCCCGACAGTATTAGTAGTTCTCTTAGAGGCTATTGTGGACATGTTATTATGGGCTGGTCCTTTTGTGCCCTTCAGTCTCCGGTCATAAGATTGGCATGTATATATAGTGTGTGTCTGTACCTCTGTTGTGCCAGCCTTGCCGGCTAGCTAGTACTTTATTATTTTGGCTTATTTATCTTAATGTACATAATTTGTTGTTGACTAGGTCATGATCTAAATTGTCCCGACTTAGTTTCTTGTTTTTCTAAACATTATGCTGCCCGATTTTCTTCTGGTCCAAAGTTTAGTTAACTAGTATGTTTAGTGGCTTACCCGACCAATAATGGTATCGGGTACCAGTCGCGCCTCCCCTCTTTTTGGGGCGTGACAAACATGGTATCAGAGCAGGTTGTGTCCTAGGGAGTCCACATTGCCGTGCCGAGTAGAGTCTTGCTTATGGATGTGTTGTGCACCACACTTATAATTAGGAGGCTATGAGGCATTTAGGATTGGTTAGCTTTCTTTCACTTAATAGATCGTGCTATAGAGCAAAGTTATAGGGACATATGAAATCTTAATCGTGCTTTTTTGTTTTATTTGTTAGGCTGTCTATATTCAGGGGATGGCACAACATGGGGTAGATATGGATCCGAGAGAAGGTACCAGTTGTTATTTACCGGGTCAGGCAGATACACTCCCTATTGAGGCACGCAGGGAGCCTCCAGTATCTACAGTACCAGATTCACCAGTACCTATTGAGGGCCAAGGAGGTCCAGTACCCCCAATCCTACCAGAGACTGGGGAGCACGGTATGAGAGAGGCAGTTCAGCTATTGACTAGGATGGTTTCTATTCATGAGAGACAACTGGAGGCGAGATCAGGCATTAGAAGAGATCAAACAGAAAGCTCAAAGGTGCGAGAGTTTCTTCACTTGGCTCCTCCAGTTTTCACAGGGTCCAGCCCCACAAAGGATCCACAGGACTTTATAGACCATATACATAGAATATTTAGGGTGATGCATGCCTTTGTCACTAAGGCCGTAGAGTTAGCTTCTTTTCGACGACGTGATGTTGCCATCTTATGGTACGAAGCGTGGGAGAGATCCAGAGGTCCTAATGCTCCGCCAGCAAAATGGAAGGACTTCTCTGAGGCATTTTTAGCCCATTACTTACCACAGGAGGTGCGGGAGGCTCGTCTTGACCAGTTTATCAGCTTGAGGCAGGGGGATATGAGTGTAAGGGAGTATAGCCTTAGGTTTAATTCTTTGGCTAGGTATGCACCAGATATTGTACGTACCATGAGTGCAAGAGTTCATCGTTATGTGGGTGGTTTGGGGGATCATTTGATCAGAGACTGTAGGATAGCCTCTTTACAGGATGCTGTAGATATTTCCCGTATTCAGGCTTTTGCTCATACTACAGAGGATCTTTCTCGTCGGATTCGGGATACCGTATAGATAGGGAGAAGAATAATAGGGCTCGTACTATACGGTCTTATAGGGAGCCACAGGGTGATTTTAGGCCTCATTTTCATCGATATCCACCTCCGTCAGTGGGTAGTTCCCCGCCACAGATACAGGACCAGCGACTTGATCGTTATATTTAGTCAGGTCTGAGGCAGAGTTCACGCCAGCCTGAGAGCCATCGACAGGAACGATTTGCACCAATGAGACAGCCTACTCCTCCATGTGCAAAATGCGGTAAGCTTCATAGTGGGCAGTGTAAAAAGGGTTCAGGTGCATGTTACCATTGTGGACAGACATGACATTATATTAGCCAGTGCCCGGGGTTAGGTAGAGGTACAACAACTCACCTTTCAAGATCCACTGCAGCCTCTTCATCCCCAGTACGTGCTCCCCGACCAGATCCACAGCTTACTCACGATCATGGTAAGGGGAGAGGTAGAGGAGACAGTTCAGGTTCTACTAGTGGACAGAATCACTTTTATGCACTCACAGGCCGACAGGATTCAGAGGCATCTCCAGATGTGATCACAGGTATATTGATGGTACATTCTCATGCTGTTTATGCACTGATAGATCCTGGCTCTACATTTTCATATATTACTCCATTCATTGCTGGTAAGCTTGATATGAGACCTAAATTATTGCCGGGGTCAGTTAGGGTATCTACGCCAATTGGTGACTCAATTATAGCTAGTCATGTCTATCGATGTTGTACAGTGTTAATTAATGAGTGTCCAACCTCTGCTGATTTAATTGAATTGATTATGCTAGATTTTGATGTTGTTATGGGTATGGATTGGTTAGCAACTTGTTATGCTAATATTGATTGTCGAGCAAAGCTAGTCCACTTCCATTTTCCAGGTAAGCCGGTCATTGAATGGAAAGGCAATGTTGCCTCGCCCAAAGTAAGTTTATTTCATACCTTAGGGCTCGTAAACTGATCTCTAAAGGTTGTATATACCATTTAATTCATACTAGGGATATTGATAAGGAGTCGATGACCCTTCAGTCAGTCCTTATTGTGAATGAATTCCCGATGGTATTCCCTGATGAGCTTCCAGGGATTCCCCCCGAAAGGGAAATTGATTTTGCTATAGATTTGCTCCCGAACACGCAGTCTATATCCATTCCTCCCTACAGAATGGCTCCTGCAGAGCTAAGGGAACTGAAGGAACAACTGAAGGACTTACTTGATAAAAGATTTATTAGGCCAAGTACATCTCCATGGGGTGCTCCAGTGCTCTTTGTTCGAAAGAAAGATGGCTCCTTACGGATGTGTATTGATTATAGACAGCTAAATAAAGTCACCATCAAGAATAAGTATCCTCTCCCGCGGATTGATGACTTATTCGACCAGTTGCAGGGTGCCAAATGTTTTTCAAAAATTGACTTAAGATCCGAGTACCACCAGTTGCGAGTCAGGGATGTTGATATTCCAAAGACAGCATTTAGGACGAGGTATGGACATTTTGAGTTCCTTGTCATGTCTTTTGGGCTTACAAATGCCCCAGTAGCTTTTATGGACCTGATGAATCGAGTGTTTAAACCATTCTTGGATGAATTTGTGATCGTGTTTATTGACGACATCTTGATATATTCACGGTCAGAAGTTGAGCATGCAAATCACTTGCGAACCATATTACAGACTCACCAAGACAATAGGTTATATGCTAAATTCTCTAAATGTGAGTTTTGGTTAAATTCCATAGCTTTTCTTGGCCACGTTATTACAGGTGATAGTATCAAGGTCGATGGCCAGAAGATTGAAGCAGTAATGGCCTGGCCGAGACCATTGAATCCGACCGAGGTCCGTAGCTTTTTAGGCTTGGCAGGATATTATAGGAGGTTTGTTGAGGGATTCTCCTCTATCTCTGCACCACTAACGAGATTGACACATAAAGCAGCTAAGTTTCAATGGACTGAAGCATGTGAGCAGAGTTTTCAAGAGTTAAAGAAAAGGCTTACCACCACACCTATCTTGGCTCTTCCAGATGGAACTGAAGGCTACGTTGTATATTGTGATGCCTCGAGAATTGGCCTAGGTTGTGTACTTATGCAGCATGGTAGAGTTATTGCATATGCTTCTAGACAGTTGCGAAAGCATGAACAAAATTATCCCACCCATGATCTTGAGCTTGCTGCGGTTGTATTTGCCCTAAAGATTTGGCGACATTATCTATACGGAGTTCATGTTGATATTTTTACCGACCACCAGAGCCTTCAATATTTATTTAAGCAGAAGGAGTTGAAGTTACGACAAAGGAGATGGCTAGAATTACTAAAAGATTATGATGTGGACATTTTGTACCATCCTGGTAAAGCTAATGTTGTTGCTGATGCACTTAGCCGAAAGTCCATGGGAAGTCTAAGCCATGTTGAGGCTGATAAGGTTGAAATGACAAAAGACCTGTGCCAGCTAGCTAGTTTGCAGGTGCAATTGGTAGATACAGAGGATGGAGGTGTAATTGTTCAAAATACAGTAGAATCTTCCATTGTTAATGAAGTAAAAGAGCGACAGCGCGAGGATCCTGAGCTTAGGACACTGAGGGAAGCATTTCACAACAAAAACATCCTCCATTTGAGCTGACTGGAGAGGGAGTCCTTAGGTACCAAGGCCGCTTATGTGTTCCAAATATTGGAGGACTCCGTGCCAGGATTCTTTCTGAGGCCCATTATTCTAGATATTCAACCCACCCTGGAGCAACAAAAATGTATCGGGACCTTCGACAAATCTATTGGTGGAATGGCATGAAAAGGGATATTGCAGAGATGGTAGCCCAATGTCCCAATTGTCAGCAAGTTAAAGCAGAACATCAGAGACCTGGAGGCCTAGCTCAGTATATTTAGCTTCCGCTATGGAAATGAGACATGATAAATATGGACTTCATCACGGGTTTGCCTCGTACTCCACGCAGGTATGATTCTATTTGGGTAATTATTGATAGGTTGACAAAATCTGCTCATTCTTGCCAGTAAGAATGACATATTCAGCGGAGGATTATGCTAAGCTTTACATTCAAGAGATTGTTCGCCTTCATGGAGTTCCATTATCTATTATATCTAATCGAGGGGCTCAATTTATGGCTCATTTTTGGAAGTGTTTTCAGAAGGGTTTGGGCACTCAGGTGAATCTCAGCACCGCTTTTCATCCACAAACTGATGGGCAAGCAGAGCGTACCATCCAGACCGTCGAGGATATGTTACGTGCTTGTGTGCTGGACTTTGAAGGAAGCTGGGATGACCATCTACCTCTTATTGAGTTTGCTTATAATAATAGCTTCCAAGCTAGTATTCAAATGGCGCCTTATCAAGCACTATATGGGCGAAGATGTAGGTCGCCGACCGGTTGGTTTTAGGTTGGGGAGGCAAAATTGCTAGGCCCTAATCTAGTTCAGCAAGCGATGGACAAAGTGAGACTTATTAGAGACCGATTGCAAACTGCCCAGAGTCGACAAAAGTCTTATACAGATGTTTGATGACGAGACTTAGAATTTGATATAGAAGATTGGGTTTTCTTGAAGGTATCACCCATGATGGGAATCATGCGGTTTTGGAAGACAGGAAAGTTCAGTCCTAGATATGTTAGACCGTATAAGATTATTCGAAACATTGGCAAGGTCGCATACGAGCTTGATTTGCCTTTAGAATTGGGGGCTGTCCATCCGGTGTTTCATGTATCGATGTTGCGGAAGTGCATTGGAGATCCATCGCGTATTACCCACATTGAAAATGTCCACATTGATAAAAACTTGTCTTATGATAAGGTGCCAGTGGCTATTTTAGACCGACAAGTGAGAAAGCTTCGGAATAAAGAAGTGGCCTCCGTGAAAGTATTGTAGCGGAACAACAATATTGAGGAAATGACTTGGGAAGCAGAAGAGGAAATGAAGAAGAAGCACCCTCAGCTATTTACAAATTAAGGTGAGTAATATTTTAAAAGTTGGCAGTCATCTTTCTACAATAACTTAAGTTTTAAATGAGTTGGGGGTATACTTTATATGGATCGTCAGGAGATAGCTATACAAAGCTTATAATTAGAATTTTCTTTTTCTTTCAAAGTTGATTTATGAATTAGAGGAATAAAAGGTATATCCCCAAAAGTCACATTTCAATAGTTAATAGTGCAACCAAGCCGTTGTTTAGATACATTCGCGGCCGAATGTTCTTAAGGGGGGGGGGAGACTGTGAAACCCCGTATTCCTCATCTTCTATGTATATATAGGGTGGTGTGTCATATAAGACATACATGAATTTGGATAGAACCTAAGGATAATAAGGCTGTCAATAAGTGGTAATTTCAAGGACCTAAAGTTTTAAGCCAAAGGAATACCCTAAATGCACATTCGGGATTAAAGAAATGACCCAAGTGGCACCTCGCCCTTTTCGGAAGGTCTAAATTAGGTTCCACTTTTCAGATGGAATTAAAAGTTTATAATTTGCTTATAATGGATTTCTTTAAGTTATTTTAATAGCACAAAGGACATACATTAAGTTTTGGAATCAAGAAAGTTGCAAAATAAAGGTTGGCCAAAGTTACCGTAAGTTTCTTTGAGAAATCCTTCTTAAATTTGGGTCAAATGTATCAGGTCCTATCTCCCAAACTATAAGAAGTTAGAAGGTTCATGACCTATCAAATTGAAGATCTATGAGTCTAGTTTTCAACGCACAAAACCGCGTATCAAACCGACCTCAGAATAAAGAGTTATGACCGTGTTATCGAGACTGCCCGAGCTGAAAACCGGGTCATGGGTCGGGTTGACCCGACTTAATGTCGGCTATTTTGACACTTTAAAGCTCAAAATTAAGCCATTTTTGTCCCAAACCAGAGTGCAACTAAAGAGAAATCTCCCAAGGGTTCTCTAAGTGATTTAGGTAAGTGTTTCGCGTTTTTACCATTAAAATTCATCTCCGTGCCTAGAAATGCGTGCCTTATGCTTTGGAATTGTTTTTCCCTCGTATTAGCTGTGTTTAGAGCTATTTTTGGGCTGTAAAAAAAGTGGTGTTCTTGCTGGTATTGTTGGTTTGCAGCTGGTGTGTTTAGGTTATAATTGTGGAGCTCTTTTACGGTCATTTTTACGAATTTTCACTGCGTAAATGCTCCTTGCTGAATCTGGTCATTAATGCTGAATTTTTGACTGTTTATAGGTGTCTTTTAAGCTTGCATATATATAGTCTTGCGAAGCTTAGGACGTAAGGAACAACTTTCGTGAAGGAACTTTTGGCAATCGAACGTTCGTTGGAGAGGTATGTTAAGGCTAAGCTCCGTCCCTCCTTTTAGCACGAAATCTGGGAAGTTTCCCAAAACGTCAAATGTGATATCTTACTATTCTGTTGCTAGAAAGACCTTCTGTGAAAGGCACTGGTATTACAGCTGGGTTACTTTCACGATGGTATTAGGTTGAAATTCCATTCATTCGCTTAAACTGGACATTCAATTTCTATATATCATTTTGTCGGTTTCCCGGTTACCTATTCACATGTCCAAGGTGTTTCTCTTCTTGGTGTAGTGTCATTAAAATAAATGTAGAATGCAAAAGGAATGTAGTATTTAAAAAGCAATCCTTCTTCCATAAAAAAATATATAATTGAAGAATTTGACCAGTAACGCGATGGTTTCCAATATTCCCCAGTGAAATGCTCCCGTCTAAACTACTAAGGCACTTGATCCTATTTAAATACATTCTTTTACTAATTGACATGGGACCAAATATAATCATTATGTAAAGCACCTTTATGAACATTTTCAAAGTTAAGGCTTCACTCTAAATGTTGGGTTAAATTCCCAAACTTGTTAAAAAGACAGGTATGATCCTATGAGCCAAGATTGGCTGAATGACAATGATTATGATGCTATGAGAATAAGTGTATAGATGATCCAAGATTGGCTAAGTTCTTGCTATGAATTACTATGTGCATTCAACATTCATATCATACATTGCACGTTATGCATGGACTTCGAGCTATAATCGAAGGTATGGGGCCTATTTGCCCAACTATATATATGTATATGGTACAGATGGCCACAGGTTGGCAGATATGATGCCGGTTAGCTACCGGAAGGGACCACCAGTGCTAGCATTTGGTTGGGCATGTCATGCATTTGCATCTATATATATGTATTCACGACATACGATACCCGAGCATACCATGCATTTTTTTTATTACTAGGAGGTGGCTTATTGACCATTAAGGCTACTTGAGTTTTAGTTACAGGTGGTATTTCTATTAACCTTTTTACTATGGTTATCCATGATTTTACTTCCTGCCTTACATACCAGTACAAGTTTATTCATACTGACGTCCCTTTGCCTGGTGATGCTGCATTTTATTTCGTGGGTGCAGGTTCAGGTAAGGACTCCGATTGACCCCTCCACTAGGAGCCCAGGTCAGCTGTGAGTTGGTAAGCTCCACCTCTTCCTGGAGCTTTCACAGGATACTTGTTTTTTGTTGAACAGCTGGGTATAGTCGGGGCCCTGTCCCGACAGTATTAGTAGTTCTCTTAGAGGCTATTGTGGACATGTTATTGTGGGCTAGTCCTTTTGTTCCCTTCAGTCTCTGGTCATAAGATTAGCATGTATATATAGTGTGTGTCTGTACCTCTGTTGTGGCAGCCTTGCCGGCTAGCTAGTACTTTATTATTTTGGCTTACTTCTCTTAATGTACATAATTTGTTGTTGACTAGGTCATGATCTTAATGGTCCCGACTTAGTTTCTTGTTTTTTTAAACATTATGCTGCCCAATTTTCTTCTGGTCCAAAGTTTAGTTAACTAGTATGTTTAGTGGCTTACCCGGCCAATAACGGTATCGGGTGCCAGTCGCGCCTCCCCTCTTTTTGGGGCGTGACATCAGCCTTCAAGATTGTGATAATTTGGAGTATTGTAGAAGGGGAAAAGGCTTGGATTTGAGTTGATTGAGACTTCAATTAGGACAAATGGACTTCAAACATTTTGTTAAGTATGATTGAACCTTGTATTATCCTATACATGTGGATTTGTGTGATTTGTGGCATGAAACGGGATAGAATTATACTATTATAGGCTTTGATCATGGTATTTTATATTGGATTATTGTAAATGTTCTGGATCCTTGACTTGTGAAATAGTTGTGGGATTGTGAATGCATGTGAAATTGCGGATTATCCAATTTTTGATTGATTTGTCTATTGATTGAATTAAGTGGACCCTAACCCTTGTTAAGTTTATTGAACTTAGAATTTCTTTTCCAATGTGAAACTCTGGGATTAGTGAACTATTCTAATGGATATAATTTGAGTAATGGGGAGATGGAAATGATAACATGTATGACTTGAATTTTAAGACAATATCCATTTTAGTTGACTTAGACTTGTGAGATAATTTTATGAAATGAGCTTGTGATGCCATTGTTGATAATGTGAAAGTGTTTATGATGTTTTGATTGTTTAACTTTGAATTATATTACATGGAATTATCTATTGAATCTCTTATGTGAAATGTTGAGATAAATGTGTACAATGAGATATTTTGGAAATTATGAAACTAATTGCTTATGAAGTAAGATGTCTTGAGATATGATGACTAAGGGTAATTGAAAGAGTTGAACTATATTATACTGTGAGTATTACGTAATGCATTAATAATGACTCAAATGTTGGAAGACAATGAAATGATTGATCAATTGTGAATAAATGATGCAATATGGAAATCTTGCCTATTTCTATATGCGTGAAAGTAATTGTTATACCATGATGACATGAATTACTTGATTCTCCATTGTGATGACAAGTTGATGTAAAATGGTTCCGGCTAATTGATGATGATATTTGAGTATATGTTTATGAGTAAATGAACTGTGTGGATATCTTGTATGCACTCATCATTATTAAAGTGATACTTGTGATATGATGATATTGAGATTGTGTGCATTACATTCATTTGTTATTTATGCATTGATACTTGTGATGACTATGATCGAGAGCTGAATAAGGTAACATGTGGATTGGTGGCCGAGGTCCTTATCGATCAATGATTATCAGAGGTTTTTACCAGCGAGTGGAGGTAATATGCCGATGATTATTTTGTGGCCCATATCATTTTTGGATGGGTAAGCATTGGACGAGGTCATTGCCAGCAATGTTCACAGATAAATGGTCCTTAAGTGGCCGTTATGGGTTCAATATGAGTTTATCAGCAAATGTGTATCATAGGATAGACATGCATCACAATTATTTGACATTGCATCGCATTATTTACATCTCATGGCATTTACTTCATCTCATATCATTTCTTCTTTGATATTATCATATGTTTTGCTTATGATATTGAATATCTATTGTACCATTTTTGTCACGACCCGAGACTAGGGTCTAGATGTGACATGGCGAATAGGAACTCGAGAGTCCCTAAACAAGCCTCGAAGTATCCAAATTCACATGATCGGTTCGGAAGCATAATAAATAATAATCACATAATACTAAGGGATGGGTAAGTAGGACACACGCTATGGGGACATCGAGGAGAAAGGGATTCACGTGGATTCACATAGCACATAGCATACAAGAACTAAGGGGCGGGTAAGTTGGATTCACGCTATGGGGGCAAACGGGACTTAGGACCTTCCAGATTTCCACACCAAACATGCAAACATAACATATGACCGTAATCGACCCATAATAGCCATTTCAAAAAGGTAACCAATAACATAAGCTCCAAATACATCACATAGTACATATATATATATATATATAAAATCTACGGGAGTTTACAAGATGTCCAACAATGCCTCTAGTCATAAGATGGAACGAGGGGCCAAGACATGTCCCAGGCTCACCCTCAAATAAGAAAGTAGACATAGGATAACATATATAGAGGAAGGTGACTTGTCCTTGGAAGATGGGACTCACCACAAGTTCAACCTTCGAAATTCGTGCTATTCATCAAACGGTGGATAGTCGTAGCGCTCGGCCCCTACATGGTAAAATCATGTAGGCATAGAGTATGCGTTAGTACGTTTGAATGTACTAAGTATGCGGGCATGCAATGCATATGACTATCAAACCTGCATTTCAATATTAGATGACAAGGGCACATAATATAGGAAGAAGTATATATCCAAGTAAATAGTATACAATATGCATGAAAATCATGATGCATGAATGCAATGATGTTCATATTTAACGGGGATGTGACCTCAACTGACAAGAGTAAGACTAAGTGGGCTAGTGCTTGGAATCCCGATGAAATCCCCTCACCGGCATAGAGTTGGTCTACTTGCCAAAGGTAAACCATACTTCACCTTACGGGAACATATCCCATTTCGAATGAAGTAACCCCCTTACGGTAACATATCCTAGTTCGGAAAGGAATTCTCATATCATATCCTAATACTTCACCTTACGGGAACATATCCCATTTCATACGAAGCAACCTTCCTTACGGGAACATATCCCATTTCGGATAGGATTCTCATAATATATGTTAGGCATATAGTTCGAGAAAGGGAAAGGACCCTTGAGGATAGCCTTGACGCCCCCAATCCATCGATGCTAAGTCAACATCCCACGAGAATACATATAGTATATATATATACATGCTTTTAAAAGATACAACATTCATTTCAAAACCGTTCAATGCACATTTAGGCTCAAATACCAAATCATAGCTCATAGTTATAATGTTCATGCATAGGACTAGCTCGATTACAAATACGGAATGGTGCAAGAACCCAAATTGCTCAAAAGCCATAATCATTAACATATATGTGATCACATTCTTGTCATAACCAACATCTTATCAAAATCATTTCATAAAACATAATTGGGCTTAACCCACTTCATAATTTTCATAAAGATCAATGTTGATGAATGCAAGTACAATGCATGATGTGAGAATAACATGGGTAACATAGATTCAACTAAAATCAACATTATAATATGAAATTGAGTAAATCCATAATTAAATCAACATCTAAATCATAATATAAATCACCCATGCATAAAATCAACTTTAAAGGGGACATGTATGTTCATAACTTCATAACTCAATGTAAATCATCATCATAGGGATTAAAGTAAATTAAAATAATAGGTAAAGTACAACCCTCACATCAATTGGATTAATAAGATCAAATAATGAAAAATCACATTTAAAGTAAACTAAAATTCATGAAATTAGTTGAAAGGAATTTTGGGTCTTCTTGGTTGAAAGGGACGAGAATCAATTCCACATACCTTGATTAGGAAGATGAATTTGAGAAGAATTTAACTTGAAGTTGAATTCCCCAATTGAACCCTAGCTTGAGTCAGAGAAGAACATAGAGAGGATCTTAGGAATTGATTTTAGTGTGAGAGTGTTTCTAATGAGAATTAATTAGAATAGAAGGGAATCAGCTGATCTAGGGGGTTTAGGGTAGGCAAAAGGTCATGATACACAATTAAAATGGACCGTAATTACCTAAACGCCATTAAGGAAACGGATGGAAAAGTGGGCTGTCAAGGCTACACGAGCGCCTACACGATTTGTGAGTCGTTTCATGACCCGTGAACAGTGCCCGCGAGGTGACACTTAAACAAATTTTGTGGTGCTCAACACTTAGAATTTTTCCGAAACAAAGGGGTGCCATACAGACAGCTAAACGGCCCGTGTGACGCAACACAGGTTGTGTCAAGAGCCGTGTGACGGCACTTAGAAAATTCTTGCACGAAAACGTTACGAGACAGTAATTTTGTACTTTAAAAAATTTCACATTATGAGCCATACAGTCGGCCATACGGCCCGTGACACACCATACGGACCGTGTGGGTGGCCGTGTGCTCCCACATAGTCCGAAATTCCCTGTCGACTTCCCGTAATCGAAATTATGGCCAAGTACCTCTCCACTAAAGGCCACACGGTCCGTGTGGCTTCACACTGGCCGTGTGGGGCTCCGATGGAGCGACACTTGGTCAAATTTTCTCCCGGGCCAATGTTATTAGATTCGATAAAATTATTCAAAAAACCAGGGTCCTTACATCATCTCCCCCTTGGGAACATTCGTCCCCAAATGTGCAACGACAAGGCTTGAGAGCTTGACTTAAGACATGAAACATCCAAACACAAGGTATAATGCATAGTTCATCGCTTGAAAAAATCATAAAGTCTTTAAAACCCATTTCAAATGTATTCAAATCATTCAAACATCAAACAAAAAATCATTTTTGTGCACATGCATGCATGTCATGTCATGAGACTCAAGAGTGAAAGAATTAGGACTATTCAGAAGTGGATAAACCTAGTACCTTAGGCTTGAGTAGATTGAAAAAGATGGGGATATCGCTTCATCATGTCCAATTCCGCCTCCCAAGTAGCACTCTCCACGTGATGATTTCTCCAAAGTACCTTCACCAAAGCCACATACTTGTTATGAAGCCGCTTCACTTGCCTATCCAAAATCTCCACCAGGACTTCCTCATAAGATAGGTTCTCTTCAATCTTGATTCCTTCCAAAGGCACAATGGTTCTAGGATCGCCAACTAATTTCCTTAACATGGACACATGGAAGACCGCGTATATGGAACTCAAGTCCGAAGGCAACTCTAGCCTATAAGCCACGTTCCCGATCCGCTTAATGATCTCATAAGGGCCAACATACCGGGGGCTTAGCTTGCCCGTCTTACCAAAACGCATCACATCCTTCATAGGCGAAACCTTCACATATACCCAATCATTAACATGAAACTCAAGATCCCTCCTCCTAACATTTGAATAGGACTTTTGGCAACTTTGTGCCGTCTTCAACCTTTCTCTAATTACTTTCACTTTTTCCATAGCCTCCAACACCAAATCTGGGCCAATCAATGCCATCTCTTCCAACTCAAATCACCCCACCGGTGACCTACACCTCCTCCCATACAAGGCCTTAAATGGTGTCATACCAATGCTAGCATGGAAGCTATTATTGTAGGCAAATTCAATAAGGGGAAGGTGATCATCCCAGTTACCTTTAAACTCCAACACACAAGCCCTCAACATATCCTCTAAGGTTTGAATAGTCCGCTCAGCTTGCCCATCGATTTGAGGATGACGGTGCTCAACTTAATCTTAGTTCCAAGTCCCTTCTGAAATGATCTTCAAAAGTGGGAAGTGAATTGGGTGCCACGATCCAGTACGATAGATCTAGGAACACCATGCAGTCTCACCAATTCTTGGATGTACAACCTTGCATACTCCTCGACGCTATCAATAGTCTTGACTGGTAGGAAGTGAGCTGACTTGGTCATCCGGTCTACGATGACCCAAATGGAGTCGAATTGCCTTCGGGTCCGAGGCAAACCAACCCCAAAGTCCATGTTCACATCTTACCACTTCCATATGGGAATCTCAATATTTTGAGCCAAGCCACCGGGCCTTTGGTGATCTACCTTCACTTGTTGACAACTTTGACATTCGGATACGAACTTAGCTATGTCCTTCTTCATACCATGCCACCAATATACTTATTTTAAATTTCCGATATATTTTAGTAGACACCGGGTGAATAGAATAATGAGAATTGTGAGCCTCACTTATGATCACTCTTCTAAGATCATCCACATCCGGAACACAAAGCCAGTCTTGGTACCGGAGCACACCATCTCCCCCTTGGGAGAACACCTCGATCTCTTTTTCAGCAACCAACTTCTTCAATTTAAGTAATGATGGGTCTACATCTTGCTTAGCTTTTACATCAACCAGCACGGAAGATTTTGCCCTGCTTTGAACATAGATACCACCATCGCTCGAGTCGGCCAACTTGACACCCAACCTAGGCAACCGTTGAACATCCCTTGCTAACTCCTTCCTTTCCTCTCCAACATGTGTCACACTTTCCATAGATAACCTACTGAGAGCATCGGTTACAATATTGGCCTTGTCGGGATGATATTGAACACTCATGTCATAATCCTTTAGGAGTTCTAACCATCTCCTTTGCCTCAAATTAAGATCCCTTTGAGTGAATACATATTGCAAACTCTTAATGATCGGTGAACACATCAACATGAACCCTATATGAATAGTGTCTCCAAATCTTCAAGGCAAAGACTACCGCTACTAACTCAAGATCATGTATTGGTAATTACGTTCATGCACCTTCAATTGCCTTGATGCATACGCTATTACCTTACCATGTTACATAAGCACACAACCCAACCCAATCCGCGAGGCATCACAATACACCACGAATCCCTCAAAATCGTTTGGTAAAGTCAAGACAGGAGCTAACATAAGCCGACCCTTCAAGGTTTGGAAACTCTATTCTCATTCATCCGACCACACAAACTTAGCCTTCTTTTGGGTCAATTTAGTCAACGGAGATGCAATAGATGAGAACCCTTCAACGAACCTGCTATAATATCCAGCCAACCTTTGAAAGCTTTAAATATTTAAAGGAGTTAATGGTCTGAGCCAATTCTTCATGGCCTCGGTCTTCTTCGGATCCACCTTGATACCATCACCGAACACCACATGACCAAGGAAAGCTACTTCACCCAACCAAAATTCACATTTGCTAAACTTGGCATACAATATCTTCTCTCTCAAGGTTTGTAGAACCATTCTCAAATGATCCCTGTGCTCTTTCTCACTTCGGGAGTAAATGAGAATGTCATCAATGAAGACCACCATAAAATTGTCAAGGAATGGCTTAAACACCCAATTCATCAGATCCATGAACATGGACAGAGCATTGGTTTAGCCAAAACAACATCACCACAAACTCAAAGTGCCCATACCTTGTCCGAAAGGCTATCTTAGGAATGTCACACTCCCTAACGTTCAACTGATGATACCCAAAACATAGATCAATCTTTGAGAAATAAGTAGCCCCTTGAAGCTAGTCGAACAAGTCATCAATCCTGCACAGCGGATACTTATTCTTAACGGTCACCTTATTCAGTTGCCTATAATCAATACACATCCGAAGAGATCTATCCTTCTTTCTTACAAACAACACTGGAGCACCCCATGGCGATATACTAGGCCTAATGAAGCCCTTCTCCAACAAATCCTTCAATCTCTCTTTTGACCTTTTCAACTCCACTCGCGTCATACGATAAGGAGGAATGAGATAGGCTGAGTATCCGGAAGAAGATCTATGCCGAAGTCTACCTCCCTTTCAGGAGAACACATCAAAAAACTCATTCACCATAGGTACTGACTCAAGAGTAGGTGATTCAGACTCCATATCCTTGACCTTGACAATATGATAAATGCACCCCTTGGAAATCATTTTCCGTGCCTTGAGGTAGGAGATAAACCGACCTTTAATAGAGGAGTCACTACCCTTCCATTCAAGAACGGGTTCATTGGGAGGTTGGAACTTGACCTTATGGGTTCTACAATCTATAGAGACATATGATGCATGCAACCAATCCATCCCAAGAATCATGTCAAAATCAAACATCTCAAGTTCCACAAGGTCACACGGGAAAACTTTGTACAACACAAAAACCAGACAACCATGATAGACTCTATGTGCAATAACAGATTCACCCACAGGAGTATAAACTAAGGAAAGATCCTTCAAAATCTTAGGACTCAAACCAAATTGAATAGCCAACAGAGGAGTAACATTTGCGCCCGAGTTAAGCAAAACATAAGCATCAAAATTAAAGACTTTAATATACCAATCATGACATCCGGAGCTTCCTCTATATCCTAACAAGCATGGAGTGCATAGAACTGTTGTTTCTTAGGGAACACCTTGGGGAGCTCTTTTTTGGCCTTGTCCGTCTTGAGCCACCTGACCTTGGCCTCTACGAGCATTCTTAGGACAATCAACAACCTTGTGGTTTTTGTCACCACACCCATAGAAAACACCCAAGTCCCTCCAACAAACTCCCGTGTGGGGCTTCCCACATTTTTTACATAAAAGATACCCCTGTCCACCGCCAAATGGCGCCCTAAAAGGAGGTACCCGAGCATTAGCGACCTGAGTACGAGAACCTTGGCCCTGCTAGAAGCGACCAAAGCTAGAACTTTGAGAACCAGAGAATCCACCATCAAAATGGGCCCTCTTAGGATCTTGTACCCTTCTCTCCTTGAGTTTTTCCCCTTCGATATGTTCAACATGCACCATGAGTCTAGAAATCTTCATATCCCGTATGAGCATAGCAGTATATTCTTTTACAAGCAAATCAGAGATACTAGAAACACACTTGTGCATCCTTTCACGAGGGTCAACCACAAGTGATGGAGCATACTTGGAGAGCTTTGTGAATTTGAGGGCATAGTCCCTCACACTCATACCTCCTTGCTTGATGTTGATAAATTCAGTCATCTTGGACTCCCTAAGCTCAAGTGGAAAGAAGCGATCCAGGAACACAAGTCTGAACGCTTCCCAATTGACATCACTATCGCAAACCTCTCCATAGACCATTGGGTATACAACACCTGAGCCGCATCTTTAAGTTGGTAGGCAACCAATTTATACTTCTCCTCAGAAGTGACACCCATAATATTCAAGATCTTGGTGAGCTCATCAATGAACTCCTGAGCATCCTCATCAGCCTTCGACCCATGGAACTCTAGAGGATTCATCCGGGTGAAATTCCTCACCCTAGAAGCTGGCATAGGATCCCGTGGAAGGTTAGCTTGCCTTGTTTGAGATGTCACCACCTGGGAAAGCATGGCAAAGGATGTACAAAATTCACCATTTGAGATGGGTTCATTTATAGGCTCTTGAGGTGCCTGATCCTCATTAGCCAAGTCGACCTTGGTGGGAGGGGTCTTCCTCGAGGCATCTTCTGAAATAGAGCAATGACACCATCAAGATAAGAAGACCAAATATATGAGTCATAGCACGACATAAGGCATGAAGAAGTGAGGCAATTCCTAGAACGTCTCCGTAGCCTTCCACTCATAGGCATAGTGCACTTCAAACCCATGAATAGGACACTACTTAACGTGGCATGTTGAACTCCGAGGACCATGTATAAACCTAGGGCTCTGATACCATCTTTTGTCATGACCCGAGACTAGGGTCTAGATGTGACACTCCGAACGGGAACTTGAGAGTCCCCAAACAAGCTTCGAAGTATCCGAATCTACATCATAGGTTTGGAAACACAATCAAATAATAATCACATAATACTAAGGGATGGGTAAGTAGGACTCACGCTATGGGGACATCGAGGGGAAAGGGATTCACATAGCACATAACATACAAGAACTAAGGGGAAGGTAAGTAGGACTCACACTATGGGGGCAACCGCGACTTAGGACCTTCCATATTTTCATACCAAACATGCAAACATGACATATGACCGTAATCAACCCATAATAGCCATTTCAAAAAGGTAACCAATAAATAAGCTCCGAATACATCATATAGCATACATATATATATATAATCTACAGAAGTTTACAAGATGTCCAATAATGCCTCTAGTCATAAGATGGCACGGGGGCCAAGACATGTCCTAGGTTCACCCTCAAATAAGAAAGTGACATAGGATAACATATATAGAGGAAGGTGGCTTGTCCTTGGAAAATGGGACTCACCACAAGTTCAACTTTCGAAATTCATGCTATTCGTCAAATGGTGGATAATCGTAGCGCTCGGCCCCTACATGGTAAAATCATGTAGGCATAGAGTATGTGTTAGTAAGTTTAAATGTACTAAGTTTGTGGGTATGTAATGCATATGATTTATCGAACCTGCATTTTAATATTAGATGACAAAGGCACATAATATAGGAAGAAGTATATATACAAGGGAATAGTATACAATATACCATGAAATTCATGATGCATGAATGCAATGACGTTCATATTTAGCGGGGATGTGACCTCAAATGACAAGAGTAGGACCAAGTGAGGTAGTACTTGGAATCCTGATGAAATCCTCTCACCGGTACAGAGTTGGTCTACTTGCCAAAGGTAAACCATACTTCACCTTACAAGAACATATCCCATTTCGTATGAAGCGGCCCCCTTACGGGAATATATCCCATTTCGGAAAGGATTTCTCATATCATATCATAATACTCCACCTTACGGGAATATATCCCATTTCGTATGAAGCAACCTTACTTCGGGAACATATCCCATTTTGGATAAGATTCTCAAAACATATGCTAGGAACATAGTTCGAGGAAAGGGAGAGGACCCTTGGGGATAACCCTGATGACCCCAATCTATCCGTGCTAAGTCAACATCCCATGAGAATACATATAGTATATATATATATATATGCTTTCAAAAGATACAACATTCATTTCAAAACTGTTCAATGCATATTTAGGCTCAAATGCTAAATCATAGCTCATAGTTATAACGTTCATGCGTAAGACTAGCTCGATTACAAATACGGAATGATGCAAGCACCCAAAATGCTCAAAATCCATAATCATTGACATATATGTGATCACATTCTTGTCATAACCAACATCTTATCAAAATAATTTTATAAGACATAATTGGGCTTAACCCACTTCGTAATTTCCATAAAGATCAATGTTCATGAATGCAAGTGCAATGAATGATTTGATAATAACATGGGTAACATAGATTCAACTAAAATCAACATTATAATATGAAATTGAGTAAATCTATAATTAAATCAATATCTAAATCATAATATAAATCATCCATGCATAAATCAACTTTAAAGGGGACATGCATGTTTATAACTTCATAACTCAATGCAAATCATCATAATTGGGAATAAAGTAAATTAAATTCATAGATAAAGTACAACCCTTACATCAATTGGATAAATTAGATCAAATAATGAAAACTCACAGCTAAAGTAAATTAAAATTCATGAAATCAATTGAAAGGATTTTTGGATTTTCTTGGTTGAAAGGGACAAGAATCAATCCCGCATACCTCGATTTGGAAGATGAATTTGAGAAGAATTTAACTTGAAGTTGAATTCCCCAATTGAACCCTAGATTGAGTCTTGAGAGAAGAACATAGATAGGATCTCATGTATTGATTTTAGTGTGAGATTGTTTCTAATGAGAGTGAATTAGAATAGAAGGGAATCAGCTGATCTAGGGGGGTTAGGATAGGCAAAAGGTCATAAAACACAATTAAAATGAACTATAATTACCTAAACACCTTAATAAAATGGATGGGAAAGTGGATCGTCAAGGCTACATGAGCGCCTACATGGTCCATGAGTCACTTCATGGCCCGTGAACAGTGCTCGTGAGGTGACATTTAAACACATTTTGTGGTTCTCAACAATTAGGATTTTTTCGAAGCAAAGGGGTGCCATACGAATGACTTCACGGCCCGTGTGACGCTATACTGGTCATGTCAAGAGCCGTGTGACGGCACTTAGAAAATTCTTGCACAAAAAAGTTACGAGATGGCAATTTTGTACTTAGAAAAATTTTACATTGCGAGCCATATGGTGGGCCACACGGAGCGTGACACACCACACGGACCGTGTGGGTGGCCATGTGCCCTCACTTAGTTCGAAATTCTCTGTCGACTTTTCGTAATTGAAATTATTGCCAAGTACCTCTCCACTGAATGCCACACGGTCAATATGGCTTCACACTGGCCGTGTGGGCTTCCCATGGAGCAACACTTCGTCAAATTTTCTCTCGGGCCAACGTTATGAGATCCAATAAAGTCATTCGAAAAATTTGGATCCTTAAAATTTTACTTTGTATATTTAGTTGGATATTTCGAGATATGATGCTACGTGATGAGTATATATTTATGTGATTTGTATATTGTATTGTGTTGGGACTTTACTGAGTGTCGGTATGTAGTTTTAAGATATATAGTTGAGTGTAAGTGTGTAGTTCGGCGCCTTTTGACATCGTCGAACCCTCATGCTTGACATCGTCGAACCCTCATGCTTGACCGACCTACTTAAGACTTTTCAAATGCCTCAAGCTTTCACTCTCCATATTCTTTCCTTTTCACTTCCTAAGCAAGCCAAACTTCCCTATAGTTTCTTTTTTTGCATTTTGCTTTAGATTGAGTGCATTCTATCAACAAAAATACTCTTTTGTATATTCTCATTGTAGTGTATCATCATTGAGATATGCTTTTAACCTTTGTTTTACTTTTTGATAATGATAGTGGTTGATAAGGCCATACCAAGGGTTTTGTGAGGTTGATAATGATAGTATGTGGTTAAAATCTTGTTGGAAAACATGTGCGTGATGTGTTGTAAAGATTCTAGAACCCTATGTTTTATTTGTACCTAGTTCATTTGGGTTTCTGATTCTTTTGAAAAATTGTGAAATCGATTGTGCATGTGTCATGGGCTAGGGATAGGGCTAGATTTTATAATTATGTCGCCCAACTATTGAATGATGTGGTGCATTGTCCCAATTTTGACCATGATGTTTTGCTAAATAGCATTTTGTTGGGAAATCGCCATGAATGTGTGACTGATTTGATTGAACATGTATATTTATTGAGGTTGTTGCTTTTGTGGGCTATGAGTTAAGTCTGAATAACCCCCAAATTCTTTTGAGCAACTTGAACTTTCCCGATGATAGATTGGGTAACGTCATTCTTAAGGGTAAGTCGTCGCTTGATTGAATTTTGCAGCCATAGTGATGATATGAGGGACGAAGTAGATCCTTAAGCATGTATTCGTGTTTTGATGGTGGGATAGTGTGTGATATTTCCCTTAATTTTGTGCAATCTGATCAAATTTTGACTTAGAGAGTATTGGCCTTGCCAGTCAATTTCGACGGCGGTCATTTTGACCCCCAAAGTGGACTCGGCGATGTGTTGAATTATTGCACACACCACAATTTCTCATTGAGTTTTAATGCTGAATTGTGTAACTTTTGTGATGGTATTTTCCACCATCGAATAAATTCAGTGGATTGTCAAATTTGCACATTCATCATCAAAAGTGACAGTGTTTAAAAGTTTGAAATAGGTGAAAAAATGCAACAATCTCTTCGATCGCCAAATTATTTCGGGCCATCGCCGAACTTGTTTGGCAAGAAAATGGACCTGTCCACCCTACATGCTTTTCTTATGTCTACTTTTGCATCTTACTCTCCTATGATTGATTCTCACACACATACTTGAGCTTGTTTTGTAATTATAGGCAAGCCAAAGGAAATAGTCACTCAAGAAGGATCCCCCCAGCCCGGGGAGTCATTATAGCCCTAGACCAGGCAGAGCAAAGACCTTGAAGACCTCATAAGGAAGTACGGGGAAAAGGCAAAGGGAAAGTGATTGAGCACAGGAAATCTGACAGTGATGATAAGGGTCTCTTAATGTGACAGGGATAATTTTGGAGGATGAGCAAAAGGGGTCCAAAACTCCAACACATGAACCTGCTTTGGTGCCGAGTCCTAAACCATGATAAAGTGAGGCTAGGTCCGAAAACCTTTATGAAACTTTCCTCTAGACATCCCAGAGAATCCAGGAGACAATAGCCCCGAGACATTTTAATAGGCTTAAAGTAGTGGAGCTCTATCCTATCCTAAGGGAGGGGAGGCCATTAACTGATGGGTCTTTGATCGATACCATGAGGTGTGGGGCACTCTAAAATTATAGTACTTTAGCACACCTTGGGACCCATACATTTCAAGCTAGGTTAGAGAGTTCTATAAGGCCTATGCCAAGGCCATTCCCTAAAGCAAAAGTCGGGTGAAGATTACTCTCAAACCTCTTGATGCTGTAGAGGTTCGTGGTATGCATGTCCCATGTAGTGAGACTGATATCAATGATGTTTTATGATGTACATTCTGACACTGAAACTACTTGGATGACGTGATAAAGTTGAAGACTTTTGATGACATTAAAGCTTGATTGGCCCTGTTGATTGGAAACCTAGCTCCTTAATGGTTGGAGGAAGGAGCAATCATAGAGAAGAAGGTAATGAACATCTCGACGAGATACTAGTTTGAATTAATTGACAACAACTTAATGCTATCTCAAAATGATTATATTCTCTGACATCTAAAGACGGCATTGGTTGGATGCATTATGGACCGCCAGATGTCGAATCTTGGTTCAATGATTGCCCTAGAGATCCTTACTAGAGCAAAGTAGGTACAAAACTCACTTCCATTCCCCAGCCTTATCATATCCTTATTCAGGTGAGTTGGATTTCCAATTAATAAAAAGACCAATGTGGAGATCACTCCATCAGCCTCTACTGATATCCAGCGAATAGAGGCTGAGTTTCAAAGGGACGAAGAGGATCGATCTAGGAAGAAGCTGATTGATAAAACACCGATGGTAGATGTTGAGGCCCTCAAGCTTAATGTTGCAAAGTTGGCAAACCGAGCTAGGTATAATTGCTTCCTCTCCCTCATTACCTTCCTTTTCTACTCCACTCCCTTTTGCAACTACACAATTTGAGCCTCAAGCTAAGGATGCCCAACCCCCAATCACAAAAGCTACTATTTTGAGCATTGGCTAATTATCCAAAGTGGCTAACAATCGTTCCACTCGGGTTGAATCTTCCTTGCCTAAGTTGATTGAGAGAGTTGTAGTTTCTTTAGTGGCCCACATATTGAGGCTGAAAATCAGCAAAGGAAGTTTATTGAGGCTTAGAAGCTGAGGATGGATCGGCTAGAGGTACTTCTTGAGGATCATGGGAAAGAATTGGCATGTTTGTCTAAGAGGGTGGCTACTATGGAAAAGAGAGAAAGTGGTAATGATGGCTCGTCAACCATAAAAGCTGACATTGTAAGTAAAGGTGGCATCTTTGAGGTCCACGAACATAAATTCTTTATGGAATGGATTAGAAGTGCTACCTAGAGTTGATATAAATGAGGTTCCCGAGGGCATGATGGGAATTGATGTTTCGGGTGAGGGCGATGAAGAAGTCAATGTGATAGGTACCCTAGAGACTAATGAAGAGCCCTTGAGAGATGAGCCAAGTTAGATGGAGCTTGAGGAGTTCAAGTGGTTGGAGCCAGAGATTATAGGACAATGTGACCATGGAGTTCATTAAGGACACATCCATGATTGGCACATCCAGTGCCAGTGATCTAGATCCCATGAGGCCGATGATTGACTTGAAGAGTGCACCAAAAGATATGGTCATTGATCCCCCCATAACCACTTCTTCAGCTCCACCACCACCACCACCACCACCACCACCACCACAACAGGATTGAGTTTGTTCAAGGGGATTATAATTATCACTCCTTCCTTTTATGCTTACTTGATGTTATTCTTGCACATTGAGGACAATGTTCTCTTTTTAGGAGGAGGTGAGCATTTAGAAGTTCCCAATATTTCATGATGATGACTGACTACTATTTTTGTTATGGTTTGGATGAGACAATGCTTACTTTAGTTTCTATTGATGGAAACTTGAGGCAATTTTTAATTTTGGGTTGTAAATATTCTTTTATTTTGGGTTGTAATAGATTAGTAATTATTTTAATTTTCTTTATTTTTTATTTGGATGAATGAATGATTGTGAATGGTGTCCTAATATTTGTGGAAACTCCGGGCATATGTGAAATACCATTCAAATGTGTTAATCGTATCTCTAATCCTTAGCAATTCGAGTATTGATAGTCCATATATTTGATTTGGATTCTCCCATGGACGAGGAATATGTACTAACTCACTAACTAGTCCTTCTCTTGAATAATCAATCCATGAATGGATTTGATATACTCGAGTTGACTATGTGAATATTAAGCTTGGATATGCAATGATTGTAAATTCATGAGTGTGTGTTGCTAATTTTTGAATGTGACTCCATTTTGCAAAGTAAGTTAGGAATTTTGTTGAAAGACAAGATTTGCAACATCTAGAACTTGCTCGATTTGTTTTGAGGAGTGATTTGGTTGATTCCGAGTTACAAAAGGACCTTAGGCCTTCTTTGGTTTTTTTTGGGTCCACCTTGACTATATAAGCCTCCAATGACATTGAATTTATCCCTTAGTGAACCCTTTTTGAGCCTTGATCCTTTATTGTGAAAGACAATCCCTTCTTGTTCCTCACCAATCCCTCCTTGAGCTTAATTGAGCAAAGTGATATCGAAGGGCCAAAGTTGGGGGTGTTGGTAGAAGAGGGGCATCTCTCACGTAAAAGTTGAGGAAAGAAAAAGAAAAAGTAAAATAAAAGAAAAGAGAGGAGTCCATGGATGATAAGAAAAAGGAAAAAAGATTCAAAAAGTGAAAAATGATGAGACGAAAAATAAATTGCTTGAAAAAGAGGACCCTCCAAAATTGTTGAAAGATTGTTACAAAAAAGGAGACACTTAGGATTGAAAATCAAGTGCAAAAAGATGTAAATTAGAAAAGAAAAAGAATGAGGATCAAAAGAGTCATGAGTGTGAGGAGTGAGTGTGGAGTTCATGGAGAGATGAGCCACTACTATCCATATGCTATCATACTCGTCCTTAACCGTAAATTACGACCCGAATAAATTCCTTTGGGATCCTAATCTGGATGAAATCTAGTGAACTCTGATTGAGAATAAGGAAAAGCCTATTGGTTGAAGCTTACATGCCATTTCTCATTTGGGAGAGTGATTGTTGAAGAGATCCTTGAAAATTGTGTCCTAATCTTGTGTGTATAGGATCTTCTTTGGCGTGAGGTCAAATGGTGAGGCTTTTAAACAATGATTAGCAGCTACATGAACAATTGTGAGCATAACCATGTCTTGAACACTCCGTAGTCACCTCTTAAGGCTTCAAAATCGCGTATGTGGTTTGTGGACGCTATGAGGATGGACTACAAATGTAGAATTATATGTGTTGCTCCCTGTGGCACTGTTTGCAAGCATTGAGTTGGATTAGTTGGCACTTGATTTGCTTGAGGACAAGCAAAAATGTAAGTTGGGGGTGTTGATAAGTCCATATGTTGGACTCTTTTTGGGCTTAAAATGTAAGGAAATGTTGTCCTCAATGTGCTATTCTATTTCATATGTTAACTAATATGCATGTGTTATGACAAGAATAAAGCTAAAAGTGCATGGATGAATAATACTCAACAAAGCAAGGAAATGGAGCGAAAATGCCTGAAAGGCGGTCAAAAGCGGGATCACCTATACATTCGACAGATCACCGAACATCACAAGAGACCACCTAATGTTGCAGCAACAAGTCCCAAGTCCATGACAGTAAGAAAACGCAAATGGATGTTCAGTGGATCACCAAACATGATTGGTGATGAACAAAGACGTCCCTTAATATTATAGAGGATGGAGACTTCAGAAAACACAAAAGAAGGCAAGCAAGTGCATATTCGGTGCATCGCCGGAGTGCTCGGCGATGGCGTCGAATGGTGAATTGGTGCATAAACTTTCATTAATTTGCATAGACTATACAAGTTTTTGACAAGGACATTCTACATAGCATTCCGTATTATATTTTACAGAGACCATAGGGAGAGAGAGAATAGAGTACATAGAAGTTTCTTGCTCAAGAAGTACAAGGGTTTTGGAGATTTCAAGCTTTAGAAAGAAGAAATTAGAGAGATTAGCTAGAGTAATTCACCTTTTTAAGTTATCTTACCCATGTACTCAGCTACTGATTATGGTATTAATTTTTTACTTTTGAACATGAGTAGCTAAAACTCCTATATTGGTGTGTGTGTAAATAATATTGGTTTTTGATTTATGATCTGGGCCTATGACATTTTGACTATATCGATGTTAATATGAGTGAATTTACTTTTATTGCTAAGTTTCATCTATAATGCTGAGCTTACAAACTTGGGATTTACTTTAGATCTCTGATTATTGCATTAATTTGAGTAATTAGAGTGTCCAATAGGTATAATAGCTGAAATCTTTTGGGGTTTCAGTTGAATGCCACAAACTTGGGTTCAATGGCTAAAGTATTAGGAGTTTCGCTATAATTTCTCAGGGCAGGTATGTCCTTGAGCGGATTTCATATGATGTCATAATAGATTCTTGTGAAACAGCTTCACTGGCGTAAATAAAGTGTTGATTATTAGCAACCTATCTTACTCACATACTTTTAATTGAATTAAGCAGGTGTTTAGACCCGATTAATTATATCTACTCCCATATTTGCACACCCCGACATCTCTTTCTATTGATTGTTAATTTGCAATTTAGAATTATTGTTAGCTGAATCTTAGGATTTATTTACTCACAACCCCCCATTTGACTCTACAAATGCCTAGTTTTAACGTGTTAATTCACCTCTTGAATGCCCATTCCCTATCAGATTCGACTCCAACTCTTGTTAGGTTATTATGCTGATAATGATCATCCCTATTTCCATTTGTGAAGTAGGTTTGGATGTCATCATGTATCCGTGTCTATTTGGCTAGGGTTATGGGTTGTGTTGCTTTTGCTACCCATGTGGAAGAAGGTATACTACTTGGTGAGATACAAAACCAATTCAATTATGTGTGACAACTATTCAATGAGACAAAAGTATAGACTATTCGAGTACAAATTTCTCGAAGAGTATGATGCATATTAGTGGTAAATCTTGTGGGTTCTTCTAATGTGGTACTGGTAATATATGAGGATAGAGATATTGGTCTTCGAGCATGAACACTAGTTTCTAAGAGGATATCAGTTGTTTCACTTACTAGAGTAGTGGAGTTTGACATTGCCATCACTTTTGGGGAGAACCAAAAGGTTGTTACTATGGACGCTTGAGTTTAGAATCGGTCATAAGGAAAGTCATAGTGGTGAATCTTTGAATAGATATTAATATATTTAAGTGTGGGTTTTACATCACAGATCTATACGGGGATTGGTGACTTCATTGTCAGCTAAGAGGAACGCATTGACATTGTGATTATAAGCATATCGACTAATGAGGTTTCGAGTAGTTCACTTGTATGATTGTAATTGGGAATGATAGAAGGATAGTGTAAGGACCTACTTGTGAGAAGTATGAAAGGTGCAAGAAATGAGTTCTAGAAATTTACTGAGTGTCAATTGTTACGAGGGGTCTTACGGGCCGTAAGTGGTGCTCGTGGGTCGAAGGTCTGATTTGGTAAAAATGATGAATTCTGAAGTTGGGTATATTACTTATCAGATGGCCTGTAAAATGACTTACAAGCCATAAGTCAGGTCTTAGAATGCAATTCAGAGAAAAGTTTCTGAGAGTCAGAAATGGCATCAGACGAGACCCTTGTCTACAACTTGTAAGTCGAACCACGACCCAAAAATGGGGACTTGTGGTCCTGTCTGGCAGAATTTTCATAGGGGAAAATTCGACCTTTCCTATTTTCTAATGCTTATACTATGTCATTTTGACCACAAGAGATCCCTTATCAACCTCTACAACCCTAATTCACTTCATTCCACCCCATTCCAAAATACTCTGTCCCTAAACATTCTCAAGCTTCTCCAAGGTTTCAAGCAAGAGGACCAAGCTAGGGTTTCAAATTCTTCTCCTCCAAATCAGATTTCCTCCATTAAAATCATATCAAGGCATGTGGGTCTTGATTGTGGAGTCCTTTCCTCCACAAGCTCAACCATTTCTCTTCCCTTTTATGTTTTCTCAAGTTATGCCAATACATGATGATTTTATGAATGCTTTTTACATAAAGATGATATGAAGTATTTTTTGTTGGTTTATCCTTATGCATCATTATGAAGTGAAAATATCATGTGAAATCTATGACTTATATGAGGGTTTGATGATGCCCTAACCAAGTCTTTACTATGTTTTGGTGGGTTCTTTGAATTATGAATAAGTGATTCTATTTTGTAACTCTCATGGTATATACTCATGATTTGCATGGGTTTTAAGTTATGTGTAGTACTCACCATGATTTTGAAATAAGATTTTGTGCCAAGCTTCTTTGATGTTAAAGGCCTTATGGAAAGATATGCGCATTATGAATGATATCGGTTGAAGGGCTATTATGGATGTTATGAAACATGAAAGTATTATGAAAGTCATGAAAGATATGAAAGTCATGAAGACCTATCTTTGATATATAAAGCTTTGGTTTTGAAGAGCTACTCTACGAAATTATTATGATATTATGATTAGAAGTATAATTTGAATATTCCTTGGGATTGTGACCTAGCACCAAGAGAGCCTTGGGTAGACAACCATTATCCCATAACTATGTTGCCACCATAGGTTTGTGAATTATCTAATGAATCCATATAGCTCATGTTACATGATTGTCCAAAAGGGGTGGTGTTCCCATATAACACATGTTAGTTAAATACCAAAATGGGTGGTATTCTCGTAAGCTTGTTATCCTAAGTTAACCAAAATGTGTGGTGTTCCTGTATGGTGTTATGAAGCACTTTTCAAAATGGGGGAGTTCTCATAAGGTGAGTGTTTTATTTACCCTGGCAAAGCAGATCATTCCTAGTCCAGTGTGGAGTGAACATCGGGATTCCAAGTAGTAGCTCGCTTGGTCTTATATGTCGGTTATGGTCCCTTCCTATCTATGCATGATATGTTATATGTTTTGATGATTTCTCATGCATAATTTGACTAAGGCATTGAGCATTCATGATATATTGAGCTTATATCTATTGATTATGAATATGCATATTGCTTAATTATGGCTTATGTTCCTTGTTGCATTGCACCCCCCACACTTAGTACATTCCAAGTACTAACGCATACTTTTGCCTACATGATCTAAACATGTAGGGACCGCAGCTCCTATCCATCCTCCTCCTCCATGTGGCTAGAAGGTTCGAATGAAGATTTACTATTGGTGAATCCTCCACTTTCGAGGACAATATCTATTACTTTCATACTTTTAATTAGGCTTATCTACTTTTGGATACTGTCTTTTGAGGGTGAGTCTAGGAGATGTCTTGGCCCCCAATTTATTCATGATTAGAGGTGTTAATGGATATGGTTTTAGGATATGTACTTATGAGCTTGATTCGTTATGCTTTGTAATTATGAAAGACTATGACACTAGTCCCATGCTCCCTTCTATGTGGTATTTGCCCATTATGTTATTGTGATGGAAGTCCCAAGTCCCTATTTCCCCCACAGTGTGAGTCATCCTTACTCGCCCCTTAGACTTATTTGCTATGTGATTCATGCTTATCCTTTTCCCTACAATATCTCCATAGCGTGAGTCCAAACTCTTGTATCCCTAGAATTATTTGCTATTGGTTTATTGATTATTTAAGCTTCTGCAACCAAGGATGTGCTATGCATGCTTAAGAGGCTTAGTTGGGGTTTTTTCGAGTTCCCCATTCGCTGTGTTATGCCTAGTCCCTAGGCTTGGGTTGTGACAAAAATCACACGTGGGTAATTGGTTGAGTTAGTAAATTCTTCTGGTATAAATTGGTATTGGATTACCATATCAACTATAAGATTAGTTTTATAGTGTGGCATGGCTGGGGTTACCTTGTTTGGCATATGGTCACACTTGTATCAGTAGGATTAAGAGACTATTGGGTAAGATATGAGAGAGAAGTCTATAGAAGTTGACTTAAGTGTGAGAATGGGTTTCTTTATCCCTTTTGATTCAGTGACGAGTATGACTTGGGTTGCTAATGACGGGCACAACAAGATATATGATGAAACAATTGATGATAAACTAGGGTGTGCAATCTCTAGAGATCTTCAAGGTATGTATTAATCCTGATTGAGAAGGGAATCAATTGCAAAGTATGAATTAGGATCAAAGATTTCATGGTAAGTTTGCATTCGTGATAGTTGATTTTGTTAAGGTATGGATTAGTCAGGTAATGAGATGATTGATTATGTTGGTTACTAAGCATTTTGAAGGGGATTTGAGCATAACTTCAATTATAGATTCTGTTACTTTTGATGGTGAAAGAACTTAATGAAGTTTTACTTAAGTAGTTTGATGTGAAGTAAAAGACAATTAGTTGTGGAATTTTTCTAAGAAATAATGACAAAAATAAACAGGTTAAGAGAGAGTACATAAGCTTTGGGAATCAAAGAGTTTGAGAATCTAAGATGGGACATGAGTATGGGTTAAGCATTCAAACATCGTTGCAGCATTGATGACAGATACAAGTTAAGAAAAGTGAAGGAGATTAGAAATCATGTATGGATCCAAGGTTCAGAGTTGCAAATTGTATAGATTTTCGCTTTGAGTTTGTGTGATAATGTGAAGTGGGATGACGCACCACAAGGCTATGAAAGATTATCAACTCCTTTTCAGAAAGTTTGGTTTGGGTTGAATGACAAACAGTGATATGTGAGAAATTCTGCATTTCATGTTAGGTTAGATTGTTCAATCATAATAGGTAACTTATGGAAGCACTGACTTATGATTTTATGTGTGCCATCAATGATTTTGGATTAGATATGGATACTACTTCATTGATGGAAGTTAATTTAGACTATCCTGATGCGTTATATTGATACTTAGTGGTAAATAAATATCATGACCCGAAATCCGAGTGTGGTGACACTCACCTAACCCACCAAGGCGAGTTAGCCCAAAACCTAAACAACTTTACATAATAATAAAAGTTGAAGATAAATAGTCTAATACGAAAGGTAAATATAAGAAATCAAAACTACAACCTTCCTAGAACTGGTTCACATATACAAGCTTCTAAATACAGAATACTCAAAAGAAAACACATGTACAAATGTCTAGTTCCCAAATAGAACAAAACATAATAATGGATTCCTCAAAGGTCCTGCTGAAGATATAAGTAGCTACCACATGAATGATCCAGAAGCTCGATTATGTAAGGAGAAATATCTAGCAAGAGGGACCAAACTCACAACCTACAAAAATGTAGCAAGGGATGAGCACCAAACAATAGGGTACTCAACCAAATGGAAGTAACCTAAAGTAAAGCAATGAAGAACACAAGTACTCCTTAACTCCCAAGCATAAACAGCCGAACTAAAATCTTGCACTCAAAAACGTCTCAGCATAACATAATATACAATTCACAATACTATAGATATACTCATCACCTGGCAGATAATTAGCCGTGTTCATGGTGTTCATTTTGTCTGAGTCAGTTTTAAAGACGTAAAATCACTATTTTTACTCCATTTTCAATATTTCTGCTTTGAGAGGCAATTTTTGAAGAGGATTTTATGAGAGATCTTTTGGGTAAGTGTTTCTAACATCGTTTGGATTAATTTTAATGGCTTTCATCTCTATTTTGTCTTGAATTTCATGATTTTGAATGTCCAAAATTAGGGATTTTTGGTCTAATATTTTGAAACTTTAGAGTGTTATTTCTCCTCTGATTTGAACTTGATTTTTGTAGGATTTTCACCCACGAACTCCAATTTTCCGTGTAGAACCTGATTTTAAAGTTAATTTCCAGATTTAGAATCTTCAATTTTTACCCTTTGTTGATCATTTTGCCCCTAAGCCTAATTAGTGCCAATATGGATATCAAAATACACCTCTTGATGCATAGTATCTATCTTTGATAATGGTTGATCGATTCAAGGATCATTTGGAGGCTTGATTTGATTGAGACTTATCTGAGTGTAGTTTCGGCATTGAGCTAGGTTCGGCTAACCTTTTTAGGATTACAATTGAGTTATTGATCATGTTTATGTGATAATTATGAGATCTAGACTGATTCATGAGTAATTGTGTTGATATAATGGAATATTAATGGAAATGTGGTCCCGGCTGAGCCAAATCATGAGTATATTGTGATCTATTAATTAATTGAGATGAATTCATGAGAATTGAGTTAGTCCTAGATATCGTTATGATATTATAAGACTTGAGACAACTTTTGAATTGTATTGTGTATAATTGATGATGGTTACGATAAAGTTGAGATTTATGAGATTACTTGGGTACTTGTGGAGCCCTATTTCAATGATATCTTAATATTGATTAGATGATAATGGTATGAGATAATGATAGTCTTGTGGTAATGGTTAATATATAGGGTATATGCCATTTGATAGGATGGTTATGCACATATCCTATACTGAATTGGGTGCATTGGCATGCACATAACCTATTCTTGATTTGATTACATTGGTATGCAAACATTTTATTAAAATGACTGGTTGCATTGGTATGCACACATGTTATACATGAATAGTTGCATTAGTATGAACCCATCTTATACATGACTAGTTTCATTGGTATAACATATCTAACTACATATGCACCATTTGGGATATTATGATATATGTTGAGACATTTCATTATATGGCATGTGATGCCTTGAGACGCTTCAATATGAGGCTCACAATGCCTTGAGATAATTTTGAATATGGCCTGTGATGGCTTGAGTGAGTACATAGCCTCGACACCCCCGTGTTCTATCTTATAGCTTCGACTTGATAGATGTGTACATTGGTCTTGCGACATCATCATTCCGCCTCATACATGACCAGCAGTGCTATTGTATTCATTCATAACATTGCATTAGATTGCATTGTTGACTATATTTTCTGTCTTTACTTATTCCTATTCATGTTTTTATTATATACTAACCCTTTTGGTGTAGATGATAAGATTCTTCATTATCACATACTTGTTTGATTTCTCTTACCCAGTCGGTTGAACCTACTGGGTACATTTCACTGTACTTACTCCTACTTTGTTTCCTCCTTGTAGATCGAGCATACAGACCCAGATCATGTAGTTGATTTATTCTACCAGAGTTTTACTTAGTCATTCAAATCTTAGCGGTAAAGCTCAGACTTCGAGTCACGATGGAATTTTGAGACTTTTTTTATTATCGTTCCTTTCAGACTATGTAATAGACATATCAGTTTTGTATTTCATTTTAAGATAATTGTATTTACTCTTGGTACTACTTTAGATGCTCTTGTACTCATGCCTCCTTGTTTTGGGATTTGCTTATGTTATGTTGTGAATTATTTCCACTGTACTTTATTTTCTATAGTTGCGATCTTATTTTGGGTTGTGACTAGTTTGGTATAAGAGGTCTAGGTTCATTAGGCTCATGAGTCAAGAATAGGGTTTCTAGTAGAGTCTCACTGATCAGTGTGTAGACATCCACACCCATCTTCACGAGGCTATGGGGCAGTTGATAGGAAAGACTTTCATATCTTGCTTCCATTCGTGCGTTTCTTTGTATTAGCCACTTTGAAATTGTCTAATCTATTCCTTCTGTGTAGATACCAATTACTCGATACCATCGATCAGTGGCAGAGCCCAAGGAGCTGACGTGGCTCCCACCGAGGATGAGGTAGAGTTCGTAATAGGGTCAGGGGCCACAGACACGTTAAAAGAGAAGCTCCGCCCCGAAGGTAGACTAGATCGACTTCTCTTGAGCCTGCTTATTCCCTAGAAGGTCCTACAGATCCTATTCCATCACCCTCAGCCCAGATGCCACACTCTCGATTCAAGAGTTACTCTTGAAAGTATTGGCTATATTAGAGGGAATACCTCCTGCCCCAGCTACTGTTGAGGTACCAATTTCTACATCACTAGTTGGTCCCTCTATAGCTCTATCTAAGCCAGCTATGATTAATGTGAGTCCATCTTCAGCCCAACAGATCCTCCTATGCCTGCTATGCTTCCACCTTAGACATCTCAATCGCATTTGGATTCTCAATTTCAGAGTTTGGATATTGCTCTATCTATTGCACCACCCTTATTTATGGTGCTATCATCTTCTACTAGCCTAGCTATGTCTATAGCGAAGCAAAAGAGCTTTTAGCGGTTTGTACGATTGGCTTCTCCGTAATTCTATAGCATCCCTGGTGATAGAGCCTACATTTTTCTGTCGGTGTGCCAGGACTTATTATGTAACCTGGCTATTCTTGAGTCGCATGGGGTCGCCTATACTTCTTACCAGCTCACTGGCCTCACCAAGGAGTAGTGGAGGTCAGTTATAGCTCGTTGACCTGTTGGATCTCCAGTTATGACATAGGATCAGTTTACAAGGGTATTCCTGGATAGGTTTGTGCCATATAGCCTTCGGGACAGTCGCCAGGATGAGTTCGATAGAATTTAGTAGGGTTCTATGTCAGCTTCGGACAATGAGTCTAGATTCCATACATTGTACAAATATGCTTTGTCTAGTATTCCTCCTGAGTTTGAGAGGATTCAATGATTTTCCAAGGGATTGACAGGGTATTTACAAGAGGCTATAAGTTCCTTGGTGTTGGATGGAGGCACTTTTCAGAATGTAGCGGATCACCCTGGTATGATAGAGCGCATCAGGTATGAGAGATAGGGTGGCAGGAATAGGTCCCCTCACCACAACAAGTTTAGTGGACATCCACTACATGACAGGGAATTTCAGAGGCAAGGCCATTAGGGCCAGTCCATGCAACCATTCCAGCTTCTGATAGTGTTGATAAGCCCTGATCCACTCAAGTGGACCGTGATAGTTCCTTCGGTGCATCCAGGCATGGTGGATTTTCAGGATAGCTATCTCATAGGTAAGAGACCAGGGTTATTTATTATTGTCATGAGAGTGAGCACTTAGCCCATCATTGTTCTCACTGTGCACCTCCTGCTCAAACTTCAAGCTCTCAGCCAGCTCATTCAACTCCAACATCGGCACCCAGGGACACACCCCAAGCTTTGAAGGGTGGTACCAAAGAGGGTCATAGTAGAGCGAGAGGTGGTGCTCGTAGTGGCCCATAGGCTAGTAGTAGGCATAAAGTTGTTATGCTGTCCCTGGTAGAGTTGAGACGAAGGCCTCTGATGCAGTTATCACAGGTATGGTTCTGGTGTGCCACTATTCAACTTTAGTTTTATTTGATCCAAGCTCTACTTATTCCTTTGTATCAACTTATTTTGCTTCTAATGTTAACATTATGTGTGAGCCGCTTGCTGAGCCTATTTGTCTTTCCACCCCAGTAGGTGAATCATTAGGAGTGAATTGGGTATATTGGGGTTATGTTGTGACTTTTAATAGGAGAGATACCGTTGCTGACTTGATATTGTTTGATATGGTTGACTTCGATGTGATATTGGGTGTAGATTAGTTATCATCTTATCATGCAATTCTTGATTGTCATGTGAAGACTGTGACCTTATCTCTCCCTGACTTGTCCCAGTTGGTGTGGATTAGAGCACTTAGCTCCTATCCAAAGGGTGTCATTTCTTATATGCATGCTTTTTGGTTGATGAAGAAGGGATACTTGGCATATTTGGGTCATGTTCGGGCCTGTTCTTAGGAGCGACCATTATTGAAGACTACCAGGGTCGCTAGAGAGTTTATGATTGTATTCCTGACTGACTTGCTTGGTGTTCCTCCAGATCGTGATATGGACTTTGCTATTGATGCAGAGCCAAGAACTAAGTCTATTTATTGCTCCTTATCATATGGCCCCAAGTAAATTGCAAGAGTTCAAGGAACAGTTGGAAGATTCATTAAAGAAGGGATTTATTCGTCCGAGTGTATCTCCCTGGGGTGCTCCTGTATTATTTGTGAAGAAGAAGGATAACACTATGTGTATGTGTATCGACTATCAATAGCTTAACAAAGTGATCATCAAGAACAAATATCCTTTGCCTCGCATTGATGATCCTTTTGACTAGTTACAGGGTGCCTCGATATTCTCCAAGATTGATTTGACATTTGGCTATCATCATTTAATAGTTTGGGAGTTTAATATCCCGAAAACAACCTTTAGGACCCATTATGAGCATTATGAGTTCGTACTCCTGTCCTTCGGGTTGACCGATGCCTCAACTGCTTTTATAAAGTTGATGAACCGAGTGTTTTATCCCTATTTAGATATCTTTGTGATTGTGTTCATCGATAATATCTTGGTTTATTCCAAGAGCGAGGCCAATCATGTTCAACACTTGAGGATCGTACTTCAGAGATTGAGGGCAGAGAAGTTGTTTGCAAAGTTTTCAAAGTATGAGTTTTGGCTTGAGTCATTTGCACTCCTTGGGCATGTGGTGACAAAAGATGGTATTATGGTTGATCTGACCAAGGTAGCAGCTGTTCGTGAGTGGGCTAGTCCTAGTACTATGTCTGAGATTCAAAGTTTTCTTGGTTTAATAGGGTATTTTTGACGTTTTTTGCAGGGATTTTCCTCTATAGCTGTCCCATTGACTACACTAACTTAGAAGAAGGTGGCATTTCAGTGGTCAGATGATTGTGAGGCGAGCTTCCAAAAGCTCAAGAATTTATTGACGTCAACACCCATTCTTGCTTTACCTAAGGAGGGAGTTCCATTTGTAGTGTATTGTGGTACTTCTAGTGTGGTTTTAGGTGGTGTATTAATGCAAAAAGGGAAGGTAATAACATATGCCTCTAGATAGCTGAAGGTGCATGAGAAGAACTACTAGACCCATGACTTAGAGTTAGCTGTAGTCGTGTTCGTGTTGAAGTGCTACGACACTATCTCTATGGAGTGCATTGTGAGATCTTTACCGATCACCGGAGTCTTCAAATATATCTTTTCTCAGCCTAATCTAAACACGAGACAACATAGGTGGTTGGAGTTGCTTAAGGATTATGATATCTCTATTCTATATCACCCCGAGAAGACCAATGTGGTGGCATATGCTTTGAACTGGAAGGCTACTAGTATGGGGAGTTTTGCATTATTAAGGGCTGAGGAGAGGCCCTTAGCTTTGGAGGTTCAGTTGCTTGCTAGACAGATGATTCGATTAGATGTTTCTCCTCCCCAGAGTATATTGGCCTTTGTTGAGGCTAGATCTTCCTTCCTTGATTAAATTTGTGCGCATCAGTTTGAGGACCCCCAAATTGAGCTTGATTCGAGACAAAGTGTTGAGGAGTGAAGCTAAGGTGGCTATTATTGATTCAAATGGCATATTAAGGATAAATGGTAGTGTTTGTGTGCCTAAGGTTGGGGATTAGGTGAGATTGATATTAGAGGAGGCCCATTATGCTATATATTTCATCCATCTGGGTGGGGCAAAAATGTACCATGATCTAAAATAACATTATTGGTGGTTTGGCATGAGGAGAGACATAGTGAAGTTTGTGGCAAAATGTTTGAATTGTCAATAGGTCAAGTATGAGCACCAAAGGCTCGGTGGATCTATGCAAAGGATGCCCATTCTCGAGTGGAAGTGGGAGAGAGTGACTATAGACTTTGTTACAGGTTTGCCAATGGCTTTGGGCAAGTTTGGCTTATTTTGGGTGGTTGTTTATCGTTTGACCAAGTCGACTCACTTTATATAGCTGAATACTAGTTATAGTACGGAACAGTTGGCTGTATTGTATATCCAAGACATTATTAGATTGCATGGGGTACCAATGCCTATAGTTTCAAATAGTGGATTGGTGTTTACTTCAGACTTTTGGCAGACTCTACAACGTGGTTTGGGTACCCGAGTGGATTTGAGTTCAGATTTTCACCCTTAGACTGATGGTTAGTTTGAGCATGCCATCCAGGTGTTGAAAGATATGTTTAGGGCTTGTGTGATTGATTTTGGGGACCGGTGTGAGTAGCACTTACCATTGGCAGAGTTTTTATATAATAAAAATTACCATTCCAACATCCAGATGGCATCATTTGAGGCCTTGTATGGCTAGAGCTATAGATCATTAATCAAATGGTTTGATTCGGGTTCTACCAAGGTGTTGGGTGTTGATTTGCTTCATGATGTCATGGACCAGTGACTGATTTAAAGTAGACTTTTGAGAGCTCAGAGTCTCCAGAAGAGTTATGTTGATAGGAGGGTTAGGCCTCTTGAGTTCTCTGTTGGTGACAATGTTATGGTTGAAAGTTTCACCCATGAAGGGTGTGATGAGGTTTGGAAAGAGGGGAAAGCTCTATCCTAGATTCATTTTCCCCTTTGAGATTTTGAGGGGAGTTGGTGAGGTGGCCTATGAGTTGGCCTTACTACCTAGACTATCAACTCTTCATCCTATTTTTCATGTTTTTGTACTCCGATGCTACATTCCTGATGTGTCCCATGTGATTTCTGATGATTCTATTGAGTTGTGTCTAGATTTGTCCTTTGAAGAGGAGCCTATAGCTATATTGGATAGGTAGGTCTAGAGATTGAGATCCAAAGATATACCTTCAATGAAGGTTCAGTGGCTATTGATGAGGCTACTTGAGAGTTAGAGTCAGATACGCGGGACAAATATCCTTTCCTTTTTTAGGCTCTATGTACCTCTTCTCCTTTATTTTCGAGGACAAACATTATTTTTAATGGTGAATGATGTAATGACCTGGTTGGTCATTTCTAAGTTTATTTGTGAAAATTACTATTTTACCCTTTCATAAGTTACTTTGGGCCTAATTTGAACTATCTGTATTGTTGAAACTGAAATCCTGAGTTTTGAAATTTGAAAATATGAGTTCTAGCATTTTTGAAAGCTTAAGTTTTTGAAAAAGTTAGTTTTTGTGCCATTTTGAGTTTCTGGTGTCGGATCAAAAATCCGTTAATTCCATTAGCTTTGGAACGTCAAAACTGGTCTATGAGAAGTTACGAAACTAAATTCAAAGTTAAAATAGGTCCAAAGTTGCATTTTGTAGTACAAAAGCTCGAATTGAAATTTTGATAGTTCCAACAGTTCTAGATGGTGAAACTAACGCTAGAAATGGTCTCATCATTTTTTTCAGAGTTGTCGAGGGCAATTTTGGTATTTTGAGTTCTAAACTAGTTTATTTGACTTGCATTGGTAAATGTGTCATGGAGACCTTAAAATCAAATTCTGATTATTTTTTGGAGTCCGGATTGTCGTTTTTGGTATGAATATATGTTTAGTTTGTGAAATTTGGGTTTCAAATGGATCCTGGGGGTCCATTTCGATAATTGATTTGTGCTGATGTGAAGAATTAAGGTAATTTTTACCCTCCGCCTTTGCGGAAAATAAATTCTGTCCTTCTTTGTGTGTGCAGATAAGCTTCTGCATTTGCAGAGGCTTGTTGTGGTTTTGCTTTGCGTTCGTGGATAATTTTCTGCATTTGCGGAGTACAGTTTGTCTGAGTCAGTTTTAAAGACGTAAAATCACCATTTTTACTCCATTTTCAATATTTCAAGCTTTGAGAGACGATTTTTGAAGAGTATTTTCAGAGAAATCTTTTGTGTAAGTGTTTCTAATATCATTTGATTTATTTCCATGGCTTTTATCTTTATTTTGTCTTGAATTTCATGATTTTGAATGCCCAAAATTGAGAATTTTTGGTCTAAGATTTTGAAACTTTAAAGTGTGTTTTCTCCTTCGATTGAACTTGATTTTTGTGGGATTTTCACCCACAGACTCCATTTTGGTGTAGAACCTGATTTTAAAGTTAACTTCAAGATTCAGAATCTTTGAATTTTATCCTTATTTTGACCATTTTGCCCCTAAGCCTAATTCTTTTGACGTGTAGTATCTATTTTTATAGTGGTTGATCTATTCGAGGATCGTTTAGAGGCTTGAGTTAACTGAGAGCTTGTCTGAGTGTAGTTTCGACGTTGAGGTAGGTTCGGCTCACCTTTTTGGGACTGTATTTGAGTTATAGATCATGTTACAATTGTGAGATCTAGAGTGACTCATGAGTAATTGTGTTGATATGTTGGAATATTGATGGAAATGTGGTCCCAATTGAGCCGAATTATGAGTAAATTGTGATCCCATTGATAAATTAAGATGTAATCGTGAGAATTGAGTTAATACTGGATATCACTATGATATTATGAGACTTGAGACAACTTTTGAATAGTGTTGTAAATAATTGATGATGATTGTGATAAAGTTGAGATTTATGATCCTACTTGGGTACTTGTGGAGCCCTGTTTCAATGATATCTTGATTATCGATGAGATAATGATGATATGAGATAATGATACTCTTGTGGTAATGTTTAATATACAGGGTATAGGCCGTTTGATGTGATGGTTATGCACATATCTTATATTGGATTGGGTGTATTAGCATGCACATAACCTATTCTTGATTTGGTTGCATTGGTATGCACACATTTTATTCATGACTAATGCATTTGTATGCACACATTTTATACATGATTAGTTTCATTAGTATGCACACATTTTATACATGACTAGTTGTATTGGTTTGCACATATCTCATTACATATGCACTATTTGGGACATTATGATATATATTGAGACATTTCTTTATATGGCCTGCGACGCCTTGAGACACTTCAGTATGAGGCCCGTGATGCCTCGAGATACTTTTGATTATGGCCTGCAACATCTTGAGATATTTGAGTACATGGCCTGGGATGCCCCCGAGTGCTATCTTGTATCTTCGGTTCGATAGATGTGTTTATCAGCCCTATGATGGACATGATTCAACCTCATACATAGCATGCGATTCATGCATAGCATTGCATTGCATTATTGGCTATATTTACTGTCTTTACTTATTACTATTCATGTTTATATTGTATACTAACCCTCTTAGTGCAGGTGATAGGATTCTTCATTATCATATACTTGTTCGATTTCTCATACCCAGTCGGTTGAACCTACTAGATATATTTCGGTGTACTCACCCCTACTTTGTTTCCTCCCTGCAAACGAGCACATGGACCTGGATTGGGTAGTTGATTTATTCTACCAAAGTTTTCCTTAGTCATTCAAATCTTAGCGGTAAGGCTCAGACTTCGAGTCACTGTGGATCTTTGAGACTTCTTCTATTATCTTTCCTTTCGGACTATGTATTAGACATATTGGTTTTGTATTCCATTTTGAGATAATTGTATTTACTTTTGGTACTACTTTAGATACTCTTGTACTCATGACTCCAAGTTGTGGGATTTGCTTATCTTATGTTGTGAATTGTTTCCACTTTACTTTATTTTCTATAGTTGCGATCCGATTTTGGATCGTGACATTGTAGTACTAGATGAGACATTTTGCATGCTCCCTTATGATTTTATGAGGGTTATTTATTGATTATCTCATTATATTGTTGTTATATATATTGACTTGTATCATTAACATGCATTCACATCACATAGATTTATACCACCCCTTGACTATGTTGGGGTAGCAAGGTTGAGATACTATATCACTTTTTATAAAACCACTTTCCTGGGTTGAGGTAGTAAGGGTGAGATATACGACTTCCTAAGATATTGTACCACCTTATTATAAAACCCCTTGCCTATGCTGAGGTAACAAGGGAAGGATTGTACTATATTTTACACCCTTTGACCACGTTGAGGCGGTAAGGTTGAGACATTATGACACCCCTCGACCACGTTGAGGTGCAAAGGTCGAGATATTGTGTCACCCCTTGACCATACTAAGGTTACAAGGTTGAGATATTGTGACACCTCTTGACCATGCTGAGGTGGCATGGTTGAGATATTGTGACACCCCTTAATCATATTGATATGACAAGGTTGAGAGGTTATAACATATGGTTTTACAAGACCCCCACACATTATATTCATACATCACTTTTGCATTGCATTTTTTTATTATTGTTGGGCACTAGTATTCTTCGCTATTACATTCTTTTTCAATTTCTCCTACCCAGGCGGTTAAACCTACTGGGTACATTTTGATGTGCTCAACCCTACTTTGTTTCCTCTTGTAGATCAAGCACAGGGACCCCATCAGGATAGTTGATCTTATTCCTCTAGAGTCTTCTTTCACCTATCCTAGATCTTAGTGCTGAGGCTTAGACTTCAAGTCACCATGGACCTTTTGAGATTTCCTTTGTTGCCTTCTAATTCAAACTTCGTATTAGTTATTATCAGATAGAGTTGTATTTATCTATTGAGACAATTGTATTTACTCATTCGTGCTACTTTAGATGCTCTTGTACTCATGACTCCAGGTTTTGGGATTTTACATTAAATGTTGCGGTTGTTTTTGCTTTACTTTATTCCTTTTAGGTGCGATCCAATTTTGGGTCATGACATATGCTTGATTGGGCTGTGTGATTCTTGCATGGAGGTTCTATTTTGCTGGGTCTCTAAGCGGACTAATGAGTGAGTGACTATTCCTATACCTTGAGTCTAGGATGACACTTCTTGTGCTCCGAGTTCCGCTGGACACGCCCGAGTGTCTGAGATCTAGGTGATGCTCCCCGTGGTCTATAGTCCCTGGTGGCCACAACTGGGATGCCGAGCCACAGATGTCAACAAAGTTTGAGCACCTGTTGTTACTTTGGGACAGGGACCCTATTAATACTTCACGTCTAGGACCCTATTGATACTTTGACTCAGGGCGCCATCATGACTAGAATCGGGTCCTGACATTGGTTGAGTAGTCTTAGACATTACTCATAGGCTTATTTTATGGAGAATCTAAAATAATTTGGATTGTACATGACTAATCATCCTTAGTAGTAGGGTTGATTAAGGGATTGGACTTAGTGAGTGATTTCTTGATAGCCATATCCCTCTTATTGAAAATGATAATACTTGGTGATTACTCCTCTTTGAGTGGGTTGATGTGCTCGTTATAGAATTTGTTAGGATGTAAGTATCTAGATAAAATTCTCCCTGGAATGAGAGTTGACTAAAATTTAAACTACGATGGATTCCAATGAAAATTTTGTATTGTGTGGTTCATTGATAATTACTGTCTCTAGGTATAGCATTTGAAAAAATTAAGAAGATATCATGATATATAGGAAATATAGGATCCCAAAGAAACTTTCGAAGTGGAGCTCGAGCTAGTAGAAGTCTGGATATAGTATTTGATGAAAAAAGGGTTAGTTCTAGATGTCTAAACCTGAATTTGGTGTTGTAAATTTGAACAAAAGTAAGACTTCCTGAGATTTCTACCTTGTCGACGCCATTGCAATGCTCAACAATCCCCTATAGTGGCCCTGCCACATTAGGATTCTAGTCACTATAGCGGGATCAGGCATAAATGTCAACCAAAAACCTTTTAGATGTTTCATGTCATTCTTCCTTACTCAATCCACAGACGAGGTCCTTTTGTTCTTAAACCATGATTTATATGATCTTTCGTTACCTATGATGACTCATTTTTCAAAGAACTTTCCAATTGACTCATACCTACTCTTCCTCTTGTCATTCAGGGATGAAGAGGGGTAAATTAGTACTCCCTCCATTGCATTTCATGTGGCACCCTTTGACTTAGCACATTGTTTAAGAAAAAAGTGAAGATTTTTGAAATCGTGGTCTAAAACCATTTTTAGATATTTGTGTACCTGAGAATCATTTCATTATGGATGAAAGGGACTTTCAGTTAAATAGTTTCCAATTAGAGTAAGGTGACATTCTTTTTAGGATGGACCAAAAAGGAAAGTATGCCACATAAAATAGAATAGAGGGAGTATCTATTATAACGACCTATTCTGTCATTAATAAAGATATTTTCAACAAGGGTATACAAATCACATTCATCATAGGTTTAGGGTCAATTCCTTGGTATGCGAGTGCATTTCTTGTGAATTAAGGTCGTATAGTGTCACTATGTAATACCCCGAAGTAATCTAACGTAAGATTGGACCAAGACGTAACATCTCAAATAGTTTTAGCTAACACCAAGCTGGAAAATCAAAAGAGGTTAAATAATCAGTAGAAAATTATTTCAATGGACTTTTTGGCCAAGGAATTTGAAAGATAATTGTTTTTTGGCAAAATTGCTTAACTAGATTGGTTTGCATCATGAACCTTATAAATCCTGGTTCAAAAATAACCATTGCAAAATGGTGAAAAAAATGAACTTTATTGGAGCAATTCCACGTCACAGACCTATTTCATGGCAGTCCAAATTTTGATCCAATTTAAGTTTTAACAAAAGGCATTTTAGTCTTTTCCCCACCCCTCCTACACCTAACCCATAGCATTTTGATGGTGGAATTGACCTTATAGTAGTTTCTAAACATTATTTATCATTAACACTCTTAGTCTTTGAGAATGGTGAATTGGGAGAAAACAAGAGACTAGGGTTAAAGAGGAACAAACCAATTCATCTACTTTTGAGTTCTTAATCTCCATTCCAGTTATAAAGGCTAACTTAACATTAGATTAAGTTCATCCATGTGCCCTACTTCTTGTTCGATAGAGTTGAGTTCAAGTTCGAGCCCCTGAGCCTACTATGGTGGAATTTTTTGAAATTATCTTAAATCCTAGTAAATTCTTGCATATGGTGTGTAAATTAATGTATTTATGAGTTATGTACTTGGAGTAGTTATTTATACCTTTTTTTACATGAACACAAATTAAATATAACTTATAAATTAGTAATTCTATGTATAGATTGAATTGGAAAGCATGAATTGTGAATGTCTTTAAGGAGATGAGATGAATATAAATGTAATCTGAGTAGTCTTTGAAGGTCCTTTCGTTCTATCTACCCAATTGTACAAGAGAAAGTGAATATGAATTAAAGTCAAACAAATATACATACTTACATTTCTCTTAAAGGATGGTAATGAGTCTAAAACATGATTGGATGAATAAGTTGATTGCGAGATAATTTCGGAATTAATAAGAGTCCAATATGACTAATTGGATGACTTGATTGAACTAATGGTTTTGGAGTTTTATGAGCATAAAGTATAAGCGCCGAATTGGGTGAGAACATTATAGGCGGGGATTGAACCATTAAAGTCGGATATTTTCTTGTTGTCCCAATAAAAAGACTTGATTTGACTCTGGATCCAATGATAGTGATTCATCCCTTACCTTGGCTAAGTATTGGACGAATATGGCAACAACAAATTTTCACTGTATCATCACCAACTCATAGGTTATGGTTGTTGATTAGAGACACTCTCGAACAGGACATATGTTAGTACTCTAAATAATTGGTCTGAGCCCCTTATGAATGAGCATTTCTAACACATAGTTTACTTTATACTTGTGTTATTTGATTGAGTTGGGTTATTTGAGTTGACTATATCTTGAGCTTGTTATTTTCAAGATATTTACAATTGTACATTTCATGTACTAACACCATTAGGAATGCATCATTTTATAATGCAGATACAGGTTCTAGAGATCATTATCAGGTGCTCCATTGATGTTTTATTTCATCCCACACTTTGTGGTGAGACCTCTTTACACTCAAAGGATCCATTTATGCTTCTTTTGGAAGTTTAGTATTTGTTTTTTATTTCTTTGAGGTAACGATGAGCCTGTTATTGCCACCGCCTAGATATTTAGGAAGAGAGTCTTCATAGATGATGATGGATTCGAGTTGATATTACGGTTTCAGAGATTTGTTCTCTAAAACTACTCTTGTGATAGTATGCTGTTTTGAATTTTTGGTCTTTTAAAACTTTTTATTTTGTTAATCACAAATTAATTTGCCCATTAAAATGTTCTCTGTATTCCTGACTGTGTTTGCTGCTATTGATTGAATAAGTGATCGAGCCAAGTAGTTTGCATGGGGACCAACAATAGTTTTTGAATGTCAGCCACATCTACTGTACCCTCTTGAGTATGACAAACTTGGTATCAAAGCACAAAATTCAAGATTCCTAAGGTGTCTATTAATCCATCTTTAGCAGAGTCTTGCTTATAGGTGTATCATGTACCATACTTATAATCGAGAGGCTTTAATACATTAGGAATTGTCTACCTTATTTTGCATTCTGAGTTAGTGCAATAGAGTCTAAATCTATGAAAGTTCCTACTTAACTCATGCATCACACATTTGCATATCATGCCTCCTAAGCACACTACCATAAAAAATAATACTTCACCATCAAACATTGAGATGCCACCACCGAAGGTGCCTCCTCAGATAGGGACAAGTGATTGTGGCTGATCTTCCAATTCCACTGGGGCTCCTCAAGCACCAACTATTCTACCTGCCTTTAATTCAGATGATAATTTCAGAGGAGCCATTGCCATGCTCACTCAGATTATGAATGCTAGAGTAGTAATCAAATTTCACTAGCCCCTAGATCTATCTCTGAAGAACCTACTACTATAGCAAACGTCAAAAACTTCTTGAGGATGAATCCACTAGTCTTCACTGGGTCTAGGGTTGAGGAGGCCTCTCAAAATTTCATTGATGAGATGTGGAAAGTTCTGTGAGCTATGCATGCTAATGAGGTTGAGAGGTTTGAACTTGTTTCTTAGTAGTTGAAGGATATAGCAAATGACTGGTTTAACCAATGGGAGGAGCACTGAGGTGACCGTGCTGAATTTGCAATGTGGAATAAATTAGAGAATCCCTTCCTTGATCAGTTCTATCTTAGGGAGTTGAGGGAAGCGAAGATTAAGGAGATTGTAAATCTTAATCAAGGAAGGGATGATTGTTAAATAATATGGGCTCAAGTTTATTTATCTATCCAAGTATGCTGTTACGATGATTCTTGATGTGAGGTCCAAGATGAGAAAGTTTATCTCTAGCTTGGGTAAATATGTGAAGAAGAAGTGTAAGGTGCCATTACTGATTTCAACATGGACATCTCCAGACTCATGGTATATGTACAACAAGTTGAAGAGGAAAAAAAAGATAGGGAGGAACCATAAGTAAGAAATCCAAGTCAATAGGACATGAGCCTAGATAGCATAAGCAAGGTAAGCGTGACAAAGCTTTTTTCCATAAGAGGTCTTCGAGCTATGCACCATACACAATGAGTGCACCATCACAAAATAACAAGTATGACCAAAAGGTGCAGAGTCCCAAGTTTGTGAGCTCAAGTTTCCTAATCCCAAGGAAATGTGACCCAAGGTTATAAGGGGAAGTTGTCTTATGGGAAGTGTGGTAAGATTCACATGGGGGAGTGTTGAGAGGTGAATAATGGATGCAATAAGTGTGATCACATACACCATATGCAGAGGAAAGGTTTGATGGTGAGACAATGGGAGGGAGATAGCATGGCCCAATCTTATTTGGCAGCACCATTGACCTGACCTAACCATAGAGGTGTTATATCAGATGTAGATAGGAGCATAAACTACCTGTATGCCATGGCTAGTTACCAGGATCAAGAAAACTCACTGGATGTCATCACTGGTATGCTTTGAGTCTATTGTTATGCTTTGATTGATCCAATTTCGCTTTGTATTTTACGACCCATTATGTGGCCAACAAGTTTGAAATGAGTGTGTCTTTTAGTGTCACGACCTGACCTTTCAGGTCATGATGGTGCATGTTAGATCCCATCTATAGGCAAGCCAACCCAACACAAGGTACTTGTCCAGAATCACTAAACATGGGAATACTAGCAAAATACCTATAACACAACCATAACCTACCCAAAATCTGGAAGTCTGTATATCTATCTATATATATATACACACACACACATATATACATACCAGTAATATCAAGAACAATCTGCATCTACAACACTAATAAGATATAAATAATATGCAGGGGGTGGGGAGGATCAGAAAAGGAAATTAAGAAAATCAATGACAAAACTAATTAAGTCACTAAACGAACCAAGTGTAGGATGAAGAAAAACCCATTCACAACAATTGTCTCTACTTGACTGTTACTTTAGGAACTCTACTTCAAATGAAGGAAAAAGAATGAAAACCAACAACCGACTGTCTCAATTTACTCCACTATCCATGAACTTGACAGCTGTTTGTGCATATTTGTAGCTTCGTAATGTCATCAAACAATTATCGAAGGAGCATTTACTTTTGATTGAGTTTACAAGCTAGTATTAAGACCTCCTTACTCTTTTATCGACAAGATGCAATCAACTTGCAGTAGCACAGGAACTAGATTGTGGCCTTCGAATTGGGTTAAAGGTTAATCCTATCAGATAATTGGGACCAATTAGATAGGGCATGGGGGTGGCTCTTTTGAATTGGCAGGCAGATGATAGAGAGGAAATTATTGCGAGGAAGAATTATTATTTGTTGTGGTGTGTGAAGACTTGACTGAGCAGAACTAGAAGAACCAACCAAGGAGAAACAAGAGAGACAACCGAGAAAGACCAACAATGTACCACGAAACCAACCATCAAAACCCCAGTAAAACCATATCACAACTATCACAAGATGAAGGTAGGGTGGTGTACGTAGATGTAAGGCTCTAGTATCTATGCTTGTATGCAAACTGGGCCCCATAAGCCCAGAAGGTACAGGGTATATAAGTGTTAGGATAGAAAGATCAGTAATTGATAGCAAACCCTCAATCTCCCAAATAAATCTAAACCAGTAACCAAACGCTGACGGCAGGAGAGAACACAAAACCCAAATTGAAACCACAAATGCAACTCAATAAGTACCATGGTATCAAACAAAAGGTCATCCTAGACCAAATTTGACGTCTTGGAGCTAACCGCGCTATCAAAATTCTTATCCAAGGCATGGTTCCCAAGGGTGTTGACTAAGTCAACTATTAATCGATTCTATTTGCTTCGAAATAGTCAAATTAGGCTAAGAGCATGTCTGGTGTAGTTATATCATGGTTTGCAAATTTAGCCACCAAAACTGATTAATAATTTACTCAGTAAGCACCCTCGAGAATCATGCCCCAATTAGAATTTTGATAGCGAGGTTAGCTCTGGAACTTTGAGTTTGGTCTAGGGTGACCCTTTGTTTAATATCAGGGTACTTACTAAGTCACATTCATGGTTTTAATTTGGGTTTTGTGTTCTCTCCATCCATTAGAGTTGGGAATTGGTTCAGATTTAGTTGGGTGGTTGAGGGTTTTCTATCAGTTACTAATCCTTGTATCCCTACACCTATACACCTCTTAATTGTGCATGGGTGTACCTTTGGGGCTTATAGGGCCCAGTTGGTGTACAAACATAGATACTACGGCTTACACCCACATACAACACCCTCCCTTCATCGTGTGATAGTTATGATATGGTTCTACAACCTATAATAGTTTTTCTTCACAACTATTCCTCTCTATCATCTGCTTGCCAATTCCGAAGTGCCACCCCCATGCCTTCTCAAATCGGTCCTAGTTATTTGATAGGATTCACCTTTAATTTAGTTCATGCCACAGTCTAGTTTTTGTGCTGCTTCAAGTTCATTACAACCTACCGATAAAAGAGTAAGGAGGTCTTAATACTAGCTTGTAAACTCAATCAACAGTAAATGCTGTTGTAAATATTCATGGACAACTGTCAAGTTCATGGATAGTGGAGTACATTGAGATAATATATTGTTGGTTTTCGTTCTTTTCACTTCATTTGAAGTAGTGTTCCTAAAGTAATAGTCAAGTAGAGACGATTATTGTGAACGTTGTTTTGCATCCCACACTTAGTTTGTTTAATGACTTAATTAGATGTTATTGATTTTCTTAATTTCCATTTCTAGTTCTCCCCACCCCTTCATATTATTCATATTTTATTAGTGTTGTAGATGCTAATGTGCTTAATATTTTTGGTATATATATATATATATATATATATATATATATATATATATATATATATATATATATATATATATATATATATATGAGTGTGTACTTAAGTCTATAGTAGCTCTGTGGAGATGACGTCCAGATTCTGGGTAGGTAGTGGTTGTGTTATTGGTATTTTTCTAGTATTGCGATGTTTAGTGATTCAGGGCAGGTACCTTGGGTTGGGTTGTCTTGCCTATAGGCGAGAGCTAACTGGTGCCATCATGACCTAAAAGGTCGGGTCATGACATTATGCCTTTCAGTATGTCTACTCTAGTCGGTGAGTCCATTCTAGCTTAGAGGATTTATAGAGATTGTACTATTCTATCTATCATATGGATACCTAGGCCAACCGATTGAGTTAGATATAGTTGATTTGATAAAATTCTTAGCATGGGTTAGCTTTGTGCCTGTTATGTCTTTGTCAATTGTATAACTCAAACCGTCAAGTTCCAATTTTTGAATGAGTCGATCATAGATTGAAGGTAGTTCTATATTGCCTAAAAGGGTAAGTTAATTCCTACCTTAGGACTAGAAAGATAATCTCTAAAGGGTATATCTACCATATAGTTTGAGTTAAAAGTGATATTGTAGAGTCTCTATCTCTCGAGTCTATTGCTATTGTCAATGAGTTTCCTAAAGTGTTTCTTGAGGATCTACTAGAAGTACCTCCAAACAAGGAGATTGACTTTAAGATTAACGTCCTTCTTGATACATATCCTATTTTCATTCCTCCATATAAAATGGCCTCTATTGAGCTTAAGGGTTATGACATGATCATTTTCTACCACCCAGCTAAAGCTAATATTGTTTTTGATACTCTTAGCAGGCCGTCTGTAGGAAGCATTGCCTATGTTGAGGAGGAGGAGAAAGAATTAGCTAAGGAGGTGCATAGAATTTCCTTATTGGAGTCCAATTTGGTGATTCCAATGAAAGTGGAGCCATTGTTTGGAATGGATCTTTATAATCTCTTGTGGTGGAAGTGAAGGAAAAGCAAGATCAAGATCCAGTCATACTCTGGTTAAAGAAACATATGCATAAATAGAAAGTGATACTTTTTCCCAAAAAGGAAGATAATGTGTTTGGTTACTAAGGCAGATTGTGTGCCCTAAATGTTGATGATATTCGAGAAAGGATTACAAGAGAAACTCATAGCTCTAGAAATTCTATCCATCCAGTCTCTGCAAAATGTACCATGACTTGCAGGAGGTGCATTGGTGGAGTGAGATGAAGAGAGATATTACATACTTTGTCTCTAAGTGCTTAGACTGTTAACAGGTCAAAGTGGAACATTAAAGACCATGCAAATTGGCCCAAAATATTGAGATTCAAGAGTGGAAGTGGAATGTAATCAATATGGACTTTATAATAGCCTCGTTGAAGTTCTGTAGATAGCATGACTTGATTCAGATGATCATGGATAAGATGATCAAATCATCTTACTTCTTGGAGGTAAAAACAACTGACACCATACAAGATTATTCTAGACAATATATTTGATAGATTGTCAGATTACATGGAGTTCCATTGTACTATCTCAGATAGAGGAACCCAATTTACTGTTTAGTTTTGGAATGCTTTCTAGAAGGGATTGGGTTTAAGGGTGAATCTTAATACTACTTTTCACCCTCAAATAGATGACTAGATAGAGTACATGATTCAGACTTTGGAGGTCATTTTGAGGTCTTGTGTCATTGCTTTTAAAGGTGATCAGGATGATCACCTGCCTCTCATTTATGTATAATAGGTTTCATTCCAGTATTTAGATGGCTCCCTATGAAGCCCTCTATGGAAGGAGCTATAGATTGCCGATTGGTTGGTGCAAAGTTAGTGAAGATAAGTTGATTGGACCAGGTTTGGTTCACTAAGCTAAGAATAAGGTAAAGATCATTTAGGAGAGGCTGAAAATAGTGCAAAGCCAACAAAAAGCCTACAATGATGTGAGAATAAGTGATTTGGAGTTTGGGGTAAATGGTTGGGTGTACTCGAAGGTGTTACCTATGAAGGGTATTATGAGGTTTGGCAATAAAGGAACGCTTATCCCTAAATATATTGTTCCCTATCAAATTGTGGAGAGAGTTGGTAATGTGGCATATGAGCTGGAGTTACCACTTGAGTTAGCTATTATCAATTCAAAATTTCACATTTTAATACTTAAGAATTGCTTGAGAGATCCTTCATTGATGGTTCTTTTTAGAGTACTGTAATCAAGTATAGCTTGTCGTATCAAAGCATTTTGGTTCAAATTCTTGACCATTAGCTTCGCAAATCAAAGACCAAGGAGATCGACTCAATTGAAGTCTTATAGAGGAATCAGTTCGTTGAAGAAGCCACATTGGAACTTGAGGATGACATGAAAGCCAAATATCCACATCTATATGTGCCAACCAGTCATAATGTTAAAGGTAATATTCCATTCCTTGATTTGAGTTAACATGTTCGTTTTTGAGCTTGAGCAATTGATTGTTGAAACATTTGATTGTTTGACAAAATTAAGTCATTGATTGTTGAAACATTTGATTGTTTGAGAAATTAAGTCTTGAATTACATTCATGCCTTGAGCTTGTCCTTGACTTAGTTATCATTCGAGGATGAATGATACCAAGAGGGATATATTATAATACTCGTAATTACCCTAGCTTAAGATCATATCAAAGTATAACATCCCATGTCGTTTTAGCTAAGACCGATCCAGGAAATCGAAAGGAGTTCAAAAGCAAGTATATAAATAGGTTTGGTGTAATATTTGGCCAAGAGATTCAAAAAATAATTTTTCATGGTGAAATTACTCACGCAGAAGAATTAGGATCTAGACCACATCACGGACCTAGTCAATCCTAATTTAAAAATCACCATTGCGAAACTCTAAAAAAATATGTCGAGGTGGGGCAAGTAATCGTCACTAACCTGTTTCATGACAGGCCAAATGTTGGCTGAATCTCAGATTTAAAGAGGGGTATTCTGATCATTTCTCCACCCCTCGTACACCTAACCCTCATTATCTTGAAGTTAGAATCGACCCCATATTAGTTGCTTAATGTTATTTTCAATCATTAATAGGCTTAGACTTTGAGAATGGTGAATTAAGGGCAAAGAAGAGATTAGGGTTCAAGAGAAACAAGCCAATTCATCTACTTTTGAGTTGTTAATCTCCATTCTAAGTTTGCCAGTCTAACTAAAATGTTGGATTGAGTTCTTCCACGTGTCCCACCTCTTTATTTGGCAGAGTTGAGTTCAAGTTTGAGTCCTTAGCCTCCTATGGTGTACTACTTGAAAATTTTCTTAAATCCAAGTAAATTGTTGCATATCAATGTATAAATTGATGTGTTCATGAATTAAGTACTTCGAGTAATTCTTTATGCCTTTTTCCACATGAACTGTAATGACCCTCTGGGTCATTTCTACGTTTCTACAGTTTTCTAATAATTAGAACTTATGTACGGCAGCCTTGAACCTTTTATGACTTACTGAGATTGTTGGGATGGTTACAAGTTTGATTAGTTGTGAATTATGTGAATTTGCGAGCTAACGAGAAGTTATATCTGTAAAAATAAAATTTCTGATGATGTTCTAGTAAATGGCCTCAAAATGGGATTTTGATGATTCCATTAGTTCCAAAATGACTGATTCAGGCTAGGAAGGTGGTTGGTCCAAAGGTTGGCGGTCCCAACATGAATTTGAGTCAGAAGTTGCAAAATGAGTTTAGTCGAAAGCTTAAAAAGTGCTTTTTTGTAAAAACCTAGCTAAACATGCTCGAAATAGGAATTTAATGGCGTGGATAGCTTTGGAGTGACCCTTCATTGGTTGATGGGGGCTTTCGGCTATGTTTTGACATCTTTAGTTCTTTTAGCTAAAATTAGCTGAAAAGAAGTGGGACCCTCATTTTTTCGTGGGGTGCTTCATTGTGAATTTTGACTACATTGTTGAATCAAAAATGTCAAAATCCTTGTGGTTACACTATTTGTTTATGTAAAAGGGATACCAAATGGCTTAGGAAAGCACCATGGAAGTTTTTGCAATTGCTGGTGCAACACTAGCAAAAACCCTTCCACGTTCGCAGAGGGGCTAGCATGATCATGGAAGGGAAAATGAGTAGAGCTCCACATTTGTGGAGTCACGCCCACTTTCACAGAGAAGGGGCAACCTTTGATCTCTGCATTCCCGGAGGCTATGCCAGTGGCCTATATATACATATGTCAGCCTCTCGTGAACAACAACGCAAAACAACATCACAAGTCGTAGTTTTTGATACATAACTTTGATTTCAATGATTCAAAAGGCTACATGACTCAAATTTTCGCAAAGAATATTGTGGAGGTGTTGGATTTGGATTTTGGTGCATATTTGAAGGTAAAAATGCAATTTTAACCGGTTATGTTCTTAGAATGCATTAAACTTTACATTTCAATATCTTGGTCAGTTCATTATAAAATTAAGTAAATTTGAGTCTAAATTGTTGTACTTACCAAGAGGGATGCCGTGATATGCCTGGATTTTGATAAATTTATCTTGTTTCTATAAAGGTTGACTGAGAAAGTTTTGAAAGAAATGTTTTCTGTTTAAAAATATATCCTCATTCTTGAGTCGTTTCTCGGCCTTCCAGGGCCCATTTTGGACTAAAATTCTAGCTATAGACTAAGGGTAATATGAGGATCATTTTACGAGGACGTTTTTAGGATTTCAAATGTGGGCCCTATTCTTCCTTATTTTAGGCACTATTTATGTAATTTCACCTATTTTTTGAGATCTTATAGCCAATGTGACCATGTTGACTTTGTGAATTGTATTTTGACAACTTAGTAGTGTCAGGAAGTGATCAAGAAAAGTAAAGCTCAGGTCGATTGACTCAGTATAAGAGGAATCATCTACCAAGTAGGCTAGGCTTCTCTAACCTTAGACCGAGTTAGAATATATGTATACTTAGCTGAAATGTGTGGAAGGGTGCTGGTTATTGGTTGAGCTTTGAGATATGTGTGGTATGTGACTGGTTGTACTCTGTATGCATAGTATATGATGTTGTGGGGATGTACCCCTATGTTGGTATCAATATTATTTATAGTTTTAGTATTGGCTGGTATTGTTGACTTCAAGGAGGCCTGGTAAGGGCTGTAAGTGGTTTGATGCCATTGCATAAGTATATACTTTGAACTAAATCATATTCATATGAGTGTGTAGCATGATGCTACTAAGATATGCTGGCCGTGAAGCTATTTTTGATTATATGTCATACGACAACTTGGTTCTGATGTAGATATGACTCCACTGAGCTTGGCTATTATAGATACTTGTGATATAACTATAGTTGTTGTGCTTTACTCTTATTACCTATGGTTGACTGGATTGTAGCATATTTTGGCCCTATTAGGCCTAGTTTTACATTGATCGATGACATATACACTCTTGTATACTGCTGTTGGATGCTTAATATTGGTTCTTCTTCTTACTTGAGAATGGGGTTATCTGTAATTATCTGAGGGAGGTGGTGATTATGCTTGGTTGGTGGGGTATGATTCTTGTCTTGAGGGGTAGTATGACCTTAGAGGTTCAAATTCCGATAGGCTAATGAGTGGATGACTATTCTAATGCTTCAGACCTAGATGATGCACCCTACGGTCTGTAGTCTCCAGTGGCCACATCCGAGTTTCCAAGACCTGGGTAATGCTCCCCAGAGTCTGTAGTCTCAGGTGGCCACGTTCGAGTATCGAGACTCGAGTGTTGATTGAAAAAAGGTCTAAGCACCTGATGATATTTTGAGTCGGGGACCCCATTGGTTACTTTTTGAGTTTGCGACACTGTCACTTGTTCAAAGGGATACGACACATCGATTGCTTTGGGTTTGAGACCCTATTGGCTATCTGGGGGGATTATTTCTCTCACGAGGGATTCATCCCATTGTTCTGATGCTTTAGGTTGAGGACTCGGTTGGTATATACTGCTTTGGGTCGCGTACCCAGTTGATATATTTTGCTTTGGGTCAGGGCCCCAATGTGTATATGATACTTTGGGTCAGGAACACATTTGGCATATGATGCTTTGGGTCGAGGACTCAATTGACTACTTGTTGATCCACACACCTATACACACCCTAATTATGCGTGGTTGTACCCTTTGGGCTTATGGGGGCTTGGAGGGTATTCCGGCATAGATATTAGGGACTTACACCCACGTACATCTTGACCCCTTGATCATGTGATGTTGAGAGTTAGGTTCTGTGGTGATTTTGTTGGGTTCAACGTTAATTCTGTCAGTTAGCTTGCATGGGGGGGGGGGGGGGTTACTTTCTGGACTTATGGGGGCCCAATTGGTGTACAAGCGTAGATAATAGGGCCTTACACCCACGTATAACGCTATGCATCCGTGCAATAATAGTTGCAGTGTGGGCCCACTCAGTCCTTGTCTGGCGTTATCACTGCACATTATCTTGGTTGGTTCAGTTAGGTATGGAGATTTTCCAGATATGCTTGTTCTTTGATTGGAGTCTGATTTGCTACAGTTCTCTATATTTGAGCTTTCTCTCTCTATATATTATTTCACTCATTTGGTCAAT